>JADMLD010000713.1:0-1200000 GCA_017589585.1 Phylloscopus whistleri
CACTGGCCCCGGGGCTTTCTGGTGTTGGCCCCGATCATGGCAGATGAGGCTTTTGGCCTCGCAGTTGAGGTTCTGGTAGCGGGGCGGACTGGGCGCTGGCCGGTGGCAGATGGAGGCAAAGCTGAAGCTGAAGGGACTCAGGCAGCAGCCAGGGCAGGGCAGCACTTCATCCTGCTCCAGCATGGCACCAGAGCTGTGCCCAGGCAGCATGGCCGAGCGCTCCGTCCGCTCCAGGGCTGCTGCACAGGAGATGCTGAGCTCAGAGAAGCCGTGCTCCAGCCCACTGCCCCAGGCCAGGGGTTTGCTGACCATCACGTGGTTGTTGTTGAGGAGGAGCCCGTTGGGGGCTCGCACGTCTGGTTGCCAGGGCCGTGTGCCCGAGGATGCAGTGTGGATGAAGTTGCTGTTGAGAGGGCGCGTGGTGGGCTGCGGCGGCTCAGAGCTGTCTGGGCCGCAGTCCATCTGCTCCTCTGCCCTGGAGCTGGGGGTGGAGGCTCCTCCCCACGCCGAGGGAGGAAGGAGGGTGGGGGGCTGGGGGTCGTCAGTGGGATGAGAGGACCCCACATCCATCTCCAGGCCCCCCCGGTGGGGCAGCTCAGGAGAGGAGGGCAGAGAGTGGCACTTGCGGGGGCTGGTGGTGGGCGCTGAGAAGTCACACTGGACCTCGACGGCAGGCTCGGGCGTCACGGGGTCGCTGAGCTGCAGCGGGGCGGGGGGCGGCAGGTCGAAGGTGAGCGAGATGACTGACTTGCTCGGTGTGTCAAAGAGCTTGATCTTCCCCCCCTTCAGGTCCTCACGCTGGGAGAAGGGGTTGACACGGGGGGACGTCTCCTTGGACCTGGCCCCGCTGTAGGGCTCCAGCGGCCACAGCAGGGTAGGTGACTTGGAAGGGAACATGTCAGACTGGCTGCGGGACAGGCGCTGGTCGGGCTGCAGGTGCTGTGTCCCCAGCTCACGCAGGGGCGACTGCTCGGTGTGGCTGGCTGACCTCCTGGCCACTCCTGGGCATGGGCACAGGAGAGTGTCACCAGCAGCCAGCAGCTGCCCATGGCGGGTGCTACAGGGTGTTAGGCACCCAACAACTTAGGGGCGCACCCCAAGGGAGGAAAAGGGACCGGCTCTATCCTGCAGACCTGCAGACACACCCCTGTCTCCTTCCCCTACAGCTGATGGGACAGGACGGGAAACCCCACACTCCCCTATCTTTTACCTCCTGCTATGTTCTGTCCCCGAGGCGCCCACGTACCACTGAGTGTGGCTGTGGTTCCAGACGCAGGCAGGCTCTCCCCGATGCCAAACTGGGTGGCCCTGGCACCCTCGGCGCCCAGCTGGTGCTGCAGGATGCTCTCCAGGCACTGCGTGATTTCCAGGAATGAGGGGCGGGAGGTGGGCTCCATCTGTGGGCAGGAGGGATTCCCTGTCAGGTCTGTGCCTCCTCAAGCACCCCAGGGAGCCCGGCACAGCAAAGGCGGCTCCCTGCTCTCCCTGTGAGCAGGCAAGGCAGCCTGTCCTGCCCGCCTGTCCTGGCAGGGAAGGGCAGTCAGTGGAGGTGAAGTCTCACACTGCAGCAGTGAAAAGCCAGCTGGAGGAAGGCCGCTGGGCAGTCAATTCCCACCATGGTGCGGAAAGTGGTGACGTCCAGACCAAAATCCTGCACCAGGGAAAGGAAGAGAAGTCAGGTTGGGTCTCCTGGGGCACCACAAGGCCCAGGGGACCTGATATGGCCTGGCCCCCTCACCCCTGTGCTGTCTGTCACACAGGGCTGTGGACCTGGAAGCACCCCAGCTGGGACACAGCAGGGGAGGATCATGATGTCACCCCCAATTGGGCTAAGGTTAGGGGTTTCTAGGACACAGATATCGCTTCTGCTCTCTGCCTGAATCCAACTGCCCTGTTCCCCTTTTCAGGCTCACTATGGGTTCTGAGGTTACCAGCAGAGACCATCCCTCCGTGGGCAGCAAGTGGGACACAGCACCCACCTGGCCCTCAGATGGGGGACCAGTCCTGCACACGGGTCTCTGCCCAACACAGAATGGCCCTGCTTGTTCGATGAAGTGGTCCCAGCCCCAGTGCTGCTACCCACAACTCCCCCTCTCCCACCCCAGAGAGTCACCTCAGTGCGGGGCAGGTAGTCGGGGTCAGCTGGGACACGAGCGATGGTCTCACACAGGATGATGCCGTATGCAAACACATCAGCCTGCAGAGAGTGGGGAGTCATGGGGGTGCCCTGCAGCCCCGAGGTGACGTGCCCACCATTCTGCAAGGCCACAGCCCTTCTCCTCCCTGCAGAACCACACTGGGGCTCTGGCACCTCATCACCAGAGGGATGCCCAATTCCTTCCCTCTAGGTGCACCTCAGGACTGCAAACTCTGCAAACCACTGGCAGCACAAGCCTGAGTAAAGCCCCACGCAGGGCAGCCTCACCTTCTCATTGTAGATCTCCCCACGCAGCACCTCGGGGGCCATCCAGTATGGGGAGCCCACCACGGCCAGAGGCTCCTTCTCGCTGCCCTCACTGGGAGACATGGTAGAATATCAGAGGCTGCCCAGTCCCCCAAATGTCCCACCTCCCATCCTCCTGCTGAGCAGCCCAGATCACCATCTCCACCTCCCTTCCTGGGCTAACCCTCCTCCATGCACCCCACAAACTCATCTCTCCCCAGTCACACCACCCCCTTCATCATCCCCTCCCAGCCACTCACAAACTGCCCCTGGAGTCCCCACTGCCAGGGACCACCTCACCGACCCCATTCCTACCCTTTTAGCTGCATCCCCAATGTCCATCCCTCTCCAGCTTCTGCTCTGAGTGGGCTCCAGGGGTAGGGATGGACAGGTGGATGCCGCCCACGTACCTGTAGGTGGGGATCTTTTCTGCCAAGCCGAAGTCACCCACTACAGCTGTGTAGCCACTGGCCTCGCAGCGTACCAGGCAGTTCTGTGGGCACAGGAGGACCTGTCACACCAACTGCACTGCCTCCCTGGCCACCGGTTTCAGGATGCCCCAGCACAGCACAGCCTCCTCCTCCCCAAGCCACCATGCCTGGGACAGCAAGGCAGCAACACGGGTATGGGACAATGAGGGCGACACCGTGCCTTGGAACATCCGGTACCTTGGAGGTCAGGTCGCGGTGGAAAATGCCCTTGGAGTGCAGGTAGCGGAGGCCACGGGCAATGTCGAGGGCCAGCTTGACACGCATGGACCAGGAGAGGGGCACAGGGCTGTCCAGCAGCTGCTCCAGGTTCCCACCGTTGATGTACTGACGGGAAGAGCCGGACCATGGCATCACAGCACCCCTCCCTGCCCTAACACTGGATGCCCACCTCTCATCCTAACGCATATTCCAACCACCCCACCCCACAGCCTCCCAGTAGGCCTTGCCTGTACATGTCACAGGCCAAGAATGTGTCCCCCTAGGTACCACTGTCCCTTCCCCAGGCTTGCAGGGACCCCGAGACTCACAGCTGCTGTCACACTCTTACCTCTGTCAGTGCATGCAGCTGTCCCTGGTGCACACACACCCCCATGAACCTGTGAGACAGAGGGGACGTGAGGGTGGCTGTGGCACGGACCAGCCCCAAGAGCTTATCCAGCATCAGCAGCAGCTCCAAACCCTAGCAGGCTAGGGAAAAGGGGGGCAATGGAGCCGGCAGTGGGGAAGCAGGTTCTACCTGAGGATGTTGGGGTGCGAGAGGCGGTTCATCAGCTGCACCTCCCGCAGCATGTTGCCCCGGTTGCTGGTAAGCTTGTTCATCTTCAGCACCATGATCTGCCCCGACTGGCGGTGCCGCACCTGGAGGGGGATTGCAGGGAAGGCTGAGCCCCACGTACCTCTGCAGCCTCCATGGACACCAGGCTTCACCCAGCTCCCACCCCAGCCCCAGAGAGGGGAGCTAAGCATCCCATGGCCCCCCAGGGACCACTAGGGCTAGGGGGGAATTTTCCCCACATCTCCAAGCACTCCCAGTACTGATAACACACAGCCCCATCCTTCCTGGGGCACCCTGCTTGCTATGCTCCCTCCACCACGGTACACTGCCCTAAACTCCCAAGAGGCAACAACAGCCCCCATAAGCTGTGAGCCCAGCTCTACCATAAGGACAGGCAGGTACAGGATTGGGGAGCATCAGGGAGGACTGGTTTTGGGTCAGCACCACCCAGCCAGACCCTACCAGCATGGAGTGGAGAAAAGAGGGGGGACACTGCCCCTCAGAACCAGTGTGGCCAACTGCTGTAGTGCTTGACCCTAGTCTGGCAGGGCACGGAGCTTGGATGAGCTGTATATTTAGCCAGCCCAGCCCGATACTGTCATGCGATCTGGGGGCCTGGTCCCCCGCCAAGAACAGCAGCTGGAGCATGGCCAAGCACGGACACCCCGTCCATCTGCAGCTCCCTGGCATGTGCAGGGCAAGGGAAGAGCAGGGATGCCCTAACCTAGCACTGTTATGGGGGGGGGGTCAAACCAGTGCTGAGGGTCCCCTCCTGAGCAGGTGCTGGGGGTGGGATGCCACCCCTGCCTCGAAGCAGCAGCTGCCCAAGGGGACAACCCAGTGGATCCCAGCTGCCCCCCAGAACACGGAGAGCTGTGCATGGAGGCGCAGGCATTCCTCAGCGCTGCCGTCAGCTCCCTGCTCTTCTCCTTTTTAGTCGATGCTGGTTGAGGCTGCTGAGCTGGTGCCAGCCCCTGGCCAGCCCCACAACACCCCCCCAACACCCCTCACCTCAGG
This sequence comes from Phylloscopus whistleri, assembly GCA_017589585.1. NCBI lineage: Eukaryota > Metazoa > Chordata > Aves > Passeriformes > Phylloscopidae > Phylloscopus > Phylloscopus whistleri. The sequence goes on from JADMLD010000713.1 coordinate 4,727, forward strand.
GATTGCTTTTCCAGGCAAAACACAGGGGGCTGGCTGGAGGCAGGATCCCCAGCACCCCCATCCCGCTCACGGCTTGGCCCTTGTCCCCACCACAGCAGAGGGAGGCTGGCATGCTGGGCCCTTCAGGGGTTTCCTCTCACCCCATGGCTGGCATTGCTCTAGGGTGCATGCCATGATGGGGATCTATGCAGCAGAAAATACCCAGGGGATGGGGCAGCAGCACGTCCCTTCAAAAGGGCCTGGGGGAAATGAGTGCCCTGTGAAGATCCTTCTACGTGTCTGTGTGCACTGACGCCAGACCAGTCCCAGTCAGAGTGGAAGTGAGAGGGAATAACTGTGCCGTGCCACCATCAGCTCACTGAGCTCATGGAAAGGCTTTGAATAATTCAGCAGACACCTGCCTGTGGGCACCCCGCTCCAGTTACACCTGTGTCACCTCCAGCCAGCCCCAGACAGCTGGCACTCCTGACCCACCGAGAGGGGCCACGTGACAGCAGAGCTCAGAATGGACCCTGGACGAGTGGGAAGGGGACACCCCAGACACCTGCCACTACAGGCCCCTATACTGGCACCCCACCATCCTGCAGGGAGAAGGGAGGGTGGATTTCTCCATGCCTCCTCCTTGCTGAACACTGGACATACTGAGCTCCTGGGCTCAGGGAGAGCCTGTCCCGGGGTGACACAGCAGTGTCTGCTGTGGGGAGCACCCAGAGTGCTCCATCTAATGGTGCTCCAAGTCCTCCCTATGCTCACTACGCTGCTCACCACACCACTGGAACTGCTGCCAACACCATCCTGATGCCCGAGGACTCCTTGGTCACACCTGGACGAGGGGCAAGGGGCAACCCCACCCCATCTCAACCACCCCTGTCTTCCCTGCACCCCATCCTTGTCAGTGGGGCAGCTGAGGCAGCAACAGAAACAGAAACTGGGTTCTCAGCCAGGCTTCAATGCAGGCCTTAAGGGGGGGCCTGTGTGACCAAAGCAGGTTGGGCACAGTCTCCTTGATCCCTCCAGCTCCCCACAGAGCTGGGGGTTGAGGAAGGCAGAGCCTGGACAAGGCCAGCAGGACCCACAGCCTTGCCAAGCCTCTAGCATTAGGTGCTGCCCAGCAAAACCCATCACTCCTGACCCAGCTCTCCCGATGGCAGTGCTTCCTTCCCTTCCCACGCCATGTGGGACTGGCAGGACTGGCTCGGTCAGTTTGGCTGGCACCAGCAGCTGCCAGACGGCAGGACCCGGCTGAGCGGCGCGGGCGGGCTCGTCCCCGCTGGGACGGCTGGAGGCGGCAAGGCTCCGGCGCCACGCGCCCACGCCAGGAATGCTGTGCAGCACGCACAATGCCGGCTCTTGGTGGCCATGTGCCCCAGGGCTGGCCAGCTCCCTGCCAGCAGCAGCGGCCCTGCACCAGGGAGCAGCATCTGATGGGCACCAGCTCAGCCCCACATGGTCGGGAGGTGCCCGTGGCTTAATTCCTCATTAGAAAGCCACCTGCCTTTGGAATAGGCTGAGTGAGGTCTGAGTGCAGTGTTGGGCCTTAAGACTGGAGGAGAAGCAGCTTGGGGGAGGGAAGGTCTGGTGAAAGCTGCACCTCCAGGAATTATCCCAGGGATCCCAGAAGCTCCTGGCCAGTACAGCCCTGCCTCGATGTCTTTTTCCATGACTCCATCCCCATAGGGCATGATGTCTTTGAGGCTCTCCAATATCCTGAGCTCACTTGTGAGGCCCTGTTCTGCCACCTCCCCTTCAAGTTCTCTGGCTCAAGGCCAGTCCATACCTGGGACAGCAGGGAAGGAGTATGCTCCCTTTTCCATGGCTCCCACAGGCACTGGCCAGTTTACCCAGTCTGTCCAGGTGCTGGCACCAGCCCTGCGCCCTGGCTGCCGTCTGACGCAGACACAGCAGCAAAGGGCACCAGCCATGACTGCAGGGGGACTGAAGCCCCCCACTAAGGGGGTTTCCTCCCTCACTGACATCCAGGGAAGGCAGCAGGCAGCACAACTTCCTCAGGCAGGAAGGTGTCCCCTCTCGCCTCTCTCATGCACTCTGGCATGGTGCCCAGGAATCCCAGCGCATTCCCCGGAGCTGAGCTCAGCTGGGCAGCCGTGTGGGGCTGCAGGGGGGGGTGAAGCCACACGTCCCCCTCCCAGGAAACAGGCAAGCCCTCACCCCTCACCGATGCTCCCTAGCATCCCACATGGCTGGTGTGCTGGGCACTTCACGGGGGTACTGCGGCTGAGCCAGGGTGCCGTGGTGTGGCGGCCCCCATCCCATCTGCCGCCAGCACACAGGGCTGGGGGATGGGACGGGCTGGCGGCAGCCCCAGCCTGGGCACAAGGGATCTGAGCTCTTTTAACAGCGGAAATTAGAGTCTTATTTAAAGAGCATGCTAATCAGAGCAAGCAGACAGCCTGCGCCCTCCCCACAGCCGGCACTCCCGTCTAGACACGGGGCAAAGCTCCCTGACATCTCCCCACCCGGAGGTCTCAGCAGCCAGCCCCCCTGCACCCTGCACTGGGGATGGCCTGGCATTAGCCCAACTCCCTGCATATTCCCTTGCCCCCCTGCCCCACACAGGCAGGGCACAGTCACACAGGGACACCGTCCTGCACCCTCCTGCACCCAGAGAGCTCTGTGGGGAAGACGGGAGGGGGGGCAAGGGAGCTAGCAATGCCACTGGTAACCCCACAGCCACCCACAACAGCTGCATCTGAGCTCACAGGAATCCCAATAAGACAACTGGGTGGGGACTGGGAAACGTGCTCATCAAATGGAACAGGCAGAATCAGCCAAGACAGACTTTCTCTGAGGAAGAGACAAAGCACCTGCTCCTGGAGAGTGTTTGAGCATCAGCAAACCCCACCTCCTGTTCTCCCAGGAGCGGCACTGCGGGCACACCAGGGGCCAGGGCAGTGCCAGTGTTGCACCGTGGTGGCAGACCACCGCTTGCCCTGACTGGCAAGCCTGGAGCATGCCCCGTGATAGGGCGGGAGAGGGGCTGGCAGGTCTCCAGCTGGTCAGCACAACACGTCTCCCACGCCCAGGACTCCTGAGCGGCAACTGCGGGGCCACGGCAGCTCCCAGCCTTGCCATGGCTGGCTGACCTTGGCTAATTCACTTCCTCCCTGCTTGCCTTAGTTTCCCCATCAGTGTCATGCTGCTTCATTCTGCTCTGTAAAACAAGGCAAGGTCCCTGATGAAGGGCAGCAGATAAGAGGGAGGGACTTGCTCCATTAGTTGCACCAGAAAATGGGAAGTAAATAGAAAATCCCAAAGGTTGGCCGGGAAGCGAGCAGAGAGGGGCAAGGGACAGTGATGTCAAAACCCCGTCCTGAGCTCTGCCCATGCTGGGAGCTGCTAATCCACACAAACACACACACACACAAAATGCCATGGAAATGGGGCGCTGGGCAGAGCACATCATAGAGCTGCACCCTGGGAAATGGCATTTCCAAGAGGATGTGCAACATTAGGGCATGAGGCTGAGATTCAGATGAGTGAAGGCTCCTGGATGCCTTCACTCATCTGAGTGAAGCCCCAAGGATGCTGCCCAAAGCCCCTGTGTCTGCTGAAGACAGTGGACACAGTGGAAAGTAAGAGAGGGATTTGGGGAAGAGATGCAACAGCGGTTTAAGGGCTGGAGAAAATGCCTGCCAGAAACAGACCTGGCTCAATCTGCTCAGTCAATTGGAAATAGAGAGGTGGCTTCCTGCAATGTCTGTGTACCTGAGAAAATGGGGGGGCTAGTGCCTCTGAAATTGCACAGGGAAAGGCAATGAGAACCAGCTGCTCCAGAGAGAAAACAGTCCTGCTCTGCAGCACAGTGGGGGATCAGCTATGAACAAGCGCCATGAAAAAGAGCAGCTTCTTGTCACTGGTGTCTCCTGTTCACTCTGGGCAGCCTTTCTGAGAGGTGCTTGACTGGAGGGGCTAGCTTGGGACACCAGGGCTTGGACACACTGAGCCCTCTGGCTTTAGAGTGCTGAGAAGACAGTCAGATGCTTGTCAGCACCCTGCCTGGCCCTGGCTCAGCTGCACACCAGGACTGAGCTACCTGTACAAGGGCAGAGATGTCCAGGTCCCCTCCCTGTCCCCCTTAACCACCAGGGCTAGAATGACGTGGGACTCAGCAGCCACACAGAGGAGGCAGATTCAAGTGCCCACAGCCTTGGAAAGCTACAGAAGGAACAAGGGAGGTGGGAGGAAAATGGGTCCTGGGCTGCCCTGCCAAGCTCTGTCCTCCTTGCAAGCTCTGGCCGCCAAACCCCAGCTCAGATCCCAGGCTTACCCCACCACCCTGCTGAGCTCTTGGACTCAACCCACCGCACGAGCACAAAGCCCCATCTGGCCCCCTCCCATCCTCGCTTCTTTGCCACCATGCACATGTCAACTACTGATCCTGATCCCCTTCCCACCCCTCAACCTTTGCCAATCTACCAAATCCTACATGCCAGTGGCCCCACAAGAACCTAAACAAAGTACGGGAGAAGGAGCATTTTGTGGCTCCCTCAGAGACCGGGAAAACAGAACAGCGAGGCAGGAAAAGACCATGGCCTCACTGAGACAGGGAAGCATCCATTATTAAAGAGCCATATCCACGCCTGACATTATTAAATGCCTTCTTGTGCTCCAAGGTGCTGCTGTGCATTCCAAGCCAGAGATCAATAGCAGGAACCCAACCAGCAGGGAGGTCATGGCTCCACTGGCAGCTCCAGGAGGGAGCACGGAGGAGAGGGACCTCTCTGCACACTCTCCATGGCCCCTCACAGGACACCTCCTCTGTGGCTGAAGAGGAGACAGGTCTTGGGGTCTCTCTGCTGAGTGGGGAATGGTGTCAGGGCTGGAGAAGGACCCCAGGGTACTGTCAGGATGTAAATGCCAGGTTCTGCTGCCCGTGACCCCAGTGACTGTGGTGGCAGGCACAGGCTTGGCGCTGGGCACAGCCCTAAGCTGCACTTTGAGGGATATGAAACCACTAGATCACCACTTAAGGGCAGTCATAGCCCAGTGGCTTATGGCACCTTAAGTGATGCCGAGGCTCAAAACAACACATGCACACACCTCCCCTCTGCCGGGAGAGGTGGTGGTGACATCGAGGCACAGCCCTTCGTCCCCAGCAGCAGTGCACCGGGCTGGCAGGATAATGCCACCATGCACTTCTGCCTCACTGTTGGAGACCCTGAGCTGCCCACCAGCACTCACACCGCCCTGTCCGGGGCATGGGCCACACACAGGCATCCCCACCCTGACAGTCCCAGAGGGGATGGAGGACAAAGGCAGCTCCGGGGGCCCAGCCAGGAGTCAGCCCCGTGCTGTTCTACGGCATCACACCCCTTCCCCACAGCTAAACACCTTCGTGGGACTCCCGCGGCGAATCCCGCACATCACCTGCTCAGCAGGCCCAGCAACGCCGGACATCTCCTTGGAGCGGCTAGGAACGCTACCTGGATTCCCTGCCTCAGGCACACCCTGGGCGGGCTCGGTTGTCCAGCCTTTCGACTGGGGTCCCCGGGGCTCGGCCGCCCGCCACCCGACCCCTCGCTCAATCCCCGGCGCAGAGCCGGGAGCGCTCAGCCTCCCCGGCTGTAAACAGAGCCGGCGCTCCCCTCCCCCTGCTCGGGGGGATGGAGGCACAACGCCCCGGCCGGGACGGGGCGAGCGCCGGCGTCCCCGCGTCCCCTCCGCACGGCACCGCCTCGAACACCCGCCCAGCCTCGCCCGGCTGCCGGGGCTGGAGGGGGGATCACAGTCCCCAGCCGAGGGCGCGGCCGGGGGCTGCCTTGTTGCCGCGGTCCCGGGGGACGCCCGATCCCGGCGGGATGCCCCGCGGACCGCCATCCCCCCGCTCCCGCCCCGCACACCTTGAAGACCTCGGAGAAGAAGCCGGCCCCGATCTTCTCGCAATAGAAGTCGTCGATGCGCGCCAGGGTGGAGACGGCGCTGCGCAGCGCCCGGTACGAGGAGGGCCGCAGCCGCCCGCAGCCCGGCCACGGCCCCGCCGCCTCCCCCTCGCCCTCCCCGGGCCGCCGCGGCAGCTTCTCCCACTCCATGTCGGTCCCGCCGAGCACCCCCAGCGCCATTCACATCCCCGCCCGGGCAGCCGCGCGGCCGGGGCGCCGCCGCTCGGTCCCGGCGCCCGGGGCGATGCTAGCGGCGGCGGCGGCGGCGGCGGCGGCGCGGGGCGGGCGGCGCTCCGGGGCGCTCCGCGCTCATGGCCCGGTGCCGGCGCCCCCCCCGACCCCTGCCGCGGCCCGGCGCTGCGCCTCCGCCGCCCCGAGCGCTGGCACCGGCGGGGCGGGGCCGGGGCGGGGACAGCCCTTAACTCCTTGGGACCCGCCGCCGTCGCCGCCGAGCCCGACAGGAGACCCCCCCCCGCCCCGTCCCACGCCCTGCCCCGCCCCGCCCCGGCGTCCGCATCCACCGACACCGGCCTCCGGTGGGTAACGAGAGGGCGTCTCCCTGCGCGCCAGGGTGTGTGTGCTGTGAGGCCTTGAGATCCCGGGGCACAGCTTGGGCACGGCCCACGGACACAGGTCTTTGACTGTCCCCAAGCCCCTGGATGCGCCCTACGGGCGTGGGAGTCTTCCTCCCCTGGGTCCCACCTGGATTCACACTGCAGGTGCCGGACCTCTTTTCTTCCCAGAGCCCTGCCGGGATTCCCCGTTTAGCTACGGGACTCTCTTTGTCTTTGTAACACCCAGTCCCTGATGGATGGACAAAAGGTATGGAGATCTGATCTGATCTCCCCATGCATCCAGCCCCACCTTATCCAGTGTCGTGGGACCAGTTCCCCCGTACAAGTAGCTGTTAGCGTTTGAGCCCCATTGGTTGGATCGCTGCACAGGGGCTCTGATTCTGCCCGTGCACCCAGCCTGGATGGCTTCCCAGGGGCGGTGGGATCTGTCCTCCGGAGGAGCAGGGAAGTGCAGCCTCTCAGTGACAGCCATGCCCGGTGCCTGTTGCACCCTTTAGTCTTGTTTTCCTGAGCTCTTCCATTTCTCCCTGCTTTCCTTCTGCTTCCTGCTCCCCCACCTCAGGCCTTTTGCCTGCTCAGAGGCTGATCTGTCCTGTCCTTCCTGCCCAGGGACTTTATGCAGCTGGATCTGCCCTTGCTCCGTCCCACACATTTCGCTGACACTCTCTTTGGCATCCACCCGCCTGTGCTGGCCCAGCCCTGCCCCAGCCACCTCTCTGAGCGCTGCCACAACCCTGACTCTGTAGCTGCCCTCCAACAGCTTTGCTCCAGCTGTTTCCATGTGTGGTAGGACTGACTGCACATGCCCTGCACCACTCTAGCTGCTTTTCCTGCTAGGAAAAGCACTCATATAGAGTATCTCCTGGTGTGGCATTTTTTTGGCCAATGCTCGACTCCAGGTGCCCCCAAGCACAGCATAAACACCTTGGATCATGAGCTGGGTTTTCCTCCTTGTCTCAGGAGGGAGAATAACCCTGTGGGCTAGAGCAGGGAAGTGAGCCTCCGACTTATTTATAATGGGAACAGCGCCCTGCCCTCCCCCTAGGAATTCAGGGCATTCCTGCTCTTCCAGGCCTGCAGAGGGAGTGGGTTTGTGCAGGGCAAGTTTCCTACACGTAGGCAGGCAGAGCCGGGGACAGGGCTCTGCCAGTCCCTGTCTCACGGGGTCTGAGCCATCCTTTTCCTCACCAGTACCACTCCAGCCTGCCGGGTTGCTGGATGTCATATGCCAGGGAAACTTTTGCAGCCGTGGGGTAGAGTGCTGTGCAGCAGGCCACACTGTTAGGTTTCATCAGCCTCACATGTCTGTCCTGCTGACAACAGCCTAAAAATTACAGGAGCAGCTCCATGGATGAGAGGAGAGAACAGCATCTGCCTGTGGGGACAGGAGGCTGCAGTCTGTGCCCTCCCACCCTGGTGTCCAGCTGCAGCTGCTCGGATGGGTGGCAGTGGGTTCAGCCCTGGCACCTGAAATGTGAGCATGCTGATGCACACACAGCCCAGTGACCAGCTCCCCAGTCGTGTGGGACACTGCCCAGAGAAGCACAGCCAGCTCAGCTGGGGCAACAAAGAGAGCCTCTCCCTTCCACTTGAGTGCAGCAGATTCCTGATGGTCAAGGCACCACAGCAGAGATGGGGAGGCCTGGTGATGCATCTTGAAGACAGGAACTCAGGACCACTGCCTGATCAAAGCTCTTGCTGCTCACAAGTGACTGGGTTTACATCCAATTAAGTTGTAATGGATAAATTAAAGCCCTAGAGATGGCTCTGACTGTGGAAATTGCTGCTGCAGGATTTGCAGTCCCTTCTCTCATCAGCACTAGTAACTCTACTGTGCTATTTCCATCACGCTCTGCTCCTGCCTGGCACAGCAGGGCTGAGCTGAGACATGGCTAAAAGTCTCCAGTGCCCCAAATCCCTCCCATGGTGCAGGCAAGTACACTGAGCAGCTGGGTGCAAAGTCAGGCTGGGCTGAGCCTGCAGCAAACCCTGAATTAAGCTCCTCAATCCCTGGTGAGGAAAAGCAGGAAGAAGGTCTCCCTGGCTGTACTCTGCTCACGTGGATCTGCAGGGGAGAGAGGAGGGGGGCTTTGTCCTCTTTGCCCTTCTCTTTCTGGGCTCTACACTCTTTGTCTCCCACAGGAAAAAAGGCTCAGGGATTCGTAAACATCTTTACCCTGCCTGCTGGGAATGGTGCATCACCCAGGCAGAGCTGGGGTGGGAGCTTTCAAACAGCCTAGGGGAGGCTGGAACTGTAGAAGTGCAGGGTTGTCCTGTGAGGATCACTTACACAGTAAGGGCACACTGCAGGTGTAGGGTGGCCAGGCTCTGTGCAGAGCAGTGAGGGATACAGGGGCTCTCCACACAGAAAACCTGGTCCTTGCTGCACTCCCACCTCTATTCCACAACAGCATCTGTGGCACTGGGGTTCTTGCAGGACAGCTCTGATTGGGATGAGCCAACAGTAATCCACCCCTGACCAAAGCCTTGCCATGCTCAGAGCCCCAGAGCCAGAACTTTGTGCACCCCTGTGCAAGAGCCCGTCTATACCTGAGACTCCTTCTCTGCAAATGCTCTGGAAAATCAACAGCTGCTGCTGCTGCCAGGAGTGTGCTGCCAGAGCAGGCACAAGGCTAAAGTACACAAAGGTTTTCCAGCCTGGAGGGGCTGTGCAGACACAGGGGTGAGCAGGACAAAGATCACTGGCTGACTCAAATTACTCCCTTTGGTGCTTGTCTCCAGAATGTGGACACAGCCTCTTGGTCACAAATATCCTCTTTCCTTCTGTGCCAGAAGATCTCTGCTCTTTTCCCATACTACCACACATCACTCTGCAGATCTCCACACCCCACCCCCATGTCCTGTATGTTCTCCAGCTCCCTGCTTATGAGATGACTGTTCCCTGAAAAACATCTCATGCTTCTGCCCTGTAGGAAATAGGAGATGAAGGCCCAGCAGGAGCCATTACATGGTGACAGGAGGCTTGGTCTGTTTGAGGAGCCCAGAGTAAAGAGAAGAAGGTCTCAGCCCCAGCCTGGTGATGTCCAGCAGCACCCAGTCCAGGTGATGCAGCTGGGCTAAATTTCCCAGTGCATTGTGTGCTGCTGAGCCCAGCAGGGCCGTGCATATTCCACACCCAGCACCATGGCTGCAGGCTGCAGCAGCCCTCATCCAGCTGCCAGCAGGGACTGGCAAGGTCCCTGCTGTGCAGGCACATTGCTGTGCCCCCATTGCCTCCCTGTCACTCCAGCTGCAAAGCCATTGAGGGGTTGTGTGCAGCATGAGGGCTGCAAATATTTGTTGTGTCATTAATATTCTTCCAGCATAGTCAGCACAGCACCTGGCAGCATTTGCTCGCTGCCTCCTGTTATCTCTTGTCGATGCTTCTCATGCCTGGGTGCCAGTGCTGTGGCATCCATGGAGACAGAATCCACATCCATCCCTGTCTCATAGTGCTGGACAGTGATTTCAGCTCCCTGCTCTGCTTCTCCTCAAGCAAACAGCAGTGCCTGTGCCTGGGGGCACTGGTGCTTGAACCCAGCTGAGTTCGTGCCTGCTGGAAGCCCCATGGGGCAGTGAAATTGAAAACGTTGATAAACTGATAGAAGGAAGCCATCACCTCTGAAAAGGAGGGACAGGCAGCTCTGGCTGTGCCTGCACCACAGGGTGTAACCTGGGTAACCTGGGGTGACGTGACATGCAGCCACGTGAGCACAACTGCACAGAATCATAGAATGGTTTGTGTTGGAAAAGACCTTAAAGATCATCTTGTTCCAATTCCTTTGCCATGGGCAGGAGCACCTTGCACTAAACCAGGTTGCTCAAAGCCCCATCCAATCCAGCCACCAGGGTTGGAACATCCACAGCTCTGGGCAACCTGTTCCAGTGCCTCACCATGCTCACATGGATTTTTTTTCCTAATATCTAATCTAAACTTACTCTTTTTGAGTTTGAAGCCACTTCCTCTTGTCCCATCCCTTCACAGTTCCTGATGAAGTCCATCTCTAGTTTCCCTGTAGACCCCCTTTAAGATACTGGAAGGTCCACACAACCTTCCCTTGAGTGCTGAACCTCTCAAGCTTTCTCAGCCTGTCTTCATAGGGAAGATGCTCTAGTCCCCTTATCAGCTCCAAAGCCGTTTTCTTGACTTGCTCCAACAGTTCCAAGTCCACATTCTTGCAGTGATTAAGGACCTTCACAGATCACCAGGAGCTGGTCACTTCATGCCAGGTAGGGACAATGCTACCATCTCCAACATTACCCACCTCACACCTGAACTAGCCTGAACACCTTATCTCACAATACCTGGCTCTGCTTCCATCCTTCAACAGTGCCCAGCAGAAAACAGGGCTTTTCCTTGTCCTTTTGACCTGGACCTGGGAAATGTGGCTCTTAGCAGCTTCACACTCATCCCAGGAGGCTGTGTCAGCCTTTCTCCATCTCCTACATCTTGCCAAGCAATTAGTAATACTAATACCACGGACTTTGCAGAACACCTGTAGGGCTTGTGGTTCTGCCAGATGTGAGCCAGGAGCACAGATGCCAAGAACCTGGTCTGGCTGCAGTGCTGGGACAAGTGGGGCCATACTAGAGTGGACTGGCCTCAGACTAGATGGTGCCTGTGACCCACATCAGTTGCAGGAGAGCAAGTGTCCTGGTTTCATCTGGGATAGAGTTCATTTTCTCTCTAGTAGCTGTTTCAGTACTGTGATTTGGATTCAGTATGAGAAAAATGTTGGTAACACACTGTTTCAGTTGTTGCTCAGCAGTGCTTACCCTAACTCAAGCACTGTTCAGTTTCCCATGCTCTGCCAGTGAGCAGCTGCAGGAGAAAGCAGGAGGGAGCATGGCCAGGAGAGCTGACCCAAACTGGCCAAAGGGATACTCCATGCCAGAGAACAACATGTCCAGGAGTTGCTGATAACTGCTGGGTACCAATAAGTGGGTGGTGAGCGAGTGTGTTGTGCCTCATTTAATTCACTCTGCTTTTATCCTCTCATTTAAATTACAATTATAAATTTTAATTTTTGTTATTAGCAACAACATCATCAGCAACAACAATATTGTTTAAATTACTAAACTACTCTTATCTCTACCCACAATTTTTTTTTCCCCCCTGAATTTCCTCCCCACCGTGGCAGAGGGAGAATGAGTGAGAATCTGTGTGGTGCTGAGTTGCTGGCTGTGGTTAAGCTGTGACATTAGGGCAGCCAGAGTCTTCAGCCATGGTTCATCACTGCCCTTTGATCTGTAGGGCTTGATGTTGCTGCAGGGAGGAGCTCAGAAGCAGCACAGCAATGTGTAGGCAAAGTCTGGTGAGGGCATGCATGGCTCAGCACAGTGCCTGCCAGAGATCCTGCAGAGCACACACCCACATGCCCAATTCACCCCAGAGATCCTGACACTAACAAACCACTATCCTCCTCCTTCCCCTGGCTTCCTTACCCATCTCAGAACTGACAAAAAGAAAATCTTCTGGGAGAAAGCAAAGCTGGAGAATCATTCCCCTTTGAGCACTGAGCTTCTGTTTGGGAAGGATGCATCCCACCCCAGCCCCACCAGTGTGGGTGAGAGAGATGCTCCCAGTCCCTTCTGCTCTCCTGATGCCAGGTAGAGACGGTGGAGCCCTGCTTATTCTCCCAGATGCCTGAGTAAGAGGTGGGTGCTGCAAGGAGCTCTCCACCCTTGAGCCAGTGGTCACTCAGGCTACATCTGAGTGAGTAACTCCTCGGCCTGCCCACAGTCCTGTAATCATCCATACCATGCAGTTTTGTTTCCTGACACAGCTATGGTTTGGGGTAAATAGGGCAGGTTAAAGGGAGGTCATTACTCACATTATTCAGAAGAGAAAACACGGACACAGCCACCTCCAGGTAGAGAATTTATCTATCTGCATGTCCTCCTGTCTCTGTTGCCTTCCCCCTTGGCTGCCCCTCTCTGTGCCAGGGCACAGGGGAGCAGTGTGACCCTGCTGTACTCCAGAAGCCCACGGGAGCCCTTCAGCTGGAGGTTACCATCACCACAGCCACGTGTGGGCAGTGATGCTGTGTCCAGGTGCTGAAGGAGCTGGAAAGCAAAGGACCAGCTCCCTGTGCACTAGAAAACTGGGAGCTCCCTGTGACTGTAGGCACTTCCTAGCCCCTTTCCAGGCAGGGCAGGCTGAGGCAGCATAGGCTGGAGCCTGGCCTCCCAGTGTGGAGAGGGAAGGCAGCTGTGCCGTGTTTGTCGTGGAAGCTGCCACTTGCAGCCAATTCAATCACAGCTCTTTATTGCTTCCCCAGCTGTTGAAAATCTCATTATGTTTAGTGAGCTCAGTGATCAGCCCTGCCAACCTTCCGTGTGTCCTGTCTTCTTCCGTGGGTCCAGGCACCCTGGCTGCTGAGGAAGCACATCAGCAGAGTCCATGGGGCCTGGGATGAAAAACCTGCACCTCAGCATACATAGATGGATCTGGCATGGACAAGGTGTACTGGGATTTTCCATGAAGACAAAGGCAAGGGAAAGGGACGTGTGTTTTTTTTCTGAGTGGGGACATCTCAACAGCATGGCAGCAAGAACACAGGGCTATCCACAGACAGCAGCCTTGTACTCCACAGCACACGGTCACTGGGTCAAAAATGGGGAAAGAGGGTGAGTCCTGCTTGGCTCTGCTAGTGTCAAATGTGAGGCTCACAGTCCCAGGTTAGCACCACGACAAGCAGAGGATACTTGAGCCAGGACAAATGGCAGCAGGTGGGATATATGCTGGCTCCAGCAGAAGGCAGAGCTGAGACAAATGGCGCAGGGCTTTGATCCTACTGTGTCCTGCATGCTGGAGCCTGGTTCCATTAATACCTTTTGATTACTGTGACCTCATTTCTGTCCACCTGTGTCACGGGTGGCTGGTCACCCCACCCTGCAGAGCCCTTGTTCTACAGTGGCTGATTGCACCAGCCCTGGACTGACAGGTCTCTGGGGGGTAATTACAAGAGACACCCGGCGCTGCAGGCTGTGGGTGAGCCAAGTGTGTCAGCACCAGCCCAGCGCCTGAGATGTAAGTCACACCATGATGCATGGCAGGCCCTTCCTTATGGGTCATTCAGGCACATCTCCGTGGATGCCCTGTAGCCTGGACACTCACAAAAAGGGATCATAAAAGGCATTATGCATGTTTCTGCTGGCTAATGGGGCATAGGACTCCCCACAGGAGGCTGTGGCATGAGACAGGACCTTCCTTTTTCCTCCAGGTCTGCTGTGATGCTGCTGTAGGTCTGCTCAATATCTTGACCTTGGGCTGATCTTGGGCTGAAACACACGTGGCTTTATGCACGTATTTATACAACAAAGGGCAGCTGCTCTCTAAGCTCTGGGCACTGTGCCATCCACACCACTCACACTGACTTACCAGGACACTGTGCCCTCTTCTCTCCTCTTCTCCCCACCTGCCCAGACTCTGTGGAGGATCATTCCATGACAAGCTTTGGATAGGGGCTGAGTGCTGGGGAAGAGAGCACGCTCCCAGACCTTCTGCACATGGGGAAGGGGCTGAGCAGGGGCCCAGACAAGACCTTGGCATTCCAGCGTCCCATGTGTGAAGGAAGGTGCTTTGGGGAGATATAGCATGGATGGCACCTGCAAAGCCAGGACATGGACAGGCATCCCAGGATAGGTCAGGTAAGGAGCTGTGCCAGCTCTGTGTCCCACTGGCAGCAGTAATGCCTCCTCCAATGCACCACTGGTGCAGCAGCAGGTAGGATGATGGGGTCTGAAGACCACAGAATACCAGATAGCACCACCAGCTGGGTCACCTTATCCTCTCCACCAGGCAAGTGGCTTCATTTCACTGGAGAAACCACTGTTTGACTTTTACTTCCCTTTTCATATGATTCCTTTTGAGGTCAGTATATTTTGAGCACTTCTCTCTTCCCAGATACCTGATTGGCATATGTGGCTTCTCAGGATCTACGTTTCTTTGGAGGCTGCAGAGGCACTGTAAAGGGGAAGTCCAAGCCCTTTGTTTAATGGGATAGGAGGAGAGACTCCAGGCTCCACCAAGCACTCCATCAGTTCTCTATGGATGACTGGGGTCAGCACATGGGGTGTAGCATTTGAATGGGAGCAATGCAGAGAGGCTTGAGCAGTGAAGGAGGTGCAGGGTGAAAGGTTTGTCAAGGAGATAGAGAGCTGCTCGGGCAGCTGGAGAGACCACTGGCACAACATGCCACCTGTGATGGAGAGCAGATGGTGGGAAGGAGGTATAAAGCACGAGGGCAGAAAGAGCAGATCAGGAGCTCTCATCTCGGTGCAGAGAGTCTTTAGGCAGTTCAGGGGGAAGCTAGTCTGACCTGAGATACTGCCCCAAATCTTAAAATTCCGACTTCCTGGGCTTAGCCATGTTCCCTGTCCAAGAACCAGGGTGGGATGTGTTGCAGGTGGTTCTGGAGATGGAAACAGGAATGTCTGGGCCAGATGTGGAACCGCTTGGATTCCAGAACTGGAAACCTCATTTCTGAGCACATCTTCCCCAAACCAAAATGCAGCATCACTCCCCCACCCAGGCTTACTCCACCCTGCTCCCAGCTGTGAACTGCTTATGCCCAATTTTATATGCTAAAAATACCTTTCTGGGCAGTCAGCAAATGTGCAGCCAAACAGGAGATGTTGGCAGCCGGAGCATGAAGGGGATTTGGGGTGTATTTAGGGTGGTGTGGGCTGCAGCACCAGGCCAGGAGGGCCTGGATGGCCTGGGCAGGGAGCAGTGGGCTGACAGATTTCCAGAGGGACCTGCATGATGGTGGCAGTGCCAGGGCAGAGTCTTGCCTAGATTGGGTGTGTGCTTCTGAGGAGAAGGCATGTGCAAGTGAGCTCAGAAAGGTGGGGAGATGCTCCCTGTGGAGAGCAGTCAGCATGTCCTGGTCCCTCCCCTGGGAAAAGGTGATATAGCAGTCATAGCAAAGGGATTACCCAGCCCTCAGGGCCTACCCCTGCTCTGCCCAGCACCCAGGAATGCCCTCCTGAGAGCTCTGCAACATGCCCTGTCACAGCTCTGCTCTCAGCACACCTGTATTTGGATCAGACCTGGCAGTTTCTCAAGGCACCATAGGAGCAGAGATGGTAGCTTTGTGCTAGCCTTTGTAGCCTTGGGCGACCAGTGGCACAAGAGGGAGTCCCTGCCCCTGCCACTGGGCTGACTAGGCTACCCTCCTCAGGCCTGAGCCTGACCCAGCAGCTTTGGGCTGACATCCCAGCCTGGCTGTAGCCCACCCTGACCATCATCTGACACCACCATCTATAGGTACAACCCACACTGGACTCCCTTGGGACAGGTGTGAGATAGGGAGGTGGATAAGACCCTAATACACTACTGTTGTTTGTGAGTTCTGACACTGTAATAAACTCTGCTGTAGGGGAACCTGGTGGCTGTGTTAGCAGTGCTTTCCACGAAACTTGATTCTCTAAAGCCACAGCTACCTCTCCTTTTCCTTGTGGTTTTGAGCCGCCAGTACTTGTCACTCTGTTTTTCTAAAGTTCTGCTAAAGCCTTCTGATGTTTTACTTTTGTGTTCGAGTTTCTCACACACTATTCATGTAAATAATGATTGTTTTGCATTCCTTTCTGGAGGAGGAGAGAACTGATGAACTGTTGGGTTAACCAGTGTGGTCGGAGAGGACAATTTTCTCCCTCCAATCCATGGTCACTGTTGGAATTCTATAAATGTCAAAGTCTGTAAATAAACTTCCCCCTTATTTGCCTTGGACATCTCACTGTGTGCGTGTCGTTCTTTCGTGTTGTATTACGACAAGTATTCTTCTCTATCAGAAGTAAATCTGATTGTAAATTTCAGGTGATGTGGGTTTTTCTCTCTTCAGTCTGGAAGTCTGAGTCCTGGCAGGTCTTTGATGACCAAATGGACCTTCAGGAAGCAGCCTATCAATCACATCTGCAATGATATTGAATTCAATGCTTATGACTGAGTGTGCTGGCTTTTGAAGAAAATGTCTTCAGCATTTTTCTAGTCGATGCTATACACCAAGAAAACAACAAATCTCAAAAAAAATTAACAAATTTCTAAAGAGGGAGAGGCCAGACACAGATTTCTTTCCCCTCAGGACAGGGGAAAAGAAATCATCTCATCAGGGGCAATAGGAAGCCTGTTGTACCACATGTGGATTTTTGAAGCTTGGCTGTTAAATTCCATTGGTTTTGCTTCTTTCACATACCAAAGAGAGTCGGTGAGAGTGTCTGTGTCTAATTCTGAGATTTTATCAGGACATGACCCAGTGAGTGCTGGCTGCTGCCATTTTCCTGGACACTTGCACCTTTGTTGACTGCACAGGAACAAGAAAAACCTGGTTCCCAAAGGACAGGGATCCACCAAAGAAACAAGGAGGACATGACTTAGTGCTGCTGTTCCTATTGCTGAAGAAGGCTTCACCCATTAACCTCACAACAGCTGCATGTGACACAGCTGGACTTGATGTAATGATGTCCCCAAATGGACCTTAGGAGATATCTAGTTTACAGAAAGCCCTCAGTGTTGCTGGTTTACTGGGATAATACAGATAGATGCACCAAGCACTGTCCTGAGGATGGTGGTTCTTGGAAAAGATCTGCCAGGGAACTCCAGGCCAGTGAGTTCCAGCTGAGAGGTGACAAACCCCCTGGGTGACAGCACCCATTCCCAGAGCACTGATAGTGTTGCACCATAAGGCAATTGTGCTTGTCTATCTAGGCAAACACAGAGAGAGACTCTGTAAAGCACAGAGTTGAAAGAGGAATGGCCCAGGAAAGCTGCAACAGCACAGGGAGTCAGGACTCATGGAAACTCAAAGTTGTGCAAGAGTTTGTGAGCTGAAAAGGGGCTCAGAGAAGAGCTTGGTGGTGACATCTTCAGGGACAGGAGACTGGGGGAGCGTGAGCATGCCCCGAATGGTGAGCACTTAGGGAATTCTCTCCCATACCCAAAGATCCTACCTGAGCTCAACAGTAACAGGAACAAGACACCTCCATCCATCTCCAGGAAGATCCTCTTATCCCCATACTGTCCACACTGTCCTTGTTGAGTGCTTCCCATCCTAAAAGGCACTGACAAAGAGCAGCTCAGAGCACGAAAGGTTTGGAGAATAAAGGAAAAGAGAGCACTTCCAGGTTCAGGAGCTTGTCTGATCTGGAAACTGCTGGTGGGATTCAAGAGCAAGAATGTTGCAGATGGATCAGTTCAAGGTAATAAGAAGAGAGGTTTCTGGAAGTATTTAAAAGATATGTGGATGTGGTACTTAGCGACATGTTTTAGTGGTGAGCTTATTGTGCTGGCTTAGTGGTTAGATTTGATAGTCATAGAAGTGTTTTCCAACCTAAATGATCCCATGATTTGAAAGAGAAAGTGATGCATTATGAGAGCATCCTAGGGTTGCCTTGGGCACATTAATTAGAGGTGTGTTCTTCAACATCCTCCAATGGATCTGGAAGGAGAGAGGAGAGAGACAGACACAAGAACATTTTGGAGGTGCCTGTGGGAGCAGGGCTATGGGAGCCTGAGGTGGCCAGGGAAAAGGCTGGGCTAAGCCACCTGGGAGACTGCATGGAGCCTGTCTGTGGGAAGATGTGTGAGAACCAACACTGAGGCTGGTGGGATGCTCTCTTTCCAAAGAGGAAGCTTCTTGCGGCACACGTGATTTCCCTGTGGGTCTGTCTCATTTCCGTGTGAGCGCCTCTCCTGTGTGGGGTTGAACAGACACCTTTCCTGAGCAGCTCACACCGAGTCCTGCCCGGGGAATTCATGCCAGCATGGCCCTGACATTCTTCCTGGCCCTTGCTCTTCAGCTGCCTGCACAGGGGCAGATGCAGCACACTCCTGTGACTCCAAGGGCACACCAGGAAGCAGGTAAGAGTGGATTGTACCTCTCTCTTACAAAATTGGTTTTGCTGCTCCTCTACCTGTGTGTTTGCTACATGGCCTTACCCTGCTCAGCCTGAAGTTATGGGAGGGCTGAAGCTGGTGTCTGCATATGCTTGAGACACTCAGGCATCCTTCAGGTTGTGGCGGGACAAAGCTCTATTTGGGATGGAGGGCAGCAAGCCTTAGAGTGCTGGGATACTTCCATGAACGTGGAACTTGTGGTGTCCTTCTAGGAAGTGGGTGGTGTTGCTGGGAGCAGGAGGTGGCTGGGTCTTGTTTCTGGGCAGTTCAAGCAGCACCCCTGTCACAGGCGATGATGGTGTTCATCAAAGACGTGGGGAGTTGTGAGCTCTGTTTGCTGGGGTGCCTGCTCTCTCCCGTAGTCCCTGGGGTTGAGGGAACTGTAGTTTGGTGGGACTGTTCACATCAAGAGGCTTGCCCTCTTCTTTCTCCATACCAGGAGGATTAGGGGCAGCTGCAGCTCCTAGGTCTCTGATAGGATCTTCCTACAAAGAATGTGGGCTTTCCTGTGGTGATTATGTGCTGTGCCCTGGGCTTGCTGGTACCTGTTGAGGTCTCCATGGGGTACAGCATGGCTAGGGGACCTGAGCTGTGAGTATTCTCTCTGTAGGGAAATGGGTGCAGAAGTGGCTAGCCAAATCATCAGATGGGTCATGAGCCGTGCTGCCCATCACTGGTGGCTCAGGGGATGCTGCCCTTCCAGCAGTGGGCAGCTCTCAGCTATCCAGGCCAGTATGGAACCTCTTCCCCTCACCAATCTGTACTCATGTCTGGGACTGACCCAAAAGGATCCTGGATGTCACCCTTGGGCAGGGTGTGTGTTACTTCAGGGTGTTTAATGGCAGGAAGAGGGCAGGTGTGTGAGGAGGGTGCCTGATGAGGCTTGGACCAACTCAAGGTTTCATGTCTGTCAGGTAGTTTTCTGTCAGTGAAGTGTGTACTCTGAGGGCACTGGGAGAGACACTGCTGAGGGGGAAAAATCTTCATGTCTGCACCACATGGTCTGAAAGGATGGGGCTGGTGACCACTGTCCTTTGGTGTGGAGAGCTGGAAGAGGCAATCATGGCGTGGAAACCCACTGCCAGAAGAGGGAAGTGGTGAGTGCTGGCTGGCAGGAAGTGGGCAGCTGCAGCTTTAGATAAGTGTTTCATCCTCATTCAGGGAAGGCCACCTCCGTGCCCACTACCTCTTCATGGACTTCTTTTGCACTGAGTGAGCGAGTCTAGGTGACATGTCTGCCAGGGCAGGACAAGGCACTCATTTTGGGTGAAGTGCAGAGGCTAGGCTGAGCACATTGAGCAGAGTGTGAGCTTTATGGCCACTGGTGTGAACTTGGGTGGTCTGAGGGGCAGACTCTAGTTGAAAGTTTCTTTCACAAAAAACGGCAAAAGCTGATTAACACACAGAGTCAAGGTATCCAATTTATTTACAATTCTGCACAGAAAGGTGTGCTAGGGGGCAAATCCACACAACCAGCACACCAAGGCAGACAAAAGCAGGTGTACTGACACAGACACAATCTTTGGCTGTTAGTGTACGTTACTGAAGTCAATGCTCGCCTGTGTGACTATGATTCATCCTTTCCCTTCTTCACTGTAAAAGCACAGTGTTCCAAGAAATTGTGGTACATGCTGGGAGAGTGGTGGTCTTTTTGAGAGAAGGAGGCAAATGAACTGAGAACGTGGGTTTTTTACTACAGTTAAGAGCAAGGATTCATCACTATGGTGATGAATAACGTAACAAGACTTGTCAAAATGGGGTGTTTTCTAGCTCACAGGTAAACATCCTGAATGAGAAGGGTGTTATTTTTTTTTTGTTTTTCCCTTTTCAAGGGCTTAGACAATTCATTTTCTGTCTGCCTCATTCCAGTAGCTATTGCTTCCACTGCAGAATTGCTTTGGTCTTTCTCTTGTCATCTGCAACTTCACTTTTATTCACCATTGCTGCAAGTAGTCACTTCATGGGACCAAGCTGTGGAGTCTGGAATGGCAGCAATGTCTCCCTGGGTCTGGTGCACTGCCACAGCCCCTGTGTTTGTGGCAGAGAGCAGCGTTGCCCAGGCTGCTGGATCCCTCTGGCTGGGGTGTCTCTGCAGCAGTGGGTGGGCAGGAGGGCCTGTGGATAACCCTCCTGCACTGCCCCTGAGAGTGTGAGGAGGGATAAAGCATCTGGAGGATGGGGCTCATCCTGGGAGGTGCCATCTCTGCCACCCCTCAGAGGAGAGGGGGGCTGGCACACCTCTAGATGGAACACCCTCATCCTCAAGGCTGCTGCTGCAGCCCAGTGACCCTCAGGCTCTGCCTCCTGGCCTTCCACACAGGAAAATGTAAAGCTCCTTCTGGCTGGGACCCCAAACTGCAGTTTCACCCAAAGAAGAGTGTGTATGCTTTGAAGGAAGTGGTGCAGCTCAACTGTACTGGGAAGTCTGTGCCATCCATCCCACAGATTCAGTGCATTTCCAGAGGGGCCCAGATGCTGTGGAATGAGACTGCCACCTGCAAAGGTAAGCACAGCCCTGCACCACCCTGACCCAGGGTCCTGAGCTGGTGACAGAGCCCCTGTGACCCTCTGGTCACACACCTGACAGTGCAGGAAGGGAGACCTGGATGCTTTGGCTTTCCCCCATGTCCTGGCAGTGACAATGCTCTTTTTGTCTCAGCACCTTGCTGTAGGCACCTGCTGGGGTCTGTGCTCCTGGGGAGAGGAATCCTTCCCAGCATGGAGTAGGAATAGCTGCAGGGGTTTTTCTTTTTTTGCCTGGAAATCTTCTCTAGGGTTTGGGCTGTCTCTGGTGTGGGAGGCAGTTACTGCAGCATGGCTCACCTGTGCATGAGGGAGACAAGAAAATGGGGCTCAAACACCCCATGGAGTGGGTGGAATCCAAGGGGGGCTTGTGAGTCCTGGAGATGGGGTGGTGAGGAGTCCTGTGTGCTTGGAGAGTGCCTGGGCACATGACACTCATGTGTGTCGGCGTGAATAGTCAGAGTCATGAGAGACCTCTCCCAAGTCTCCTCTCATAACCTCCCAAAAACACTCCTCATCCAATTTTACCTC
Source organism: Phylloscopus whistleri (assembly GCA_017589585.1). Classification (NCBI taxonomy): domain Eukaryota; kingdom Metazoa; phylum Chordata; class Aves; order Passeriformes; family Phylloscopidae; genus Phylloscopus; species Phylloscopus whistleri. The sequence continues at coordinate 26,155 of JADMLD010000713.1, forward strand.
TGACAGAAATGTGCCAAAGGCCTGCTTGGTGGGACCCCAGACTCCAGCTGGCACCAGCCCGTGACAATTACAAAGAGAATGAAGAAGTGACTCTGAGCTGCAACAATGGTTTCCAGCCATCCTTCACCCATGTCAAATGTGCAAACAGGGTTCAGCAATTGAATTATTCCGTATTTCTAAAGGGAGACATGTGGCTGGGGAGAAAGGACAGTGGTGTGTGGATTCCAGTTCAGGGGAACATAGTGTGCATTGGTAAGCAGAGTGTCAGGAAGTGCTTCCTACCAAGCTCTGTGGTCAGTTTCTGCCCCATTTACCAATCTCTGAGCTTCCATCATCACTGTGGCCAGGGGTGCAATTCTGATGCCATGTCAGGGCCACTTGGATCTTAGGCATTTGATACCTGAGACCATTCCCCTACTGAATTCTGGCACATCCTTGTCCACCACCTGCCTGGACAGGCGCCAGCCCCAGCTGACACTCACCCACAAGGAAAGCCCCATCCCAACCAGCCTTGCCAAGGCATCCCATCGTAGCAGATGGATGTGTCACCTTCCCACTCCTTTCAGGGGCTAGAGGCACTGCTGGGGATTGCTGGGGTCCCACCACATACTCTGCTTCTCCTTGAAACCTCCCAGGCCAACTAAGACCCACTCTCACCTCTGCCAGAAACATGCCAAAAACCCAACTGGGACTTCAGACTCCAGCTGGCACCAGACCAGGAGAGTTACAAGAAGAATGAAGAAGTGATGCTGAGCTGTCCCAAGGGTTTCCAGCCACGCTTCAACCGTGTCAAATGTTCAGGGAAAGCTCTGTCTGTTATCAATGGAAACCCTGTGTACAGAGAAGCTTGGAATGGAAGGGACAGCAGAGGCCACTGGATCAACCTTCAGCCCAACTTCAGGGTACACTGCCTTGGTAAGGAGGCATCAGGAGCATTCCTGACTGCTCTGCTCTGCCCTTCCTGAGCAGGGAAGGCAGCCTGTGGGGGCACGGGAAGCTTCTGGCTCTGTGCTGCCTGGGGAGATGGCAGGTGCTGCTGAAGGCAGCTGCTGAGTCTGCCCTGTGCCTGCCCAGGGGTTCCAGGGGTGCCCTGGTGGGGAGATGGCTGATGCCAGCTGTAGTCCCTGAGGGTCCTGGCAGGAGGGAGTTGTGGTGCAAAGGTCCCTACCTTGATACCAAAGTATCCATTTTGGCAGTAACTAGCCCTGCCCATGGCACAGGAGGTCAGGGAGCATGCAGGACTTGAGGCTGTGTTCACAGGTGGCTGGGTGGTGTGTGGGAGACACAGGTCTCCCGCCCTAAGGGCTTCTGGCAAGGGCATGTGCCGAAAAGTCAGGGCTACAGCGTTGTAGGTCTGGCAGGTGTTTGTGGCACAGGTGACAAGGGTGAAGGTGTGGCCCCCTCTCCGTGGGCTGGTCCCCCCTCTCTGTTGCATGCTGTCACTGCAGAGCCAGCTTTGGGGCTCAGACTTTTCACCTTCTCAGGAGGAATCAGGTGCTGTTGTCCTGCCTGAGGGACAAACAGGGCACCAGAGTCTCTGGGCAGGCTTTGTGCACAGTACAAAGCCCTCATGGGTTCCTCTCAGTCCCTGACTCCAGCTCCTCCTGGCCCTTCCCAGGAGACCTGAGGGAAGAAGGTTGGAGTCCTTCTTGTCCTCATCCTCTTGACAAGAATTGATGTGGAAGGGCTGCTCTTCGGAGTGTCCTGGAGCTCATCCCTTGCCCTGATGGGCCAGGGAAGGGAATGCCCTGCTCCAACCCCTGGCATGTCCTGCAGAGCCACACTACCCGGCTAACACCTTCCCATCTTGTTGGTGCAGAGAAATGCCAGAAGCCTCAATGGGACTCCAGGTTTATCTTTGACAAAGAACAGGGGACCTTCAACCCTGATGAAGTGGTGAAGATGAGGTGCCCTGAGGGGTACTGGCCTCCACCCATGGAGATCAAATGTGTGACATGGAAGCCAAGGGAAAGTTCAGTGATTCCTCGTAGTGGCTGGATGTTGAGGAATGGCACAGACATCTGGCACCTTATGAAGGAGAATTTTACCTGTGTGGGTAAGTGAGCAAGCCAGACACTCTCCTAGTGCTCTCAGTCTGGCCTCCCCAGGCGTGGAGAGCAATTCTGCATGTGTGGCCCAGGTCAGTGCCCTGTGCTCGGGGTGGCAGAGCATGGCAGGTCAGGGCATGGCAGAGAAATCCAGAGAAAATTCTGGATGCATGCCAGGTTTATGACTGTGCTGTTGGCAACTCTGGCACGTGTGGTCTGGGAGAAGGCAGAATGTCCTTGTCCACTCTGTGGGGTCGATGGAGTTTGATGTCGAGGCTTGGAGGGTGAGGGAGGGAGTGATCCTCTGGGAACGTTCCCTTCACAGATGTGCTCCAGGTTGTCCCCGAGACCCTAGAGGTTTCCAGCACCAGCATCAAACTGAACTGGACCTGCAGGTTCCCTGCCGTGTGCCATCGTATTCGGGCCAGGTGCCGGCTGGAGCAGTATTCCTCCTCAAACTGTAAGGCTGAGGAGGTGAAGGGAGAGGAGATACTGCAAGGCCAGGAGGGAACTTTCTCCTGCTCCCCCCTGCAGCCCTTCACTGAGTACAGTGTCACCATCTCCCTGCCGCCTAGCACAATCCTGTACACACGGCTCCTCAGGACCAAGGAAGTGGGTACGTTTACAAGACATGTCGGGATGACCTGAAGCTCAGCTGGAACATCTGCTGCCTGCTGTGATGTTCCTGGGATCAGACCTGCTTGCAGACTGTGGGGATGTGGGGAAGGGTCTGTGCAGGGCCCTACAGCTGGGCACTCCCCATCCTCATCACACCATTGCTGCTGCAGAGGCAAAAGCAGCCTTTGTGAGGGACAGGTTATTGCTATCCATGCATGATCCTGTTCTCCTGTGCTTCCAGTGCCAGACAAACCAGAGGAGGTACGGGTGGATCCCCACAGGGGATCCATCGGGTGGAAGGCGCTGCCCTCGTGCAAAGGAGAAATCATTGGATACCAGGTACCAGCAGTCCATGGAGTGCCCCTGGTCCCCCTCACTTTGTCTGGAGCTCTGTGCAGGCAGTCTGAGGAGAGCTGTGAGCCCTCCATGGCCAGGGCCCACAGGCTGTTCACTGCTGGGAGGACCAGGTCTCCTCTTGTGCCTAGCCAGCAGTAGCAGCCCCTCTCCACAGAGCTGCCCAGTGCAGAAGCAGGGTGTTGGTGCTACTGTCTAACAGCTCCCTGTCCTTCCTCCAGCTGAACATCACCACCCTGAGAGCAGAGGACGGCAGCTTCCTCAAATTCAGCCAGGTGTGGGTGAACAAGTCTGTCTCCGAGTATGTGCCCCCTCATCAGACAGCTGGCAGCAAATACCTGGTGACAGTGCAGGGCCTGACAGCAGCTGGGGCTGGGGCTGCATCAGAGGTGGAATTCTACGTCTTGGGTAATGGTTGTTCTGCCCTGTGTCTGGTTGGGGTGGCCTCTCAGGGGGTGAGGGATGTCGCAATAAGACACGAAATAAGGGCACGGACTCGTTCTCAGAAGGCTGAAGATTGACTCCAATCTGTCTTTATTCTCGAGCCACTTCCCCTTATACCTTTTTACAAAGAACCCACCCAAGGGGTGGAATTCTTGGACTACATTGGTCGACTCAGAGGGACATCAAGTAAATTCCCTCCTCTGGGAAAGAATGCAGAAAAACAGGATAGTGTACAATAACACATCCCTTGTTTACAGAATTGTGCCTGGGAACAGTTTTAGAGAAATCAAAACATTGCAGGCACGAACCATGGCTACAAGTACTGAGTCCAGAGCAGCTTCCAAACCAGTGTGTGCAGCCACCCTGTCCCAGCTCAGACAGGGGCAGGGAGTGTGAGCACCTGGCTCAGCAGTGGGCATGAAGCTGGGTGAGTCCTTCCTTGAGGGCTTTCACTGGCAGGTCTGCAGAGGAGCTGTGCCACTTCAGCCACTGTTTGTGCCTTTGATAGCAGACCTGCCCCCTCAACTCTTCCACTGAAGAAGGTGACAGCCATCCCTGTACTTGGGTGCACAGGTGGCTCAAGGTCAGCGAGCACTAGGACTGCTGAGGCTGGGTCTGTGTCCTCCTGCTGTCTGCAGGATGGCTGAGCAGGCTGCCAGACCCTCCAGCTGGGGCCATGGGACAAGGCCCTGTGCTCCAGAGCCTCCTCTGCCCTGCCCAGGCAGATGTGCAGGCAAGGGAAGACTGTCTTGCTGCCTGTCCCTGCAGCAGCCAGGGCAGCAGGGTGGTCTGGATGTGCATTTCTACACACGTGCTGACACCCAGCAGCAAGGCTGGGGCCACTGCTGCTGCAGGGCCCAGGCTGTGACAGCCACTCCTCTCTGTGTTAGTTTCAGGCCAGCCTCTGAGCCCTTGGCCTGGGTCAGCAGTCATTGTAGTGGTGGTGGTGCTGCTGCTGTTGATCCCCTTATCTGCCGGGATCCTCTGGTTCGTGCTCTCCAGGTGAGTGGCAGGAGATTTGGAGCCTCAGCTCTGCCTCAGGCCATGCTGTGTTGTGGGGTGTGTGGGGATAGAGAGGGTTCCCCAGCTGTTCCCACCCTTCTCTGGGTGCAGAGGATGCAGCTGGCTGGTCCTAACTCAAACTGGCTCTAGGGCTCCTGGCTGGGGCTCTAAGTGACTTCCCCAGGGCTGGGACAGAGGCCATGTGTGCTGAGAGATGCTCTCCCCTTGCTGCTGTTGCAGCCACCACTGCTGTGCCCTGGGGTGAGGGTGGGCAATGCCTGCCAGGGCAGAGGGAGGGTGTGCAGGACCCTCCATGCCACTGCTGCTGGGTTCAGCAGGGTCTGGCCCAGGTCAGCTTCTCCCCGACTCAGGACTGCCCTTTGCCTTTCCAGAAGAAGGAGGGCCGTGCCCAGCAGTGCCGAGGAGGATCACTACACAGGTAGGATCCCCAGCAGAGGGGACAGTAGGGCTGGAGCTGGAGGGGAGCAGGTGTATGTCAGGAGGGCCTGGTGGCATTCTGAGGTAGCTCCAGGCAGGCCAGCTGGCTTTGGCTGACCTGTCAGACCAACGTGTCCCACGTCTGTTCCCAGCTGAGACCCTGCTCAGTAGCTTCTTCCAGCAGCTCCTGGCTGGGGTCTCCCTGAGGTGCCATTGAGGGTTGGGAACTGCTCCTCCCTCTCACTCTCTCTGGGGTAGGCAGCAGCTCTTCCCAGCCCTGCTGCCCTGGTGGTGTGCATCCCAGTACGATCTGCAGCCCCTGGTGATGCTGCCTGCCTGAGGCTGCTCTGCTCCTTTCTCCCACAGCCCCCGGATCCCTCAGGCTGTTTCTGTCCTCTTGTCTCCCCCAGAGCTCCAGCCCTATGAGAATGTATATGGGGACAATTACTGCGTGATTGAGACTTGTCTTGAGAAAGATGCAGGTAGGAAATGGGTTGTCCTACCTGTGACCCCACATGGCAGAGAGAGAGTGGGGACTGGCAGCTGTGATGGTGTGTCTGAGCTGCTCATGCTGCTGAGGGCACGCAGCAGCCTCTGCCCTGGGTTCTCTTGTTCTCCTCAGGTAAATGTGGCCAGGCTGGAGAGCCATTTCTCAAGCCCCTGCCTGTTCTGGAATCCTCCAGAGAGTCAGAGCAGTGAGGAAGAAGAGCAGCTGGAGTGAACCTCTGGCTCAATGGTGATGGCACTTCCCTTCTCGAGGCTTGGTCCACCACTGGAAGCCAGACAATGAATCATCTCATGGGTTATTGCTTCCCCACAAGTTTTCTTCTTAATCAAGCTCCAGAATCCTCTGCTGCAGCACAGGAGCAGCACAAGGCATGGGATGACCTGCTTGTGCCAGCAAGGATATGTCCTGGTAGTTCTCCAGTGCTCTGGCATAGCCATCTCACCAACTTGGTGCCTGCAACTGTCCCTTGAGAATGGAGGAGCTCACAACTCCTCTTTCCACCCTGTGTCCTTGTATCCCTCTAGACCCTGTCCTCTGTTTGAGCTTGGCCTAGCTGTGCTGCCCTAGCCTCTGTGCTGCTGTGTCTGAAACAACCAATAAATTGTTCTGGTTTGCAGGGGCTGCTTGGCCCACAAAAGCTCCCACCTTGTCATGGGTTCTCCTTGTTTTGAGTGTGAAAACCCTGACCCCACAACCTTCATGGAAGAGCTTGGAGTAGGCTCTTCCAGCCCCTGTCAGTTCCAAGGAAGCACACCTGAGATGCTGCATGCTCCCAGTGCAATGTTTTAGGTGGCTGCTTTCCCTCCTCCTCAGCCTGTAGGTAACACCACCTCCACTATGCACAACTGGACCTCTGTGTTAGTCTGTGTCCTCCTCTGTGGGTGTTGGTGCTCGTCTCCCATTTTGTGAGGTGCAGTTGGCACTGGTCCTCTTGGGACATCTGTGTCCTGCAGCCTTTGGGATCTGCTGGCTCTTGGCTGGGGCTGCTGTCCCATCACTTCCAACAGCCACTGTCTGGCACCCTGTGGGATGCCAGTGCCCAGTGCAGCCTTGGATGCTGAGGCACAGTGCAGAGGCTCTCCTTGGTGAGGGGGGCACTGCTGGCAAATGGGGCGATCAACCTCTCTTTTCTCCAGCTCTGTGTGTTGCCTGTGACGTTTCCATCTCCTTCTGCCCTTGGGCACACAGGCTCTCCTGACCTCCCTGGACTCGGGTGTGACAAGCTGGTTCTGGTTGTGCTTTTTACAGCCCTGAACACAGAATTGGCATGGCTTTTTACTTCAGTGTTTTCCCTCTCCCCTGTCAAACCTGCCAATGCCCAGTGCAGCCTGGAGGCTGAGGGGCAGCCTGAAGGCTCTCCTTGTTGAGGAGTACACTGCCAGGACATAGAGCAATTGGCCTCTCTCTTCTCCAGCTTTTTTTTTAGCCTGGCATGACTTGCATGTGCTGGTAAGGACATCTTTTGACAGTCCTTCATATGAGATGTCTGTCCATCAGCTCACTACCTGCAACTGGCCCCTGGGACCAAAATATCTCACTCCTGTGAACTGTTGTTGCTGGTGTGACATGTGGGCCTGATGGAGGAGCTCTACAAGGTATTGGGCAGAGAGGGGAAGAGCAACTCAACACTGTGTGGCTGCTGCTGGTTGAGAAAGGGGAATGAGCAGGCTCGGGATAGGGGAGAACTGTTGCCACTTCCTTGGCTATCCTGCTTCCCACTCCATCTCCCCACACCTAATCACACCCTGGGCTGTCAGCCTCATGAGTCCACCTGCTCCATCCAGACAGTCAGTAACCAGACACCTGCTCCATCCAGAGCAGGTGGACTCCATCCAGAGAGTCAGTAAAGGCTTGTGGTTTGGACTGGGCTACCTGCAGCCCCCATCTCCTGCCTTGTCACCTCACTGCCCTTGTGAGGTGCTGTTCCCTGTGGGTGCTGAGCTGACTGCACCTTGTTGAGGGGAGCCATGAGCAGGGCACCCTTTTCCCTGAGAAGGAGTGTGTCCTGTGATGTGCCATGGGCAAAGCTGAGGGACAAGTATGGTCTGTGTGCCTCTGCAGCCCCCCGTGTCTGATCACCCAGCCTTCTGGTATCCGAGACATCCAAAGTGGGTGGGAGGCTGTGGAGGAAGAGAAAAGCAGTGGCTGCTGACAAGCAAGGGGCATGATTTAGGACTGTGAGTGTTTTCTCAGGCACGCAGCTGGCACTGTAGGGCAGCACACCTGGGGGCAGAGGAGAGTGCTGCCAGGCTGAGAGGGAGCAGGAGGAGGAGGCAGCTGAGGATAGAGAAGTAGGGAAGGAAGAAGAAGAGGGTGTGGGCTGAAGTGTTTATTTCAGAAGAGCCACAGACTGTTTCAGGCACTGAAGTACTCCTTGCAGTTCATGTCCCCATGTCTATCTGTGCTTCTGACCAGGTCTTTATGTGATTTCTCTGAGGTCCTCCATCTCCTGTGATCACTGAGGGGAAGTGACTCATCACCACTCTAAAACCCACATAGTGTCAGGAAGCACTTGTGTTGTGGCGTGTGTTTTAGGAGTGGAGCTGAAGCCTAGATCCAATAAGCCTCTCTGGTGGAAAGGCCACTTGGGGAAACTCAGGCAGAGCAGTCCAGCTCTCACATCCACACACACCACGTGGCTAGCTCAGCAAGGAGAGGCAAGAAGGCCCTTGCACTGGATCAGTTCCAGCCAGGTTTATTTCCAAGAGCTGAAGAGAAATCCAGAAGCAAAAGGGACGGGGGTCTGCCAGTTCCAAGGTTAAGTGTGGGATACAGCAGCCAGTGACCTTGAGGCACAGGGTGGAAGAAGGGGCAGGTAAAGTCAGTGACCTACAGGGGAAACAGGGCCGGTCACTGGGGACCCAAAACCAATGGAGACACAGAGGAAAGGAGACATGGCATTAGGGAGGGGGAAAACCAGGGCAAGCTGCTGTGTACAGAGTGCCACTGGGGGGTTCTCTACATCAGGCTGGGAAGGTGACCCTATGATCTGTCCTGCCAAGGCCAGACCCTAGGTATTATGTTGATGGGCTGCAGGGATTCCACACACTTGGTTTGTACCTCAGAAACAGGAGTAACACTTCCTGTTACTGCTGTCAACAATTCTTGAATGCCCTGGTAACTAGGAGGGGTTTGGGAGGAAACTCTGGGATCTTGGTGACAAGGTTCCTTCTGCTGAGTCCTCGAGCCTGGATGGACCTGGGGTGAAAAGATATTAAAAGGCAGAAGTGTTGACAGTGAAGGGAGGTTCCCTGCTCAAAGGGGAAGTCTTGTGCATCTCACAAGGAGATGTGTCTGTTTCCTTCCTGTGGTTGCAAGCCTTGCAGCCAGATAGGCATGCCTGGGCTCAGAGGCTGAGATTTCAGTCCTGCCTGGGGACTTCATGCTAGGATGGCCCTGCAGTCACTGGCTCTGAGGTTTCTCCTGGCCCTTGCATCTCTACTGTCAGCACATGGCCAGGAAGAACTTTTCAACATCCAAATAGAGCCCCAGGGAACAGGTAAGAAATGATTCTTCCTCTTGGAAGCTTCTGCTGCCTTTCCTCCTGTACGTTGGACATTTGTGTTCACTGCCTGCAGCCCTGGGCTGGAGCCCAGATGGACTACTGAGGGCTGTGTCAGCTGGGGCAGCCTCTGTCTGCCCCAGGGACAGGAGCCACAATGCAGTGTACACTGGGGTTCTGTGGGAGAGACAAGACTGGGCTGGATGTGTGGTGATGGGTCATGCCCTCCAGAAAACCGGTTTGCCAGTCATTCCCTGCAGACAGTAGGCATGAACTGGGCATCAATTCACACACTGGGAATCAGGGGAAGGGTCTTCAGGGAGGTGCCACTTTCTGTACACATCCTATCCCCAGGTGTGCCTGAGGGACACTGTGCCTGCCAGGGCAGCACAAGAGGGAGCTTGCTGCTGCTGTGCCAGACAGATGGACCAGGGCAGGATCAGTGGCTGGGTGCCTGAGCATGGGGCGGGTCATGGCTGTGTGCCAGGGGACAAAGCTGCCAGTTGTGATGCTCAGCTGGGCGTCTCTGGTCTTCTGCCCTCAGGGCTGTTTGAGAGCAAAGCCTGAGCACAAGTGGCTTGTCATCAGCATTTCCCTTTGTGGCAAAGCTGGTCTGCACCTTATGAGATCCCTTGTGTGCCCCTTTGAGGGAAGGGAGATTGTATTTTGAACCCCTTCAGGCCTCACAAATCTTCTTGCAGAGGCTTGAACAGGCATGGGCTCCTTCCAGAAGCCAGTGCTCTTCTCTGCAGGAATCATTGCCACAAAGCCTCGCCCTGCAGCATTGGACAAACTCTGGGACCAGCTACTCAGCTAGTGCCTACTGGGCCTGGAGGCTGGTGAATTTGGCGAGGAGGTGTTGAGGAGAAGGAAAGGTTGTGTCAGGAGGAAGGGGCAGGGGCATTGGTAAAGCAGGAGATGTGAATGGAGAAGGCACTGCTCACCCCCATGTCCTGCTGCTGAGTGGTGTGGGGTAGGAGGAGAGCAGCCAAGGCACTGAGTGAGTGAGAACAGGGAGCCCAGAAGTGTATCAGGGGCATGGCTGATCCCTGTGGGAGGGATGAGCCATGGCTGAAGGGACACGCATGTCAGCAGGAGTGGTAGTGCCATGGCCCAGCCAGTGCCACCTGAGCTGAGCTGGGCTGGGTGACATGCCTGAATGAGAGGTTGGAGGGTGTCTCCTAGTGCAGGGGTTACTGTCCTTGGAATCTCCCTGCTGTGGGCTTTGGAGAAGGGAATATGATGCCCACGGACACAAGTGTGAATGGGGCAGGTTCAAGGACGAGTGATCCTTCACAAATCACACTCGTAAGGAAAGCCCCTTCCCAACAAGCCTTGCCCTCAGGTCACATCCCAGCAGATCCCTCTCCCTTCATTGGCAGGAGGGGTTGCTGGGGATTTGTCTCCCACCACTCACCCATATCTCATCTCATCACTGCCAGCCCAAATAACAACCTCTTTCACCTCTGCCAGAAATGTGCCGAAGACCTGTTCGGTGGGACCCCAGACTCCAGCTGGCACCTGACAAGCAGCATTATAAGAAGAATGAAGAAGTGATGCTGAGCTGCCCTGAAGGTCTCCAGCCATCCTTCAACCATGTCAAATGTTCGAGGGAAGTCCAGTCCCTCAGTGGTGGAAACCTGTACACAGAGAAGTCTGGACTGGAAGACACCCCAGAGGTGTATGGGACCGCATTCGGTCCCCTGTGGAGTGCAGTGGTAAGGAATGGATCAGGAGCCCTCTTGGCTGCCTTGCTCTGCCCTTCCTGAGCAGGAAAAGCAGGGCGTGGGGCACGGGAGGTTTTGGGCTCTGTGCTGCCCAGGGAAATGGAAGGTGTCAAGTCCAGCCCACAGGTCACCACTGGGGGTGTTGGTGATAAGGGTCTCTCTGAGGGCTTCTGGCAAGAGCATGTGTACAAAGGCAAAAAGCACGAGAGAGGGATTTGTGGTGGAGCTTGTGGCTAGCACATGGCACCACTGTTTGAGCAGGATCAGAGGGCTTTGCTGCCTGTGTCCTCTCAGATGCTGCATCTGTGAGTACCACAGCTTCCTCCATGTGGGCTGGGCCCCTCCAGCTTCTGTGGTGTGGTGGGTGCAGGCTTAGCACCCTCTTCTCACAGCTTATGGCATTCATGTTCCCTCCAAGGGAGAACAGAGCTGTACCTGATGGACTGTAGAGATTCTGGGACAGACACCTCAGTTTTGAATTAATGGGGAAAATTACTTGAGCAGCAGTAGTAGTCCATTTATTCACCCACATTCATTCACAACCCCAAACTCCTCCTGCTCCCCTTTGAGAGAGCTGCAGTGACCACTTTCAGTCTCACTTTCTCTCCCACTGGCCTGGGTGATAAGCAAGGTTGTTTGACTGCAGCATTCTTGCCTGGCTGGGAGAGTGACCTTCTGGCAAACTTTCCTTCACAGAAATCCTCCAGGTTGACCTCAAGACCTTTGAGATTTCCAGCACCAGCATCAAACTGAACTGGACCTGCAGGTTCCCTGGTGCCTGCCAGGGCATGAGGGCCATGTGCCGGCTGGCAGAGCCTTCCTCCCCTCCCTGTGAGGCTGAGGAGATGAATGGAGAGCAGATGTTACAAGGCCAGAAGGGGACATTCACCTGCTCCCCTTTGCAGCCCTTCACTGAGTACAGTGTCACCATCGACTTGCTCCCCAACACAACCCTTTTCTCATGGTTGTTCAGGACAAAGGAAGCAGGTATGTGCACAGAAATATTGGAGACAAGGAACCGTCCAGAGCCGTGTCACAGGCCAGCTCAGCCTGGTCATTTGCTCCCTGCAGGGATGTGCCTGGGCTCAGGGCTGCTTGGGCCCTGTGGAGCTCTGGGGAAGGGGCTGGGAGGGCCCTGAGCAGGGCAGGTCCTGTTCTCATTGTCCCACTCCACACCACACCCTTGTGCTCCCCAGTGCTGCAGCACAGGCAGCCTCTGCAGGGGACAGACCCTTTCTAGGGAGCCCCTTTTGCAGCCTGTCCCATGGCCAGGGGCTGCTGCACCCTCCCCTGGCCCCAGCCCCTGCTCATGGCCCTGTGTGTGACCCCACTGCCTGTGCTTCCAGTGCCGGACAAACCGGAGGAGCTGTGGCTGGATCCCGACAGGAGCTCCCTCAGGTGGAACTCGCTGCCCTCCTGCAACGGGGAGATCACTGGATACCAGGTACCCAGGGACCAGGCAGACCCTCACCTCCCACCTGTGTGGGCACACTGGGGGGTGGGAAAGGGACAGGCCAGATGAGCCACAGTTCCCAGCCAGTAAGTGTCTGGGTTTGATGAGCACAAGTGTTTTCTGTTTTATTCTCAACATTCCTCATGCTGTGGAGATGTCCAGAGAGGTGTGAGTGCTCCATGTCCTCTTGGCTTATTTCCTGGGTCTGCCCTGCTTTGGATTTGACAGGCTTTTGGAGGTTGGTGTGCAACACATGGTGATGTGTCTTTCCGGGGTGGCATCCCAGGGTTTCCTGTGCCTCTTGCATACTTGTTTCTGGTTCCTGCCACAGAAAAACTTGTTGTTTGAGAAGCTTCTGAAAGTCCTTCCTGAAATCTCCTCCTCCAGAGAGCTGCACCATTTTGCTGAGTTTCCTCAATGCATGAATAGAAGCATCTCCTCTGTCTCTGGATTTGGGACATGTTCCACAGCAAAACCCTCCTCTCTAGAAATTGGGGGGAGTCTGTGTGCTGGTGACATTGTTCTTAAAATGCTCTAGGTCCTCTCTGAGGGCAGAGGTCCATGGTGTGACAGGGACCTTGTAAGCTGTTTCTTAACTCTTTCCTGGAGACACAGTCAGACAAACTCTTGACAACACTATGAGCCTGTTCAGCTGGTTACCTGCTCCCAGACAACAGTGTTAAAGAAAATAATCCTTTTTTTTTTTCCACTTTCAGTTGTCTTCGCTTTTGTATAAGTGCAGAATATAGTTCGGTAGAGGCAGCAAGTGAGAATGGCCAGAGATCTTGTGACAAATTCAGATGGTGTATGGGCAAATGGGGACCCTTCATCTGTATTACTTATGTAAACTTCAGTTGTTCTCCTTTTCTCTTAGAGAAAGCCTTCAGAGTCCAACTTTACATAGGAGAAAAGAGAAGCTTAGACTCCTCCGACAGAGGATGTCACCACAGTGCCTCTGGTGTTGCAATACACCTGGGGCAACCTGCCCTCAGGCTGAGTACATGTATTTACAGCCCTTTCAAACCAACAGCCTCTCTCTTCCCTTCACAGAGGCTCAGGCCTTTGCTCACCGAGGCTGCTGCTCACGCATCCTGAGTGCTGCCTCCAAATCCCTCCTCCTCTCCTCTCCTCTGCTTTGAGGTCCCCGCATGGGGCTGAGGCTCCTGCGCCTTCCTCTCCGGAGCCTCCCCCAGCCGGGGCAGGCACAGGGAAGGGCTGGCTGGCTGGCAGGGCCCTTGCCAGCTGCGGGCACCTTCCCAGCGGGCAGCTGGGAGCTGCTGCCTTCCAGCTGTGTCTCCTGTCCGCAGCTGAGCATCACCGCCAGGCGTGCCGGGGACAGCAGCGTGCTGCAGACGGAGCGGCTGCGGCTCAATGGCTCCGTCACCGAGCACCGGCTGCCGGAGCACACGCCGGGCAGCAGCTACGCCGTGACCATCCGGGGGCTGACGGCTGCCGGAGCCGGGGCTGCCTTGGTCAGGGAGTTCCACACCGGCAGCTCCGGTAAAGCTTCGCTGTGCCGCCGTGCCGGGAGCCTGGGCGCAGCCGAGCCGTGCTCGGTGGGCAGCCTGCGCTGCCCGAGGCTGCCCCTGCTCCTCGCAGGGCCCTGCCGATGCTCATTCCCGGCTGTTCCCCTCCAGACACACCGCTCCCCCAGGGCATCAGCTGCCGCAGCGCCCGCGACATCGCCCCATCCCGAGGGACGGCCGTGCTTCCCCTGCGCCCCATCGCCCGCCCCTCTGAGGCAGCCAGGTGAGCGCAGCCCCCGCAGCTCTGCGGCCCGGGGGGGCTGTCCCCGCCCCAGCGCTGGCCTGGCCCCTGTCCCTACGTCCCCCTGTCCCCACGTCCCCCTGTCCCCTGTCCCCACGTCCCACTGTGCCCTGTCCCCACGTCCCCCTGTCCCCTGTCCCCACGTCCCCCTGTCTCCTGTCCCCACGTCTCCCTGTCCCCTGTCCCCGCTTCCCCCTGTCCCCTGTCCCCACGTCCCCCTGTCCCCTGTCCCCGCTTCCCCCTGTCCCCACGTCCCCCTGTCCCCTGTCCCCGCTTCCCCCTGTCCCCACGTCCCACTGTCCCCTATCCCCACGTCCCCCCGGCCCCTGTCCCCACGTCCCCTTGTCCCCTATCCCCACGTCCCCCTGTCCCCTGTCCCCACGTCCCCCCGGCCCCTGTCCCCACGTCCCCCCGGCCCCTGTCCCCACGTCCCCCTGTCCCCTGTCCCCACGTGCCCCTGGCCCCTGTCCCCACGTCCCCCTGTCCCCTGTCCCCGCGTCCCCCTGTCCCCCTGTCCCCACGTCCCCCCGGCCCCTGTCCCCACGTCCCCCTGGCCCCTGTCCCCACATCCCCCTGTCCCCTCTCCCCACGTCCCCCTGTCCCCTCTCCCCACGTCCCACTGTCCCCTGTCCCCACGTCCCCCTGTCCCCTGTCCCCACGTCCCCCTGGCCCCTATCCTCACGTCCCCCTGTCCCCTGTCCCCACGTCCCCCTGGCCCCTGTCCCCGCATCCCACTGTCCCCTGTCCCCACGTCCCACTGGCCCCTGTCCCCACGTCCCCCCGGCCCCTGTCCCCACGTCCCCCTGTCCCCTGTCCCCACGTCCCCCTGGCCCCCGTCCCCACGTCCCCCTGTCCCCTGTCCCCACGTTCCCCTGGCTTTCGGCCCTGCAGGGAGCACCAGCTGTTCGTGGCCACGACGCACAATGGCTCGGTGATCGAGAGCATCTGCTCGGGGCAGCCACAGCTCTTCCATGCCAGCGTGTACCTGGCCGCTGTCCTCAACCTCAGCGGCCCCACGGACTTCGAGCTGGGCGCCGGGAGCGGCGGGCAGGGCCAGCACAACGCTGCCCTCCGCCCGGGCTGCGACTACACGGCCCTTCTGCTGCTCCCCGAGCGCCCCTCGCCGCAGGTACCACGGCCGGGGCTCCTGCTCCCTGCGGGTGCTGCCGGCCGGGGCTGGGCCCCTCGCTGCCTGTCGGGGCACCCTGCTCTCCCACGCCTTGGTGGGATGGTGTCCCTGCGGTCCTGGGCCACAGCCGGGTCACTCTTTGGCCCAGGGTGGGGACTTTTGCCTCCAGGTAGGGGGTAGTGCTGCAGGGGTGGGCTGAGCTCTCCCTCCTGTCTCCTCCAACAGGCAGAGAAGTTCACCTGTGTCTGCTACAGCTTCTCTGTTGGTAAGTGTCTGCTTGCTCGTGCTGCCCAAGCCTCTCTCCTGCATGTTCCCTTTTGCCAGCCTGGCAGATTTCCTGGAAATGAGCTGGCCCAGTACAGGAGCTTTTGGGTCTCACGTGGAACAGAGCAAAATCCTCACACATGGGGTGATCCTCCCTCCCAGAAGAAACCTCAGCCAGGACACAGGCCTACACACTTGCACATAGCCTTTGCCGTTCTTGGGGCCACTGCCAGCGGGAGGCCAGGCTGTGGCACTCACCCCTGGCTCTGTGTTGGTTGCAGGGCAGACTCAGGTCCAGTGGCATGGGATTGTGATTGGACTGGTTGTGCTGTTGGCAGTCCTCCTTGTGACTGCAGTCATCCTGTGGTTTGTGCTCTCCAGGTGAGTAGGAAGGGGACAGGTTCAGCAGGTACAGAGGGGGCAAGTTCAGCAGGTACATATGCAGTGTCAGTTTCTTACCCAGGATTCACCTTTGCCTTTCCAGGAAAAGGAAGTATTTGCCCAATGGAACTAAGGAGGCTAATTAAAAAAGGTAGGAAAATGCAATTCTGCAGACAACCATCACAGAGGGGACTACAGGGCTGTGGGGCAGCTGGGATGGGAGCAACAATCTCCCAGGAGAACCTGAGTTTCAGGAAAAGCAGCAGTTTGTACACTGCACTGACACATCTCCTGATTTGCCTTAGCCAGGGATGGTCAGGATGGCTCTGCCCACAGAGCCCCACATGGCAGCAGAGCCTAGTTCCAGGCAATGCTCCCTGCCTGGAACAGGGACGGGGTGAGCAAAGACAGGCATCCCAAAGGCTCAGGTCTCTGAGGAGCCCATGTCTGTGAGATCCCTCCCAGGGATCTGCAGGGAGGGGTCTCAGGAGGGCCAGGCTGAGGGGCTGCTGCTCTCACCTCAGACTGCCAGGCACCTCCAGGGCTCTGTGGTTGGGCAGAGCTGGCATGAAAGGGTCAGACTGTGGCAGGCACTGCTGTGTGCTCCAGCCTGTCTCTGACACTGGCTGCCCTTTTTCTCCACAGGAAAAGGTGGCTAGGCTGGAGATCAGTCACTTCAGCCCCAGACAGGACCATGGAGACATCCAGAGCAGTGAGGACACGGAGAAAATGGGAAGGATGACCCCAGCCCAGTGCTGATGGCTGCCATGTCCCCTGGCTCTCCTGTGACTGTGACCAGCACGAGTGTCCCATGCAATTCACCCAATTCAGCAGAGCAAAAGGCCAAGGAGGGTTGAGCTTTTTCATTCCTCAGCCCCTTTACCTCCCAGGTTTTGCTTACTGCTTTTATAAGGCCTTTGAATCTGGCTTTCTGCAATCATTTTTTTCAGGCTTTGCTTTAATTTTTGCTCTCCTGGAAACAGGACTTACGTGCCCGATTTCCCAGTCCCAGGCTCACACAGGCTCAGGCTGATGGCATTCTCCTGCTGTCCTCTGGATTCCCAACCCTTCTGCCCTCTCTGTTGATATTTAGCCAAACCCAGGGCTTTGCTTGGCCTGGCTGGACTGCTTTGTGACTCTGCCTGTTCTGTCTGGACAATAAATAAAGGCTTATGGTTTGGAGGGGCTGCTTGTCCCACATAACTCCTGCCTGGTCCCCTCATTGACCCTGGGGGGTCATATTCCCCTGCAGGGAGCTGACTGTGCCTTGTTGAGGGGAGCCACGGGCAGGGCTGCTGTGACCCCATATTCCCCTAGTGGTGCCTGACAGCTTTTCTGATCTCCTGAGTTGAGCTGGACCTCTCTAATGTGAGTTTGGAGCAGATGTTTGCTGGGAATCCATCAAGGAGGATGGCCCTCAATACACGTTTTGAGCAAGACTGTGTTCTGTGCTGTGGTATCCCTGTGCTTTCACCTCCCTTGTGGCCCCTGTGCCAGGTCAAACCTGGAAGAAAAGCGAGATCCGGGGTTACCACCACCATGGCCTTTATTGGTGAGACACAGGACAGAGAACCATGGGGTCACTCCTGGTTCTGAAGTCTCCTGCCTTTGTGCAGCAAAGGCAGAGCCTGTCTCTGTGGTGCTGCTTGAACCATATCCAGGATATTCACGTTGAGCCACTATAACCTGGGATTGCCACGGTGCAGCCAGACAGGCTGATGAGAGAGCCTCTGTGGAGCTGGTAGGGCAGTGACACTTGGAGCAGCACCAGGAAGCTGCAGCCCCAGGAAAAGATTATGTGGGGTTTGAAGCACCAGTTTGAAGGACCAGTCCAACCCAGGACCATGGGTTGTCCCACTCTTGTCTCTTGTTCACTCTGGGCTTCATGCTTCTCTCAAAGTAGGACAGATATCCTGTGCTCCTGAGCACCGTGGATCTTACAGCAGTTTGAGACTTCCCTGATCAAACATAATGTGGGTGTTGGTGCTACCCCATTTTCCTTGGAGCTACCTGAGGGGACAAGGGAACCTGGATGTGACAGCTGTTCTCTTCATCCTTGGCAAGGAAGGATAGGTGAAGTCCTGGTGCCTCTGCTCTGGTCTGCGTACTCAGGTTGTGATTCCAGATAAGTTCCTGCACAAATGCTGGGCAGAGGGTCAGGTTCCCATTTCAAGGCCTGGTCAAAATTTGGAGACAGTCCAGCCTGTTCTCCAGCCACAGAGGACCCTTGGAGTGGTTTTTCAGGGGAATGAAGCATCTTGGGGTCGTACACATCCCTGTTGTTTCCTCTTGCTTCCACTGTTACTGATGAAGGGCTATCCAGGGAGTCAAAGTCCCATCCAGTGATAGGCTGTGGTCATGCCCCTACTTGAAATTCCCATAGGTTTCAAATGAATTCAAGTAGCTGAGGGCTAGTTCATAGCAGAGCCCATACTGTTCCTGTGGATAAAAGGATGCACATGAGACTCTGGTGAAACAACACCTGCAGTGGCATGTCAGCATTGGTCTCCAACAGCTTCCTGACACAGAGCATGCCAGACACAGGCACAGTCCACCCTCCTCCTCCCAGCTGGAGTCCACCTTCCTCTGCTGAGGAATCCAGGCATGTGCTCCAGGAGCTGGAGGGCTGGACTACACCAGCACCTGGAGCCAGCTGGTTTTGGCAGGAGACCCAACTTCTATGGCACAAATTGTTGAGCAGCCAGGGGGAGCAGAAAGGGGCCACTCATCATGCAGGATGCTTTGGTGCCCGTTCAGTTCTGCAGAACCTGCCACTGAGGGAGTGGGTATGTCCCAGCAGCAGAAAATGGGGTTTTCAAAGATCTCATCTGCACCTGGCCTCAGGATGGTGTGAGCACAGAGGGGCTAGGGCACCGACTGGGGCAATCCAAAATATGGCTCTTCTTTTGTGTTCCAGACAGGTAAAAGCTCTTATAGAAGAAAGATCTTACAAAATTTCGATTAGGCCCTGCTACGTTAGCTAAGTGCAGATAACTTTCAAGTTCTCATAAAAAACAATCTTGGGTATGAAAAGTTTGTTAGCACAACAATTTGTTCTCGGGGACAAAAATCAGTGCACCTGCATAAACATTAGATCTGTTCTGTAAGAATCCACAGAAGAAAAATGTAAACAACCTGAACCTTAGCACATACACAGAAATCACCTTCTGACCAACAAATGAAGCAGTAAGAAAACTATCAACCTAGGGTGTTGTACATGAGGTCTGTGAAAACTGTATAAAATGAGTTATGTGAATAATGAATGAGCTTTTTCCTGCATGAAGAAAATGGAGTCTTGGCTGACTTATTTCAACAGTTTTGCTGTTGCCACCCCAGCTGGGTTTGAAATCAGCACCTACCACATCTTTGATGAACTGTCTCCGCCGCCTCTTCAGCATCCTCACAGCCTGGGATACATCCACCATCCCCTCGCTTTGGATCTGCTCACACAGGAAACTAGCAGCACAGAAGATCCCACTCCGGCTGGCTCCATCCCTGTGGAGGAGGGCAAGGGGACCTTCATTTGCTCTGGGATCAGGAGCCAGGGCTGAGCTTCAGAGGTGTTCCCCTAGACCCCCACACTCTCAGGATGATCTTGGCCACAGATCCCACACCCAGCCAGCCTCCACAGGGAAGCCTTCCTCCCTTAACGTAGCTGAATTCATATCCATACATCCACCCGTGGTGGAACTGTGACCAATTTCACTGTCACAGCCTGAGCTGTGTCCAGCTCTGTGCCATGGCTGCTCCTCCAGGAGAAATCACTCACCAGCACGTGACAAGGATATGTCCATCCTGGCTCTGCCGATGGTGTGTCTCCACCTTCCCTAGCAAGCTGATGATGGTGTCAGGGTGTGGGGGAAGATGCTGCTGCATGGGCCAGTCTGTCAGTTGATGTAACTGTATTTCCACTGCAGATTTCTTGGGCTAGTGGGGAAGAAGGACAGTGGGCTGGGCATAGCAGGGACCTATTGGCTTCATGGAGGGAAGGGAAGGGACAGTGCAGGCCAGTCCTGGCTCAGCCATGCACACTGGATCAAGGGACCAGCTCTACAACGGGACATGCCACTCCAGACTTTGTTCTTCTCCACCTAGTGCTCCGAGACCAGCAGATGGACAGAGCATAAGAGAAGAGCTGAGCATCAGGTGCAGGTCAGACTGACACCAGTCCTGTGTCCAGCTGCCTGCAATAGTTCTCCTTCCTTTAGAAGGACAGAACAACTGAGATGCACAAACTCCATCCACAGCTGCTGTCCTCCAGTTGGAAAGGCACACAAAAACACCTCTGAGTGCTACCTCTGCCTGGAGCTTCACTTTCTTGGGATTAGCCTCTCTCCCAAGACAAAAGACTCTGCTCTGGCTGGTGTCCTGCCAGGACCTCACCAGACCCCTCTGCCATCTCTAGCTGTGACTTTGACCCAAAATTAAAGCCTATTGACAGCTGGCTCTCCCAGCTCTTGCAAAGGTTCTTCTCAAAGGAGTTTGCCATCTCTGAGCAAAAGGCCCACCTGCTGCCTGTTGCTGAGGACAAGTATCCAGGTTGTGAAGCCAGCCCCAGGCTCCTCTGAGATCAGCTGGACATGGAAACGGCCGTAGTCATTTTCGCCCTGAGTGGGCCAGAACTGCACATATGTCTGGGGAAGGGGAGAGGTGCATGATCACACACGGCCCCCACCTGCACGCAGGGCAGAGCTCAGCACTTCACATGGCTGGGCTCACACCAGCCCCTCGCCCACAAGCTGTGTACACATGGCTCTGCCAGGCACTTGCTGTGCACCAACCCAGTGCTGCAGCCAGAAAACAACACTCCATCAGACAGGACACCCGGGTAGGGGTAAACAACAGGCGTGCTCACTTGCAGTGAGAACAAGGACAGCCCACTGCTGTGGTGCTAGGACTGTCCTCAGGATTCTCCCAGGTGGAGCCCCACAAGCTTGCAGTAGGTCCTGGTGCAAGCTGGGCTCTCCTGGTAAGATCCATACAGGGGCAAAGGCAGAAATCACACTGCTCAACCCCACAGTGAACCAGGAGTGGGGAGAGCTGTGCTTGGGCTGCTGACCTTGTCCAGCTCCTGGAGTTGATTCAGCACAACTACCGATGTGCAAGTGTAATCCCAGACCAGAGCCCAGAAATCCACCAGCGTGGTGGGGAAAGGCAGCTGGGTGATGATGATTCTCTCCTCCTCGGTGTACGTCTGCAAAAGAGATGATGATGCCTGTGTGGGGGAGAGTCCCACAGTCCCCAAGAGCCCTTCCCACAGCGGGAACGGCTCCCTTTCACCCTGCTGAGGTGGAGAAGACAGGCCACCCCAGCCCTGCTCAGAGCAGCTCGGCTTTGCGCCCCGCTGCCTCCTCAGCTCATCACACCCGGGCTCGGCTCCCAGGAGGCTGTGGCCGGCACACGCTGCTGCGCCGCCTGCACAGGCAGGGCTCCGCCGATCGCGATCGCGGGGGCCATCTCCTGGCAGCAGGGCCAGCAGTCACCGTGCGGGAGGAGCCCGAGGGCTGGGACACCTCAGCCGCGGGCGGGATGCTCTCCCCTGGCCTTGAGCAGGGGTGCGCAGGAGGGTCCCTGCTGCCCTGAGCAGCTCCCACTCCCGCGGCGGCCGGAGCCTTACGCTGGCAAACACGGCGTTGATGTAAGCTGGCGAGCCGTCCGCGTTCACCGAGGACATCAGGATGGGCCGGCAGGAGTCCGCTGCAGGGGCAGGGAGCAGAGAGAGGGAAATGATGGGTCGTGCTCTCCCTACAGAGAGTCAGGGAACTTTCCCTGCAACAGGTACAGTCAACATAGCTCCCTGCAGCATGGGCTGGAGAGGATTGCTGCAGGCACCACTGCACCCGTGGCTGTGACAGCTCAGGGCACCCTGATGTGGGATGTCCAAAACCCCGTGGTTGAGAGCACAGCAGATCCACCCTCCTCACTGCTCCATGATGTGCCTCATCTGAGCTTCTCCACTGGGAAAGTCTGGACCAGGGACATATTTTTCCCAGGTGTACCTCATGTACCTCCCACAGGCTCAGAAGGAATCAGCCTAATCTGTATTTATTATCTACTAACCAGAAAACAATGACTGGACCCTTGAGCAGAACCTGTCAGTGTCATGTGCCGGGGAGGGAAGCAGCAGGTAAGCATCATTCCCCCTGCTGCTATCAAGCAGACTGGGTTTTAGGACAGGAGACTGCCCAGCACTGCCAGTGTTACCTGGCAGGATCCCTGGCTTGCGGTTCTTGGGTTGGTTTCTCGGTTTCTCTGCTTCTCTGCATGGCAGGAGCTGGAACAACTCAGAAAATCTCTGCAGGGCCTGTAGAGATGATTCACCCAAGTCAGTCCTGCCGATCAGCACCTTACCTTCTTTGAGCCACTCCAGAGAAATGATCCCCCATTTCCGTCCCACTGCTGGGGAGGGGAGTAGGGAGGGGGTCGGCATCACAGATGAGCCCTCACAGCACCAGTGCACTGATTCCTGATGATACCTTGAACTCCTTCTCTAGGACACTGTTGTGGCCTGAGGTCTCAGATTCTCGAAGGGAGTGGACCAGGGTGGCGATGCTCTCCACTGGGACCCCGGTGTTGCTGCAGAGCAAGCCTTCGAGAAGCGCCTCGTACAGGAAGCTGTACTGCTCCTGCATGGGGACACGGGTCAGCTGCATGGTCTGGAGACAGTCCAGGGGGAACCCTGGAACTCCAGATCACCACCTGTCATCAAACTGTGCCAGAAGTGAGCCAGGTTCAACCTTCACCTTCCCGCTGTGGATCCCTGAGGCCAGACACTTCTCATTGCAGGCAGCCCTGCTTTGGGACACAGCCAGCAACTCCAGCAACCCAGACAAAATCATCTTCCTGAGGTTTAATGCTCCCTCTCAGACCAGACCCATCCTCTGGGGAAGGCAGCCCAGAAAACCTCTGGACTAGTTAGACCTTGTACGAGCAGCTGGTTGGTCCAGCCCAACCTAGTTTTCTCCAAAGGAACCCAGCAGTAAGCAGATCATGGGGACATAGTCCCTAGGCCAGGACACTGCTGCCCAGGAGATGCCAGGAGGGCAGACATCCTGAAGGCCTGAGGGACAGGTGGGCTCCAATTCATTATCCTTGCCTACAAGGCCGCCCTTCTGTATCAGGGTGACTGATTCATACAAATGCTGCTGATACTTTAGAGAGTCTCAGGGAAATGCAGATTCCAACTAGGTTTGGACACAGCATTGAAAAAAGATCCTTCTATCTCCATCACCTGGCAGCCCTAGTCCCTGTTGCTAGATCATGAACAGCATGGCTAATGTGGCTTTGCATGCCACATCCCTGGGAAAGGTGGTGTAGACAACAAAGGGTTAAAAGCAGAAAAACGGGTTTTCGTTTAGAAGGAGCATGGTGGATTCTCTTAAGTGGCCTTACAGCTAAGAATATCAAGGTCTGGACAATGACAGTGTGAGAAGTCCTATATATTGTGTATAAAGAGCCTATGTTGTTTATCCTCTGTCTGCTTTGGGGAGTAGAAGCTGTGTAGAGAGAATGTAGGTGTTTACAGGGACCTGGAAGCCATTGTCGTGGACATGGCTGAGTTCCCCGTTTTGAGAGAGATCAAAGACTAGAGATCATAAAAACACAGAGGAGATCACAACCCAGCTGGTAAACTACATGTGCACAGGCCTTTGCTAAATGAGTGAAAAGAGCAGCCCCACTGTCCCCCAGGATGGACTGAGCCTGATGGTGCTGGTGTTCCCACTTACGTGTTACCTCCTGGGATCCTCCAGCTAGCTTTGGGATCCTGCAGCTACTGAGGTAATGAAATAAATGTACTCCTGGCATTTCAGCCATGGTTTTGTGGTTGCTCTTGCCACCTGCCTGTCTCGATTCCCACAGATGGGAATTGGATCTGCAGCCCGAGGTGTGGAGGGAGCAAATACCTCTCCTCACCTTGGTCTGCACCATGCTGACCCGCTGCTCCCGCAGCTGCTGCACACAGTGAAACACATCCACTTTCCCCTCAGCCTTCCCCATCTTCAGGAGGAAGTCCAGGGCGATGAAGGTACCTGTGCGCCCGATCCCTGCACTGAGGACACAGAAAACAGGGATCAGGGCTGCCCCTGCTGGCTATGCCCCAGCACCCAAATACGCCCAGCCTGGTACCTGCAGTGCACCAACACGGGTCCAGCAGGTGCTTCCAACACCCTCTTGTTCACCAGCTCCACCAAACACAGGAGCTGGGATGGGTTTCTGGGCACCCCGTGGTCTGGCCACAGCAGGTAGTGAAACTGCTCCACTGCTCTTGGGAGAGCACAGCCTGCCTGCAAAAAAGGAGACATGGCTGGCAACAGGGAGCTGGAAGTGACCAGGAAACTTGTGTGAAGTGATTGCATGCCAACAAGGAGGGAGCAGTGGAGAAAACCACTTCAGAGGGGTACCAGCACAGAGTGCTCCCTCCAGCACCCACACCATGCTCCACTATAGCTCCTCAGACAGCAAAGGGCAGATTCATCCATCACACAGCCACACAATTAATTTTGTTCTCTGCTTCACCGTGCTGTGAACAGTGAAGGCAAAGCAGGAAAAGCAGCTTGTGCCCTAGAGGAAAATGATAAAAATCACAGCTTAGGTATTTCCAGAGTCATCAAAGAGCCCTGGCTTGCCCAGAAAAGATATACCCTAAGGCTGTTACTACACTAATGCGAAGGTAGTCACTTGTTACCAGCCCATTGTGATTTTTCCTAAACATCACATGCACTTGGCATGAACTAATGCTACATCTTACAATCAGGTGCTCTTGGAGCTTTACATTTCAGATACATATTGCTCTGGGCAAGACAAGAAAGGACAAAAACATGCATAACTGCCATTTCTTTATATTGTACCTGTTTTCCCCCCTTGCAGTTCCTTCAGTTTCTGCCCTTTGTCTGAAGTGCAAATTCTGCAGGAACACACGTCTTGGGAAATGTCCATATGTAGGTTGTCTTAAACCATAAAATACCAGGTTTAGGAGTACAAGTGACCAAGGAGCTCCAGTGTGGACCTTCTGCTGATTGATTCAGGTGACAGGCAGGCACCTGTCCCATCATTCTGGATGTGCAGGGATTCCATTTTATACCTTTATCTGCTTTTATACCCTTTATAATCACCTCACCCAAGCCCTCAAGAATCTACAATATTCCCATGTGCCACATCAGTCCAGACTCATCTGGGGTGACCACTGGAGCTGATTGACTGCTTTGCCTGGCACAGAAACCTGGGACTGATGCCCTGGCATGGATTCCATTTATATCAATGTGCTAACACCAGGCCTTCTTGTGCTGTATACCAGGCAGGTCTCCCCAGAGGGTCCATGTCTGACAGCTCCCACCAGCTGCTGGAACCCAAACACATCCTGCATTCACACCTCAGCTCCATGCCAGGCTTACCTTCTGCAGGCAGAATATGCGTTTGACAAGGCCTGTGGTGGTCCAGGTGTTGTTGAGTGTCACAATGAAGTCACCGTAGACCTGCTCCTGCTCTGGCCAATACTGCTCACACTTGATCTGTCAACAGCAGTGAGACTTCTGGGCACAAGCAAACTCACAAGTAGAGCTCTGCAGGGGTGGAGAGCTGCTCCCTGCCCCCACTGACAGCTGCACTGGGAGCACAGCAGGTGTGGAAGCCTGGGCTCTGGCAATGCCAAAGCTGAGCGTGGGCCGAGAGGTTTTCTCTACCTTGTTCTGCTCCATCAAGCCTGTCAGCATCACAATGATTGAGGTCTTCTCCTGCCAGACCATGTGCCAGAAATCCACCACTGTCCCAGCCAGGGGGCCTTGAGAAGGAAGAGGAGAGCCCTATGCCAGTGTCCAAGCCGTGGGGATGTGTTCCCAGGCACAATTTGAACATTCCCAGGCCTTCCTCTGCCCAGACACAGAGGCACAACCAGAGGACATTAGCACCTGACAGGGGTTCTGGCCACATCAGCCTCATCACCATGTTAGAAATTAGGACAAGGAGAAGGGAGAGAAGATGAGCCCAGGACATGTCAGGGATTCACTGCTGCTTTAGGGTCTCCCACATACAGACAGACCCTTGAGATGACTGTGAGATGCCCCCACATTTGTGGCCCTATTTTCCAAAGAGCATTTCTGCAGCTCTGCAGGGAGCCATGACCTCCTCATTGCATGCTGCACAGAGCAAACAAACTCATCCAGGCTTTGCACTGCTGGGAGGAGACTGCATCCACGTGCACTGGGTGTGGACATGCCAGGCATTTGCAGGATCGTCTCTGTCATGCCAGCTGCCAAAGGGAACAAACTAGGCTTGTGAGTGGAAGGACCATATCCTCACACTGGGCAGTGCAGACACGAGATCCAGCTGCTGCCAAGCTACAACTGAGGCCTTCCATGCCCTGCTGCAGCTGTAACAACTGTTCAGAACAGAGACCCTGGAGATACAGGAACTCAGAGTGAGCCATTCACAGCTCCCTATCTATCTGTAGGCTGCTATCCCAGTTCCCCATTTCCCAGATTGCTCAGGGCTGTGAATGGCATCTCCTGAGGATAAGGTTTGGGAGCACCTACCTTGAGCTGCAATGAAGAAGCGTGGACTTCGGTAGGACTGCAGGGGAGAGATTCAAACAGCTCTGATCACATGAGTTAAATGTTTAACAGGGAATGAAATAAAGGACCCACCCCCCAGGCACCAAAGCCCAGAACTCTCAGCACAGTGTGTCCCACAGCACCTCTCCTGGCCAGCACAGACGGTGGGTACCCAGAGGCTGCATCTCAGTTCCTGTCCCCTCACATGGATACCTTTTTGTTAGAGATGAGAACTGAACACAAACCCAGAGTACTCCAGGCAGCTCAGACAGGATTCAGGGGAAGCAATATCCCAAGACCTGCCAGCTTAAGGACAAAAAGTGCCAGACCTCAGGGCCCCCCATGTGAGCAGGACTGTCCTCACCCTGCACAGCCAGGCACCTTTCCTACCCTTCCCAGGGTAACAATTCCTCACTACCTACATCCACATAGCTGGCATTGATGTAGCCATTCCCAGTGTCAGAGGGCTGCAGCACCACACGGCAGTGATCATCTGAAAGAGAAGGGAGGTGGACTGATGCTTTAGGGCAGTGACAAAGAGACTGATTAAGGGGGAAGGCGTAATTTATTGAAGTCTGTGATTATCTGTTGTCTCTCAGCAGCACCCCAGGCCTCAGGACATGTTCAGGGTTAAAGAACAGCTGATGAGGCAAAGAGTGACATGGCACAGCAGGAACTGCAATGGAGTTTTAGGGAAGATTATGAAATGGCACGTACACACCATGTGGGGCCCAGAAGAGCTTTAAAGTTTGAAAGAAATTGGGTCACTCCTTCCACTTTACCCCAAATACCTGCCTCTGGATGGGATATGGCACTGTTCAGCAATGACTAGCACCAGGAACAGGAATATGATGTTTGATTAAGTTTGCAGGAGGATTTGAAGAGCAGAACAAGGATGCTCCAGCAGGATATAAAAGAGTGGGGCCAGAAATCCTCTGGGTTTCAGTGACCATGGAGGATGAGATGAGTAGCTCAGTGTTTCTGAAGTGCTGGAGAGGCACCTACACCAGCCCAGCATCCTGTGCTACCGCAGCCAGCTCCAAGAGCCTGAGCCAGTCCCTGGGGAGCTCTGCTTACATGGGATGATGCTCTTGTAGCGGTTCTTGTTTTGATTACATAGCTCCTTCCCAGCATTGCAGGGGTGCAACAAAGTGGAGGACAATTGCTGCAGAGGAAGAAAACAAGCCCACTCAGCACTGGGATGCATTCTGGGGCTGGCCAAAGCTAACTGCATCACACACCCAGGGAAGGGCTGGGGGGTGAGCTGTGCAGCCAGGTGGGAAAGCAAAGCTGTACCAGACCTGATATTCTCTGAGAAGCCCAGCACCATGTCTGTCGACTGATTCATCATCTGTCTGCTCTGCCTCTATTTCTTCCCTCTTAAACATCTTCAGAGCCTCCAGCAGTTCCTCACCAGGATCTGTGTGTTTGGCTTGCATACATCTGTAGAGACCACAAGGACAGGAATTCATCATACAACTGGTGCTAAACTGGCCAGCCCTGGAACTCTGCAGCTGAGACTGAGATGGCATTGAAGCGGCCAGGACTTCTCCAAACCTTAGATTGTCCCTCCCCACACAGATCCCTTCTGGGAGGAGTCCCTTTCCCTGTGCCAGCCAGCTCTGATCACCTTGTTCCTGCAAGGGACTTGTGGAACCTGCAATCATCCTGCCCGTGCTTTTAACAGAGAGCCTGTCCAGACAAGGAACACAGGGCCCCTTGCTCATACTTCACCTTTTTGACATCCTCTCAGGGGTATAGTGCTGTTGTTCTCTGAGGCTTTTGACCTGTTGTGCTTTCGCCTGCAAAAGAGCAAGTCATGTGCACAGACCAGCAGAGCAGAGAGACAGAGACGCTGTTGCCCTAACCACCCTGCCTCATCTCAGGCTCCACTTGGACACACCCTGCCACTGCAAGGTGCTGAATGCCTCACAGAGGGCAGGACAGGTAAGACATACTGACCTCAGGACCACAAAAAGCAGCAAAATCCCCAGTGCCAGGAATGCAACAGTCAATGCTAATGCCATAACCACCAGCTTCCTGTCCAGCAGAGATGATGGCTCCTGCCCTGCAAACAGCACAGCCCAGGCTCAGGCTCCTGCACAGCCTGAACCAAGCATTGGAACATCCCACAGGAACACGGAGAGAAAAACAGCTTCCTTTGTCTTCCACGCCAGGCTTTGCATTAGAGAAAAGCTAAGCTGGGGAAGAAGAAGCAGGTTCTTGCTTGGTGTAATACCCACCATTGCAGACCCTGTGTCCCTGAAGGCCCCAGGCACTGCTGGAGTCAGGTGAGGTATCTGCATTTAGGGGTTGCACATACACCAGGGGACAACTGGGACCAGAACTAAATATGTGGTGATGGCAGGGATGATGTGCAATGTCCAGCGGCCACTGGGCCCACACCTGCCCAACTGTCCTGAGGATGTCCAAAGCCCATTTACCACAGACAGCCTCGAGATGTAGACATCTTCTGTGAAGACTGGAGAATGGCAGTACCCCACTACATCTGCCCTGTGCCAGCTCATTTCCAGGAAAGCTGCCAGGCTGGCAAAAGGGAACGTGCAGGAGAGAGGCTTGGGCAGCACGAGCAAGCAGACACTTACCAACAGAGAAGCTGTAGCAGACACAGGTGAACTTCTCTGCCTGTTGGAGGAGACAGGAGGGAGAGCTCAGCCCACCCCTGCAGCACTACCCCCTACCTGGAGGCAAAAGTCCCCACCCTGGGCCGAAGAGTGACCCGGCTGTGGCCCAGGACCGCAGGGACACCATCCCACCAAGGCGTGGGAGAGCAGGGTGCCCTGACAGGCAGCGAGGGGCCCAGCCCCGGCCGGCAGCATCCGCAGGGAGCAGGAGCCCCGGCCGTGGTACCTGCGGCGAGGGGCGCTCGGGGAGCAGCAGAAGCGCCGTGTAGTCGCAGCCCGGGCGGAGGGCAGCGTTGTGCTGGCCCTGCCCGCCGCTCCCGGCGCCCAGCTCGAAGTCCGTGGGGCCGCTGAGGTTGAGGACAGCGGCCAGGTACACGCTGGCATGGAAGAGCTGTGGCTGCCCCGAGCAGATGCTCTCGATCACCGAGCCATTGTGCGTCGTGGCCACGAACAGCTGGTGCTCCCTGCAGGGCCGAAAGCCAGGGGGACGTGGGGACAGGGGACAGGGGGACGTGGGGACAGGAGACAGGGGGACGTGGGGACAGGGGCCAGGGGGACGTGGGGATAGGGGACAGTGGGACGTGGGGACAGGGGCCGGGGGGACGTGGGGACAGGGGCCAGGGGGACGTGGGGATAGGGGACAGGGGGACGTGGGGACAGGGGCCGGGGGGACGTGGGGATACGGGACAGGGGGACGTGGGGACAGGGGCCGGGGGGACGTGGGGACAGGGACCAGTGGGACGTGGGGACAGGGGACAGGGGGACGTGAGGACAGGGGACAGTGGGACGTGGGGACAGGGGCCAGGGGGACGTGGGGATAGGGGACAGGGGGATGTGGGGACGGGGGCCAGGGGGACGTGGGGACAGGGGGACAGGGGGACGTGGGGACAGGGGACAGGGGGACGTGGGGAGAGGGGACAGGGGGACGTGAGGACAGGGGCCAGGGGGACGTGGGGACAGGGACCAGTGGGACGTGGGGACAGGGGACAGGGGGACGTGAGGACAGGGGACAGTGGGACGTGGGGACAGGGGCCAGGGGGACGTGGGGATAGGGGACAGGGGGATGTGGGGACGGGGGCCAGGGGGACGTGGGGACAGGGGGACAGGGGGACGCGGGGACAGGGGACAGGGGGACGTGGGGACAGGGGGACGTGGGGACAGGGGCCAGGCCAGCGCTGGGGCGGGGACAGCCCCCCCGGGCCGCAGAGCTGCGGGGGCTGCGCTCACCTGGCTGCCTCAGAGGGGCGGGCGATGGGGCGCAGGGGAAGCACGGCCGTCCCTCGGGATGGGGCGATGTCGCGGGCGCTGCGGCAGCTGATGCCCTGGGGGAGCGGTGTGTCTGGAGGGGAACAGCCGGGAATGAGCATCGGCAGGGCCCTGCGAGGAGCAGGGGCAGCCTCGGGCAGCGCAGGCTGCCCACCGAGCACGGCTCGGCTGCGCCCAGGCTCCCGGCACGGCGGCACAGCGAAGCTTTACCGGAGCTGCCGGTGTGGAACTCCCTGACCAAGGCAGCCCCGGCTCCGGCAGCCGTCAGCCCCCGGATGGTCACG
The DNA here is from genome assembly GCA_017589585.1 of Phylloscopus whistleri. Lineage (NCBI taxonomy): Eukaryota > Metazoa > Chordata > Aves > Passeriformes > Phylloscopidae > Phylloscopus > Phylloscopus whistleri. Next base: position 56,532 of record JADMLD010000713.1, read on the forward strand.
GCGTAGCTGCTGCCCGGCGTGTGCTCCGGCAGCCGGTGCTCGGTGACGGAGCCATTGAGCCGCAGCCGCTCCGTCTGCAGCACGCTGCTGTCCCCGGCACGCCTGGCGGTGATGCTCAGCTGCGGACAGGAGACACAGCTGGAAGGCAGCAGCTCCCAGCTGCCCGCTGGGAAGGTGCCCGCAGCTGGCAAGGGCCCTGCCAGCCAGCCAGCCCTTCCCTGTGCCTGCCCCGGCTGGGGGAGGCTCCGGAGAGGAAGGCGCAGGAGCCTCAGCCCCATGCGGGGACATCAAAGCAGAGGAGAGGAGAGGAGAGGAGAGGAGAGGAGAGGAGAGGAGAGGAGAGGAGAGGAGAGGAGAGGAGAGGAGAGGAGAGGAGAGGAGAGGAGAGGAGAGGAGAGGAGAGGAGAGGAGAGGAGAGGAGAGGAGAGGAGAGGAGAGGAGAGGAGAGGAGAGGAGAGGAGAGGAGAGGAGAGGAGAGGAGAGGAGAGGAGGAATTTGGAGGCAGCACTCAGGATGTGTGAGCAGCAGCCTCGGTGAGCAAAGGCCTGAGCCTCTGTGAAGGGAAGAGAGAGGCTGTTGGTTTGAAAGGGCTGTAAATGCATGTACTCAGCCTGAGGCAGGTCTTGCAGTATCACAGGCACTGTGGTGACACCCTCCACAAGAGGAGCTCTGAGGTCCTCTTTCCTCTCACAAGTCATCCCACCTGTCCCTTTCCCACACCCCCAGTGTGCCCACACAGGCTGGGAGGTGAGGGTCTGCCTGGTCCCTGGGTACCTGGTATCCAGTGATCTCCCCGTTGCAGGAGGGCAGCGAGTTCCACCTGAGGGAGCTCCTGTCGGGATCCAGCCACAGCTCCTCCGGTTTGTCCGGCACTGGAAGCACAGGCACTGGGGTCACACACAGGGCCATGAGCAGGGGCTGGGGCCAGGGGAGGGTGCAGCAGCCCCTGGCCATGGGACAGGCTGCAAAAGGGGCTCCCTAGAAAGGGTCTGTCCCCTGCAGAGGCTGCCTGTGCTGCAGCACTGGGGAGCACAAGGGTGTGGTGTGGAGTGGGACAATGAGAACAGGACGTGCCCTGCTCAGGGCCCTCCCAGCCCCTTCCCCAGAGCTCCACAGGGCCCAAGCAGCCCTGAGCCCAGGCACATCCCTGCAGGGAGCAAATGACCAGGCTGAGCTGGCCTGTGACACGGCTCTGGACGGTTCCTTGTCTCCAATATTTCTGTGCACATACCTGCTTCCTTTGTCCTGAACAACCATGAGAAAAGGGTTGTGTTGGGCAGCAAGTCGATGGTGACACTGTACTCAGTGAAGGGCTGCAAAGGGGAGCAGGTGAATGTCCCCTTCTGGCCTTGTAACATCTGCTCTCCATTCACCTCCTCAGCCTCACAGGGAGTGGAGGAAGGCTCTGCCAGCCGGCACATGGCCCTCATGCCCTGGCAGGCACCAGGGAACCTGCAGGTCCAGTTCAGTTTGATGCTGGTGCTGGAAATCTCAAAGGTCTTGAGGTCAACCTGGAGGATTTCTGTGAAGGAAAGTTTGCCAGAAGGTCACTCTCCCAGCCAGGCAAGGATGCTGCAGTCAAACAACCTTGCTTATCACCCAGGCCAGTGGGAGAGAAAGTGAGACTGAAAGTGGTCACTGCAGCTCTCTCAAAGGGGAGCAGGAGGAGTTTGGGGTCATGATGCACTAGGAAATGGATGTGAACCATTGGGTGAATTTCTCCAATGACACAACTGCACATGTTCAGTCAATCATCTGGACATTTTGGGGAGAGGGAAGCCAGGAGAGTGTGTCCCCAGCTGGGCTACATCACAGCTCATGGGGAGCAGCAAAGGGATCCTGCCTCCCTCAAACCCTCTGAGTCTGTGGCTGCTGTCATTCTTTGGTGCCATGGGAAAGCACAAAAGGAGACATTTCCTCCTGGCCTGGAAGAAGGAGATGCTTCCACAGCCACCATTCTCACAGTGCTGGGCCCAAGAAAAACCCTGACCTTCCCATGTTGTCTCCCCCTCAGAGATGTTCTCAGGATCTCCCCACAGAGGATTACCCTGCTCCTGATCCTTCCCTTACCGACACACTCCACACTGGACTCAATGGGGACACAGACATCCCTGGAGATTCTTCCACACCAAAATCCTTTGTACACAGGTGTCTCATCATCACTGTGCTGCAATTCACGCTGACATTTGATTTCAGTGAAGGATGGCTGGAAACCTTCAGGGCAGCTCAGCTTCACTTTCTCATCCTTCTCATAGTTCTCCTTGTCTGGTGCCAGTTGGAGTCTGGAGTCCCATGGAGGCCTTTGGCACCCTTCCATCAAAGGTGAAAGAGGGTGTTAGATGGGCTGGGAGGTGATGAGATGATGAAGTGGGTATGGTGAGTGGTGGGAGACAAATCCCCAGCAACCCCTCCAGCCTCTGAAGTGAGGGAAAGTGACACATCCGTCTGCTGGGCTGTGGCCTGAGGGCAAGCCTTGTTGGGAGGGGCTTTCCGTGTGCTTGTAAAGTGTAAAGGATCACTCATCCATTAACCTGCCCCTATCCACCCACTTCTGTCTGTGGACACTCCTACCCACCTCCCACAGCCCAAAGCAGAGATATTCCCATCTTGTCTCTCCCTGCCCATCTCTCCTGAGCACTGCCATGTACTGCCGTGCCTCCACTGAGCACAGCTCTGTCTCTGCCTGGGACAGCTCTGCATCCCCATCCCCTGATGGACGGCATTGGTTCTCCTCCAGGTCCTTTTCATACAGCCTCCTGTTCCAGTGCCAAGGGCTGAGCCAGCCCTGCACCTTCAGGGCTCCCTTCATTCCCCTCTGCTCCAGCTTCTGCAGGTGCAGGAAATGTCCCCCAGATCCCTTATCCATGGGCCAGCAGAGGAACAAGCAGGCCTGTGCATTTCAGGATGGCACCTGGAGGCACAGCAAAGATAATGGAACCTCCATGGGCACCTGGGTGGCAGCCTTGGATCCTGCCTGGGCACCCAGCTGGGAGCCCCAACCTGGCCTGCTCAGAAACAACTGCAGGAGATTTCAGCTTGCCCAGTTGTCTCCTGGCTGGGTTGTCCTCTTCAGCAGTTCGCATAGGCAACACAGGCCCAAGGAGGGTGAAGGTAGAGGGGAGACACGGGAGAGCTGCTGCAGCCTCACTTACCCACACACAGGACATCCCTCTCGATGTGTGTCCAGGCACCTGTGCTGTTCCTGCCCCACCAGGCATCCACAGAGACTGGTTTTCCAGAACTCACTCCCTGAAATTTCTTTGTACATTTGACCTCGGGGAAGGAGGGCTCCAGACCTTCGGGACAGGTCAGTGTCAGTTCTCTATTCTGTGGGTATTCAGTTTTGTTCTCTGAAAACTGAAGTCTTGCATCCCACCGAGGTTTTGGGCATTTTGCTGTCAGGTAGAAAATGTGAGAGTCCTTCTCAGTGAGGGAATGTTCAGGGAGGAGAGGGACCAAAGCTTTTCTATGATGAACTGTGGTTAATGTCAGCATTCAATACACTGAGGAAACCCAAGGGCCCCCAAGAGCAGAAAAAGAGCATGAGCCTGGGCAAGGAGGTGATATAGGACACTGGGAGAGAGGTGAACAGAGCGGCAGAATCTGTCACCCTCCAACTTCCCTACGACAAAGAACTCTGGAATAGATTGAGAGGTGATGCAGGGACAGAGAACACCTGTCCCACATTGAAGGCTTCTAGCCCTCTCCATCTTCTAGCCCTCTCCAGAGTCAGACCTGACTCTGAGCTCTGCCCAAGGTGTCTCAGGGATATGACAGGATTCCCAGGTCCCCTCCACAGTGAGAAGTGCAGATAGCAGGGGAGACCTATGGTTCCCAGCTTACCCGCGGTGCAGGTCAGTCTCTCTGTCAATCTGTGCCATGTTCCCCCAATGTCCAACATCTCCCAAGCATCCTTCCTGTCTGGAGGAGTCCTGTTTGCACATCTGATGGTAGCAAGGGGAGGAGTGTCATTCATAAAGCAGCTCAGTGTCACCTCTTCACTGACCCGGTAAAATGTCTGGTTTGGGCTAAACTGGAGCTGTGAGTTCCACTTGGGCTGCCGGCATCTCTCTGCACAGAGGAGAGGAGAAGGAGCACATGTAAGCAGGATGGGAAGAGCTCTGCTGGGATATCTCTTGCTCTGATTTTGACAGGGCCCATCTCCTTTGGTTACCACATTCAACCTCTGATCCCTCTCTTGCAGCCTAGAACAGAGTAATTGGTGGCAGCAGACCACCCCAAGAGCAGTCCCATCCATGCCTAGTACAGTCTTGAAGGCTTCCCAGCTCAGATTCCTTTTGGATAAGGCTGGGCAGGGGCTGAATTCCTCCCCAGTCTTTGTACAGAGTTCCATCCCGTCTCACCACCTTGGCCATGACACCCAGTCATCGTTTGAAGGCAGAGGGCTTACAGTAGCCCCCCGTGCAGAGACCCTTTTTCCTGCCTTTGACCCCCTCCCAGGAGCACAGCCTGGGCAACACTGCTCTCTCCCACAAACACAGGGGCTGTGGCAGTGCACAGGACTCTCTGCTGGCACCACTCATTGGCATTCCTGTCATTCTGCTGGACACAATCTGCTCACACCCCCATGCAGACTTCTTTGCAGCAAAATCCCACTCAAGTTGCCACTTTGCTTTTGGTCTGGATGTTACCCTTGTTGTTTCCTCTTTTCCATTCATCTCACAAAATATCTGCTGGCTCCTAGGAGTAGCTACTTCCCATCCCATATCCCTCCCATCCTCACCCAAGATGAGTGACACTCCCTCATCTGAGTTGGCAGAAGGGGCTTGACAGAGAGTGCAGGTAGGTATTTAACCAGCTGCGTGCTTGGTTCTTCTTGGAACATGTAGTTTGGGCAATTGATTGAAGTAAATCTTCATATTCATTTTCATTAAATTCTAGAGAGCAGTGCTGCTGGCTCTCTGCATGGCCCTAATTTGGGTCTCTACCAAATCAGATCAGATCCCACTTTCCATATAAGAATTGTAACTCTCTGTGAGTGTTCCTCCACCATATAAATTTAGCTACCCAAACTTTGTCCAAAGTTACCAGGGTGCAGTCAGACAGGCACAGAGAGTTTGCACTACTTCCTACAACACCCAAGTGGCATCAGGACTCCCCAGGAAACCAGGAGTGCTCTGCATACTTCATGCAGTAGCAGACCACTACAGCTCTACCACCCCAGACAGAATGAAGCCGCTGGCAAACAAGTGGAAAAAAAATACCCCCGGACTGGCAAATTGAGCAACAAGTATTTCAGGCAGGTGGGAGCCACTCATGAAAGCATTTCCCACATTTTAATTTGCATTAACGGCCTTGAATTGTGCCTGTATGAAGATTATTCATTGATGGATATTCTTTGATCCTGGAGTCACCACAGAGCAATAGTTGCTGGAAAAGAGTCATGTGGGGCCCGGCCTGAAGCAAGAAGCAGTTTGAGGGGATGGAAAGTCTCCAGTGGAGGCAGCCATAGGAGCTGAGGGGGCTGTGAGTGCTCACAAGTGTGGCTGGCCTCTCCCACATTGCCCCACTCTTGGCTTCAGTGCAATGGGGCTGTACTATTTTTCCTTTTGTAACTGTTCCACACCTCCTGGTAGCTGTGAGAGCTCCCACAGCACTCAAAACCCACTGGCAGCACCACACATGGCAAAGTGCTGGGGAGAAAACCAGGAGGAAAAGAGAAATTATCCTTTGCAGGCACTCTGCTGACACAGATGCAGATTTCAAGAGGTATCTGGAACAGTGTCCTTCCACAAACATGGATGCTCTGCTGGCAAGGGTGATTGCAGCTGTACAACAGAGCTCTGCTTTGCTTCCAGCTCTCCCTGGGCTTTTTCACAGAGTAAAGCTCTTACTGCTGAAACAACTGTGAATGGACCTCTCTAGACTTACCAGGCTTTCTTGCAGAGGCCAAGGGTAACTCTGTGTTTGAAAAAACCACCTCTCATGGCTTCTGATTTAGAGGTGCAACGCAATGTAGACTTACTGTAGCACAAATGAGAGCTAGGCTTTGCTTAAAGTTTGTAATTTTTCCTTTTACTAGAAGGTGTTACTTCTGCAAGACTGAAATTAGGCATATTTAGCATTATGCTAATTATTCTTTACAGGCACTTAGGACTCATTCAGTCTTTCTTAAAAGCATAGAATGGCTTGGGCTGGAAGGTTCCCAAAGAAGATCACTTAGTTACAGCCCTCCAGTCATGCACAGGGACACCTTCCACTACCCCAGGCTGTCCAAAGCCATCCACAGTCTGGCCTTGAACACTTTCATGGATGGGGCATCCACAGCTTCTCTGGGCATCCTGTGCCAGCAGACACCAAAATACTGACTGTAACACTCTGAGTGTGACCATCCAGCCAGCTCCTCCCCCACTGAGTGGTCCATCCATCAGACCCACACCTTCACAGTTTGGAGACAAGGATGTCGTGCAGGACAGTGTCAAATGCCTTGCACAAGTCCAGGTGGATGATGCCAGTCACTCCTCCCTTATCCACAAACACTGTCACTCTGCCATAGAAGGCCAACAAATTACTCAGATATGATTTGCTCTTTGTGAAGCCATTACAAATCATTTCCATGTGCCTTAGAATATTTTCCAGCAGGAACTGCTCCATGATCTTGCCCAGCACCAAAGGGAGACTGACTGGCCTATAGTTCCCTGAGTCTCCCTCATTTCCCCTTTCTAGAAAGGGGGTTGTGCTTCTCCTTTTTACAGTCAGTGGGAGCTTTACTGAAAATTGCCTGCTACAACTTCTCAGCTATGATGGATAGTGTCATTGCCTCTTCCTCCACCCTCAGGACCCCCAGATGCATCTCATCAGGTTCCATAGATCAGTGCACCTTCAAGTACCTCAGATGGTCTCAAACCTGTTTTTTTTTTTTCCTACAGCAGGATGATCTTCATTCTGCCAGTTTCTGCTTTTGCCCCCTGCAACTCAGGTTACTTTTCCTTGGTTGTGGGCACAAGAAAATAGACGTTGTGTAAGACTCCTGGGCTGGAAGTGGGTGTGAAGGGGATTGCATGAACTGAGTTGGTGTAACAGCCAGCTATTTCTGACTAGGCTGTCCACCTTCATCAGTACTCCAGCGAACCATTTCTTTTAGACCTGGCACTTATCAGACTTAATCCTTTGCCAGGAACATCAGCCTCTTCTCTGTTGTCTTTGTTTCAGGTGAAAAGGCCTGCACAGATATGCAGACTTGATCCAGGGTTTCCTCAGTGTTCCTGTCAGTTTCTGCTGAGCTGGGGTGGTGGAGTGCTGCTGGGATGCAGTGTGAATTCCAGAACAGCCTCAGGCAAGGGTAGATATGTGAAATGTGCTTCTGCCAAGACCACACGTGTGCCAGCAGTGTTCCAGTGCCCACGTGTGCCCTTTGGACACAAAGACGACACTGGACAGCAGTCCTGCAGGCAAACCCTCTGGCTCCCTCTTTGCTTATTCTCTGCCCGCAGGGCCCCTTCCAAGCACCAGGGGTATTCCTGTCCTCTGCAACTCATCCTTTCCTTCCCAAGCTCCTGAGCTGTGTTTGATGCCATGTGGTTGCCGGGAGGAGCTAAGAAAAGCAACCACTGTTTCCACAGAGAAAACCACTGTTTTTCCAGTTGCATTGGAGAGTTGCACTGCAAGCCATGGAGAACACAAGCATGGGTCTTACAGCATCTCTGTGAATTTGGGACTGGAGGTGATCGTTTGGCCCCACTTTTTAAATTCCTCACAGGCCCCCCTGTGCCCTTTGGCCTGCCAGATGTGCCCCTGTTGTGCTCAGGGGCAGACGGAGGCTAATGCAGCACCCAGATCAAATCTGGGCATGGACCATGCTGAGCAGAGCCCAAGGGCTGGGTGGGAGAGATGAGAAAAGGCAGGCAGAGTCCACAGCTCATTCCCATACTCAATCCAGTGACTGGAGATTACCACTACAGCGGAATGCACCAGCATCAGAAATTATCCCAAGAGTTAACAGTCTGACAGAGGGATGGATATGGCAAAAAAAAAGCTTGCTTGCCTTGCAGAGGGGCAGTATATGCAAGCAGGGCAGCCTGAGGGACTGTCAAAGCCTATTTACCTCCTGCACAGAGAGCACCCTTCCAGCAGTGCCCAAACATCACAGCCCCTCCAGGGCTTGCCTTCTGCCCACATTCCTGTGGCTGCAGAGGAGCTGAAGCCCTTGTCACAGCACTGACACCATCTGCATCCACACATCTGCAGCTGCTCAGAGTCCCTCCTGGTGGCATTTCTGATGATTGTTCGAGGGTAAAGCCTAGAAAGCTCTGCTTCTCTGCAGAATGGGGAAGAGAAGGCACTTTCAGTCCATGCCTGTTTTCGTCTCAAGAACATTGCTGGTTACAGTCCAACATGGCCTCACATCTCCAAAAAGTCCAAGTGTGTCAGGCATGTGATTAGCACTTGAGGCTCATTGGGAGAAACTAATCCACGGCTGCTGGCTGCAGTCAAGATGCACAGGCTGGGAGGGACACCTCTGTCCTCACCCTCCTTACACTCCTTTCCAAATCATTCTATAAAGATTGCTGTGGCAAAAGGGCAGCTTGCAACAAAGAAGCCTGTGCTCTAACCTGGGATGACTTTTTGTGTGCTTTGGAGGTGTCCACGGGAAGCTGCAAAGGACTCCAGAGGAAAGGTGGAACTCCACGCTTGTGCAAAGCAGCTGGATGTATATGAGGGGCTGGCACACTGATGGAGAAAGGAGAGTGCTCAGACAGAAAGGGAAAAGAAATATTTAGCTTCCAGCCTTGTAAGGATTAACAGCAAGTGGGAGAGTAATGGAACAGTTCTCAGACACTGTTTTTCACCCTGCACAGTGGTATGCACAGAGCCGCCCACAGGCTCTCTGCCCCAGCTAAAGGAAAGAGGCTGAGTCAAGTGAATTTTCAGCAAGGAAAATATGGTGTAGATGTGACCAAATAGGCACCTTTTGTAATGTGCAATGCGTGCTCACTGTGAAATGGGAAATACTGAATGCCTAAGACAGGAGTGGTAACAAAAAGTTGGTCTATTTGCCTTCTAAAGGCCGATATTTACTGTTTTGGTTTTTTTTTCCTTGTTGATGCTATTAAATGAATACCCTCCTCCCTGATATTGTTTATTGCCCATGAATATAGAAAGGTTTTTTCAGAAATATCTGGGCTGCCTGTCCCTGCTGCAAGGAGTTATGAGCCTGGCAGGCTAAACAAAGTCCCAGCATGGGCCAGAAGGGGAGGGTCAGGAGAAAGGAGTAACAGCTATGCTGATAATTCAGGTCAGGCTCCTGGGTTCAGCCCTTTGCTAAACAGCAAAAGATGTCCTTTCTTACACTATATTATCTCACACACAAAGAATAAAGGACAAGGTGAAATCTGAGAAACAATAGGCGAAGTTTAACTATTTTGGCAGGGCAGCTCAGCAGCTGAGAGAGAGGTGACAGCAAAGTGCACTGCAGTCTTGCTGTCATGCCGTGTGCTTGCTGTAAGGAGGTAAGAAAAGCAACCACTCTTTCCACCAGTGGAGCATTGTGTTGCAAGGCACTGAGAACACAAACATGGGTCTTAGAGCACCTCTGTACTCCTCACTAGCAACCAAAGATGCTGAGCTGATCTTTAAGAGTGATGGAGCACAGAGACCTCATGGGAGCTCTGCTTGGGAGTCATGGCAGGGAAAGGGGGTGGCAAAGCAAGTCACTGAACAAGGCATTGTGAGAAGAGCTGGGAAATGGTGGTACTTTAACCTGTACAGGTCCCCCAGATGCTAAAGGACACCTGACAAGTGTCTAAGAACAGGAGGTAAAATTCGTGTTTCCTGAATCTGTGCTCTGGTGGTGGGAAGTGGAAGCATGATGGAGCACACAGTTCACCATCCCTAGGGTGTCAAACCCCTTAGAACTTCTTGTCAGCTGCCACTAGATCACTACACAAGGTCAAGCAAGGCTGATGAAAAAGGGGTCAGGGCCAGCTTGGATCCCAGATCCTTCCTTTGCACAGAAAACATGCCCTAGAAGCTTCTCCACCTGCCTTCCTGGTACACTGGAACTGTAAAGGGAGGAGAGTTTTGCACAGGTATGGCATTTCAGGGAGGAAGAACACTCTGTGAGAGCAGCACAGCAGGACAATAAGGTGACAATAGGACAACGACACAATGCACCCTGCTGAGTGCACGGTGTCCCTGTGATGGGGTGAGCAGAGCAGCAGGGCCAACCACAGGTATGAACCACATCCTGTGCCTGTGGCTGCACTTCTGTTCCCTGCACTGTTCTCTGTGGCACTGTGCACAATGGGCTGTACCCTGTACCCTGCACCCTGCACCTGCCAGGGCTGTGGGATATGCTCAGAGATCCCACCCTATTGTTCCCTCTCTCTGTCCAACAGCTGTACCCTGCCCCACTGCCCTGCCAGCCCATTCCACCCTAGCAGGGATGAGAGAGACTCTCCTGCCTCACTTGGGCCATCTTCCTTGCCTTGTCCCTCTGCAAGGGAAGGACCCTGATCCAGCAGGTTGGACCTCAGCAGAGGTGCCAGGATGGGGTGAGCCCACAGGCTGAGGATGCAGGCAGGGCTGCTCACACTGCTGGGTGCGGCCGCCACATGTTTTTGTCTTGGTTCCTCTTTTCACAAGCACCAAATTGCAAACTCAGCAATATCCTCTCTGTCACAGGCACCCCTCTGGGGATGGCTGGGTGACTGAGATCTGCAGAGTGTGACAAGAGTCTGCAGGCCTACAGGTCCCTGCTGCATCCCACTGTACACCTGGTCTTAGTGCGCACCTTGAAAACAAACAGAAAAGCCACACAATGCTTGGACATGGTTACACATGCTGGCCTGAGAGAACATCTTCAGCAGGGATCTGGGCAATGGGAAGACACTCTGGACAGGAGAATATCTTCTGTTGCAGTTTTAGCCCTTGTTTTTTTGCATGTCAATGTGCTGTGCTTACACTCTCTGCAACCACACGGACACATTTTCCCTGGAAACAGGCTCCTGTGACACCTCTCACACAGTACAGACCCTGATGTCACTTCACATCAGCAATTAAATTTTCTGATCCCATTCCCTGTACTCTGTCACAGCCACTAGATCAGCTGTTTTCTCTAGCCTGCATCCACCCAAATACAACACCACAGTGGACCAGGATGACATAATTAGATGCTAGTTTAATGATTTTTGTCACCTAGCTCCAGGAAAATTAGTTTAGAGAAATACTCCAATTCAGACAGATACAGAACAATGCAAGGTCACAGTTCTTGGACCCACAGCTCAATTGCCAGACAGTGCAGCCTTCTGGGAGGAGAGATAACATGTGAGTCTGCAAAGCCCCACTGACTCTGCTGGCATCAAAGTGTGCAGCCAGTGTAGGAAGAGCCCAGCAGAACCCTGGGGGTGCCCTGATCCTTCCAGCACCAAGGAAGTCCATTAAAGAGCAATCCTGGAATATTATAACTCCTGTCCCCAGGCTCTCCTGACACCCAGGGGCTCAGCTCATGGCTGCCAAGGGTCTTTGTTGGGCACCAGCACCCATCTCCTCTGTGGAGAGGACAGGGCACCCTAACACTGTGCACAGACAGATGGACACATTTCCAGCTCCATGGAGGAACACTACAGATTCTATGGAGGCTTTCCCAACACCTCAAACATTGCTGCTCTCCATCCCCAAACATAACTCTGCCCAACCACAGCCCAGCTGGTGAACTTGGGCCCCAGATTGGATGTCAGACCTTTGATACAGCTGCCTGTACCCTGCATGCCATAAAATGGCACAGAAGCTCTTCAAAAGGAGCACAGTAAAACCTTCTCTTGGGGGCAGAGGAGGGAGCACTGCTTACCTCCTTCCTGGGGTTTTCCATGGTTGCTGCGAGAGGGCTTACCACGATTTTGTGCTGCCAGCAGAGGTGTGAGGAGCAGGAGAAACATCCATTGCAGGGCCATGTTTGCCTCTGCTCCCAGGGCAGGACTGAGGTCTCAGCTACGCCAGCTGCCTCACTACACACCCATCTGATTTTGAGTGGTGCAAGCACAGAAAGGAAATAGGCACACAGAGAAATCACATATGGTGCAAGAGGCTTCCTCATTGGAGAGGGAAACTCCGCCAGTGCCAGCGCTGCCCTCTTTCTCTTTCAGCTCCATAACCCTTTTGCAATCTTGCTGTATCTAATTCCTCGTCTAAACCCACAGTTTTTAGGCCTTCTGTCAGGACCAGCTGTTAACCCCAGCTGGGTTGCCTCCTCTCCCCGTACAGATTTCAGAAGGACTTGTGAGGTGTTGTTGTTCATGGCTGGGCTTTAGCAGGAAGATGTGGCTTCCATACCCACCCAGAAAGTCAAGCAGTGACTACATCAGCACAATCTTCACCTTGTTACTGCTTGATAAGGACTGTGATGAAATGGACTTCTGAAGGGCACAGATGATCTTAATTACCTGGCAGTATGTGCCATGGGTTGGAAAGCCAAGGTTTTGGCAGGACTGGTTGGGTGCCCAGGACTGGGCTGAGAGCAGATGCTTGGGCAGAAAGGGACAAGAGCCCTGGAGGCCTCGAGCTCAACTGCTGTGGCACATGGTGTTGTCAAATCTTGGTGGGAGCAGGAATGACCATGAAGGGGTGGGAGGCCAGCACAGGCAGCGGGGCAGAAAATGCACTGCTGGCAAGGCTGTCTGTGCAGAGGGAGGCTGGTGGCACTGGCCACAGCAGCACGCCCAACCATCAGAGCAGGTCCAGGGCAGGAGCTGATGAATTTGTGTTTCCCCAGCCACCTTGCTGGATGTGCCTGATCTGCATCCCAACTGGAACACACAACTAGGAGAAAAACAAGCCCTCAAGTCTTCTGTGAGGCTTCACAGCCAGGCTGCAGTCCCCTGTGATGGCTCTCCACTGTTGAGCTCCTCAGCAAGGACTGGTGCTCGCACATCTGGGGTCAGGCTCTGCTTTCTGCTGATATGCACACCCTGCAACAGCAGCAGCATTGAGCAGGCCAGTGCAGGGTGGCCCTCTCCAAATACATTCCCCTCAGCCACCCCTAAAAACTAACCCTGAGCACATCATGGTAGAATTCTTGTTTTCTTTTTCTGCCAATACAGGAGCTGCCTGGGGGCAGACACTGCAGCAGTCTTTTACCTCTCAGGGACAGAGCAGGAGACTGCTCAGACACATTCCCTCCTAGGCTCAGAAAATCAGTCTCCTTTGTCTGTGTTTCACCTCTTCCTGCAACAGAGCGGGCAGGGCCAGCAGTCCCCACCCCCATGAACCTGCTTTTTTTTTTCCTTTGCTCAAATATGAAGCTCACCCATAGAGAGTTCACTGTACTCAAACATATTTGCCCTGGAAAAGGTGTCCTGGGTCTGCAAGTGCACAGACAGGACCGTGGCAGGGCAGCAGGGCACAGCCTGAGAGGTACTTGGGAGATAGGTGTGCTCTGTCTCAGGTATCTGGGAGGTTTGGGGAGTGGAGGGAAGCAACTGCTGCTTTGCCTCCAGCAACAGCAGCAACTCAGAGGTCACCTCTCCTGCCCCTTCGTGTGTCTGGGCCTTTCAAGGAAAAAGTAAAGAGCTGCAAAAGCAAACGGTGTCAGTAGGAATAGGTTCTTCACTTTGGAGGATCTTTGCAAAAGGAGTAGCAGAATTCCATAAATTAAAGAACTCTAAAAATATCACATCCCTGGTCCAACTCTGCACCACTCCCAGCAAAACAATGGCTCTCAGCTCCTATGTTACCAGTATCTGACATCTCTGAAAATCCTTCATGGCCCTACATGAAACCTCAAAAGCCATGGACGAAGTGTGGCCCAAGCAGCTGTCAGGAAGCTCTCTAATTCTTCACACTTCCCCTTGTCCACATCACAAAAATTCAGCCTTGAGTGTAACCTGGCTTCTGGCAGGGAGGATGGACAGGTGTTGCAACACAGTTCTGCTTTCTCCAGAGGGTCCAACCAGGCAAACCAAAAGCCACACAGACAGTTGCACCCAGCAGGTCTGGCTGAGCTGGGAGGATGGACATGCTGGGCCTCAGCAGGTGCAAGCAAGGAGCTGTGTCCTGCTGCAATGGGAGGGGGCCCAGGCATGCTGCCAGGAGAGTGTCCCATTTCACCACAAACCTTGCAGGGCTCTGGCACTGGAGCCACATTTTGCAGCAATCATGTCACCCCAGGGACATCGCTGTGCTGCAAGGACACACTCTCCTGTCAACCCTACAGATGTTGTGGCAGATCTGGAGTTCTTGAAGTGTTTGCATAAAGGGCTGCTGGCTGCTTCTACAGGCTGTTCTTTCCTCACTTTTTTGTTTGCCTTATCAAGAATTTACGTCTTACCTGTCTGATACTATTTTTGTCCTCTAGACATGACTTCTTCTCTTTGAAGGAGCTTCTCTGTTTTGAATAACCTCTGGCCCTGGTGGTTACTCCTGCTGCTTTGTCTCTACCTTGTGATACCAGGAGCTCTGAAGGGCTACCTTAACTCTTTGCAGAATTGCTGGACACTGTGACCATGCTGCTTTATCTGTTTCCTCTTTTCCACATATTTCCTCTTTTTGATGCTGATTAAGATATCCCTGGGCTTTTCACTATTTGGTAATTATGCAATGCCATGGAAACAAAGCATGTTGTGGCTGTCACCAGCAGGAAGCCCTTTCCTGGGAACATGCTTGGCCCATATTTCCTGCACAGAGTTCAGTTCCTCATCTTCCTCCCAGTCTTGTGGTGCATGTGGAAAGCCACACACTGACACCTTGTTTGCCCCTGCCTGGTATTGTAAACCAGTCATAAGAGTGCTTGAAGACCAACAGCAGTAGCACTATACCCTGCCCTTTTCTTTTATTTGGGATTTCTGTTCCCAAAGGTGTATCCATGGTGCAAAGAGGTCTGCATCCCTCCTCTGAAGCAGGGGCCCAGCGGCCACACCTTGGAGAATCACAGAATCACAGAATCACAGAATCACAGAATCACAGAATCACAGAATCACAGAATGAGCTGGGTTGGAAAGGACCCACATGGATTATCGAGTCCAAATTTTTGCTGTGCACAAGACTTCCCCAAGAGTCACCATCTGCCTGAGAGCACTGTCCAAACTACTTGAGCTCTGTCAGGCTTGGTGGTGTGTCCACTTCTCCAGGGAGCCTGTTCCAGTGCCCAACCACCCTCTGGGTGAAGAAGCTTTTCCTGATATCCAGTCTAAACCTCTGCTGGCACAACTGCAGGCCATTCCCTTAGGTCCTGTCACTGGTCACTACAGAGAAGAAACCAGTGTCTGAAAGGTCTTCTGCCTGCAGCTGGAAGTCAGTGTTTGCACCCACACATGCTCCTCCCTGCATGACACCCTCCAGGAGTGGCATCTGGCTTGCCACCCCTCCCCTGACACGGAACACCCGTAGCTGCTGGTGCCAGACTGGCCCTTGCCCCACGAGCAACACAGGGCAACAGAGCCCTGGACCATGAAAGCTGCTCATGGGCAATGCTGCCACTGAAGTGCACTCAGAGGAGGCTTTGTGGGTTTCAGTGTCCAGCTGGAGGCACTGAGGCAAGAGGGAGTCAGCGAAGGGCCTGGGGAGGTAGTCAGTATGGCAGGAGCTGATTTCAGTGCCCAGCCCCAGGGTGGTGCCGCAAGAGCAGCACTGTCCTTCCTCTAGCTGAGGAGAACCAGGCTGTGCCCCAGTGTCAGCCCAGCCTCAGCCCTCCTGGCCTGTTGCCACAGGTAGGGTCTCACTGACCAGGGACCTGGGAGGTGGCTCCTGTGACTCTGGGCTGGGACAGAGGCAGTGCAGGGAGCTGGCCTGTCCCCAGGCTAGGCTGCAGCTGGGCTGGCCTGAAAGCTGGATGTTCTGGATGTTCAGCTGTTTTGAACTCACACACAGCTCTCAGGGGTTAATATGAGCTTGTACTTTGTTTCATGACCCCAAAGTAATGGCCACAAATAGGCCAGAGTCATCTGCATGCCCACCCCCAGCCTGGCAGGCCCTGCCCATCAATGGCACAGCTGCTGAATGGAAACTTGTGGGATTTCAAATGTTCAGAGATGGGGCTGGACTGGATGGGCCTTTGAGCAACTTGGTCTGGTGAGTGGCATCCAGGCCCAAAGCAGCAGGGGTGGAACTAGATGATCTTTAACGTCCATTCCAACCCAAACCATTCTTTGATTCTATAAATTGTGTGTGTCCTTGCCCGCTGCACACTTACAGTCTGAGCATGGTCTAGTTGAGGTGTTATAGTATGGGTTGGACTCGATGATCTTGAGGGTCTCTTCCAACCTGGAGATTCTGTGATTTTCCATGGGATCTGGCTGCCAGGAGGGCATAGGAAGGAAAGGCATTCCATTCTCACTTCCAATATCTATCAGGCCTTTCCCTTGGACACATGCATTCCAGAGCTCCTTCAGCACTGACACCCAGGGTCCATGGTCAGCACCTTTGACCTGAGGATGAGCCAGGTCCTGACGAGGAGGTCCAAGGGGATCTACCAGGACCCCCTAGCACTTGACACCAGCAGGTCCCTCCCCCTCAGCTGGCACATGTCCCTCAGGTTGTCATGCACTTCTGGACTCCCACTGCACCCTAAATCTGC
Source organism: Phylloscopus whistleri (assembly GCA_017589585.1). Classification (NCBI taxonomy): domain Eukaryota; kingdom Metazoa; phylum Chordata; class Aves; order Passeriformes; family Phylloscopidae; genus Phylloscopus; species Phylloscopus whistleri. The sequence continues at coordinate 73,060 of JADMLD010000713.1, forward strand.
CCCAGCCCTGCTGTCACCTCATGACTTTACTCCTACCAGCACTGGGTTCCACAGTCATTTGGGTCACACCCCCCAGCTTCCTGCAGAGCAGCTTCCTGTACCATGAAACTGGGCTCCTTTTTGCTTCCCACATGATGAATCTCTCCTCCCAGGGTTCACCCACGGAGCCCAGCACTTCTTTGCTAAGACTTGCATTGAGATTTGAAAGGAAGCCAGGAGCAACTTGGCTGAGCAGCAGCTCAAAGATACCTGCAAGGAGCAGGAGAGAAGGACACTGCTGCTGCTCAGGTGTCATGAGACAGGCAGGACTGACTGCATCTTGGTGCTGGTCCAGAGCTGCCACTGATCTGGCTCTGCACCTCAAGACAGATGAGGGGCCTGGACCAGCAGTGTCCCCAGAGGGCAGGAGCCCCCACAATGAGTATCTGTGGACACCCAGTGTCTCTTCTTCCTGCTTAGCATGACACTGACAGAACTCATAGGCCCATGTCCCCATCAGGATCCTACAGCTGGCCCTCAGGACCAGGCTACCAAGCAGGACCACCTGGTCACAGCTCCAGTACTGTCCCAATGTCCCATTCACATTGCTGTGTGCTTCCAGCCTTGCAGGATTCATGGGCTTTGTGCCCCGTGGCCAGTTCCTTGTTGGCACAAGCTATCTGGCAGCCACCAACACGGATCTGCTTGACTTTAGCAGATGATCCCAAAGAAGACCTCAGCTGCTGCAAGTTCCATAGCAGTAATCCCAAATCCAGCCTCTGACACCTTAACCACCCCTCTGTGCCTCCCCTGCACTCAAGGCTACCCCAGCAGCAAGCACCCAGGGAACTGCTTGGTGTCTGTGCCCACAACGCAGGCAGCTGGAAATCCCCTTTCCTGCCCCAGGGCTGACTCAGCACACTGGGGGGGCTGTTTTCCAGCACATGGTCCCCTTCCTCATTTGGGCCAGCCAGGGCATGCACGGAGCATAGCCTGGCTCCATGGAACCCGTGAACAGCCCTGAGCATTGCCCCCTCTGAGAGCTTAATGGGATCTGGCTCATGTACAGGCACTGGCTGCTCTGTGCTGCTCCCAGCCAGAACAGAAGTTTATGATGCTTCAGCTGTGGATTTTTTTCAGCAGTTTTGATTGTTAATGCACATGTAATGCACATGTGCAGATCATTTGTCCACATGGATACAGCAAACACCAGAGTGGTGTTCTTGCAGTGAAGGCTGGAGTCACAAGCAGAGTTCTTCCCTTCTCCTTTTGAGCTGCTGAGGGGTAAAGAGAAGAGGTGGCTCTTGGGGTTCATAGTGTACTTGGAGCCCAATGTTTGAGTCTAAGTTTAGAATCCTTGTGAGTGACCCACAGCCACTGAAACTCATGTCCAGGTTGTCCCAGGATATGGGTCCCAGCCCACAACCTCTCACCTTCACTTTCCCATGACCCAGGAGACGCAGATTCCAGGCTGAGATGATATGATCTCCTGTCTGAAACCTGCTTGGGTCCCTGCAAGCAATGCACAAGGAGCCCCAAACAGTGCTGTCTCTCCAAGACATATCATCATCTGTAGTGCTCACTCCCCCCACCCCTCAGGCCTGAACTGACAGGTCTCACTGCTGGGAGCAACCTATGCCCTCCTGAAGGCCTGGTGGAGGCTGTGGTGAACGCAGGAGGAAGCCCACAGTGCAGTGCCCCAGCACAGGTAACCCACAGATCCTTCACAGGGGCGCACTGAAATAACAAGTCTGGGTAGCAGGGAGTTCAATCAGCACCTTTTTTATTAATATGCATCATAAATAAAGAAATAAATAAAGGCGAGACACCTCATTCTAACAGGGAAATACAAATTAAATACGGTGCAACATCCGCTAAGCCATGTACAAGCAGGAGGTAACCTAGCAAGACCAGGGCCCCTTGCCATGGTGAAGCCAGCCCAGGCACGATGCTGTGAACAGCGTCAAGCTGGCCATGGCACCAAATACTGGCATGGCCTTTCATTAACACTGTTCCCCACCTGACAGGCAGGTGAAGATCCCCACTACAGCAGGCGGCATGAACATGGCAAGGAAGGAGTTGACTGGCATTGCCTCTACCAAGGACCCCAGGACCTCCAGTATCCCCTTGTGTTTGTGCACAACACTTATCCCCCCCACCCCATGGCACTGCTCAGCAAGACCAGAAACCCTGTGCCAAAGGGAGCACCACCCCTCCCTCCCCAGGCTCCCCAGCTCCCTCTAGGAGCACCCCCAATCTACTTGCTGGGAGCACTGCCCCCAAATCCCTAGCCCAGTCAGGGACCCTGCCCTCATTCCCTCCCCTCCAGCACCCCTCCACTGAGCGTCCCAGGGCTTCCTAGGCACTGGTTCCCTGCTCAGTGTGGAGGGCACAGGGCCTCCCCGCAAAGCATCCATCTCTGCACAGGGTGGCACTACCCATCCTGGACCTACGTAACACTGAACAACCCCGTGCCTTCCTCACAACCCCACACACCCCTTTGCTCCACACTCACACACATAGCCCGTTCCCCTCCCCTGGCCGTGGCCACACACAGCCACAAACAGCGTGGCGCCGCCAGGCCACTTGTCCCGGTACAACCCACCAGGAACCACCACAGCACACCAGGACAGGGATGCTCCAGTGTGGGGGAGCCCACCTTGCAGTGCCCCAATAAACACAACCCATCAGCCCGGCCCCGCAGGGTGCTGCCTGAGGCTGCCGGGGATGCTGGAGGCTGCAGACTGCACTGCCACCCGCAGGGAGGGGATGGCCAGCATCCTGCAGCCTCCAGCAGCCAGACAGCGGGGCAGCACCGCCCTGGCAGGGACTGCCTGGGTTCCTGTAATGTACAAGTCCATGGCCTGTGGGTGCTGGAGGCAGTGTGGGGCGGAGGGGGGGTCAGGCGGTCCCTGGTGTGGCTGCATGCATGGTGATGCCTGGCAATACGAGGTGCAGCTCGCCAAGACCCCGGGGGGCTAAGTTGGCCTTTGGCAGCTGCACAAGGAGGAGCAAGAAGGAACCACCTACAGTTACTGTAATCTGTAATGGCAGGAAAGGTAAGAAACTAGCAAGAAGCTGTGTTCGTTCCTCTGGCAGGGTAGGCTACCCCAGAGGAGCCTCAGCAGCCCAGGGAACTGTGCTTGGCCTCCTAAACGTGTCAATAGTCCTCGTCCTCAGGGTGGGTGACATACATGATGGGCACCAGTCCCTTCTCGGAGCCAAGGCTGCACTGCAGCCAGTCACCATCCACCTTGGAGATGACCTGCAGAATATCCCCTTTGTTGAAGCTCAGTTGTCCTGCCTCAGTGGCAATATGATGGCAAAGAGCTTTCACCTCACTGCAGGCAGAAGGAAAGTAGGGTTAGCTCACCTCAGGACACTCACCCCACCCAGGGACCACCACAGGCCCAGAGGAGAGAGGAAAACACCCCCCGCTTCCCTCCTCAGCAAGGCTCCCAGCTGCCCCCCCAGCTCCCCATCACCTGCAGATTGCAGAGTTGTGGTGGATGGATACACAAACTGCATCAATGCCCCAAACCATTCTCTGGTCCATGACTATGAAGGGGGCCAGGCAAACTGCAACAGGTAGACCCATGCCACCCTCAGCCTAACACATTCAGCACCTGCAGGATTGTCCGCTTGGTGTCACTCACCAAGTAGGGTGAGGAGACATCCCCCGGGCTGGCCGTGCCACAGCAGGTGCCTCAGGTGATTCTGGATGGGGAGGGTCTGGCTCCGGGGCTGCTTCACGCCACATGCTAGCCCCAACTGTCTGGGCCACCAGCTGGAACACGGACTTATCCAAGCTCAGCCAGCCGGAGGGCAGCCTGGAAGGAGGAGACAGAAGCAGTCAGTGGCAGGAAAGTGCAGCTGGGAAAACAGAGCAGCTGCTCTCATGGCACAGTCACGCCTTAGAGGTCTGGCTTCATGCACAAAGTGCACTGCTAGGCAGTGCCCCAGGTCTCCAGGAGGTGAGGGCTCAGCTGCAACACCCCAGCTTGGACTGGGAAGGACATTTCCAGTGGTCATTTTCAGGAGCAGTATTGGTGTATAGAAGGAGAGGCAGTGCAGAGAGGTCTCAGCTACTGGGGGCAACTTCATGCCTCCCCTCACCTGTTGTAAGCAACAGGGATGGCTCCATGTTCTGTTCTCAACATGTGGTTTTGGGAGGGATGGGCTGATGATGGGGCCATGTAGCAGGGTTTAGATGCCAAGGCAGTGGTAGAGCTCAGGCAGAAGAGGAAAGCCTATGAGATGGACTGAGCAAGGGTATGGGAGGAATTAAGGCAGACTGGCAGGACTGAGCAGGGATACAGACCCTTGATATACCACCACAATGTAGCCTATTTCTTGGTCTGACTTCCACCTGTACTGCCATACTCCAGGTTAACCAGCCCTTCTCAGCCCCAAACCACCCCTGCCCTTACCTGTTTGGTTGCCTGGGCTCTTTTTGTACCTTCCTGGACCCAAACAAGTGTCCCCACTTGATGGGTTGGCTACCCTCTGATGCACTGGTGCTGCTGTCCTCTTGGGGGGCTGCTGCTGCTGTTGCTCCCACTCTTTGCTGAGCTTCCTTCTCCTTGCTGCGCTTCAGCTCTGTCAGCACAGAGTCTGGGGGGCTGCCCATCCAGAAGGGCCAGCTCCGCTCCTTCACCTCTTCGCCGACCACTACCTGCTGGGGCTTATCCAAGGGCTCTTCCACGGCTTCAGGACTTGGCTTGCTGGCTGCCTTGGGCCTCTCCTCCAAGGTGCCCTCAGCAATGGGACAAGCCTCTGCACCCTCCACCACCCCTTCTCGGGGAGGTGGTGACTTGTGAGTCTCCACTGACCTGGGCGCAGGATTCAAAGCCGCCTTCTTCTTCTCAGAACGGATGAACTTTGAGCCTTCAGCTGAGCTCTCAATGTAAATCTGAGAGGTCTGCATGAGCTGGTACCACCAGCCTGCCTGCTTGTCCTTCTTCCCCTCCCACATGCTCTCTCGCATCTTGCTCTGCTCTTCCTCCCTGTCACCTTCTCCGCAGGAGGCCCCCACTCCCTTGACCCTCTTCTCACTCACAGCTTGCTGTGGGCTGTGCCCTGGTGAGATGTCACCATCTCTGGCACCCCCTTGGCATGTTTCAGGGGCAGTGCTGCAGCCGTCGGGGTCCTCACTGCTGCCCCGGGTCCGCATCAGCTGCAGGGTGGAGTGCACGGAAAGCAGCAGGTCCTGCTTCACACGCAGCAGCTCCTTCTGCTGCTGCTGCTCTTTGCCCATCTGCATCAGGTGGTGCTCAAAGAGGAGGTCTAGGTTGAAGGGCAGCAGGGAGAGAGGCTGGAGCAGGAGCAGGAGCTCCTCAAAAAGAGGCTGGCACACACTGTGAGACAGGCACAAGAAGCCCACTGGCTGGTAATGTGCCAGGATGATGTCTGTAGGAAAACAGAAATTAATTAGAGGAGACACTCTTGACACCATTGCCAAGCCACCACGAAGCTGCTGAAGCTATGGGGAAAGGAGATGGACACCAGTTTTTGGACAGAGTGTGAGACTCAGGCCTGGGTCAGGGAGCACCAGATGCTCTGTGACCTCTCAGCAAACTGGCCCACACAGAGCTTTCCACTTGTACCTGCAACCAGGACTTGCCTGGCAGACTATCAACCCAGATGACCTCTGGCATCAAATGCCATGGAAGTAGGATGGGAATAAAGAACACCAAAGGGTTGGCATGTGTGAAAATCCTATTCTTCAACTTTTGGAAGTGAACAAGGAGCTGCAGATATGGCCAGTACCAGTCCCCTGCAGACAGAGGTGTCAGGGACAGCTGAATACAGTTCCCAGGCACCTGTCAGGGCTGAACTGCGGGTCTTAGCAGAGAATGGATTAGCATTTCTATCTGCAGCACTAATTGTTCACTTGATTTGACTGCATCTGCACTACCCCTCTGTCCTGCTTTATTGTCAGATCTCACTACCAGGGAGATAGCTGGGAATGGGATTTGTGGCCCAAGCCCAGTGAGACAACAACTCTACACCACAACAGGACCTGCAACTTACCTCCAAACCCTCCACTTAGCTCTCATCACCCTGACAGCCCCAGCTTTTGCTCACACTTCCAGCTCTTAATGATGGCTTGAAATAAGTGGTTGTCTTCTGTTTCAGAAAGCCAGGATAAGCATAGACCCTATTCTATTCTATTCTATTCTATTCTATTCTATTCTATTCTATTCTATTCTATTCTATTCTATTCTATTCTGCTATAAAACAAATATATCCAGTAAAATCTACTTTTTGTATGTCAGGTTTTCCTTTCCATTTCTTCCTATTTTCCGTGCCTGAAAAGTTTCAGGTAAGTGTACACATCTCCAGGCACACGAAAACTCTCTTGCTGGCCGCCTGGCAGGGAATACAGAAATTTGGGAAGACTTTTAAATCTGATCTCCTGCAGATAGACTGAGGGATCTGCAGTGATAACCTTGGTTACTAGCTGCAGGTGGGAAGGAGAATGAAGTCCAGGTTCAGGTGGAAGAAGTTGCATGGCACTTGGACCTCCACTTGGGATTTCCCTGCTACATTGAGACTGTGTATAGCTTAGTCCTCCATCTCAGGGCAAAGAAGAGCATCCCAAGCTGAGAGAGCAACACGAGGAACACACTTCCATCCCATGCTCTATCTGTATGCTGGGTTTGGCTCCCACTGCAGCCCACAGCCTTCAGGCTCTTACCTTCATGGTTGTAAAGGTGGTTGAACCAGAACTCCAAGGACCGGATACTGCAGGAATGGAAAATAAACAGGGTAAGAAAGAAACAGTGAAATTCTATTCACCCCATTCGTCCTCACTGTTCTGCCACACGAATCGTGGCTGGAAAACAACATTTACAAAGCATGGGCGTGTGAACCTCAGGGAAAGGACAGTGGCTCAGTCCCATCAGCATGTTCTGATCACAGACACTCAGCCTGTCACCAAACATCTACATGGCTTTACACGTGCATCTGTAACCCCAAACACCCCTGTTTGGAGCAAGATCCCTCCCTGTTCTGCTCCTATGTCCTTGATAGAGCTTTGTTTTGCTGAGAAGGGGCTGCTGTGGAAGTGGCAAATGATCTACAAAACTAAGACCAGTGCTGGTGGCTCAACCTGAATTATGCCACTATCCTGTGCCAGTGGGGAGAGCTGGGTCACCCTGTGTGGGGAGAGTAGGGCAGAGAGCACTGCCTGGAGGAGTTCTACAACATCTAGAGATCTTGGGAACTCTGTTACCACTGCCAGAGCTCTTTCTGACCACCAGAGAGGAGCAGAGAAACACCATCCTAGCAGTGCTTATCCCTTCACCCACAAAAACATATCACTGCCTTCCTCTGTTAAACACAGCAGAGTGTGCACACTCCTTATCCAAACTAGCAGGCCCACTCTGGAGTCCTGGACCAGGGCAATTTCTTCTTCAGAGCCTCATGCCTTGGGATCCACTGCAGCTCCAGGAAACAGTGGTTTAAAGAGGAATTTCCAAGAGTAATTCATGCATATATTATGTCTAAGCTCATATGAAGCCAGCCAGACAGAGTTTTTTCACCTGATGTTTTGGGTCTAAAACAGACCGACCCTGTTCTTCGGTTGGCTACAGCCACTTGTTCTCAGTCCTGACCTGGAAGGAATTCCCTGAGACGTACAGCTTCTTCCTTCCCTTGCCTACTTCTGGAAGTGCTTCCCAGATTCTTAAGTTTTTTCATGGTCAACTTCTTGCCTGCAGTCAAGGACCAACAGCTGCTGCCAGCCCTGGACAGGGACATGCAGCCACCCCAGGGGTCCTGCTTACTTGAGGAGGCCGAAGATGAACGCGTTGAACCTCATGGTGTGGTTGGTGAGCTCTGTGTACTGGCTGATCTTGCTGTAGAGGCTGTGCAGCAACTTTGTAGAGGGGCCTACAGAGAGAAGCAAATTGTTGAGATTGGTTGTGGTGAGCAAAGCCAAAACTGCAACACAGGATGGAGCATCAAGGCAAGACAGACACTGCCTGGGTGTCCGTGTCTGTGCATGTATTGCCTCTCCACCACGCCAATGTGAGCTCACTCCATCAACACTTAGACCACACAAGGGAGACAGGCTGTGATCCATCCCAGACCACCACTCCAGAACTCTGGGAGAGTTTCACTTCCACAAGGACATGCCTCCCACACTTCAGTGACAACTGCAGCCATTGGCCCAAAATCAGCACGTAAAGCGAATACTGTGGTGCGTGCTTATAATTTGGGGTGTATGCAATCATGGAGATAACCACAGAGCTGACAATTTCCTATAGTCAGGCTATGAGGCTCCCCAGTACGATGCAGAAACCAATGTGGAATTAATTTTGTTGGGGGGGGTTATCCCTTTTATTATTGTTTTGGCCTGTTACAGGAGAATTTGCAAATTTCAGGGGATATGACAATAAATACTTGGGCAGAATAGTGCAGTGTCTCTCCCTTCTTGCAAGAGATGATCAATATGCAGCCTGTTCCATACAGGAAAACGGGTGTTTTGCACTCCCATCCTTAGAGCCAACCTTCTCCAGCACCTCCCAACCACAACTACCCCAGGCACTGCTGCACAACATCCATACCTAGCTGGGTGGATGCCTCCACCACGCTCCAGGGGATGTTCCTCCTCTGGCCAATGATCATGTCCAGGACGTAAGCCTTGAGCCCATCACTCAGAATGTCCCGGACAGCTGGGCACAGGTATTTCAGGATGAGATGCCCCACATTGGGGCTCACAGAGCTGTTCCCAAGTTTGGCCTAATGGACAACAGGCAACAGGCAGAGTGTTGGTAACTGCTTTCAAGGTACAGATGCATGGAAACAGTCCAGCCCCACTTGCCTAATACAGACACTCAGCAAGCAACATCCAAGCTCAGCAGCTCCTTGAACGTGCAGGATCTTTGCTTTCACTCCTGATGTGTCATAGACCAGCTCTGGATTGCTCTCTGCAAGCTCTTCCCCAGGCTGAGAAGAGGCAGCATCTTGAAAAAAAGAATATCCTAGCTTGGGAAGAGGATATCCCAATTAGAAAGGATGCCTGGTTCTCCCAAAAGGGGATAACAAGGCTCTCCTGTTGGAGGAAGAGCTGGGGATATTCCTGCTGCTGCAGATTTTCTTGTAGCTAATTCTGGAGCAGGAAGCACCAAGCCCCATAGAACTACCAGCACTGAGGGGCTAAGGAACACTTAACTCAGTGACATGTAAAGCTCTAACTCCTAGGGATTACTATAAATAAACAGATGAGGGCAAACTGGATGGCCAGAGCTCAGACTGAGGTGAAGAAGAGAAAGCATGCAAGAGCTGAGCACCAGCACAGTAGGGACACATTCTGCTGCTTACAGTCCTTGAGCTGCCAAGGGGTCTATCCAAATGGGTCAGGCAGTGGTGTTCAGGGCACAGATTTTACCAGCTGAGCTGGAATTATACTGACCAGTTGGCACAGGTTCACAAAAGCCCTGAACTGAAACTGAACTTGGCTCAGGAATAATCCTGTCAGATCCACTGAGCACGGCAGCAGCAGGGAGGGATATTGCCTTTTGACAGGTGATTGCTCAGCCCCTGGCACATTGATGCATAGAGAAACCCAAGGTTAAAACCACAGCATTGTCTGATAAGCAAAGTAATGGGGGAATGTTGCAATTATTCCCCAAAACTACACTGCAAGAATTGGAAATGCACAGTGAAGCCCTAAAAGCCACGGGAATCTCAACAGCTCCAGTTATGTTGCACAGCAATCTCTGCATCAGCAACAGCCGTAATTAGTGGAAAATTACGCCGGGCTCTGAGATAAGACTGAATGGTTTTGGAATCTGTCCCAGTCAGGTTTCTCCTTGGGGATGGCATGCCAGGGGAGTTGTCATGTCCAAATAGTGTCATGTAGCTGCCCAGAGTCGCCTGACCGAAGCCAAGCATTCAGCATTGAGAGGAGGCACTACAAACATGCTGGGTGTCACAGGACTGCAAACAATGCCTGTTTGAACAAACAGAAGCAAAATTGCTCTGCTTCTGTGTTATTCCAGAAATGGGGGATGAGGGAGCACAGGCCAAAGACAGTCAGCCTCAGGGCAACCAAGATGCACTTCTGTGTCATTCCAGAAATGAGAAATAAGGGGAGCACAGGCCTAAGACAGCCAGTCCCTTAGATGTACTCTAAATACTTTAAGGTATTAATGGTAAGGGTGACCAACTGACCCAGATGGGTGAAGTCTGATACACTTTTTTAACATTATTAAGCCCTGTGAGAGGCTGAGGGATGGGGAACACTGCACTGTGCCCTGGCACCAGTGCCAGGCCAGAATCATGGGACATATGGGGGCGGGAGACACATCTCTCCACTGTGTGAGGAAAAAAGAGCTTGTGTGCTGCATCAGACCAGAAGGGCAGCTGGTCTGGTGTTTTTTTCTTTTAAAAAGCCATACTAAGTACGTAAGAAAGAGTTAAGCCAAAACAAACCTACGTAATACTTGCCCTTTACACTTTCACAGCCTACAACTATTTCCAACTCAGAGACTAAGCTGGACATTATTCCTATGTGCTTAGTAAACATCAGTGAATTTCCCTTCTCTGTGTTTTTCTGACCTTCCTTTAAATACATGTACTTACTGCACCATGCAGCAGGAATTGTCAATGATTTATTATCTGCTGCACGGTGTGCCATCACCTTTGTTTGATTTGTTCTTGGTACTCTTGCCTTTGTTAGATAACCTGTAGTTTTTGACTGGAAGAGAATGGAGAGGCAATCTTGCTCTGTGCTCTCTGTGCCACTCAGAATGGAGTTGGATGCAAGACATACCTTCACCCCTGGATCCCTGCTGGTTCCAAAGTGAGCCACAATCAGGTCAACAGCAGTGTTGATAGCCTTCACAAGACCTAGAGGAAAACAAGAGGTCAAAGAGCTGCCTGAGGGGCTGCTGGGACAGACTCTGACAAAACACTCCTTGTAATCAGCTAGGGGCACTGCAAGCCCATGTCTACACACAAGCACTCTCTGCCAAAAAACATGCTGAAACTCTCCTAAATCCTCACCAAAACTCTCCCTGCTGGTTCTAGCACTCACCTATCAGCCTGCCAGTAGGACAACCTGTCAATATTCCCAAGGGACAGAGACCATCAACTCCACATCTCGTGCCCTGAAGCAGCAGAGATGGGATCTGAGGCAGTGTGCCTTTTTCTGCCTTGATGCCACAGGGTGGCAGGGCAGAAGCCTTGCATTTGGCAGGTTTTGTCATGCCAGTGGTGTGTAATCTGTCATTTGCACCAGGATAATGTGAGAACAGAACTGAAACAGAAGGGAAAGCTGCCACCAGGTAATCGTGAACACAAAGGCAAAGGCATGGGGACCTTTTGCACATCCCTCACCTCTGAAATGATAACAAATCAGCTGTCAAATCCTGCCAACCTTGCCTCTAGCACAGATCCCACCACAGATGTATCTTGTCCTGCTCTGGAGTCCTTTCTCCCACCTTTTTATAGAATTGGTACAATTTTATATTACTTATGTAGGACTGAACAGACTTTTAACCTAAATTACAAAATCTGCGGTTAGCACATCTGCAACATCACACAGATACACACAGGTCTACCTTTGTATATAGGGCCTGGGGTGGCAGCATGACCTGCCTTAGGGTCACACTCCTGTGCCTGTCTGCTCTCTCTGCCCATTCCTCTGCACCTAAGATCCTTTCTAATCGTATTTCCTGGGACAAGCAGCTCAAGCACACTCTGTGGCACATTGCATGGTCCACGAGAGATGCATGGACTCACCCTTCTTCTGCAGCAAGTCGATGGAGATGGACTCTGTGTTGCCATCTGGGGAGAGGCAGAACTCAGCAGGGGGTTTCTCCGCTAGGGAGAAGTAATCAGGGAAAAAGTCATTGTAGGTAAGCTGGAGTTGCCTCACAGACTGTCCTGCAGGGACAAGACAGAGGGGACAAAGATCAGCCCCCATCCTGCACACCAAAGCCTTTTCCATGTTGTTTGCTTTTCCCAGAAGCAACCTGCACCAGCAGCAGTCTTCATGACAGCCTGTCCTCTCCTGGGATAGCAGGACTACAGGCTTGTTGCTACCCCAGCAGTGGTTTGCAAGTGTGCCTGCAGAGTTGATCCCCATGGCCTACCCAACATCCACATCCAGCCTGACTGGGGGCCCACAGGCTCTGGAAGATGCTGTGGGAGGTTCACTCTCATGGGCTGGGGCTAAGGGAAACCTTGCTGCACCAGACTCCCCATGCTGCTGCAAGCAGGGTCAAAAGTCAGCACAGGGAAAATCATTACTTGTCACCCACAGGCATCCACAGACAACAAATTGCATGTTTGCTGCCTGTTCTCTGGGATGACCTTTGTTTTCAAGGGCTGACATCCATAGGAGTTCTCCCATGTGCTTGACTTCCATCTGTTTGACTCTACTATGCATTTTCCCTTGAAGAAAGACAGGGAAACTGCTTGGGTGGGCAGAGTGAGGTATAAGGCTTTGAGGAATTCCCTCCGTGGCTGGAGGCTAGCCTGCAGAATGCTCTTCCTCCCACAGACAAACCACACTGTTCTCCCCACAGCAGCCTGGGAGGTTCAGCCAAAAGCAGCCTGCCCCTGTCAGCCGTTCCTGCACAGGTTTTGGAGGACAGGGAAGACCTTAAGGGCAAAGCCTGGAGAAGACAGTCTGTCAAGATCTTTAGCATTGTCAGCTGCCCCATGAAACCCACAGCTCGGCACCTAGCACATTGTCAGGGCTGGGGCAGATGGTCAGGCACCACAGGGTGCAGACCTGAGATCCCCAAGGGCCCCAACTCCTATGTGAGACAAACTACAAGCTAACCACAGTCCAGAAGCACTTACTGAGGTCTAAGTGAGCTCTTGGGCCATTCACTTTGCCCTTCAACCCAGCTCAGAGCTGGACCTGACTGCTCTGAACTCATGGAGAAGGAAGGCTCCACAAAGATTTGAACCACTGAAGCAATTTTCACCTTCCCCTTGAACCCTCCAGCCCCACTCTGAACAGATGTATTATCCCTCCTGCTCTGAGGAGGTACAGCAGTGATGAATCCAAGCTTAACCTCTGAGCCTCAAGGAAACCAAGACTGAGTCCCCAGGTCACCTCCCAAGACCCCCCAGCAGAAAGGTGGTGCGCACCGTTCAGCTTGCAGTGGAAATGGCTGGTGCTGAGAGCGCCAGGGAGCTCAAAGATGGGGTTGCCCCGGTTCAGCCGAGGCTCTTGCTGCCTCCTGTCCAGGCTGCCCGCTAAGCTGGGCAGGCCTGAAACACGGTCCAGACCCAGGGGGTTCCTCCGCCTGTACTCTCGCCACTTCAGCGCTTGGGGGGAGAGGTGTTTCGCTGGGATGCCGCGGGCAGTGGGCACCAGACAGGATGATGAGAGCACACGGGAGGACGCAGAAGGCAAACAGGAAGGGAGAGGAGGGGAAAGACGGAGGACAGAGAAAGAGAGACAGCACATTACTCAGAGGTCCAGCAGCATTTCAGGACATTAGCACATGCACATGGAGACAGGTGGAGGCCACTGCCTGGCAAAGCAGGGCAGGAACTTGGGTGCCCTTGTGGCTGCAGGCACAGAGGCAGCAGGTTTGTGGTGAGAGCACCTGGCTTGGTGTGCTCTAAGATCAGCAGCCCACACTGCCCTCTCTGGAGACACAGAGTAGGAGTTGGGACTGGAGGGACATGCTCTTAGTGTAGGTCTTCCTGCAGCATCCAAATGCAATTTTATCCTGGTCTGTGGCTATAGGAAATGGTGGTACTACAGGGAGCAGCCATAGCTACAGGCAGCTATAGATACTCCAGACTAGCAGGTCCTGGAGGATGGGTACCTACCATTGACAGGCCGTATTCCCATGCTGCTCAGGGGACCAGAGCTGCTGGTCTCACTGCCACTTCTCCAGTGTGAATCTGCATGGCCTCCTACTCTGCTCATGGACATGCCACCCACCGAGAGGGGTGGGAGGGACCCACTGTGGAGTCGGTATTCGGAGAGTGGTGGGCTCGGCTCCAGCGGGGCCTCATTCTTGGGAATCAGCTTGGGGTTCTCCTTTTGCCTCAGGGTGTCAGCTTTGGTGGCTTTGGAGGGCTGCATGGCACTGACAGCAGGGGACGACCTGGTGGGAAGCAAGTTAGCAGAGATGGGGCAGGACCTGCTTCTGGGGGGCTGGCTGTCTTCAGCTCTCTCTGCGGTGGGCGAGGAAGAGGAGTCCACGCTTTGGAAGAAAGGCACGTTGCATCGCACGGGGGAGTAACTGCCCAGCGGGGATGGACGTGTTGTTTCGGGGCCAGGCTTCTTGACGCCCCCATCGCCGCGCGAGGCGGCTCCGTCTGCCGAACGCTGGGTCACGAGCGTGCCATGGGCTTGGCTCCCCGCCGCCGCCGCCGCCTGCTCTGCCGAGGTGGCCCAGGCTGAGGACTGGGAACTGGAGATCTGCTGGCTGGCAGACCGGTTGCTGGACAAGCTGTAGAGCTGGGAAAGGCTGGAGGCAAAGTGGCTGTGCAGGGCACGTGCCTTGGGTGGCTTGCTGAAATGGTGCTGGAAAACAAAGGGCTGGATGGGCAGAGTCGTGGGACGCTGGTCCTTGCTGTAGCGTACCACAGGCTTGCTGTCTGTGCCACCACCTTCAGGGAGAGAAGGGGGAAGAAAGTGTGAGAATGGGCAGAGCAACAATCATCCTCAGCCAAGCAAAATACAGGCAAAAGGGAATGTGCTCTCTGTTGCAGGAGGAAGAGCTAGAGGCCAGTTACAGAGTGGTTCAGGTCTGAACTGGTTATACACATCAAGGGCTGGCAAGATCAAAGGTATGTGGCCCCAAGTGCAGAGTTTCCAGCTGTCTGGAAGAGCAGATCACCGCACCAGGACCTTGTCTGTCCTGGTAGGGTCACCAGCTTCACATCCTTTCACAATCTCTTGCCCTATGGACAGCACAAAGCCATGGGGTGAGGTGCCTGCCCTTGAGCTGCCTCTGCCCAAGCAATACCACAAAGTCAAGGCCCAACACTCTGTGGTACAGTCCAATTTCTCATCCCAAAGGACTGTCCCCTCCCACATGCACTGTGGACTCGCACAGCCCAGCACAAGCATTACATGCAATAGCAGTGCAGCTCTGCCTCCCACATTGCAATATTCTGGTGCTGTTGCAAAGGCTGCCTGCTTCCCTTTCTCCCCCCCTTTTCTTTTCCCTGTAACTGTCCCCGCTTTGGAACACAGAGCTTCCTTCTTCCCCCCTGCCTCTACCAGACCTAAACAGGACATTCCAGTATCTTGCCTCTAGCCCTGGAAAGTGCCAGTCTGCTCCAGAAAATTATGTACTAGGATGTCCTGAGAGAGTGTGGTGGGCTGATGTACATGTGTCCATGCCTCCAGCTCCTGATGGGGCCACAAACATCCTGAGGGACACATCTGAAGTGTGACACACTGTGCATTCAGTGCAAAACACACACAGCACTGGGTGCATATGTGGGGCTGACCGAGATCCCTGATCATCCCTGATGTTACCTGCTGCCTGTGGGGTGTTCCAGACCTTTCTCCCTGTAGCCAGCTTTTAGCAGGGCTTGCTTTCCCTCTAGCCCCTCTCAGAGCCTCTAGGCTTGCATACTGTTCTGGGCTGGAGCAAGGCAGATATGCCCATCTCCAGCTGCAGGCAGAAGCTTCCTGCACAGCCCTGATGCCTGCCTTGCTTTCACGGTGCAGAAGGAGGGATCCCACAGGGCAGTGGGCAGCAACTGCTGGGATATATTACCCTAAAAGCTCCTGTCTGCCCCCTCCTCCCTGAGCAGGGCCTGCTCCTTCCAAGCCCTCCCTATGAAGCTAAGAAGGCCGCTGCCATGCTGCCCTCTCCCAGCAGAGACCTGCCTTCACTGCCCTCCCACACCAAGCATACATTCAAGGCTCAATAAACAAACAGGAGTACAACTAAAAAACCTTTGCTCTGAAGGCCAAAATCTCTCCCACCCCTGCCATGGCAGTAAACCACATGTTCTTACCTCCTGCCAGATATTTTCAGAACATTAGGTGGAGCCAGTCTGTTAAGGCATCATAATTTTTTGACATAGTAGGGGCTATTCACTGCAGCAGTCTGGTTAGAGGCATTTTAGAAGGGCTTTTACTTGTGGAGCAGGTAAAATATCTGCCTAGGGCAGAGACAGAGGTCTCCCACAACGCTGGAGAAATGGCCATGATGCCTTAAGTTTCAGCTTTCACGTTTTTCAGATTCTGTGCTGCCTAAGTATGTAGTTCTGAGCCTTATATTAAGTGTTAGTAAGCTCTCTTCACAGAGCAGGTAGACAAAACAAATCCTTTTCCAGCCTCAGACCAAGGACAACCATTACAAGTTTTCAGGCCTAAAAGTATAAACAATGGTGGACTGAAGAGAGAAAACAGGAAGGATGGGACTTCATAATCTGAAGCTGTAATTGGGCAATTAACCCCAATATGCGAATGAACCAAACCTTATAAAAGTGTGACACCTCTTGACCAGTGACCATTTTGGGTCCATTTTGTGACCATTTTTTTCTTGTGTCTAGCTCTGGCCAGGCTCTTGTACTGCCCAAGGTGTACCCTTAAAGGCCTTTCAGTAAATACCTGCTTTATTCTCTTAGCTCTGCCCAGTCTCTGTTCCCAAGGCATCAGCCATACTTCCAAAGGGAATGTCACACAGCTTCCTCATGAGGACAAGTGACAGCAATATCAAGGTAGAAAACAACTCACATACTACAGACTTCCCTACAGAAGAAACTGTGACAGTGGCTCTCCCTGGGAACGTTTGCTGCAATCCACAGCACTATGGAGGACATGACCAGGATATTCCAGCAGAGTCATACAGGCAAGACTCTGCAGGACTCACACTGTTAAGTCTTAGCAGAAACTGTGTGAGATTCCTGGCCCTGCATGGAAAGGAGACGGCTGGCTACGCCTCTTCCCCTTCTACCTCTGCCCCACGTAACTCCAAAAGAGAAAGGCTGTGACTATGACTCTGCTGAGCATCTTCATATCTTAATCTTAGGAGCTAAGGGCAGGTGATTATCATGGACAAGCACAGTAAATACCTTGGAAGTGATACAACCCTTCAAAGCTGCACAGACTGTCTCAGTATTAATGCCACGTCCTTGCTAACACGACATGAGAGGTTTGAACAAAACCTCAGGAGGCTTTAGAAATACAAGGACAAGACACTTGCACTGATATGAGACTGAAAGGCTTTTGTGACAAAGCACAGCAAGGCTTTGTCCCAGGGACTGGCAGACCAGGAACCAAACTGCTCCGGCACCAGTCTCTTATCACCACGCAGGTTTCCCTGCTGCTCCCCTCATATCCCAACAAGCTGCCTTCCTTTTTACTTCTCCCTTCTGCCTAGTTTGGCTCCTTACCGTCTGCTTGGGCTCTAACATCTTTTTGTCCGTGGCCACTGGCAGAGCCACCTGAGAAGCTGGCATCTGCCTCCGTCAGCAGGGAGAGAGAGGCTTGCTCACCTGCCCCATGCCCACTGGGGACCTTCTCACTGGAGACCGAGTCTTTGGTGGAACACAAGGCCTGGCTGTCCCCAAAAGCATGATTCAAACAGAAGCCCTCGCAGCTCCGGTTCAGGCCATGGATGAAGGGCATGGGTGGAAGACTCTGGCTGCGCCGAGCTCTTTCTTCAAGGAAGGTTGGGCAATCCCGCTGAGTCTCAGGAATAGGAGAGAACTCCAGGGAAGAATCACCACTAGAACGGTGCGGTGGGGAGGTGCCGTTCTTTTTCCGTCCTTTAGCCAGTTCAGCGAACGACGTCACCCTCTTGGGGGGAGAGCTCTGAATGGGTATTGCTGGACTTTCACTCAGCTTGACTGGACAGCTCACCATGCGCTCCAAGGAGCCCAGCCTGCTGCCAGGACTCCTGTCCAGGTTCTGATCATAGCTCCTGGAGCGCTGCCGGCTTGTGTTGAGGTTCGGTGGTGACACGTTGACATAGACCTGACCCTCAATCGTGTTCTGGCTGGATTCTCCCTTTGGCTCCTCTTCACTGCACTCCACATTGACTTCTTCTTGTCTCAGGTCGGGCCTTCTGAACAGATAGTATTCTGTGGGCTGGGCTGGGCTACCCTTGGTCTGGTCTTCTGAGCAGCTAGTTATGGAAGATCCCGCAGGGCTGGGGGATGACTGGGAAGACAAGTCACACGTGACTAACTTGTAGTAATTCTGAGTAGCCACAACAAGCCGTGCTTGGCTCTGGAAGCAGGCAGTGAGGTCTGAGCTCTCTGATGTGCAAGGCTCACAGTGGAGGTGGTAGGAGTTGCAGTTAGCATCAAGGACAGGTGAGGAGGAGTGTTGACACCCACACACCTTCCCCGAACTTTCTGGGTTATGCGACTCGCAAGACATCTTGGATTCAGTGGGTGATGAATGTAAATCCAGGTAAAAAGCTCCTGTGTCTGAGTGGCTGCAGAAGGAGGAGTCACAGGACAAGTTAGCTGAATTCAGGTTGGATTGAGACTGACCATTCATTTTGTTGTAGAGAGCACTGAAGTTCACCAGGACCCCATCAGAACTGTTGCAAGAAGAGTCACTGATGTAGCCCATCTGTTGGTCAATCACTTCAGACTGACTTGATGAACTGTAGCAGCGACAGTGCTGGATCTCTGAGCTGGAACAACTGCATGTCCTGTGCAGGGCATCCTGATTCCTCAGTGGTTCACCCGTGTTCTGGTTCCACTCCTGGTCACCACTGTCGAAGGAGAAGTTGGAGGAGCTGCCACGATGGCAGCTGCATTCATCCAGCTCCATGCGTTCCGTGGCCTGATGGCACCTGTTTGCATTGTTCCTCTTCTGGATGTCATCACTGCTGAGTTTGTCCTCTTGCCCGTCCACCACACCGGACCGGCTGGCCATGTTCCAGGATTTCACAATGTGGCTGGAGTCATGGAGGTGGAAAGGGGGCAAGGCCAGATCCTGCAGATTGAAGGGAGGTTTGCCATCGACGAGTGAGTTGTGAAGGTGGAAAGATTTTTGACCCAAGTCATCCCCAAAAATACTGAGGTCTTCACCCTCACTCAGCAGGAAAGGGTTGTGTCGCTTACTGACACTAGGGACAATCAGATCCCTTGTTTTTCTTTCCTTGTTGTCTGAGGCCTCTGCTGAGGTTTCAGAGGTCTGGAGAAAGCTGCTGTACACCAAGGAGTCAGTCTGTGAGAGGTCTCTGTCTGGAAGGGCAGAGGTCCGTGTACTGCTGAGCTCTGGCTGGCAGAAGGGGTTGGTCCTTTTGCTCACGGAGCAGCACTGTCTGTCGGGGACCTGGCAATGCACCAGGGGAATGTGATGGACAATCAGCGTCTCACCAGTCAGTTTGGGTGGACTATCCATGGTGAGGAGTACTCTTCAGGGCATCAGTGAAGATGGTACCACCCATGAACAGGTAGGGCTGCACATGAGAGGCAGGGAGGACACTTCTCATGAGGGACTTTAGATACCTACAGAGAGACAAAATCACAAATGAAGTCACCTTTTGGGAAAGGCAGTGACTGTTTAAAGTATCCTTGGTTTGACTGAAGATTTCCTGTGTTGACAAGGATCAAATGGACTGGTCCCTTGTCAGCACAAGTACCTGAGCGCAAGGTCCTTCTTCTGGGAAACAAACCATCACAATGTAAAACAAACATGTCACCCTCCATGCAGGCTCCTGGGACAGCACTTGTGATTCCCTGACCCCTCTCAAAGTTATCTGAAGAGAGTAACTGATTTCAGAGTGGCCAAAGGGCTGTACAGGATTTGGACCAAACAAAGACCTCACTGCAGATGGCACTGTGTGCTCACAGGAAAACAGCACAGGGTCTGAAGCGAAGCACTGCACTCTGGTGAGAGCAGTCTGTCTTCTCACACTGGAGTTAACATCTTTGCTTCCTTTTAGATACATTGAACTTTCCTTCAAGAACCAAACACAGCAAGGTCTTGCAACAGACACACACATACATCCAGGAAGAGACTGGAAAGCCTGAGCCCTTTTAATGGTGCCAGGGAAATATGCCAAAGTATGCAACTACTTATGTACACAAGGGTCTCTCCAGTGAAAAGGAGTGGATGGATGACTTCAGTGGGGCCATGGGGAGCCACTGGCATTGGTCAAATAGGTCCCATCCAGCACACTGGCTTTTTCTGACCTTTTGCTGATGAAACCTCAGCTCAAACTGGTACCTACAGTCATCTGGGAGGGTATCGTATCTCTCTGCCATATTATCTGTGGCATTTACCTGCTTATTACCTGCTGCACTTCACAACAGTGTGACTGCCACAGTCCCAGGAGCCATACAGGCAGGGCACTGCACAGGCAGAACACTAAGAGCCCCACTCTCCCTGTATTCAGCCAACAACAGGTTCTTATACAGCCAAAAGAATAACAAAATGGTTTGGACTGAAGGAACCTTAAAGAACATCTTCCAACCCTCCTGTCATGGGCAGGGATACCTTCCCTAGGACCAGGTTGCTCAAAGACCCATCAAACCTGGCTGTGAGCACTCCCAGGGATGAGGCATTAACCATTTCTCAGAGTAATCCATTCCAGTGGCTCTCCACCTGCACAGTAAAGAATTTCTTCCTAATATCTAATCTAAACATGCCATCTTTCAGTTTAAAGCTTTTCCTCCTTGTCCCAGCACTCTCTTCTTGTGTCAAAAGTCTCTCTTCATCTTTCTGGTAGATGTTCACCAGTGTTTGACATGGGAGAGCAAAGGACAAATCCATTTCTTCCTCCTCACCTAACCCAGAGGTGCAGCCTACAAGTACCTCCAGCAGAAGTCTGGAGGGGGTTTTCCTCTTGCCTTCCCTTCTACAGATCAGCTAATCCAACACAGACAAGTGCATGTGCAGGCAGCTAAGGCAGCAAGGAGAGGAAGAAACCAGGAAAGACAGCAGTGATACAGGATGAGTCTTGAGAGATTAAAAAATGACCTAATGCTCTCACAGATCTACCACTTGCTCTGAAAACCTTGGCCCAAGCACCCTTGGTCAGCATTACTGACCCATAACTCATCCAGGCATCCTCAGTGATCACTGCACCCTGAAAACTGCATCCTGGCATCCTGCTCTGGACTTCAGGGCCCCCACCACTGACCTCAGACTCCAGAAAGTGGTATTCACAGTGGCTTTTGCCTACCTTACCCTACCATTTGTGACTGTGGGATGATAATGGATCTGGAGCAAACCTACAAAGGCACATGAGGGCACAGGGGGGAAAGTGAGAAATGTGGGTTAAATTAAGTTAGAACAAGAGTGTGAACAATGAGACAGCTACACAGAAATATCAGGAACTTCACTTCTTTCACCCTCAAGGTGTAAGAATAGTAATTAGAAAATTATAAAAATGATCAAAAGAAGTACTTTCCACCCACGCACAGTAGCGCTTCTCGCAGACATAGGATGATGCTGGCAGGAAATAAAAACACAAAGATGGAAACAGAGCTATTGTTTGCAGTAAACACCCAATAATGCAAAAGTTAATGCTAACACCAGTGTCAGAGAACAGACAGGCCTTCTGGTAGATGCTACCAGAGACTTACATGGCTGGGACACTCACCTACATGTCTGCTTCTCCTGGGATGTTTCATCCAGGTTTAGGCTCTGAAGAAGAAAGATCACCTGGACCACTTGGACCAGGTGGTGGACATCCAACTGGTCTACTAATTGTGCAACCCATAAACTGTCCCTCACCTGCAGTCTCCCTAAAACCTCTATCAGCCTTTACACCCCTTTCAGTGACTTCTCTGTCTTACAAGCCTTCGGCTCCTTTCCCTCTTCTGGCTGCTGCCAGAGAGGCTGATCTCTACTCAGCCCAGATCCTGGGGGGCAGATTTCCCTCATCAAGGATTCCTAAGATCCCATTGCTCAAGAGCCACTGTGGGTAACAGCAGCTCCTGACCCTGAGCCTAGAGCGCACGCACACACACACACACACACACACACACACACACACACACACACTTACCTGCTGGAGTCGTGTTCGTGCCCCAATTTGGACCTTGTGCACCACTGATGGCATGGCAGAACTCTTGGGTTTATCTATGTTTATTTCTATTGAACTCAGCAGATGCTTATCCCACCTTCTTGCCTCCACCTCACAAGCATTTTGGGTAAAAAGCTGGTCCCCCAGTGCCTATCACCTCATGCAGCCCATCCCACCTTTGTCACTGCTCCTGTATCTGACTGTAATGCTCAGATCACATTTCTCCACCAGGCTTTGCTGTATTTCAAGTGCTGCCACAATGCAACCACCTGAAAAGCATCATTTTGAGAATACAGACAATGATGGCAGCACACTTGTCTCCTGAAGCACCAGGTCTCTGCTGCCTCTGGGAAATGGCTGCTTGGAGCAGGCTCCCAGCCATCAGCATCCATCTGCTGACAAGCCCTGCTGAGCAGCACACAATTCACGTCAGCACAGAAGCTGCTGTGGGAGGACGAGGCTTGCACAGACACACTTTGACATTTGACTGCAAAATGTCAGAGCTGACACGCAGCCATTTCCCATCTGTCTCTCCGGTGCTCTGGCTGCAACATGCAGCTCTGCCCAGCTCCATGGCTCCAGCAGCAGCACGGGCTCCCCGGGTGGGCTGTGATTCACTGGGCACCAGAGATGCTGCAGCAGACGGGTGCCCATCCTGCCTGCTCCCAGGACCTGCTCCCAGTGCCAGGCTCTGAGGTGCAGGATCACAGGTGACATGCAGGCAGCTCCTGCTGGGAGACATTCTGATGGCTTCTCTAGGGATAGGCATGACATTTTGTGCTGTAGCTACTCCTTTTCTTTCCCTTGCAACCTCTCCTGGCTTCCCTCGGCCTTAGGGGTGCAGGGAGGTAGACAATGGCACTGCCAGCATAAGGATCAGTTTCCAACACCAGAGCATCCTCCTTGGCCACACCATTAGTTCATTCTTCCTTATTCTGGAAGACTGTAGAAGTATCCCTCCTCTTCCTACTCAGGGTCTGCTACGCTGGGATTGACAATGGGAAATAAAATGCAGCAAGCAGACCAGTTTCAGATTTTGCTGGTTTTGATCAGCTCTTCATAAAATCCTCACTCCCCTTCTGCAACAGGAAATTTACAGATGAGGACAGGCAATTCATACCTGAACATTTTTTGCCAAATCAGTTCATTCTTCTTATCGTTGTGCTGAATGTTGCCCAATGCTACACACACAAGAGCAAATACAGCATCCAGCATCGATTCCTGCCTAGAACAGCACGTAATGGCAGCGCGAGGCAGGGAGGCATGCAGGGAGCACCACAACTCCAGACATGTCTGCACATCAGCCATTTTATTTTCAAATGTCAGAATTCTTGCCTTCTCCATACTGACACCATCTGCTGCAACATGGCAAATATGGGTTGTTTATTCAGGGAGCTCTTCCTTGAGGTGCTAAGGGTTACCTAGAGAAGGTGAGGGTGACACTGTGGATGCTTCATTCCAAACAGGAAAATACAGAGCAGGAAGAATGGCTTTTTGTGAGACACCCACATTTGGTGTGGAATTGCTCATTAATGATTGTACCCCCATGGAAATAAATACACACAATAAAAACTCCTTAGCTGCAGCAAAGCCCTAGGTAAAAAGGAGGTGAGTTCTGACCAACAAAGGATGGTTCAGCACTGATCTGAGCTGCCTATCAGGTCATGTCTGAGCTTTAGAGAGGAGGCAGCATGCTGCTGGTAACAGAAGCATGCAGAATACTTTGGGCTCTGCACTCCATGCCTTTTAAGTCCATGTTCACCACTATACAGAGGCCCTCAAATCCCTCTCCTGTCATACCCCTAAGACTGAGGACACTGTGCCAATGCAAAGGTGGTCAGTGCAGCCTCATGGCTCCTTGGCCTCGGGTACCAACTCTGGCCTCTGCAACACTGCTGAGAAGATGCAGAAGCAAACAGACCTGGCTGCAATTGCCTCCAAGGGCTGACGAGTTATGTGTGGTGGCTGCACACCTCCAGGCATACTCTGATACTTGTTATGGCTTCAACCACGGTTTTGGAGCTCTAGAGCTGAACCCTTAATACTCTGCTCAGCACTGCTCCCTGCACACACAAGGGCGACAGCATTCAGCTCACAGTAACACAGGCTTCCTCACAAAATGTAATGCACTGGAGAAGGCACGCAGAGATATGAGAGATAAATGTGATTTTAATGTAAAAAGACTGCACATAGAGCACAGAGGATGAGGAAGCAGGCACAGCTTCATCAGAACTGTCAGCCGGAGGCAATGCTAGCTTTCTGGAGGATGGCTTTTCTGAACAGATTATTGTTCCTACAAACCTCAGTCACTTCATCCATGAAATCGAGTGTCCAAAGAAACCTTTAACTGTGAGGGTCATTGCTTACTCCTTCTGTATGGCTATGGTTTCACTGCCATCATCACCTTCCCCAGACAGACCAAAATTCATCATGTCATTCAAGAGTGAAATATGCAAAAATAGGATTAAAAGCTAGGCATTCAGTTTCATATAAGAAACAGAAAAAATTATTTTGTATTAGAGCTGCTTGTTCTTTGAAGGTTGTTCCACACGAACCCCTGACTCTTACAGTGCATTTGCATTAACACGCCTGAAGAAACCACACAGCCCTACAAAACAAGCACCAGCAGAAATGCTGCAAAAAGCAACTGTTTGTGATCTTGCAGACAAAGGCACAATGCAGACATCTCCTCTTTGCTCCACGGGGAGAGATATTTTCAGTTTACTCCTGTATGTCTACCTCCAGGCAAAAGGGCTGGGAAATTAATCCACACTGAAAGCCACCCTTCAGACAGCGTGGGGGATCTCAGGCCTCACTGTATCCAGCACCAGTGCTGCAGTTCATCCCTGCCCCAGCTCTGCCACTCCAAAAGCTGCCAGAAAGCACTGGATGGTTTAAAGCAAAAATTTATTAGGAAAATTCCAGAAAACTGGAAGGCATTCAGGGAGCAGCATCAGAGAAGAGGATGAGTGGTTCAGGGTGAGTGGCCTGGGGATGGGTCTGAACCATGGGAAGGTGTAAGCAGAGGGTGGAGGTGAGGAAGCCCGTAAGTTGTTGCAGGATGAGTCTAGTTAGTGGTATTTGTTGGGACACCTGTTTCTTTCTTGCCAGCTAATACATCTCTGTCAAATTCACACCTTCATTAAACACTTTATTAAATCATCTAGTGTGTTTAATGAATAAAAAAGGGTAAAAGGAAATGCTAATTGTTTGACTCATTCTAAACCTCCAGCTCTCCTTCCCTGCTTCAGGGGACAGGGAGCATAGTCAGAGTGGTCTGCATGCTCCCAGGGTGAATATTCCAGTATTTTACGTACAAAGGGAGCCGCAGAAAAATAGAAATACTAAATACTTCCTAAACTTCTGCCTCTGCTCAGGCTGATTCTCCTTGTGCTGCTGTACAGTGATTCCTGAAAAGACCACTTCCCTTTTCTTTTCACAAAGCCCTGCCCTGGCCAGGGCTTTTTCCAGTGGTTTCCAGGACAGCCTGACTAAGACCATGATTAATGTATCATTACATCCCAGAACTATATAGGATTATGATGTGTTCCAAATGGAAACCACAGCACGTGATGGTCAGTCACAGCCCTTGTGCTGCTGGCAGAAAGGAGCTGCATGGGCCAGGGGTTACCAGCACACACAAAACTAAGCACTGGGTACAGTGTGTGTATTTCTGATGATGACATAAGCAGTCTGAGGCAGGTACTCCCTCCCAGCCACAGGACAAGAAGCCCCAGCTGCCCTGTGCATTTAAAGTTACATAAGACATCATAAACAGCTCAAGCAGCAGATCTATACCAGCTAGCACAGGAGCCAGGACAGTGACCGAACCAGTTTCTCCCATTTCTGTGCTCCCTTGCTCTGTGACTCATCATCTGGCATGTGGCACTCGGCAAGAGCCATTTACAGGCCATGACTCAGAGCATCCACTGAGGTGCTCTGGGTTGGAACCGGCTCCTCCTCCTCCTCCCTGCCCCAGCCCCCCGCACATATGCTCCTAATTACTTTATGCAAATCCGCAGAGAAGAAAAAGACTGATGTTTCTAGCTGTTCATATCACACAGAAATTGCTGTTGAATTAAACTGCAGACACAGTAAATCCTTTCTTATCACAGACGCTCTAGTAGCAGCAGCAGTAGCAGCAGGAGGGACTGTGCTTGTATAGCATCTTTTTGCCTGAGCACTCTGAAAGCTTCCTGAAGAGCTTACAACAGCAGAAGTCAGAAAATTCCATTTTGAAGCACAAATCTGCCTTGGTGCTGGAACCTGGGTTATGCAGGGCCACCAAAGCACTCAAGAACCCATACAGAAAGATAGAAAATCCTATAAGCATATAAAATTTCTAGGCACACTCAATATTCGAAGATGCCAAGACTACCCCTCCCTAACTGCACAGTTTTGGTCAGGGCTTACTGATCCTGACCTAATGGGTGGCTTCCCTGTCCATGCCAAGGGGGTTGGAACTAAATGACCTTTAAGGTCTCTTCCAACCCAAGCCATTGTTTGATTCTATGATTTATGCAAAGCAGGGCTGTCAGCTGGCTGCCTCATCAGCGTGCTCCTTCTACTGACCTGCCCAACTGAGGACCCCATGAACCAGCAGCTGCAGCTGAGTGGTGACAAAACCACAGCCACCAGCTGTGGGTGAACCTGAGTCAAAGCCAGCAGAAATCTGGACTGAAGGTTTTCACACCACCTTCTATGCCTGGGAGCTGTGAGCTCAAAACTCTCCACCACAACAGCCACAGGAGGCAAGGAATGGAGTGTTTGGCTGAGGGAGTCAGGCATCAAACTCAGCTCAGCTTCAGGAATCAAGGCCAACTCTCTGACCTGTGCCTGCACAGGGTGGCAAAACTGCTCCCTAAGTCTGTCATACAGGGCTACATGCAGTGGTGAATGGGCAGCTGTTCTTATTTAGGTGTGCACTGCACCTAAGGAGCCACTTAGGCTCCGAAGATGACATCAAGATGTGGAGAGGACACGATATTCTCAACAGCACTGGAGATTTCTGGTTTTCCCTGGGATCTGTAGCATCCCTATAAATAGGGATTAGAACCACAGAATGTGCTGAGTTGGGAGGGACCCATCAGGATTATCAAGTCCAACTCCTGGCCCTGCATAGAGTATCCCAAGAATCACACCACTGCAGGGAGAAAAGACTTGAAAGTGGAAAATTTAGTGAGGAGGAAAAACTGAGTTGTTTTCACTCAAGATGACCTGGCAGCTGAGGGATGCTAAGAATATTCTGTGTGGGAAATTTCATGTATTGTGTTTGCTTTGTGTTGTTTTCTGTCTTTCTTGAAAAACTGAATTTCTGTAGAAGACAACAGAATGCTGTCAATGACTTAAACCTTGTTCTTCATAGGCTTGGGCCTCCCCACTGTGAGAAAGAGCAGTAACCTTGGAGATCACAGAAAGCACAGAACTGTGAGGCACTGCACATGGGCCAGGCCCTTTGAGATCTGGAGGCTGGGGAATGGGCCCATGTGCTTTTTGGTCCCTGCTAAGATGGAATAAGCTCAGCAGGGTATGTGTCCCCATCTGTTTTTGAAACCTTCCAGACAGCGAGGTGATAGGATAAATCTACTCTTTGCACTTCAGCTGTGGATTGTGGTCTCCTTGGTTACTTGCATCTATCAGTTCACACAATCCTTCACCACCCTTTGGAAAGACCTCTCAAAGAGAAGTGACAAATCACTTGCACTGAATTTTCTTCCCTAACCCTTTCTGGAATCTGGCTTCAGGCAACAAAGTGTTGGCCAGACCATGGCAAAGCAGATGACCTACTTATCCAAAGCTTATGGGAGGATCATTTCAGGAGCAATCTTCATCTGCACAAAAAAAGCACATGAGGCCAGCTCTACCTCAAGTAGTCCTATACCCTCTACCACCTTCATGACTTGGGGAAAAAAGATGAGCTAAGGCCTAAAATGGACAAAGAAAGTCTATCTTCACTGCGAACAAGATCTTGCTGCAGTACAGCTCAGCATACCCATACAGACTCCTGCCACACTGTGCTTGCATATCTTCCCTATTGCTTCCTTTCTGTGCAGATTAAAACCAGCACTGCACTTCTGTTCAGACTATGCATTGCAGGAATCACAGCTACACAACAATACCTGCAAGAACAAAAACTCTCCCTTGCAAGACAAAAGCATTAGTAACTACATGAAAAAGCCTGACAAATAAGGAACTCAGCTTTAAGATAACTCAGTAAAAAGAGGCTGTAAAATGATGTTTACTGTCTCTTCAGCCCAGAGTGCCATGTATGTAGGAATCACTCACTATCAAGTGAAAAACAAACATTTCTGAGATGGTTGGGTTACAGATGTACAACTCCATGCAGCTCAACAGCAGAAACAGAACACACAGCAGAAGTGGCTACAGGGGAGTCAAGTAAAACCCCAGCAGGCCAAGCTCTTGAAATAATAAAATATCACCCTACTGTAAATAAAGCAGCTAGCAATGTCAAAAAGCTATTTTCAGACTGCAACACAGCAGTGCTGCAACGGTTTGCTGCCACATCCCAGTGAACAGGAGAAGCAGTGCAGGTGTGGCATTACCTAGGAGTGATGGACATCGGATCTGCCAGGCAGCCTGAATGCCTTCATCTGCAAAGCTGTATTAAATGATGCAATCCTACATGGAATTTAATGCACACTGCGTGCAAACAAATCAGGAGCACCACATCCAGGCACAAACAGAACACATCGCAGCAGCAGCCTGCTTTTACTCAATGTTCCTCTTCCACACTGCACATCTAAATGGTTTTTCAATCAGCAGCTGTGACCAACAGCTGACTCCTGCTAAGGCTGCAGGAGACTTTAACCCTTCCTAGCCCTAGGCTGTTCTACCAAGACCAGAAGAAATGCCTGGATACACAGGAAGACATCTTCTGTGTCTCCAAGGCAGGAATGCACAATGGTCTGAAGGCTGGCAACTCCCTGATTTGGAGATGATAGCATTGTACAAAGCAAAAAAGCTGAGTAGGCCAATAAAAGCAGCACCTGAGAGTTAATACATTAAATTTATCCTGTCTTCTGAAGGACATTAAGACCACATATGTATGTTAGTTATATTACATGTGAATTATATTATATGTGAATTATACTGTATTATACTATTTACATGAACATATATAATAATACACAGAAATACATTATTTAGTTACTATATAAATACATGGATACATATATGATAATACTGATACCCAAATGCTTTTAGACCACAGGCTGGATTTTACAAACCCTTGAAGGCGGCTGGAGGAAAAGATCATTGAGCACTCATATTTGAAAATGGAAATTGCCTGATTACTGTTAAAATCGTGCATTTCTTGGCCAGGTACCTGAACAAACAGGCCCTCTGCAATCACATCTGAGTCTCATTTCAGTGTAGGGTAAAAATAAAGATTCCTGGGATGATGACACAAGAAATGTTTGATGTAGGAACAAATCCTTGGGCCATCAGGAGATTACCCAGTCACAAGCAGCCTCCTTCATTTGGGAGTCGTTTACATTGCAGAGTAGGTTTCATAACCTGCCCATAGAAATTTAGGAGACTATACAATCATCCCTCAGTGTCCCTTTTGGTTTTTGGAATTCTTGCAAATTTTTAGAGCTTGTAACTTCCTGAACCAGTACCTTGCACACCAAATTACATGCCACACTAGTAGTTACCTGTCAGTACTTTTGAACATAGTGATATTTAAATTCATTACTTGTCCTTGGGCTAGGGCAGGGAGAGGATCGTATTTTCTATGCCATTTGCCAATCTCCAGTGCCAAGATCTTCATTCTGCTCATGTACAAGAGTGTTCCCAGATCCTTGGTCTGATTAGCAACCTCTCTCCAAGTGTCCTCCTGATGTGTGGGTGTGTTTGTATGTTTGTTTACATGGCTGGCAGCAAAGCAGAACTCAAGAGGATCTGGATGAAACCACAGCATCAGTTTATATAACAGAATATTTTCCATGCTGCAGAGCTAACAAAAGGCAAGCCAGAATCTTAATAAAATACTTATGAAGCAGACCAGGCACTCCTAATGATTACACATACTTTCCTTCTGAGAGGGAAACATATCCCTTGTAGGGGCTGGCAACCCAAACGAAGCTCAGTTTGTAAAGCTCTATCCAGGACAGTTTATTTTAGGATATCACTTCACAAGACAGCTCATGTGCTAATTAGGCTTGGAATGACTGGGCTCAACAGAGCATTAAGGGTAAACTAAATCTGATAACTCTGGATTAACCAAGGTCTTCTGCTGATGATGTTGGGCCATACAGACCTATTGACTAGGGAAAAAAAAAGAGGGCAAACAGGGATGATCCTTGACTCTGTACTGGGAGAGCAGTGAGAATTCCAGGAGACCGACCAAGTCTACTGAAAGGATGGCCAGGCTGGACGGGGCTTTGAGCAACCTGGTCTAGAGGAAAGTGCCCCTGTGCATGGCAGGGGTGTGGAATGAGATGAAAACTTTGGGATCCTTTCCAACTCACACTATCCTATGATTCTGTGAGCAGTCTGCTTTTAATCACTTCAATGGTGTTTATGAGAAGTGAGTATTTAGACTGCAGGCTCACAGATCTTTGCAGATAGGACACGTTCACATTTGAACATCTTTGTTGAAGCTGTTGCATCCTTTCTGGACCATTAGTGTCAGAGAAGACATGTAGCTGAGACAAATGTTTGCCAGTGTTAAGCCCTTGCACTGAGATGGGCCTTAACAAAACTACAAGGTTTTAAAACTGCAACTTCTGAACACGTACTATAAATACACCGGGTAGTCTTATTCACAAGAATGCCAAGCCATTTGGGAATACTGCTGGGCTTTGAAGTTTGAAAGCAAGATTCACGGACTAATTAATCACAGTATGTGAAAAGTATTCATATTATCAGTTTCAAATAATCCTCCTTAATTTCCTGGAGTGCTTTCATGTTACAATCAGGGCACCTCATAAATCATTATTTTCTTTCTCTAGATTGTTCATTACTTCCTATCACAAACCCTACAGTTTCCCATTTACCTCAAGTAACTTCCATTTTTTCAATCTCTCCTCTTAGGAACATTTCCCAGGGACTTGTTCAGTTTCCTAGGCAGTTTCTCAATTCCCTCCAGCTATGCATTCATGCTTCTGATCTGGGGTGGCTAATTTCACACAGTTTTCCAATTGGCAGTGAGATTAGAAGCTGTAAAATAATTTTCTGTTCCATTTCTTAGGTACCTTAACATCCATATGTACATGCCTGCTAGGTAAACTCCCTTATGACCAGGCTGACAATCAGTTACCTTTCGCAGTTTAATGACATCAGTTTAATGAGCTGGAATGCATTTAATCAGTTTAATCATTTGGAATCTGACAAAGTGTACTTTTGTGACTATCTTGTCTTACACACACCTTTAAGTAACTTAGCATCAAGCTAAAAAATGTCAAGGTTTACAACAAGACTAGCCTAGGAGAAATCAGGGCATTTTTTTTTTTAACCTATCTGTTCTCTGAGGAAAGGAGTTTCTTTTTCTTCATCTCCGGAGAGTAGGTTTTGGAGCTTGCTATTTCAGACTGCATAAATTCTCAGCATGTCAACATGCAATTTCTCTTTGAGGCCCCCCAAGAGATAAAAGGATCCTCGAAGCTTCACTAGGCTCCTATCCCCAGGCTGAGGAATATTTCTCCATAGTGAATTTGCCTCACTAATGCAGTGAGGTTTAGTGGCCAGCACCGTTGAAAGAAGACTCCCCTTTCATTCTGATTTGCAGGCTGAGAGGTTGTTGTGGCATTTCTTTCCAACCTCAACTCATGCCAGGGGGAAAGCAGAAACAAGGCACTGGACCAACATGCTGGCTGTTGAACGTGCTCTGGTACAGAGCAGAATCACTCCTCAGTGACACTTACAAATGCATCAGTTCAGTTTGGGGTGTTTCTCTACCTTGGGGTACCAAACCATGTCGCCAGCACAAAGCCTGGGAGAGGTCAGGGTTCCGGAGATGGAAATATTCTACGGAGTCTCTGAAACTTTTGCAAAGTCACCAAGAAAACCAGAGATTACAGAAACCCCAGTGGATCAAAATTGACTCCCGGCGGCTCCAACAGACAGAGCCAAATATAAACTGAATGGCTGTGGCTGGAGCACTGCCACCTTTGTGCATTAACCACCCTCATGCCATTGCCTGTCAGTGCCAGGACACACCCGTTCTCATGCAGTTTCCTCCCTCCTCCTCTCCTATTGTGCTATGGACTGGCCAGCCTTCCCGACCAGAGTCAGGGATGCCTAAGGTCACCCTGTGCTCCATGCTGCTTCACTTCTCCTCCGACCCAGTGCTCCACCAAAACCAGCCACTCTAAGGAGCACATGGGAACAAACAGGCTGTCAGGCTTCTGTAATAATAAGTCACCATCTTCAGAGTGCTTTATAAAGGCAGTAATTGTAAATAGCAAGTGCCTATGGAAATGAAAATGAGGCATATGACAAGGAGCTGAAGGCAGGAGGAGACAGCTGGGTAAGGACAACGCTCTCAACACCATTCCAAGCACTACAACCTGCAGCTGGAGAACAAATCTCAGCAGTAGGGTTAAGTTAGGTGCCACTGACTGTGGACAAGCAAGAACAGCTTGTTGCCAGTAGGAGATGGCTAAATGCTGAAATCCTCTTGCTGGTTTTCTGAAGGGAGCTACAATCACTGCTCAGGGTAAGACACACTTTGGCAAGAAACCCCTTAGAAGCCACTAGAGCAACTCACATGAGAGCAAGTGGTGAAGGAGAGGTTGACCAGAGTAAGCCCCAGGCAGACATGTCACTCCAGGTATCAATCATCAGAATGAATTAGGCAAAGCCAAGGAAGATACACTGTGTGGGCCAACAGCATTTTGGGACCAGAGGTATGAAATATTTACTCCTTCCACTGGATCTTCTCCTTGTGTGGGCTTATCATTTTGCCACCTGAGTTACTGGAGAAGGTTTGAGGGTGGGACTACAGGGAAAAAGCCATGTAAGCAAACACTGCAATGAACCTGCTTGCTAAGAGCAGAAAATTGCACTAGCACAATAATCAAGAGAGGTCATTCTCCCTGCTAAGAAGGGCATCTGGGAGTACAGCTATGCTATCTGAGCTTACACATGACAGTGGAGCCTGAGGCACACACCCCTGCTCTTTGCCATGGGAACCCCAGAGAGGGACCAAAAGAAGTTATCTTGCTGAACAACCTGGGTGAATTGGGCCTATAGGCAAAAGGAGGCAAAGTAGCCGTGTGGCTGGTCCTGCATCAGTGCAGGCAGCAGACAAGAATGAGCCCACTGAAAGCATTTAGGGCATGTTCTTCCAGAAGCAATGGCAGCTACTGTAGTTTATAAATAAGGTGCAGTTCTGGAGTCAAACTGATGAGATTAGTATAACTGGGTAGGGTGCAAGGACTCTAGTCTCAGGTAACAGTGGGTCTGAGGCAAGCATCAGGTGAAAACCTGCTGTTTGCCAGGGTTTTCCATACAGGCTCTAATTGACTATTTTTTCCCTATAACTCTCAGAGCAGAAACTCCCTTCTTCCCAAAAGTAACTGCTAGCATTCATACACTGAGATATCTCTGACACTGTCCCCACAAGCATAACAGGACAGTGATACCTGTTCTCTGCTTCCAGAGAGCATTTTGTGTCAGAGCAGAGAGTGGCAGTTTGGTGGCAAGGCCAGTTTCCTATCACTTGCCAGGGGTCATCACAAAGCTTTGCTAACATCACTTAAATATTGATTATTTATCACTCAGAGGTACTGCCAGCCCCACAGCATCAGCACTGCCCAAAAATCAACACATGGTCTCTCTTCCAAGAGTCCAAACTCAGAACTTGAGCTTGAATGAGAAGCTGCCATCAGCCACATTATGGCCACTCACCTACAGTACAGCTCTGCCTTCCACCTCCATCCCATTTACAGCAGATAACAAACACAGCGGGTTCTGTTTGGTTTTTCATCCCACTATCTGTAAATTTAGCAACCATCAGCCTTGCCCAGTAAAAAGTACTTGCACGTGTCTGAGGGTAGGAAAAAATATTGTCTCCATGATCCTGAGGCTGCAGCCCAGCTGTGGTGAGGAGAGAAAGAGCTTGTGGACCAGCCCGCTTTTGTGCTCATCTTAACAGGTATGTTCTGGCTTTGACCCACTTTTTTCAGAAAATGAATATTAAAATCATTTTCATCAAGAGAGAAAACTGGAGCAGAATCAGAGACCAGAGGTATTTCAACAGCCCATTTCTTTCTTATTGGAGAGTAACCAACTTGGAGATGAGTGTGAGGGCCTGCAGGGAACCCGCCTGGCAGGTAAGGACAGTAGTGGCCAATTCCTGCTACGGCTGGTTACCAACACAGCTGTCACTGATCATTGCTACGGATTTCACCCCTGCCTGCCAAGCTCTGTCAGGCTTCTTCAAGCCTTATCCTGCAGCCTCTCACACACCTGGAACTGTTTTGGTGGGCTTCTGGCTCTTTTGGGCTGATGGCCTGGACAGCCAGAAGCACTCTATCCACAGCAGAACACTGCCCACAAAGCAGCAGAGGTAGGAGACCAGTGAGGTTTTCCACTGCTCAGATTTCAATGCTTTCCACAAGCTTGAGGACAAAATCTTGTCCAGTATGGGCCTTGATTCCACAGCTGACAGGAAGGTGCCTCCACCTCCAATCATCCATGCCTCAACCACCTGCAGAGATCTCCACATCTCTTACTTCGGATTTACTGTTTTTGGGTTCAACTATCAGGACCATGCCTACTGAGATGAGTTTTCACCCAACACCCATGATACAGAAGTGGCTTTGGATTTAACATCTCAAGCTGACCCAGTTTATATTAAACAGAATGGTAAAAAGCAAGAAGAGATGTAATGAAACCTTTTTAATTTTTAAAGAGCAGATCTCTGGTACATCAGGGTAAACAGTTATTATGCCAACAAGAACAAACAGCTTGGAGAAGTATTGCAGAAAATATTCTGGATCTAAGTTAAAAAAAATCTGAACTCACCAAGAAAACGAGGAGATTAGAAGAGAAAGGCTCATGATTAACCTGAATGACTGACCACACCAAGAAGCATAATAGAGGTAAGAAAAACAGCACCTTCAGTGCTGTTTTGGCACGACAAATATTGAACCTGCAGCAATGACAGGTTAGATAATACAGGGAGAAGAAGGTGCAGAAAAGGAAATGAGCTTTTGAGTGGAAACATATTCAAGAAGATGAAAGCACTCAAGTCAGAAGGACAAGATATTCCTGATCCCAGAATAATAAAAGAATAGCTGGTTGATCACAGCTGGCAACTGCACTATTGATAAAAATATCCATTAGAAAAGAGAGGAAGAAGGTGAAACCATGTGGCTGACAAATATTAAAGGTAAAAGGAAGCTGTTCTGCAAGGGCAGGGAAAGTGACCCATGTTAGATTTAACAACCTGCTCTTACTATTACATAAGTCTTTCAGAAAACACTAGAAAGGAAAAATAAGACAGGAAAATAAATTAAAAACAGGGCAAAGCATGACAATGGGTTGTAAAAGTCAGAGTACTGCCTAGGTATCAGGAACCACCTCAGAGTGAGATCTTGACTCACCAGGAACTGGAAGAAAATTAAAATGTCTGGGACTAAAAATTTGTTCTTTGTTTGCTCTCAGCCTCAGACACCTGACAGGCAGTAATGGAGCTGTGGGCAGGCCATTCCTGAGTTCACAGCATATTCTCCGGGGCCACCTGCACTTTCTGCAATGCAGGTCCAGGTCCCTTGTATCTAGAGATCTAGCTGCACTTTATCTCCCTCATCTGCATCGATGCAGTGAGGAGACACAGTCCTGTGGATGATTTCAGTCAGCTCCAGTCACCAGAAGCTCTTGCCCATCTTTCAAGCACCTCAAGGCAGAGATTATCTGTGCACTCTCACTGCTTAACAGATGTTCTTGTAAGAGTGGTACCTACTAGCCAAGCACAGCCCGTATGCCCTGGGGAACATTCCCACCCCACACAGAGAAGGAGGCTACATCACCTTCTTTTTATTCCCTTAGGCAAGCATTGTACACACAAACCATACATACATGAGTTTTCTTCCACATGCTGATACAGGCATGTGTGTCTGTACATTCTGTTGCACATTCTGTCCTCCAGCCCATGATGCCACAGCACACAGTCATGCTGTTGTTACCCACCACCAATCTCCCATAGGAACCTGCTCTGCAGCAGCACCACAAACCCAGTCTGGTGCACACTTGCAGGAGACATCCCGTTCCCTATTCCCATCAGCCTGAAAGGGGTGGATTCTGGCAGACACAGGGAGGTTTTCCCAGATTCAAGAGCAAGACAGAGGTGAGAAGGAGCTGCACTTCAGGAAGCCTTATGGTGCTCCCAGGACATTGTCATTGATCTGCAAGAAGGCAACATGCCACTTCGAGATTTTGCTGGAAGCCCTCTCCTCACCTGGCACCCTGCACTGAAACTCTGGATTTGCCTTCATCACCAGGTATAAAGGCTGTGGATATCCCTTCACTCCATAAGGATGGAGAGGGAGAAACCAAATGAGAACCTGCAGCAGCAAAATGGTTCCTCTGGAGAACTACTGCAGAAAAGGCTGTGCTGAGGATCACCCCCACCCCCACAAACCCCGCAGGGCTGCACACAGCACTGAGGGGAACATAGTGAGAGGCTGGAGAATAACAACTGAAACAACACATTTGCATTCCCTGACAATGACAACCCTGAATTTCCCCTCTGTGCACTCTCCCACTGGTCTCTGACCCAAACCTCCCGCTCCCCAAGCTCTGCAATGACTGTCATCTGCCTCTTCTTTCCATGGTTCCTCTGCAGCTCTGCCATTTTATCTACATTTTTCCTGTCATTCTGTTGCTCTTTATAGGCCTAAAAGCTTTTCTGAATTATTCTTAGGTCACTGGCAAATGGAAAAAAAATTTTGTGAATAGGTAAGACCTGCCAAGCTCACTCTTTAGCAACACTGGTATAAAAGGCTGCAGGTGTGTGAAGATAAAAATGCAGATCTCTACCTCCCTTGTACTCCAGAACACCTTTATGACACCCATCAATCCACACCTTGTATGATATGTTACTCTGTGACTCCCATTTACTTCACATCCGCCCAAAATCCTGCAATTGCAACCCCACACACTCAGCATTTTCCATAACTCCAGAAGACTGAATCTGCTATTCGATTATCTTTTGTTATGACATTCCCATTTGCACATTCCCCTACAGCCACGTCACTTTAACACATATACCAAAATCTCAGTCTTTTATACTTCTGCTTTATTGTTCTTACTGTCATTGCCCCTCCAGCATCTATATCCCTATCCCACATATATCCTTCTCTTTGTTCAAGCCCTTCTCCTATTTGCAGAGGCAATTTAATGGAAGGATTTGTGCAGAGGGTGGGGGAGGGAGGAAGAAGAAGGAAGGCGGGGAGGGAAAAGAGGGATTTGGCTAAAACAAGACCATGTAATTAAGCTCCAGTAACCGGTAACCAGCCTGGACCCTTCATTTCAGTAATTAAAAGCAGTAATTCCTCCATTCCTAGATAACCTTTCTCGTCTCATCTGTGAAAAGAGGCAGGGAGAAAGCATCCATAGCCAGCACAGACACACCCTGGCAACACAAAGGACTCCAGCCTGCACAGAGCCCATGTATCGCCTAGCAGAAGGACAGGATTTTACATGCCATTTTATTTACCCTAATGCCTTTTGAACAAATGATTTACCACTATTTTGGGGGGGAGCGGGGTGGGGGGGAAAAGAAGGAAAGAAAAAAAGCCAAAAAAAGAAGGCAAAAGCCACAGTGACAGCAACCTTTTCTCTCTCTGAGCCCTTTGTCTCTGGCTTTTCATGGAAGCGCTGTCTGTCAAAACAGCTTTTGAGCTGCTCAGCAGCATCATCGCCAGGGATGCACAGAGAGCATGGTAGCTGGCGGGACCACAACAATCCGTGTGGGCTCGGCTGTCATGGCAGGCACAATGGAGAGCTGTGCAGAGGCACTGCCAGGGTGAAGCACGACTCGCCTCTGCACAGCCAGCCCCGGACATGACAACTGCTATTTCACAGCCACAATGGACAAACACACATTCTGCGCAGCAGCCACAGCCTCCTTGCTCGCTCACATCCATGACAGCCACAGCCAGCTCCAAAGCAATGCAGCCTCTGAGGAGACAAAGCAACCCTAAAATCCTTCAGTGTCATCGGCTAGCTGACATCCTCCACAAAAACAAACCGGCCACCGAGCGGCCTGAAAACCAACAGCACGGCTGACACCCACCCCGATAAATTGTCCATCTCACCTTTCTGCAGATCCTTCGCTCCCCGCCGCCTGTCAGTGAACACACCGCCCCGGCACTCCTGAGCGCTCAGATTCCAGAAGGCTCCGTGCTCTCTCACCAGGATGCTGTGGGAAACACAGAGTCAATTTTTTTTTTCTGATTTTTTTTTTTGTTCCTCACAGCTGCATCCCTGCCAATGCAGAGGGTCTGCGCAATCACATCTCCGATGCTCCTGCTGCTGCTGCTGCTGCTGCTGCTGTGACGTTGCTGCGTGTGAAGGAGCAAGCATGCCCACAGCACTGCCGCTTCAGCTCGCAATCAGTCCCTGTGGAACCTCAGACAAGGCAGGGGATGGGAGGGAGCAGAAAAGGAGGGGATGATGGAGGATTGATTCTCACGCGAACTGGGAAATCAGGAAGGCAGCGTGAGGAGAAATAAAAAGATGGAAGCCTGTGCCATAAAATAGAGCCGCAGCATCCTATTCTGCAATGAGACTGGATTTCAGATGTTGTGTGCTTTCAGGCTCCCTGATCTCTTCACGCTGTCTTTGCAGAGGAAAGCAAAAGGCACTGGAGTGTTCCTACTGTTGATAATGGCAGCTAGAACCCTTGGAGATAAAATGGCAGTCTGCAAAGCAAGGCATAAGAGGAGGAGAAGGATGGAAAGACTGCAAGAAGCTTCCTGAAGCTTCTTTAAATTTCTGTAGTGCCTTGCCCTAAACAGCTTCATCGACAGTATCCATACAGCACTCCTGAAATGCAGCCACCTCCGGAGCAAGATGCAACCACCAGCACTCCCCACAGTGCTGAATCCACATGGCAGGGGCAGGATGTCTGCAGTCCCTGCTCTCACAGGGGACCTCAAATCAAGATCACACCAACTCTTAGCTGCAATTTATGATTAAAGTCCTGCTCATGACCGGGGCTAGATCCCAGCATCACAGCAAAGAAACCTTTATCTTTTCCTACCTGAAACAGGGGGCCCCCACCTGGAAAGCTCAGGTTCTCTTGCTATCTGGAAGGATTTTTCCATATCTCTTTTCACCAGAGGCAGCTGGTGAGAAGGGGTGATGGAACTTGTTCCAGAGGCAGAGTTGTGCAGCTCCTGACAGGGCACAGTAGCTGTGCAAAGGACAAATGTGGCTACTTTTGCTTTTCTACCTGCTGGGGCATAACACCCCTAAAACTCAGCTGTGCTCTGGTCTGTGCTGCGCCAGGGCAGATGTTTCTAGCACCGGAGCAGCATCCATCCTGGAGGGACCACTCACATCACTGCCCTTTCTCATCCAGCCCTGTGCCTACAGCCCTATGTAGAGCCAAGCACAGCTCAGAAATTGGAGCATCCACACTGGAAGAGACAAAACTGTGAGCCCCAACCTCCTAAACTGAGGCTCTGCGGGAAGCGAGGAGATCAGAGCAAGGCAGAGAAGGGGTTAAATTGTCACACAGACACAAAATTCTAAGACATTAAGAACTGCCACATGGCCACATACTCTTTACTTTATGCCATGATGTACCAAAACCAGCAAACAAGTAACACAAATACAACCACCCAGACAACATAACATTTTACAGAAGCTTCTGCCTCTGGAGAGGTGAACATAAAAAGCTATGGCAGAAAAATGTTAGACTTATTACTGGAAGTGGCTGCCAATTATCTCAGATCCAAGAACACTACAAACTTTTAAAATATCTCTTTCAAGTAATGTTTAAATCAGATTTCTGACAGGAAACCATGGGGCTGAAGGGGTGGTTCCTACCAAGGGCTTCAGAGGCAGGAGTCCAGGACTCCCCCCAGCGCAAAGAGATCATTCCACTTGGAAAAAAGAAAGGGCCTTCGCTATAGGCTGTGCAGACTGTTTGCAATGCACTGGAGCCAGCATCACAGATGCAGCTCTGCTACTCACCTCTAAACCACAGTGAATGATCCCTGCACCAGTCCCAGATGTCAGGCTCCACAGGTACCACAGGTCAGGTCCTTCCCGAGAAGTCAAGGTATCGGTCCTGTCAGTGGCACTTTATGCTCCCCAGCCCACTGCCTGCCTTTCCTGGGATGCTCAGGACCCACTCCACCACTGATCCTGTTCAAGAGGCAGGGACAAGCCCCTGGGAGGACGCAGGAGTGAGGGACCTACCTCCATGCCCGGCCATTGCAGCAAGCAGAAGGCCAGCCCTGGCAGGCTCTGCTCCAACCAAGCTGCTGTAAATGAGACTATTTACTGTGCTCCCATTAATGTGCAGCCTCAGGACCCCCGGTATGGCCAGTCCCATTATACTGTCAGTGTTAATTAAGGCAGGCTCAAGCAGACATCTCCAGCCCCTTCAGCTGGGACAGTCAGGGAGCAACAGCGAGGAAAGAGACGGAGAGTTTCAGCTGTGGAGCTCTGTGCAGAACAAGGAGCATTTGTTACCCAGGAGACTCGTTCCCACAGCAGAGAGGAGAATGGAAACTATTTCGGTGCCCTCCCCAGTCCTCCACAAGCATTGCCAATGCTGACGCCAGGAGGTATAAATGCTGGCAGGCTGAGTGCCTGCCTTCATCCCTGCCCCTGCCACAGGACACTGGCATTAACCAATTCACTGACAGCAATGCCTGTCTGGTGTAGCAGATGCACACACAAGAGCAGATGCAGTCAGGGGGGTATTTTCTTTAAAATGAGACAGAGCAATGAAGCAGACAAGGGGTTCTCAAAGGAACACTCCTATTTACACGTCTGTTCCCAACATAAACGTCTGTACCCTCCTCCCCAACATACATTCTGCATGCTCCCCAGATCTCAAACTCACATGGCCTCGACCCCCTGCAGCACACACCCCTTTGCCGCATCTCCCTCCCCAGTCTGCCTCACTCAGCAACAGCGCTAGGAACTGATGGCCTGTCCCAAAGCTTTGCAGGCAGCAAAGATCTCAGGCACTAATAAGGAAGAACAAAGCTCTTTCTTGCAGACTGTCTTCTAAGAGATGACTTCTATTTGATCACAGAGATGAGTCAGTGCAAGAAGTGGAGCATGGCTGACTCCACAGCGTGATGTCAGGAGGGAGCAGGGATTCTGCAGGCTGGTGACTGTATTCCTTGGAGAAGGAAGGTGAGAGAGATGGAGGTGTCAAGACATGCCTGCCTCTACAGTAACAGGGGTTCCCATCTAGCTTCACCTGGATGAGTAGGGAGAGGTGCTTCCCCCAGACTCCAGCGCTCTCCGGTGTAGGTGGCTTGGCAGGAGAAAATTCCTTCTCAAGCAATGTCAGTCTCACTGTCCACAAGAATCTCAGGTGTTAGGCAGGATTTTTGCCTTCTTGCCTCCTTACCCTTTGTTCCAGGGCTGTCAGAACCAAATGCACAACACGATCTCCCACCTGTGAATTCCAGTAAGGAGGCACATCCTCCTCCCACTCCTGGGCGGCAGCAAAGCTTACCACTTTGGGGGAGCCACAGGTGCTGCACTTTCACTGGACACGAGCTGTACATGTACCTGGAGTTCTTGCTGACAACAGCTAGGTCACAAATAGACCAACTGGGTCTTAGAAAGCCCAAAACATTTTGGTCTTGGGCTTCCTCCTTCATATACCATGCAGGAATTGGCTGCTAAGGTCAGCACATGCCCACATACAAGAAGAATCCTCTCCACTTTTGCTGCAATTGTGCAGTAAATTCACCCACCATCTGACCTAGACTCCCACTTATTTGCTGCAAAGCTGCTCCAGTGATGCATGAAGTGGAAACAGCTCAGCCTCAGATTCCAGTCAGCTCTCTGGGCTGTAGCTCCAACATCAAGCACTGTGCTAGAATAGGTCTTTAATCATCCTTCACCATCAGGTGTGGGGGGCAACCTGACCACCTTCAAAACTGCCAGGTGGCCCCAGCTGCTGCCTCCAGCTCACAGCTGTACACCAGCAAAGGGAGCTGTCTGCCGCCTCCTCCTAAAGGGTGGGCATTTTGACCAATCCCTCATTACCTTCAGTGTGTCCACGCCTTTCAAGCAAATAGAAAGTGGTAGAAGCAACAGCAAGCTCTCCATCACAGCAGAAAACCTGTGCCTTGCTATCTGCAGGTGCCGCAGGAGGAACATGCTTAAGATACACATTCTAGCCACATTGGTAGCATGGCCACAGGGACTTCTTCACTCTTTCCCACGTGCTGGACCACTCAGGTGCAAGGCAAAAGCAGCTCAGTGTCTTCCCACCCTGCTCGACCCACTGTTTGTGCCAGAAATCTAAATCTCATGGCCACCCCACCCAGCACCAACACCATCCAGGCTGTTTGGGAAATGCCAGAGAGAGGGATGTTGGTCAGAGTTGAACTAAGAGCATGGGTCTGCTCAACTGGAGCAAGGGGGAACCAGAAAACAGGAGCCAACAGGAAAGCAGATGATGAAACTTTATAAAAAAATCTCACAAAGGAAAACTAAAATAATTCCCCATTCCTTCAAGTCCTGTACTTCAAGGTCAGACAACATCTCTCTGACCCACAGAGATCAATACAGGATGATTGTTACCGTCATACGCTCGACACCATTTCTATTCAGTGGGAACAGATACAGGGGCTTTTGAACAAGGGGTCAAAAATCCAAGCAGATTGATAAAAACATGTGTTAGCACAGTGGGACTGCCTGCCCTTAGCCCTCACATTTCCCTGGGGATCACTAACTGATCCACGCAGAGCCTGTTTTCCAAGGGGAACTGAGGACAGAGGCACAGGAGTCTGTGAGGTTTTGCCGGTCAAAGGCACATTCTCAACATCCAAATTCACCAGCCCACCATGATGACCTGTGTCCCAGTGAGCCCTGCCCACCACCCACAACAGCAGTATTCATTTGTTCAGGGCTAGCAACCCAAGGCAGGAGCCACATCTCCAAATGAGGAAATGCCTTCAAAACAGAAAGTTGTTGCTGTTTTTTTAAAAAGTTGGACATTTCTTGTTGTTTGCTGTCTTCTAACAGTATTAATTCCCCAAGTTCAGTCCTCTGATGTTTAAGAACATTCTCTGAATTTCCAGCTTATCTTTATCCATGCACAGCTCACCCCTATCCACTCATGTTCCAAAAATGAGCTTTAACGTCAGCATTTATTGAGACTGTGTTTAAAGTCAAACCATTTCAGCTCTCTAATCACTTCACATTAGGTAGGCTTTCCATTTCTTTGATCACACTCGTATTCCTTCTCTGGACCCGACCCAGTTTGCACACAGCTTTCAGACAGTGACTGGAAATGTTCACAGTCTTCCAACCAAGGTCTCCCATGCCCTAATATGCTAAAATTTCCCCATTTCTACTAGAAATACTTTGTGCAATGTGTCACAATCGATGACATGTATCTTTTCCATGGATACATCATATTAGATGCTCAGTTATCTTGTACACCACTCTGACACCTTGAGTTTTCCTCCCGCTGTCACTTTCTCCCAGTGAGCTTCCAGAGGGAGCTGAACTTTTCCCTCATTTCTCAGGCACAAAACCATGCAGTTTTGAACTATCCAGCTCCATTTGTACTGTTTGTTAAGGAATGAGCCCAGCTCTTCCCACTGAACAACACTGAACAGCCTCTGATAAGGCTTCCTTAGCTTTGTGTCTTTAGGAAATACCACTGTTGAAGTCTTACTTTTTGGTGCACGGAGCATTATTTCATGTATTGAACAGCTTCCATTTTGAGGCTGATCTCCACTAACAACTTCCCTTCAGAGCAGTAGCTCCTCTTCCACGTTCCTGTTATCTTCCTCTAGTCTGCTTACTGCCTTGTAGTTCTCAAAGGGTACTATGAATGGAAGAACTGCACACGGATCAAAGGGAGGTAGGACAAGCACTTGAGAAATTCATTTCAGGTTATTAAACAAACAAAATATTAGCAAATGTCCCGGAACAAATGGACAGGATAGGGTACTTGTGTGTCCTTCTCCCCCTCTTTGCTGATCACCTGCACTCACTCCTAGAAAAATCATACTGGGCAAGGTGGTTCCCCCATCCCAATCACCATCTGAATTCCCAACTTCCAGTACTGAGGTCAAATCCTTCCTAGTGCTGGCAATTGATGCTTCACTGCCCAGGAACAGAGGCCCTCACAAGCTCCATAAAAAGTCACAACTCCCAGATAGGGCTAGGGCTGGCACAGCTCCGCACAGGGCTGGGCTCAGTTCCACATACCTTCACACTACTGAGGCATCTCTGGGAAAACCAAACCCTGCCCACAGCCAGCTGTCTGTCTCCAGCCCCTTCCAGCCCAGGATTCCAGTATGTTTGTACCCCAAAGGAGGCTGGGGTAACAGGGAGCTGTGAATCACTTGGAATGCTGTGAGAAAGGCAGAAATTACCCTACAACCCAGTACTTAGTAGTGCCCAAGCAAGAGCACATAAGTAGCTGAATGTTTCTGGGCAGAGGGAAATCAGAACACAAACAGCAGAGCAGCTCCTGAATCATGCCTGAAGGCTCAGCTTCACTCTGACAAACCAGTCTCATCAAGCTGCACAGAAAATCTTGAATTAAAGCAAATCCTGGACATAACTGATCTAGACTGAGGTTTCAGGGTGTTCTAAGTAGGAGCTCAGCTCTAAGAGTAAAGCTGTTTCTTCAAGCACTCACTCAGATATTGATGCTGGGAATATAAACTCTCACCAGTCAAAACCTTGGCAAAAGAAGCAGAAAGGGTATTATTAAAAAAAAAAAAAAAAAAGCGCCTTTTAATCTGGCAATCACTCTGAGCA
Source organism: Phylloscopus whistleri (assembly GCA_017589585.1). Lineage (NCBI taxonomy): Eukaryota > Metazoa > Chordata > Aves > Passeriformes > Phylloscopidae > Phylloscopus > Phylloscopus whistleri. The sequence continues at coordinate 117,945 of JADMLD010000713.1, forward strand.
GCCATGGTAACAATGGATATTAAAATGTTACTGGCTTCACTCCTATTAAAATTAGGTTTCAAAGCAGGATCAATGCTGCCCCTAAAGTACCATTTACCTAAATAACTAGTTTCACAATAACTTAATAGTTCCTCACTGCTATGAGGAAAGCCTTAAGTTGCCACATAACATAGTACACTGGGGCTGGTGAAATTGGCACCCACAGCACTGCTGCATTCTGACCTCAAATAAAAATTGTGTACTTCCAACTAAGCAGATGAAAAGCTGCAGGGCTGAGCTGAATCTGCAGCCCTGAAATGGTTCACTGTGTACACAGCACACACAGCTCGAGGACAGTGACTGCTTATGGTTCCCATGATGTGCAGCAAAGTGACATTCTCTTCCCACTCCAGAGGCATGGCTGGGCTGACTCAAAGTGAGGGTGACTGCACTGCACACGAGGCCCAGCTCACAGGAACTGGCAATGGAAGGGATGAAGCAGGGAAAGGGCAAGCAGCACTGTTGGACACACAAGAGACCACATCCAAGAATGGGAAAAAAACCCTCCTGCCGTTGAAGACTGAGTCATAAACATTTCGGTTTTCCAAGGCAAAAGTAAATATGAAAACTGTTCTGGATTTCCCTGTCCAGGGCAGGGAGGTTGGAACTAAATGATCTTTGTAAGGTCCTTTCCAACCCAAATCATCCTACGATTCTATGATTCACACAGAAAACCCACGTTAACATCACTCTGCACATGCCAAAGTCCTTCCTTGCCATCTTCATTCTGAGCAACAGCAAAAGTCAAACAGAGATATATGTGAACTTGCCACAAAAAAATGGAAAGTTCCCAGCAGACCTCCCAGCTCTCAAACATTCCCACTCCACTTTGCTCAGGGAGTATATAACCACTGGCTGATTTATTAGAGACACATGATATCAGTTATGGTTGTTTATATTGATTTTCCCTCTAAGTTTCTCCAGTTACCACTCAAACTGGACACAGTGCTGCTCTGCACTGTTACCAGCCCCAGCTGGCTATGTTTTAGTGGCAAATAGAGCAGTGTCTTGGCAGTTGCAAAGCACTCTGTGATTAAAAGACACTTGAAAATTCACTCCATCCCCACCTATCAGCAGCAACAGAACAGCACAACATTGGCAGGCACAGGGCTCCAGTGCTACACAAGAGACTGCCTGGGCTGCTGAAGACCCACATCCCAGCAGGCACCTAGAAAAGCTGCAAAGGGGAGAGAGAACAGGACCTTGAAAACTTCTTGAAACCCTGTCCACCACTTGTACATTTACCTGCTGGCTCTGAGATGGAGCAGTTGTCTCTTACTCTTCAGCTGTGTTGCCTACAGTACTGCTAGCTAAAGGGATAAAGTGTAGTCACAAGCAGCAAACTGAAATAAATTACGGCCATTACCACAACACCTCACACAGCACGGACTGCACATCCCCACCCTTAATCACTGTGCATGGCCTGCTCATTCAGGAGGGTAATGAAGGTAAATTCAGAAGGGAACTGCAGAGCACAGGCCAAGCTTGAGCAATAGTGGCATGTTGCTTTGAAGCAGGTGAACAGTATGTAGGGCTATGAATAGGCATGTCTTGCATGTGCAAGACTTGGAGTCATCCTTCCCCTCTGCCCACACTGGCACACAGCTCATGGTCCTATCCTAAATGGACAGACTGTTGCGAGCTTGTAGACAACACAGAAAAAAGGACAGAAAGGAGTAAACTGCAAAGCAAGTGGGTTAGTTCTCAGGGGAAAACCAGGGGATACATTAAAGCAGTTCCAAAATGTATAAAAGGCTGCTGCCAAGAGCAAGTGGACAAGCTGCTTTTCACATCCTCAACAAGAAGAGGATCCCTGAGGGCCACAGAGGGGAGTTGAGGTTAGACGTCAGGTATAATAGATAAAACTAACCATTCACTATTCCACCAAAAAAAACCAGAACAGTCAGGAGGTAAATCGGTTTTCTTAAAATTTTCCATGGTCTTGTATATCTCAGAAGATCTTTGCTTTACTTATTTAGAGGCATGCACCCCTGTTCATCTTCACAGACCCTTACTGTTCAAAACTGGAAACAATATATTTTTCCAACTCTACTGCAAACAAATGCCCATGTTACAATCTTGGTCAACTCATGGCATCAAGAAATACCAACTGAAGGAAGGGATTGGATTGCTAAAATGAAGGATGCAGTGGGTAATGTCCTGATCAGTGTGAGCTTCTGGAGATTAAATGAAGAAACCCAAGGAATGGCACAGCCCAAGTGCACTGTGCCTGCTCAGAGAGACGTGATTATTACAAGGCTTTTGGAGGTCTTATTGTCTTGTGACTTCTGTTTGACTCAGAGAAACAGGAAGCCTCTAATGCAGGATTAAAAGCTGAGAGCAATTTATTCTGTGAGGCAGAACACCTGGAGAAACACAAACACACTCCTGGAAAGACACAGCAAACGCACAGGTGCACCTGAGAGTAGAAAAGCATCCTGTGCCAGCTGATCTGGCTGCTAATCCACCTGGCTGTTAAAAACATACTCCAGATGTATCTTTTCCCTAAGCAGAATATGCTTTGTGTGAGCTTCCAGCCACTGGATTTGTCCCCTTTCATCCACCACAGTGAGGAGGCCTTTTCCTCTAGAATTCGGTCCTGTTGGAGACGATCCTTGGTCACAGCTGAGAACCTTTCTAAATTTCTCTCTGGTTATTATTAACATCTTCACATCTACCAGGGCAAGCTGTCATGGATCATCAGTCAGCTGTATTCAAGGTCTCCATGTCAGGTCAGCCCATGATTAAGCAACCCTGTGGCTGTATGTGCTTATCGGTGTACATTTAATTAACACAAAGAGTCTTAACTCGCAGCTCCCAGCTGCTGCACAAGTTGTGCAAGGTCTACCTCCTCCAAAAGTCAGGTTCAAACAACAGGCAGCCATCCCATATGCAGACAGGCACACAGAGCCAGAAATGGGAAAGTTGTTGGCTGTGGGAAATGATTTCGCTCACGTTGGAGAAAGACCCCCAGTGAAGAAAATGCTATAAGGGATAAAGGAGATCTGTGTGTGGGAGGAAATCCTGTCCTGTTCTTTAAAATAGAAAATAAAAGCTGGCAGAGGCAAAGCCCAGGCAGCAGTGGTAAGGCAGGCCACAAAGGCAAAGCAGGTCACAGGAGATAGCTGACAAACTTGCCAAGCTTGGATTGTGTGCAGCAGACTTGAAATAGGGCTCAGGCTCCTGTGAGGCAGATGAAAGAGATGGGGCAGACTGCTCTACGCATTCCCCATGAAGACATTTTGGCACTTCAGGAACTCCTAGAATCCCTGGTGTGTGGCTCTGGCACCGCAGAGCCTACCAGAGAATAGTCCAGAAGGCTATTCTAGATAGAAGAGCTATTACAAAACTATCAAGAAACATCCAGCAAAGAGGTGCTTAAGGACAACAAACAAGGCGTCCCCACACACTCCAGACACATTCCTCAGAGGAACAAGTGCATGCCAGGGTGGAAAGAGCCCTAAAAGAGCCCTCAGGAGCTCTGTAATACATGACAATACACAGAGCCTTGGCTGAGGCCTAATAATAAGCAGCCACCATGGTGACTCAGAGAGCTCTTTGCTGGCTGGACATGAGAGAGCAGCAGGAAGGAACAGAATAACTGAGGAGCAGGAAGCCCCTGATGAAGGACTGATTGCCCAGAGCATGTTCTTGGAGAAACAGAAACGTGCATTTCATCTCCATGACGTACTTCCACATCCGGGCAACTCTGAAGTCTGTGCTTTCAATACAAGCTTAAGAGAGCACTCCACCCTGTGCACACACCCAGCCTGTGGCTCTCGACACAGCCTGGAAAAGAGAAGACCAGCCAAAAGGTGAGAGGGCAAGAATGGTGGAGCACTGGAGACAGGAAAGTCCAAGCCAGAAGCCAAGCATCTGCTCTGCTCTGTCACTCGGTCTCAATACAACAGCCAGGGAAAATGCTTGGTCATGATGTTCGAACAAGACCTGCTCTTCATCCCTGGGAACATCTGCCAGAATTAGTAATCTCATATCAGATGAGGTGAAGCATAGAGTGTCCAACTTGTAACCTTTCAGCAACTTTCATATGCCTGCTGCTTTCACAGCAACCTTCTCTTTCAGCTTAAAATAAATGCAGCCCTTCTGAGACTGCTCAAAGACTACAGAACCACAGAATCATTTAGGTTGATTCTCTAGATCATCCAGCCCTTCCTCTACAAAGCCAGAAACTGGAACTGATGGATCTGGGGATGCAAGTATGGGGAGGCAAGTAACTATAACAGCGATTAATGCTGTCATCCTGAATTCCAGCATTTAAAAGAGATGCATCTCTGTCCATGATACTGCTGCTGTCAACTCAGAACAAATATGTGAGCCTCAGCTTTGCCCCTATGTTTGCATCCAGAGGACATCTCACCTCTTTCTCTTCCCCTGTGTGTGAGGCTTCTCATATTAAGCTGTGTAATTAAGCAGTGGGTGCTGGACTCCAACAGAAGCTTTTACACCCCATATGAGACCAGGCCAGAGTGAAGCCACAACAACCATCTGCAAGATGCATTAGCTCTTTCTTCAGACTGAGCTTCTTCGAGCATGAGCCCCTCAGAAGCCTTTTTGTGAGCTCTGGGCTTGGCACACCGAGCACAAGGACTAAGTGAGGTCTGCTGCCTTCCAGTGAGGTCTCCTGCTTTCCAGCACACAGCATGATGCTGCTGCAGCATGACAGTAGCTGAATTGCACAACCAGCATAGAACATGACCAACAACAAGCAAAACCCAGCCTGAGGGAAACAAACCACAGCTCCAGCTTCACAGTGGGATGCTGCATCCTGCACTGGCGGCACAGCTCAAGGAACGTGGCTCCCCAGATTTCTCTGTGTCCAGCTCTCAGTTACAGACACCAACTACACCATGAAAAGGGCAGAATTTTGGGATAACATCCGTGTTTATATGGATGCCAATAATGTCCAGAGCTACAGCCACAATGTAACACACAGATTTAATATCTTTTCCACAGTAAAACTAATCTCCAGCTACCAGTCCTCAGGATAAACCTAACCCAGAACCCGAACACCTCCATATCCCACTCTACAGCCCAAGACTTTCCAATGAGGCAGCAAGCTCTGGCCACCAGCAGGGACCTGGCAAGAGGCTAGACTAAAGCTAGATTAAATTTCCTGTACCTCTCATTAGACACAGCAATAATACTCAGAACACACAGGGAAAGCCAGTGACAAATAACCTAATTAGAATGGAAGTCTCACACCTTCTTGGTGACCAGAACATCTGCTGAAGCTGAGGGAGGGTCACAGTCCTCTGCAGTCAGCAGGACAGCAAGAGGAGGAAAATACGAGAAGCTGTTCTGGACCCCCTCCTGCTGCCCCCCACCAAGGGTCCAACGCTGCTCTCCATGGAAGATTCCCAACACTTTGGCTGAAATGACGCCAGCACTTGGGCAGGGCTTGGTGTTATTTTTAACACTTGCTCACATAACTCTTTGGATGAATCCTGGGAAGAGCTTGTCACCAAAATAGTACACTGTGGGCACTATTTATACACCTACTGGCAGCACCGCAGGATATGCTGGGGGAAGCTACAGCACCCTTTTATCCTCCTCACAGGGACATAGCAGGGCCTTAAAACATGGTTTGCTGTTTGGGGTACGCCTCAGAAGTGAGCCATCACCTGCAGGAGGCCTGGTATCCCTGTCTGTCCTGCTGAGGAGACAGACTCTGCTCCATATGGGAGGGAAGCCCAGGTACACTAGGCTCAGGGAAGATGGATGGCTGAGCACACATCCCAGCTGCTGTGGACTAAAAACAGAACAGTTGTGCCTAAACACAGAAAATGCTGATGCCTTCCTATTTTGTCTCTCCTTGGCTGCTGCAGGGAAATCCAGCAGGGATTGGGTTTCTTGGTCATCACCTCTTTTCCCCATGTGGCAGCAGCAAAGGTGTGCAATGATGGGCGCAGGTGAAGCACTAATGTCAGCAAGATTCACTGGAAAGGAGACACCAGACTAACAAGACTGACTGTCCTTTATCCCTAGGGATAGCAACAGCCTCGGGCCTTTCCATATTGAAACAGTGTGCCCTAAAGCACCAAAAAGAAAAAAAAAAATCAAAAGCAAACCACCCTTTTGAAACTGTCCAAGGAAAAGAGGATTTTCCCTTGTCTGATTTTCTGGGTCAAAAATAACTTCTCTAAAGCCATTTCCAAGCCTACTGAACTTCCTTGATTTTTGTCTTCAGTGAGTTTCTCCTCCCATCCCCTTTCTCCCAAGACACATCAGACTGCTCTCTACTCTCACATCTCCTGGAGAAGCAGGTGACATGACCTGAAGAACATGCACAGGATGCTGCATGAGAACAGACAAGACAGAGAAGACAAGACTCCATTTTGAAGCAAAAAAGGATACAAAGTTTGATTTTTTTCAGTACACAGAATATGTAGATAAAATTAAAATGTATACACACATCTTTCCCTGCAAGAGATGCTACAGCCCAAGCAGCATACTGGCTGTCTATCAGAACTACAAAACAATGCAAAATAAACCCACTAACTGGCACATGCTATAAAGGCAGGGGCAGGGCTGGTCACATCACTTCTAGCAGAACAAACAGAAGGGATCAGCTCCTACCTTGCCAGATACAACCGCCCCAGGACGCGGGCTCAGCTCACCGCAGCTGGAAGCCGAGTGAGGCAGCGGTGGCATGAGAGCCACAGGAGCAACACGGCATGCAGAGCCAGCGATAATCCAAAGCAAAACCAGCTCGTCCCCGTGCCGGCTGAGGGATCAGCGAGCCGTGCTGCGGGGAGTCTCCGCCGGCTGCTCCCCTGTTGATGCAGGATGGCGGGCAACAGGCAAGATGACAAGGCACTTCTTCCAGACAGGAGCTGGCTGAGGAATTCCTCCTGCTGCCAGCCACCTGCCCCCCGTCAGGCACAGCGGTGCCAGGGTCTCACTCAGGGAGCATGTGGGCAGGAGAGAGGAGCGAGGGCGAGGGCCGGATTGCTAATGAAAGCCTCAGTGTAAATACAGATGCGCACAGGAGAGGGCTATGGCAGAAATGCAGCTCGTGTTACAGAGAGCCATTTACAGCAGGCGCAGAAAGCGGGGAGAGCGTGGCAGGGGCTGCGCGGGATGGGTTCACTGCCCGCCTGCTCGGACAGGGGCTGGGAGGGCAGCTGCCTGCCAGGGGAAGCCATGGGGTGAAGTGACCACTAGTGAGGGGAGACCCCTCCCAATTCCACATTCTCCATCAGATCCTCAGCTCCACATGCAGTACGTGCTAGCAGTAATGCAATCCGACTTCCCATCCCTGCACCCCAGATGGGACATCCCCAGCCCCACGCTTTCTCTGGTGCAGAGTTCCACAGCAACCCACCACACCTGGGAGAAAGGCTAATTGGAGCATTGCTCCGTTCACCTGCTTGGACCAACTCTTGTTGTCCAGGCCCTCTCCCCAGCCTCCAGGTCTCCACATCTTCGACACTTACCCCCTCTCCAGTTCAATGTCTTTGGTATCTCTGCCAGCATTCTTCTTTCCCTGCCATCTCAGGATAATTTACAAGCTGTACTGCAGCTAGATTTACAGCAAATAGGGAACATGGAGAATAAGGACTAGGTTGGCATCACAGACTATTTTGAATTGAAAGGGACCCACAAGGACCATCATCTTAAGTGTATGTCCCATTCAGGGGTCAAACCCACAACCTTGGCATTATTAGCGTCATGCTCTAACCAACTGAGCTCATCTCACAGTTAAGAAGCAAGGTGTCAAAGGGTTCTGGGTCTTTTCCTCCACTGTACCTTCAGCTAGAACCAGCAGCAGAGGAGAGGTTTGCAGGTTTCAACCACTGGCTATTAAACAAGGCTTGAGAGACCTTAGGGAATGGCTGGGAAGGAGCTGTTCCATGACATTTCACAGCACAGCAGGCACTGCCTATAAGCCCTGTGCCAGGCAGGCATATAGCTCATACCAGTGACCTCTGGGTGAAACTGGCAATGAAGAACAAGGACTTTGTGTGGTTCCTGAGCAACCATGGTCTGTAAGGATGTGGGGGACCTCCAGCTCAGTGGCGTAAAACCTCAAGAAGACCACTTCCCTGCTCAGTGCCTCAGTTTCCCCCCTGAAAAACAAGGACCGTAACACTTACCAAGCTGCTGTGGATGTTGCAAAGTTAACTGCGTCACTGGATGCTGGCAGCCTGTAAACAGGAATGAGCTTTCTCTGGAACTCTTTTCCCACCCGTACAGCAAAGACTCCTTGTGGCTTCCCTCGACATACAAGCCACTGCTTGCAGCTTTCTTCACCCTCACCACAGCAGGTACCCTGCAAAGACAGGGATCCTCATTACCCTGAAAAGCAGGAGCATCAATCCCTCTACCAGCTGTGCCCAGGCCATTTGCCAGGCAGGAATGCTGTGCACCAGCCCAGCCTCAGCCGAGCTGTCAAGGCAGCGGAAGGGCTGAGGCTGCACTGCTCTGGAATTCCAGAAACGCACAAACACCCTGTCAGCCTGCACCAGGAATGACTCCTCCCTGCCCCGGACCAGGCTGAATCACTGGAAATACCAAAACAACGATGAGGTCACGTTCCCCGAGCAAAGAACTGGAGCCAGATATAGACACATGGAGAAGTGTGCTAAAAAGAGACTCGGTGTAGGGGCTGGGGGCTCTGGCAGACAGGCACCATGGGCATTTGTCTCGTTTAAAAACAGCTTGAGGCTGCCAGGAGACTTTTTTTTCTTCTCTGTAGGGAGCAGGGAACTGGCTTTAAAACCCTTTATCCGTCCCACTGAAAGAGGCACAAACATTCTAATGTTTATGAGTTCAAGGAACAAGGCAGAAGTAAAATTAAGACTGGATTCTGAGTCCAGTGTTCCCAAAATCTCACTGTGATATTATGATCAGGCTTAACCAGTGAAGAATTCCCTTGCAGTGAACAGAATGTCAGACAAAAATTAATATGTCCATTATTGCTTTTTGCTTTTCCTACAGCCTCAGCCAGCTTCCACCAAAAAAACCCCAAAAAAACAACCCAGCAAAAAACCAACCAACCAACAACAACAACAAAACCAAACAAAAAAACCAACACAAACACCACCACCCCCCCACCCCGCGCCCAACGCTGATTTGGTAAGTTTTCAACAGGATGAGCAGCAAGTAACAGAGTAAAATACTTCTAAAATGAGTACTTCATTACCAGAAAATAGACTTTTCAAGGCTTTGCAGTTCCAGACTTTCACAGTTCTCTGTGAAGGGAGACTGGAGACATTTTTTGCTATTTAGACTGCAAAGGAAATTGCAACATAGGACTTGGAAAGGATAAAGGAATTCACAATAGAATTTGCAATAGCCTGTTCTTTCCCCTTTCCGTAGGACAAGACATTTGGACGGATAACAACACCAGCCACAGTTATGTGGATAAGAGGCTCTGAGAATCCAGACTTTGTTTCATCAGGACATAAACCATATCTTTATTATAATTCAAGTGAGAAAAAAAGACAGGACTGGACAACTAACGCCAAGCACGTCACCTGCCTGGCAGGGGAATGCTCACTGAGGTCTGCATCAGCCCTCTTCTCCTGGAAGTCCATCCAGATTTGCTAATAAAAGTGATAAGAAAATCTGTGGTGAGTTATGTGTGACTCCTGCAGGAGAGTTGTGAGAGCAGAAGTGCTCAAAACCACATCATTTCATTTTCACCCCACTGTTCCAGCAGTGGTAATGGTAACCAGAACCACTTCAGTGAGTTACACCATGAATTCTTCTGGTCTAGTGCCCTACCCCTGACAAGGTGCCACTGGCACATAAAAATCAGACTGATTTTACTGAGTGCAATCAGAGTGATCTCCCCTAAGGACACATTCTTCCAGCCTGCAACAACCAGGAACTCCTAGAGCTGGAGGTCACACACTGACCATCACGTTTCACAGACACTGAAACACATCTCTGCCATTTAGGTGTCTGGTTCCTTTTGGAATCTGTGTGTATTTTCAGTCTTCATGCCATCTCGTAGCAACATGTTCTACAAATCAACTGCGCTGAAAAAGGACTTCCTCAGCCTCCTGTCTAATAAATTATTTTCCTGGATGCGCTTCCTCTGAGCTGTGAGAAATAGCAAAGTTTATTAAGGTCAGTCTTTACTCAACTTCTCCCTACTGAACACTCTATTACAGACATTTGCTCTTGCACGGTATCATCTACTTTTGCTTGTTTAATCTCTCCTCCTACAGAAGCTATCCCAGTCCCTTAATCATCCACATTCCATTTTCTCTATCATTTCCAGGTCTATGTTACTCTTTCTGAAAGAGGGTGACTGGCTGGTATGTGATACCCAAGATGCAGGCACAATATGTATACCTAGCATATAAGAATATATACCAGCAAATTTTGTTTCCAGTGTTTTTGGCTACAGCTGAACATTTAGCTGATGTGCTCAGATAACAATCCACAGTGACTCCAAATAGCTTGCTGTGGGCAGGGAGAAACTGTTTACAGATCACCATTACATGTGGCATTTATCAGCATGATCCCCATTTGCTGTTTTATTATGCTAATAGTTCTTAAAGATGCTCCTGTAATTCCTCAAGAAGCTTTCAAATCAACCACTCTGACTAACTTAGAATCACTAGAAAATTATAGTCTTCATTGTGTCTTCCAAACCACAGCTAGATGTCTTGCACAGGGACCCCTGTGTAGGACCAGGCACTGCAGGTACCAGATCTTTGATGCCCTGCAAAGCACAGGATTTGACAAGGAGTGCTCCAAGCACAATGACCAGGAATGCTACATAATCTTTTAGGTCTCTTCCAACCCAAACCATTCTACATTTCCTGGCCACCAGGAACCTGTTAAGAAAATAAAGCTTTAATTGAAAATATGATTCAGTGTCATCATCATTCTGCCACAGATCCCTGAAAGAGCCTGCAGTGTTGGGTGGCTGACACACATGTTCACCCACAGCTCCACTGAGGACTCAGGTGGAAGTGCAGAGTCTACATCAATGCTAAAGGACTACAAATATGCTTACCAAACACTCACCCCAGGCACAAAAGATGTGCATTGTGGAAACTGTAATTTCCAGTCCAGGCAAACACACACAAGAATGAGAAGAGGAGGTGAAGAAACTGTGGGCTTCAGGTGAGCAGCAGGTATCAGTAGCAAAACCTCAATCAGGCTTCTTGTTCCAGAATCAGAAGAACAGAGACTTAGAGCCAGCAAACCTCAGAAAGCATCCTGCTATGAGTCCAGGGCTTTGGTGAAAAACTGGGAATTAAGTGTTCAGTGGACTGCAGATTACATAAGGGAAGAAAGAACTGGGGGTAGCCAGCCTCCCTATACATCAGGGAGGAATGCTATAAGCAGAAAAACTCCTCACAACCAAGTTTAACCTGAAGCACTCCAAGCTGAGCTGGCAAACCAGCAGGACAGAGCATCAAGCAGCTACAACTACACACAGTACCTTCATTTCAAATATTCCCAGAGCTCAAAGATCAGGGATGGAGTGGAAAAGGGTGAAAGAGCACTTAATCTATCCCTCATCTGTTTTCTACAAAATACTGCTCACAATCCCAGAGGGGAGACAGAAATGAGGTTTTAATAAACTGTAAGCCCTGTGCAATACCATGGTTTAGGACATTACATTCTTCAGCTCACATTAAAAAAAAAATAAAAAAAAACAAACCACAAGATTATTCCTGCACATTGTCCATCAAACACTTCCCTGTCAACAGATGCATTGATCCAACCAAAAGGCAATACAACCAAGCCACTGAGTAAGGAAAATGAAGGATACCAGGCATCTTGCGAAGGAAAATGTGTCAGACAGCATCTGCTGCCACACCAAAAACTGAACCAGAAGCAGAACTGCAGAGAGACTACTTGCACAGCCATAAACCAGGCTTGCACCTTCTGAATATTCTATGATCCCTTATCCGCAGCCTGAAGGTTTCTGAGGGATGACTACCAGGAGGTAAGGAAGCCTCTGAAGCAGCTGCTCTAGGTGTTGCTGTCCAAGATGAAAGGATGCAAACCCACTGCTGCCAGCAAAAGGTCACCAGACTGGAACCTTGCCCAGCAGCTTCTACAAAGCACACTAACTAAGAGACTTTCAGACTGCAATTTTTCAACATGAGAGTACAAATTAGTTTTCTAAATACAGACCTGTACTCTACATGGAATGAATGGCCTGGATGCCCGCAGGGCTGATGGAGGTTAGCACTTGATGACACAAAAGCCTTCAGTTAAAAATCCAGGGCAGTTACTGACTCCCTGAGTCACCTTGGTGTGCATACTTCAGGCCTCAGCTCCCTGGTGAATGAGGAGATATTGATGCTCCCTGCCTCTCAGAGGACTCAGAATGCAATAAAGCTTAAAAGAGTTCAGGATCGCTGCCATAAATCCCAAAGTTAAGGGAGGCAAACAAGATTGCTCATTATGTACAAAAGACAGGCTTCTTTTATGAAATGCTGAATTTGGATATGGAGTCAGGATGCAGCCAGTAACAAAAACACTGGCCTTCCCTGGAGACACATTGCTCAGAGCAGACAGTGCTGTGTTTGTGGGGTGACGTGTGGGGCTGGTGATGGCACCTGCAGGCCTGGCCCAGCCTCGTACTCAGGTCTGAGAACAGCTGCTGTCACAGTGCACACAAGGAATGCAGCAGCACAGCCCTCACCAGGGCACACATAGCTCCCCCAAAGCCAGGCATGATGCTCACAGAGAACCTACAAAAAGCGAGTGGTTGGGTCATGTGTTTTCCTAATTCAGAGGGAGCCTGGCCCAGCTCCGATATCCCACAGCATCTCTTGGTGTTGAGAATGAGGGTTGGAAAAGTCAAGATCCATTTATAGCTGAAAAGTCTGGCAGAGGGCTCAGCGTTGTGTGGAAAAGCAGGAGCTGACAGCTAAGTACAGTCAGCTCCACCCAGCTGGAGAGGAGAGGCAGGCTGGGGAAAGAGACAGGGTATGGAAACCTCTTCCCTTCAAGCTGGTACTGATGAGGGAGAGGTGGCTTCCCTACAGTGCCAGGAAGAGAAAAAACACTTTCTACTTCTAAATTAATTATAAGAAACAGGGGAGCAGAAGACTAGCTTTGAAAAAACTGAAGAGTAGCTGTGCTGCAGATATGGCCAAAAGCACTGAGGTCAAGCCCACGCTGCAGGGCTCTGCGCCCTTCTTCTGAGCCCTTCATCACATCCAGCCCTGCAGCAACACAGACCTTTATCACAGGGACAGGGCTGTCTGGAGCTGGGGCTGGGAGTTCAGCCCCATGCTTATTGCTGGGAGAAAGGGTAGCTCCCCCACTCCAGCATATTTACATCAGGCAACACATCAGCAGAGGTAGCAAAATGTCCTTGCCAGCCCTCATGGAAAAAGCTTGCCCCTGAGGACAAGACACCAGTTTAAAGCATCAGCGTGCACAGACACATTCTGTGATGACTATAGCCCCTTCCCATGTTGTCAGGCATGAGAGAAGAGGTATTTATGCAGCTAACCCAATTTAGCTAACAATTGTGCATATTCGTATTAAAATTAGGAAAAATAACCACTAAAACTGTGTTAAAGAAAACAGAGAGGATGAGGCTGTACAAAAAGCAAACACAGTCTAGGCGAGGCAGAGAAATACCAGAGCTATTGTACAGGCACTGATAAAAGAAGCATCATGCAAAAAAAATTCTGGTCACCCACATTTAAAAATTATAAACTCAAAGGAACAGGTGCAGAAAGGGCCTGAGGGAAACAGAAAACCTATCAAACAAGAAGAAACTTAAGAGCCTGGCTTGTTTAGCCTAGCCAAATGTAGGCAGAGAGCGGATAGGATTGCTGTCTAAATATATCACAGGAGACAAACAAAACTGCTGAAGCAAAAGTACAAAGCTGGCATGACAACAAGAGAATAAATGCAGTGAGCACATTTAGGTTGAAAATTAGAGAGTGTGAAAAATCAACCCTTAGGACAGGAAGCTTTCCAACTGGAATACCTGGATATAGGATGAATTTTATCAGAAGTCTGATGGGGTTAGAGGATACAGTGCATATGCCCACTGTATGATATCCAAGAAGGATACAGTGCAAATGCCACTGTATGATATCCAAGAAGGCCTTTATGCTCCTGTTTTTGTTCCAGCTGGTAATTAGCATGGGTCATTACTGAGATGCCTCCATTCATACGACAGACTTTGTTAATTGGAGAGCCCAGGGCAAGCATGCAGTGCTGCTCTGCCCCCCCCATTTCCTAAGAGCTGCTCATGAGTAAGGACTTCCAGGCTAGAGGTCAGTGGGAAAGAGGTGTCTGGATGCACACGGGCAGAGTGAGAGCTACCAGGCAGCCTGGAAAGAATGCAGGTGTTGCAGTTAGTAATGGAAAACACCCTTGAGGTGCCTCTGCCCAAACACACCTGCTGCCCCATGGTATTAGGGACAGAGATTGCTCACTGTCACCCTGTGGATTCAGGGGAGAGAGATGTTCTAAGCTCTCCTCTGCTGCGATGTAAGACAAGGAAGCACGTCATCAGTGGTTATCAAAGAATCACAGAATGGTTTGAGTTGGAAGGGATCTTAAACACCATCTTGTTCCATCCTCCTGCCATGGGCAGGGACATCCTGCACCAGACCAGGCTGCTCAGAGCCCCATCCAACCTGGCCTTGGGCACTTCCAGGGATGGGGCATCCACAGCTTCTCTGGGTCTCCTGTTCCAGTGCCTCAACACCATCAGAGCATTATCATTCTCGGCCCCCAAACTGCAACCCAGCAGGGCAGCAAGTATAGGCACAACAGCAAAACAATGTTCAAACTGTGAATATTTATATTATGGAACAATGAGGAGGAAAAAAGGTAAGGGGTGAAAACAAAATCCAGAATCTATTTCAGGGATTAATTTCTGACATATCTGTGAAACACGAGAGCTTCATAAAAGCCTAAATTATAATTTTCAGACACCGCACAGACGATGACACACGGTTTGACCTTCCCCGGGGAGCCAACCAGAGCACCGCGCACACCAGAAGCAGCGACCCCGCTCCTCCGCGCACAATTCCCGCACAATTCCCCCACAACCCCCGCACTGTCCCGTCCGCCCCGCCACCGCCCCTTACCCATCGCCCGCATCGCTCCGCTGTTTACAGCCGCTCCACGGGGCGGGCTCTCGGCGCTGCCCGCCCCCGCCGCGTCCTCCGCCTAAGGATGTCTGACGTTTCCTCTAAGTTTCCTCTTGAAACATCCTAGCCAGGATGGAAAATTTTGGGAATTCGTGTGCTTCCCGCGTCACGATACTGGCTGAAAAGGGTGGCCGTCTCAGATCCGTTGTCCCACAGACCATCTCCCCGTGCACTTCTGGTTATAAACTTGTTATATCAATTAACAGAGTGCCAAGGAATCTATCATCCCAATATTCTCTCTTTATTAAAAAAAAACCAAAACGATTATTTTACAAAATCAGGAGTGATGTAGGACAGACATCACTACCAGCTGATGTGTTTCAAATGCTGATTGTGTCAAACCACTGAAAGAATTGTATCTGGTGCAAGCTCACCAACAGCTTTATTATCCCCTGCATGTTGTAGCCAACATTTTCAAATCCCCTTTTAGCCAGAAGGTGAGTACTTTGCACGTAAACTGTATGAGAAGAGAGGCACAGTGTCAGATTTTCCTTGCTCTGTCATCACAAGGTCTGCCTCTGCTGCTCTGCAATATATTATACTGCATCAGACGCCAGGAACAGCTTTGATAGGACTTTCAGTCCACAGACCAGTCTGGGTATCATTGGGATGTCTGCTTATGTGCACAAATTCTCCTTTTTCCTCTAACCCCAGGGAGGCTGACTGTGAAAAACATAATCCTCATCAGAAAGCCATGATTGTCTCTGCAAAGTGAATGGTAAATCAGGGGGAGGTGACAAGCACTAACTATCACAGTGGTTTCCTCAGCCAGAGTGCAGGCTCTCACTTTACTTAGGTGTCTCCCTTCCAGGGGAGATCACCGGATAATTTACTCCTTTCCTAGCAAGCAGCTCCCAGACACTGAAGTCTGGAGCCAGTCCCAGCTCCAGTTTTGCACTGGCCATGCTGAAATTTAACACCACAGTTTGCAACAAGCCTCCCAAAGCAGCAGGTGCAACAGACTAGGTTGAGTTTTTGGTTTTGTTTTTGTTGGGGTTTTTTTGTTTTGTTTTGTTTTTTCTTTCCTGCACTGAGTTAAACACAGGGAGATGAAACCATCTATTAGAGCTTAATCTCAGGCAGTAACTGCTGAAACTGGGACCACAGGCAGCAGGGTGTTCCACAAAATGGGGACATGGCTGGCCTCTTGCCATCGTACACTACCTCTACTGACAGCTCCGAGACTCATGGCAGAGTCTCATAAATTCAACTGGTTACTGCACAAAAAAATCCAATTCAAATGAAGAAAGGAATCTGAATTTTTATAACAGAGCTGAAAAAACATCCCAACCTCAACAAAAAAAACCAAAAACAAACAAAAAACCCCTAACAACAGCCACGGCTTAGTCCTCTGCACAAAAAAAAAAAAAAAAAAAAAAAAAAAAAAAAAAAAAGCTGCATTTAGACAGCTCAGCAGTGCTGGCAGGGCAGACTCTCATGCTGTCACACTGGCCCTCCACCCAGTAACCCTGCTGATTATGGGGCTGGTGTAACAAAACAGTGAGCAAATCCTAGTCCCTCAAGATCACTATGTTTTTAGCTGTGTCTGTGCATTTTAGGTCCCTCTGCTGGCAGTCAGACTGGTAGGATTTTCAGCTCTCTACCACCCGTGTTTCACAGATAACCTGTTCAGAAGTAAAATTTGAGGCCGCACAGAAAAACACTGCAGCCATGAAACACTGCAGAGACTCCTGGGGCCTCGTTAGTGACTACTCTGCTCATCGGGGAGGGTGAGGGAGCCACCAGGTCATGCTTCGTCCCTTACACTGAGCCCTAGCACCAGTGGAGTAAAGGCTATTTCAGCTGCTGGCCATGAAATAGCTTTTCTGGCTTCAATAGTTCTGCTATGATCACCATCAAGCCAGATGTGCACACACCTCATTCTTTTAAGGGGGAGCAGATGTCTCGTGCTGCCAGTTCAGATGAGTCCTAACCATGGCATGGGCTTCTCAGGGGCCAGATTTAATGGTTTGATAAGGAAGCCTGAGAGCCTTCTGCTCTTTTATTTAAGTCTAAATGAAATGGCTGGTGCCCAGTTACAAACCTTGAGAGGGTTGTGAGGACAATATTCCTTTACAAGAGCAGATTTGCAACCCAGATAAATCAGGGCAGGCTGACGAGTGTCTGCTCCTGGTCCCTTGACCAACTAAGGGTTTCTCCGAGCTTGCAGCATTTCCTGATGGTAGATGTGGGAAGAGGGTGGTGTTTGGGTACTGGCCATATCTTGAGAAAGTGGCTTACAGTCCAAAGGCTACAAAATCACACATGTTACAAAGATTGTGGATTTGTGGGTTGTGTGGCTGGACCTAAGGCACACCTGGGGTCAACACTGTCACCCCAGTAATACGGCCCAGAGTGGATTCATGAAGAAAAATGAAGGCACGTGACTGAGAAAGACATTGCCAATTCAACCTTTCCTCAGACTGGAATTCTCTTTGCTCTGAGGTATATAGTTAGAAGGAGAAAAAAAATAGCATTATGAACAATCTCAGAGAGCAGAGATGCCTCCCACAGCATGTTCTCTCTTGTGCCAGGGAGGCCCTCTGGGACACCATACAACTCCACACTCCAACTCACCCTGCCCACCTTCCCCAGCAGCGGCACGCATCTTTGGAAAAGAAACTAGAATCAGAGAGTGCACGTGGGTGAAAGGAAAGTCCCAAGTCCTTGACTTGGCAGCCCAGAGGGCAGAGCTCTGGGCAGCCACTGGCTCGATGCCTTGCAGGCAGCATAGCCTCCTCTCCCAACAGCCCTTTACTTTGGTTTGCTTTGCTAATTTTTAAGGCAGATGGGGGGTGGGTGTCTTTTTCTTTTTTTCTCCTCTCCATTTGTTGTTGTTGTTGTTGTTGTTGTTACAATCCTTTGTGTTTATATTTGTCACTATTTGGTGAAAATGTTCCTGTTGTGGCAAAAGGTGATTTTGGCCGCATGTTTCTCCCAGACATGATGAGTGCTCCAAAGCCGTGCTGGTGAGAGAAGGCGTAGCCAGAGCGGCGGGTGCTGGTCCGGCGCAGGCGTCGCTTGGGTGAGGGTGGAGGGGGTCGCTTTTTAGCTTCTTTGATCTTCATCAGGACCTGGAAATCAGAAAAGAAGGTGGAAAAAGTGGAAAGTGCATCATTATTCACAAGCACAGTGGAAGTGGAGCAGAGAAAGGGAAACAAAAGCAGGGATCCAAAGACAAAAATGAGGAAAGGGCATCTTCTATTCTATTCTATTCTAAAAGGTGTTAATGGGAGCATCATCTGTAAGTCATGGGAGGGAATGATTTCCATGTATTCCCCACAGCTCTGCAATGCCATGGTTGGGGTATGTCTGTAGGATTCCCAGTGAAATCACCCAAAATGTGAAACTAATCTTAACAAGTCAAAATTCCAGAAAATATAGAAACATTTAAGAATTGGCATATTTAATATAGAAAACAGACTACTAAAGGGAGTTTCTGATACATAAAAGCTTTTGGCTGTTGTAGAATTATAGAATCATAGAGTGGCTTGGGTTGGAAGGAACCTTAAGGATCATCTCATTGCAAACCCGCTGCAACTATATCAGGTTGATCAACACCCCATGCAACCTGGCCTTGAACACTTACAGGGATAATACAGAGATTCCTGTATTCCTTGGCAGATAGGAAATAAATATTGCACTTTATTTGCAGGTATTGGGCTTTCTGCTCCCAGCTGGCCACTGAGTTAATCTGCTGTCAAGAACCTTTTCAGAATGGGGCTGTCTAATGCAGGAGGCTGCTACTGAGAGCCTGTGGCTCAACAGAATCCCCTGCTGCCAGATCCTGTGCTTCTTGCTTGGCACAATGGCAGTGGTGGGTGCTTGGCCTCTCTAAACATCAGCCCTGTCTACTGTCAGCTGGGGAATTCCATAGAGCTGGAAACCCACTCCTTCCTCTGTGACCATACACTTCCAAGAGGAGGCAGAAAAGTAACTATGCTACAGAGAGAGGGGTGCTCAACCTCAGCAGTCAGGCTGTGATTCTGGGTGACAGCTGTGTTTGACTTCTGCTCAGCTGGGGTAAACTCAGCCCATTTTTACACCCTCAAACTGTGTCCCAAGGACTTCCCTACACAGCAGTCTTCTCTAGCACGCACCTACCCTCTCTGCAAGGGCTGAGAATTCTCCTAACATGTTCTCCTACAGTCATATAGAACCTGTGGAGCTCCACAGACACCCGAGGATGACCAGGGAGGGCATCAACTGAGGTGCTTTCCACCGCGGCTGTGCTCACACCGTTTTGCAGCAGCTCAGTGCAGAGAGAGGAAGGAAGCACGAGGTGGCAGCATCATTCAGCAAATGCTCCTGTTTGGAAGTGAGCCCAGGGAGCTCTGCGTGCCCTGATGTTCTTGTTGGGTCCCGTGGATGCCGTAAGCAGTGTGTTCCCTGCCCACTCCATCACTCCCTGCCCACTCCATCACTCCCCTGCCTCTCCTTGCCCTGGTGCCCTCATCTTCATACTCCTGGGAATGGTTCCAGAAGGGGCATTTAGCCATTGGCTACAGAAAGTAAATTCTGAAATAAATAAAAAAATCCCCAGCAAACATGTATTTCACCCAGTGGAGGTTGAAAGCCTGCGGTCTGCCAGGCTAAAAACTGCACAGCGTCAGGGCAGGAGGAACATGCCACTCCTTTGCCACTGAGCCACAGTGCTTAAACCCTGAACCTAAAAATAGTGCAGCTTTCCTGCCTCAGAGCAGTCTAATCCACATCTAAATAATCTCAGCCTTGGTCCCAGCTGCAGACGGTTTGAACCGTGCCAAACCCCAAATTCAATCCTCCTTCTCTGGGGAGTAAGGGACAGATGGATGGCAGCACTTGCACCAACATGGACACACACTCCAGGTGATGCCAAGCCCATGCAGCATGGCTCCATGGCGAGCCTAGGCCGTGGTAAGCAGGATTTCTGGTTTAATAAGGTATCTCCTTACCTTGTCGCTGGGAGTTGGCTTTAACTGAGTCTTCAGGAATCGAAAGCCAACCACCGGCAGCACGCAGAGGGTGATGCTGAGGAAGATGGCCAGCCACACGTTTGGTTGGCTGAGGGTGTTCCGAGCCGTACCTGGAAACAAACGCATGATCAAAACAGTAAAAGCAGCACCCCCACCGTTATTCCCTGCTGCTCTCTCTGCTTTCAAAGCACCTGGCAAACAGACCAAAATACAAGGCAGACATCATCTCCAGCAGTGAAATCAGCTGGCTGTACAGAGAACTGCAAAGCCAGTGTCACTGTCTGAGACGAGCAAAGAAAAATGCAACATCCAGGCATGATTGCAGCAACAACCCAGGTGGACAAGGGTGTCAGAGAGAATCTTTTCTCTCTGTGAAGAGACAAATCACAGCAAAGGATTGATATAAACATTCAGGAGATCTTAAGCAGCAGCCCAGGACTCCCACCTTTTGCCAGGACTCTAGTACAAAGGGAGGAATACCCCTTTCTTGCTTCCCAGCACCATTTCCTAAAGGATATGGAGTACTGGCTCTGCCCAGTAGGCAATGGGAGTCAGAGCCCTTTATGAGAGGAGCATGTGTTGCTCTGGGGATCTGCACAGACAGTGTAGCCTAATGGGGGTATTGGCAGCACCACTGCTACGTGGTGGCGTGTCACTGACACCTCCTTTGAAACCAAAGTACTCAGTTCTGGCTTTTACAAAACTGAGGGAATGTAAGATAGAACAAACAGTCTGCAAAACCCTAATTACAGGGCTTAATGATGCTGGTGTTGGCAGTATATTTGCTGAATGTTTTCTTTCCAGTGGCCAAATTCTGCTGTAATACAACTTCACTGAAATGTAAGTAAACAAGTTGTCTCAGTACAGACTAGAAACACTTTCCTTAAAAGTGGTCTCAGACTGGGACCTTATTAAGTAGCCCTCAACATTATGGCTTCTTTGACTGATGTAGTAATAACAGAGCAGCAGATGAGATACCCCTGGCAATTGAGTTAGAATCATCATAGAATCCTCAAGGTGGGAAGAGAACTTCAAGATCATCAAATCAAACTGTCCACCTGCCCTGGGAAACTGAACAGACGTTCTGTCTTCTCTCACTCAGCATTTTTGATTCTAAAAGCCATCTCTAAGTGGATGTGATCATCTGCTTGAAAAATATGTTGCAACAACTGACCAGCATCTCAGATACTTAAGTTGGCTAAGCCCCTTGCAGTTGCAGTGAAGATAGACTAAACAAGTTTTTAGTGGAAAAAGTCAATAAAAAATGAAGGCATTGATTAATACAAAAATCTGAGACTTAAAATTAAAAGTGCTTGGATTTCAGAAGGAGAGACTCATAACAATGTTGTATCTATATTGTCTATGAATACACAGAGCTGTTAAAAACATCTGAATTACTTTGCTTACTTGCATGTTCTTCCTGGTCAAAGTCTCAGGAGGTGGACTAATTTCTTTTTATCCTTCATTTTTCGCATGTGTTCAGAAATTTGTTATGTAAAATAACTACAAAGACCTGGTCATCACTGGTATGCTTTGTTGCTGGGGAATTGGCCATTTAACCTGGCAGAAGGCTCACCATAATCACATGGCATTTTTCTCATGTCTGTCTGGATGTTGTAGTTTTATGCCTTCCTATGCCACAATGATAACTTATTTACAAAGATCACACATCTACAAATAAGATGCACCTAGACAGCCGTAAAAATTGGATGCCTGGACCCCAAATATAGAAGAGCAGCAGAATTCCATCCAGCTCATTAGGTTTATTTAAAGGACCATTCCCATGACTGCGTGGGAATGTCCACTCTTACACAAGGAAGGAAACATGGCACACATTCACCTGGATGGATGGGATTCAAAATAAATCCCAGCAACCCTCAGAAATATCCTGGCATTTCCTGCAGAAAAGGCAACCAATATATCCGGAAATATACATAGAAATACTTGGAAACTTTAAGCCCTGCAGTATGTCCATTCTGAGTGCAATCCAGATTTGTCCCAAGACTTACCAATGAAGGGAAAGGAGGCTGTGAAGATCAGGTACATGCCATCGCTGTACATGGTGAAGGTGATAGCAAAATAAACAGAAAGGCTGCCCCAGATGAAGAACTGGTTGACAACTGTCCAGTAAGAGGTGTCCAAGCCAATCTGAAAGAACAGAGCAATGCAGCTATTGTCAGTGCCTTCCTTATTTAGCAGATCTGTGCTGAACATAGCTTATCCTCTGCTTTGTACATCTTCCCCTGAGAATGCTATTCATTCAAGTCTCAAGAAATAACAAGTCACAAGTCATAATATTCTGGGAAACCATTCAAGCCAAGATTACTACATTTATCCTGTTGTTGCCCTCTTCTCAAGCATTCACTAGTGGCCAGTCCTGGAGACAGGCATTAAGGGACTTTAAAGATCATTCTGTTCCAACCCCACTGCCATAGACACGGACACCTTCCACTAGACCAGGTTGCTCAGAGCTCCATCCATCCTGACCTTGAACACTTCCAGGGATGGGGCATCCACAGCTTCTCAGGGCAACTTGTGCTTGTGCCTCAACACCCTCACAGGGAAGAATTTGTTCCTAGTATCTAATCTAAATCCACTCTCATTTCAAAGCCAGTAACTCTTCTTCTATTACTACATGTCCTTGTCAAAAGTCCCTCCCCAGCTTTCTTGTGGCCCCTGGTAAGTACAGTAAGGCTGAGGTCTCCCTGGGGCATCCTCTTCTCCAGGCTGAACAACCCCAATGCTCTCAGGTTCCTTAGCAGAGGTGCTCCAGCCCTCTGATAACTTCATGGCCCTTCTCTGGACTTGCTCCAACAGGCCCTCATCCTTCTTATGCTGAGGGCCCCAGAGCTGAATGCAGGAAGTTCAAATGAGTCAAACTTTATTTCTCCACTCCTAAGCTGTGATTGAGCATTGAAAGTCAAGGGAACAAGCCTGCAAAGACTTTAGACCACAGAAACTATTATCCAGAGAAGTGTGATTGATTGGTTTTCTTTTAAGAAATCTCTCTCATCCTGATTGTACCATCTGAACTTTCTAATACCAAGTCTCAGCTATTTCTTCCAGCAAGTTCAGGCTGCGTCACACATACATCATGCACTGGGCTAGGCTGCAGAGACATCTCCATAATGGAGAACCTATAAATAAGTGCCTGATGGCAGACAGACGGTCCTGTGCTTCTAACCCTTCCCATAAAACTAGAACATGTCCTTTTCTATTCCCTGCCATAACTGATTTGTCTGTTATGACTGCAATCTTCCCAAGGCAAAGACTCCCTTTCCTGTCACCCTGATCTTTTATAACATACAAATCTCCTGTTCTGTTGAACTGAGGAGACTAATCTGGTGTCAAGAGACTTTTTTTTTTGCAAGAATGCACAATGCAGTAGCAAATACAATGCTGTTAAGGCCCCAGCTGGCCCTTCAGATGCTGCCATCATGAAACAACAACTAATTCCTAAAAATATTGCCTAGGATGCCTTACCTGTACAGACACCACAATCAGTAAGCAGGTCTGGGCCATCAGAGCAAAGGACTGGTAGTCAGCAATGGCCTTCCCATCACTCCTCATTGTATTGTACATGGCCCCATAGGGGATGAAGAAGAGGATGAGGGAACTGTAAATCCCTTGCAACATGCACTTGACAAACACCACCTTGTTAAAGTAGAGGTTTTGCTGGCCAGGCACATAGAGCTGAGGGAACAGCATGCTCCAGCGATCATCCACATCCTGAAAGCAGAGAGGAGACAGTCAGATTTGCTGCAGCTACCCAACTACAGACCCAGTTAGGGCTGCCGTGTCCCTGTGACTTGCATTTCCATGAGCGAGGGCATAGCACACAATTCACTCAGTTGTGCTTACTGGCATCGCACATCCCAAGGTCACCTGGGAATATTTTCCATAATGTATTTTACCTTTCTTGTGGTAAAAAAAAAAATAAAAATTGACAGCTGATAAAAAAGAATATAGAGTTCATCTAAAGCAGACTGTGTGGTTTGTTCTACAGAGAATTGACTGGAAGCTAAGGGTTAGAAAATACCTTCCCACACAGGCAAGGCTGTCTGACTTGGATCCCTTAAATGTCCAGAGGGGCACACTGAATCACTGGAAAGTAGCAAATTCCTATTTATTTAACTTGTAAAGCACATATAGGAACAGCTGTTATTGCACCTTTGTCTTGTCAAACAGTAACAGTGAGGTTGAAATTTGCGTGAAATTACCACAGAAAGAACTCACTAGAAAGGCTCAACTTGCAAAATCTGGTTTCAAAGACCCAGTTAATTATTGTTTTGTCTGTCATTAGGAAATCACTTTCCAGGCTTCAGCAACACAGGTAATAGGGTATGATTGCGCCAGGGGAAGGGTTGCAATGGTGGCTGGTGCTGTAGGCAGCAGCCTAAGCCAAAAATCACATCACACACTGAAACCTACAGGCCAAATCAGGGTAATCATATTTATCTCAACTCGCTGTTCCTCACAGGACTAGCTAAAGCCAAATCATATGATTAGGAGGGAATACACCTTCTCTCTGGTGCATCCTTTTCTTGTTCTCATTGTCAGGATATTATTTCAGGAGTTACCACAGTATGCAGACAAAAGGTCAGCTGCTTTTTCTTCATGAAGCCAGCTCAAAGCACCTGGAGACAAAACCCCTATGAATAAAATCCCCAAAGTGATGACAGAAACAGTACCTGATCAAAGAGACTCATTCCTAGCACTGGGAGAGAGGTGTATACCAAATTGTAAAGTGTAATGAACCACTCATCATAGACAGTCTGGAAAAAAAAAAGAACAAAAAAAAGCAAATGAAGTTAGTAAAAAGCTGTGTTTTCCATTTCTTTAAAGTATATGCAATTACTTGCTGCAACACCTTAGTCTGAGATGTTACTGAGACAAAAGGGATGAGATGACTCAAGCTCAGCATCCCTAAACAGGAGAAGGATCATATTATGCCAACCCAATTTGCTCAGCATCCATTGCTGGCTGTAGCCAGAGCAGGATCCCTCTGCACCACTCTGACCCCCAGCCCTTGGATATCTGCACTCCCCACTGTGTTAGTTGGAGGCTTGTTTGCCATGAACAAATACCAGTTTTTTCACTCTAGATGTGTTCCTCTTGCAAGCTCCTGATGTCCAGAGGCATCTCAGGGTTAAACCGCTTGCTCCAAATATGCTAACAACACAAGCACAGATCTTACAAGATCTGCACCAAACTCTAACCTGTGTTACCAGCTGATGGTTGTAATCACTTTTGAATACTTTTGAAAGTCCTGCAAGTGACGTATGTGCTTCATAATGCACCTAAATGCCAGAGAAGCTTTAGACTGGATATTAGGAAAAAAATCTTAATTGAAAGGGTGGTCAGTGTTTAAAAAACATGTGGATGTGGCACTGGAGGACATGTTTAGTGCTGAACG
The DNA here is from genome assembly GCA_017589585.1 of Phylloscopus whistleri. Lineage (NCBI taxonomy): Eukaryota > Metazoa > Chordata > Aves > Passeriformes > Phylloscopidae > Phylloscopus > Phylloscopus whistleri. The sequence goes on from JADMLD010000713.1 coordinate 143,480, forward strand.
TGGCAGTGTTGGGTTCATGGTTAGACTCAATGATCTTGGAAGTGTTTTTCAACCTTAATGATTATACTATTCTTATAATATTCTGTCTCCAGGCATCCATCTTCCAGCAGCAGCACAACTCAGGCAGCAATATCTGCTTTATACCCATGTGACTGAAGAAGACGGACCCAAGTTTGTTCTGTGAGGTGGGAGGAACGGCTTGGTTTATTTCCTTGTAAAATGTTTCCATTAGTTTGCTTCAAAATGCTAGATATAAACTTATAGAATGGTTTTAGTTGGAAGAGTGCTGTAAAATTCATCTAAACCAGCCTCTCTGCAATCAGCACAGAGATCTTCAACCAGGTCAGGTTGCTGAGAGCCCCATCCAACCTGGTCTGGAATGTTTCCAGGAAGGGGGCATCAACCACCTCTCTGGGCAACTTCTGTCAGTGTTTTGCAAACTTCATTGCAAAAAAACTTCTTTGTTATATCAATCTAAGCTTAGTTTAAAATTATCACCCTTTGTCGTATTGCAATAGGCCTTGCTAGGAAGTTCCTCTACACTTCTCTTGTAGCAGTTTTAGGTACTGAAAGGTGCTGTAAGATCTCACTGAAGCTTTCTCATCTGCCAGCTGAACCAGCCCTCATCCCTCAGCCTGTCTTCACAGGAGAGGTGCTGCCTTCTGACCATGTCCCTGACAAACTGAAGCCAAACCTACCTGTGCTGAGAAGCCAGAGAAGAAGCCATACCAGAAGTGCACCAAGGTGAAGGCAAAATTCTTGTAGAAGAAGTACTTGAGGAACTTGCACATGCGGATGTAGGACCACCGTCCGTGGACCAAGAGCAGGCGCTGCAGGTAGCGGAACTGCGCGAAGGAGAAGTCACTGGACAGGACCGCCTGCATCCCCTCCTGGCCACTGATGCCGACCCCGATGTGGGCAGCTGCAGTAAGAGCATTGTTGATCACGTCATTGAAAACTGAGAGTTTTCACTGCCCCCTTTTTAAAATTAGTTACCTGCACTGAACACTGTGTTAATTCCCTCACAGCCTTCATAAAAAGTTATAATGAAAAGTTATTAAAAAAAAAAAAATGGGTGCGCTAGTTGTTTCAGCATCACTATGATTTTTGGCTCTGTGATACATTTCCCATAAATGGGCTTTTATTATTTGAATTAAATTATAGGTTCAGTGACAATTTATGGATTTTTTTCTGAATGCTTTCCAGCAGCACAAATACTGTTGTTCATAATGGCTGCTGTTATGAAACAATAACTTTCATTTATATTGACATGTGACTTTTATTTACATGCGTGCATGTCCTCCCAGCAGCCTTAAAACATCATCCCTGACATCTTCAAACCATTTTAAAGTTTCTCAGAACTGCTAAAAGGCAGACTGTAGTATTTTTACATTTCTTGGGCTTTATTAGTTCAATCAAATAATTAGATGGAAGAGTCACATATTTTTAATTGTAACTTGCATTTATTAAACATGGACATAAGTTTAATGTGGCAGCTAATTATACAGCTTTAACTAATGAATACTATCTTAATGGATGAAGGTTGGTTAGATTCAGAGGTTTCCACTGAACTGAATTGATAAAATCCCAAAGTCTCAATCCTCTTGTGGGGGGAGTGGGTTAGTTTCTAATTATTATGTACACTTTAACTTTCTTCTCCTTTCTTTGCTGACTGCCTGACTTATCTCCCTTGAAGCTCTCTACTTAGCCTTTTCTTTCCTAATTAAAAGGCTCCAGTTAATCAATTCTTGCAAATTAACACAAGGAAGATTAGCAATAGGTCTTTCTGAATAATCTTAATTTAATTATACCTAGTTAGGACTTTTTTTCATAAATTCACTGAGGTAATGCAGCATCAAATGATGCTCAAGGATGGAGAGGCTTGGAAGCCCATCATATGTAACTCAAGGGAGATAATTAACAAACAGCCCTGACACAAGGAAATGCTGAAAAAAACACCCCACGTAATATTATAAGAATATTTACAGGCACAAAAATTTTAGGTCTACTTTGAGTCAGGCCCTCTATGATATAAACTGTTATATACACTGCCCTTGTGATGGTCTCCATGAAGATGCATGGATTGACACATCACAGCCCATGTGGGCTTTTCATGGAATCATAGAGTCATTTAGGTTGGAAAAGACCTATAAATCATCAAGACCAATCATTTTGTCCTTTCTAAGGTAGAAACAAAAAAATAGGCACTTAATTCAATCTTAGCTCCTGAAGGAGCCCAGTGTGAGCCAGAAGGCAGGAGACACAACTAACCTGTAGTGAGAGTGCTCTGTAGAGGTCTGCCAAAATTTAGGACACAGACACTTGTTTCTACAAAGAGGGTGGTACAGGAGGCACTCAGATATGTGTTCCTGCTGCTGGCCCACCTCAGAAGGCAAATACCTCTTTGAGTCAGTCTGCTACAGCATGCTGGCTGTCAGCCATCACTCACTTTTGATCATGCTGACATCGTTGGCACCATCTCCAATTGCCAGGGTCACAGCCTTCTTGTACTTTTTCACCAGCTCCACCACCTGGGCCTTCTGCAGGGGAGTCACCCGGCAGCAGATCACCACTTTGCACATGCAGGCAGTTCTCACCAGCTCCAGCTCCAGGTTCCCCTCCAGCGCGTAAGCCTGGACAGGAGGAAAGGGAGTGTTCAGGGCAAGCTTGCAGCAACTCCTGGCACGACAAAGAGGATGCAGTGAGGTGGCCATGACAGCTGAGCCAGGCTCTTACACATATGTGGGTGAATCCATCCATCCAGTCGCAAGGAGCATTCACACTGCACATAATGCCATGCACCCTACACCTACAAGCTTGCACTTTGGGTCCACCACATCTGGATATGCACCACAGCTGGGTATGCACCACAGCTGGGTATGAACAACAGCTGGGCATGCACAACAGCTGCTCTGGCTGATGTAACCTGACAGAGGGCAGAAGTGTCAAACACCAAGTGCAGGAAGCTGCTGCAGGGCCTGAGACAACCTTGTGTTATCTCCATGTGAGAGAGTCTCTGCTCATCCCTATTGGATTACTATTTAATCTCTGGGAGATGAATAGGAAAGATTTCAATTTGTTAAGTGCTTAATTAAGAAAAAACATGTAAAAAGTTAAGCTCAGGTGGGCATGACAAAGCAAAACACAAAGCTAGGGAGAAGGCTGCTTTACTCTGAGTGCTGACCTTTTAAATCAGTCAGCTGTGTTATTTCTATTTGAGAAGCACTGAGATAATTGGATGTCTAGTCACCCCTCCAGCTCTGTATGAGGAGGAGGAAGCAGTGTGAGCTTTTCATATTTCTTTCAGATCATGCTTTTTGGCTCTGTTCTTTTTGTCTCTTTTTAGCAGACATGTATGGAAGGAATCTACAAGGCTCACTCCTGCTCAGAGCCATTAGAGCAGGCCCACTGCTCTGTCTGTGTAAGGCAGACAGTCCTTACACCACATATTCCTTCTTTTTGAAACAGAGAGCTGTGAGTCACCAGGGTCCCCTTTTTCCTCTGTCATGGCAGCAGGCTTGCTCAACAAGAGACCTTTTCATGGTTCAGCCTGAGCACTGCTGGTCAGTGCAGTCAGAGATGGCTTTTGCCTCAACATCCTTGCTGCACAGCACCAGCAAAATGTTATCACATTGTTATTAGTGGTGCAACTGCATACAAATCAACCGGCATGATAATGCCATTAAGGATGCTGACGATTTTCTGTTCACTGCTTTGTTCAGGCAACACCAGATGTGTGCATAGCCCAGCACTGCCCTCCCACCCCTCTGCAGGCAGGGATAGAACACCTAGCAGGTGCTGTGGGTGGGACAGTATCAGCACTGCTACCGTTGTTCAAGCTCATAGAAACAAATAAATGGCATCTAGGTTTGTCTGCATTGTCCTTGTGGTCCCCACCAAGGAGAAAGTCATAACCTTGGTGAAGAAACTCATTGTGCCTACTCTGTAAGGACTGGCTGCTCCCACGCAGCCCAGATATGAGTTTCTTTATGTGGGACATATCCCAGGGTGTCAGTAAGTGTGTGTTTTTCCAGGAAGATAAAGAAAGCTTTGCCATCACTGCCAGTGGAGTTCTGGTAGCAAAGCACTCAGGGTCTGTGCTGCAGGCAGAAGGGATGGAGTAGGAACAGGCAAGGAGCTTCCAGCTGATGTCCATGCAATGCACATAGACCAAACCTGACAGACCTCTTGTCTGCTTTCCAGTGGGAATCTAAAGGGGATTATAGCCCCGGAGGAAGTGAGTGTAGAAGAAGGTGAAAGGGTACTTAACAAGCCAGGTACTGTCTGAGGTGTTTGGGGTCTGTATACATGCCACACGAGCCAAAAGTAGAGAAAGATGAGATTTTCTTAATTTCCCATTTCTTAATGGGCTGGTGTAGAGCTGGGAGTGAAAATTTCTGGGCTGCCATTAAGAAAGGTAGCAACCACAGGGAACAGAAGCACCTTTTTTCTAGAAGGCAGCATTTCTCAGAACTTTCTAAACATATCTATTTGCTTTCACTGAGATCTGGGAAAGTAAAATAAAACAGATAAAGAAACCTGACATAAATTAAACCTTCCTCACAGGTTTGGATTGATCTAAATTGTTTTTCTTTCCTCTATCTGGTTCTAAAAAATTTCCTAATATTGATAATTCATTGCAGAGTTTCACTGTTCTCATCATGAAGACATTTCACCCAGAACTCTCTTATCTCAGTTTAATTCCATTACTTTGTTTACCTGTTATAATTTGAAGAGTATTACCAAGACTGATTTTGAAGACTATTACCGAGTATTCTCCAGGCTCAGAAATCCCAACTGACTCAGTTTCCCCCTATGCTTTCCAGATCATGCCTGACCCAGATTTCTTTGTACTCTCTCCCAGCCTGGTGTTACCTGCTCTCTTTCTAAGCAGTTAATGCAAACACTGAGCATCAAATAGATGCGGGATAACCCTCTGCAGATGACAGCTATCTGTTGCTTTAGATCAACAGTGAGCCCTTCAGAGCCATGCTTCCCAAGCAGTCTTTTATCTGTCACTTAGCAATTTCATCTAGAGTGTATTGCTTCAGTTTGCTTGGAAGAACATCGTGGGAGAGAGTATCAATATATTAGTTAAGTCATAAGATCTATATCCTATAAATTAAGCGTATCTGTTTTCAGCTGTGTTTAGTAGAATATGTCCTTGGCATTGAAACCCACGTCTCATGTTATCTTCTTGCTGCAAACACAAACCCGATTATTTTTCTAGTATGTTTCCAGAAATTAAATATGATTCAGCTACTCTATCCCTCTTGTTCACTAAAGATCAAGGCCAACTGTTCTTTGGTCCTGAAACATCTTCTGAAACACTGTCACCTTTGATGTCTCAGATACCCACAGAATCTAAACTACAAGTAGGAGGGAAAAAAAGCCCTTGTCCTCTATAGCTGAATTTTTAAAGCATTTTTCAGACTTCCAGTATGTCTTGCAATAAGTTTTTCAAGGAACTCATCCCTAGCAAGGCTCTGAACCTTCCTTACCAGGCTGTGGCCAGTGATAACCAGACCGTACACCCCATTTGCTTGCTCATCAGGTATAATTATTTGGTTTTTTGAAGATTTTTCAAACTGAATGTTGATTTCATCACTGTCCAGAAAGGAGTCTGGCTTCATCTTTTTTCTTGCATTCCTAAAAAAAAACAAAAAAAAACAAAAAACAAAAAAACCAAAAACAGGATAATAATGAAAATCTGAAAACCTTACAAATATAGATATGTTTTGTAAAAGCAACTTTACGAAAACAAAAAATCAATGCTTCTCTTCGATAGTTCAGTCCAATTTTTACTGTATCCCTACAACAATAAGCATTGTTTAGCTGCTGCTGCCTGCACAGATCATCCACATTTCTGGAACTCTAATGAGTGTTGCTAAACTTCTGCTGATTTTAAGTCAAACAAACCATCTGAGTGTCATGAAGGATGGTATCCCAAAGGACATCCAATTTTCTATGCGTGTTGTCTGGCAGCCATCTACTCCAAGACAAAAAGGCTGCAAACCTTTTCCATTTTCCACTTTTATCTAAGAACCTGTGTCTATAGAGGAGGTGAGGAAGGAAAGTAAGTTCTCAGTTACTGCCAAAAAGGTATTCAGACAAAGGACGTACTCAGACAAAGGACAGCAAAGTGAATAAATGGCAATAGCTGTACAGCAATGGCATAGCTCAAACCTGGAGCCAAAGCCTTTGTGGCTCAGGATCACTTGCTGGTCAATTTCAGCTGATACTCCCTATCTGACTCTGCTTTCTTATACTTTTATTTAATTTGAGCTCTTGGATCAAGAAGCTTCAGCATTTACTCTCAGAGGAGATTTCTACATTGAGTTTAGCTTCTGGATCTTCCAGGGAGACAGCTCTCCCTTATCTAAAGTCCCTGAATGAATTGCAAGGAAAGCTGACAGGGAAAAAGAAGGTGGAATGATACAAAACACAAATAGTGCCAGTGCACAGCACTGAAACTGTTTTTCAGCCATTTACCTCAGCTCATTCAGTACGTCATCAGATGTGCTGCCTTCAATAATGAAAACATCTTCCATGTCATCATTCAGCAAGTTGCAGGAATAACCAATATTCATTGCTGTCTCTGGGAAAGATAAACCAGGAAGATAACCCATCTCAGCAGCCCCAAATTCACCCACTTCTGTGGCCTTTTTGTTCACATGACAAAAGCTCTCTTTCTAACTTCAAAGAGATTGGAGCCTTTCAGAGGCAACAGTAAGAGAACCAGAAGAGTCACTTTGATGGGTGTAGCAACAAATTTGACTTCACAAGACCACAGGAAAAAAAAAAAAAAAGTCTACCAAAATGAAAAAGCTTAAAGTCTTTGACCAACATACTTGGAGCAACAAAAAAACATTTCATGTTGACAAAATTTTTTTCAGGATTTTTAACTTGCCCTCTCCCTACTTCCAGAAAAGCCCCAAAACACAGCTCTGAAAACGAATATGATATTTTGTCCATAAAATTCTGAAAAAGATATTTTGGTATTTTATAGCAAAAGTACTGCATTCGGAACATGACAAAATTAAATGTTTGATTTTTCTCAAAGATTCTCTGCTCATGTCTTGGATGAAATTATTTGCCAACACTTTTGGCCTCCCTGAAACACCACTGTTTCAGTGAAAATACTAGGTCACCAAAAGAATTCACTGGAGTCTATTTGCTGTTCTTTCTACCTCCAAAAGCCTGTATTTCCTCCATTTCCATTTGGGATGATAAGTGCCAGAAACTAACTGAAATGCACCCAACATCCACTTTAATATTGAAGTTTCTGGAAAGCAGGACAAGATTTTTTTCCACCTTCTTCACCTGAATGATCAACTGGATGAACATGACACCTTTTCACAGATTATGTCAGGGACTATGGGATGCTTACTGTCACATCTCCAAAGGCAAAGGATGCTGCCTTCACCCTGCTTCCACTCTCATGACAAAAATTAAGGACATGCACGAACTACAGTCATCTGCTCTAATTCCAGTTAACTCAAATTTTGCATAGCTGGCAATGAAGCAAAGCCCTGTAAGTTTGTCTTCTGTGCAGTTTTCAAAGGATGAGAACACAGGTCTTAGTAGAACCACTCCAACAGTGGAGAAGAGAAGCATCCAAAGCTGTAGTGCCTTTACCTTGCTTATCTCCAGTGAGAACCCAAATCTTGATGTTGGCTTTGGCAAGAGTCTCAATTGTCTGTGGGACCCCGTCTTGTAGCTTGTCCTCTATAGCTGTGGCACCTAACAGCTTAATAGAAATGGCAGGGAGCTGGTTAGGTCCTCCCACTGCTACCAAAGGAAAAAGCATTAAACCTAATTATTCAAGCAAACACAAATAAAATCCCCAGGAATAAGGTTGTACTGGTTGTCATTCTTCCTCAGCAAATTTACTGTACCGAGTACAGTACAGCCCTGATCCTGCAGATGTTCTGGGCTCTAATCCCCCCCAGGCTCTGATGGATTATGAATATGCATAAAAATATTTGCAAGAATGTTTGCAGAGCTACAGGTCTGTGTTGTTCCATGTGTTCCCTTCACAGCAGATAGAGTTTTAGTAGAGGGATAAAGACACTGTGGATCCATGTCCCCAAACCTCCTCTGGTGTGGAACTTGATCCCAGCTGTGCTGTACTGCAGATGTCACATGGCTGCTAAATATCTTCTCCAGCCCTTAATACACCTGTCCCCACCCCTGGTCCACACTGTCACACACCACAGGCTGCTCAGGACACAAACCTTCTCTTTTTAAAAAAGTTACTGCTTTTTCTGCTATTTGGAGATAGTTGGTGGCTTTAACCTGTCATATAAGGGACATGGAGGTTTCACTGCTACCACCTACCTCCTGCTGCTTGGAGACTAAATTTAGAGGTTGGCTTTAAGCCTGGGATTCCTTTTGGCATCCTGGGATGTCCATCATACATCAGCTATGAGCGTTATCAATCTAGGTTAACAGCTCTGACGGAACTTCTCTACAGGGTCCTCAAAACTGTATGATCCCTGTGTTACAGTAGGCCCTGATCCAGCAAGAGAGATTATGCAACTTCCAAAGGCCAGCATTTCCCCAGATCACACTTGCTTCTTCCCTGAGCCCTGCTGGCATTCTGAGCATACAGCTAATGGAAGGAACAAAGGTGTCCGCCAGGATTTCTGGGGTTTCAAGAAAGCACTGCCACGAGTGCAAAAGCTGGATTGCTTCTCCTCAGATCACACACATGCTTTGCATTCATTATTCATGGCTCTAAAACACAGGCAAATCCTCCAGGGCATTTAAAAACTGTAACAACACTGAGGGAGAGAAGAATGACTTGAAGATCACAGTTTAGCTCTATTTCAAATTGACACAAACATGTTCATGGATATCATCTACCCATCCTGCCCAGGGCTGGAAGAACAAAGGAGACACTCTCAGGGGCACTGGGAATTATTCACTGCCTGCCATTTCAAAGGCTAGAAAATAAATAGATCAGCCATTTGCACATACAAAGGATAGCTATGAAATATTTGTGTCCGCGTCATCTCCTGCAGGCTCTGGTATGTCACTTCATCACGAGAAAGCTACTCTGACACCCACGTGAGTTAAAATAAAACCATTCCCCTGAAGTGGTGGCTGACACCCCAGTTATGGGTTCCTGATGGAGGTGCCAGTGAACACCCAGGGCTGCCATGTTCTGACCTGCTCCTGTCACACAGCCCACTGAGCTGTTGGCAGAGCAGTGTTTACCAAAGTCATACTGAGCTGTTTATTGACAAACCACCACCCTCACTGCCTCCTCCAGAGCATGGCCCAGATTCCCTGAATTACCAACCATTAGGTCTTTTTCAATCTCTTCATATAACTCCGACAGTTTGTCTTCCCGTCCTTCCAAGGCAGTGCTTGCTTCATGGTGACGCCTGATCCAATCCTCGAAGTACTCTTCCTCCAAGCTTTTATAGGCCACCACGAGTGTCCTCAGGCCTTCTCCAGCAAACTCCTGCAAGATAGTGGTGAGGCAGAAAGGTCCAAGAGCAGTCTGGTCACCTAGGCTTACAAAGGACCCTCAGAGAGCAGACTGCTAAAAGTGTCTTAGTAAAGTTTGCAGAAGAAAGGTGAAAAAACAACACCTTAGGCCACAAACACTGGGGCATTTTAAAATAGCAGTTCCAGACCATTTATCATTGCCATCTGTGGTCCATATGGAAAAAAAACCAAACAAAAAAACCCAAAAAACCAAAAAAGCCCCCAACCAACAACAACAACAACAACAAAAACCACCAAAAAACCAAAACAAAAACAAAAACAAATAAACAAACAAAAAAAACCCACCAAAAACCACACCAACAAAAAACCAACAAAAAACCAAAAAAAAACCCCCACCCAACAAAACTCAAAAGGGCTTTTCTACTTTCTGACTCTAAAACTTTACCACTAACAAGGCATTTGTTTCCCAGGCTTGTATTTCTCAACAAAATGTCCAGAACAGTGAGACCTAAATAAACACTGAACACAGCCTCAAATTTTGCATGTGAGTTCAACATTTTTAGAGTATGAATTATGGCTGAAATGCACAACATGAGCACATCTAGTCATGGCAGCTGAGCAAGTGCTTGTAACTGTGCTTTCTGATGGACAATGTGGAGCTCAGTGGTGGAACAGCAAAGATGCATTTGTGAAATGCATCTCTGGGAGGTGTTTCCCCGGGCTTGCAGTAAAAGTGCATCAGAAACAGGTCACAGATCTTCTAAATGTCCTGCATTGGATTTGCCGTCTCTGTCCATATTACAGAATCATAGAATGACAGAATGACAGAATGCCCTGGTTTGGTAGGGACCTTAAAGATCATCTCATTCCAACCCCTGCCATCGGCAGGGACACTTTCCACTAGACCAGGTTGCTCAGAGCCCCATCCAACCTGGCCTTGAACACTTCCAGGGATGGAGCATCTGCATCTTCTCTGGACAACCTGTTCCAGTGTCTCATCATCCTCACAGTAAAGAAATTGTTCCTAATATTTAATCTAAAACTACCATTTTTCAGTTTAAAGTCATTAACCCTTGTTTTATCACTACATGCCCTTGTAAAAAGTCTCTCTCCAGCAGTCTTGTAGCCCCTTCAGGTACTAGGAGGTGTTATAAGGTTTCCCTGGAGCTTTCTCTTCTTCAGGCTGAACAAACCCAAATCTCCCAGTTACAAGAGAGGTGCTCCAGCCCTCTGATCATTTTCATAACCATAGACTCACTCCAAGAGGTCCATGTCCTTCTTATGCAGAGGATCCCAGAACTGGACAGTCTTCCAGGTGAGGTCTCACAAGACCAGAGCAGAAGGACAGAATCACCTCCTTTGATCTGCTGACTGTCCTGGAGCAGTACAAATGGCACCTGGTGCTCATGCTTAGGCAACTAATTTGAGACCTAAGGCCATAGAAATTGTTTCTCTATTCCATAACTTAAGATTGGTGCTTAAGTGCTGTTTCTAAAATCTGGGGGTTTTTTTCCTGAGGACAAAGTATGCTGGAGAAAATGAAAACATCAAATGCAGAGATGTTGTTGAGAAGGGAGCTCTTACATTCAGGTGTTCTGTGGTCTCCCCTTTGAGAAAGTTGCAGGATGGATGAAGCAGTTCATAAAGAATGGTGTCAGCCCCCTTGCAGTACAAAGTCAAATCACCTTCTGGACTCCGCACTGTGAGGAAAAGGAAAAGAAATGCTACAAATCCCAGACTGAGTCTTTTGGGGTACAAAGCCCTTCCATCAAAACCAAGAACAATTTCTACAGGTGTCTGAATTTCCCCAAGTTTTGGCAAACTATCAGGAATCAAGACAAGCTCTGCTTAGAAAAGAAGAGAGTGCATTGGTCTGAGCAGACACTACATTGTCCCTACAGGCAGAAGTTCACTCAAAAGTTAAGAACAACTTGTTTTTAGGGAACTGGTCCTACTTCTCCTATTTTCCTACCAGTAAACTGTAACAATTACAATATTCCTGAAATATTAGAGTATTTTGGAGTGCTAATAAAGGCTGCAAAAAGTTTCTTAAATAATTTCTCAAATTTCTGTTTGGGAAAGTGGGTTTCTCAACTCATTATTGCTTTCTCATTTCCTACTTCCTCAAATTTTTGATAATTGAAAAGCTGATTGGAAGAAAGGCCTTTCCTGCATTGTAATGAGTGAAGCAAGATACATGAAAAGCTTAGTGTATTTAGGAGGCTGGCTTCCATCACTGTGGTCCAGATGTTGGGATTTCTCCCACCTGCCTCCTTCAAGTATTTTTCTGGCACTGTAGCTGTATAATTATAAAGTCAAGGCAGCCCATCTCAAGTCCTCAGAAATAAATGTTATTCAGAGCACATTGCAAAGGAGGTCTCCTAGAAAAATGCATCATATTAGAATGAGGGACAGCTCCAGTACCTAAAAAGTCAGGAAGGAAAGAAAGCAGCAAAGACAACATACCAATCACGGACATTCGCTTGCGAACATTGTTGAAATCAAGAATAGCCAGAAGTTTGTAGATTTTTGTTTCTCCCATTTCCACAACAGTGATGGTCTCTGGTGTGCGGGCCCGGAACACAAATCCAAAGTTTCTGGCAGCAGTGACTAGGGCTCCCTCATCAGGAGATTGTGCTTGATACACCAAGTTACCTGACATGCAAGAAAAAAAATGTGATGTGGTTTCTGACTTATTTCTCAGCTAAAAAAATTACAAAATCTAAGTCATAATATAGCAGTTATCACTTTGCTTTTCTGTCTATCCACAGAGGTGCAGCACTAAAAACCATCTCATGTCCACACATCTCCATCAAGTCCTACCAACCCATCCTCTAGGACAGTGCAGGAGGCCCCCTGGATTCTTTTGGGGATTTTAATCACTCCCTTTGGAGTCTAACATCTCACTGAGAGAACAAATTCCTTGGGTTTAGCCAGTTTTAGTTAGATCTGCATGTATTTTTCTGATTTTCACTTTATACCTGTCAATTAATTCTAGCCTTTAAAGCATGGCTTTCAACCTGTCTGGGATTTGAGGAGGCTGACCTAGTAGCTGTGGGAACACTGGGTGAGAGGAGTCAATGAGTCTCCAGTGGATAGGTGCTCTATGTTCTTTGCTTTTTGGGACTAGGACCAGAGTAGAGAAAGAGCGGGGCAAGCCTCTGCCACCTCAGGGAAGCTGTGGCACCTGCAATTTCCGCACTCCAGGGATGTGGTGTTTGCAGTAGTGTCAGCTCCACCACAGGAACACACAGAGAGTGGAGGCCCTGGTCCTTTCTCTTCCCATGTGACATCTCCAAAGACACCGATTTATGTGCAGCCATACACTACAGAAAATCACCAGGGAGCCAAAAGGACCAATAACAGCTTCTGTGGAGAGAAGACATGCTGTGGTGCGAGTGAGCATAACCACTCATTCCAGTGCCTTCAACAGTCCTCACCTTCCTTCTTCTCCTCTGGCATCACTGTGTGACAAAGTGAGAGCAGCCGGAAGAACGTGTGCGTTGGGACATCATTCAGCTTCACGGCTTCAACCAGGCTGTGGTCATAGAAGGCAAACTTTGGGTCAGCTAACGGGTTGTATGAGAAATCGACCTTCTCTGTGTTCTGAAAAAAAACATGGCATGGTATTATTTGTTGAGGTCTCACATGCTGTACACCAATGTCTGCCCAACACAGCCCCTCCCTCCTCACATTTACAAAAGACCCTATCCTGTAGGGCTGGCTGCTTGTGACAGAGATTGGTGGATTTAATGAAGTAGGCGGTCATGAAAGGTATATAATCATAGGACAGGACAGCCCAAGAACCAATTAGCTAAACTGGCTCTCTGAGTGGAAGCTAATGCCCTAACAGGATCCTTGCCAATGGATGCCTACAATGAAGAAGTGCCTGCCTTCAACACCTGCCTCCTTAGAAGCACCGTGCTCATTATGTCAAAGGCTGCTTGTGACAGTGGAATGCAGGAGCCTAGTTTAAAACAACTCGTAAGTCTGTCTTATCCGCCATGTTCTCCGAAAGCCAGAAAAAAAATCCTGATATGGAAAAAATAGGACAGACAGGTGACGTAAAAGTTAAACTCCACAGGCACTGCCCATTTTGTCAAAAAACAAGGAGCCCCAAGCAGAGTGGAGCACATCGGAGAAATGTCCGGAAGCTCACTGCATGATGTGTCATGGACTAAGGGACTGCCAAGCCTGCCTCAGACAATTCTGACTCCCGCCCCATCCCTGATGAGCTCAGAGTTTCCAGGACAGGAATCATCCTTTTGACCTCTGCACATTGACATTTAACACTCAATCCAAGAGCACAGACCAACCCCTCCCACACTCGTCTGTGCAGCGAGGTCCAGGCACAGCAACATCGTGGATGTGTAGGCAGCAGGACTCTGCTCCAGAGTGTCACAAGCAGCAGGGTGGGGTGGACGGTTGGCAGGGGTCAAGTGTTTGTCACCAAGCAAGGCTGACAGAGAGAGGGCAGGCTGGAGGCACAGTACTCAGCACAAACAGCCTGTTTCAGTGGGCAATTTGAGTGCTAAATGGACTGGAAATGAATAATTGGAATGATGAGTGGGATTTTTATCATCGTCTTGCTGTTTGTTATTTGGATTACTGCATGCAGCTTTCAGACATTTTAGAAATGAAGACAAGCATTTGTGCCAGCAATCAGAGGCTAAAGAAAAGTGTAGAAATGACACATTATCACTTTTTGAAGCCCAGACATTAGAGGAATTTGACATTAGAGGAATGTGACCTCGCAATTGGTATGAACTGTACTCATTAATTTCTTGCTAAAGCTTTAATTAACTGCCAAGGTTAATGAAATTCATCAGTGTCCAAGTCTCTAACAAACATCAATGGTCAAGTGTTCAAGAGAAGCTGTGCATGCACCAGGATGTCAGGTGAAGCAGAGGAGACAGTGGGCTGTTCCCAACCTGCAGGTTTAACCCAGGCTTATTGGAAAGGAACTTAATTCTGGGAATTCTCTGACATCCAGAGGAACACACATCTCTGTTGTGAGCATCAAGAACATCAGCTCTTGCACAGTCAAGAACATAAGGTATGCAGAGTTGTGTCCACTGGTACTTATCCAGGTCCACTGAAAGCATAGATCCTGATAGCACTTGAGCACTTACCTCATTTACTTCTATCCTTTGCCCAGACATATCATACACATCACCTGCAAGCAAGAAAGATGAAATTATAGCCACAAACTGTGGGTAAGTGCAGCCTCTGAGCCACAATATTGGGTAAAGTGTTTCTAAGCTAGAATCTATTTTAAAAGTTTCAGTACATTGACATGGGCACTGACAACAATCAGTTTCTGTGTTGGTTCATGACAAAATCTGGAGACTGATAGATGCTTGAAACACAAAGCAGTTACCAAAAAAGTAACTGGCTTTAGAGTAAAGAAGACTTGTCTGGAGCTGAACACAGACATGATAGGGTTTCTAGTGCCAGGTAGGAAATTAAAGTGCTTCCAGGGAATGACTTCTCTTGTGCCTTCTCTTTCAAAATCCAGCTCCTGGATCCTACTATTTGCAGCAGTCCCTGGACACCCACAGAAATGGAGTTTTCAAAGCCCATTTTTCCCACATCTAGGTAGCAAGGCTGCCCTATTGATTCTCCCTGAATGGATGATCTTCTCATAGGAATTGAAGACATGTCATCTCCAAGAAACACTATTAGAACTTCTTCCTGGAGTAAAGTTTCACTGGAAAGGTCTGGACTGTGCAGAGGCCAGCCAGTCCTAATACTTCATTGAAATAAGATTGAAATGCAATTAATTACAGGAATGATTGACTCATGTTTGCACCAGCAAGTTCAACTGTGACCAAAGTCAACTGTAGTGCTGGTGTGCCTTCACAAAGGCCCCAGGAGTGTAAAAGAAACACAGTAAATACCTCTCCTGAGAACCTATGCATCAGCTGATTCCCTGGGAACCATAGCCAAGAGGCTTTTGTACATCTCCTTCCCCCAAGCCTCCAGAGGAGATCAGAACTAAATCATCCTTTCTGGAATTACTTTCCTGAATGTCCCTGAGCAGCAGAGAAGTACTGTGCTAGGAAGAAGATAAACATTTAGAAAACTACAGGCAATAGATTGTTTGCTTTCTTTGCATGTATTTCCCATTCATTTCTTGAACCCTTAACCTGTATCTATGTTGGTGGTGACATCTGCTTCAGGAAAGTCAATTAAGGACACTTGATAGGAGAGATTTCAAACTGTATAGCAGTACTAATGTTAGATATCATAATAACACTGTTTGAGATAAGGTGGTCTTCAAATATGCACAGATTCATAGGAAGAAATAACTTCTTTTATTAGGTCAGCTGATAACACTGAGAAAAGATGCAAACTTTCTGGCACATTAGTGCATCAATAGGTCTGATACAGGCAAAGCAAGCATCCATATACAAATAAGCCGTGACTAATTTCTCTGGGGCATCTAATGATGGTAATCAATTAGGCAGTTTACAAAGAGCTAGCACCTCTTGAGCAGTATGAAGAAAACTGCCTGGGGCCATAGCATGAACAAGCCTTTCAAATCAATAACTTCTAGGATCTAACATAGTTAACAACCCATGTTTCCCATTTTGTCCAACTCCCTACAAACTTTTCTCTCTTCTGGAAGGTGAAGAATGCCAGGTGTAAAGACAAAGACCAGGTCATTTACTAGTCCAGCTACCTGAAAAGGATGTGGAAAATCACTGCTTATGTCATGAGAAATTGCTGAGAGACAACAGTGTGAGAAGCTGACAAAATTTGCAGATGAGCCCCATGAGGGATGGCTGATTTCATAAGTGATTAGGAGGGAGTGAGTTATGTGAGTTACATGTTGTTTTGCAAGATTAGCAATACCTGGGTAACCATGTCCATAATACCATAAAAAACTGTGATTACCTAACTAGTGATATCAGAAAAAATGCCAAACAAATTTGAGTACAGATGTTGTAAATTTGGGACAAATGAGGTGAAAATAATAGTGTTGGTTCTTTAGCTGGGTTAATACTGGGGCAGAAAAAGGGAGATAAAAGAGTGAGGAAAAAGGGGGAAACAATTAATACATGGCAAGTGATGCAATCAGGTTGTCCAGATATCCCTGATGGGCAGCCTTACACTTGATCACTGCAGCTCCTTACATGGCACTCTCTTCTGGATATCAGATTTAGTCTCTGTGGATGAAGAAGCACACAGTGAAGAAAACCCGGGGAGTAAGACAAACATACCATAGGATTTGCCATTGATGGAGCACTTGTTGAAACACATGATGTTCTGGGTGAGAGTTCCTGTTTTGTCTGAGAAGATGTACTTGATCTGCCCCAGCTCTTCATTGAGTGTAGTGGTTCGAGCCTGAGCTGGCGTGTCATTCAGTGGGTAATACATTTTACGGTCCCAGTCGATGTAGAAACTGTTACCCAAGCGTATAATCTCCACACTGATGAAACAGAAAGAGAAGGTTATGGAATATTCATTAGCTTAAGGGACAAGCTCTTTATCTTCAGCATCACCATTATCAATTGCAATTAGAAGACAACTTTGAAGTAATGACAGGTTGAACTCATCTGTCCATAGGTGGCCTGTGGTAAGGGTTGCTGAAGCAAGTCGCACTGAAATGATCTGCTAAGTTTACAGCAAACACATTTCCATTGTTTATAAAGCAGTACTTTATAAAACTGCTTGGAAAGTTTCAGAAGTTTTTGGACTGAGAAGTGAGGCAGGAGCAATGTGTTTCAGTTAGTGTCATTTCAGGAGGTGGTTTCCAGCAGAGCTGTGGGCTGGGCTGAGCTCTGCCAGGGGATGAGCACAGCCATGTCTCAAACAACAGAGAGCTCCACAACAAGAGAGCCATTGTGTCTCTCAGGACAATCAAAAGAGCAGCATCAGCTCGCAGATGACATGAATTTCCACCTTGCTGGGTGACATACTGGATAGGAATGGAATGCACGCCTCATGTTTACCAACACAAAAGAGAGTCTCAGTAGCAAAGCTGACTGAAGGTAGGTGCAGTGGTAAATTAAACAGGGCTATGCAGTCTTTACCCCAGCCCCAAGTTTTGAGAGCACAGACACATTGCCTATCTGTCACTCCTATCAGCAACAACCAACACAGCTCTGCCTTGTCTGGGAAGAGATAATACTCTCAACTGCTCATATAGCACCAAGTATTTCAACCTAATTGAATCTACTTACCTGGCAAGGCTCACAAAGTCCTGAAGCCACCTTGAAGAACAGGCCATTCACTCACTGTTAGCAAGATGCTAATGGTGGCAGGCTTCCAGCCCTGCTCCTATAGCATCCTACACACCTACACCTCCCATTTAACTGCAAAATCATCCTCTCCTCTTCCAGGGCTCACTGCATTCCCCACTCCAACCCTGATAAAGCCTTCTGAAGGCAGCAGAAACAAGAAAAGTGTCACTGTGGTTGTGTAGGAGCATCCATGATGGGGCTGTGTTAGGTTTTAAGGAAAATGCTGTTAAGGCAAAAGCTAAATCTCTCCAAAGATCAAAAGTGAAAGGATCTTTCAGCACCTACCTGACGTAGAGTGAAATAGGTACCACTGTGTTTAGAATGATCACGTATGACCAGAACATGAGGAAGCCGGAGTAGGAGGCAGAGTTGACACCCTCAGCCCAGGGCAGATAGACCTGGAAGTAGTAGCCCTTATCATGCTCCCAGATACCATTGCCAATGGCTAGGATGAGACACATCAGTGCTAAAAATGCAAAGATCTGGGAAAAAAATGAAAAACAAACCAATCAAACAAAGTCAAACCCAAAGAAAATGTATTGCATTTAAGAAACAAGGAATTTATTATGTACAGGTTAATCAGAAGGCCCTAATGGGATAGGGTTGGATAGCCTCAATCATAGGAAAATGTGGCTAGGGATGAAAAGGAAAAACCAGCAAAATTATGATATTTTTACCTCAAGGACAAAACTACACAATGTAGAGTCTGGCAACTTGGAAGTAAAAGTGCTCGAACATCTGGGGGTTTAAATCCCAAGCAGATATCTCAGTTAGGGTGGTTACAGCAGTCTGCTGCAGAACACCAAATCTCATTAGAGGAGAGTTGAGCTGAGGGTCCTCAAACCTCTGTTGTACACTTGAGAATAGAAATTGCCTGGAGGACTTAACTTTGCTATTTGCCAGATGTATCACAGTCTTCCTCACAATTTCTGAAAGACTACTAAGGATAATCCAGCAGTATACAGTCTGGAATTTAGCACTGGATATTATTCTGATGGTTAGAGGAGAGTTAATTGCTTTCTCAATGCTAATGGTTGCCTTGGTATCTACCCTCACAATTTGATTACATTTCGTTTGAGCAAACAAAAGCAACACCAACCAGTGATGCGTATCCTTGGGCTGTAGAGAAGCCTGTTTCCTGAAGCCTAAAGCAACCAGGGCAACAGCAACTGGGAAGTGAATTTCAAATGGGGAAACCTTACTGAAAACTGAGGCTTGCTCAGGAGCACTATTTAACGGACACAAAAATATTATATAGGTCATAAAGCATTTTTTGATTAAAAAAAGACAAGACTGTAGCAATATATTTATTTGGAAAAGAAAACAGAAAGAACAGGAAGAAAGTAATTTAACAGCAATTATTACAAACTGCAAGGTATTACAGAACTGTGAATATCCAACAGTATCAAGAAAAGATAAAGTATCAAGAAAAGAAAAAAATAAAGTCATAAACAGGTGTGTGAAAAGCAAATGTGTTAATAGACAGTCCTTCAAGAGGAAGGAGAAAGGAAGAAGAAGGACTTATCTGCCCTATAGTAGATGAAAAAGGCAGATTATGTTCACTGACACAGAGCACTGTGTGGCTCTATCTGCTAATAAGCATTTTCAGTGCAGCAGGTGCATCTAATTCAAAGATGGAAGCTTAGTGGTTAGTTTTTAACAATACCTTAAAAACTGGGAAGAACCACCATTTTGGAATCCTGCTAATATAATTACAATATTTGTAAGGTAGAAATGATGATGGTGGGGGAGATAAACTGCAGTTAACTTGTCATCCTTCCCAGACAAATGATGAGAAAATAATTCTTTCAGCATGGTCTTTTCCAAACATTTGATATAAAGCAATCAATATAATAATAAAAAAGTGAAGATATGGAGTCAGCAGGCTGCATAAAAGCGCAATTAAAAACCATCTTTTGCAAGGATCATCATTAGGGAGGAAATATCAGTAAGTTGGACCATTATGTAAAGGCCACACAGCAACAATCACTTTAAAATCGTAATCAACCTTTTTAAAAAACAGTAATTGAGGGACAAACATAGAAATATTGATGGTAAAGTTAATATTTGTACTGTTGAGGTAATCTAAGGGAGGAAGAATGATACTTCTATAGAGCAATATGAATCACTTGGTGAAAAGTTCATGCCTGATCAATTCAAGTTTTAATATCAAAAAGCCACAAAAGGGAACTGCAGTAAAAAAAAAGGTGGCAGTCTGAGTTTCAGGGGACACATTTATTTCATACATGAGTAGTAGCTTTTCTATTTAGTTGTGTGAAGCCAAATAAATTGCTCAACTTGTGAAATGGAGACAATATTGCTTGCTGGTAAGGAATGCAGTGCAGTGTTTTTAAACCTCTATGAACCAGAAATTAAAACATACTTCAGTCTGTGCTATTGTAATTATAAGGACTTAAGGGTATTTGAGAGGCATGATCCACCTCACTGCCCCAGAGGTTAAAAAATATCCATTTGTGGAATATCACAATCCATGTAGGAATTTCAATGTGTCATTCAGCAACAGAAATATATGTGGGGCAAGACAGGAGCTGAACTTTCCCAAGGTGTCCCTGCCTATGGCTGAGGTGTTGGAACAAGGTTATCTTTAAGCTCCCTTCCAACTTAAACCACTCTATACCACAGCAGCTCTTGCCTGCAGTTGCACTTGATTTATGTACATTTTGTTTTCTGTGCACTGGGCATGTCAATGCTTTCACAACCCCACTCATGCAACACTCGTGCTTGCACAAAGCTCACTAACATGCTGTTTGATCTGAAACAAATGGAAAGGATCAAGCCATTAAAAGCAGCCCTGAAGATTAATTTCTGTGGACAGAAACAACTGTGTGCAGGGTGTTGCAATTGTAACCACAGCCCTGAAGAGAATGACATGAAAAATCATTGCTTGTGCATGCTCCTGGAGCTTCCCAGCATGAACATCCTCCCTCCCTGGGTCCCTGCCCATGCACTGACTGCTAAAGATCCTCTTGGTAAAAGTTTTGTAAAGAGGAAGTGGCTTTTGACTTCAAGACAAACATTGACTGTTGGACTGTGAATTAAAATAGTCTCGGTTTCTTGATTGGTACTTTGAGTTCTGATCTGGGATTTGAAGCAGTCAGTTGTTTAAGAGATGAATGTGAGAGCTCTCTTTCTCTGAAAATTTGCTCCCCCTAGCCTGCTACGAAGCAGCTTTTGGAGAAAAAAGCATTTTTTCTGGCAAGTGTATCCCCGGTGGAGGAACATTAACTTCTCTCTCAGATCGATGAGAAACACCTCCAAATGTGACAAAACAGCTATGACTGCCATCTGGGAAGGTTCACTTCTGATTAACCCTTGTTGGGGCAGACCAGGGCAACATGTAACAGACACTCCCTAGGCGAACCTGCTTAAACACTCATTCCTTTGTGCCTGGAAGTTTTATGGGCAAACAAACACAAAATAACTTTGCCAGTGTTAATGTGAAGCAAGTTTCACTACATTTAAATTACCTATTTATAGTAAGTCATGGCTGCTTTGTATTCTCCAACTCAAGCGCACAATATACTGCCTGTTTTTATGACCACACTCTGTAACCTTCGACCACCCAATGAGCTGGAAAAACCCAGTGCCAGGTGTGCAAAGAGTCTGGTGTTTAACGTGTGACAGAGCTTTACTTAGACATCAAAATTTTAGGTTCCTTAAAAATGTGTAAAGGAGACAAACACACCCTTGGCTCCTCCAGCGCCCAAGAACGCAGGCAGAGGCTGATGCAATCGGCTGCAACTTGCTCAGTTTTTTTAAAACAGAGCCAGGAGGTAAATTCATCTCATTTGTTTTTATAAAGAGAGGCCAAAGCTTTGGGTGGGACCCTTGGCTTGTGAAAGATTTAGCAAATCTTAACTGAACATGAAATTCCAGATTCCTGGTTCAGTTTTCCTCAGCTCTGTTTCTGTGCCCTGTGGACCCCCCCACAGCCCATTTTCCTCTTCCGTCAGAACATAGCAGGACACTTATGAAAATGTGAAATTCTTCAAATGCTTGCAAAATTTTGAATGTAAGAGGCCCAAGCCTTGCTTGGTTTTCTATACAGTTAAGGGGAGAAAGGGAAGAAGACACTGAGGGAAACAATTTGATGATAACCAAGATTAATAAATCAAGATTTTCCCTTGGTAGAGACTGGTGCAAGATTAAAATTAATGTCCTTACTGGACACAGAGCAAGGCCTCAAGAGGGATTGAAGTTAACCCTGGAGTGCTCTCTGTGCAGTGGCACTGCTGGGCATCCCTGGGCTCACCTAAAGGACTTTTGGGATCCCAAGAAAAAACACAGGTATATAGAGGCTGAGATGAAATGTGGTAGTTGGAGGGTGGTGCCACCCTGAGACATTTGTACTCTAAACCCCAGTGCTGAGGAGGCATGAAGTCAGAGAGGGCAAGGAGAGTTCAGGGCAGCCTTCATGTAATGCACAGACTGCTGTTGGATGCCTCCTCCAGGGCTTGTTCCAGTCCCTGGGAATGGATCCTGTCCTCAGCTGGCTGCTAGGGTGATCTGGAGAACAGGAGTAGTAGGGAAGAAACATGAACAGTGGCCACTGACCACCAGACCTTCCCAGTGTCATAAACTAAAGATGGTGTAGCATGCATGGGAAAGCATGACAAATTTGCACTCAAAGGGAAATAAAATCTGAAACTAGACCTTTTCTTCAAGCAACATTGATTAAAGCAGTGTTAGAGTGTATGTCTTCCTTCCCTGAGTGGCTTTGAACTTAAGCAGTAAAATCTTGAGAGAGTCTGTGAAAGAATCATTATTTCTGCCTGGAAGTATTTGCCATTTGTTAAAACCACTGATGAGCTTAACCCTCAAATTAGATCTGTTTTTCAATCTGAGAAGAGTGCCTGCTAGGTAAGATTAGTGTTCTCAAATTTCTCAGCTGCTAAAAACACCAGTTTCTGAGCATTAATGAGGCCATGTCTAATAATTTACCCTAATGTGTTAAATCAGGAACTGGGATCATGTAAATTAGCAAACTCAATTACCAAGTCCTATGCAGATATCACCAGAGATGCCAAGAAATCAGGAGGAAGAGAGAGAACTGCTAATGTTTATTTAATTAGAAAATGACAAAATTACTAGAAGAAAAAAGGGCTTTGCAGGCTTCAAAATATTTCTCACACATAAATGCAGAGCAAAGGAGAGCAGAGTAAATGACAAGTTCAGAAGGAAAGTCCTTAATTCTGTCAATGTAATGGCCTTGCTTTGCAAGATGGCTTGGCAGAGGTGCTGCAGAACTCAGGCTGCTAATAAATTATGATGTATTTCTTCTTTTTATCATTAGTCACTTCTGATATTCTCCCATTTGTGTGGACAGAGAGGTGGAGCATCTGGAAATGATGAACACATCTGAAGAAAGGAAGACACATTAATCAGACTTACCACCAACACAAGGACATTCATGAGCCGATCGATGCTTGTTCGCTTAAAAGTTGTTTTTCCGCTGTTCTGCATGAGTTTCGTGTCTGGCCCTGGAGATGAAGCACACTTGTTAATTTTAGTAATAAAGCTTAGCTGTTCTAAAGCTGATTCCCTTTGAGGACCCACTGTGCTTTTCAGCATAAATAACCGTCACAGTTCTAATGAAGTCAGGTACACATAGTTTAGAGAGCTGGTGGGAAACTTGGGCAGAAACAGGTTAAGTCATTTGTTTGAAATTGTATGGGGAGAGTCACATAAAACCATTAAATCTGGACTTTGACTCAACTCTTTTCTTTCTACATTCAACCCTTCCTTTCAGGTTTAATCACTTTTCACAGCATATCTGATATTGCTATGTTATCGGTGACATATATTTTCTCACATGTCTAGAGGAATATAGAAACAATAGAAGGACTATGCTCATGAAAAGCATAGATCTAATCAATAATATTATTGATGACCCTGATATTCTAATGTGGATTAAAATCACATAGAAAGGATACAGAGTGTTTATTTCAATATACTTGAGAGAATTCTTAACCAAATTTAATTGTTACATTCTTTCTTAGTCATTGATCAAAACTTCCCTCCTGTACTTTGCTGCATGCATTTCTGAAACAAGAAACCTTTTTTCTTCTCCTACCTGGTAGAAATATAAATACTTGATTCCTTTGTGCATGCTGGGTGTGATGTATCCCTATGCTACTGCTGCTGGGCTCTGCAATTGACATGTTAGTCTTTTCACCTACCAGCATAAATAACGAGTCCAAAGCACCACTCTGTGTTTCTGATAGTACAGCCCCTCAGCAGCATCTTCTCATTGTCCAGGGCATATTTCTCTCCTCGAAGAGTAAGAGTTCCTGTGAATTTATCCAGTTTGTTGTTTGGTGCCTCACATCTGATCTCTCCTGTAAAAAGAAGGTAAAAGCAAAAATGAAAATCTTGGTCCAGAAAGGTGTCATCAATACTGCATTCCCAGCTGTCTCTCAGAGAGACAATATTTCACAATCTAGTTACTCTGGTTAGTCAACTCCTAACCCTGTCATTCCCATGCTATATCTTATATTTACTGATGTTCTGGGATGTTGCTCCTTCCCTATATTCATCTCGTAATTCAAGGGACCACAGTGAACTTGGATTTATCCAATTCTTTGAACATGGCAATTTTTTATTGGTAGAGTGCAAAACAAAGTTTCCACAACTTCTATGTGGGTGAGAAGAAATGTTGAAACAGCAACATACTTTTAATCCATTCACAGCAAATTCATAGTGGTAGGATGTCACTGGATAACTTTAGCTAAAAGTGCTGACATCACCATTTTTCCTATTTCATTTTCCCTCAAATTGCAGGAGCTCGAGCGAATAGAATCATAGCCTAAAGGCTGCAGAAGAGTAATTAACTGAGGTGTCTTTGTTCACCGATTTTTAATTTCATATGTTTTATAACTCAAGTCCCAGGAGCTCATAAAAAGATACCGCTACCTTCTTTGGCCACTGAGCTGACACTGTAAGTGATTGGAGTGTCTATTTCCATGCTTTATATTTATTTCTTGTAATAGAATGTGTTCAGATACCTCAGTATAAAAATGACTATTTAAATCAACTGCTGCACCTGACATTTAAAGATTCAAAGCAGAGCCCTGTGGATGTATTGAGAACTGGAAAATACAAATATGCGTTACTGGAAAGCAATCTAAGAGTTCAGTCTGTTCACTTAATCAGCAGGAACATTAAAGTCATTTTCATCACAGGCTGTAAATACCTACAAAAATACTAGCATTTGCAGAGAGTACAGTTCTTCTAGCTGCTCTCAGATTTACACACCAGGCTCAAGAGACTGGAAACCAAATCCAGTGATGTCCAGAAGAAAAGTACAGCTTTAAGTGTCACGATCGTCTTCACTACTACGCATTTTAAAAGCCAAAATTATGCAAATTATCAAAAAAGTAGCTCTAATCTAGGGCAGACAAACCATCAGACATGAAAGATTAAACTACTAGGAAATTCAGTGACACATCCAGCATCAGAATTCATACTAACAACTGTGTTGCTCCTCTATTTTATTGTCTGGTTAGTGCAACAAGGACCAGACCTGCGCCCCATCATTTCTGAAAGCCTCTAATAACCAGGCCTGTCTCACTGCCACCCTCACAGACACCTTGAAAAGCACAAAGGAAACAGAGGCTTTCCATTGGAACGCCCAACAGCACAATGCTTGGCAAAGCAAAGCCAGGGCATGGTCTCCCACCAGGAACACCATGCCTGCCGTGGGACAGTGCTCCTGTGAGCACCTCGTGTATCCACATCTGCGTTCCCGTAAGTGGCTGGGTCTGGGCTACTGGCATGCTGATTTTGAGATCAGAACGGATTCATCCAGATGAGATTGATCACAAAAGACTGAGAAGCTCTAAAGACCCCTTCAGGACAGCTGCATGGAGACCAATACCTCTGCAGCTGAAGGCACCACAGCCAGGCCACCATGCCTCCTGCTCCCCTCGCCCACTAACAGCAATAATATATCTGGAATACATTCAGCTGAAAGAGTTAAATACTGCCAAGGCAACTGTGATAAACAGAGGTTAACTGAGAACTATTGTTGCCTTTCTAGTCTCCCAGTTCCCCAAATCAAACAAAGAAATCAGCATTTTGCAAGCATCTTCCTTATCTGAACCATCAAGCAAACATCATAACTCACATTAAGCATTCCACTGAGTGCTTGTATTAGCTGCACAACCCTGTCCTCTCTTCCTGTCTTAAAAAGTAATTAGATAAAGAGTTACATAAATATTTAAATGTTTCTACAGAGGTTTGCTAAGGGAAATGCAAGGCTGGGTCTGATTCCAGGCACTCTTCCCAGTACACTGTCAAATATAAATCATCCTGGGAAACATTTTATTCATTTCAAGTATTGTGAAGAGGCCACTTTTATTTACAACATAAGTAAAATAGAGATTTAGAGAATAAATAAATATCCGATAAGAAAATTCTCAATTTTCCGAAATATTTTTAAACGTTTAATTACGCACTTCCAAGAACACGGTGCTCTTAGATAAGCATCACACTAAACATGCTTGAAAAATTATCTAAGATGAAGGTTTTGCTTACAAATTGATAGACACTTCAGCCTGCTCAGGAAAATAATTAAGGCATGGCACTCCAATTATGAACATTAAGCATCTAACTGTACATGTAAAAACATATTTCTCAAGACCTAAAAAACTCAGAACCTCAGCCATCAATTCAAAGAAATCCTGATGTATTGGGCTGACAACTTGGCTAAAACCACACATATTATTGCACAGAACCTCAATAAGGAAGGAAAAGAAACTCTACCAGAGACAGTCTCAGCTATGCTCTTTGCCACATCCCTACCACTTGTCCTGGAATCAACTATTTATTTCAAAAACACATTTTTTCTAAAGTTATTTTCCCTCTATATCTAAAAGTATTTCCTGAGAGCCTGCAGTCCTTCCAAGGCGTTCCAAGTACATCAGCACTCATTCCATCCCTTTCCATAATAACTCCTCCTGTAATCTTGACCTCATATCTAAGCCAGCAGGGCACTGCAGAACGTGACTAACACCACTTGGTCTGTTCCCTCATCTTCTCTCCACAGACAGATGATGTGTGAGCATGGAGTATTCTGGTTTTGACAGGTCTAGCTCCTTTCTCTGTATGCGCTGCTAAGTATTCTCTGATATCCAGTGACATGGGAATGGTTGAAGTTGTGAGAGAAGAGGTTCAGACTGGACCTCTTAGAAAACATTTCTTTACTGAGAGGGTGACCGCTCACTGGAACAGGCTTCCTAGAGAGGTGATTGATGCCCCCAGCCTGTCAGGTTTAAGAAGCATTTGGACAGTACCCTTAAAAACATACTTTAATTTTTGGTCAGCCCTGAAGTGGTCAGGCAGTTGGGCGAGATGATCATAGTAAATCCCTTCCAATGAAAACATTCTATTCTATTCTATTCTGTTCTATTCTATTCTATTCTATTCTATTCTATTCTATTCTATTCTATTCTATTCTATTCTAGCCTAGCCTAGCCTAGCCTAGCCTAGCCTAGCCTAGCCTAGCCTAGCCTTGCCTCCCCTCCCCTCCCCTCCCTTCCCCTCCCCTCCCCATTTTGTATTTGATGCAGTAAACAGTGCTGACTATGGACACGTTTCCTGTTAAGCACATCTATACTGCTTGCCTTCAGATATTTTAAAATTCAGTCTTTATTGTTGCATTGAGAGGGAAAAGGAAAGGTTTCAGGGTGAGGCATCAGACTACTTTAGGAAGTAGTCACCTGTCCTGCACGCACAGTTAGTCCTCAGGTCTGTGTAGTGTCTGGGAAGTGCCACTGATCAGAAGATAAATGTAATCGGTGCATCAGCATTGCTTTATCAGTGTGGAAGTGCAGTGTGAAAATGTTTTGAGGCCAGAACTAAGCACAAGGTTTTGGGAAAACAGTTTCTGTTGTGGTGTGGTTTTATTGTGTTTCCAATTGCAGCTCAGTTTTAATGGTTAGTTTTATAACTCCCCTATTTTGTATCGTTATAGTATATTTTATCCCTAATGGATTGTTCCTTGCCCCCTGTATTGTTGGTTTTGCCCTGGTTGTCTGTCTTCCCTTGACCTGCCCTTCCCCCTCCTACAGAATTGTCAATCCTTCCCTAACCTTGCCCCTTCTTCCAGACAATGTGAATCCCCCAACCTTCAACGCCCCAGTTGTTAGTTTAAACTGTTCCCTCCACTTGTGTTCTTTCATTGGCCTATGTGTTGTACTCCCTGCCTTATGTTCCTCCCCCATGTAACCCTTATTGGTTGGAAACTGTATCCTCTCCTAAGACCTCCCCTGCTTACAAGCCCCTGCCAGCCCAGGTTCTGTGCCTTTTTCTGTCCCTGACCCTCCGGGGAATAAACACCTTTGGAAATCACACAGAAGGCCTCTCGCTGTTCCTTGTCCCTGCCCTCAATGCGTGCCACCTGTGCCGAAGAGCAGTTGTGCCCTACAGCTGCATCCCCAGATTGCCTGGCTTTCTGGGGGCAGCCCACTCCTGGTGAAGGTGCCAGGAGCTGGCTGGGCTGAGGAACTCCAGCACTGCATCAAGTTTCCATTGTGCAGTTATGCGAACTCTTGTGCTGGTTTTCAAGGTGGGTAGTCTCGACATGTGCAAACAGACACAAAAAGGAAGTGTCCAATCCAGAAGAATTGTCACCACTGCAGTGTCAGGTTATAGCCATGCATGGCACCAAGACCTGCAAGCAAAGAGGGATCTTTTCCTTTACATGTGATGTTGATGCCTGTTGTACAGACTGCAGAGTGCCTTTTCTGTTTTGCTGGCACTGTTTCCAGAGAAGACCTAGGAGGGGGGAGCAGACAGCTTGGAAGGAAGAGTCCCAAACACTCTCTGTAATTTTGGCAAATCATCTGGAAAGTGAATTTTCCATTTATACTCACCATTGAACTCTGTCAGCTTCTGAAGATCTTCTCCAAGCTCTGCAGTGACTGTCAATGCCTGCTTCACCTTCAGATTTGTTTCACTGTGACAAACGACAAAAACATGAACTGAAAGTCATATGTGAAATGAAAGGTCTCCTTGAAAATCACTTCTGCTATGAGGACAGTCTTCCTTAGACATCTGATGGACTGTGATACTATACACCTGTTTCACCTGGCCAAATGGTGTAATTTCTCTCTTTCAGTTGCAATGACAGACATTCAGAGAAATTCTGAGCATGATACCAAAGGTGAAGTGGCTCTTTCTGCACTCTCTATCCTGTCACTCATAACACATTTAAACCCAAGGTATCTAAGCATATGTGAAAGCTCTGAGTCTTTTCTCCCATGATATTCTGATCTGGAAGATTACTTCAGTCCTGGGACTAGCTAGCTGGGGAGTTGGAAATGCAGTGTCAAAAGAATACTGTGTTTGTTCAGGGCCTCTTAGAAGTGGCACTTGTGTGTATGAAAACTACAAACCCATTTAGTAGAAATCAGAAGGGGGACATCTAGAGGGCTGTCTGTAGGGTCTTGGGAGAGGCACAATTCCTTAAAATCTCTGGTCTTGCTTAGTCCCTTAGACTGTTGCTAGTTCTGGGCAATGCAGAAAAGGTAATGCAGACTGGGTCATAGAGATGTCACCTCCAGTTTATTCTAAATTAATACAAGCTGCAGCCCTCTGGTTTTGAGGCCAGTTATGTTCTGGAGTGAGCAGCATTTGGAAGCCTTGGCTGTGTGCTTGCATTGATACTATTCTGCACCAGTCCAAAGGAGATTACCAAAGTTATTCATTATGATTATCACACCCAGATAATCTGTCTGAAGGAAAATACTAAAGGAGAGAAAAGAAGCAGGTTCTGCCAGGGATATTGCAGGAACATGTGTCTAACTAACTCTCAGTTAGAAGAACTGTCATTGAAAAGCAAAGTCCCCTCCTGACATGACATTTGCACTCAAGAAGCAAAAGTATCCACCAGAAGATGTTATTCTCAAGATACCTACCCAAAGTTTATTCTACATGTTATCTAACTCTGGCTACCAAAGCTATTGCAGGTGTGCCTGCAGCACCCAGGGTCACCAGGAACGTGGCTTTGCAGTGGTGGCAGTGATTGCACACCAGGGCCAGGCTCACTTACCCGTCCAGCTCAGCTGTCTCAATGTACGTCAAGCCATGTGGCTCACTGCTCGACAGCAACAGGAGATCAGCCTGAGCACAGAAAGACAGACAGACTTGGCATGAATTCACACAGTCAGCAGGCACTGCGGAGCATCACTGCCACATCATCACTATGACTGATTTTCTTGTGAGTGATGAGAGTGGCAGAGATTAACTGTGATCAGGATAGAGAGAAACAGTACTCACTGTCACAAAGTTGTTGTTTTCTAGTTTTATTATATCCCCCACTTGGACATTCATCCATTTTTGCTCCTTTAACCTGCAAGAAAACCTCTAGTAAGTAAGCACATACAGCAGATGCCACTTGGGCAAGTGGGGAACTTAGCTCTGCTTCTGAAGCCAGACTGTATGTGCCATCAGGACTTGGAAGCAGGGCCTACCATGATGTGTCCTGATCCATGCTAAGCTGGAGGACCACCACAGTACAAAAAAACCCAGTAAAAATCTTTAAAAGCACTGGCTGGGCTGACCCATGCTGGGTTGAGACCAAGCCCCACAACAGCAGCATAGTCCATGTGCACTTATCCCTGTCCTTGTCTCTGCACTGACTACTCCCTTCCTTCCTCCTCTTAAAAGGCTACATTGCCTCAAAAAAACCCTCTCTACTATGTGTGAGAGACTTCACCTGGGAAAACTGCAGATTGTTTAAGGTTTTCTTAGTGATACTAAGGGCAAGAGTAACCAGCTGTCAGGAGGGTCAGTGCAGGTGCTTTGGCTGTGCACTTGGCTGTCTGAGCTGTCTTCGCAGCACTAAGCCAGATGTGCACACAGGAACCCAGCTAAAATCCAAGCACCAACCAACACAGCCAAGTCAAGATAGCTGTATATGCAAATTCTAGAGATGAGAAAGATCAATCTCTAAACAGGACTGGGAGCTCAAGCTTGAACTCAGTTCAGTCTTGCTTATTCAGTGTTGGTCAGAGCTGTACAGGATCTGTGGTTTCCAGGTTTTGAAAAAGGCAAAATACTATAAAATTTCTGTTTCAAAATGTGTTTCCTAGACACAGTAACTAATACAGAGTAAACTAAGAAACTGTTTTACTTAGCAGAGAGCACAAAAAGCTATGTCCCTATTCTTCAGTTTCCACTGATACTTTTAACTGTTTGATCATCTGTTGGAGTTTACGCAACATACTGCTATCTATAGTGTGGAAAAAAGTCACAAAAAAACTTCACAGCTGTCTACAGCTGTGTCCTATGCATAGCTGGACTCCATGGAGTTGCAAGTAAGCAGCACATCTGTCTGCCACAAAAGCCAAACCCTCTGCTATTTTTTCTGCAGGAAAAACAGCGCTAGCAGTACAATGTCCAAAGCACACAGCTGAAATGTTTTGGGTACATCTAAGCCAGAAGTGCTACACACTCTAAGTATAATGAAGTGTATGAGGGAGCTATTCCAGCTTCTTAATTTGAAATATCTTGTTGATAATGCCTAGTTTTTCTTAATGCAAAATAAATGCTGAGTGTAAACAGACACAGGAGATAGCTTTGCTTGTTACTTCTGGGGTAAGGAGTAAAATAATACAAGATTCTGAAATTCTTACTTAAACATAAACACCAGGAACAGAGAAAAAGTTTAGTTTTTGTCAGCACAAGGTCACAGCCATAATGTCTGCACAGATTCTGGTACTGTGTCTAGGGATCATTAATCAGACACATAGTCCAAAACTGTATGATGAACAAGTGGTATGAAACATAATTAAATTTTAAATTGTTTAGTGATCCTTGAGAATCGTGCACAGACACACACACACACACACCCCCCAAAAAAAAATCAAAAATATTACTAATGAAATGCTTTTCCCTGTGAGAACTACAGCAAAAAGGACTTACATGCCATTGATCAGGACTTGGACTGGGCGATTGTTGACATGTTTGTCACTTTTGTGTCGATTCTGAAAATTGGATCAGAAAGTAAAAAGGCATTTCCAGGAAAGCAAACACACAGGAGCCGTAGGCAGTTCATTAACATTTTAGGTTTCCACCCAGCTGGCTGAATGGGTCAGGCAGATTAGGGTCACAACTGAGTCAGTTGTGTCCAGCATATGTTTACAGCAGTGACACAGAGCATAATCAGACTGCAAAGGGCAACAGGCAACACAGGGAAAGAAGGAGGGCAGAGTCTTACATGTCACTTTAGCACAGTCCTGATTCAGCTGGCATTGCTCCCACCCACCTCAGTCTGTAAACACCAGAGAAATTCATTCCTCTTCTCTCATATGGAAAGTGGCCACTGATGTTCTGGCATTGCTCCATTGAACATCAAAATCATTTTAATAATGCGAGAAAATCATATGCTAAACTCAGCTCTAATATCATTCTGAGAAGTCAACTGGGCTTTTGACCATTAGCTCTGATGGCAGCAGACTTCAGCCAAAGCTGAGCAAGTTTGAAAAATCACAAGTGGGTTGAGCACTTGCTTCCTACCAATTTTTTTTTTCCACCTACATTGTGCTAGATGACAGAGGATGTGTTCTCCAAAGTGGAAGCCTAAGAAAAGATTTCTGTGCCTGCATCCAGACACATCTATGAGTGATGACATTTTCAGACATGCTGAACAGTTTCAGAGAAAGTCAATGGAGCTGCTGGGCTGCTCAGCAATTTGGAAATTCTAGTTCCTGTTTCAGTAAAAAACTATAGATTTTGGGGACTCAATCTCAGACTCCATTTGAGTGCCTGCCACTGGCTGTGTTTAAGCAGTTTATTTCAGTTACTGTGCTGAAGAATCACAGGCCAACTCCAAAGTACAGAAATACGGATCTTACAAAATCATCAATGGCATCCTTGACTCCTGATACAGCCAGCACCAGCACCAGGGGCACCACTGTTGTAAACCAGGCCAGTGAGGAAATCTGAGGAATCAACTGTAGGAAGAAGAGATCTGAGTTAAGACATTTCTTGCCAATTCAGAAAACCACTACTTCCTAATCAAGCTGCTGACAACATTTTTTCTATGATACCTGAATATAGAATAAAGACAGAAATGTAGCTCCATCCCTAACGTGTGACCCCCCCCTCAAAGGTGGGAGAGCCAGGGAACCCATGTTTTCCTTACAAAACAAGCTATAATTTAAGTTAGAAAAATGGAGCTGTCAGAAAGTGTAGTTGGTTGCTCTTTCTTCTTGTTTGCAGTATTAAGATTGCCAAGTCCCCAGGGTATTTCTTTGGAAGTACTGACATGGGCAAGCCCAATGTAAGGGATTCAAGAGCTATCTGAGCAAAACCAGCTGTGCAGAGTCTCAAAAGCTTCTGTTCTTTGTTTCAGTAACTCTTCACATTTTGCTGAAGTAAATTTTGCATCAATGGACAATGCAAGCTGTTGCCAGGGCTGACCTTGCTCTCCCAAGAGCAGCACAGACATTTTTGTTTCCTACATCTTTAACAGCAAGAGGACTGAAGAGTTGAGGGTGATTCTGTTATGCCATCAGTCATGCAGAGGGAAATGTCTCACCCCCCCACAGTTCCCCCCTTTCCCTAGAAGCACAGCATTAGGGATAGAAGCAATGTGAAACCTGCACTAGTTTGTCCCTCCGTTTGGATCTGAGAAGTGTCATCTCCATGTGCATTGTGAATTTATGTGCATTTATGCGCTGTCATAGCCCAGATCCTACAGGTACCATAGTCCTGCTCAGCTGTACAGGCTGCAGCTGCTGCCTTCTCACTTAACTTGGAAAATGCATGTCCCACTGGTCTGAGACAAAGAAGAGGGAGACAGAGTCCCCACAGCCTGCTGATCACATCCACCCTTGATGCAGGAATAGTCCTACAGGGATGGAGTGAGGAAAAATAAATAAATGGAGGAATATGTAGACTAATGCCTGCTTTTTTTAGGCTACCTTGATGTAATGAAAAAGCTGTGTGCTTTTAAATACAGTCAATCCTAGATCCTAGATGCCCCAACAAAACACACAGTAGAATAATTTAAGGCAAATACTTTGAAATGCTAGAATTTGACAAGCAGCTAGAGTGCAGTACAACAACACAGGAACTGTGCTCTCAGCTTAGCTGAAAAAGCACCTTCTCTTGAAAAAGGTACATGCACTGAAGTTTCAAAAATTCATTCCCTGTAAAGAAGCAAAAAAGATCATACATGGTTTGCTGAAGGCTTAACCACATTTCACCTATGCTTTTTTGAGCTGAAATTTAAAAAAAAAAAGCATTTGAAATGGGTTATTTTGCAAATTTGTGTGCAGTGAAAGGGTCAACTTTAAAACATTAAGCTTGAAACAGAATGAAAATTATACCCTTCTTTGATAATGTGTAGACTCAACAACAGCAGAGTACACAGCAAGGTGCAAAGGGGCAGAAATCCTGATATCAGTTTATCTGGTGCGTTCAGCTTTCAGGGTATCATTAGCAACAGTGATGAGCAAAGTGCAACTCAATGCCATTACAATCCACAGGGTTCAATAGTGCTGCCAGTGTCTGACACACTCCATACTGGACATCTTCCTTACTCTGGAGAAGGCAGCAGCAATATCCAGCTTTATGCAAACTAGGCACAACCTTGAGCCTTCCTGATGTTAATTCCTTCCTTCCAGGGAAACACCACAGGTTACAAATGTGCTGTCCTTCTTGCTGTTTCCATTGTGGCTGCCTGTGGAATTTGCCTTATAATCCATAGGTAAGAAACAACTTGGCTTTATACTACAGGATGAATAAGTAAGGCAAACCTGAGGACAGCCAGGAGCACTCAGATGTAGACACAAAGGGATAGTAGGGCAGGGCATGAAAAAGTTGCACAGTTTGTTGAAAACTAATTAACTTTTTTTTCTTCATTTAGTTCAAACCCTCATATCCAAAGGTAAAAGAGAAAATTACTTTTTTCTGCCCTACTTTCTATGTACTGTAAGATTTTACTAAGATGCTAATTCACACCAGGAATATAGCTTGCACTTCATTACACCTGTCAAACATAGACTGGCTTTGATAACAGAGAGCAATCTGCTGGAAACAGCACAGTGATTTCATACCTGCAAAATCAGCAAGAAAAGGAAGTAGGCATTGGCTATTCGCTGAAACTGTTCAAACAGGTTGAGAGGCAGGAAAGTGAAGAAATTGTATTTCGATGTTTTAATTGAATTGTTCTGTAGGAAAAAAATGAAAATAAGTAGGATTGGTAAAACAGGAAACAAAATTACAGCACAACACATTTCAACTGTGTCTTACTTGCATATATTTAGCAATAGCATTGTTTCCAACAGCAGCTCAAAAAGCGTTTCCTTTTCCCCCACACAATCATGCCAAGTCTGGATAAACAGAGAATTCCTCTTGGAATGGGTGAAAACATGATGCTCAGCTTATGCCAGTGCTGCTGCAGGTAGATAAACTTGTATGTAGTTACTGATAACATCTTCTCTTTATTAATAATCTTCTTACTTACACAATGCACAAAGAAAATTGAGAACTGTAACCAGAAGACAACAATTTTGCTGTTAGCATCTACAAAGCAGGGTTGGAAAACACATGCCAGGTCAACCATGTGTAGCTTGTCTGATGCTTTGAAATACCCATTGACTGGACAACCCTATGGGATATATACATCCTCCCAGGTACAGAATATGACATTATTATTATAATTTTCAGCTCGTTCAGCAAACTTTCAGCTCAGCAGCTTCAACGGGTGGCTTGTTTCTATTCCACAAAAATCACTTGGATGCGGCGTTGTGCAAACAGTCACTAATACAAGAACTCACCATTTCAGTAAGCGAGCTGCAGCTCTGTTCCCTATTTCCAGTTTCCTTTTCTAATTGCAGATGGCCCCTCCAGCCACAAGAAGCGGCTGCTCCCCTGTCTCTCTTTTGCAAACCACAGAAAGACCTAAGCTTGATATTGCAGAACTGGTTATTTTCTTCCCCAAAAGATCAGAGCAGTCTGGTCCAATACTTGCCACCAGCCAGACAGGCTCAATCCATCATACTGACCCACTCACTGAGGCTGTCCCTTTAGTTTTCAGGTGTGCTTGACCATCTTTTATATGATGTTTAACATGCCCTGGTCCAGTTTTAGTCCTGGAAGGATGAATCCCACCTGTTGTGAGAACATCTTTTTTCCCCATAGAAGTTCTCCAGACAATACCCATTAACCCCCTTCCAGGGAACCTAAGGTGTGACAGCACAAGGAGGCAGATATGAAGCACACCTGAATTCCATAATAAATATGCTGGTTCAACAGCAGAGAAAATGGTGACTGCAGTATCTGTAATAGCCTTTAGATATTGCTCAGCTGGTGGGAGGACAGGAGCTACTAAGTATGAATCACAGCCCACTTATCCATGCATTAATCCAGGATCTCAACATCTACATTGACATGCATAAGCATGTTTCCAGCACTAAACCAATTATTTCAGGTTACCATTGAAAGGTATATGTGGGGGAAGCTCTTCCATTTTAGGCAGTTACTGGATTTCTCTATGTTCAGACACACAGTACAGCATATGTTCTTCAGCATTAAAATCATGTTTTATCCCTTGGACAAGCCACATGAGTAAATCTCTAAAAGGGCAGAAATTAAAACAGCCTTCATAGAACAGCTAGCCAAATCCTCTTGTTGAATGCACTCCAGCAAGAAAAGATATTTATCAGTGATCATCATATACACAATATTACCTGTCTCCTGGTATCATGTAGCTACCTGCAAGTGTGATTAACTCTGTCTATGTCATGACATGTAGTTAAATTTGATTTATTTCAAAATCCTTAACTGTGGGGTATGTGTTGTGGACAGACTCTGTGGACACTGCTGAAACAGAAGCAATGGAATAACAGCATCCTCTGCATCCCAGCATACTGGGAACCAAATTGCTTGACAAGACTGTGTCCATCAGGCATAGAGATTTTTTAATAGAAGCTGAATCTAAATATATAAATCTACCCACTATTCTGAGGAAAATATCATGACCACTTACTTAAAGAAAAAACAAGATTGTTGCTGCAGGAAAAGTAAATGCAGGGTACTTGACCTTTGTGCGTCAACAGATTTCAGAGGGTCACATATAACATGGGAAAAACGACTCAGTAAACACTCAGATGAAGTTTATAGATCTTTGCCTGAAAAAGTCTCAGAGGGGAATAAGAAAAGAATGGGAGTGGTTTATTTCAATTCCTGCCTTCTATTTCTGTCCATTAATTACGTCAGGAAAATCATTGAATGAACCACAGCCATTCATTTTATTTCCTATTGCCATTAGGCATGGTAAAAACCCCAGACATAACAGTTTCCAAATGCTTAACTGCAGGAATTTGGATAACCAGTGTTTTCTCCATAGCTGTTCAGGATCATGATATTGTTGGGTACAAACTGTCTTTTGGGACACTAGGGCACTTAGGCCTGAGGATAAGGACAGGGAGTATTATCATGGATCTTCTAATTATTCTAGAATCTATAACTAAAATTAATCACCAGGAAAAAAAGAACTTGTAATTACTAGAGATATTTCTAACATAACTTGTTCATGGACCTCAGGGACTAAAGGTATATCAATGGCAAATTTTGACAACAAACTAGAGAAAACTTCAGCCTTTCCAAATCAAAGCTCTGCATTTCCACATCACAGATACAGCTGAAGCACTATGCAAGGTATCATACAGTCATAGAAACATAGATTGGTTTGGGTTGGAAGGGACCTTAAAGATCATCTTTCCAACTCCCCTGCCATGGGCAGGAACATCTCCCACCAGGCCAGGTTGCTCCAGCCTGGGGGTACCCACAGCTTCTCTGGGTAACTTGTGCCAGTGCCTCAACACCCTCACAGTAAATAATTTCTTCCCAGTATCTAGTCTACACACACCCTCAGTTTTAAGCCATTCCTTTGCCCTGTCCACTACATGCCCTTGTAAAAAGTCCCTCTCCATCATTCTTATGGGCTCCCTTCAGGTACTGGAAGCCCACAGGTAGGTGACCCTGAAGCCTTATCTCCTCCAGGCTGAAAAAACCCAGTTCTCTCAGGTATCAATTATGTTTTCAGGCAATACTACAGGGCTGTGTGCTTTGACAGCTCAGGCTCTTGGCCAGCTACAAGGAAACCTCAGATGGCCTCTGGTCTTGATCTTATCCTATTCTGTGATGCATGACATCATCAAACCCTGTTACTCTTTAGAGCTGGACCAGAACCTGACTCTGGGGTGGGAGGGGTGCTACAGGAGCCTGCACCACTGCAGTGCAATACATTGTCCACATGCAGCCATCATTTCACAAGCAATGCCTCTAACACATCATCTGCCTCACTGTCCCCATGCTCTGCCTTCATTGGGGGAAACTCCCATAGAGAAAAAGTCAGGGAGAGGAATAATCTTTGTAACAGCAATTAGGTATTGAGAAGCCTTACTGAAAACTTCTGGTTTTCCTATAAATCCATAAAACCAACAGCTAAGAAGCACAAAGATGGGGATGGGGAGTTTTACATTTACTCCGTGATCTGCCCTAGACTTCTGGTTGTCTGAGGGCAGTCCCTGCATGCACCTGTGTCCTAAATGAACAGGTCTGAGTGTGGTTACACACAGTCAGCCTGAAGCTCTCCAGATGCAAAGCTTGACACCAAAGCAATGTTGTCTGTGGGTGAGGGATTATTCTCATCTGCTCTTTTCAGGGGCTAGATTCACACCTCCTGGAGGTGTGACTCCACCAAAATGCTGTCCCTAAGAATAGTGCTCATCTCTCCACAGTTACACAAGTCCAGATCTGGCGGATGAGCTGTTACTTTGGGGGTGTTTTCAGAAGCCCGCCTGTGACGTCCAACAGCAAGCAAAACTCAGCAGATGGCTCCTACCTTAGATCGCTGAGCAAACAAATCATCTCCTTGCCATAAAAGTCACTGAAAATAAGAGACACTGATGCTTTTGTGGCTAGATTACAGGAGCTAAAGGGTATGGCAAGGCACTGACCCTCTGAATTTATACCCCTGGCCCAGTGTCATAAT
The DNA here is from genome assembly GCA_017589585.1 of Phylloscopus whistleri. Lineage (NCBI taxonomy): Eukaryota > Metazoa > Chordata > Aves > Passeriformes > Phylloscopidae > Phylloscopus > Phylloscopus whistleri. The sequence continues at coordinate 182,219 of JADMLD010000713.1, forward strand.
AGTTCCCAGCAGCTGGACAACCTACCCGTAATTAAATTTCAGCAAGGTTTTGGTGACCCCACAGGGAGGTGTTATGCCACAACACTTGGCAATTTCCCTGGTACTTGTGTAGCACAGACCAAAGGAACAGCTGAGCAACAGAACTGTCTTTTCCAGGTGTTCTGGTAAAGCCTCAGCAAGGAGGTGGCAGAAGTGCAATTCCATGGCACTCTGTTTAACTGCAGCAGTGCCACTAGAAAACACACAGTATCCATGACCACAGGGCTGTGAATGTGCTCACAAAAAATATAATAAACTCATGTAACAGCATATATGATGCCACCAAGGCTTTGTTTTCACAGGGAGTACAGAACAGTCAGACAAGATCAGCTTTAAGGCTCCCAAGCTCACTGACTTATTCCTGATGGTAGGCAGCAGCCCCAGCTCAACAGAAGACTGATAAAGGCCAGAAGGCTGTGGTGGTGTTAATCTGGTCCCTGTATAAGCCCCTGTAAAAAAGTAAACTCCCAGGAGTAAAAGACTAGCCAAACACCAGAAATAAAAATGTCAATTTCCAACCCACAGTTCTCTTTCCTTCCCTTTTCCTTTTTTCCTCCCATTTTTCTTTCCAGAAAAAGGACAGGAATGTCTTACATATGCAACCCCTCAACCCTCTCTTGACAGCACTAATGTGGGTTCCAGGATCTCATCACATGTTGGGTATGCCAGGAAAATCAGTAGGAAAGCGTGATCACTGGTTGTGTTTTCCTATGTTGCTCCTTCAGTCACCCCATTACTGAGCAGTTATTCATCAGTGTGGTGAGTGTCCTTGTCATGGTGGTGCAAAGGAGGACACAGGGCTGGCATGGTTTGACAGCCTCATGTCATTGCTCACAGACAAGCCAAGCACACCTAAAGCTCATCTCTTAGTCACCCCCTTTGACAACACTGTGCTCTCCTCTGGCTTGGCTCCGTACTTGAAGCTGCTGCCTGGCAGGAAGGAGGAAAGAAGGGGAGGGCAGAACACTGCTGAGTGGTGCAAAGGAGACGAACTCCAAGTGACTGTTTTGTTTTCATTACAGTCTCACACAACAAGACTCCCAACCAGTGTGGTAGGAGTATTTTCTCCATGAGACTTAATCTGATGAGGAGTGGAGGACTTGATCCAAAGGAGTTTGTGGACTTCACTGAAGACCACAACTGGCACAGCTCAATCTTTATGTGCTTCTCAGGGGCCTAACAGGCCTTGAGGCCTTTGATCTCACCTGGTGTATCCATCCACAACCCCTGTCCAGAGCTGAGGCATTCACTTAAGCTCAGCCATGAGCCTTCTATCCTCACCTGAGCTATGTTGTACAAGTCCCCATCTCAAGACTGTCATCTGTCCTAGTTTCTCAGATATATCTATCCAGCTCTACTTCCTTGATGGACCTTGGACCTCTGGTGTAGATTTGTCTTCAGCCCTGTCTCTCGCCACTTCTGCCTGGGCTCCCTAAGAGGGCCCTGGACCTGGTTCATCACCTCATCTTGCTGGAATGATCAGGATGGACCCCATCACTGGCATCCTGTCCTATCCCAGCCAGCCAGATGCTGCAGGACTGCACCCTGGTCAATGAGAGCTCTGCTTGAGCTGGGATCACCTCCACTTCCAACTTGCCCCTTCTCGTAGTACAGCCCTGCTCTGGCTGCTCCCTGACAGTGCCTCAACTGCTCTTTGGATGAATCCAACTTACACCTTACTAAATGAAGAAGGAGTAGTGCAGGTTGCTGCTGTAGCTATTCCTTCAGGAACTACTGAGACAACTTTTCACTTCATCAGACCACACTCCCTTCAGCCTTGAGCGTGAGGGACATTGGGAAACATTTGAAGGTTGAGACAGGAAGAGAGGGCAGCTGGTGCCACAACCCTGACCATACTGATAAGGTCCTTTAGGATCACCCACCAGGCAGCCTTCTGAGATCAAAGCATGCAAGCGGAGGAGGTGGGGCAGAGTCTGAGCCACTACCAGAGCTCTCTGCTCTCTAGTTAAATTTCAAAGAGATAAGAACCTAGCTGCTGATCCAGCCCAGGGCAATGTGTATTGACTATAGGAATTTATATACATCCCTCCTATTTCACTAGAGACTTCATCAGGTGACCTGAGTCCAGGCAGCCCCCTTGCTGCTGGTCCTGATGAAAGAATGTTGGTTTGACCCTGGGTCCTGATCCAAGATGAAATTTGTCATTGACTCATAGGCCTTGCATTTCCTTTCCTATTGTCTGAAAGCCAATTTCAAAGTTGTTTTCGCAGCCCTTCATGACGTCCCAGTGCAGCTGTGCTAAATTCCAATGTGAAAGCAAAGAATTAAAAAAGGAACTAGGATCAGAGCAAACATTAAAAGCCTTCAGAAGAGATTTTCCTCTCCAGAGTGCTGATGGAGAGCCCATCGTGGTGGACACACAGGGGCTGTCCCTCCTGTAGCTGTGTTGGGGAGAGTGCAGACAGATTAAGTTGATTAAAGTCCTTACTATACCACATCTGCCACCCTGCTTTCCACTTCCTTTCAGTCTTTGCACAGACAAACCTCTTTCTGAATTCAGGAAGGATCTTTCTGTCTGCATTGTGAATAAACACAGGATTAGAACTTGACTTTTCATTTTTACTGACCTATATTGAACTCTTTTCTGTGCTGCTCTAAGTGCCTTTTCATGCCACTCATTCACACTTGGTTTCTGAGTCATTCCTAACTAATTTTGTGAGCTGGTGGGTAGTGTACATACCTTCACACTCAGCCTTTCCAGTTAACTGCACAGCACTTTGTTTTAAAGTTTGTTTAATTTTTCTAACCCTTCTGCTCAACTACTGAGGCCTCATGGCAGGCAGGGACACACTGCAGTTTAGCATCTCCTGTATTTTCTGACAGCTCTGTGAGGGTATTTGCCCTCTGAAGTCTCCTGCAAGTTGTAGTGCGATAGAGGTGGACATGCCCTTGCACGCACTAGCAGACATGGCTTTCCATGGTGCAGCACCAGGTTCCTGCAAAGCTGGTTTGAGCCATTCATTAGGCTTGCTTCATACCAGGAGGGCCACCTTTCAGCAGCTGCCAGAGCTGATGTCAGACTCCACACACAATAGTTTTCAAGTCTTTATCAGTTCGTCTCTTCTCCTTTCACAGATATCCTGGAGACTTTGCACCAGGCACGGGACAAAGTCCCACTAGGAATGGGGATATTCAGGGACAACACACCCACCTCTGATTGTACTTTCCCACTTCCCTATCTCCCTGTGATAAAGAAGGACAAAACACCTCTGTACCTTTAATCTGTGCCTACATGATAGAAACTGTCCGTTTAGTGAAAGGCTCAAATCTTCACACCAGGTGGGACATAAAGCCTGGCCACAGCAGTAAGTCAGTACACAACACCTAGGTTTGCATTTCGCTTTCTTTTTCCTTATTGGCCTTTCTCAGCAACTGCCTCACCCTAAAGAAACATTTACTGCCTCACCTAGCTTTGTTACAAGAACCTGTTCTATAGGTTTTATGGCTAATGTGGCCTTAAGTTACCAAGAAATCTGAACTTCACTCCTGTGACTTTTACTGTCCAAAATACTTCTAAAGCTTTGTTGTATTGGTGGGTTTCCTTTGGATCTTAGTGGTCCTTTCCCCCTGAATCACATCCTAGTGCTTAGCAGTGCAACCCACCATGATGAGACAAATCTGAATGTGAGGAAGATACCCAAATTTAAGCCTTGCCTGGAAGAGCTAACTTTCAGGAGCATCGTGGATACGTTATGGGAGGATGCCAAGAGACAATCTCCCTTTTTGTCATTTCCACATTCATCAGCAATCTACAGCATGGGATCTGAAGTAACTTGTGGTAAGGTTAGCTCTTTTCATACACCATAGTAATGTGGAGTTAATAAATTGAACATTTGTGAGGGCTTATTGGAAATAAGCAGCCCAGGATATGATGTGTGGCCCTGTACAGTTAGGACAGTTCTTGCATCACCAGCTAAAGTCTGTTAGTACGTCACCATCCACTCATCACTTCAAGGCTTGGCTCTTTTTGGGCAGTTTTCTGGATTTCCTAAGCCTCAGTCTCTACACAGGACTCCAGAAATCATGAGCCATAGCTGACTAAAATGAGGGGCATGATTACCAAAACTCTGCCAAGTTTTAACAGATACTGAGCTGGTTTTTTGGCTGCCTTCACTTTATCACCTAATCACAGACTCATGGAAATTCTGAAGTGTTCTCAAAGTCTACTTAATTGTGGCTATTTGCAAATCCTTGGGCACAATCAAGCAATCAGCTGGGAAGCAATGTCATGCAAAGTCAGTTTTCTGAATAGCTTTTCACAGAATTAGGCAGAACCAGAAGAGTTGCTTGTTCCCTCTACCCCGACATAACTGCCCATCTCCCTCCTACTTTCTTGTCTCACTACTGCACATAGCAATCATTCACTGGAAAATGACAAAACCATATGTAGTGGTAATACCCACCCCAGCTACTATACTACTGACAGGTTGTGTGCAAATCAAGTTACTTCCTCAGTCTCAAATCACCAGTCTTGATAAGACATTCATGCTGCATAATACTTCACATATATTAACTTCCATGCATTTCATATTCAGGACACATGCAGTAGCTCTGGACCTTGGGACTCTCTAGCACATGTTGTGTAGTCTGTGGATGAAAAGTGACCACTGAAAATGACCATGTTGCCATTAGGCAAACCTGCTGGCAAGTCAGACTATCCCCATCACAAGAAATTAGTGTGTTCTAAAATGCTTCCTTTTTTCAGCTTTTGCCAAGAAAATACTTGTGATGTTCCTAAACCAAAACATGATTCAAAGGAGCTCCCGAGTAACTGAATGATTAATTTCGCCACTGGAATTCAGATATTCAAAGGACAAAAATTTACAAAATTCACTTTGGTATTAAATGGCAGCTGGAAACACTTTGAAAGAATGCAGCTTTTCAGGACAGCATCACGGAGGGGATGTCTCTGCAGGCAGGCAGGACAGATCTAGTGGCTGAGCTAGCCCTCCTCTGCTCACAGCATCAGAAAATGGTCCACAAGCTTTGGAAATCAAGTTGCCCAAGGGGCTCTGTAGCAAATTAGCCTGGCAGACCTAGAACACAGCCAGCATGTGTCAAGGCACACTTTGGAACCACAGATTTCACAGCACAAAGTGAACCTAAGCAGGCTGCGAAGAATCTGGCAGAAAAGCTGGCAGAAAGCAGCAAGGGCCAGATTCAAAACCTTCCTGACAGATGATTTCACTGCAAAAGTTCAGGAACTGACACATTTCCTTTCATGTTTTACTTTAAATGGAGACAAATTTCCACAGAAAACTATCCCCAGGTTCTGTTGTTGAAAGGCCTTGGAGCCTGATCCTGCAAAAAGCTTTGACTCACAAATAATTTTCTGGAAGTGTGCAAAGTCACTGTGTCATGCTTTTCCAGAATAGGATCTCCTTCAACTTCCCATTTTTCAGGCTGACTCAGAACAATCCCTCTCTGATGGTTCATCTGGCTTGTGTTTGCCTGGTTTGCAGAGCCGTAGCTGGCATGCAATTCTGTTCACCCCTTTGAAACCACACTTGATACATGAAGCAGATGCAGCTACATCTGTGACTACATCTGTATGAAAAAAACATATGCTGGTTACTTACAGCATATTCAAACTGCAGATTAAAATCCCGGTTGTTTGCTTGAAGTTGTCTCTCTTCCTCTGCAAAGAAAAGGAAACACATCCATCATGCTTGAGGGTAAGCAGAGTCAATACAGATGTGAATGAAGCATCAGAAAATGGAAGCATAGCTGCTAGAAGGGAGTGACACAGTGAATCAGAGCCCTGTACCAACAGCCCCATGTCAGGGGCCTGGGGTGTCTGCTGACGCTGATGGAGCTGCACTGTGGACTAGTACCATGGTACTCTTAACACCATCTAACAAGTCCCCTCTACTCACCACTCACTGTAATGCCAGTACCTGGTTGGGTTGTTCACCTTCTGAGTAGGAGCCCCCACTTAACTAGTGGTGCACACTCCTCTTGCCCTGAAGTCTCTGGAGTTGTTGCCATCAGCCTACAGTTGGTGCCCTTCTTCCAGTACAGGTGCATTTCTGAGCATCATCCCACTGATGGGGCACCATCACCACAGCTATCATGAAATCAAAAATTACTGAAAGGATATCAAAAAGTCATCAAACCTGTCCTTTACCTCAAGCCAGGGTCTTGCCTCTCTTCCCCAAAAATGACATAGAAAGCTCCAGTGACGCCTGTTCTTCAATTGCCTATTCCAGGACGGAAGTTTCCTTCCCCTAGGGCAGTTTTTCCCTGCATTACCTAACATAAACCTCATTACTTCAAGAAGTTTTGTCTTCTCCCAGGAGGGTCAAGAGGTGTCTTTTGCTTCCCCTAAGTTCCTTTTGCTACTTGCCAAGGATGCAGAGTACAGACAACTGAGGGAGGGGATTATCCCATCTGCTCTGCACTGGTGCAGCCTCATTTGAGTCCTGTGTGCAGTTTTGGGCACTGAAGTATACAAAAAGTATAAAAGCTATTACAAAGAGACCAAAGGAGGGTCATGTGGATGGTGAAGGGACTGGAGGGGAAGCATATGAGGAACACCTGAGGTCACCTGGTCTGTTCAGTCTGGAGAGGAGTAGACTGAAGGGAGACCCTTGCTGTCTACAATTTCCTCAGGAGGGGAAGAGGGGCAGGTACTGATCTCGCCTCTCAGTGCCCAGTGACAGGACCCAAGGGAATGGCCTGAAGTTGTGTTGGGGGAAGTTTAGGTTGGATATCAGGAAGATATTCTTCACCCAGAGGGTGGTTGGGCACTGCAACAGTTCCCCAGGGAAGTGGTCACAGCAACAAGCCTGACAGAGTTCAAGGAGCATATGGACAATGTTCTCAGGCACATGGTGTGGTTCTTGGAGCTGTGCTATGCAGGGATTCCATGATTCTGTGATTCCAAGTTCACTGCGTACTGAAGGCTGTTATGCCTTACACTGGCCTTCCCAAGGGTAAGCAGCTCCTGTTTCTTCAGTCACTTCTTAAGCATTAATCCACCAGTCGGAGCATCATCCTTGTTGCTCTCTAGTGGGCTTCCCAGCTAGTTCAGCCCATTCTGGATGAATGCCCAAAATGGGCCATGGTTTGCAGCTGAGACCTTACCAAAGCTGACAGTGCACAAGAGACATGCAGCTTTCCTTGCAGACAATGCATATCGTGCATAAGGATTCACCCAGGAGTAACAGAAAGTAATATCCTTATGCACCACCCGCACACAGAGGATGGCTTCCCAGAATATGATCCATTTTGGCAGATCCTTTCTGGCAGAGCTAGATGCCTCATCAGGCAGTGCAAATCTTTCATTTGTCCTTGCTGAACTGCATCCAAATTCTTTGAGACTATTTCTCCAACTAGTCAATTCTAATTCTATCTTTCAGAGTGCTTGCAGCTCCTGCCAGCGTGGTGCCATTCACAGATGTACTAAGTGTGTTCTTTATTCTGTCAAGATGTAGAAGTAAATATTGAATACCAGACTCAGGATGGGATATACCCCTCATGAATCTTTAAAGTTTCCTAATCAGTCATCAATATCTATTGGTAATGTTTTTTGGTTTTTTTTTCTGAAAAATCTGGCACTCACTGTGATTTTATCTTAAGCATGTATCTCCAGTTTTCTTGTAAAAATGCCACAAGTGACAGTCAAGATACATGGCAGCTATCTGAGGCTTTTTCAATAGCCCTCCAGCTACCACTAAAACAGAATTAATTTTGGTTTGATGCAGTTTTTCAGGACTGCTGACTGTTAATCATCTCTTCCCCACACATATACTCCTAGTTACTTTGAAATGGTTTGCTGTATTGTTTTAACCTTTACTCAGGTGAAGCCAATACATCTATAACTGCTCAGCTTTTCTTTTTCCGTTTCAAGACAGGATGCTGTGCTTGCTCTCTTCCCAATCTTCTGAAATTTGCCTGCCTGTGAGCCAGACTCTCAAAGGCAGAACTGCTCCAGGGCATGCTTTACCTTACCCAGTCAACCCATTCTCTCTCTATTCCAGCCCTTTCTCCTCTGTTTTTGGCAAGTATTATGTTAGATGTCTAGAGAAAAAAAGGAAAAGAAAAAAAACAAAAACAAACAAACAAAAAACAAAAACAAAAACAAAAAAAACCACAAACAAACAAACAAACAAAAAAAACCACAAAAACAAAACACAAAAAAAACCACCCAAAAAACCAACAACCCCCCCAACAACAACAAAAAACAAACAACAAAAAAACCCCAAACAAAACAAACAAACAAACAACAACAAAAAAAAAACAACCCCAAACAAACAAACAAACAAAAACAACACAAAAACCCCCCACCCAAACCACAACAAAACCCCTCTAATTTCTTAGCTTTATTTGCTAGGCTTTTTCCGCTGAGCCTCCCCGGAGACCCCAGCTCTTACAAAACAACTTTATGTCCTTGATAGCATTTTCTCACTTTGAGCCTTTGCCACACTGTTTGTGCTAGATAAAACAAACTGTTTGCACCTTCTAGAGGCATCCTTCCTTTGTCTGAAGCAAATGGGGAGCTTCTGATTTCACCATTTCACTCATCCTTGTGAGCCTTTCTCTGAAAGGTGATAACTTATACAAGTGCCCTTAATATCAATTAATAATATATGTGCCCTTAATATCAATTAATAATATATGTCCCCTTAATATCAATTATTTAAGGAAATGACAGCTCTGTCTAATTCTCTCTCCACCCCAGGATTCCTTTCCATGAGGTCTCAGCTATTAGTTCTTCATATTTATTGTAGATTTCCTTCTTTAAGTCAATGTTAAACAATTTGATACTATCACTTTTCCCTAAGTATCACTGCATCATTTCATAAGTATTCCTGTTTACACTCCCTCCAGCTTTCAGAGGATCAGCCAACTCCTCCCATTCCCTCTGTTTCAGAGGGAATCATTTCTGAAACAACCTCCTCTCCTCTCCAAAAAATTACCCACCTCTGCACCAAAACTCTGTGCCAGTTGAGTAGGTCGTGTTCCTTTACACTTCTCTCCAACTCTGCCTCTGCATAGATAGAATTCTTCATTTACCACCATGTCCTGCCTCTCAGAAAACCATATTTTCTTTTTTTCCACAGAAGACCTCCCTTCTTGGTTTGCTATGCCTTTGTTCATTACTAGCATTACTAAGAGATCTGCAATTTGCTCATGTCTTTCTTCAAGCTGCATTTCAAACCACACAGTCATAAAAAGAAAACTTCTGTTAACCGTACAGAGTTCGTTTTATCCTTCTATGTTAATATTCCAGCCCCATGAATTATCACAGCACGTGTCTGTTACACCTATTACATGATGTGTTAAGACATCTAGTTCTTCCGGTTTGTTCACTCTTGCATTAGCAAGTGTCTAAGCTGTTCAGTGCATTGAAGTGCTAGCCTTCCTCCTTTTCCTTCAATCACCCTGTAAATACACAGCATCTCTAATTTTTAAACCCTTTTTCAGATCACCACTTTTTGGTCTCTGTAGACTATTCTCATCAAGCCCTCTAATCACTAATGTAAAGCCATGTTAGCAGGCAAATGTGCTTTTCTTCCTTTTCAGGCACATCTAACAGTATCAGTCATTTTGAAATCAGCTGCCATCTGCCCCAAATGGATGATTCAGATCAACCACAGTGGCTTCATTCAATACCTTTGAAGTGCTAAGTCCTTCACTGCTTTCCTCAGACAAATTTTTCTCGTCTTCACAATAGGGCTAACAATGTACCAAGGGATCAGAGTCACTTATCTGGTGTCCCAGAGGAAAACAAGCAGAGCTCAAGAGGTCCAGACTTGCTGAGCTTCAACTATTGTGTTGTGTGCTCCTTCAGGAATTTTCCTGAGAGCAAGCGGTATTCTCAAAGCCGATGAAAGATAAAACTATTTGTTAAAAACAGAACTTCCCAATACTTGCCTGTTTCCTGCCATACAGTAAGTGCTACCCTTATCCTCTCCTCAGGGGCTCTAAGTCTAGTCCTGGAAGAAATGCCACAGAAAAGATAAATGGTGTTAATGTAAATAGGAATAGATGACAAAGCTTTAGAGAGCCTTGGTGTCACACAACCGTTTCTGAAGTCCTCAGTGGCTTTCTGTTTTGTATGCAGAAACAGAAATCCAAGTGCTGCAGGCAACAGCTGAACATGCCCTGAGCTCCTCTGCTCTTCCCAGGGCACACTGGGGGAGCAAGAAGCCATCCCCTTTCTCAGGTTGACCCCAGGGTCTTTGCAGCCAGGGAAGAGGCACTTGACACATGGATTTGAACTCAAGGGTCTCAAATGCTCTTAAAAAAGGCTGATACATGTATGTGCCCCAATGAGGAAAGGAGCCTCTCAGAATAGTGAGAGATGCACTCTCCAAATGGCATATATGTGAGAAGCATTAATGGCAGCAAATGGCTCTGGGATGGCACAGAAACATGAGGCAGTGGGACATGAAACAGAACAGAAATGAGAATCAAGGCACTGCACTCCCATATGGCACCTAAGGGCAGGTTTTCTGTGATAACCCTTTCTTAAGGCCCCAGGTCACTGTGAACCTAGTTCAAAACTAAATGGAGCCTTTGGTTACCATAGCCATCCATTTCTCTCAGAGGCAGGGTCCCTAAAGGCCAAAAGATGAGGCTAATTTCTAGCGTCGAGAATTTAATTTTTCCTGCTGGGTAAAAGCCACTACCTTCGGCTAAATCACGAAAAACCACAATAAATTTCACAGGGAGCCGCATCCAACAAGGAGAACTTCCTGTTCTCTGGCTACACCGAAGAAGAAACACTCTGACCACATGCACAGGGCACCACTGCCTCAGTGGCTTTTACCAGCTGAGGGCTGTCAGGTCCTACTGCTGTGCTGCCTAATCCAGCAGTTCTTAACCATCACAGGCCACACGACTCTCATTTGTTTCTGGAACAGTCTGGACAGAAATGAAGACTCTTGGATGATCACAATAAACAAAAAAATTAAGAAAAGTCAAGCATTGCACCAGCTTTCCCTGGAAACTATAACTCAGGGTTTTTTGGCTGTAGATCCAAGTATACATGTCTTATCATGCCCTGTTGATTCTGAAAGCAATGAGGAAAAAGGGAGGGGGAAGTTGTACAGATATCAGATGAGAAGTTTTTTATTTCTTGAAACTTTTTAATATATCTCTAAGTAAGTCAAATGTTCTCCTTCTGCATATTGCATTCACTGGAAAGAAGGAATGGTATTTGTGCTCCAAGTTATCATTTCACTGCCACTGAAAACTATTTTAAATTATTCATCAGTGGAAACTCGGCGTACATAAATATGGCTTAGTGCCCAGTTCTTGGTCTAACCACTGAGACCAAGTCACTGGGAAAGTGCCTGTTTTCTCAGGCAGACAGTTTTAGAAGCTAAACCTCAGAATAACATCTGTATTTAATAAAATTAAACGCATGCCAAAAAATCAGCTCTAAATGTAACTGGCCAGCCCACCAGCTTTCTTACTTTAAGACTGCTGCATGGAAAAGTCCTGCAAAAGGCTAGATTCAAGATCTGGTCAGATAGCCTGGAAATCTGTTTCTGGTTTATACTAAGGAGCATATGCCAAGAGAAGTGCTTTCAACAGGGTATTGGAAAAGTTTTGTAGATATTGGGTCTTGTGGCTCCAAGAAATGGGAGGTTAAGATCTGTCTGGTTTTGCCAAGTCCTATACAAACTAGGCACGAAATGAACACAGCCCAATTAGGAGACTGCCTGCGTAACTAACCCTGACAACAGAACAGAGACAGCATAAACTCTGTCAAAATAATAATCTCTCCTCTGCCCCTTAAACAAGTGACCTCAAGAGCAAAAACTCTGCCCTGGACCAGCTACAAACAGTGGCATCCAGGAGCTGGACTTATCTCCCCAGCTTCTCTTACACAGTGGTTCTTAGCAAAGCTATTATCCTTACCAAGTTGTGAAAGCTGTAACAGATTGTTCTGGTTCCAAGGGAGCTGACCCTATTGGGACTGTAATTCAGGTCTCTTCTGCAACAGGCTATAAGCAGTCTCAGAAGACCCCCTCTAGTCATACACCTCATGCCGCGTCTCCTGCTACCTCCTCCTTGTCCCATATCCCTCTTAACTCTTGTAGTCTCTACTTTTGGGCACCTCATCATCACTGTGTGGCCCAGCTTTTGGTATCAGCTCACAACTATGTGGCCACCTCACACCCAACATCCAGGAGACCAGATCTCTTAACAGGCAGACAAATCCTGGCCCTATTTTCTGGTCTTTGCTGGACTGCTCCTCTAAGTGCACAAGAGACTGCAAACTGACATGGTGAATCAGTACCTCCATCCTCCCCTCAAAAAAGCTGAGAATTACAGTATCCATTGAAAGATAACTCCATGGGAGAGGGCAAGTCATCATATACTGTGTTAGGCAATCAAAATCTTTTTCTCCTAGGAGGTTATTATACAAGCTAGTAGCTAAAATCTCCTTGCACCTTTAAAGCGATAATTGCCCCTTTTTGCAATCATTTGGGGTGAAAGAACCATGCAACAAGTGTCTTGATTTGCAGGTGCTGTATCTGGGTAGAGTCCCTGTCACTGAGGTAAAGAGAATGGGATTATTTCTTACAGCATTGATACATTCTTAACACAGCAGTGCCTTGCTGGGATCAGAGCTGCAAACAGTGAACTTAATCCAAAACAAAAGCCAGAGGTCTTTACGTGTAAAGTTCATCATCTCATATGGATCAGAGGATGCATGGGTAAAGTAAAGAGCCATGTGACTTGTCTGAGGGTCATAGTGGTTAAATATCTGTATTTCACAGCCAGTCTGTGACACAGACGTTTGTCGGACCATCATTACCTGAGTGTCACCCTCAGGCTGTAACCTGACCAGTGCTGCGCACCTGCTGCTCTGCAGCACGAAACCAAAGCCCATCTCTGCCCTGAACTGCAGCCAGGGCCTGGCAGGGTTCAGCAAGCATGGCTGGGGCAGCAGCAGCAGTGAGAAACCAGTGGGATGGAAACGGGGAGAGAGAGGTCAGAGCCAAGCCCAGCTTGGAGGAGGAACATGTTCAGCTGCCTGGCAAACAAATGTGGGTTTTTATTGACTCATAGGAGGGGCTTTCCTAGGCTCCATGCTACAAAACTACACATTTTTAATGAGCAGATGCTCCTCACTTCTGTGGAGATTTTCTGGCTGCCCTGGCTGGAGAGGATTTATGGTGGCAATCACAAGCATTTTCATCTCAGAAATGGAGTAGACTGTGCTGAATGTGAGACATTTAATTAAGAAAAAGCATGCATCATGACCTTACAGGGACACCATGATCAATGGGTTTAGCACTCTTTCATCCTTCCTGTCCCTCTGTTATTAAACAAATATATTTATTATGTCTTTTTGCCTCAAGAAACCAAGAATCCTCTTTCCTCCTGAAGAAATAAAATGCAAGAAATACACTTTTGTGGTCATGGACTTTGTCTTTGGTGATTGGTACTGAGCTCAGCCTCCTGCTAAGCATCAAACACCACACATAGTGGAATTTCTCACACAGGTAAAACATTCCATATATCCCTGGTATAGAAAGCCAAATTATTTTGCTACTGGAATCACTAACAGAGGGTCCACTTTGGTGATGTACTGACCTCCTCCATTTTCATACAGCAGATGAAAGGTCTGAAATAAAAGACCCTGAGGGTGAACTGGAAATATTTCTGCCTCAGGTCTAGTAAATTTTTATTATCAACATAAAGTTCAATGATAGACCTCACCCTTTTCTAAAAGCAGCAGTTTATATTATCACCATAAGAAAAGAGAAAAGAAGAAAAGACAGCTCCAAAAGGATGCTCCAGATTTGCCCAGTGTGTACAACACTTGTGGTCAAATCGCACTCTTGGGACACAGGTGGATGAAGTGTAGGATAATCTTAAACCTGAAAATATTCCCATTTAGGCTTTTCTAGGAAGGGACATAGGCTGACTCATCTCTCCCTTTTCCCATCTCCTGCAATAACACCAGTTCTGGTTTTCCTTCCTTTCCTACTCTTGGCAATGTCTCAGCCACCTGCCCTAGCTCTGGGCAGAAGTGGGGACTCATCCTGTCTCAAAAACGCCTGGCAACGAATTAATTCTCAAGGAGCATCTATGTCTTTTCAATTTTTTTCAGTCTGCTTCAGAATGAAATATACGTTTTTCAAATATATTAGCAGTAGAAATTGTCTTCATTTTGAAAAACTGTTCTCTCCAACCTCCCCCCTCCCCCACCCCCCCCACCCCCGCCGCCCAGTTGGTTTAGAATTTTATATCACTCTCTGTCCTGGTTTTATGTCTGATAGCAGTTCACAATATTTTGACTAATAATTGCATGCCAAAAAAAACCAGCTGAAATAGTCTTTTGTTTTTATTTTGAAAACTAGTCTGGTAGTAACTGGCTGGCACATATAATTTCCTTTACTAGAAAACAGTATCTCCTAGACATGCTGGTAAATACCACAGCTTAACACAATTGCACATGTTGTTAATAACAGCAATGCACAGTGATAGGAAGTGATGCAAAAAATCATAAAAATAAATACAGCTCTGAAACAAACTTTGAGAAGTTTTTCAATTCACAGTTATTTCTCTCATGGGAAATTATGTAAAAATAAATGCATTTTTCATACTCAATGTCTATTGTGGTGAGACATTTCCTATTGGATCAGAATGGGGATCCCAGAAGACAGCTGAGCTCGATGTCCTGTAGTGCCTTCTTCAACAGCTGCCAAGCTCTGCCCAGAGCCTGATTGCTCCAAGCCCAGTTGTCTTGGTGAGCAGCAATAAGGAAAACATAGTGGAGCTTTCCAAAAGCCCTATCTCAATTTATAACTTTCTTCCTCCTCTCACAGTGCCCTGAGGCTGAGCTTATGGAGACAAAACTGCAGCAATGACTGCTCTTCTAGCTGTGTAGATAAATTCTCCCTGTTCTCTATTCCCATTTTTTTCATGGGCAGTACCTGCCGGTCCCTGTCCTCGAGGTATGAAGCTCCAATTCTGAACTAAACTGCCATGAGAGGAAGCCAGTGAACAGAGATTTTCCACAATTATCAGTGATCTCCAACCTTCCACACACTCGACAAACTAGAGGTGCCCCCCTTCCTCTCTGTTCCACCCATCTTCACTGTAGGTTAAACCTCGGTGTAAAAGATCTCAGGCACCTTTTCCATAGAAACACCTCTGCTGCTTATCTAAGAGATGTACTTCCCTGCTTCAGCTGGAACACCTTCACCAACATTATCCGGCACCTGGTTTTCTTCAGGCATCTCTGTATGCCAGCATGAGCTTGAGTCTTAGTTACACTCCTGATAACTTCTATGAAGACCTTGAGACTATAAAAAGCTAACCCTTATCTCCAAGAAACTTAAGACCATGTAACCTGTCCTCTTAAACTACACCTATCATATTTCACCTGCACCTTAGCTCATGTGGAAACCATGCCTTGCTAGGGAGAAAAGCTGGATCTCTTGGGAGCAGTCCTGATCTCAGGTACAGCAGCTGATGCCCGAGGTAATCCATTCCCTCCAATAAAAGTCATATCAAGAGCATGGCTCTTCAGCAAGGTTAAACGTCATCCAGCTTTGTTTTTGGAACAGGGACTTCGTCTTTCCATAAGCAGTAGTGCCCCTCCAAGATGAGCACGTGGGATGTTCCCTGTGGGAGGGCCTTGCTTGCTCTCAGGCAGCACAGTGCTTTGGACTTCTACAAACACAAAGACTTATAAACTCTTGGATTAAAATAGCACTTCAACACTGGCATTCATGCCTAGTTAAATGTTTGCAAGGAGAAATCATAGCTTTGGGGCTGCACGGCAAAATAATTAAAAGCACGAGAGGAGGAGAAAACACTTTCAGCTTCCTGTTATGGAAGCTTCTCTTTCCCTGATCACCTCTGCTTCCTTTATCCTCTGGACTTTTTCCAGTTTGCCTTCATTGATTTTGAACTGATGATTGGACGTGAAAAGAAATTATTCTTCCCAATAAAATACAGGAAGATCTGAGTTTCTTGAATACTTGGTTGAGGGTGAGAGGGCTGAACCCTTCCCAGCTAAAACCCAGGCCCAGGCCCAGGCAAAACACACCACTTTCCTAAAATAGCAACAGAATCTTTTTGATAATCTGAACAGCTACTTCTTTACAAGTGGGGGTGCCCTGAGTGGATGGTGGCTCACAGACAAACCTGTGCTTCCTCATCTGCAAAGCCAAGATGGGGTAAAAAAGATCTGGGGCTGACAGAGATCCTTCCCTGGAAACAATCAGAATGTCCTCTCCTGGGACTGTCAGAGAAGCAAACGGATGCCCCCGTCTTAACGCCAGGGCTCACCGTCTGCCCTGCTCCAGGAAGAGGCAATAGCAGCACAGTTGCAAAAATAAACCCTTGGGGAAAAGCTGTTCAGTCCTCTGAGCTCAGAGAGGTTGGAAAATAATTTCTTGTCAAAATACAAGTAGGGCAGTAATTTCAACTTCATCAAATATGATGAAGAGAGAGGAATACTCTGAAAGAAAAAGCTAGAGACTTTCCCTCTTCACCAAGTCTGCAGATCTGGATCTCTGACCAGAGACTGCACACTGGGTCTCTAAGGATGCATACACATGTGCTCTCAGGGTGCATGTCTCTAATTTATTCTTCTTCCTGTTTCTGATTGGAGGGAATATCTGGGCCATTACCATCATAAAATAGAATCATACGATTGTTTAGATTGGAAAAGACCTCCAAGATCAGCAAATCCAACTGTTTACCCAGCACTGCCAACTCCATCACTAAACCATGTCCCTAAATGCCACATCTGCACATCTGTTAAACACCTCCAGAGATAGTGATTCCACGAATGCCAAGGGCAGCCTGTTCCACTGCTTGACAACCCTTTCTGTGAAGAAATTTTTCCTAATAGCCAATCTAAACTTCCCCTGGTGTATCGAGGCCATTTCTTCTTCTCCTGTTGCTTACCTGGGAGAAGAGACTGACTCCCACCTAACTACAACTTCCTTTCAGGTAGTTTTAGAAAACAATAAGGCCTCCTCTGAGCCTCCTTTTCTCCAGGTTAAACATTTCAGAGCTCCCTGAGCAGCTCTTTGTAAAACTTGTGCTGTAGACCCTTCACCAGCTTCTTTTCCCTTCTCTGGACACGCTCCAGCACCTCAAAGTCTTTCTTGTGAGAGGCTCAAAACTGAACACAGAATTTGAGATGCAGCAGGACATTTCATCATCCAAAGACTGCATCAGACCTTTGCACTGTGCATTGCTCGTCCACGCCCAAAAAGGATTCCTGTATAAAAAAAAAAACACCAAAACCCAACTTCCCCAAGGCAGTCATGTGTCACGACAATGCACAAACTCCGTAGCTGGTCCTGTTGCAATATGCCCCCATTCACTGGCACCCAGTCTGCAGCACTCCTCCAAGAAAGTATGAAATGCAGGAAAAGGAAAGAAAGTGTATCTTCCCCTACCTGCTCTGGGCCAGAGATGCTCCCAAACAGGAGCTCAAGGACTTGCACATATGCTGTATTTACATTCCTTTGCTCCCATGATAATGGCATTACCAGACCACACTCACCTTTCAATTTCTTCTTTCCAAATTTTAATCCAAATAGAGACATCCCAAAACTTTATTTTAGTCCAACTCCATGGAACTTCTGCAAAAGAAAAGAGAAGGGAATTCATAACACATACAGCAGCACATACATGTAATTTCATGCCAAATAAATGAGGGAAACAAATTCCTAAGCACTGCTGCCAACAGCCACAGTTTATCATCTAGAATGCATTAAAATACAAAACAATCTTAGGTTTTCAGGTTGCAGTGCATCAGTGGGCTACCTTACCTTGGACATGCTGATCAATTTATCTCCTGACATGGCACAAAAGGGGCCAGTGGAAGAGAGACTGAAAAGGACATTCCCACTACATTGGTGCTATATGAAATGAGAAATACAAACCCAGAGTTTGTACTTAAGGTACAGAGGAACTGCGTGTCTACCCAGAGCAAGACCAGCCTCCTTGAGGAGGAGGAAGCAGCGGGAAGCACTGGTTTCCTGTAAATCCGCCTCTGCTCAACATGTGCTGGCTCACACTGTTGTCCATTGCTGGTCATCCTGCATGTTTGGGGCAGACTAGAATAAAATTTCTCCACCGCTGGTTGCAAACTACCTGGCCCAGAAGCTAAGGCCAGGCACCAGATGTGTTTAAGGCCCTGAATATATCCTGATAGGCAGAGGAATTGAGCATTAAAAAAAAATCACATCAAAACTAGCTGGTAGTGAAATTTTCAGTTTATTTAAAGGATTTGAAGGTGATGGTGGTGCTGACATCCTAGAGGATCTGTGAATGTGAGAGAAGCTGGCATTGCTCTGTGACCAGGAGCCTGAATCAACAGGAACACTGTACCAGTTGCTTAAGTGGTCAGTGAGGCAAAGTGAGACACTTGAGAGAGTCACAGTCTATCTAGAACAAGTCTTCTAGGTGACAGAAGTCACATGTCATTTTTGCACTTTATCCTATGCTATCTGTGCAGACCAAGGGTGCCTAAGGAGACAGGAATAGCAAATATGTCATATTTTGGAAACACACACATGTGAACACAGCCTATGCCACGTCCCAAATGCAATCTTGATACAACACCACCAGTGCAAGCTTGGGTTTCATGTCTTTGCAGAAAATAAAGGTAAACTTTAAGGAAAACTCTACAATCCTTGCATATGTCAAACTTCTGCTCCAGATGCTCCTGCAAAGCTATATTTAGTAGCTGCAGTTGCATGAATCTGAATTCAATAAGGGGTTTGGGAGCCTCTCTGTGCCCACTCTACTTGGAAGATGTCCTTTCTCTATTCATTCAACAACTCAACTATTTCTGTTCATCATGACAAATGCTTTGGTACCACATTTCTCCAGAATTCCTCTGCCCATGAAGCCAAACCACTTAAAATATGCCAAGTTACAACCTAAAGCTTTCTTGACCCTGCTGACCAAACTTACTTTCCATCCCTGACCTCAGTCTATCACTTTCTTTTTAACACATTTCTTCTACATTTTAGAATTATTATTATGTCTTGCAACACCCTACTAATTAGGACACAGAGCTCTCCATAAGATAATGGGAAGAGTCAGACACACTCCCCACACACATAGAGGTAAAGACCTCAGATTTCCTGAAGCATCAGAAGCCACAGATCTGATAATCACTAATCTGATAATCCTAGCAGCACAAGGATGCAAAAGGTTGACTGGTTGTAATCAGAATATTGATGATTATATGATCCATATGAACTCTGGATGTTGCTGTATTTGCAAAACATTTTAGAAAAACAAAAGTCACTGTTCACTGTCAGCATGAAGATGCAAAAGGTTAACTGGTTATAATCATCATATTGATGATTATATGACCCATATGAACTCTGGATCTTCCTGTATTTTCCAAACATTTTAGAAAAACAATCCCCAGCTACCAAAAGTCTCCCAGCTGTGTACTCAATTGACAAGACATATAATTTCAGCAGAGGGTGAAAAAAGGATATTTATTTTTGGGGGGGAGCAGAGAAGAGAAGGTGGTTATAAGCTTGCTTTCAGCATTAATAACATGAAACGAACAATAGACTTTCACGTCTTCCAAACAAAAACCTGAAACTTCCTTCAGCTCTGACACATGGCTTTTGTTAATTACTGTGATTCTTTGAACCCTGGTTTCTGGTGGGACTGCAGCATAACAAGAAGACTGAAACAATACAGTGTTTTATTATGGAAAACATGTAGTTCCCACAGCTTCTAAGTGCATTAAATCAGGATTGCATGCATTGAACGTCTTCACTCAGCAGTAAATGTAAGTTACCATCTGGCCAGCACAAATAACCTTATAGGCTTTTAATTCCCACAAAACTTTGCCTTTTAGGGCAGACATAGGAGATAGCTTTGCCACATCCATTTGTACCAATTACCTCTCCAGTACGTCATTGTCATTTCCACCATGCGTGGCATACCTGCTCACTTAGTTAAATCCCAGAAGTTATGTATGAATCCTTCCCAAGCTGACCTGATCCTCTAGGCAAAATTCAGTTCCTGACTTGCCCAAACCACAATGTAATTTGAAAATGTGTCAGTATTCAATGGGCACACAGATGATGGCATTAAGAGCTGGACACACCCCTCTTGCACTGACGTGTACCCTTTATTTTCATAATATTGCAAATATCTTCCTTTACTGCTTTGTTATTGACACATTTACTCCCCATACTTCTTTACAGAGGAAAGCCTCTCTCACAAGGGCTGTAGCTTCTGTGCAAGGCTGCCTGCTCACATCCCCTCTGTGACAGTACACTGTCACACTTCCAGGTGTCTGTTTTCAGTCTGAGAGTTCACTGACGACCAGTTACCAGTGTGAAAATAAACACAAGCAAGTAATGGTGAAGTTGTCCCCTTTGGTGGAGCAACAGGTACTGCTCCCATTTTCTCACTTATCACAGCTTGTGCAGACAGATGTGCTCTCTTGGCTGACCTTGGCTCTTCCTGCCTTTCAGCCCCAGGCCTTTTTTCTTGGGTTATTTTAGACTCTCAACTCTACCTGCATGGTCCAACATCTTTGCACCTATATTTATGAACAACCTCCCTAAGGATATTTTCTTTCCCCCACAGATTTCACTGAGTAATCAAAATTCATGCCCCTGTTAACTTTTCTTTATTTTCCTATTTTTTAAATCTGAGATTCAGTTTCCCTTCCAAATTTGCAGTCTTGGGTCATCAGGCCCCTCCACTCACATCTATTTTTAATTACAGTTTTAATTTCTCTTTATGCTTTCCAGGGAAAAAAATATTTTGGAAAAAATATCTCATATTTCATTCCTTGTGTGCCATTAAGTACTTCTCAAATTTCGGTAGGACAATTTCATAGCCTCCTTTTCCTGAATTAATTAAAAACCCATAAACACACAAAAACCATTCTATAGTCAGAAAAAAGGCAATTTCCTGTTTATGTTAATTTTCCCTGGCACCAGCTATGGTCAGGCAAAGTGAAGTGCTGCTTCAGTCTCCTCTAGTTAGCCCTTCTGGACTCTGCTGTTGTTCCATTTTCCACTTGATTATTTTTGGATTTTCTTAATTTCTTTTTACCCCAGGTACTCTGCACTGTTCAATAATCAACTGGGGCTCAGAGTATTTGAGCACTCATCCAGGTCCAACCCCTCAGCTTCACAGGACACATGTTGCTTCTCCAGATTTTCAGGACCTATAGCAAAATGATTAAAGGTTCAAATACCCAATTCTTCACCTACAAGGAACTGGGGATATAAGCTACAAATAAGTTATTCCCTCTCAGCATAGAACACTTTTGTACCTACAGGGCTCCATGAACTGTCTCTCCATTGCTTACATGTCTGCAAAGACAATTCACCTCCTTTATGTTTACTGCCAGTTTGATCAAGGGCTCTGGATATTTCAATATCCACAATGAGAATTTGCTTTGACATGTCTTGAATAGGGAAATGATGTTTGCTCACAAACCAAATTCTGCCTTATTTAAGAGAGACAGAAGCGAGGTGGGTCAAAGCAATCCCAAGTACAGGCTGGGCAGAGGATGGTTTGAAAGCAGACCAGAGGAGCTGGTGGATGAGAAGCTCAACATGAGCTGGCCATGTGCACTCAGCCCAACCAAACGTATCCTGGGCTGCATCCAGAGCCCCGTGGACAGTAGGGGAGGGAGGGGATTCTGCCCCTCTGCCCTGCTCTGCTCTGCTCTGGTGAGACCCACCTGGAGCATCCAGCTCTGGGGTCTCAGCACAGGCAGGACAGGGACCTGCTGGAGAAGGTCCAGAGGATGCCACCCAGATGATCAGAGGGCTGGAGCACCTTTGCTGTGAAGACAGGCTGAGAGAGTGGGGGTTGTTTAGCCTGGAGAAGGGAAGACTTTGGTGAGATCTTAGAGCAAATTTCAGAGCTTAGGCTACAAGAGAGCTTGAGAAGTACTTTTGGTAAGGCATGTAATGCCAGGACAAGGGTGAATGGCTTCAAACTGAAAGAGAGTAGGCTTTTATTAGGTAGAAATGCTTTACTATGAGGGTGGTAAGGCACTGGCATGGGCTGCCCAGAGAAGCTGTGGGTGCTCCATCCCTGGAAGTGCTCAAGGCCAGGTTGGATGGGGCTCTGAGCAACCCATTCTAGTGAAGTGTGTTCCTGCCCATGGCAGGGGAGTTGGAATGGGATGATATTTAAGGTCCCTTCCAACCCGAACCATTCCACAATTCAATGGTTTGGTTTAAGAACACAACTGCAAAACTCCTCCTGAACGAGGGGTAAGTTGCAATGAGCTGCAACATGTGGACTTGCAAAGGTTTACTGAGGGCTGTACTGCAAACTGAATGAGGAGGGAGGCATTTCCCACCACCACAGCTTTGAGTGGCAAAATGAGAAAAGACGTAGCACAACCTGGATGAATGCAGAGCAGATGTTGTGGATGGAAAACACGTCTCATTTCTTGGCCCTGTTTCTCTGGACAAAGATATATGATACATCAGATTCAATGATAAATATGAACTAGAATATACTGGGTGCCTCTGCTCCTATCACTTCATTCCCAGACTCTGTGAAATGATCCATGGTAAATACAATAATTTTTGGAAGGGTTATTTTAATCTAGATCATGGGGTTTCGTTCAGTACAGACTGAAATTCCTGTCCAAGCAGTGGTCATATCAGATCTGAGGGGGCAGTGAATTGTGCTGTAGTACAAGAAGCAAGCATCCAGAAATGAGGAGACTTGGTCAGAAGAACAAGATCTCTCCAGTCAGTTTTGCCACCAAATATCCTGTGGTATGTATACACACAAAAAAAGTTTAAACAACCCTGTGCAGGTACAAATGTAGAAAGCATATTACGCCTCCACACACCTTTTCAGGTCAGTTCAAGTTTTGCACAAAAGTTTGGGGTTTTTTTTAAATTTGTGTTTAGATGATGTAACGATCACAAATACCCACTGATCTTAGAATTCTATTCTTTTTCAGGCTTAAGTACTAAATATCCAGCCAATAACTCAACATATGAGAAAATAGATCCCCAACACTGAGCATCATGACAAAAAAGGTTCAAAATTTGTTTTCGCTGCCTATTACTCTTGGTAATAATGTTAATTATTGGAGTAATAATGTTAAATACGAGATCTCAGTCCCTAAATTTTGAACATGTATCACTTTACACAGGGATTTGGAGGCACATCTGAGACAATACTAAGGATTTAAAATACATCAGGCCCTCAGCCTCCCTGTTTTATCCATGTTTTTGTTGCCACATGTCATATGCTGGAGATGGACAGTCACATTCACACACAGGTATTGCAAAAGAAGAACATCACAGTGCAGTGTTTGCCAAGGCTCTGGTAGGAGCACTGTAAAGACCTGGCATACCTGGCACAAAGTGACCTTGCCATGTGCCACACAAAGGCGTGTTTGCCAAGGGGCCCCTTTGAACTACAGCTGTACTAACTGTTTTAGTCAAATTTGTCAAATTTTGGTTCCAAAGAGAACAATGCTTGTTTTTCCCTACCAAAAGCAGATGCAAAAACTTCAGCCATTAGAAGTAATTAGTACTAATCATCTTTCAGCTCTGAAATATGTTACTATTTGCATTTCTCCACCCCTTCTTACATCCTCTTGTGTTTGAATACCTCAAGAGCAAAACAGGGAATAGCATGTGTTGTACCACTCCCTGCTTTGCAAACACAGAAAGTGAGCTGCAGGGTGGACAACCAAAATGTGTATTTTGAATCCAAAAACTACTCTTTTTCAGGACTGAAATCACATTTGGCAGAATTAAAACCTGGAATAAGTTTAGGGCACTCTACGTGGTCACTCCTGGCATCAGGGTTTACAAAAGTAGTGTAGCCTCTAGTTTAAATCTACTGGCTTAGTGCAAAGTTTGAAAGTATCCCTGAAACCTCCCTGCTTTTTCCATACCTGAGGAGGCATCCTGGATGAGGTGAGCCAGCCCTACAGCTATTTTCTGGTGCTGTTCCAACCTATATATACAGAAACCCGTGAAATTCTGCGTTCCCACCCCTACACTCCAATGTGCCAATGCAATTAGCTGTAATTGCTGGGAAACAGGCTCAGTCTGTTATCTGCCACGTCTTAAAGTAATGATCCAACATCCTCCATCTGTCTTCATTAAAACACTCTTTAAACTGACACCAGGATGGCAGTCAAAAAACTGCATTCAGCTCCTCTGGGTAAGTTAGTTGCGACGACGCTCAAGTTACGGATCAACAGCTGTGGCGGAGCGGGTTCCCAAAGAGAAACGCAGTCTGATCCCTCTGAAACAAACAATAGCAGCTTCCCCGGGCGGCTGCTGCTGCTCCTGCTGCCGCTGCTCCTTGGAATCATGCACAGCTCAGCTCACTCCACCCAGACGTTTCTCAGCTCGCCCGTAGGAAAAGCTCAACCCCGAGCGCTTTGATTAAGCTTCGCAAAACTCTTCGGTCTGAAAAAAACCCCGCAATTTTTTGCCCCATCACCACCCTCCCCCCCTCAAAACTGGCAGGAAAAACGAGAGAGCGGAAGGAAAGCATTAAATCTTACCCTTGAAGGCTTGTAAAAGTCACAGCAACAAAGTTGCTGCCCTCCATAGCACTCCGGTACACTCCTCTCTTCTCATTTACACGCAGCTTTATCCCCTCCCAAGAGCGACAGCTTCGCTCGCAGTCGGCAGCGCCAGGACATTCACCTAAGGACGCAAACCTTATCTGCACTGTGAAATGGGCATCGCGTGTCCTCTCCGACACCCTTAAAATCCGCCGCTGACTCGCTCTGACATACAATGTCCCGGCAACTACACTTACTCCAAGTTCCCTACTTCTTACTTCAGTCACTGGGCTTGGCTCCTTGCCAATTTTTTTTTCTCCCCTTTTTTATAGTCTATTTCCTGTAGAGAGGGAGAGTGTAGTAGCTCCCTTAAAAATAAAATGCTTCAGTGCTACAAACTGTGAAAGAGTAAAACAGAAAAGCACAGCATCTAGGCTTGGGGAACCCCAATTAACTCCAGAGGCAACAGCTGCTCCCTTTACCTACCTCCTGCCGACGCGGAAGCTTTCAAAAAGAAAGCAAGCAAGTAAAAGAGTCCAACATATCAAATTGCTTTCAAAAAGGATGAACTTGGGACGGGATCCATTTCTTAGCAGCAGCCCCTCTCTCTGTGTCTGTGACACTGGACTTGGTCAGGACTCCTTAAACCCAGAGACACAGTCTGACAAGCTGATCCCAAGGCTCCACCTCACCCACTTTCCAAAGTTGTGAGTAGCAAAAACTCTGCAGAGAAAAGCCTCATAGAGCACAATTGCATAACTCAACCACAGAGCTTCCTCCAGCCGGACAGAGGATTGCTTTGGCGCCGAATTGCTTGCTCATCCTAAGAACATGACCTTCCCTTGCCCTCTGGGACACCTGCCTGACTGCACTGTGGTCACAGGGACCCTCCTCACCAGAACCCCCCAACACTCTCATGAGCCTTCCAACCTTCCCATCCCATTTTCCCACCTTCAACAAACCAAACATTCACTTTTTTTCCCAAGCTGTGGGAGCCTTCACAGTACATTGCCCTCCTATATGCCAGTCCCCTGGCATTTTACCTGCCAGCTGCTCTAATCTCCAGGCCGAAACTGGGGCAACTACAACTTTAATCCACTTCTAGCTTCCCTATACCTGTGAATTGCAATTATTTTTAAAGCACCAAATTCTTTACCTAGTCATGTTCACAGTAATGCCTACCAGGAACATCTCCATGTTTTGTGACAACACAAGAAATTTTAACATTTCTATGTGTATTTGCATTTGTTTTCTTTCCTTCAACTTCAGAGTTTTCCTACAGGAAAATTTATGAACACTGTTAAAATTAACTTCATGCCTACCCACTTGAATGCATTAATCAGCTGATTAATTATAGTAACACAAGAGTTAAGGCTTTGCCAAAAAGTATTTGCTACAAAATGAAATCTTCTGTAGTCAAGAGGAAAGGTATGGAGGGCTCTAGAAGCTGCCATGGTAGTAGTCCGGTGTTGGACGCGAAGGCTGAGAAAGAGTGACAATGAAAAGGACACTCTAGCACCATAAGCAATTTCTGAAAGAACAAGAGTCTGTGCCCTTTGCTGTGACTTCAAGGATATTCCAAGCTACACCAGTTTGAGACAATGCTTACTGAACAGGCTTCCTAACATACAAACAGACAATATGGGACATGGCGCATAGGACTGATCCCCTGAAGATCCAGGTCATTTTCAGATGATTATGACCTTTATAGCATCTAAACGGAGAAGAAATTACCCCTGCACTAGCCATTTTTCAATTTCTCACCACCCACATCTCATTTCAACAGCAACAGCCCAAGTATCACATTTTTTCCTGCAAGCAAAAGTACAAGGATCTGGATTAATTTTGATCCTTCTACATATTTGGTTCTCCAAATGAGGTTCTCCAAACCTCATTCTCATTTCTCCTCATTCTGGAGTTTTCCTCATTCTTATGATTGTCATCTGCTTTTCTTCATGACATTTTAATATGTTGGTTGATTATAAGTCATTCTACACTACTACTTTCTTTGCTGCTGTCTTTATATTTGCTTGTTACCACTTTGACCTTGGCCACAGTAATTTCTTCCTTCCTAGAGTTAGGTTTGTCTCCTTCCTTTGACACACAAGTGGAACCAACCGTAAAGTTACCCAGCCTTGGGTCTTATTTTGATTTTAGAATACCTAAGAGTTTAGTAGGCTGTTTTATGATTTTTTTTCTTGGCACTGAAATCTACCTCACATACATTGGCCATGACTTTTTCCCTTAGCTATGCTTTCCTTGTGGACTCCAGTGAACCTGCTCACGCAGGGAAGCTTAACACACGTGGAAGCACTCAGAAGAGCAGGAGTGACTCAGGGTTACGAACTTAGCTCTGGGTTCTCTTGTCCTTGCCTTACACTTTGTTCTCTGGATAGCATCTTCCCAGTCACCACACAATTTGCATCCTCCTTTGCAGATTTCCAAACATGCCAGGGAGCCCTGCTGCCTGCAGTGGCACTTGTCGAAATTTCAGTTCCTGTATAAAGGGAGTACACACATGCTGGGGGTCTGAGTGTCCCCTGAAGCCAGCAGGATTTTGTGCAAAGATTAAGCTGGACAGATGCAACAGGGCAGCAGTCACTTGCCATGATCCATAGTGGTGAGAAGAAGTTAAATCTGTAGTTTTTCCAGTAAACAAGCTGTCTTCTTGGCCAGGCAGCCTCCTCCATACCATGCTCCTTCACCTTTGAATCCTCCACTTTCCAATGCCCGCTAGTCATAGAGGGCTAACTAGGGTGGGATGGGTTTAAATTCTTGCCATTAAGACCTTATCCACAGACTTCATCTGGGAAAATGACTTCCAGTCCTTTAGCCTCTGCAGCATTTCAACTGTGATCAAGATGCAAAAATGAAGCCTCACTCACCCTGTTTTAAAGCGTGCTCTCAGCCCACTCTCCAGATTAGATTTGGTCTTCCTCCAAACAGCAAAACTGACAGAGCAGAGGATCATCTCAGGAGCACCCAGAACCCAAACATGTCTGGTGACCTAGTAATGTTTTGAATGTCTTAATACGCCCTTGAGTAACTGCAGCAAACTGGAGGATAGGAGAGAAACAGGGGAGAAGCACAGGCTGGAGCATCCCACAATGCAGACTTAAACCAAATGCTAATCTTTGAGAGAGAATCTCTCCCTATGATATGCAATTTTTAAAATTACTGTCATCTTGATGCTTTCCCAATGATCCAATATATTTCAAAAGGAGCACTGATGGTCTTTGCTTTCCCTTACTCTCTTATAACTGCAGTCTGCCACTCCTGAACTGCAAAGTTTGAAGCTTGACCTGCTCTGCGATGGCTGGTACCAATCCACAGATGAGTGATGATTCCACTCTCAGATGAGCCACACTGGGCTCATCCCCCACTCGCAGAGTCGATGCAATCTCCAGGGATCATTTCCACCCACCCAACTTCATCTCCATCTCCCACAACAGCACAAGTGCATTGCTTAGTTCCTAACCATGCCAGTCACTGTTCCAGAAAAGCCTTTCTACTAGAGGGCTTCCTCACAAACCCCCAAGAGTTAACCTTAGATGACTAAATCTCCTCCCAGTGCCTATGCTTTCCTTGTCCCAGCTTTCTCCACTAGTCCTGACCAGTGAGGAGCTTGTTGTGTAGGGGAGGGATAAGTAGCCCACTTCACTGTGGGGACACCTGAAACATCTGTTGTTATGAGCACCTGCAATGGGTCCAATGGGTCAGATGGCTTTCCTATGGGAGACTTTCTGTATCCTCTTCCTGTCAAAAGTCAGAGTAAGATGCAAGACTGAAAGGAAAAAATCAGGACATTATTGTCCACACCTTGGATATGAGTGAACTGTTTAAAAAGTAGACTGTAAGGAGAACATCCAAGTTGTAAATTTCTGTAGTTCAGGAAACACCAGCACAATCATAAGGTGAATAACAAAAGACCAAATACGCTGTATCACACATGAAGTGTCCTTGATCCCTGTGGAGGCTGTGGCAGATAAAATTCTCCTATTGGCAGAATGCACACCACAACTCTGCAGAGGAAGGGAAAATTAAATCCTACATGTGCCTGTTATCAGGACCTGCCCATGGGTAGAAAATGAAATGGGGGAGGAAGGTTATGCCATAAAGTTGTTCTAGGGCTGCCCTTGCCTTTTGGGAGCTACTCTGCTTGACACATTTTACATCTCCTCCAAAGAATTCCAAATTAACCCAATTTGAATGGATGCTCTGGATTCCTACCTGGATGGATGCATCCATCTCTCTGGGTATAATCTGAGGTGCAGCTGTACCACTGCAGCTTCATACAGAAGTATTCCCGTACTTCACTAGTTACTCCAGAAGCTGTCCCGGTACACACCACTTGGAAATGGTCAGAATAGAGTTTCTATGAATGTGTGTGGAATAATGTGAGTCATACTTATCAGGATATGGTGGTGTGCCACTTACCTTCAGCAGGGAAGGATGGGTGTGTGGCTAGAGATGCCTTTTCTCCACCAATGCCCTCTTGCCCACTATTCCAAGCCCTTAATGAACAATGACCAGCTAAGGAAAATCATGAGAAATCAAAAAAGGCCCAGACTCTTGTCTTTAAAAAGAAAGCACTTGCTCTGGCAACTACTGATCTCATCTTCCTAGCACCAACCCCTGCAAATGTGATACCATCTGATGTTTTAAAACAGAAATTAAAATAATGTCTCTCAGGTGTCACCTTTGCAGCCCTTAGGAGATGGAGCAGAGCCAAAAACATTTTGGTCAATAAAACGCAGGTTCAGATGCTCAGATTACACCAAAGAGCAGAAAAAAAAATGCAGAAGAAAATAAATTCTGCAGGGAACAAGGCCCAAGGTTACCTCATTTCTGAATCCAGTTCCCACCAGCTTTGGGATCTTGTGTTTACAAACTCCCTCCCCACCAAAAATTTCACTGCTCTGGTAGGGAAGATGCTGTTGCAAGGAGAGAGGTCTTCTGGGTACCTGAAATATTCTCTGTGATCCTGTGAGAAACTGAGTGATTTGATGGACACATATATTGGTGGGAGCTGATGGAGATGCTTCTGTCTCCGTATTACATTTCTGGAATAAAAATCTGTGTCTCTGCCTTTTTCTGCAAGTGCCCAGCTGCACCAGCAAAGCGGGGGGATTAATCAGCTGCTGCAGCAGACCCCAGAGGTGTCCACACTGCATTTAACACATATTTCCTAATCATCACCAGGGGATGCTTGGGAGGGCTCGTGAAAAGCTGATCATGGGAATGTGACTAGAAAAAAAAAAAATCAATAGCTGAGGGCAAAGCAGCAGCCCAGACTAGAGTGCCCTTTGTAACAGGGGAGTTGCACAAGGCCCATGGCTGCTATTGGCAAGGCAGCAGCTGCCACAAACATGTATGCCCTGTGTGGTGACACTGCAGATGCTGTCACTTGCCCATTCCTCAGACACATATCAAAAAACCCAGCTCAAACCATTAAGGAATTAGGATACCCCTCAGTGGGACACCTAGATTGAATACACAGAGGAAATCCAACCCACAGTCTTCCACACTTTTATGCACCAGGTATATGTGGAAAGGATGGGAAATCCTTGGATCTGCATGGAGTAGATCACTTCTGCATTCCCTACAGCATCAGCCAAGAGATCTGGGATTTATTTCTTTAAGTCCTTCATGGTTTCATTACATGTTTCTCTAAAGATCATTACTTTATCCATGCCATGAAAGACTTGGTGGTGTTCTGAGGGAATTCCTGTAAATAGCATGTCACATCCATTATGCTCATAAGCATTTTAACCATAATTCCAAATTGAACATACTGTATGCATGTATATCTCTACTGTCTCTTTTCCAGGTTACAATTATATCTATCCTGCCAGGAAAAATATGGAGGCAACTTGCTGCCTGCCACAA
Source organism: Phylloscopus whistleri (assembly GCA_017589585.1). Lineage (NCBI taxonomy): Eukaryota > Metazoa > Chordata > Aves > Passeriformes > Phylloscopidae > Phylloscopus > Phylloscopus whistleri. The sequence continues at coordinate 212,667 of JADMLD010000713.1, forward strand.
AATTGCTCCTAGTATGAAATGTTCCTTTTTATAATTTTTAGTATTATTGACTGAATTACATGTTCAACGCTTGGCTAGATTAACCTGGTGGAAGGTGTTCTGTCCATGGCAGGGGGTTGGAGCTAAGATGATCTTTAAGGTCCCTTCAACCCAAATCATTCTGCAATTGTATAATTAGGGCTTTAGTATAGTTTTAGGTGGCTAGATTGTGATAAGATGGCCCACTTCAGAAAGGTCAGGACCAACTCAGGTTCACTCTAGGGATGTGCAGTAGGACCAGTATTTCCATTGAGCCATGATCCCAAAAGGGGATGTGACCACATAGGAGTATCATACTGTAGTGCTACAATAACTTGTAATGCTGATGACTGGGTCTGAGATGGTTTCTTGACCTGTCGGAACTCACATTCTGTGAATTTTGAGAAGAGAAAGGAAGACCCTGCCTGTTGGCAAAGGAGCATGGTCTGGAGGAAAACAGCCATCATATAAAACAAGGCCCAGGAAGCCTAATGTATTGACAAGAGAGTACTTGGCTCCCCACTGGAACATCAAACTTTAGGTAATTAACCAAAGACCTAAAATGTCTGTGCTAATACAATATGACATAAATAAGCACAAAGCAATTTATTTCCCTAGATATTTCCCCAACAAAACTGCATGACATTTTAATCAATAGTTTGCACCTCGACTGCTGCACCACCTTGGCAGTAAATAAGCCATATACATCCACAGCTTTGCCAGCATGGCCACAAGCACATGCCAGAACCCAGCACCACCAGCCTTTGCTTTGATTCAGTGCAAGTTTAATTTATGTTGCATTGTTCCTGCATCTGTTCTCCAGGTATTTAACAGACGTGCATGTTCCTTTGCAGTTGCTTGGCTGACAGCAAAGACATGTATTATTCCCATCTCCATTCACATGGACGGTCAGCATTTAGATAGTTAATTCCTGTTAACTGAGACAGAAGTTGTGCATGTGAATCCCTCTGCAGCCTTATGAAGGAGAGGAATAACCTAATGGGTGCCTGGGGCCTTCAGGATGTGATGGCAGAGTTAAGGAGGACAGGCTCTTCACCCAGCCGTTCAGGAGAACCTGAAGAAGACAGCAGAACCTAAGCCAGTGAGCAATGTGCAGTGCATACAGCCACAAGGATGTTTGGGATTAACCTCATTTGAGGTTAATCACTGCCATTTCTGCTGTTGGGATATGATGCAGTATGACAGAAGATCCCTCTAAAAACAAGGAGATATATGAAAAGGGAGGTAGGTATTTAAATACCCTATTCCCAGTGTTACAATTTGTCATACCACTTCTGATTTTTATGAGCTGCTTAAGGGTTAAAGAAGTTGTGGGCCCCATAAGAAGAGACAGCATTTCCTGTTTCTAATAGAGTGATCAAACTTCTATTGGTGTATCTCCAGAAGGCAATGACACACAGCCTCAAGCTAGTTAGGTGCTAATGAGGATACACAACAACAACAACAACAAAGTAATCAAAAACTCCGGGGCTAAGGAGAATGAAGTAAGGTTTCAGTAGCACTGTGCAGCACCAAATGCCTACTCAGGAGAAATAAAGAAAGTAGTTTTCTTAATAAGAAAATTTAAAAAACCACAAAACCCATGGCCCTTTATCTTGGTGTGGCACTGAAGCATAAAAGCTCAACCATTTTTGGTGCCTCCTCCCCACAGGGAGATAGATAATCTTTATATAATCAGAGGATATCCCAGCTTAAAATAATAGAAAGAGATGGAGACTGCATGAGAATTAGTGCAGACAAAGAGAAACTGTGCTCTTAAGCAAAATCTCCAGGGTGTGTTTTGTTACTTTAGGTTCTTTTTGTTGCTGTGTTCCATTATTTCCATATCTGTGGTTTTAACTTTTTTAGCAGCCTTTTAACACGTAATGGGAACCTACAAGAACGCTGGAGAGGGACTTCTGACAAAATCACTGATATCAGTGATAGGACAAATGGGAATAGCTTTAAGTTTACAGAGAGTAGGTTTAGGTTAGATACTAGGAAAAAGTATTACTGTGAGGGTATTAAGACACTGGCACAGGTTGCCCAGAGAAGCTGTGGATGTCCCATCCCTGCAAGTGTTCAAAGCCAGGCCGGATGGGGCTGTGAACAACACGGTCTGGTGGAAGGTGTACCTGCCCATGGTAGGGGGCCTGGTAATGTATGATTTTACTATCCCTTCCAGTCTAAACCATTCTGTGATTCTATGATTATAACCTTGAATCTTGGCAAAGACATGTTCCTCATTCCAGATGTGTCACATCTCAAACGCAGAGCTCTGCAATGCCCTGCCTGTGGCCCAGCCCCACACTGGGCTGCTGGTATCCCCCCATGCCCAGCCACCCGTGTAACGGCTTAGGCTGGTCTGACAGCAAATGTTCACAGGGCATGAGTTAAGCAGAAATGTCTTCTAAGGACTGTTAGTATCTGGCCAAGTTCCCTGGGTGAAACCAAGTACTAGAAACACATGTAATCCCTAAAGACTTTGTAAAGATGGTGTAATCAGATCAGAATAAATGCTTTGTGTCAGTAAATGAAAGTCATAATTTCTCTTAGAAAAGCAAGATTGGATTAGCTCTGGGGATGATAGTGGTACAGAGATGTAAACAGGTCAGACAGAGGTCTGAGTGTTTCTTTGGATGCCATCTGCTTAACAGGTGGTGTCTGCCCAGGCAAGGACTCGAATTATTTCCTACAATCAGATTGCTGTTTTGGCCGTAGGAGAAAGAAAAAAACAACAAAACATTAAACACAAAGGGCATAGCCAAAGGCAGTGTCCCAAGTGAGTTTGCAGAGCATATTTGGGAAGAGCATATTTACACTAGTCCAGCAAAAAAATGCTGAGAAAAAATGCTGTTTGTAAACCAAATAAAGAAAAGCACATTTGCCTGGCCCGTCGACCTGCAGTACAACTTTGCAGCAAGGGTTGATCAGAAAGGAAACTGGTGACAATCCAGAGAATTACAATCTCTGGCAAGCACACAAAGTCAAAAGTAGTGTCTGGTGTCCTGCTGTGGCTGGGAAATCTCTTTAGCATGTGGTGAAGTTGTGCTTCACACAGCTATACCTACAGACTCCCAAAAATGCCTGAGACATGAGGCAACCATGCCAGTGAGGCATGAAATTTAAATAGACCAAAGTGTATATTGCTTCATTAATCAATATCTGATGTAGTGTGAAGTTTTTGGATTAATGGTTTCTTGGGAACTTGTTTCAGTCTGCAGCTGATCTTGCAAGTGTTCTACAGTTTTGTTCAGGTTTTTGGGTTTTGTTTCAATCTTTTGCTTGTTAACAAAACAAGAAGAGGCCTCCATGGAGGCTCTTACATCACATGAAGGGGAAGAGTAAAAGAAAAAAGCAATGTACTTATGGTGCTATGAAGATCAGGCAGCAGAGGCAAAAGAATTCACTTTAGGAGTGTACCAGGATGAAGAGAAACAGCCCTAGAAATAAATTTAAAGACAAACACAATTGCTTGATGGATATAGCAGTAAGGAAAAACACTGGAAACCAGTGAATTTCATGTTGGATGCCTGTGTGTTTGTAGGCAGTGGAGCCTGGAGGTTCCTGAAAGGTACCTGGGAAGTTTGACACAGGCATTGAGGCATCGAGGCATCAGTTGATCTTGCAGCAGGTAGAGGTGGAGAGGATGTTAATTGGAGTAGTCATGGTTTGCAGTCCCACAAACAAATATAAATTAACATCAGTTTCAGTTTATGCTCACACAACACTTCTACAAATTCAGCTGCTCAGGAGGAGATGCACTTCGGTTTGGGCATCTTTGCTGTGGGGGAACAGCCTTTAGGATACAGCCATCCCAACCAGTGCAAAGACAGAGCCCTCGGTAAAAACACTCAGAGGACACGGCTTGAAGGTTGAAAGGGTCTAGAAGAAAAGGGAGAGCAATCCTAATTGGAATGCAAGGCATCACTCTCTTGCAAACATGCATAAATTAGGTAAAACCATTGTTCTAACTCCCCTCACACCTGTACCTTTTGTAAAGCCAAATCTGTACATTTAAGATGGGAAAGTAAACAAAGTCTTGTTTGTTTGAAATGGTAGGTGGTGAACGCATTTGCAACATTTCGCAACACAACAGAAGTATAAATTGCACACTGCAGCTCCTACTGAATGGCAGGGGAAAGCAAATGGGGGTCTAAATGTTAAACGTGAGTAATCCCGATTCCCACTGAAACTGCAACCTGCAATAGCTGCACATCCCAGTAAACTCAGAACCAGAACAACGGAGCAGGAAGGAAGTAATGGATGAAAGAGTAACTGAATCACCTAGAGAAGCAGGCAGGGAGCTGCACTCCAGGTCCCTGGAGTGAGTCACGGGAAGGGAGAAGGAGTCTTGTTTATCTGTGGATCACAGCCCTGTCTGCAACCCTTTCACTGCTCTTTCTTGGAGTATGGCATTGGGAGCACTGGCAGAATCAGAATATTCCACCTTTAAATTGTGAAAATCACATTTAAATATTTAAATACTGGTATAGATTAGGTATAGATCTACAGACAGCAGTACTTACCTCTGGCTTTTCCTGATGCATGAATCTCAGGTAGGTTTTCCTCCTTACCTCTACACCACTTAACACATGCAAGAACCTAATCCTGCTCCTTCTGCAGCCAGTGCTGAGCACATGCTAACATTTATGGCTCCCAGACTGGACCCATGAGTGTAAGGGGCTGGACCGCTACCCAGACTAAACACTGCCAATCTAACTGTGTGGAAGGTGAGTCCAGAGTGTCCCCTAGCACAGACAGCTGTCTGCCTAGTCATAACCCAGGATCTATCTTCTCTGATAGAGACGAACTATTCCCAGTGAAACTGTGAGTATTGTTTCCTAGCTGATTTGAAGAGAGCTATACTGTCTCCAAACAGCATGATTTACTGTGATACCAACAAATTATCCTACATCTTTGTTTCCTTCCTTCCAATGATTTTTGTTTTGCTTAAGCCTGCAGTAGTGACTTTCAGTAATGCAAAACTTCGTGTAGGTCATGAATAAGCTAACACCTGGAACCAAAGCTAAAGTGCAGTAAGTCACACATTTGACTAAATAGAAATCCACAGGGAGGTTTTATCACTAAGAAAAATAAGCCATCCACTGAAAAGGAAGTAAACAGTTACTTCAATACTGTGAGTTGCAGTGTTACCTTCCTCTGGTGCTTTGCAACCAAGTTAATGCAGAGAAGTAAAGAGAGTGCCTCTTTTATGAATAACATGGCCTTAATCTTTGCTTCAATATTGTTTTTGAAGTAATTTAATATTTGCAGAGTTAGGTATCACTGCATGTTTGCTTTATCTAAAACAAAAAGGTTCCTTCCCCCATGGCCTCATTTAGCAAAATCTCCTTCTGGCTTTCATGGGACTTCTTTTGCCGGTGTCAGGATACCTGAATAATCATGGACAGAGAGAGAAGAGAAATACTTTGTGGTGAAAATCCTCCTTCAATACATGCTAAAGTGTCTTACTCCTGGGATGACAGTCAAAAAAGTGCCGGATGTGAGGAAATATCAGAGGACTTAGTATATCAGACGAGCAAGGATTTGGGGGGGAAGGAGTGATTTTTCTCGGTAGTACAGAAGATACTTTGGATGTGTTTCCTCTAGGAAAAACTTTGCCAAGTCTTTGGGCATCCATGAGTTGACTTTGCAGTGTGTCACATACTGGCTTAATGTAACAAAAATAACTATGCTAAGAAAAGACTGTCCAAGAGAAACCTAGTGCTGTGATTTCTTTATAAGGGACCATTGGTGCAAATGCTTCATCGCAGTCTCATACCCTCCAGTTTTAAAGGCAGTGACACCATTTATCACTTAGCACAGAAAGGCCAGAAAACAACTTGCTAATTGGCCCATTTACCAGTTTGAGAGAAAGCACATCTCCTCCTGATACAGTCAGTTCCAGTGCAAACCCCTTCATGAGATAGAGGCCTGTGTTTCATGTCTTTATTGTTAAATCAAAATGCAATTGCCAATAATGATGGTAAGGACAACTCAGAGCACCTTTCACAGATAAACAGAAGCCGAGCTTTCCCTTCAGAAATTTACAGACTGAGAGAAGAGGGGCCTGGATCCAAAGCCAGTAAAATGAGCGTGTGCTTTCCCACCGACTTTGGAGAACTTTACTAAAGCCACACTGCAGTGGTCCCAGCTTGTGCTAGCTTTGAGTGTCACTGACACACTGGGGCTGGCACTACAAACAGAAAACGTTGACACCAGGCTCATTCTTGATAAGTAACATTCACAGATGGAGTAATATGCAAGTTCTTACATTTTTGTCTTAGGAGAAGAAATAAATTGTCCTACCTGGCTGTTCTGTGTCTTGTGTTCAATCTGGAGCTGTTTGTCCGGATGAACAGAAGGGATTGTTTTCAGCACCATGCAAAGAGCTGCAGTTTGTTTTAAACTCCCCGGACTGTTCCCTTGCCGTGCACGCCAGGCTTCTCCCCAGCTGGAAGGTGAAGCTGGCGAGGGAACACCACAGTTTCCAGCATCCAAACCCGTGCAGGGGCACGCTGAACGCAATCCAGCAGTTACAGGATATCTCCTTGTCCTGGATAAAGACTGCTAAGGGAAAGGCAAAGTTCCCGAGGCTGTGGGTGAAACGTGGCACCGTGTAGCACTGAGTAAATAAAACCCAAGTGATCGTTGGACTCGGGTGTGACACCAGGTATTACAAAGGTTTATATACCATAGGCAGGACTCTGTGTTTCATTTAAGAGAAATGCAGCCTAAAACCCCGGTGGAACACCCTGCCTGCAGCTAAAGCAACAGCGAGACCTTGAGCTCAACTTTTGGCAGTCAGCAGATTTGTCTTCTTAGCACTCAGAGAATTTCAATCACAAAATATAATCTTTCTTACAGGTCAGACATTTCACTGCCTCTCATAAGTACGTATAAAATGCATGCAGCTTCTGTGGGATAGTTGCTTGTCCAGGGAGTTTATGGTGCCAAGTACTACAGGATCCTGATTCGTGTTTCTGGGTTCCATGGTTATGAGAAAAAAACACGTAGGTTCAGCTTTTGACACAGTTTTTTGTTTCAATGCCCTCTTTAGACAAAATAAAACATTTTCAAAGATAAATCTGAGATACAGAAGAGACAGAACTAATCTACAAAAGCCACCTAAGTACAACGGTGATAGGGTGCAATATAAAAACTTGAAATAAAATTAAGTTGTCTGAGTAATGATGTTTATCTGCCACAGCAGTATTGCATGCTTTCCTACAGTTTGATAATGCAAACTTCCAGTGCTAATTCACAAGCTTTGATTTGCACCTTTAAGGTCTTTTTGCCACCTACTTTTAGGTTTAATGACACCCTCCGCCTGAAAAATTCCAAATTAGTGTCAGGTTTAAATAGATAAAGATTTTTTTCAAAGAAGAATTTTTAAAAATCATTCTTTACAATATGCTAAATTATTGAAGTAGAAGCCTTTCTAAAACGTAATTCACACCTCCTTAACCACCTTATCTCTTGGGGGGTTTTTGTTCTGTCTGTTCTTGGTTAATGAAAAGAGATTCATCAGTACCACTTTTCCCTGCAGCCTTTTTCAAACTAAATCTATTCTTCGGCTTTCAGAGCAGCAGATGGGATTGCAAACATAGCAGTGAAAGCTTACAATTTTATTTAAAGATTTCCCAGTAGATAATGAGCCATGCTTATGACTAATAGGGTCATGTGGACACGACCTAAAGAAGGAAGGATAACAGCCCAAGCAACACTGAAATGAGACTCAAATCCCCTCTTACATCTGTGACAGATCCTGAACGAGTCAATAAATGCTGCTGTGCTTCTCTTTCCTTATTCATAAAAGGGAATAATAATTTTTCACTTCATCAAGAGACCAAGTAGGAGACATTGCCAACTACAAGGTATTTAGAGACACACCAGAGATGCCTCAGAACATGAGAATTTCTAAATCTCTTTGATGTAACAAAGGCAGAGGCTGTCCCAAAGTCAAAGTTAAACATACTTTTTTTTTTCTCCCCCAAAATGGAAATAATCACATTTCTGTGGCACACAAATGAATAAGAGCTCTTTTTCTGTTGACTTTCCAGTTATTGTATGCATTCATGATACTATTATTGAAACAGAAGGTCTTCTTAAGGGAGAAGGGTACCACTGAGAGCAGTAGAAATATGACAGCTTCTCCTGTTAGCATTTTGCCTCCAAGAACTACAGCTATGAGTCAGCGAGCTGATAGGAAGATTTTTACATGGCATTCAGAATTAGTCTTGGAGGATACATGAAACTACAATTCTTTCCTGTCTGTGCTGTGTTGGTCACTAAAGTAAAAATAACTTCAAATTAACAATGGTTAATAATTTGGAGCTGAGAATACAGCTTTAGATTAATGTTTTTGTAGCTTGAGAATTCCCTTCATTTGGAGTTTAAAAGCTACTGTTTAAGAATGATGTAATTTTTAAGGGAAAAAGAAAGACATGCTGCTGCCTGATAAAAAGCTGTGTTGCAAGAACTGCTTACATGATCTACTCATCCCTTAATGACCCTCATCTCTTCACTTTTCCAGAAGTTTTCTAACTTTAAGTGCAGTTTTCTAAAAAGTTGTTGTCCCCTTTGCAAAATATAATGGTTTTGGGTGCATTTCTGCTTTCTCTCATCTTGTGGTCTGTGGGTCACACCAATAACCCCCTTTCCTCACGCTCTGTGAATTCAGTGTCTGTTTGTTCAGAGCTACTGAGGGAGATTCTTCACCCTTGGTTTCTGTATTAGAAATATCCTGCTGTGCTGTGGCTTCCTCCTGTAGTTGTCATGCACTGGGAAAGAGGCATGGCAATGGACAGACCTCCTGTGATTTCTTATGGACACTTGTCCTGCCAGCAATAAGCACACCAGACATCCTGGGACAAGAAAGTTTAGAATTACACTGTGACAGGAAGTGTCATAACTTAGCTAGCCAGGAGTTTTGTGATTCTTTAAAATTTTTGTTGTCACATGTTTATTTAGTTAAGGAATGTTTGACCATGATTTTAGCTGGTTTTGATTTAAATCTGTGTTGGCTAAGTATCAGTAGAAAACCCTGAGAAATTACCTCCCTGCACCTGCAGAAAGGAACTCCATGGATTCATAGCCCTTAGAGAACTTAATCAATACCTGAATAACAAAATTCAATAAAGAATTGCTTAATGGTTATCATATAACTAGAGATGAATTAGATGTCATAGAACAAGAAAGATATCTAGAGAAAGTAAAGGAGTCAAAGGTCTATACACCCCAGAAAACTTGATTAATACATTGCAGGTGCAGTAAGGGACCCACTTCATAGGCTGGTACATCTCAGAAAACTTAATCAACGGTAATGATCCAACCAGGACAGCAAATTTAATAAAGCACTGTTAGCTGGATAAAACTTGGGTTATTCATTAAACAAAGATAGATGAGATATTCTGGCAGTAATTAAAAGAAATTAAAACACTATATCATGATGAAACAAATTGGGCAGACTTTTAGAAATGTCTATAAAAAAATCTTGGGTGTTACAGTGTATATAAATGCCTGAAAATTGTTGTTTCTTTGAACATGTCTATGGTGAATAAATTCCCAATATGTTCCAAATTTTGACTCAAAACTGTTATTAGGAATGTTTGTCTAACAGCTTTTTCCTGTTAGATTTAAAACTTTTTGTTTCAACTGACAGACGAAGCAGTTTGGTTTAGCCCTTCTACATATTCAAAAGGCAGGATAAAATCTAATGGAAGAACAGGTCTTGAAGCACGGATGCATTCATCAACCACACAATTTCATCTAACATTTTGGGCAAGGACTGTCCCTACTTCCTTCACTAGGTCTTCCCTTGCAGGCCACAAAGACCATACAGGTCATCAGATATACATAACTGAATCTCAAGAACGTGTATTGGTTTGGTATGAGGAGAAATGGACACTTTGATCCATGGACACCAAACCTCAGACTGGTTTGGCACAGAACTTCCTGCAAACAAAGAGAGGTTCCTGCAAAACATCAGGGCAGTTTCATGGGACATCCACTTTAACACAAAACCCACCCCTAGAAGCTGCTGTTTGCCCTCACCTACAGACTGGAAGCTGATTCGGAAAAAAACAAAAAAACAAAACAAAACAAAACAAAACAAAACAAAGCAAAAAAAACCAAAACAAACAAAAAAACCCAAACCCACAAACCAAAAAAAGTGCATTTTTATTGGACTGTTTCTTTTATGGTATTCCACTTACACAACAGGAAATTATCTCACAGGAATTAAGGGGTGTTGCCCTGGGAAGGCAACAAAGCTGGCAGCCCAGCTGAGGTGCCTTCACACCAGTGCACACAGCCTGGACACAGCCTGGACACAGCCTGGACACAGTCTCCTCCAACAGGAGGAGATGGAAGCCAGTGGGGTGTTAGAAAACTACAACCTTGTTGCCATTACTGACACTTGGTGGGACAAATCCCATGACTGGAGTGCAACTATGGATGGCTAGAGACTGTTCAGAATGAACAGGGCAGGAAAGAGAGGCAGGGAGGTTGCCCTCTTCATCAAGAGGTGGATTGAGCTGTCTTTGAAGAACAGTCATGAGAATCAGGGACCGAGGAAACAAAGAGAACTTTGTGGCTTGTGTTTACAACAGGCCATGATCAAGGGGAGCCTGTTGCCAAAGCCTTCTTGCTCCAGCTACAGGAGGCATCTCACTTGTAGGCTTTAGTCATGCTGGGCAACTTCAACCTCCCCAACGTCTGCTGAGAAAGTAGCACAGGGGCAATCCAGGAAACTCCTGGAATGGAGGATCACTTCTTGAACCAGGTAATAGACAGCCCTACCAGAGGGGAAGTTATACTGGATATGTTGGTCTCCAATGCAAAAAAGATAATTGGAAACATCAAGACTGGAGGCAGTCTGGGCCACAGTAGCCATGCATTGATGCATTGATGGAGTTTTAATCCTGAGTGATGTGGTTAGGTAAGGAGTAAAGTTAGGCTCCTGAACTTTAGGAAAGCAGAGTTCCAGATTTTCAGGGAGGTCCCCTGAGACACTGCCCACAGGGACAGAAGGGATTGGAAAAGATCTCAGAGTTTTAAGGACATCTCCCATAAAGCATAACAGCTAGCAATCACCAGGAGCATGAAGTCAGGCAAGGAAAACAAGAGACCAGCATGGCTGCGTAGAGAACTGCTGGTCAAACTAAAGGGAAAGAAAATGTTTAGGCCATAGAAACAAGGGCAGTGACCTGGGAAGTATATGAGATGAAGTATGGTTTTGCAGCTATGGGGTAAGGAAGGCCAAGGCAAAACTGGACTTGAACATGGCAAGGCACACAAACAAAAGCAGGAAGGGCTTCTATGGGTGTGTTAACCAGAAAAGGAATGTCAAAGAAGGTGCAACCCCCCTGGTGTCCCATGTCCCCCCTTGACTTAGACAAGCCTGAGGGTTGTGTCCCTGGGAACATTGTAAGGTTTAATAAAACCAAGTGCAAGGACCTGCACCAGGGTCAGAGCAACCCCCATTATCTGCACAGGCTGGGCATGAACAGACCCAGAGCAGCCTGCCCAGAAGGACCTGGGGGTGCTGGTGGGTGAGAGGCTGGACATGCCCTGGCCATGGCACTCCCAGCCCAGAGAGCCAAACGTGTCCTGGGCTGCAGCCAGAGCCCCGTGGGCAGCAGGGGAGGGAGGGGATTCTGCCCCTCTGCTCTGCTCTGGTGAGACCCACCTGCAGCATCCAGCTCTGGGGTCCCAGCACAGGGATAACAGGGACCTACTGGAGAAAGTCCAGAGGATGCCACCCAGATGATCAGAGGGCTGCAGCACCTTTGCTATGAAGACGGGCTCACAGAGTAGGGGTTGTTTAGCCTGGAAAAAAGAAAGCTTCAGGGTGACCTAATTGTGGCCTCCACTACCCTGAAGGGAGCCAACAAGGAAGATGGAGATACTTTTTGCAAGGGCATATAGTAACAAGGAGTCAAGGGGAATGGCTTCAAACTGAAAGAGAGTAGGCTTATGTTAGATATTAGAAGAAATTGTTTACTGTGAAGGTGGTGAGGCCCTGGTATGTGTTGCCCAGAGATGCTGTGAATGGCCCATTCCTGGAAGTGTCCAGGACCAGGCTGGATGGGGCTCTGAGCAACCTGGTCTAGTGAAAGGTGTTCCTGCCCATGGCAGAGGAGTTGGAACGGGATGATCTTTAAGATCTCTTTCAACCCAAACCATTTGATGAATCTATGATCTGACTCACTGGCATTAAAGCAATGTCTGCACAATGTGGTGACAAATGGTGAGCTCTGGCTATGTCTGCTTGAAGTTATTGCAAGACAAATCAGACACAAAGGCTTTCAAATTTTCTTTCTTTACTTTTTTTTTTTTTTGAATACATCTTTTCAGCCACTGAGATCAAAACAGGGTCTCACAAAGGCTTGCACTGTCACCATCCATGTCAGATGAGCTGTGGTGCTGGGGTTAGGCAGAGGTTAACTCCTTAAACCAGCATTATGACCGAAACCAGTGTGTCATGGGAGTGTACCTTTACACATGTCAGAAATAACAGCAATAGAAATCTCCCAGTGGTGTCTACATGGGCAAGAGAGTGGATGCTACTGAAATAAGGGAAGAACAAAATGTCTGCTGTTGAATATTCAGCCTGACCATTTACTGAGAACCCTGTTGTATGAAGAATATTTGCAGTAACACAGCATTAACTTGCCTTCAAAGACATGACTTAAATCTCTGGAGGGAACTCCCATGTATATTCAGGACAGCTACCCAAACTCACTTGCAGAATTTAGAAGTCTCCTACTGAGAAATATGTCAGCAGATGCTTCCTGACATTTAATGCTAAACATGTTATAATGGGGCTATAAACAGCCTTTCACTCTGAAACATATGAAGGAATAGCAGAAGACCCCAGGGAGGGACAGCTCTGTAGAAATGGGTTTGTTGTTCCCGATTAGGATTCAGAGAGCCCTCCCTGGTGTTGTTAGTACTGGTCTGATTTGTTCTAAGGCATGTCGGATGTTTATTGCACAAACAGACTCCCTGATGCTTTCATCATGATGGAAAATTAAAAATAAGAGCTGATAAGTAAAGAACTGGTGCCACAATCTGAGTCTAAAAGCAGCACACGGTCATGTAGTCACTACAACCCACTGCTGTCATGAGAACTCCTGACCAAGGTTTCCATTTTAACTTTCGCTATAGCGTGGTTGTCACCTTCCTGTGAATTTCGAGAAGATTCATGTTTCTACTTCCCTTTGGCTGTTGTGAAAAGTCTCGGTTTCCCAGCAGTTTGTGAGAGTATCAGTGACATAACCTTCAAAGCAACAATTTCTAAGGCTTCTGGAAAAACTGAGTTTTTTCAGTCATGGCTGAATAGAAAAGAGAAACCTTTTGGCTCTCTGACCAGCAGTTAAATGTAGGACAAGAAAAGGACATTAAAAGTCATGAGAGGCATCCGAATAAAATAGCAGCTAGAGAACAGTAACAGAATAAAATCAGGCCCAAATAAAGGTGAAAATCAATCTCAGATGGGGTCAATAGTCTATTCAGAGCTGATTTTGTTAGAGGTAAGTCAAGTCTTGTGTGAGGTTTCTGCTCAGGTTCATCTCACTTTTTCTGTGATTGAAATTAACATCATTAACATGATCCACAATTAACATCATCAATGTGGTTCATAAGTAACATCATTAATGTGACAGGACTTTGAATTTACAACAGGGTCATAAATTAGAATTTGACCCTACCTGCCTAACAGTGCAAACAAGCAAAAGATCACAACACTTGTTAAGCTTGGAATTGTTTAACACACATGAACTTCTGCAATGAAAACATTTAAAATATTATTGCAAGTGATGGTTGACGTACGTCTGTCTGGCATCATCCACCCTGAATTGGTCAGGGAACCCTAAAACATCACAAAAAAATCACAAAATATCCGATATGCAATCACAACAGTGTTCTAAAGAACAACATAGTGCATACAATTTTAATACCCCGCAAAAGCAGACTCAGACATACCAATACCTATTATGGCAGAGGAGAAGTTTTGGTGAAGGACTTCTAGAAGCTTAATGGCTAACATGTTTATAATAAAATGTTAAAGCACTCCCTCAGCATGACAGGCAAAGCAGAGTACATGAGATTCACTTACGCTTTGTGGAACGAATTACTAAGGGCCATTTTCTGTCCCAGCTTAAGTCAGAAATGAAGCTAACATACTATGTGCTAACTGAGGACTGGCCAAAGGTTTTTTATTTTTCAGGCCAGGTGGCTGTTTCCAACCTTCAGTATTAGGCAGTCAGTGCCAAGGGCCCTCGGTGAAACTGACCCGCACTGTCTACCATATGAGAACACATCCACTGCTCAAATTTCCCGAATTTGCTTTACTGAAAACCTTATGTATATTTTGACTTTTCATTATTTGATGTGTCCCAAGAGGTGCTTGAAGATGCAAAGACTCTGGAAGAGGTTTGGGGAGGAAAAACTAGTCAGGGATTATATTTTTCTAAGACTTTTCACATATTCCCATGTTCTGAGCATGTGAAGAGCTTTTCTTCTCCTCCCAGGACAATTTAAGACAGTAGCACAGACATACCTAAAAGCTGCTGTTTAACCCAGCAATATTACTTAGGCTTTTGAAAAATGTCATCTGACAAATAAGAACAAGAGAAATAATTGCAACATTGATAAACCCAAGTAGAGCTTAAACTGTCAGGGGAGTAAGTTAAACAATGATGTTACCTTTTTAGCATCATTTTCCCTTTTCCCTACATGTTTTTGGAATGCCTGAGTATGTTCCTTGCATACTGGGAATGTCAAATGTTGAGAGATGCAAATTCAAAACTGCTGTGAAGATGTCTCTGATATCCCCCAGCTACAGAAATAAACTTTTGGTTCAGGTTTGCAAAATCATCAAACTTCCTGCTCTCCCCGATCTTCTCTCAAGAAAAGATAAATGTTCGTTATAATAGGTGCCCTACTTACCTAAGGCTTTGATCTCTCTCAACTCTCTGCTTGCAGATTTCTGGAGGAGCCCCAGCGTACGTGAATTTACAATGCAGCAAGCTGCTGTGCTTTCCAAGAGAGCTGGTTTCAGCACCGCGTCTGCAAGACTTCAAAGGAGAGGGGGAAGTTATTTTTCTACTTATCGCTCCAATTTCCCTCTCCACTGCCTCTGGACACTGTCAGTCCTAGGAGATCATAGAATGGCTTGGGTTGGATGTGACGTTTTTCAGGACAGGCTCTATGATGAACTTCAATGAGCCATATCCAAGGAGAAATACGCTCATGAGATACTTTGGGGCATTTTTTTATTTCCTTGCAGGGGTCAGAGTGTGCAGAATGTGTGTGGTATCTACTACCACTAGATGTACTGCCCTTTGCTTCAGACACACAAACAGACATTTATATGTTATCTTTCACTTTGAAACAGCTACCTGAACCGGTAGGCAAGCCTGTGACTAAGCCAGAACTCTGCTGCAATCTCATGGGAAAGGTGCTTAGACCTTGGTAAAGCATGGACAATATTTTGAGGGCTTGGATTCCTGCCCCTCATTTAACTGCAGTGACCAGTTCACAAAGATAATGTCAGTTGGTCACCTGGGAGACTTTCCAGGTCTCCAGGCATAAATCATGGCTGCATACCAGCTCCTGCACTGCTGGGTATTGCCCTTACCTGTAATCTCTCACCACCCTGAGAAACTGTGGATAGTTCATGCTTGGAAATGTTCAAGGCTAAGCTGTTTGGAGCTCTGAGCAACCTGGTCTAGTGGAAGATGTCCCTGGCTATGGCAGGGGGCTGGAACAAGATGGTCTTTAAAGCCCCTTCCAGCCCAAACCATGCTATGATTCTGTGATGACACAGCTGCCCTTCCAGTTGTGCCTTCAGTTCTGGTGGTTGATTTCATGCCAAGTACTCAACACAGGGATACATGCCATGATTGCACAGGCTTTGGCACCACTGCAGGCTGTCATGAAGAGCCAGAAAAGTCAGCTTGCCTAATGGCATGAAAATTACCCAAAGTTTGTGTTATTCTTCTGTTAAAATAGCACTTAATGCTATTTAAACAATTATTATTTTACCAATTATTATATATATGTAGCAAGACTATAATTTTATTTTTCCCAGGCAGTCGTGATTTCTCACGATTTTCATCATGTCTCATGAGCCTTTGTTCCAAGTTCTTTATTAATGAACTCATTGTGGTGTACTGGAGCAATGCCCCTGCCAGACCTAGGTCCAAAGAAAAGTAGTACAATTAACCTGGCAAGGAGAAGCCTGTGGGCTGGCTGGAGTGGCTGCGGGCCAGCAAAACCACAGCACGTCCAGGATTTCATCCCTGTATGTCTGCACAGCCCTGGATTGTGCGGTATCAGCCTGCTCAGGGTAGGATCCTAAGAGAAGCAGGACCTTACATAGTGATGAAGGATGTGTTAGTCCTGGCTGAAGGCCCACAAGCAGGCCAGGGCTCAGGCATGCTGGAGTAGCAGGTGTGTGGGAATTCTGCTTGTGCTGTCATGCTGTAGAGAAAAGGAGGTTTCCTTTCCTGATATTGGACAAAAAAAATTTATCCTCACCAAATACCCAGTGTCAGTGTTTCTAGTTCTGCAAAGTGGTCCATTACATAATTGCAAAACATCTATTCCATGGAAATGACAGAACTGGGAGGGTATGGGGCCCCCAAAGGCTTCCCAGAGACCTGTGTAGTCTGGGTGAGAAATCCACCCAAATCAAATCCATTCTCCAAAAGTGACAAGTTATGAAAGAAATGAAAGCAAAATTTCTGCTGTAGGAAGTTTTGCTTTCCAGATTTGTAGACCAGTGACTTTTTGTTTGAGAACACTTGAAAAAAGGGGAAATGAAAGAATTTCTGACTAGGTTTCCTACTCTGCAGAACTCTCTAGTCAGATCAGATGCTCTGAGGAACAGGCTGGGTATAGATGAGAAGGTGGTAAGAACCCAAACCACTAACTGACAAAAATACCTCAGTTCTTAGAGGGCTGACCTGAAATTACAGGCAGCGGGATTGAGAGGCCTCCCACAGGCAAGGCCTTTTCATGGAGAAAGCTTTACCTGGGACAGGGATGCCAAAGGAGCCTGGAAAGTTACTTGGAGACAAGCTGGGTGGAAATCCCCTGCGTCTCCAGTCAACATGACTTGAAAGAATACCTCTGTTTGATCCCAAATCCATTAACCAGTATGATCCTGGGAATTTGAGTGAGATGCTCGGGCCTGGTTCCAGCTGGGATCAGAGGGAGGGAGCATGGCCAAGACATCGTGGAATTCAATACCTCCTCATGTCATTGCCAGGGGTGGGAAAAAGGGACACCCACTTCCAGGAAAAAAATTTGCCATGGGTTTTCCACGTAAATCGTTTATTTTTCCCACATCTTTTGTTGTTACTGTCACTGCTACCGTTAATTTACTTCTCTTGTTGCTGTTTCCAGCAAATTGTTTTTATCTCTCTATGTTTTGTGTTTTCAGCTGGACAGGGAGTCGAAGTGAATGGTAGTGGTTTTTTTGTTGCGTGGGGTGGTTTTTTGTGGTTTTGTTGTTGAGTTTTTTGTTTCTTTATTTTTGCTTTTGTTTGTTTTCGGGGTTTTTTTTGTTGTTTGTTTTGTTTTGTTTTGGTTTGGTTTGGTTTTTTTAGGTTTTTGTTGTTGTTGTGTTTTCTATTGTTTTGGGAGTTTGTTTGTTTTGGGGATTTGGGGGCTGTTTGTTTGTTTGTTTGAGCAAGACTATTAAATTGTGGAATACTATTCCTAAACCATGACATGCAGCAACCAAATGTTTCAGAAAAGGGAAGCTCTGAGGTGCCTATAAACCATGGAGGAGTGTGTAAGATCAACTCTGGTTCTTCACAGGAAGGGTATGAGAAGGAAACCTGCATTTAGTTTTAGCATATTTCTAACCATCTGTTCAGTGACATGGAGATGGGTGGGATACTGCCTGACCCTTCCAGGAGGCCTCTGAAATACCAAAATACATGGCCTGGCAATGGTGTGTTATCTCACAGCATTTCTTTCAATGTTCTGGACCAATTGGGCCCATCTGGGTTCATTTTAGCAACTAATGCTGCTCTGGTAAACTTGCAGATAGACAACACCTGTTAAACTCCCCCACCCTTTTGCTCTGAACACCTGACCTGTCACAAATCTGTAATAAGAGAGTGCCTCAAAGTCTCAAACTAAGTAAATGAATATTAGCAAAGTAAAAACTCCCAAACCATTAACCAACAGGGCAAAACACCAAGAGCTGATCTCCATTTCTTAAGAGTTTTAGCAGCAAGATGAAGAATATTTTTCTGGTAGAGTTGACAAATGCGTCCAAAGCCACCGAGCTCAATACAGAATTCACTGGTGGTGCCCTATGGCCTGGGCAGTAGATGAGGTGAAATGACCTGCTGGTCCTCCCCTTTATCTAATTTTATGGATGTTATACAGAGAATCATAGAATCACAGAACGGTTTGGGTTGGGAGAGACCTTAAAGATCATCTCGTTCCAATTCCCCTGCTGTGGACAGGGATGTCACACGCTAGGCCAGGCCCTGAACATCTACAGGGATGGGACATCCTGCAGTCATTCTGCTTTGGTGAGTATAAGAAAAGTCTGCAGTGAGTTGTGGAGATGGTGGGGCAGTAAATTATGAGAGAAGTGGTGGGCTCTTCTCTCACAAAAGTTGATGGCCTTTATTAAAACTCATGCTAGCAACGCTTTCTGCCAAGCCCCACTTCTCTGTCAGTATTCTCAAACCCACACCCCATGGGCAAAATTGGCTGCAGTATTATTAGTTCTTGGTTTACTGGTGCTCATAAAGGTGGTGCCCTCCAGGGCAGATGTGAGCTCTTACAAAGGGTGAGCTTTACTGCTTTGGCACCAGACAGACATTGGAAACTGAGATGCATCAATGTCAAGAAGTAAACCACATTTCTTTATTTCCTATTTCACCATCCCACACCATGCAGGGAGAGCTAAAGGTGGATATCCTTAAGTCACATTACCTTCTTGTGCCTATTTCCTCTTAGTTCAAACCTCATACATATTAGATAAAATTTTTGAAATCTCAGCAAAATTATTGCTACTGTTAGTCTAGATGGCACGGAAGAATTCTGCTGACTTTTTTGATGTCAAAATCAAAAGATGGAGCACAGGTACAAGTCACCTTGGCTGTCTTGTGATATATGGCTATCTTGTGTTTTCTAACAAGAAAACATGTTGTGACAAACAAGATAAAGTCAGTAAATGACTAGTCAAGGGCAGACAGGAAAAAGACTTCCCAAGCAAAATCTATCAGTCTCCATATTGTTTATTGCTATTTTTAGTGGAAAAGCGTTTGTTGGCATCACTGTAACTATGAAATTTAAGGGTTGTATGTTTCTTAAAGAGGCATCTATTTATTCTGATAGGGACCAAATCTGACTAGGGAAGGGCAATCACTAAGTGCCATCATGCCAACTATCAGATGGCTGCTGAGAAGTGTGGCTTGTACCTGCTGGGAATTTGTGCTTTCTGTGTGAAACTAGCACAGAAATTTAGGAACCATTTGAACACATGAGGTTGTGAGCTCACCCAGTGGGAAGGGATTGGTTTGTTATCCTGGGCTTGACACACTCATGTTTTTCCTTTTCCAAGAGTGCTTCTCCCCTAAAAAAGTCACTGGGGCTACAGATCTGCGAAGCAAAACTTCCTCTAACAGAGATTTTGCTTTAATTTTTCATAACTTGTCTCTTTCAGATTCGATAGTGTGCAGCACTCACCTGATGACTGAAGCCTTCACAACCTCCTTCGTTTGGGGAATAATGGCAGGAGTTTAGTTCATTTGGGCTCCAGTTGAGAGAACAAGATACTGTTTTTCCTGCTTCCTGTGTCAAGGCTGGAGTACAAGCTCCCCTCTGCAGAAAAATGTGCAAAGGTTGCTCTGCAGTGCTATCAGGTGTTGTCAGGAAAAAGTGGCTTGCAGGAATCAGCTGTAATACAGTAGTGATTCATATCCAGCACTGGCCACAGTCTCCCACTTCTGCTCATGGCTTTTTTGCTACTTCCAGTGGGGAGAAGAAAGGCAAGGAAGAAAATGCCCCCAAAACTTCACATCTGTAGCATGTGAGGATTGAGGGTATTTGTAAAAAGCTGCATGGGTTTGTTGGAAATAGTTTCAAAAGTGAGCAAGGAACTTTCCTGAAACACAGAGGATATTTATGTCTTCAAACTACACACACACACAAATACACACAGGGGAATAAGCTATTGCTGCTGCCAAGCTTTGAGAGAAAACCTTGGTTTCTATTGTGTTTTTTATTGCATCTGTGATGGTCATCCTCAGAAACTTCCTCCTTTGATGAAACTGATGACCTAGGCTTGACTCCAGGCACATGAAAATAATTCCAAATAAGGACCTGCAGCCTGACAAGCTGCTGTGCTCCAGAGAAGGATAAACTGACCATGTTTATCAGCAACTTAAATTAAAGGAGGCTTTTTGACTTCATCACCCCTTCCAGCTGCCAAAGCCATACACCTCTCTGCACATCTAACTGTGATTAAGAAGGAGGGAAATCACTGTAAATTGTATTTTCTGCTTCTGGAGATCTGACAGACAAGGCTTATGTTCTTTAGTTTGCTGAACACCAGTGGGTCATGAGGGAGCCTTGAGAAAGAGCAAGTCAAGGGCGGAGGGCAGGGGGGGAAAGAGAAAAATGATTCCCAGCAGGCAGTGAGAGCACTTCTTTCTTTGCAGAATTCAGTTAATTCAGATGCACCTCCCCATAGGTTCACTCACAGGGCTGGTGTTCTCACATTATCAGAATTATGGAAAATAGCTGAAAATCTTTTTGGCTGACAGTTGTCATTACAGGAAAACAGCATCTCAGCGATTGGTGAATAGCTTCTATTAATCATGGCACTACCAGATGTGACAGCTGACAGATTTTGTCACTACACAGTCACAGAGATGATAAAATGAGGTGTTATTCTGTGTTAAATTCCAATAAAAAGCAAAAATACTAGAAAGAGTAACTTAAAAAAGCACTATTGTCCAGTGAATAGTTACCTGTAGTTGATAAGTAAGGATAAGTAAAGGGTTTTTGATTTCTGAAACAACAACAAAAGACTTCACAAGGCAAAATAAAGATAAATAAGGACAGTTAATCTTGCCAAGGAAACAGAGGAAAATATAAAGGTTCTTGGAGGTGCATAGATTGAGAGTAGTGAGCACTATGTACTTTGCCATGGCAGAACTTGGAGCTAATGCCTTTGTCTCAAAGTGAAACAATTATTGGACTGGAAGAAGTTTGTGATGAGTACTGGAGGCCTGTGGGCATCCTGAGTGCTTGGAGGTCCAAATTTTATGTGGTATTCATTGAACTTTCAAGATGCTTATGTTGTCACGTAGTATTTTATATTGTACTGAAATAATCAATGTTACACTTACAGATTTCTCCTTGTCTCCTGCTGGCTGCCAAAAAACATTGCTCTTCTTTCCCAGAGCACAACTGTTCTGATTCTCAGTGTCTTTTGCAACACACAAAATGTGCAAAGGAGTCAGCTCAAGCACCTCACAAATTTGCTGTTGCTCAGGGTTATGCAGGTAGTAATGCAGGTGAGACTGACAGATGTCACCAGGGTCTGGATTAGAGAGACACAGCTCACCTGCCTGCTCTTCTGCCCTCTCTGACTTGGATGCATTTAGGAGAGAGGAATTTGCAAAGGTGGTTGCAGTGCTGTGGTTCTGGTTTGCTCTCCCCCTGTAAGTCATCATGGTTTCTTGAGAATTTGAGCTTGCTAGTGTGATGCTGGAGGGTTTCCTTGGTGTTTTAGTGTGAGGCAGTTCCTGGGGACTCTGCTGAGTCTAAAGCCTGTTTTCTGGTCATGGTGACTGAGGCACAGGTTTCAAAGGGAACCTGGTGTCCTTTCTGTCGCATGTTCTTGGTCAGGAAGAAGGTGGGCAAGGACAGGCAGATGAAAAAAGTCTCACAAAAGGACTTGGCCACAGACATCATCCACAGAGAAAGAAACTGCCCGAAACAGAAAATAAGGAAATAGAATATACTGTGCTATGGTCACTAGAAGTTCAGAGGGCTCAAATTCCCCTGATCCACAGGAAAGGATCACTTCCATGCTGCACTTCTGGTAACACTAACACATGGAACTGAAGACAGAGAGGGTCTATTCATCCATGAAGGTGGAACTCTTGTCCAAAATATATGCCATATCCAAGTGACTTCTGACTTTTGCAGCCGACTTGAGCAGCATTCAATTCAAGGCTTTAGGCATCTTGAAGAACAGCAAAAGGAAGGATGGAAAGGAGATGCAACATGGATTTAGCAGAGCTAGAATGTGCAGAACCAGGTGAATCCTGGCTCTGATCAGTGATTTCTCAACTCTAACCTGTTCAAAGTGTACATTTCTGAAAAGTGGCTCCATATTTCTGTGATGACGTGGGAGCAGTGGCTGCTTGCAGGAATAAATACATGATAGTAAGAGGCATTCAGTGTCATTTGTGAGCCAGGTGAATCTTCCTACACATTGTGGGTGAGCAAATTTAATTTCTAGGTATGTATCTGGAAGCTCAAATCTAGATGGATTCAAAAAAACCCCCATTAATACAATGTGAGATGGGAATTCCTGATGAAAGGACAATGGTGCGACATAATAGAAATGGGCAGAGAAATATTAGAAGTCTACAAAGGAAGAGACTGATACTGAAAAGTACTTTTTAAAGCTAGGGGAAGGTGATGTGAGAGAGGCTGTACATTAGAGAAACAAAAAGAAGTTATGCACATGGAACTGGAAATGGAGAGAACTGCATATGAGCAAAAACTTAGCTCTTGTCTGGTGTCACAGAACAAAGTTTAGTGAAAATGACAATGTTATGCAAGCACCAGGAGATGAAAAACACTGGTGCAAAAAAAAATATTTCTACATTGGACATAATCACAGGCAACAACTGAGAAGATAAAATACCTGAGAAATGAGATCCTGAAAAAAATCCTCCAGCATCCACACTCCTAGCTTAAAAGAAGAGTCTGAGGGATTATATACCACAACCCCCAGGAAAGGCTCAGACCCACAGTTAATGCTCTACCAAGCTCCAGGGAGTACTGCCAGCCTCATTAGGCTATTGCAAATGTTCACAGAGCCATGTCCAGAGATTTCTTTAGAAGGGAGGAAATGAGAGCACAAGAGCAGAAAAGGAGGAAGATGACATGTCTGGAGGAAATCCCACGAATAGCCTGACCTATCCACTGCCATTCTACTGCCTACTCACTCCCTGATGCCGTCCAGAAACTGAATCCCACATTTCACATCCCGTTTGCCTTCTCAGTGTCTATGCTAGTCACTCCCAGTCTTCTTATCTCCATCCATCAACTTGCTAATCTCTTCCAGAAAGGCTGATAAACCACCCTTCCCACTCCTGCCCTTGGGTCTCTGCTCTCATCCATCACACACCCAGAAACACAACATCCCTTCCTATATGGACCTTTTATCCTCACCATGTGCACATAAGCATACATCATCCCTTTGAGTTCAGTTATCTCACTCCAGCAAAGTTTTCTGATTATGTCACAGACCCAAGTTAGCCACAGCTTTGAAGGTGATTTCCCAAAGACCAAAAAATCTCTGAAATACAAAAACCAGGCTTGTTTTCTTTCTCTCTATTCCTACAAAATTATTGAATATTTTAAAATATTAGAAGTCTAGAAATGAAAGGCTTGTCAAAAAATCTCAACCAATTCTCATCTGGATGACTTCTTTCTTTCTCTCTCAGGCTGACTTCCCAAGTTGCAGCAACCTCTTGAACTTCCCCTTCTGGGATCCTACAAAAGGTCCCTGTGTTACTGGGAAGGTCTTGCCATCTCTACTCCTCCCAGCAGCCTTGGCAGCATCCTGTGATGAAAAACGAAAGTGTTTTTTGAACTACTGACCATTGCTCTTAAGATCAGGAGTGAACTGTTATCCTTAAAAGGCTTCCTCCTGGAAGCTGGTCCACATTTTGCATGCTGGATGCTATTCTGGTCCTAATATTCCTGGTCCTCACAGCTCAAAAATGATCCACTTAAATGGGAAAGGTCCGAAGAAGGACAAAGACTATCAAAGGTTTTGGGAAAAAGAAACCAGGACACTGCCACCCCAAAGAGCAATGACTAGGGTGGGATAAGATAGAGATCTACAATATCTCCATTGCCAGGAGGACAAGCACTTTAGCATCTCTTTGAAAAAATAATGGAGGATGTTAAATTAATTAGTTGGAATCATGCAAAATAAAAGAAGATAGGTCATATTCTAGAAGAACTTGTAAATCCATGGAACTCCACAAAGAGGGACAAGAAACAGATAGTTTAGCCTTTATTAGAGAGGAATGATGGAGTCAGGAACAGCCCCCTAGTTAAAAATTACCAGCAGCACAAAGAGCATCAGAAGGAAACATCATTAAGTTTAACCTTGTTCTTACTCTTCTCTGGACAACTGCCCTGGACAGTAGCCCACCTTGGAGGCAAGATTCGTGGTCTGAAACCACTCACAGGTCTCACAGAAAGTTCCTGGGCAAGAACTGTGAGAA
The DNA here is from genome assembly GCA_017589585.1 of Phylloscopus whistleri. Classification (NCBI taxonomy): domain Eukaryota; kingdom Metazoa; phylum Chordata; class Aves; order Passeriformes; family Phylloscopidae; genus Phylloscopus; species Phylloscopus whistleri. The sequence continues at coordinate 237,212 of JADMLD010000713.1, forward strand.
CATCAGCAGAATTCACCCACCTGCTTCCAGCATGCATCTCTCACCTCCCTTCTGTGCTGCGGTGAGCTGGTGTCACTGCACTCTGCAGATGATTCCTGGATGGGACAGCAAGCCACTTACCACTCCCTGCCATCTTTGCCACAGTGTTCTTGGAACAGTCTTTTCCAACTCAAGGCAGCCATTTCCACCCCAGGCACATCAGCATATTCATAAAATAAGTATTCTATTTGTTCATTTATTTATTATTACATATATGATACTTACAGTGTATGTCCTATATCCAGCTGTTATTTTGAGGAAAGCTCAGAGTAAAGACATTCATGTGCACACCACAGTATTGTTGCCATAGGCAGCACCAGAAGCCTGAGTGTTTGTAGCTCGGATCTGCAAGATTTTTCAGGCAGAAAGGAAAATTTCAAAGCATCACAATTACTGTAAACCCAAGAAATGAAGCAAGATGGCCCAACAATTTTAGGCAAACATGTTACAAAGCAATGCCTGTGGAAACTGATGCCATGGTTAAAAGTGTCTCTAAAAATCTTGCTTGCATGGCAAGAGAAGTGCTAGACTAGTGGATAAGCAATTCCTTCAGCAGACTTGGGTTCTGGGCTCTGTTGTAAAAGCCAGAACCTCTTGACCTGTCCAGGCCTCTTCTCCATGGTTACAGGCAGGACTTTTTTCCTTTGAATTGCTCTGTATTGGTCTCCCTCCACTGCAGCACTTGCTGAAGCCATGACAAGCAGAAATTCTGATGAGTGAAAAACCTGTGAACCACCTGACCAGTTATTGAATTGGGGCTTTAAAGTCATGCTTTAAACTACACATGTTGCAGGATATGCCATCAACTTCAGCAACTTACCTATGACAAAGCCAGGGCTTTGAGTTGTTAGCTGAGTTACTCACGTAAGAATTGTAGAACCATAGAATCATTTAACTTGGAAAATACCTCTAAGATAATCAAGTCCAACCATTAACCCATCGTTGCCAACTCCACCATTAAACCACATCTCCAAGGGCCAAATCAACTCATCTTTTAAATACCTTCAGGGATGTTCACCCCACCATGTCCCTGGACAACCTGTTCCAGTGCTTGACAACCCTTTTAGTGACAAAATTTTATCTTAATATCCAACCTAAACCTTCCCTGGGGCAACTTGATGTCATTCCCTTGTTACCTGGGAGAAGAGACTGACCTCCACCTGTCTACGCTCTCTTTAAAGTCATTGTAGAGAGGTATAAGGTCCTACCTGAGCCTCCTTTTCTCCAGGCTAAACATCCCCAGCTCCCTCAGCCACATCTCACAGGATTTGTGCTCCAGATCCTTTCCCAGCTCCATCGCCCTCTCTGGACTCACTCCAGCACCTCAGTGTCTTTCTCATGAGGAACCCAAAACTGAACCCAGGATTTGAGGTGTGGCCTCATCAGTGCCCAGTACAGAGGGGCAGTCACTGCCCTGGTCCTGGGCCACACCATTGCTGACACATTCAGGATGTCCTTGGCCTTCTTGGCCACCTGGGCACTCTCCAGCTCACATTCAGCCACTGTGGATCAGCACCCCCAGGGCCTTTCCCACTCAGCAGCTTTCCAGCCACTCTGTCCCAGCCTGGAGCTGCAGGGGTTGTTGTGACCCAGGGACAGGACCCAGCACTTGGCCTGGCTGAGCCTCACAAAACTGGCCTGAGCCCATGGATCCAGCCTGTCCTGATCCCTCTGCAGAGCCTTCCTGCCCTCCAGCAGATCAGCACTCCCACCCAGCTCAGTGCCATCTGTAAACTGGCTGAGGGTGCTCTCAATTCCCTCATCCAGATCATCAATAAAGATAAACAGGACTGGGCCCAACACTGAGCCCTGAGGGACACCTCTGGTGACCAGCCACCAACTGGATGCAGCATCATTCACCACCACTCCCCAGGCTTGGCCATCCAGCCAGTTTTCACCCAGTGAACAGTGCACCCATGAGCAGCCACTTTTTTTCTAGGAGATGCTGTGGGAGATGGTGCCATAGGCTTTGCTGAAGTCCAGGTAGACACACTCCCAACCTTTCCCTCACCCACCACATAGGTCACCTTGTCACAGAAGGAAGTCAGGTGGATCAAGCAGGACCTGTCTTTCACAAACCCATGCTGGCTGGGCCTGACCCCCTGGTTTCCTGTGTGTGTCCATGATGGCACTCAGGATGGATGATCTGCTCCATGACTTTCCACAGCACTGAGGTGAGGCTGCAGGCCTGAAGTTCCCTGGGTCTTTCTTTTGGCCCTGCTTGTAGATGGGCACTGCTTTTACCAATCTCCATTTAGCTGGTGTGGTGGCCTACAGCTGTCCTGGAGGCCTCACAGTTATAAATTATTCCAGCTTTATACGTGAAACGTGGTTGATTATATAATTACCTTGCTGATGTAACTGGGCCAGTAAGGCCGGTTGCGGAGCAGGCCCGGGCTGCCGGGGATTCAGGCTGCTGTTGGCTGGTGGGCCGGGGGGCAAGCAGCGGGGCCAGTGAGGGCTGACTGCACCTGCCTCCTGCTCTGTGTAAGGAGAAAGGGTCTCAATAAAGCTGGCTCTTGCTGCGTGACCTTTGTGTGTGGATGTTGCTTCCCTCTCTCTGACACATCCTGGCAACAGGCAGGAACCGCCCTGGTGAGCCAGAGCTGCTGGTAAATGACAGAAAGTGGCCTGGTGAGCACTTCCAACAGTGCCCTTGTGTGGATCCCATCTGGCCCACAGACCTGTGTGCAGGTCACTGACCATTCCCTTTGGATCATGGGGGCTTCATTCTGCTCCCCATCCCTGTATTCCAGCTCACTGTGTACCCTGAGAACAACTGGTGTTACAATTACAGACTGAGACAAAGAAGGCATAAGGCACCTCAGCCTTTCTTACCTTTTGTCACTATGTTTCCCATCACACAGGATGGAGCTTGTCCTTAGCTCTCCTTTTGTTGTTGGTGTATTTATAGAAATTGTTTTTTATGGCAATAACCAGATTAAGTTCTAGTTGGGCTCTGGCCCTTTCAGTGTTCTCCCTGCATAAACCCACAATTACAAGTCCTTGTCGTTCCAAGTTGCCCCTTCTTACAGAGGCCAGAAACTTCCCTGTCTTCTCCAAGCTCCAGCTCAAACTCTCTGTTCAGGCAGGCGGGGTCTTCTTCCCTGCAGGCTCGTCTTTTGGCACATGGACATGCTCTACTCCCGTGCCTTATGCCTAAAGATTTACTTCTTGAAGAATATCCAATGTTCCCCAATTCTTCTGCTCTTCAGGACTGCCTCCCAAGTGACTCTGTTGCTAAGCATATGCTAGCCAAGGAAAAAATGGCATTTCAGATCACAGAAATTCAGAGACCCATGTTATCATGAAATATGAGCCTCTAAGTTATCTGACCCTGTCTGCTGGAAATTGGCAGAATCCCCAAAAAATGAGGAGGGGAAGTAGTTTACTTGACATCAAGAAGGTTTATTCTTTCATCTCTTGTGCATACCATCTACAGAGTATTAATGTTCATAAGAGGCTGAAAGTTATGAATCAACTTTGGTATATAATTATTTTTCTTCATCTGTTATCTGCAAAGTATCCAACTGCCTTGTCTGAGTCTTTCCATTCAGCACCTTCAGGGGACTACCCTGAGTACAAAGGAAATGTGACTTAAAGGCCAGACAGGAGAAAAAAAGTAAGTAAGCCATTTTTTAATGCTTTTCCATGATGTCTCAGAGTATTATCAGAAGCCAAGGACTTCAGGGAAGGATGTCCCAGACAGAGGCACCATGGAGGAGGGGGGAACTGTCTGACTCATACTCCTTTCTAGGCATCTAAAGTGCTAAAGAAATCTACGTACTAAACCTGATTAATTTCCAAAGATGCAGCAGTGGTTCTACGCTCCATGATTTAGGAAATCCAATCACAGTTACACTCCAACAGACAAGTCCAAATGCTGCTAAAAGAGTTTATTAAAGACCATACTAACAGTTCTCATAACAATGGCACATACAATGATTCAAAATCATGACAAATAGCGTGGAGTTTTGAAGAGCATTATAACACACCATGGACAAGAAAAAAGCAGATGTGCTGTCTCAGAATTCTACAAGCAGGCCCATGAAATACAGGAGTCACATCATACAGCTACACAAGTGTCAGAGAAAATAGAAAGGAAAAAAAAAAAAGTCATTCAATATGCAGTCCTTGAATTTATTGACAGTATTACAGTACTTTATGGGCAAGGACTGGCTTGTTCCAGCTGCACTTTCCAGAGCACAAGGGCAGCTGGAAAAGCAAAAATATCCCCAATAAAAACCTTCCAACAAACATGCCTCAGGTGCAATCACCAATCCAGACCTTCCTGCTTACAAATTTTCAGTCAGAAATTCTGACCTCCCTGCAATTACTTTGCTCAGGACACTGTTTTGTTTTTTAAGAAAACAAAAGCAGGATGCTTCTTTAAGACAGTGCAAAAATATTTCAATGGTATTGTCAATGGTATTATACGATTACCGACAATCAGCATGGATCAACCACAGCACGGCCAACAGCATCTCCAAGATCAGAAGCAAATGGACGTGCTGCCCCTTGACCAGCACTCCAGACTGAGGGCTTCCAGAGGGGAGGTGTGCTCCTCTCTCCCAAGCAAGCCGTCATTTCTGGGTTCATGGTGAGGAATGGTCTTAGCTACTCCAGGGTAATAAAATGCTACAGAAAGCCTGCAATATTAAATTATCCAATCCTCTGTCAAACACTAACAAAAGAATATTGAAGTGGAAAAAGCACATAGCAGCCATGTGATTCGTAATGGCTCTAACTCTACGATTCTGACGCTGATCCCTTCCCGACCGTGTCGGTCACGGCATCCCGAGCATGCCTTACGGAGCTGAGCAGCTTACAGCACCCCCACGGCTATCAGGGACTCCCAGCAGCATGTGGGGATTTGTATTCTCCGAGACGCACCAGCTAATTACAACTGCAGCCTGCTCCTGGTGCGCTGCCTTTGCAGCTTTTGGCTACAAGATCTCAGGCCCCACTCCAGGCTTGTGGCCCTGGTCTTGCCCGTGCTCACAGCAGCACATCTGTGGACATACATTCATTCCTGTGTGCATCTTCAGAGCCATCTGCAACCTCTTCTTTAAGCAGATGTTGAGGTGTCTGTATATCACGTTGGCATAATCTGTGTCAGAAGATCCCCAGGCAGCTCCACAGTACGTGAATTCAATGAGAGATAACTGTGCTTTGTCAAACCCTCCCAAATCATCTCCTCCCAATTTCCACACAGTTGTTTGCATCGTAGTGTGATTACGCAGAACCTTTTTAATGCCTGCCAAATTCAGAGGATAAAATCACAGTGCTGCATATCAACAAAACCCAGCAATTCCAGCCTCCAATATAAAATAATTTATATACACAAAGCAGAATTTACATTTTAAATAAGAAGAGATTGTCTCATTCTCTACGGTGTCTTACCCAGCTACTAAAAAATAAATAATTCACATCAGATTGATGGATTTGTTTCCTATACAGCACAGGTGCGCTATCAGAGCTGACAAAGACAACATGAAAAAAACCTTTTGCAATTAATAAAAGAATTGTTGAACACTTGCACATATTGGCACAAGGCAGAAGAGGAAAGGGAACATTACACAGCTCAGCTCAGGTGCCTTCCTCTGTGGAGCGGGACTCAGATTTCAGCTTCACAAATTCCTTGGCAACTTCATCATTGGTCCTCTGAGAGAGAATCCTCAGGATTGTGAGTCCAGTCTCATCCATGTGAATCCTGCGCCCGAGGGGGCACCAGCAGGCACAACTTCCTTTGTCTGCTATGTCTCTGAGCTGCATCACTGCTATCCCCAGAACCCGGTCCTCCCGGGCAAAGCAGTAATCCTTCACACAAACTTGGAGCTCGTAGGCATCAGGGCCATCTTCATTCCCGAGGATGCTGAAAAACACACACAAGTTCACTTACAGTGTCTTGACTGCAAAAAACAAAGGTGCCAGCAGCTGACTGGAGGGCTCTAATAAGTCACAGAAAACGCCTCTCTACAGAAAGCTCTGGTCAGAAAGAGAGAAGTAAAACCTGCACATGTGGGCATTTTTGCCAATTTATAGCAGATAAAGAAAACCTGGTTACTGAAGAAGAAAAAAACAAGCAACCCCTTTCAAGCTGCCTTTGCAACTTGTGTGTGTGTGAAACTGTGAAATGAGAGGAGTGGGAAATATTAAAGCCATGCTAATAGATTTTCAACTCAGATGACTTTAAACATTTCTGCTTCTGCTAAGGGTTGCTTCATTTCAGAATTACTATTTTAATTAGATGAAGACTTTATTAAAGATTCAGGACCTTCCATTAATGTGAAAGCTAATAAAAATAAACCCCCAACCTTTGTGATGTTTCTAAAATTAAAAGAATAAAAAGAACAAGATCTCTTCACTTAGAGGAAGCCTGCCTTTCCTCAGAGAATGGAACAATTATATGAACACTCCCTTCTCTCCCTTCTCCCCGAGATGTTTACAGCCTTTTGTTGGTCAGTTCTTCTCATCTCATTCTCATATGTACAGCTGAGACAGCTCAAGCCTGCAGGTCCCTCTGTTAAGCCTCCCAAGAAGGAAAATGTTCTTGTAATAATGAAAGAAAATGAAATAAGAAGAGATCAATACTCCATCTGAGAAACACAGCAATTTTAGCAGTGCAACTTGCTACCAATTCCAAGGGCTGTATCCTTGGAAACAAGTTCCGAAAGCATGTCCCACAGGTCAAGTTGGGATAAAAAAACACATTAAGATTAAGAAATAAATAAAAATGAACTTTTAGCCTCAATTCTATCAATAAAAAATATCAAGTTCATTTAAATGACAGAGCACAGTGAAATGTGTTTATAGGACACATAGAGCGTTTCAGAAGGTAGCCAAAGGACACTGCTGGTATAGAACAAACCCCCGTGTCCCACCTGCAGCAAAAACTTCCATAATCCAGCCTTTCTGCCAAGACACCAAAGACAGGACCAAGCTACTGGTTCATGTACTCCTCTTGGCCCTTAGCAGGCTATCTGGGGACGCTGGAATCTGGGAACACACTCTCTGCATCTGCACTTGCCATGCCAGATACTCAGGATATTTTTCACACTTACAAATGAAAGGTTTCATTGTATTTTGGAGCCCAGTTGTTGCTCTTTGATTTGGTTGTGAACTTCCTCTTCTTGTCACTCTGGTGGGGCCCAATCATGGTGATTTCAACAAATGGACGGAACATGCCAGATGTCTGCCACTTCAGGTCGTTGGCTGCCACAACTGGAAAAGAGAGTCACAACCTGGTTTACAGCAAATACTCATTTGTACTTGTTGCTCTGGACAACCTTCAGCTCTGCCATGCTTTCAATGTGTTGTTTCTAACTCAAAACATGACAGTATCACAACACATATGGGCAGGACTTTTTTGAATTACAAGGATATGTTTTTTTGATTTAGTTTAAGTTCTGTGAAAGGAATTTCATGTTTGGGACAGTATGTAACTTCTGCCATACAGATTGTCAAGAAATAAGCCCAAGAAAACAGGCATTCCTGCAGCTTCAGGCAGGCTGCCCTGACAGTTCCATGCTTATTATCAACATTATGTGTGGGATAAGAAAAAAAAAAAAAGGGGCATTTTGGAGGTCAAATATTAAGATGTCTGTTGAAAAGGAAAATGGGACTGCAGGTAAGACAAACAAAGCCCATGAGCTGTGGGTGGTTCCAGGATCCAGAATTATTAGCTTTTAATCGTCATTCTATCTCAGGTCACAGAGAACAGACTGAAGCAGAGGAAGTAGCTCTGAACATCAGCTTTTGCACGTCAGTGTAGATTTAACCAGAAGAGAGGCCTGAAGAACTGTTTATATAAATCTTCAGAGGAAATTGAAATAGTTAAGTATGCTGTATTCGAGCAAAGGAGATGAAGGAAAAGGAATCCTGGGATGAATCACTGCTTTTTTTATTTCCAGAGTGGCTGTTCAGGGACCAGCGTGGCCTTCAGGATGGGGGAGAGGAGCCTCTGAACTCTGACTGGCTCTGTGATCTCTGGGTGTACACTGAGCAGTTTCGCAAGATCAGCCTGCCCTGTTCTTTGCAGCACAGACTAAACTGTGGCGCCTGGCGAGAGCCATCATCTGATTTTTGTTTACTTGCATACATCGCTGCCAATAAACAACCTGGCTGTGCACTGCCATGTCACTGGCTGGACAAGCTCATTTGCCGTTTCTCTGTGTGTCCTGATGTGAAACAGAGAAAGCAATTCTGGCCTGAGATCCCACAAGCTAACACAGAAATATCCTGACTGCCAGCTGGAGATTTGCCCTGGCAAGCCTGAGCAGCAGCATGTGCTTTGCCATACCTTTCACCGTGACCTTGTGCTCCCCAGTTCCTGGGTGGGTGTACAGGTCAATCTGGATGGACACTTCTCCCACGGGATCATCCACACCAGAGCCTGTTGGAAGAAAAAGGACACATGGATTACTAGTCAATGGCACAAGTCTTTATGGCCTCAGGAAGACAATGTGGTGTTTTCACAGCACACCTCCTAGAGGCAGCTGTTCAGTCAGCAGCACCAAGAATGTCATGGTAGTGCAAGAAAACATCAGGCTCACATGCCCAACACGCATAAACACCAACACTTCTTCCACTCCACCGAAGACTGCATCCTATTGAGAACACCAGTGAAGATTTTTAAAGAATTTAAAAGACCTAGTGCTCAACAGTGGACCTTCACAGGGAGCAAGGATTTTTCAGAGGTTCCTGCCAAGCTACTGTGTATACATGCAGGCATTCCAGCGGTGGGTATTGGCATTCCTGTCTGCTCAGGGAAGAAGGGAGGACAAAAATACTCAACAACAAAAGAAAAAGGAGGAGAGGACATCACACAACAGAGGAAATACAGGGGGGGAAAAAATATGGATATTAGTGATTTGCACAGAGCCATAGTGCAGTCTCACCCTCCAAGAACCTTTCTGCATGTTGCACATGACCTAAAGTTGTCATCCTGACTGTTTATCTGCTTCCCTTTGGAGGATGATGAGAACCCCTTCTTCGTTGTGCATCAAAAATGATGAGAGAGAAGCACTCACAATTTGCATATTTATTTCCCTTTATCAATTAGCCAGGGAGAAAACAAGATGTAGCTTCAAAAGGAAAGGATAACACATTCATAAAAGAGGGAGATCTCATGAAGCTTACAATTAATATATTATGATTTTTTCAACATTTTAACTTTTAATCATAATTATCATCATGTAATATCTGGAAATTACATTTTTCTGGGTAATAAAATTAAGATGTCATGTAAATTACAGAAAATGACTGCTTTGCAAAATGAAAATCAAGTTTCAATAAGAGAGTGAGATTGATTTGACTTTCTCTTTGATAACTGCCTGACCTCAGTTTGACAATTAGCAATGCTGTTGTAATCGAGATACCTAGAGGGTAATTGAGTACCTATGAATAGCAGTTATTTTGTCAAATTTGAGGGTAAGATATATTACTATGTGAAAAACTCGTCTGTTTGAAATTCTAGATAAGGAGATTGAAGGATATCATTACACAAACATTTTGATTAGATTGATCTAACAAGTCAATTTTCACAAGAATGGTCTGCAAGCAGCAAAAACACTAATTTAAAAACCAAGAGGTTGAGTGCCAACCTGTGCAATCCTCTGAGGAAAATTACATGCCACAGAACTGTAGGCAGTGAAAGTCACATTAATATACCAGTAAAAGTACCTAAGCAACCAAAACAGAACCTCAAATTATTACCTCAGGGTAGGTTTTCATTCTTGACCTGAGCACATTAAACAATCTTTAGGCTGTAACAAATATGTTAATGTACAAATATGCTGAATGTACTGTTTCCTCCCCGCTAAGAAGGGCAATACTGCTTTTTTTTTTTCTGTATATGAGCACAGAGCTTTAAAATTGGTAGGCTTAATTATTGACCTGATCCATCTGATGGTGTAGGTCTGTCACTCACACTGTTGGCATTTTCCATAGAACAGGTTGAATTACCAACAGTTTGTAATGATCACATCCACAGAAACATCAGCCACCAAACATTTAAGCCTTTATTGATCTTTAGTGTAACTAGTAGGTTGCAAAGGAGATGCTGATGCCTCAGAAGAATGAGAGCAGAATCATAAGACAAAACTCATATTACAGTTTTTTCCTACCTCCATTCTTGTCTTTTCATATAAAAATCTTGTTCTATGAACTGAAATTTTCAGAGACAAAATACTACTTTGAAGATGGCCAACAAAAAATATTCTGAGCATGCACAACTGTGTGCATACACATGCTTACACATTTAGTGACAAGCAGATTTAATTCTTGACATGAAAGCCTCATTGGTATTGCAATGCTGAAAGGTGAAACTGCAGAACTGAGCTTGTGCAAAGGGTTATAGATGTGTTTCACCTCAGATAATGAAAAGACTTTGGACGGCAAAAATTAAATTAGGAGATGAAACACTGCAAAACTTAATATTTAGGGGTCCTCTGGGCATCCAGACCTCTAGATAACCCCCCTTCAAGCCAGATGGTTCAAGCTTGACCATAACCGTGAGTGCATATCCAACATTCCCATGTATTACAGTAGCCCTGCTCAGCAGATCACATGCATGCAAGCCCACGACTTCAAACACACACCCCACAGAAAAGGGTAGGGGAACAAGTCTGCAGCATCTCTCAAAAACCAGTCCATTTTCAAGACCGCTTTCACATCCCATGAATAAATCTCAAGCTTGGGAACAGGCTCTCAGGCAAGGCAGAAACTTCTAAACCACACAACCTGTGGCTCAGTCTATAGGATGCAAGCATTCGGTGGAAGTTGACTTCTACAAGGGAACTACAGGGAACAGGACTCTGGAAAAGGTTTCTGAGCATGGGCAAGATGACTTCAAAAGCGAGGCAGTTGGGTAATGTTGTTATGGTAACAACATTAATCTTGAACATACCCTTATCAGGAAGAATGTCCTCATTAGCGGTAAACCTTATACCTTTCCCATCATGCACTGAGACATGAATTCAAAAGGCAAGAAAGCAAGCAGGATAAAGAGAGAAGAGTATGAATTACAACACAATTAGCAATGTCACTTAAACACAAGGCAAATATTCTAGCTCTCAACAGACAACATATCCTCCTAGATCTTCTGCACCAGGATTTGGAGAGCAAGGCTGTCTGCAAGTAAGGCATAGTCTGAGTTAAAACAGAACAGAATTTGTGCTGGCATAACTAAACTGCAGCCCTGATCTGAATCTGCAGAGTAAACATTTAGCAGCATAGTGCCATAGTAGTCTACTTAGTAATGAAATGAAAGCAGTAGGTACCTCACAAACTGGAAGGTGCAACCACTGAGCAGAGAAGTAAGAGAAGCAAACAGCATTTAAATGATACTGCATGAAGCCATGTCCTCCCATGAGCTCGTGGCAGTTATGTAAAGGGAAATCTCAGTCATAGAGCTCTGGTAAGTAGATGTCAGCTGTAAATAGTGGTGCTGTCCTTTATGTCCCTCCAACCTGTGTGCAGCTCTTTAAAGCCATCTACCAGCCATGGTTAATAAGAAGGGTAAGCAAGCAATATCCTTCTTTAGCCCCAATCCTGGCAAGGAGTCACAGAATCATGGAATATGCAGAGCTTGAAGTGACCCACAAGGGTCATTGAGTCCAGCTCCTGGCCCTGTACATGACCAACCTAAGAGTCACACCTTCTACCTGAGAGCATTTGCCAAACATTTCTTGAACTCAGACAGGTTTGGTGCTGTGACTATTTCCCTGTGGACCCTGTTCCAGTGCCCAGCCACCCTCTAAGGAACAACCTTTTCCTGATACCCAACCTAAACCTCTCCTGACACAACTACAGGCAGTTCCCTCAGGTCCTGTCACTGGGCAGCACAGAAAAGAGACCAGAGTCATGCCTTTCTCAGAGATACCCCAGCACTGATTCTGCAGGTATGAGGTGGCATAGCTCAAATCTTTTATGCCCCAAACAGATCCAAAATTCTCAAGCCTATTAATGTACAAGATACTGATTTGGAACACTGGCCTAGCACGCCCAGTACTTGTTCCCTACAGTGGCTTAGACTAAGTCACAAAGAAATGTCATCAGTTAGCTTTGAGATTTAATTGATGACCTTGTAACCTGTGCATCTGATGCCCTAAAGCCAGAGCTTCATTCTTTCTAAGCTTTTTAAAAAATACATAATTACCCATGACACCTACTTCTGTGGCAGCCCTTTATATTCCTGCTTCTGAGAGGTAATGATAATGTTCCACTATCTTTGTGTTTCTGCCAAACACCTGCCCCCAGTAAGTTCTACAGTCAAACCATGCATTGCACAAAGCTGCTTTCTCATATCAGCTTTGAATTTGTCAGTTTTGTGACTTCAATGGAACACTTTTCTTCCTCTAATTTTAAGTACTCTTGACTGTAGTATGGACTGCTGCACACTTTCTTATATCCTAGCTCAGCATGACAATTTAACAGTATCCACATAAAAAGCTTCAATAAATTCATACTTTGGATACATAATGGGAAATATGTGCACAGAACAGCAAAGATTGTAAGCACTCAAGTGTGCACTCAAGTTCCCCATTAAAACGTGGTTTGTGTAAGTCATGGCAACAGCCAGGTTCCTGGAGACCCTAGTGGATGTAGCAGTCTTTGACCCGTGTGGCCACTGGATGTCATCGTTGCTCTGCTGGGACACAGCTACAGGACCATATTTTCAAAGGTACTGATTTTTTACTTAATTTCAGTGTTCTAATGCAGTATGTTCCAACATAAGGAAAACCAGACTGTGCTGCTATAGGCAGGGATCACAGAATCACGGGGTTATCAGGAAGAGACCTGCAAGGTCATGTAGTCCAACTGTTAATCCAGCATCACCAAAATCATCCCTAAACTATGTCCCCAAATGCCACATTCAGACACCTCTTGTACACTTCTAGAGATTGCACACTTCTCCACCACCTCCCTGGGCAACTTATTCTAATGTCTAGCCACCTTCCTAATGAAAAAATAAATTCTCATATCTAACCTGAACCTCCCCTGACACAACTTCTGGCCATTTCCTTTCATCCTTTCACTTGAAACATGGAAAAAAGACCAACTTGCACCTCACCATCTCCTTTCAGGTAGTTTCAGGTCCCCTCTGAGCCTCCTCTTCTGATAACTCAACCCACCAAAACGAAACCAAACTTGCCTCTTTAGAAACAAACCCTGTTTTGCTCACAAAAATCTCTGAACTCTCTACACTGCTAGGGGTATGCCAGTACCGAGCAGCGTCATTTGCACACAAGAGAAAGTATGTGAGCTAGGGAGTGCTTTCCCCTTGATCCTGGGCCTTGATGTAATGACATGCTGGCAGAGTTAGTACAGTCTGTGGGGTTGCAGCTCCCTTAGGCTTGGAAAGATTGAAAGAAAAAGGATCCCATGCAAAAAGATTGCAGAAGGGCATGCCATGGAGTCATGTGACTTTGCTGCTGGGATGAAGTAGCTTAATGCAAAGCTTTTAATTAAACAGCCTGAAAACACAAAAATACCAGTTTTGTTTAGACCCAACCCTTAGTAGCATCTATCTCCTCTTACTGAGGATAGTGACATTCACAGTCAGCAAGTGAAGGTCCTTGACTAGAGACTAAATTACTCTGTACAATAATATGGAGATGTTCACATGAAAGCAGTGAAATTAATGGTTTACCCCTCCAAATTCAATGGGAACAGCACCACTAAGCCATAAGGCTTCTCAGAGAGTCATCAAACAGTTTGGTGATCTATCCCAGCAACTTAATAATATGTTGTGGTGATTGGTAATCATCTAGCTCACACATACCCTGTACCTGCTGCAGACAGAACAGTGCATTTGTTGCTCTCCTGAGAGACTTCTCCCTTTACAGGCAGCCTGTAGCTCTGTGACTCATCACATTGCTGTCACTCAGCCTTAGTCAGGGCCACACGGCTGTGCCAGCAGCCGGCCTGTGACACAGGCCCTGACTGGTTTCTGCAGTGGTGTGTTGCTGAAACAGTGCCTCACACCACTGCATAAGCCTCAGTACAGTAACTTCGAATTTCGCTTAAGCCACCCACCCACATTAATTCATGAAACGTGACTGTCAAGTGAGGATTGCAGAGAAAAAAAGACCACCAACACCCCAGGCCTTATGTTTCACATATTTCTGCTCTCTCCAAATGTAGTCATGGAGTGACAAATAACCCCCTTTCCCTCCTTCCCAGTTTCAATAGCTCTGAACTGTCTCACTTTCAGAAAATTTACTGCCAAAAGCATTCTACAAACTGGTAGTACAAGGGAGAGAAATTACTAGCAGAGCCAAGAGCTCCACTGAACTCTGCCAACACAAAAGAGTCTTACCCTGAGCTGTCTGAGACTGGACAAATGTTTTGATGAGAGTGTCTGTGGTCTGAGTGTAGAGGGAGAGAGCATATCGAAGTGACTGTAGGTCTGGACTCTTCTCCAAGAAGGTTTTCTTCAGACCATTCCCACCAGCATGGAAATATTGCTAAGAGTAAAAAGAAACAGGAAAGGTACTGAGCAAGAATTGCAACCAGCAACCAACAAGTATGTGCAGTTGTGTGTACGGATAGGAAACAGCTGGAAAAATTCAGGAAATAGCTTCTGTACTGGAAACCCAGCTCTGAGACCAGCTGATACCAACTAGTTGTTCATGGCATTCTTCTTCCAAAGCACTTAAATATGAATATGCTGACTCCCAGCATGCCAGTTCCCTGAACCTTTTCAGGTGTACACAAACACGGCAGTATTCAACTAGAGCCTTTATCATTGTGACAGCAAGGACAAACTCCTGCTGTCTCCATAATCAGGACAAGCACTGTCCTCCCAAAGAGGATTTGGGGATGGAGTTAGGCAACAGCTAAGACAGAAAATCACTTACTTTGATTGTATCCAGTGCCAGATCCAGAACAGCACATTGCTTTGGAGTGAGGCTCCTCGTTTCTTCTCTCACCATATGATCCTGCAAAAATCATTGTATTTGACATGAGTGTGCTGTCAGAGGCTAAAGGAAAAGGAGTCCTCAGTATCACCACTTTCTCTGGATTCATGCTGTATCTATGTGGCAGCAGCATTAATTCAGCTGTTCAAGGAATGTTTAGTGGAGTCTCTCAGAGTCGTTTATTACAGCTTAACTTGGAAATAAACTAATTTTCCCTCTTTCTTGCAGGCACAGAAGACATAAATAAGGAAAGAACCGAACAAAGGTAAGTGACAATTTGAAATCACAGTTTGGCTCTCAAGAAAACCCATACAGAAGCCTGCCTGCCACCACTGTCATTCTAGAAAAGCCACAACAAAACTCCCCACATACCACCTAAATCAAGGAATTCTTAGAACTAGACATTAATCAAAGTTGTTACGTCTGTAGTTTGTGGATTTTTTCACTCTTCCAATTACAAGGGTCACTAATTCATTCCGTCATTTGTGTAAAACAAGAAAAACAAAGAAAACAGGTTTGCCAAAAGAAGATGATGTTCCCATTAAGACCCACCAACTCTAACAGCAAAAAGCCAGTAATCATTTGGGAAAGAATTCCCTTTTCTGCATTGGAAGCACATTCCTGTTAAGACTCCTGGCTGACTACAGGGATGTGCCATCCTATGGCATTTCACTAAGCTCTTTCTCTCTGATGTTTAGTCTAGGTCTTAGGGGAAAACAGCATATTTTAGGAAATCAAAGCTTTGCACAAACCCATATTCTAACTGAGCACCTGGAGGGTCAGGCAGTTGACTTCAGGTTGGGTTCTAAAGCATTCATTAAAAAGATGCATGCAAATCAGGCAAAGGCTCTTTATCCCTATTTTCAATGTGTCATAGGCCCCCCTAGACACTTTCCACTAGACACATCTGCTAAATTGCCTCTGTGTAGAGCACACCTAGTGTGTGGCATCATGTATGTGTTTCACAGGGAGAGACCTGCTGGCTATCTTGCAGCTTGCTGATTCTTCACACTGCCTAGTGCTGTCCCCATTCATTATCCACTGCAATCTATCTCCTGCCTGATGGAGAGAGGGCTCTCTGCAGTCTAGGGGCAGCACAAGACATTCACCATACTTCTCACAGACTTCTAGCTATCAACTTTACACACTGAAGCCTTGAACTGCAGACAAGATGCTTCTCAAGTTGTCAGTTTCTCAGACAAGTTCACACTCTGCTTTCTTGAGTAGCAGAGATGTGCCTTAATGTCCCTTTTCCCTCACACAGGATGTCCCTAGTCTGGGGACTGTGTGGGGGCACAGTACTTGGTGAGCTGCAGTGTGTTTTTTGTTGTGATATGCTGTCCTGAGGGGAGCAATAGCTCTCCTCCTTCTTCTTCATGAGCTGGGGGTAATTCAATTGAAGATGATGTGGCTTCACACTTCAGTACACAGAGACTTCAGTATACAGAGGGTAAAAGCGTTCTTTTCTCTGTCTGGCAGTCAGATTAAGCACAAAATCAGCCAGAGCCCAAGGCCACATTCATGAGAGAGGCCAGTTTAGTCAGGGTAGCTGTGTTCCCAAGGGAGAGCTACTTTCACATCTGCTAAAATGACTTTCTAGGCCTGCCTGCCAGATTGCCCCAACTACCACAGAAACCAGGTGGTCAACACTTCTCTCTCAAACACCTACAGAGCTCATTCAGCCTCACTGAGAGGCCACTCCACCCGTGCCCATGCTGTCAATGCACAGAAACACATCACTGCTTTCTCTGAGTTTCCCAGTGTCATTTTCTTCAACACATTATGTAAAAATAACCCAGAGACTGGACTGGTAATATTTACACCTACTCAGAGAAGAGCCCACAACTGTCATTCCTGTGCATACCTGCCCTCTGCAAATCCCACACTGTTCCTATAAAGAACTGTGCACAGTGCTACCTTGCACTTCCCAGATTGCCAGCCAGGAGCAAGAAACAAATATTTACATCAAATAATTATGCAAGTTGAAGCAGAGGAAGTAAAAAAACTCAACAAACTTTTCCTGATCTCTCAGACTTATCCTTGTATTCTCCATAGGTATTTTCAGAAGAAACTCTGTGGTCAGAGCCTGGCTCCTTACCCTGGGGCAGCACAAGGGAGGGGAGGCAGCTGCTCCCTGCTCCAGTTGCTGGCTATTAAGCAAACTGAGCAGAAAGAGTTTGATAATAAGTGGGAGGCAGATATGTGGCACCAAGGAGCCAGGTTTATGGTTAGCTTTCTGAGCATTTTAAAATACATGTGAAATTGATTTGTCATCAGGACGAGAGCCTGTGCTTGACAGGTCTGTCAATCTCAGTTTTCAGCTGAGTTATCTGATTCACTAGGGCTCTGTTCTCCCTGTTCTATTTAAGACAAATAAAGCTTAAAATCCATCCCATAATTTTCCCAGGCTTTTAGTGGAACTGAAAAATGCAGATGAGAGGGGCTCTGAAGAACCATGCCTTCCCTGTTAGCTTGTATGTGCCTGTAAAAACAAAAGGACAAAAAATATTCACAATTCCTACATGGACTCAAACAACTCTTATAACACTCCTATTCTACTGGAAATTTTTGGACATAATGTCATTTCCCTTATGCTCTCCAAAATTCAGGTGCTTTCACACTTGAGCATGACTCTCTTGCCACATATAAAATCCTGTGTACCTGTACTGCTGCAGTTCTATATGTGGATATGCAAATAAAGGCTTAAACACCACCAGGGCTTGCCTGATTTGCATGATTACGTGCATTTCTAAAAGTCAAGCCTTACAGTAACTGAACTGAAGGCAGGCCACTGCTGAGGGATGGCCTTCACCCGACCAGTGCAAATGGAAACCAGCAAAGCTTCCAACCCATTCCTGGCAAAAGGTGCCCAGTATATGCTTAGAAATTCCAGTAATGACAAAATATGGAACAAGTAAAAGATAAAAATGAATTTCAGTGGCCATGCCCAAGAAGGCAAGCAAACCACAGGAACTCACAAACTGTCCTTGTGACCTGGGGAAAGAAATAGCAAATTCAGAGCTCTGCCCTCAGACAGCAGGAGTACATGTAAAAGACAGGGATGGTGTCTTTTCCTCCATATGATGAGTTCCTGCTGATGCTTTTGCAAGAGAAAGGGGAAACTCACAGGAAACAGGAGTCACACTTGGATGCTGTGGTTCAGCTGCCACTCTTCTGGGCTGGCTACAAAGCTCCTTCCCCATTTTCCCATGGAAGTAACACACAGCATTGCAAGCGCAGAAAAGCAGGGAAGGTAACACAACCCTCATGAGCTACCATGTCACCAGACATGACAGCCTGTCTGTGGGAGTGCACAAGGCCATCACTCAGCACAAGTGACAGCTATTCCCCTGGGGAGCCACACTTGGAGGTTTATGCTAGGTGACTATTAACTGCTATGCACCAGCCTTAAAATGTAGCTGGAGAACAGGTGCACATCTAACGACACACCTGCATGCCCTGATCACTTGCTAGGACCGCTAACAAGCACTGCCTTAAAGGAGCTGTGTACTGGCCACATAAACATGTATGGAAAATATATCTGCTGGGCAAGAGGCTGTATGAAGACAGCCGTATTAGTGTGCAAGACAAATGCCTTTTGAAACTGCAATAATCACTTAGGAGAATGTCCTTTGCACTGGGAAGATCTCCCTAATCATGCTCTGACAGAGTTCAGGTCCAGGTCTGTGGACATGGGACACAGGGTACTGTGGATTTAATTAGCATAGCCAGTTTGATAACCAAGATGCCTTGGCAAGAACAAACAGAGCTTTGAGGATTACAAGAAGACTGGATTAAGGAGAAGATTGAATCAACTTCTTCAAGCAAGAAATGTTGTAAAATGTGTAAGTTAGTCTGTGTGACGTTTAACCTAATCATTGTAGTAAAAAATTACTAGCCTTCCTAGAATAGTATATAAACATTTGGAAATCTCAGTAAAAACGAGTTCTGATCACCGAATCAGTCTTCCCATCTCTCTATCAATCATCAATACAGCTCCATCTCCCTCGCAGCAGACTGTGCACTGTGACACTTCAGAATACCAGTCTTATAGCACAAGTGCAACCACAGCACAGTGCAAGCTGAGTGCTGTAAGGTGTCACTATTTTCATACCATTCCTGTCGTGATCAGTGAATTAATGCTTGATTTGCTTATCATGAGGTGGCGTGCACTTCATAATGCTCATGTCATGCACTGTCACGTCATGCACTGTCAAAACACATCAACAGAGCCTTCATGCTAAATGCCAGCTTGCCTGTGAAGGGAGCCCACGCAGAAGGAATTTACAGACACAGGCTCTCTTCCATAAGCAACAGTTATTTTTGTAACAGTCCATGTAATTCATCCACATCTATCACTAGTATCTTTCCAACCATTAGGGACTCCCTTTTATAAATGGGGATATGGAGGAGCTGGCCAGATACTGAGAAATCTACTTTTTTTCATTTTAAATCAATGTACCAGACTTATCACTGCGTGTACAGAAGAGAAAAACTACTTTGATGATTAAACACACAGAAAGATTTAATGTTAAGCACTATGCTAATGTTAGTAGAATGAATTTAAAAGCACATTTAATGCATTTAAAGGCATTTCTCTACAACTGCATTCAGTGACAAACCACTGGAAGCACAAGACATGCTATGCACTACCACACTTCCATGCTTACACACAGGGACATTAACACAAGCCATGCAGGACAATACCTTCAACTTCGACAAGTGTCCCAGTTCCTTAGCAGCACTGAAAATCAACTGTGTGCCCTATGGTTGCAGAAGTTAGAAAAGAAAGGAGGGGAGAAGAAAGGTTATAAACACGCTTCACATATTTTTCCTTTGGGCAAGTCAAGTCAACTCACACCAACTTTACAGAACCACCCCAAGGCCAGATGCAACAACTGGACTCCTTGCCAGTTAATTACCTAATGAAAACCTTGGCATTTCTGCAGTTACCACATCAAGAGCTATTTCAGAGCACAATGTCTTGCTAACCAGCTCACTCTTGCTTACAGCAGCCACTCACTTACACAGGATGAACCTTCAAATGGATTGCACAGGGTTGGGGTGAAGGCCATCTCCAAACATTCCTTTAGATTTCATACCTAAATACACATGAAGACCACAGAGACTGGCCACAGCAAAAGATCACAGAAGCCCAAGATAATGAGAATCTGTCTATACAGGTAGGGCCCGGTCATCACAGTGGGGGCAAGCATAGATCAGATCATAAACAAAACTGGACCTCAGCTGTTTAGGGGTGAGAGATTTCCAAAGTCTAGTGAATACTACAGCATCACCTTCAAATGTCCCAGAGCTTGGCCAGTGGCTCTTCTTCCCCCTCTGTGCCTTACTGAAGCTGTATAACCAATGAAGAAACATAAAGGGAAGATGAACCCCAGTGACAGGAAAACTTGCTTCAAGGCACTTCACCACTCTCACTGTAAAAAATGTCTTCCTTTTATCTAGCCTAAACCTACCCTCTTCTAGTTTAAAGGCACGCTAGCAACACAATACCTATGTACCAACTGGTTATTTAGGTGTTTGGAAAATAAAATATTAACAAATAAAATGTGTTTCAACTAGGTCAGATTGCTCACAGCCCCTTCTAACCTGGTCTTGAATGTTTCTAGGGATGGGCCATCTTGCATGAGGACTATTGGTTGTGCAAACTAAAGGTCTCCAGTAAATCAAATTCTCCCTCCCTCTCCATTACTATTCTTTCTTAACAGTCTTTAACCCTCCCACTTAACCATAACAGCCTTGACCATTCCCCACCCCAAAATACCTCAAACTGTAATGAAGCAAGATATAAACCCAGAATTATTATACTGCATTTTGCCCCTGCCAGTGTCACTCAGCTTTCCTTTGCTGCCTTCCCTGGTATTTGTTCATTGCCCTCTAGGTCAGTACTCTGTGGAACAAGAACTATCCCACTTAGGGATTTGCAAAGAAGACCCTGGGAACTGGCTACTACTGCAAAGATCACTGCTGTTTTTTTTTTTTTTTTTAAGGATTAGAATGAACATCAGCCCCTCAAAAAACTTCCCCTCAGCAAAAAGTCTCTATACCTGTTGCCTGGGGTAGCGGTAGAAAAACAGGCAGCTTATGGATGTAACACTGGAAAACCCAAGACTTGCTCTAGGGTAACTGGACACCCTCTACCCATTAAAACAGCAGTGCAGAACTGAATTTTGAAGGTAAAGAGGCCTATTCTTTAGTTTTTTTCCAGCTTTGAAATTTCTTCAAGCTGAAAGACTCTGTGACATGAAACCCCAGATCACCTCTTGATTTGCTCTACTTGTAACCACCAGCTAATCCTCACTGTTCCTCAACCTTTTATGTTTGTTGAATACAAACTGACACAGAATGAACATTATTGATTTTGTAGCTAAACAGAAGCTCTTGATAAATGATTAAATTCACAGCTTTTGGCAGGGGTGGAGGGGAAAGTGCAGGAAAGCACAACAAAGGAAAGCTCCTGAAATGAGACTGCGAGCTTGTCTTGCTGTCAGTATCCAATGGGTAGCATTGAAGAGTACAGCTCTCTAATCTGAAAGAGCACGAATTTCCATGTATTTCAGCAAGGAGGGTTGAACACGACTGCATGAACATTAGCAGCAATAGAGAGATTTCACCATGGGCCATGCCAAATAACTGACCAGAATACAGGGTTTCACCAGCCTCTGCTACCCAACAGATGTGCCTGCTGTTCTGTACACTTTGCTATGAAATTCTGTTGACTTACAGGTCTTAAAATTTAAGATTTTTGAGCCCACTGATGAAGCAGGAAGCAAAAACCAAAACATTTTTATATCTGGAATTTTGAAAAAGGGGGTAGTCTCAAAACACAGTAACATCAAACTTTCTTAATTCAATATTTTCAGCATTCACTGGACACGTTTTTATATACATTTGAACAACAACATTAACCAGCCCAGGCACGTAGTCTTGCTGCCTCAGGCTTCTAAGGAGGGCAGGTCGGTAACACTGAGCAATAGCCAGTGACTGGATACGCTTCAAGGAACAAAGCTGCTCAGATAACTTCAAGTTCTTGCACACTAAGAAAATCCTCATCAATCAGTGACAATCTCTGTCAATGTGTCTGCAAGGAGAAATTATTTTGCTGTTGCACTGAGTTTGTCATCAATGCTGGTAACATCTAATGAAAATCTGGACAGCTCTTCCTCTGCCAAATGGCATTCTTGTAAACAAGATGCTGCACTCCTCAGGGAAGTTATTTATATATGGAAAGCATATCACAAAGCTCTATGGACAGCACTTACTCCAGTTGGGCCAGGGAGTGAGAACAACTGAACTTAAATTACCAGGTAGCTTGGAGACAAGCTGCCCACAATGGAATTGGTTAAAATGTCAAGGATAGAATATGAGGACGAATTAAATCCTTCTTATGAATCATGCCTAGCTCTGCAGCAAACACAGCCAGAATGGGGTTGGGCCTTCATGCTGATTTTTCTGGCTCTTCCATAATGTTAACTATATTTTCCTAAACTCTTCAGAAACAAGAAACACACCTATAGTCCACAACACAGCGATTTAAAATTCCTTGTTAATGGTCTGATGCTTTTTTGTCCCTTCAGTGAAAACATGTAGAGAAGGACCATCAGCTGACTCAAGTCTAATTGTTGGAAGCCAACAGAGCTGCACTGATTTATACTCCAAGTGACTCAAATCCTTAAAGCTTAACTGTCCTACTGCTAAGCTGAAAAAGTCAGAAAACAAAAGCCTACTGGAAGGTTTTTGGATTCCTATCCATTTTTGGAAACCATATTACATGCGAAGCTCATTTTTTTGAGACATAACAGTGAAAGGAAGTTTCATGTTGTATTGTACATTTATCTTCCATATTTTTTTTAATTCCTATGTTCAACTACAATGAGATCTGATAACCTAATAGCATTTAAGTTTATTTAAAAAACTATTGTTTCTGGCAATGTTTGTTAGCACACATTAAGATAAAACTATTTTTTAGTTGTTGTGGTGTATTAAACCACAAAAATTGACAAAATAAGCTTAAAAGTGGGGATGAAAAGAGGAAAATAATTAACTGTCAGTACAGAGAATCAGGCACATATGCAGTTCACAGACCACAGTTTTATTCAAGGCTAAGAAAGCTTTTTCTCCTCACCACAGAGGCAGCCTTGAATTCTTCTGCTCCAAGCTAGCACAAGGGAGAGGATTCATTTAAACTAACAGAAGTTAAGAAGTTTCAGAAAACCTCTTAAAGCCACACTCTCCTCCACCACAGAGTAGCTCTGGAGCGGCTCAGGTAGATGAGCCTGAAAACAGACAGTCTGGAAGTCAAATGCAAATTCCGTTCTCAGCTTAAAGAAAATTTAGTTCTTATCCTGGACCTGGTTCTCATTTAGTGAAGAGAAGTCTGAGAGGTAGAAAAAAGCACAGCAGGAGCAAGCACAAACAGAGCTTCACAAGAATGGTTGCAGTGCACTGTGTGAAATAAATAAAGGAGAGGCTCCAAAGGAATCACCTGGGTATAAACTAAGCGCTTCTTCTCTTACCTAACTAGTCACTGATGGCATGGTACAGTTTCATCCTAAGCAGTTGAGAAAGAAATGTATAACTAATCCGTTAATATCACCAAGCGCTGTGCACTGAACCCCAAAATACGGATTCCCAGACTGTATATCCACTCAACCAAGACAGAAGGTGTTTAATTACCTGCTGGATCTTAAAACTAGTGAGGTGTGAATTATTTGGTGAGTTACTGGAGATTATATTGCTGCTAATCTCACAAGCCACAGGCAGAGAGTGCTCAGAGAAATTGAAGTCACCCATCTGAAAGTCATGAAGGAGCCACAGACCAGGTCGTCAGAGTGGGAGGGTGTAAAACTGCCCTGTCCCCATTGGATTCCTCACCGTGCTAACACTTTCTCACCTGAGCCCCACACAGCGAAATCTTTCAGAATCTAATTTAAGTGGAATTTTTAAGTCTGGAGAGAGGTATTTAAGCATTGTGCAGTGGCAGGGTCATGCAAGTGACTGGCGAGGCAAACTGCAGGGTGACAGGAACCTTCTACCCAAGTATGCTTTCCATGATCTCCATCAAAAAGACTTCTGCACCTCCAGCAGTTTGCAGAAAGAAGAGAAAATATTCCATATAAGAGGTTATTTTCTACCATGAATATCTCCTACTCCTTAAGGGCTGCACATGAGTTTTAGGATAGAAATCCCTATCAGTGGTCCTTCAAACACAGAGAGGCACCACTAGGGCCTTCTGTTGTTGAGGGCTGGGAGAAAAGTGTGTTATAGTGTCCGAGGCTATTTGTGTCTGATGTGCTTTCAGACAAGCACAGCCAAATTAGATAAGAGTGGCTTGGCACAGAAGTAGAATAGCAAAGAGAAAGTACTGCTTCTGCCCATGCTGGCAGCCCCAAATTTTGCCTTGCTTTGCCTTGCCCTGCTAACCTTCACTGCTGGAAGCGATGAAAATCTGGTGGTAACAGAATAAATTGCTATGCCCCAGAGAACAGTGGAAGTAGCTCTTCGTCCTTGCAGCTCATGCAGCCTTACCACCAGTTCCCTGCTCAAGGACTGCAGACAAGGCCGTTTTAATCATTGCATTGTTCATAACTGTCCTTCTGGAAGAGCAACTCGTTTCCAGTTTAGACTAGCCTCCTTGCTACCATACAACTAATTAGACACAAAAAAATCCAGCTATGAGCATTTTGTGTTACCTCAGACAAGAGATTATATGCTTCAATTTGCTTCTCAATTTGAAACTGAAATGATGGCAACAAGAAACTATGAAAAAAACTTAAAGTCGCATATAGCAACATCCTGCAGGTTGGAAGAATTGGCTGATCACAGTTATTGCCTCCTGCGTGACAAAAATACTGAATCACCTTTGAAATCCAAAACTACCAAGTATAAAGCTCAAGCAGCTCCTCCCTAGTCCTCTCTGAGGCCCTTGATCTCACTTGATTCCATTCCAAATGGGTCATGTTAATGCTGCTCCTACATGATGATTTAACACTTGTCCCCAAAGACCCCTTTTTAAAAAGTAAATCAACCAAGACAAAGAAATTTCATCTTCCTAAATTTATTTTCTTTTTCTTCTTTACAAATCATGAAGGCAAGCAGAAATGATTACTCCAAATCTAAGCTCAGAGAAAGCAGTCTTCAGCAAATTACACCTCACACTAATTTCATGATTGTAGGTATGACAGCGCACTTCATCCCAACAGTTTTACTTAAAATCATCGTCATCAAGGCCACAGACAAGGGCCTTCCCCCTCAGAACAAAGAACACCTATAGCAAGAGGCAGGTTTGCATCATTTCCCTGCATACTGCAACCCAAGAAGCCCAGTCCAAATATGTGAGGGAACTGCTGAATAGTGAAAAGCACTATTGTTCTACCCACCGCTGGGAAAAAAGTAAGGCTGCATAACTGAGCTACAGACTGCAAGTTCACTCTAACAGCAAGATGAAAAGAAGTTCTGGATCATCTGTAAATAATGAGGTTACAGCCCAAACTTCACACTGCCTCCAACGGAGTGTCATCCCCCAGAGCGGCTGGGCATGCATGACTGACATTTAATCAGTTTCTCTGGTTTCTCAGAACTGGGGAAGAGTTAATCTTCCATTGTTGAAAGCATCACTACATTCATGACACACATTCATCCAGCATGTCCACACAGCTGAACAATTATACAAAAGACTGCCTTTGAAGAAAAACTATCTGGACTCGCTTCCAGCTCCCCAGCAACACAGAGAGAGAAATCCTGTCAGCCAATGCTGATGTTAAAGCTTTCTGTGGAGGGTAAAAAGGGGGATGGGTGATTAAAAATCAAGCTCAAATCAACCACATCTATATAGAGACACTCTGGCTAACAGATGATAGGGCAGAAGTGGCTACAGCCTACATGACCTAAGGCCATGAAGGCTAACTGTTCCATAATTCCCACCTATACAGACAGCTCTCCTTAGAGGATTGCAAAACACTAACCAGTGCAAACTGATACACTGGACAGAAACTCCTTTTGGATCATGGATTTTGAAATCTGTTTTTTTTCTAGAGCATGCTCTGTATCTTGCAACTCTACCATAAATAGAGATGCTCTCTTTCTTTACCAAGTTACAGACATGTTTTTCCATCCTCAGGCAGGCTACATGCAGACAAATTTACCTGGATGGATGACTCACTAGGTCAGGGGGATGAGTTACACAGGCAATGGCAACACTTTCTGGTATGAGTCAGGAAGGATAAAATGCTTTACCGTATGGTCTGTAAGAGGAGGCAGCACAATCAGCTTCTCCATGGTGTTCATTACCACCCTCCAGAGCTCTTTCAGCACCCGTTTCAACACTGTCTTTTCACACACAGTCGCAAACAGTGTCAGGCTGCAGGGAGAGAGCAAGAACTGAGTAAGTTCAAAGAGCACAATATGCAATGAAAAAGGAGATGCATATGGAAGATTCAGTGCCCTATCCAAAGCAGTTTGTCATAATAATTGCTTTAAGGGTAAAAACTTTCCCTTTTCTAAAGCACAGCCTGTGCTCACCCTTGGAGTTCTAGCACTAAAAACCACTGGCCAAAATGGAAGATTGACATTTGTAATCTCAATAATTTCCATTTATTGACCTGGGGATTACAGAAGGTGCCACCTGGTGATAGGCAGTTTGGAATAATACATATAATCCAAATAAGAGCAGGTATCAATTGAACAGAATCCCTTGAAGAAGATGTATTTGGTATACGGAGTATATAGAAAAAAATTATAAATATAGAATAATAGGTTTTAAGCTTTAAGGGGTTACTATAATGATTTGTGACGAGTACCTAAATTAATACTTCCAAGAGTGTTGTGCAGAAATTCCTGCACAGCTTCTGAAAGCTGCTGAAGTACCTAAATCTTTCACCTCTAAAACTACCCCAAAATATTTCCCAGACAACTCCGTATGTTGTCATGATTGCATTTACCAATCACCTGCCATGTATTCATCAGCTCTAACACAAGGAGCTTTATTTCCCTAGGTTTTCTTCCTTTATTATTGTGTGGGCTATAAAAAAGGCCAAGAAGTGCTTCTTTGAAACATTTGTTGAACATCAGCATGTACTAATCACACTGTGAGAGCTACAGAACAGGAGCTCTGTGGCCAGGAGCACTCAGACAGCTGACTCTTCTCCATTGTGTAACATCTTCTCCCAACTTCCCTTCTTCCCACAGCTGGTTAGAGAGTAAATGAACAAAACCAAACAGGGCTAGGACTGATGTGGGTGGGATGCAGGAGGCATTAAAAAATACTCTCTGCTGTAAAGGAGGGAAGAAAATAATCCAAGTGTGGATTATCTTAATCCAAATTACTTGCTCCACAGCTGGATGGCAAGCCTCTAGCATATCATATTCCCAATGGTAAAACGGAATATGGCTTTTCAGGATTCATGAAGGCATGTGTGGAAAATGATCATATGAGAAGGCTCCTAGATGTAATGATTGCTGCAGAGTCAATTAGTACACAGTGACCCAAAAGAGAGATGGGACAATCAACACTAAGAGCAACCAAATCCCCTATATTTTAAACTTGTGAAGTTTAACATCTCTTGCAGTACTTATTATGAAAATTTATGGCCATCCCTTACTAAATGAAGAACTGATGTGCATCAGCATTAAGTTTAACTTGTACAAAGATTAGAAACTATTTCTCTTTGCAGCTTAAGACTTGGCTTCAACATTTAACTGTCCTTGTCCAGCTGAATCATGCTGTTTGTCATTAATGCAACAGTTAATTAAAGTAATGGATCAACCACGTGCACATCCCACGGTTCAGAAGCTTATTTGCTAGTCAGAACAGCAGCAGCTACAACTAGAACACGCATTTGACAGCACCGTGATACTGTGTAGAATATGTATCAAGTACATAAGCACTGTTTGCAATATGCTTGCTCATCGGCTACAGTAAAATCTCTATAGGAAAAAACCCACAGCTAGAAAATTTAAAATTTCATCTTTTTCACTACTTGATCAGCAGTGTTTTGCTGATTGCTATAATTGCCAGAGGTAGAAAGAAGAACTGAGTGTACTTTCGCACTGAATGAAGGCTGAAAAGCCCATCCATGGCTTATGAGAGGCAGATATGGGAAGAAAAACTATTAATTCTTCTTGAAAATTAAGAGACTGGAAATCTCAGCAACAATCCAAGAACATGGAGTTATTTTCCCTTCTGCCTCATTCTTGTTCTAATCAATGAACTGTATGTATAGCATATATTTGAATACTCCCTTACTTTCCATCCAGGAAGTCCATCAGTGGCCTCAGGACATTATCTGCATCTTGTGCAACTGTGTTTTTGGCATTTGCAGCAGAATTTGCTGTCCCTTTCACTTGACAGAGGATATCAGACATTTGCTTGACACACTCATCAATCCGAGTCTGAAAGCTGCACAGATAGGAGAGAGGCAAAAACAATACTATCAGTGGCAGAAATACAAGGTAAAAAATTTCAAGTTCACTCAGTTTCAGTTTTTTTTTCACAAGACTTGCTGCTCTTTTCCTTACTGTATTCGTTACCAAGGGGCAAGCTCTCCAGTTCCTTATGCCCACCACCCACACACAGCTGACCACCTCTAAACGTGAGACACAAGCATATTTGAGAGGAATTTGGTCATTCATCTTGAAGCAAGAAATGATCCTTTCCTGACTTCAAGAAACATTGTTTTTCTTAAGTCAAAGCACCCTGCTGTACCCTTTGCTTTCTCCGCCACAGAGACTGGGATATCACTCGGAGCAATGACATAGTGCATGCCCCACTCTGAGCACCCAGGAGTCCATCAGCAGAAATCCAGTTATGACCCATCACAGCTTAAGTCTTTAAAATAACAGAGACAGCCTGAAGGCAGGCACCAGCTTAAACCAGTCCACTGCCATACAGTCCATGCCGAGTGTCAAATTGGGATGTGGGGCTGAGCTGTGCAAAGTGCTGTCTCCCTGCAATGAAGTGACACACAAGGCATTAAAGCACAATTACTTTTCCACCTCTTCCTGCTAAGAGGAGATTCAAAATTAAATAATGCAGTGATTAAAAATTATGAATAGATCAGCAGAGCTGACAACTAATCAATTCAGCAAAAAAGGAAAATGCTCTGACATTTAAAAGAACAGTTACTAACAACAGGAACTACAAGTGACATTTAACTATCCATTAATGGCACTGAAGTTTGAAACCAGGAAGAGAAGCCAGTGTTAGGGGCTAGGGTAAAGGTTTAAGAGGAGGTACAAAAGTTTGGAAGTCAGCTTTACATCTGCATAAATGACCTGAACTTCTTTGTGTGAGCCACCGGGACATCTGGGGGTTGGGTGTCAATGTCCCATGGCTCTCATCTTCCTTCTCCACCTGGTCACCTTTCCTGCTCTGCCACCTCTAGCCTCATGGTCCTTGCTCAGTTCTAGCCTGCCTCTCACTGGAAAAATTCCAGACCTGTCTCCCACTTGCCCTATTTCTAGCAGAAAGAGTCCTGCAGCACTCAGTTGTGGCTGCAATGTCAGCTTAACCAGAGACCTAAGCCATACCAAATAAAAGACCATAAAACATTTCCTGTGCTATTAACAGCCCTTGTTGTGTCACAGGCCAATCCCACCCCACAGCTCTCCCATTGCCTCTTCAGTTGCAGGACCTTGCTTCAAGATGCTTTAAACCCCCCAGGTCAAGGATGGAAAATAACAATGCCTTCATAGAAAAAAACTAATATGAGTCAAAATGGTTGCTGATTTTATGAAAAATAATAGATCAGTTACTGTGGCAACAAGTTCACCTGAAAGTGAAGCTTGTGTAGATGTACGACTTAACAGAAGGCCTTGGCAGCAACAAGGCCTATGCTGTCAGACAGGGCCTGCTGCTCCCTAATTCCTCCAGGAATTCCTTCCTTGACTCCTATAGCCTCCAAGAACAAAACAGCAGCTAGTCTTGCATGAAGGATAAACCCTTCCAAGATTTATCTTCTCTCAAAGTAGAAAACACTTTTATGTCCAGACAAAATCCTCTCTCAGCACAAGGGTAGTGAGGCTCTCTGGACATGTGCTGCCTTCTCATCAAATACAATTAATCTCACACAGATGAAGAAGAGTTAAGATCTGCAGTGTCAGGTGTGCACAGAGGTGAAAGAGTAACTGTTTACAGACTCTGCACAAAATATTGTGGATATCTGCCTTATCTCCTAAGTTTGTATCCTTTAGGAAATCATGCTTATAATAGCAAATTGCAGCTCTGCTTTTCACTCCCTAAGACTGTTAAGGAATAAATGAAGCACCTGAGACATCTGACTGGCTGGATCTCTGGCTGGCTCATCTCTCTAAAACACTCCCCAGTATGTGTACTGATACTGGATAATCTCTTTAAATCATATTATCATATGTCAAGATTGTCCCCTAATTGTTTTGTAGCAATGACACCATGGAGACAATATACAGATTAAAAAAAAATCACTTCTCTAATAATTATTTCTCAGTCACTCTCAGTTTAATTATGAACTTTACTGATTCCATTCAGTTACAGTCTGAATCTTTCAATTTTTTGCTGTAGCATCCACTACTGGCCATGGGAACTGCTCACTTATCTCCCTGCTTAGCTTTGTGTGTTGAAATCCAACCAGTCTTTGACAAATCCCACTGTGATTTTTTAGCCATAAGAATTGCAAACCTGTCAACCCTTGGAGGCCAAGTTGGTACAATTTGCTCTGCCTTGCCCATGTTCAAGCAACACTACAGCTCATGCCTGCATTAATCCTGTTATGCAGCACGACATGAAATGAATGGGGTTTGTAATGAGAAGTGGTTGTTTTCAAAGATCAGTCAGGAGTTCTGTATTTTTAGATTTCACTTAATTGACATGCTCTATAGTTCAATACAAAAGTCTCATAAAGTTGAGCACATTTTTATCCTCAGGTAGACGATAACATGATTTGCAATAAAACCTAATTGCCATCAATTACTCTGGCAATACTTTAAAGAGCTCCTTGAAACACTAGATAACTTTTGCAGCAGCTTTAGAACAAATTCTAAACCTGTTTTCTTCATATTCCAGTATTAATTGAACAATCAGAAATCAGTCAGCTGTTTCATACATTTAGAGCAGAATGTTTAAACAAGAATGTTGCTTCATAAACACTAAGTTGGAAACTGCTTTTTGAGCAGTAAAGGAGCAGGCAATTCTGTTACTGACAAGCACTACTTACTGAAAAAAAAAATCAGTCCATGTAATTCAAGTACATTTCACAGTTGAGAGATCTCCATGTTACATTTCCAAGAAGAGAAATACAGAACAAAAAGACTTTAAAAATGTTTCTTACTTCTTTAGATGGTCTCTGTATTTGAAAAGGCATACATTTAGGACAAAATGAAAAAATATAATGCAGTTCACAGGAGTTTCTTTTCTTTCGTAACCTGACTAAATGAGATTAGACAAAAGAAAGGAATGCTTCAAGGATAAGGACCTTGTAGTACTGACCTGTTACCGAACACTGCACTGAGCTCATCCAAAACATTGTTCAGCTTCACCTGGAGCTCTTTGAGATGGTCACTTGCTTCTGCATCCAACTGTGGACGAAAAAAGGGAGCATTTAGTTTGAACCCAGAGGGCAGTCCACTGTGCTCTGCAGTGCTTCTCTTCACTGTTGAGGCTACACTTAATAAGAAGGTAAACTACCCCACTGGACTCTGCCAGGTAGGTAGGATGCTCTCCTCCACTGCCTGCTGCTACAGAGGCTGTGAAGTCATCAGCAGATACTTGCCTAAAATGCAGCAATTTCCCCAGGCTCCTATACCCTTCAATATCCTTCCTGATGTTTGTAAAGTTGAGGAAGAAAGAGAATGTGAACTCCCTCTGGCCAAGAGTGTATTTAGGCTGAGAATCCATCAAGTACTGTGCTTTACCCTGGGCTCACAGGTCATTTTGCCCCTCTGAGTCTAGAAGGACAGAGGGCTTTTCAGACTGGTTGTTACTACTCGTGCATTTCTCCATGCATGATCTTGAAAGAAGCAATTTCACCTTCCACCCTGCTGTCAAGTATTTCAACTGAAGATTGACCCAGTCACTGCTCTCAGAAGGTTGAAGCCCAGCTATTTTGAAAATCTGGCCACAGTATCATGGCAGGAGCTGCTGTGCACTTTTGTTGATCATATTTGGAAAGTAAAATCTCAGCTACCGGTATTGAGCAAACTTAGCTCTATTCTCACATGGACCTAGACAGCTTTTTGTATACAAGTGTTCAGAGGAAAATAAAACATAAGTTCCTAAAGCAGTAAATGAATGCTGCTGACACCTTGGCAGGTTCTGTAAGGAAGTGCTTCCTCCATTCTTACCAGTCCAAAGCCACCTGTTTTAAATTGAACATGATTTACAGTATCTTGTATTCCAGCTGTTGTCACCCCTCCAGCCTCAAAAGGGCCACTTCTGAGCAACACACCTGTGTGTACACATAGCAACACAGGATGAATGCTTTGGGATCATTTGTTCATAAAAAGTAACTTGTAAAACAGATTTGCCTGTGTAGGCAGGCAGGCAAGACGTTTGTAAAACAAGAAGCTTCCTCTAAGGCAGAGAACCTCTTTAGGAATGTAATGAGCCAGGTACCAGTACTGTGGTTAAAAATCAGTTTAGATTTTTATGGTATATCCATCTATGCAGGATTTGAACACAACAAGAGTTCCTACCTCTAGAATGAGTGCTGAAGCCCTCTTCATATTGCTTCAGCATCTGTCAAAGAAAGCCAAGCCTTACGGAATTTGGAATCTGATCCACTTATTTTCCTGTTTTAAGCTGGCATGGAAAATTGACTCTATTACACATTTGAACCTGTGCTAATGAAACTTCTGGATCAGAATTTTAAAAGTATTAAAGTAATTAAAGTAAGAACCAACAACCAAGCAAACGATGATTACTTCAGCCTTGTAACTTTAGGCATTGCTGCCTCTGATTATTTTTCCCTTATTAAAGTAAATTTCTTTTCCTATTATCTTTTTAACACTCTTGCTCTGTGACGGCAGAAGGAAGCTAATGTCATGCCAATCAGCATTCATTCTAGCCAAGCTTGTAGGTAACAAAATAAAAGCAGCATTTGGTGGTGGTGGTTTCTCTTGCCCCTACATTACTCCTTCCCTCCTACTGCGTAAAGGCACAATGAGTCACAAGCAGCCTGATTTGCTCTCTACTATTAATGGCACTGAATTGCCCTCTGATTTCAGCCATTTCTGACAGATTTGAGCTAGGACAGTTCATGATTCATCAAAACATTTCCACTAACTGCTTTGCTAGACAGGAAAAAAAAAAAAGCCAGAAGAATTTGGCACAAGACAATTATTCTTCCCAATTTACTTCTACTTCTTTATAAACTATCAGATGCACAGCCTAGAAGATGCTTGAGGTCTGCTTCAACAGCTTGTTGCCCCAGTTCATGAACTGTGCAATCAATGATTTATTTCACTGTGAGGTGGCCTGGAGAGCTCACTGGTTACCTCTAAGCTTTCCCTCACTGTTGTACCTTACTGCAAACTGATGTTCCTCATAGCAAATGCACTGCCGTCCCAGTATGCAAGAAGAGACAGCTGACACAATGCTTTGTCAAGGGGATGAGCTCCATTATCTGTGGTAGAGGACTCTCACTCTTCCAGAATATCAGCTCACATCTCTCTGGGGAGAACTAGCAAGACAGATGCCCAGATTTAACTTTGAGATGCCCAGCCTCATCCTCAGGAAGCCAAACCCTGGTAGTAAGCATTTCTGGTTCAGCATCCACAAAGTCCCCTCTCATGCTAGAAGAGCTGTTGTTTTCTGAGCAGCTGCTAATAGGGAACAAGGACTTCACATAACACATTATTGATGGTTAATGCTTAGGCATTGGCCTGCTTTGGCCCAAAAGCAAAGTTTGGGGAATTATCTGAGTGAGATATAAGTTCATTAGGAAGGTGCTGGTAGTGTGTACTGCTGTTTCCCACACATAAATGACATGTCAGTTACAGAGTACTGCGGCATGTGGTATTAACTGCAAACTTGGCCAATGTGGTGAAGCACTGATAAGAGTGCTCAAATGAAACCACAATCCATTGCTGTTGCTGTGTTGCTGTTGCTGCTCAGTCAATGAATTTTAAGCATATCAGCTATCACTGATGGCAGGAAATGCTATTTGGACTGCATGATAAATCTGGCTGGTATAGCAGAAAACAGGATTAGGCAGCTGGGTCACTGCCACATGTCACATCCACACCATTTCTCTCAGCAGGTTTATAATCTCCATTCGGTGGGTGTATGAGAGATAATTCAGAGGAAGAATGAAAAGTTCTCTGTGCAAAACATGGGACATTAGCCACAGTGAGGTGGCTTCTGA
The DNA here is from genome assembly GCA_017589585.1 of Phylloscopus whistleri. Lineage (NCBI taxonomy): Eukaryota > Metazoa > Chordata > Aves > Passeriformes > Phylloscopidae > Phylloscopus > Phylloscopus whistleri. Next base: position 271,530 of record JADMLD010000713.1, read on the forward strand.
TGTCTGAATAAATGTTTCAATCCCAGTGGAAATAATGACTGGAACAACCACACTTCTGTGTCTGAGGCTAAATGTGTGATGCTGAAAACTGAAGTGCAAAGAGAGAAAAGCTAATCCTGTATTTAAATTTCAGGGGAGAAATCAAGTTTCTGTTAATTTTCTGAAAATATTTGGGACTTGGCTTTTGAGAGAATGTGGGCCTCAAAGTTTCATCTGAACCTATTTAGGGCTGGAACCTCAAGTCCTCTGCTAATCTGAATGGTAGCATTTATACCAAAGTGCTATCAACTTGAATTTAGGATAATCGTCTCCTCCTTTCCCCATGCACGAAACAGAACCCCTGAGCCTAAGAATTTACAGTGCAAAACTTCCAAGTTTTCCAGGAGATGTAATTAGTTCTTCTTTGGTATCCATACACACTGGTGAAACGTGAGTGACCAGAACTGGAAGGCTCCCCTGTAGGTGGTGTAGGTGGGGAGACATGACTCTTGCTTCCTAGAAAGCTGAAGATGTTAATCAATTCCCATCTATAAAAGGCAGAGACTCTGTGAAATCATCAGGTCTGATCTGGCATATCAGCCGCTAAAGAATTATGCTCTGCTAACATATTTTAGCTTTAGCAATTTAGGGAGTTCATCTGACTTCAGTTTGAAGCTGCTGATTCTTGTTCTGCCTCCCTCCACCAGCCCCTGGGAGCTCAGAAGATTCAGCCCTCCTTTAGGGATGTGCACTGAATTTTCAGGCATCTCCCCACTTTCCTACAGGTTCAAGAGTAAGAAACATGGAGCACTGAATCAAACAATAGCTGCCAACTTCTCAAATACTAGGGTGGCCTTAGCTAAGGCATGTGGGATGCTAAAGAGGAGCAAACACTAGATATCACAAATCCTTTGAGAATATTTCTATTTAAGTCTTGGCTGTTTCTAAGCTGTCCTGCAATTTGTTATTCAGGTGGCCAACTTAGGATTTAAAATGTGGGATAACCCTGGCTAAGCATTAAGAGGAGAGTTTCCTGAAGCTTTAATTGTGAAGATTAGCTTGAAGCCAAAGGCATGAAAATTGCATGATGACAATATGCTGCTACTCAGCAGCTAATTCCTTGGGATCCCTCGGCAGTGCTTAGGATACTCTCTGATATTCACCTCACATGCTTCCATTCAGGAAAAAAAGGTGTAGAAATGTTTTAAACTAGTCTTTCACACTATATCTAGACTCCAGCAGTGTGCAATGCAGTATAGCACCTTTTAATTTCACTGCCATGAGTTCATTACTCATGAAAAGCTAAGCAAAATAATGGACTGTAGGCTGAAGTCTACTGGAAAACGACAGGTAGAAAATGCAAGTCACACTAGGTTTTATTAGGTAAAGTATGAATAATTAAATAAATGGGGCCAAGGTCACGCAAACGCTAGCACTGAATGTGTGTAGCCCATCCCAGTAGAGAGCTAAATTATAATCTCTGCTCTGCTGGTGTACTGGAGATGATTCAGAGAAATCAAAGGTTTCAAAAGGTATTCATGCACCCAGTTTTTATCCAGGACTCACCCCTCAATTTCACTATTCATTATGCTTTTAATGTTATCTGCCACTTCATAAATGCTGCCTTTCCGAAACATGCTTTAGGGCTGTCTGAGAACGCTCCTGAGTCATGATGAAGCTGTTTTGATCCCATGAGATCAATACAACTCAGAAGGGAAATAAAAGTATTAATTATAATTCCTAAAATTTATTTAAGGTACTTCTCTCATGTATGCATGTGTGTTTATGTACTTGTATACATATACATATACACACACACACACACACTTATATACACACACATATATATATATATTTGCCTTGACCCAAGGGAATTGCCTTGACCCTACAAACAGAGCACTCTAAAGCACTGCTGCTGTCCTTATTGTTTCTGACTAGTAATGTTCAGAGACTGCATCATGTTGACACATTAAAATCAGAGATGCTGGACTATTTTTGCCCTGTTTTGAGTACTACAGTTCAGAAAAGAATAAGAAAAATGAGGGGAAAAGGTACCATAACTCATTGGGGGCAGTGGGTGGAGGAGAGAGTAAAGAAAGACACTATATCCAGGAGCCAAATCTCAGTAAGTAGTATTGGGCAAGGGCTTCTGTTCCATATCATGTTACTACACTGCAGGATGACCACAGGTGAGCCCTGTCGCATCATTTCCCTTGCTGCAAAAGGGAATAAGGGACTTGAATTTCCCTAGGGGTGTGTTGTGGACCCACTGGCAAAGAACACCACGTAGGAGGTGTATTTCAGAGGTTTTTGCAGTTGTGCAGTGCTACAGTTACAGCTGCAGATCGAGATGGATCTGGGAATCAGAAGCAGATGAAGCCACAAGCATACCACAAGTGAAATGAGCCCCCAGGGTCTGGCTGCACACATGGCACAAGTAACATACCTGCCACAGGAACAATGGAATATTTGGTAACTGGCTCTCACGAACAGAAAGTTGAATAGTTCAAGACCAGGGCATACCACTATTCTAGTTTCTTACTCTCCCAAGGAAGATTTTTTTTTTTTTGGATAGACTAGTCAGGATAGTGCTTACTTTTGTGCAAGTTACTGTGTCATAGATAGATGACCATAGAACAAATCACCATCTGATTCATGTGACCATCTGCCACAGAAAGTAAGAACTGCCCTTCCTGAAGGAGGATAGAACCCACAGATGCATTTCTACTAAGTTCTATTGTTGTCTTACCTATTGTTACCCAATTGTCATGTTCAAGAGACTATTCAAACTAGGACAAGACCTTGTTTACTCTAGCAAAACAGAGAATCTGGCAGTTCTCGAGTCAAGAAGCGATGTACTACACAGTCACCAAGCAGGAAATCCCTGGGGACAGCAGATAATGCAGGAACCTAACACAACACGATTTATTTCTGGTGATCAGTAGCAGCCCTATGAAGTGCAATAAGAACCATTTGAAAAGAAAATGGAAAAAAAAATCACTTCAAAAACCAGCTTCCTAGTGTGTTTGCCACATTTCTTCCTGTTTTACTCCTCACTGTCTGGGTTTCTCTCCCCTTCCAATATTTTGATTCCACAGTACAGGGGAAATAGTGGGTTCATTACCCCTTTTTAACCTTACTTACACTTCCTGCGGAAGGTTTTAAAGGGCAGAATACAGAGAAGAGATCTACTCTAGAGAAAGTAGCCAAAAACCTCAAGAAACACCTTTTTTCTCCATTTATTTAATACAATATCAGGGGATATTTTCAATTTTAAATATAGGGAAACCCTACTTAATGGCTACCACTACGGAAAATAGTAGCAAGTTGATTCCTTAAAGGAAACTAAATGCATAGGCATTAAACTTTTACAGGCCATTTCACAAACATTTCATCACAAGTTTATTTTTTCCCAAAAATGAGTATTTATCTACTGCTGCTATTACAGCAGGAAGTATATAATGCTAGTTCTTGATGCAGGACTTGGAAATTTGGATTACTGAGGTGACATGTGAAAGAGTGACAGGAGTTTTCCTTGCCTCATTGGGCAAATCTATTTGGTGAGATTTTTGCCACTTCATAGAGTTCTGCCACTGAGCACAAGCAAGATTTAGAAAAGCAATACAGGAAAAAACTGTCCATCAGCAAAGCTAACTTTCCTCTTGGCATACAGGTCATAGCACAGATTCTATCACAACACAACCAAAGAAAACGCATTTGAAAATAATTTTTTCCTAACATCAGCATCAGCAGGCTTTTCTTCATCTTCCTGAATCTTGAAAAGCAATGAAAAAAGAAGAGAAAAAAAAAAGATACATATATTACATCAGAACAAAACCAGTGACCTGGAGGAGTAAAACATTATTTCTGTAAAAACTACCATCTCATAACAAATGGACACATCTGAATATCCCTCAAACCATGAGCAGAGAACTCATTTGCATGTTTGTAATGTATTAGATATTGGACATTTCATGCTAAAGGCACTGTCCCACATTTATATGCCATATAAAATGATTCAATGTCCACAGTACTGAGAGCTCCACTAGCCACGCCCACATGAGCACAACAGGCAATCTTTTCTTTCCTTTTCTGTGCTATTCTGTGCTCCAGAACATTTGCTCCCACATTTGATGATAGATTTAGCTGGGAAGCCTTCAGTCATGGCTGTCTCCCCACACTTACAGTTCCAGGTGTCACAAGGCTCTCCTCATGACTGCAGTCTTCAAGAACCAATATGATGCAACAACAGTGCAGGAGAAATGAGGAGTAACAGTCTCTAAGCTCTCTTACCTCTTTACCACCCATGGCTTCAAACATCTTCTCCAGCTGCACCCGCAGTTGTTGGATGTTGTTCATCAGGATGCAGGGCTGAAGGGACAAAAGCAGGTGACTGCTACTGCTCAGGATGCCAACACACCATCACTAGTGGGAGACCTTGTGCCTCAACGCCTTTCCCCAAGTGCCACCAGATCCGAGGGTTACATCGGAGGCAAGGCATGCACAGATTTCAGCACTCAAGTATGGTCAGTTCCCAGTTGCAGAATACCCAGATGAACAGACCTCTCTAAGTACCAGATGTACAGAGCAATCTGTGCCCACTTTCATTTTTTTAAATCACACAACACAGGCAGTGTGGAAGTTAATTTCAAGGGGACCTGGCAGCCTCCAAACCCTGCACATCATCTTCAGGACCTGTTTTTTATTTTTGGTCCAAGCCAGAATTCAAACTTCAAAAGCATCCAAATGATGACGAAACCAACACTGAAAATATTTACCTCATCACCATCGTCAGGTGCAATGTGAGACTGGTTTCAGCAGGAAAATTACATGATTCTTTGGGGGAAAAGAGAAGCTCAGCATAACTCACCAGTTTCTCCTTGGAACAGTAGGACTCAAAGCTCTTGGAGAGTATGTCAGCATACTGCATCAGCACTTTCCCAATAGTCTGTGAAGACAGGATGTGAGCACTGTTACTTGTCCTCTACTACTGCTGAACAAGTCCAGAAAGCAGAACAAAAACAAATCATACTGTCTTACGCCCCATTAAGAAAACATAAACATCTGGATGCTGAGGGTATTACCTTAGCAAACCTCCTATTGTAGTGGGCAACAATGACAGGGTCTGGGCACTCCAGCTTCTTAATGATCTCAAAGCTCTGGTTGAGCTGGGTGAACACATCCACCACTGAGCAAGAGAACAGAGCGTGCTCGGATGTTTGCTGGAACTAAAACAGAAGTACAAATAGTCATTGTCAAATGGAAAGATCTGAAATATACCCACCCATGGATGTTTCCATCATCTGTCGCATTGATGGCAGGGTAACTTTACCAAAACCTACATCTTCCTCAGAATTAGTCAAAAATTCCTCAAAAGGCTTAGAGGAGATAAATAGCCTTTTTTGGTTGGATTATAAATTTACTGTCCTTTACTAACTACGATCATGACAAGCACCAGGGAAATGTTGTTGAGATCCTTAATGCAATGCATGGTTTGCCTGTCAGTAAATGGGGAAAGAAGGAGAGACTAAAGAGCTATTTTATTTATTTTTTTTTTAGATTTAGCTATTAAACAGAATGTTGCACGAGTATCACAGACTACAGTGCCAACAGTCACTGAATAACAAGAAAGCTCTTCTCTCCATTGGCAATACTCAGCAAATTAAGAGTAAGATTGATCTGTCAGTGGATTAAGGTCACATTCTCACTGCATGACTAAGTACATGCAAAGTGCCTCAATTTTCAATTTCAATTACTTCTCCCAAACGGAGAGAGCCGAGAGAGCACCAAGCCACTGGCTGACAGATTAACAGCAGCAGAACAGACAAAAATGAATGATATGCACCTTGCTATTAAAAAGTTCTCTGTGACCTGTAAAGTAGAAAAATAAATGAGTTTCCCAGTTGTTTAGCAAGCAAAAAGAGCCACATCCTCCATTTGTAAGACAGCTGAATTTATAATGTTTTATTTGGTTCTGTGTGCTGAATTATGTAGCATGAAGTCATGCACTCGGAATGACTTACATACCCCATCTTTTTTATCTCTCTCCAGAGCACCATGCAGGAAATCTAAGGAAACATCTTCATTTTCGTCCAGCCATTGCATCACAAACTGCTCAAACCATCTGCAGGGGAGCAAAGACAGCAAGTTACAGCAGGAAGAGGAGCACACCAATCCCAGCAAGCCTTGTGAAAGCTGTCAGATGTATGAATGCTGCTGTCCATGTGTGCAGTCCAAGTTCCCAAATACACCTGCACCTCTGCACAAACTAACAGGGCCTGTACCATCACTTGGGTGGTTCTGAGCTGGTTTTGTCCTTCTTCCTGTCTGTTTTTTTTCTTGGTACCTTCCCTTTTACTCCCCCTTGAGAGCCACCTTTAACTTTATTTCACCTCAAAGCACTTTGTAATATTTTTCCCTTCCATCCACGTGCCAGAGAGCACAAAGAAGACTTCCACACCCACAGGCACCTGTCCTGCTGCCCACTTGGATGTACCAAATAAGCAACGTGAAAATAGGCAAGCTGAGAAGCAGCTTCAATGATGGGATCTGACAGCTGGTCCCTCTGTCCTCTGCTCAAAGGGACACACACAGTAAAAAAGGGGGTGCATGTGTTTTTGTTGCCTTTGTTTAAGCATTAACATAGCACTTACAGCCTTATTTAAATGTCTGTCTAGAGTTTGTTGCATGTAAGTGCCAACACAGCACAGCTGAAACAAATCTTAATTTCAAATATTACTAAACAGCATTCACAAACAAAAGAAAGAAATGTCCATGTGTAATTTAGTCCATACAAAAGATTATTATATGAGCTTCACAGTGTACAGCCTTCTCTACACAGGCAGCTGTATTCACAGAGATTGTGCTAATTGTGGGCTGAGTTTGCAAAGAACATGAAAGCATGTGCCAGACATGAGAGGGAGATCAAGAGCAAATTCACAGGCAGAGCACACTAGATAGCCTTAAATAATCTCTACACTTTGAAATATAAAGCACATCAATGCTAATATTGGAAATGGTAACTGACACAGTGTTAAAATGCCAACAGCAACCTGTCTATGCAGCCCTATTTATTATAGACAGCAACAGTGGAACACAGACATATGGACTTCCTGTATTCTGGAAGAATTCCTTTTGAATGGCACTTCAGGCTCCTAAAAGTCAGCATATGTTGAAGTCTGCTGCAAGTTTCTCAAGCTTTCAACATTTTCTTTTAAACTGTAATAGTGTATTTTAAACAGCTTAAGCCTTAGAAAGGAACTCAGGCAGTTTACAAGGAAGCAACTATGCATCTTCCACCTGTTTCACAGTTCCCAGGCTGTGAGCTGCTGACTGCTTCACATGTCACAGGTCAACGTGCAGGAAAAATTACTTGTTTGTGCCAGAAGCCACAGTTTTCACTCTGAGAAGGAGAACAACTTCCTGATTATCATTCATCCTTAGTTATTACACCACATTCACAAGAAAGGGCCATTTGCTGTTGAGAACACTGCCCATTTTTTATGGATACCATATGTTGCTACACAAAATCAAGTGCCTAGGTATACCTAACAGTCTTGCCAAATTGTCTAAGCAAAGGTGGCAGAGAAAACGGTACTGTTGGGTGGGAGGGAGTGGTGTATTTGCTCTCCCTCTCAAGAAAGAAAACCAGCATTACCTTCAGGAAGAGGTTTGCTATAAATGTTGAATGAACCACTTAGATCAGGAAATTCTGTAAGTACATCTGCAAAGCCAGCCTCATTTTTGTCCTTTGGCTGACAGAAAAACCTGAGAGATGCAAATAATTTATAAATACTTCCAGTCCACGTGTACATTCAGGGCCAAACTATGCTTTGACCTGTAACACAAACCTAGAACTATCTTAGGCCAAATATCTCTTATAATATTTTACTATCAAGTCTTGGGCTGCTGAGCATGTCAGGGGGACTCCAAGGACTATGAAGGCAACATATCCAGAACAATATGCAAAATTATCTAGCACAGAAATGAATAAAAATAATCTGATTTCGTGCATAAATAAGTTCAAAATGTTGTTATATGGCAAATATCTTCTCCCTCATCTGCTTCAATTATTGGCCATGAAGCAAACACTGTAATGACTCATACACCAGCGGCTCAGGGTGCTGTTTCAGAGACATTCTGTGCTCACAGGGGTCAGCACAGCCCACACAGCACAGCCAAACCCTCCAAACAAGGTCTGCACAGAATACACCTCAGTCCTGCCTGCTGGAAAAGGCAGCAGCGCTTCAGGACTAAATGTAAGTTCACCTCTATTGGCTCTACAACGGTGAAGTAACACAAAAGGCTACCATTTCAGCTTGGCCATGAGCCTGGCTCCCTCAGGGTCACACTGCAGGTAAATTAATCTTGCTCATTTGCTGTGGGTATCTAAAGAACAATCTCTGTGCCTTGGCAAAAGCCGAGGCAAGAAGGCAGGAAGGGTTCCAATGAATAAAAGAATAAATACTGTGTTTGATGAAGAGAGCCAGAATAAGTCAACAGGATCTCAAAGGAAGGAATGTCTTCCCCCAGCAGAGAGAAGGAAGGCTCCAGTACAGCTACAATGTTACCTGCACACTAAGATCAGTATTTAAACATTTACACACCAAAAAAGCTGGGGTTTTTCAGGAACTGACACATTACAGCTTTTAGCTGGCAGAGAGGAAGTTTTGAAGATTTACTCCCAGTTACAAAAGCTACTTCCATTTCAGAAAATGCTTCTGAATTTCAGAAAATAAAGGGAGTATAAAAACTTCAATACTTTGGACCCTGCACTTTGTTCAGTCATATCTCAAGGCTACCAGGAACATGGTTTCTCAGAGTTTATAAACTGGAAAAGTGAATTTATGCCTTTTGTCTGACAAGTAGACAGCCCAACCATTCTCTGGACAGCAGCAATTTAGTTTCATCTAAGGAGTTTACCAATGCACAAATGTGATGTGTGGACTCCTTTGTTTAAGGAAGTTTTGAGGCTAAAAATACTTTCGATAAAACAAATCAAAGGACAATTCATATCAAGGGGATATTTTGTGACAGGTGAAGGTTATGGTTGAGATAAACATCACCTACATCTGACAATGTGGCTATTGTACTGAAATATGAGGATGAAGTAACAAAGCTAGTGGCTGCAAATGCACATGAGCACTGAGGCTCTATGGTGAAGGCCAGCAGAGCAGAACAGACTGCAGAAAAAAACCCAAGCATCATTATCCTGATTACACAGGAGAAAAAGAGAGATTAAGAATATCTGATGGCGTGCATGAGACTGCCCTGACTCAAATGCACGGCATAGAGAATGGGGCTTCTGAGACTGTCACTCTAGCACCCTGCTCACTGAGTTTATGCCTCTTGCTGACCTGATTTCTTAATCAGGCTCACAGCCCACACGGAGCAATTATGCCCAACTGCCTCAAGTCTGATTAGTATGCAGCTAGCACCAGGCTTGAGGGACTGCATGCACAACAGCATGGCAAGACAATTCAAAGTGCCAAACTAGAAACACAGTCCAGGAGAAATGTGTTTGTCGAGAGGGGCAAAGTGCTGCATTTAGACAGCACGAAACAGTCATGTACAGGGTAGGAACAGCGGTGTGGTGGGACACAATGCTGAGGGTGCTTACAGACCAGCCACTGGCCCACTGGGAGCACCACCAGTCAGCACTATCTCTGAATAAAGTAAGTAGGAAAGGCTGCTGTCAATACAGCACGTTAGAGCAGCAGCACTGCCTATAAGGCAATGCATGGCAAGGTCTAGATAAAACAGCAATATTTAAGGCCAAGTGTTATGTTCAGACACAAATTGTCTGGAAAGAGGTGAGTAAACCTCACTTAGAAGGAAAACTAGTAACAAACAAGAACCAGCAGAAGGCCATAAAGAAGCATGAGCAAAGCATTTTACTCTCATAAATCAGGAACAATTTATTCTCTATGCATAGCCTATAACAAGCTCAAAATGAAAGCAAGAAAGATCTGGATGGAGTGAAAAGAAGAATGTATGTTAAATACCCAAAACCCAGTGGAGGAGTAACAGTGAAGCACAAGATAAAAGGAGTAGTGGAGCAACATCACTGAAAGTTTTTCAAAACCCTTTAAAGCACTGCTAAGACCCAGGATACCTGATGTTGCACAAGGCAAGTGTGGGACTCTAGCTACAGCATTATCTCCAGGTTGCTCAGACAACCTTTTGATCTCATATACCTTCTCACAATCTTTTGGTCTCATACTCTTTCTCCAGGTCTGAAATCTATTGTTGCTCTTTTTAAGTTAGGAGTTGCAAACAACTGCTTAGAGCTCAAGAGCGACAGCTTATCTGATACTTCCAAGTAAGCCATCCATTCTTACTAAGAAAGAGAAAACATTATCTTTACTCACAAATCCTGTTGTGTGACAGATGACATCCATGTACGTTACATATGCATAAAGCATATCTCTAGACATACAACTTCTATTCAAGAACTGCCCACACTGCAGGCACAGAGTAGCTTAAACTCTGTCCATGCCATTGCTAAACTTTGGAGATGTTGGGAGATATTGTACAATAATGGACAGAGTTGGGTGAGGGGCAGTGGCACAGAAGACCACAGGGACAAACATGCACATAAACACAGAAAATGGGGAGGTAAGAAAATATGTATCTTGAAAGCAGCCACAGGAGAACCAAATGGCCGTCCTACCGCCAAGGTAACAAAAGGAAGCAGATAGTGGGGATTTACTACAGGAGACATAAAACACTCACGCTGGATATTCAGGCACTTTTCCCTTGAAGGCAGGTAGGTCACGAACATATTCGTTGTACAGCCACTTCACTTTGAAGTGTAAATTCATATAGTCCGCACTTTTACACAGTCTGTGTTTCTCATGCTCTGTTAAGGAAAGGGGAAAAAAACCAGTTAGGTCTGAATTTACCACTGTCACCACACCAGGCACAGGAAGGACTTCTGAAGCATGTCTGCAGAATGCAAGGGTGCTGAGGATGAAGCATCTATAGAGCCACAGAATCTATACAACACAGGATTTTGGCAGCAGGCAGGAGTTCTTGGAGGTTGGGACCATTTGGGCTCTGGAGTTTTTTCTGTAGCTCTAATTAATACTTCCATTTGTTCAACTTTTTTTTGTTGTCAAAGCAATAAAAACAGAGCAATCTCTCATGGCCTTTTCATTTAACATATCACAGTTGAGACTCCATCTTGGCAGGGGAAAAATCAAGGCGAGCAAATCTGTTCATTCTTGGATATAAATAAAGGCAATAATGTTACATTACATCCCCTGTGAGACAAGAGTAGAAAGCACCAAGAGTTTGACAGTGTGACTCAAGCAAGATCAAACGAGCTACACAGGAACTGGAGCCTTCTCCATCTGGAGAACTTAGTATTTCTCTTCCTCAAAGCAGGGTCTGCTGCTGAGCCTCTTCCTCCTACCAGGTTTCCTTATGTTTTTGTATCCAGGCAATGCTGGGAAAATGTAGTTTCTCCCTGTATAATGCCCATACCTCCACAACACAACCCTTCCCACACACTTACATCACTAAGGCACTGGCCATAATCAGACCTACACTTCTGCAGAGATCATCTCCACAGACCATTGCTCCCCCTCCTTATCAGGAGAAATGTTGTATGGTCCATGCCTTCACTCTCAAGGCCCCCCACAGCCTACATCCACTGCCATCTTTCAGCAATTGACTCCCACCCCAGATCAGCCCACAATTATGTGTTTAAAATACTTTGTCCCAAGCCACCCCTCATGTGGCTTACACAGGTAGATCCTTCTACTGCACTGTTTTTCTTCAAAATCTTCCTTGAAGAGATTAAAATTAATTCCTTTTTCATTATATGAGGACTCAGCAGCTGACTTTTGCCTGCAGCACTGTGACCCTGCATCATCAGGTGACCAATTCTGCCCTGCTGCTCCCCAGTGCCTCCTGTATCCATCTCTTTCTTCTGCCAAGCATCACAGCAGGAATACACTTTGTGCCAAGTTTCTTTGTTCATTCTAGCACCACAGCAAGGTGCTAGTCCATGAGGACAATGTGAGATACTAAAACATACATGATTTTGGCTTAGACTCAGGTTTTTATCCCAGTATTTGACTTTAGACTCTTCTCTCTACCTTTAACATGGAAACCTCATCACTGATGTAACTTTCCAAGGGCATCACCTCTCTTATGCAGACAGGTTTCAGCTATATTAAAAAGGGAGTATTTTTCTCATCTCTGAATAGCTTATTAAGTGATAGGCATGCTTATCTTAAAACACTATCTGTTTTCATGTAAATGTGAATTCTTGCAACCAATTCAAAACATTGAGAAATTCCACACCTCTCCTGAACCTTCATCAACATGCACAAGAGTAAAGTCCAAATCAAGTGTGAATTATCCAACTGAAAACAAATTCCATAGCAATGTTCATGCAAAATTTTTTCATAAACCTTGTCAACTGTCAAGCAGTTGAATGTTCCAGTCGTTTGTTTGCAAGCTTTTATAATAGTGTAATACATATCTCCTTCTAGTTCACCTGTCACAGATCCACACAGATACAATCTCAAGAAAAAAAAAAGAAAAAAAGAAAAAAAAAAAAGAAAAAGAATTAAAGAAAGAAAGAGAAACCAATTTTTTTAAAAAGAGATTAAAATGCCCAGTATCTGAGGAACATAATCCTCAGGGGTGATGGTTCAATGGACAAATTACATGTACTACGGTCCATTTCACTTGACAGGGAACTGTGAGAAGTCCATTCCTGTTTTACATTAATAACCTCATATCTTTCTTGAGCACTAAAAAAACAGGAGTATACTCAATGTCTGAATTGCTGACCCTTTGCTATCCCTCAAGCAATGGTAGATGAATATGAGAACTCCCTCTGCAGATCTAAAACTGGAAACAAACAGAGTAATAACTGTGCCTGCTCAGCTCTCTGTGAGTGAAGAAACCGAAGGGCAATTATAACTTCATTAACTGGGATGTGTGCTGCTGCCAGCTGCTGCTCCTGCACATGGAAAATGCTGTTCCTGCTGAGGAAAGGTCTGACTTGGATGTAAAAAGAACTTAAATCAGATTTAGTTCCTCAAAATTAAACAATACACAAAAAGCAAGCAATTCAAGCCTTTTCCTGTTTTCTAGGACATCTAAAATGCTTCTAAGTTGCACAAGAAGATGCAAAGCAGTCACAGAAGCATAATCCCAGGTACAGCTACTAGGACTACCTGGCCATCTAGGCACTAAAGGAGACACTTGACACTAAGGGATAAATCACAGGAAACTAAGTGAGAGGTCTTACCACCATAAAAGAGAACTTTACGTATTCGAAAGAAAGGAGGGGCTTGTGGCAGAGAAAGACAAGAATGAACAGCTGAAACACTCTGGAGAACAAAGAAAGCCAACAAAGACCCAAACCCCACTCATCCCCAGCTTTCATCATCTGCCCTTCCCCCTTCAATGGACCCCACATAGTTGTAATCAGTTGCTTCCTTTGTAAGTGGAAATGTTTAAGATCACCTGAAAGTGACATGGAAACACATCAGTCAGAGGCATACATTGAGAACCCATTTTAGAAAAAGTAAAGTGAAGATGCTGGCAGCCATCAGTCTTAGAAATTTCTGTTCTGCTTTATAACCTGCTGGCTTTTAAAGAGCTTAGCAGGAGCAGAACAGCACACAGATACTGTGCAGCAACTTCTGTGTTTTATCCTGAAAAGACCACAGAGTTCTGTAAGTCTCCCACATTTCCTTAGCAGATTTCAGCTGCAAACAGCTTCCTACTGGGAAAAGCTTTTGGAGTCACCAAGGCATTAACAGAGAACTGCTGCCTAGCAGCACACTTTCTAGTATTATGTCCAGTTCTCCTTTTCAGGCAGAGAACAGGACCACACTCTTCAATCACAGATTTCTTTTTCTTGATTGTTAACCTATTTTTCATGGGTTAACTTCCAGCAAATAATGCCAAATTTCTGTAAAGAATCTTTAATAGGTACCAGAGCTGTTGAAGTGTCAACACTAGATAGCTGGCATCTGTGTGTGCCTCTGATCCCCTTCTCCTTATTAGAAATGAGAAAGTAGCAGAATGATTTATTTCAATCCTGCCTGCCAAGTCTACTCAGTCTCTTTTCCTATCAGAGATGTTTCCAATTTGCAGCTCTCCTAATACTGATGTGTCTAAACTAAGATGAAATGTTGCTGTCAAAAATGACGTTGATTTTCTATTACTGTCTTTTAAGGTGTTCCTAGCAAAGGAAAAGTAGAAGCCTCTTTGCTTGGGGTGTTTGTGCTTTCCGGGCAACAAAAGTTCCAGGAAGGACAATGAGAAAACTAACTACAGTTAGTGTGCTAACAGAGAGGCTATCCAGCTGCTTGAGCACCAGGCAGTGTCCCAGGATGGAGCCAATTGTATGGCTTGGAAAATCATCCTCTACTCTACAGTCATTCCAGGGTAACATGAGCCTGCCAACCAAGTCTGGGACATGTGTATCTGACCTGTTTTATTCTTGGGCTGATGGGGAACAAGGTGTCTTGGGTTATGGAACCAAAAATGTGTATTCTATTTCATCTGTTAAAAGCAGTTGGGGAGACGTTTTTCTTTATCTCTTGTAACTCTGGGGGGAGGGGCGTGGATGCACAAAGATATCTGGCTTCACCGAATTCCCGGAGGAAGACTGGACCTCTTCTCAACATCACTGGACCCTTCTTCTACAGGATCATCTCTACTCCAACAGAACCACATCTGCTACTCCAGGAGGACTTTTGGACTGCTTCCAACACCCTGACCAACAGGGTGTCAGGTTGTAGCTCTGACTCTGTCAGGGTTTTCCAGGATTGTTGTTTGTTTGTTTGCTTGTTTGGTTGGCTGGTTTTGTTTTCTACTGCATTTATATTGTTAATATTCCCGGTAAAGAACTGTTATTCCTATTCCCAAATCTTTGCCTGAAAGCCCTTAATTGCAAAATTATAATTTGGAGGGGGTGAGAGGTTTACATTCTCCATTCCAAGGGAAACTCCAGCTTTCCCTGGCAGATACCTGTCTTTCCAAACCAAGACACAAGGGACACTTCTCAAAGACCCAGCAAACAGGGAATTGCTGGGTCTGCTGTGCATGATGCCTTGAGTAGTCACTGCTTTGGGGGAGAGAGAAAACAAGTGAGGTAAATCCTGGAGCTTCTGTTGCTGTCTCAGGCACCGAGATTCGTTTGGACAGCCAAAGGTGTAAGATCCAGCAAACACGCTGCTGGTGTGACTACTGCTACCAGCTGCTGATTTGTACAGAAAATAGGTGTTTCATTTTTATGATTCAACATTTTACACAATAGCAATCTAGCTCTTCAGAAAGTGCCCAAAGGACACATTGCTGCAGCATCCACAGGCTGGCACAAATTCTGAACTCTTAACATTCTAGATATAAATTAGGATTTATGCATTGTCTGCACAGGCTGCATGGTGCATATGGGGTAAGATCCAGCTGGGAGAGGCACAATGGGAAAAAAGGAAAACAACTCAGGCAGGCAGGCACTGCTTTCCAGCTCAGAGAAGCCATCTCCTTCCTACTTGAGCCTCCCAAACTGAGACTTGGGAGAGCAGTGTGTGGAAGCATCAGGCTGGAAGGAGGGAGGGGGCAGTTTCATGCAGCCAGGTCTGAACTCCTTCTACTCCGAAGTCTCCTTACAGCACATGCCCTCCATTTCTACAGCAGCAGTATGGTCTTTCCAGTCTTCTTTGCAGTTCTGTTTATTGCTGGCATAAAAACTACAGAAAGCTAGTGTTACACACTACATCCAAAGTGCTAAAACTACGGGTAACAGATGAAAGTCTTTGTCTACTCACAGCTATGAACTCCATCAAGGAGCATGAACTTACCACTTGGTGAGGTGAATGAGCTCATGTTATCCAGAACTTAGGAACAGAACATAAGGGAAAACACCAGGAAGAGAATTAGGGGCAAGTATTATACTCAGTACTCAGGTGTACATATCTCCAAAAAATAGAGCAGCTTTTGTTGCAGAGAGCTCCTGATCTCAGAGGAGACAAATGTATCCAGGGATTATGCCACAAACTGGGAAAAGGAATATGAAACTCTTGGTGCAGGTTAACTGGAAGGAAAACCAGCAACTGAACCTGAGAAATGACAGAGCCAAGAGCTGAGGCTAGAAAATCTAATTATCATCCTACACATCATTTAATCAGTTTCCTTTAATCCCTTTTCCCCCTAGTTTAAAAAAAAAAAAGTACAGTGAGCTAATGCAATCATCTGTATTTAAAATATATGTAGTAAGGTCTGCAATTGAATTATTGTAGAGCTTGTTCTAAAGGTTATCTTCACAAGTTTCGAGAGCAAAGCACTGTGAGGAATCACACTTGCCTCAAATAGAATTCTGCACCCTAAGCAATTCTTGAATATATATTTGGAAGACACACATCCTAACACAGACTTCATCACTGTTCAACCCTCCTGCAGAACTTGAACAGTTAGACTACAAATAAATTGCCATGCAGTTTTAAATTTTTTGTTCAAAATGCAAAATCCCTGTCCACCAGCTGCATTTGTATCAACTTTCATCACCAATAAATATTTCGAAGAGGGATGCTCTTTTCACCAAGTATTTACTTTGCACTGAGCAACACATAGGGCATACGAATGCTTTCTTAAGAAGCTCACAAGTGACCAGAAGGATGTCAGGAAAAGGTAAAATAACCCCAGAGTCATCAGAGGGGACATGGTACGAGGCATGAACAGAGAAAACCTGGGAGACCAAGCTAATCTGGGCACTGGCGGAAGGGAAGTTCAAGGAAAGGGAAGGGAAGTTCCAGGGCAAGGGGCAAGGCAAGGCAAATTCATGTCCCCTGTTACAGTCATGCAATCTGTAACCTTTTTACAGCTGCATTTTGGATGCAATAGGGAAAGGGAGTCTTAGGAAGGTGAGCAACTAGACCTGGAGACATGCAATTCTCACTGCTGCAGATAAAGGAAGAAGGTAGAGTGTTTTTAACATGTAGGAGAGCAAACTGCATTATAAATTCCTGAAGGAGAGCACACTGGAGTAGAAAGAACCATCAAGTGGCTTTGGTTGGGAGGGACTGTAAAGATCATCTCATTTCAACCCCCCTGCCATGGGCATGGACACCTTCCACTAGACCAGGTTGCTCCTGGTCTTGAAAACTGCCAGGGATGGAGTCAAACCAGCTTTTCTGGGCAACCTGTGCCAGTGCCTCATCACCCTCACAGGGAAGAGTTTTTTCCTAATACCTAATTTCGATCTGTTCACTTTCAGTTTGAAGCCACTCCCCCTTGTCCTGTCACTATACACTCTTGTAAAAAGCCCCTCTCCATTGCTTCTGTAGGCTCCCTTCAGGTACCCGTTAGGTCACCCTGAAGGACTGAACAAACACAATTCTCTCAGTCTTTCTTCACAGGAAGTGCTCCAGACCTCCTATATAAATAAGGACAAAAATTGAAAGGGGAGCTAAAATGGTTTGCAGGACCAAACAGTTTCTAGGGAAAGAGTACATGAAATTATCACCATTGCCTTATCTCTAACACATGAGCAAGCAGTGACAGTCAATAAAAGAGACTCTTCAACACAGTTAGTAGGTCATAGTCCTTCTTCCCAGTGTCTGTTCTTACATGAGCTTGACCTCACAAGACAAAGGCACTGTGGGGTCCAAGCATATATAAAAAGTTTCTAATACAGAATTGAGAACATTTCATCCAGCCCTGCAGCCTGTCAGATTCAAGCATACATCCGACAAAGAGTGTCCCCGCACAGCACAGTCTCTACATCTGTTGCACTGACAGAGATTAATAAAATAAATGGAGTCAATCTTTTTCACCTATAGAGCAACCCCACAGACTTTCCAAAGAACAAAATGCAGGTACCTCTCTTACTGGCAGCATTTTTTTTCCCTAGCAATCTGAAGAGTCTAATTGGCTGTCACTTCTGTAAGTGAGTTCAGATCAAAGTGGAGACAAGTGGATTGAGCAAAATTTTCTGAGTGGCCAAAAGCAGTAGCTTGACCTAGGTTTGGAATATAAATACAGCTAGCATGCCACAGACAGCACTGGCACTTCTGTTTTATCACAGTCTCACCTTAAGAATTATCATAAAGCCCAACCTTTCAGAGACAGTGGGAGCTGGATGCTCTCTGAAACTTGTGAAAAGTTGGTGAGATTGTGAAAATCAATGTATAGAACTAAAATCAAGTTCAGAAACCAACCATCAGAAAAGTACTGCAAGCAGAAGAATTTCTTTCTGGATGTTTGCTGGGTTTTGCATGCCTAGCTCCTTTTCAGAAACAGTAAAATTTCTTCCTTACTAGGAGGTGGAATTATGCAAAGACTAACTTGAAATGAACATGTCTGCAGCAGGAATTGTTTTAACAGCATCTTTCTGCAAATGGCTTAGACAACCTGTGCTCTATTATCCAGGGAACTAAGAGTCACAGCACAACCCAGAGTCCACCAACTTTTCAAACCCTTTCTACCACAGGACAATGGAAGATGAAGCTGCTGCTGACTGCTGATCCAAGCCATTGTAACTTCTAGGCCAAAGGGAACTTCTGATTTCAAACCAGCTGGCATGTCAATAAACAGCTTGCAACACAGCCAGACATAGAGGTCTACAGCTCACATAAGTCCCAGCCTCAGTTCTGACCCATAAACCAGCTGTGCACAAACAAACAAACCACTAGAAATCCATGCTCCAATCAGTGGCGCTACTCATGAGCTTAAGCCTCATTTTCACCAAATGGATGGAGAACAAGAGACCAGCAACAAGTCAGGTAGCAGCAGTAAGATATTCTCTTACCTTCCATGGCATATTTCATATCCTGGGCAAAAAGACTCCACATGACCTCGGCGCTGATCTTCCCAACTGTAAGCTCCTGAGGAAACCTGAGGGCACATTTGGAAAAGGCTTTGGCATGTGTCAAAGCAAAGGGCTCCTCTTTATTTAGCTCTGAGCTACATTACAAGCTGAAAAGCTCAACATGACAGATGCTTCCTTCACCCTAGATAAAGGACCAGGTAAAATTAGAGATCATAGACTGGACTCTGTGGCACAGATTACGTAAAATGAAAAAATTGTTTTAACTCAGAAAGACAGGTTCTGCATGTCTTTCCTAGAAGAGGTGCACACAGTCATTCTGGGAATGTGATCTCAATGCCCTTGCACCTTTTTCCCCTTCCTTGTCCATTTTTTTCTTTCTTCTTTTTGAGGGTTAGTAGGCTGACAGGTGATTGCTAATCATGTTAGATCAATGATGATTAGGGCATAGTCCAGGTCTGTGTGTGTAATACCTCGTAGGATCTGTGTCTCTCTCTGCCCTGTGGGACTATAGGAGGGGTATCCACCAGTTAAACAGGCCCATTTCAGAGTCCTTTACAATACTATGCAAACTCCACCCAATGTAATCTCCCAGTGCTGCACTGAACACCATGTTCCTAAACCACAGTGTAAGGCACCACAGTACTACTGTGTGCATTAATGTGCACCCCTGAACTGCTTAACATCAGAAAAAAACCAAAAGAACTCTCACCCCAGTTTCAGGTGCCTCCCTGAGTTCAGGATTGTAATAATCAGGGTGTTTGTGCTCGAACGCCATCGTAACTGAACCTTTTGAAACTCTTCCATCCCAATCAAAAAGTTATTTATATAGACAGAGACAGATAAGACAGAAAGACAGACAGACAAGATAAGTACTTCTATAAATGCACGAGTGACAGAAGAGATAGAAAGCAGTTTAACAAATAAAGCAGAGCACACACAGACTAGCATTAGCCATACATGACACGGAGGATTCTTACTGATTCAGGACTGGGGTATAAGAATTCTTGTCCTCTTCTATGATGGAAACTATCAAAGTGATGAGCTTGGGCCAGAAATCAAGGTTTCTGATGCTGGGGCCCTGTTCCTCAGCAGGAAGGTCCTGAGTTTTGTTCTGAGAAGGAAACCATTGGAAAACCAGCATAAAATGTAAGGCCAAAGAAAAAGCTGGCAAATGCACATCACCATGCAAATTCCAAGCGCAGCTGTGGACCCTTTCTTCCAAAGAGCTTAAAATTATTAATGACTGCTGGCAACTTGTCTGATCTAATGTAAAACACAGTAATATGCCAAACCATGTTGCTAACTGGTGGCCTCAAACTCAAGTAATCCCTGTTTTGTCATCTACCATGGCAGGAGCAGGCCAGGCTCCAGGAGACCTGCTGAGACATCACTTGCCCTAAGCCAATCCCAAATCTTGCTCTTAGGCACCTAGTTGGTAATTATATCCCCATATGCACACTATAATGTAGTGTGCATTACTACAGAGAGGCCAGTGGAGCTCTCATGCATTTGAGAAGAGTTTGTGTCTAGAGATACCTCCTAAACTGAGTGCAGGATACTGGGTGCCTGAAAACAAGGCAAAATCTCACTGCTTGAAGTTTACATATGTTAATGACAGTTTCCTTCATCAGCCTACATTTGCTGTAATTGGCTTTTGCTCGCTCAAAGCTGCATCAAACCTTCCCTTCACAAATAACTGCTGAGGCTGGCAAAACACATTGTAATTAGTTAGTGTAAAACAATTATCATCCTCCCCTCACTAATTAGTGCTCATTAATTGATTACAAATTTTGTGCATTCGGAAGATAACAAGTCACACAACTTTGTGCTGGCTTTTTGTATCAATTAGTGTTCTTGTTATTATCTTAAGAAAATCAGAAAACTTGGATTTCTGCCTGCTTATCAGCTACTCACAGGATCTGTCTGGTACTCCCGACTGTAAAGCTCATGACAGTTGTTAAAAATGTACTCGTAAGTGGAGTTGAGGCAAGCTTTTACACAGTCCTTCACCACCTGGCTGGCTCGGGGTGGACTCTGCAGCTCTTGGACCTGGCAGGGGAACAACAAAGAGAGTCAAACAAAGCACGATTCATAAATCAAACAGGGAAAGGACACATCACCATTTTGGAAACCACTCAGGGCTTGGTGGATCTGCTTTCAGCAACTTGTGACCTGAAACCACAAATGGGTCAGTCTCTCCAGGCATAAAAAAGCAGTGACAACACGTATCTCCCCACAGGACCATTTGAAGTATAAAAGAGATTTTGAAGTGCCAAGGAAGATTCCCCAGAACAGACAGATCATGTGGCTTGATATGTGTATAATCTGAGCTAAACACACAATTTTTTCTAATGCTGAATTTATAGGACTTTGTTACAAACCCTGCAAGCAATCTTCTCCAGTATTGGAAGAATGTGCAACAGACCAGCAGAGCAGTTTACATCTGATCTGAAAAGTCTTGCTGAAGATCACTCCTCTGCCTTTAAATACAGAAGTATTTAAGTACATCTCTCATCACAAGCTTTATTGAATTTTAAAGCAACCAGAACCCTTAGGGACATGACAACTGATAGGCCTTCTCCTCTTGCAACAGCAGCTGTTTTCATTATTTCATTGTTACACTGCTTTAGAAAAATGCTGTAGGAGTACTTTAAACTCAACAGACAGGCAATCGTCACCCTGCAAATAAAACTATAACCTGACAATTTTCATAGTTTCAGTACCTCTAAACTTTTCAGAGTGTTTCTGTAAATCAAGCTTCCAACACAGACAGACTGTCTGAATGAAGACACGTAAATAAATCATCATTTACACTAGGGTTTAAGAGTAAAATTTTAAGCACTTCCTGAAGTAGCTCAAATTAAACTTGCTTTGGTTTTGATAAGATAAAAAATTTTAAGTAACATGCACTAACCAACAATATTAGGTTGTAATCTTTTGAAAAAATTTAGAGGTCTAAAATAAGGAATATAAAATAATCTCATTACACATTGCTAGGACAATAAACTTAACTACGAAACCAGCACATTAGCATTCGTAACAACTCTCCTGGATCTCTACTGAGAGATATTATCCCATTTTAGTATCTCATCCTCCACAAGAGAAACTCTAAAATATTTACTAGATAGTGAAAAACCTTCCTAATGTTATTAAAAAAGCAAATTATCTTCCTAAAGCTAGACAATTTCCTTTATTCTTCCTCCTCCTCTTTTTTTGCTTTTTAAATTTTTTTTTTGTGAGGGAGGGTGGGAGAGTGTTGTGCCATCTTTATGACTGAAGAAGAATAGGGGAAAAGCAATTTACATCTTCATAATGCAAAATACAGGGAAGTAAAGATGAAACATGAATGTTTATACATGATCAGCAGATGATTCCCATTTTTGTTAAGGTCTAAAGCACAACAACATGAAACAATGGTTTGAAAATGGGAAATCAACTTCTGGGAGAAAAAAACTGCAGAGATGCCATTTCCATCCCCACCCATATCCCTACCTTCATCCTGAAAAAAGTGATGCTGGTCAGCAAATCCACTGTAGACTTCAGGTCCTGCAGCCGTTCACGGCTGCTGGCTGGGAAGTTATTCTGTTGACAGAAAAGGGAAATCCTGTTGGAAAGCACAGTCAGATCCATGCAAGGCTTCAAGCATGTGCTAAATAAAGAAACTGTCTTGGAAACATTTCCTGCTCAAGAAGCTTGTACCAGTCAAAACAATGCTCAATAAATAAGGCCCTTTTGCTGCAGAAGCTTATCTGTTTGCTTAATTAAATAGCTTCTCATATAAATGTGAAGTCTGTGGATGCCAGGAGACTGACAGCCCTTGGTGGCAGGAATGGTCTCCTTGGCTGGGAACAGACTCACCACTGGCAGCCCTGGCCTTTTGCTTGAGGTTATGTGAGCCTTTTTCTTTCTGCACTCAGTGCTTGGTTTTTTGGCTTCTCTTCTGAGATGACAAGAGGTGTGGTGTATTCAACACCATAACACAGAGAAATAAACAAGACGAAGAAGAAAAAATTAGCAGTGCTCCCATAAAACAGTACTGGAACTAGCCAGAACCCTGTGATATGCCATATGTAAATACATATGCTGAATGCAGCTAGCTTTGCTTCTTGCACAAAACTCTTCCCTTTCTGACCTCAGGCACTGTGCCCTTTCCTACCTTCCCACTGTCTCCTGTGGACTTGTGTCCTTTAACAGCATTCATGTTCTTCAGCAAGTTCTTACATTCAGGCTAATGTGATTGGTCTTGCAAGCTAATGCTGCAAGTAAAACAGCAGGGGCAACCTTCTCTTCACATAGCCTCTTCACATCTGCACGTTCAAAAATTATTAGATATGAAGGTGAAAAGGGCAGAGGGGAATAGTTTTCACTTTTTACTGAGGACTTGCAGAAAAATATGCAGTCCCTTGACAGTAGTAATTGAGTATTACTGCAGTTCAGCTAACCACTGCAGGCAATTTGATGCTCTTTGCACTCATTTGTACGTGGTCCTTCTGAGACTACTCTCCTTTTAGAGTTAAGCTGTCCACACATGGACTCTCTGGAACTCAGGGTATTTATCAAAATCAAAGACTTCTATGGGTCAAGATCTAAATACAAACCATTTGATTAATATAAATTGCCATCTCCTGTCTGGATAGCTGCAAACTAACACCTTTTCTTTCAGACCTTAACATGCCCTTTAGGGGTCTGAAAATAATTACTAAATGCTCCCATAATGCTTCAGCCATTTCTCTAAATATAATGGTAATTAGATTACACCTAAATTATTTAAACTACACAAACCTTTCCTGGTCCTTTATGTAAGATCTTACTTGTTTGTGCACATTTCAGTTGCACTAGCCACCAAAAAGCAGCTTTTACTGAACACCGAGCAAACAAAAAAGGCAGCACTGCTACAGATTCCTATTGTCATGGGTTGATAATTTTCCCTCCGCTTCTCTGTGGATCAGTTGGTTCTATTTAGACCTTCTCTTTCTAGTAATGTAGCTTTAGAATAGCTTTTCAAACAATATTCCTTTTATCTTCTTTTGCACCTTGCCCCTTTTCCTTTTTGTTTTGTCTTCCTAATGCACTTCTCCTAATCTATGTTTTTCTCATCTGTATGTTTTTCTGTGCTTCCAGTAAATGCTAAAATCAGAAGTGGATAACTAAAAAAAATCAAAGCTCACATTTTGCCACCATTTTCAAAATTTCAACGAATTAGTCACTGATTGAAATAATTTAGCAAGTAATTTAAGGGAAAGAAACCAGCCAAGTCACATGATAAGACAATATTGACTAAGGAATAGCAAAGAAAGAAAGTGGAGGGTTTATGAAGCCTGTTGGACTAATGCCAATATCTGAAACTCATCTCTTCACAATCTGCTGACGTGGGGGGATCTCAAACCTGACCATACATCATGATTCAAGTTTGCCAAACTAAAACAAGTGACAACATGGTCCCCTAAAATATTTCTGTCACAGTAGAGGAGAACAAGTCTATTTTCCCTTTTTATGATACCTGAAGTAGCTGATAAGAGTAATTAAAATTATTTAATCCAATCCAATTTGGATTGGAAACTTCTGGGAAAGTATCAGAGATGAGCACAGTTCACAATGCTCAAATTATTCCAGAAGTCTTGAGGAAATTGCAATGAAAGAAAAAAACCAAGGTCTAAGTTCTATCCATGAGGAAAAAACAAAACCATACATTTGAGCAACAAGCTTGTCATGACAATTCCTTAAGACACAAACTATGCAAGAAGTTAGAAACGTAAGAAAAATCCAAATAGTGTCTCTTCTCTGTCCACCAGAATACCTGAAAGGATTCTGTTTATTCCCACTCACCCTGTACATTGAGAGATCAATCCGAAGTGAATTATGAAGCTGATCCAGAAGCTTCACAAATCGTTCTTTCTGTTGAGCAGAAAACACCAATAAACATTCACATATCAGCACTGTCCAATCCATGTTCAGACTAAGCAGCAAGGTATCAGGTAATCAGTGTCAGATCTCATGGGAGCAAGAGAAAGTAATATGGATACATGGCATTGTGCAAACAGTATCTTTCAATTCTTAAGTTTACTATTAAACTGCAATTATTTCTGAAGTCTGTGAAATACCAGAATTGCCAGAAAAAACACACCAATATCACTCTGAAGTAGAGGCAGAAGAGAAACCATTCTGACTTTCCATCTGCAATTTACACCAAACTTGTATTTGAGAGAAAATACTTATTCCAAGATGAATAAATTACAGGCAGAAAAGGGTCTAATTCAGAGCAATAATACAGCTTTATGAACTTATCTAGATAAGTGACAGGTACTACAGACTTCCTGTGACATAACTTCTTGAGGTCAGGTCTCTCCACTGAATTCTGATTTGGCATTGCAAACACCTCCTTAGTCTATTACTAAACTCTCAATCTGATGGGAATCATTTCTAAATACTTCTCCAACATGCTCAACTCCACCACAAGCTATATACAAAACATTTTAACCATTAAGGGGATAGACTTCTTTTGTGGTGGTGCTTTTCTTATTCTTAAAGCAATTGCTGTTTTTAAAAACAAGGTTCTGAAATTACCAGATCACATGGTGTATTTTACCAACAGCACTAATATGCAGAGTTAATATTGTTTGCTCATTCCATACCATCTGTGCTCCACTGCAATGTGAACACAAAGAATAAACATCATAATGCATTACACTGATTGATATCTGAAATGTGTGATGATGAGGACAATAAACCTCTTGGTGTAAAAGAGTTCTACTGTTTCCAACTCCTCACCAATTTAATGTTCCTTAAGCAGAACAAGTTATTTACTGAAGGATGGAAGCACTGTAGACAAATTAAAGAAGTCCAATTGCAGTATCACCAAACACACAAACCTACCCCAAAATTGGAGGCTGCAAAGCGGTCCGAAGCAGACACATTTGTGGAGGCAGTGGTGTGTGCATAATAAGCATTGATATTGGCAAGTAAGGTGCTCATCACAGCTGGCACGCCTGGGCACATGTATTTAGAGGAGAGACATGCAAAATGCCTGCAAAAGGACAGTGATGTAAGTCATTCTGGTCTCTTTTGTGCAGCAGAACCTGACTTTATCCCTTTCATAGACCCTTTCTGCTGGCGGGCACTATAAACAGATGGAAATTACGTTTCATCACTTTATAGAACTCCAGCATCTCAGAGTTTTTATTCAGAAAGATGCCGTCTAGACAACAGCTCAAAACAATGAGAAATCCCTTCACTGCAGCCATTTCCAGATCATAAAACAGCTTCTCAACCATGTGTTGCCAACAGTACATGACTTAGTGATGCCCTGGGTCCTGATGTCAATTCCTAGAACCAAGCCTGACACAAAGAAATTGACAATTTTCTGCTGCTCAAGGCAGACACAGGTTCTGAGGTGCCACGAGGCAGTTGGAAAGCATGAATATCCAGTGAGAGTACACCCTAGTATTTCTGTGCTGTACTGATATGAGATTCCTTATGGCTAACCCATTCAGCTTTCAAGAAGTGTGCACACTCATTTGCATTTTCCCATTCTCTCATTAAATGCAAGGAATCCTTCTCCAGGAAATATCAAAACTGCTAGGAGCATCCAGGCTTGTGAAATTATTAAAAAAAATTAAAAAATCAGTTAGACCTAAAAAAAAAAAATAAAATCAGAGCTATAAGACCTCTTGGTCTTATATCATGGGAGATGGCAAGTAAAGTTCATTCCAAGAGGCAGAAGACATGGGTCATTTACACACAGATATACTCACTGAGTTCCCAGATTATATCTGGGAACTACCTTCCAAATGTAGCTTTCTCCCTGAGGGACTCATAGAACCCAGAATACTTAAGGTTGGAGGGGACCTTTAAAGGTCACCTAGTCCAAGCTCTGCAGTAATCAGGGACCCCTTCAACCACGCCAGGTTACTCCAAATTCCATTCAACATGACCTTGAACACTTCCAGAGATAGGACATCTGCCACTTTCTGGGAAGCCTAGCCTCTCCAGCCACTGTTTCACCACCCTCACTGTGAAAGATTTCACCCTTTTATCTATCCTAAATCTAACCTCTTCAAGTTTAAAAACATGCTTGCTACATGACGCTAATGTACCAATTGGTCATTTAGGCACTGGGTAAATATAAGCACATGAAATGGCTTTGTTTAGCTTTAAGAAGAGAAGCTGTGAGGAGTGGGGTTCTAATCAGAGAGGCAGTAGACCTCCATCCTTGGAAATTTTTCACATCCCTGAGCAGCCTAGTCCAACTTTCAAGTTAGCCTTGCTATAAGCTGTGACTAGACCTCCAGAGAAACCTGACAATTCTTTTCCATTTCGGCTTAAACCAACAGGCAGAAAAGCTGCTTGCAAGGTGACATAAGTACAGCTCATAACTCATCTAAGGACCCGTAACCCAAAACTTTCAGCTTCTAATGTGAAAAAGTTTGCTTTTGTCTGCTACATTTTATATTACTTTTGAAATAAGGAATGAGCTAAGCATAGCAATACTAGTCTTTAAGATGAAGAATGAGTAATCCCAAATCCAAGTAAAAGTATAGTGACAAGGAAAAGGTTCTGTGAAGATACAGAACTGCATTAGCCTAGCTCCAAAGAGGACAAATCAGTAGCACCATTACTCAAACTTTCTGTAAGTGCTTTCAGCAGCACCTAGGAAATTAGTCACTTCAAAGGACTGTAACACTTGCCACAACAGACATATAGGACAAATGCTTCCACAAAACCTCATCCCTTCTCATATCATCAGAAATCTTCAGTGGGAATCTTGAGCAACACCTTTTTAACAGAAGAGCTCTCAAACAGAGATTCGAGAGTCTCAAAACAGAAATGGCAGACAATAATTTCTAGACTTTAAGGACACCAGTGACTCAAAGACAGGAAGTCTCTTCCCATTCACAGTAAGCCCCATAAGGAGCAGCTGTCACTGCCAAGCTTTCCATTACCAATACACTTCAACTGCTAAACAGTGAGAGTTACATCAATTACATCAGTTACACCAATTATCTGCACTAAGGAACACGGGAAATGCATCTTACGTCATGGCCTGGTATATTGACTCAATGCCATAACGCATTGCAAATTCATCCACAATCTCTTGGGCTGTCTCATCAAAATACACCTTCCATGCATCATCTCCTTTGGCATCGGGGATCTTCACCACCCCATTCCCTTGCACATCTGTAAGATGGTGAAAGAGATTCTGAAAAACAAAACAGGAACAAGTTTGTATGTGAGGCTGCTTGAAGCTGCTAGGTAAGGTCCATGAAGAGCATGGAACAGCTGAGGTAGTGGCAATAACACAAATTTCTTTGTTCTCCTCCTGTTTTTCCTCCTGTCCACTGTATTTTCTGCTTTTACCTTCTTGTCCTCTTGAAAGAATCTCATAGCTGAATTTTTCACATGCAAACCTACAACTTTACCCAGCAGACATTGTGAATGATGCAGAAGAATGCTGCAGTGCACTGAAACCATATACTAATTAGTTTTCCTGAAACCTACACATTTCTGTCCTCAGAATGAAAATGTCTTAATATGGACAAGCTATTTAAACTAGCTGACATTACAGCTCTGTATCAGCATTGTAATTATTATTATTATACAGAACAGCCCAAACAGATTTCTTTTTCTGAAAAGGATACCCTTAAGATCACCCCTAACAACTAGACACTTGCATTATTATTCAACATAACATTTCACTTTATCTAATGCTGCAAAAGTTTTCAGCTATCATTGCTATGCAGAAATTGCACATTCAGCTCAGTGGGTTTCTCAGTAATCCTCAAATTCATGTCACTTACAGATTCATCAGCCTTTCAGACAGCTGGCTCCCTACATAAGTGATGAGAAAGTCTAATGATCTCATTAGTAGCTAGAGGACTCTGCTCCACAGTACTATTTTTCTTGATTATATTATTCTTGCTGCAAATCATCTTCATTTTAGAATACACAAAAGAAAAAAAGGTGATAGTTAAAAAGATACCTGTTTGCAAAAAAAAAGGGCAGCAAGTGATCATGCATGTTCAAAAGACAAAACCCAAACAGGCTACTGAATAGCAGCTATCACCAAAATAAAAACCAATAAATATGTACTGAAGGACACAACATAGCCTAGTGAAAGAAGCCATGTGAGCTTCATATCTGTCTTAGAGAGAGCTCCCTGCTAAGGCCAGAAGACACCAGAGAGTTCATCCAGCCCCGTGTCTAGACTGAAGGACACAACATAGCCTAGTGAAAGAAGCCATGTGAGCTTCATATCTATCTTAGAGAGAGCTCCCTGCTAAGGCCAGAAGACACCAGAGAGTTCATCCAGCCCCGTGTCTAGACAAACATGCTGTTCCTGTAGATGAACATTCCTTTCTGTGATACAACTGTCCTTCTCTGTGTAAGATGAATTTGCTCAACCCACACTGACCTCAGGATATTCTTGTACACAGGGCTCTGACTACTCTTCCTTATTCAGGCACTTTTAGAGACTGACTCTGCTGCCTGCCTTTTCTTTGACACAGATAGACTGGGCATCTCTCCAAGACAGTTTTCCCTTTAGTACTTCTCACAAGCTATCTTTGGATTTCTCCCAACTTCTGCAGCGCTGCCTGTCCAACGCAGTCCATCCTGAGACAGGGCAATACCTTGAAACCTCGGCTTAATCTTCTGTTCCCCAACAGTTGTTCATAACTACACACCACTGCAGCAGCACAAAAGAATTTATACCACCAATACCTGCATCACTCAACAGCCCAAGACAGAGACTCTGTCCTCAATCAGAATTTACTCAAAATGCATTTTAGTATGCTTCCTCTAAAGAAAGACAGAGGTACAGTATGTGTTGAAAACATCACTCAAAGAAATTCAGAGGTTTCTCCACCTTAAACTCATCATGGGCTCTGAGTGGAACCAAAGCCTGATATCTGCCTGACAGTAGCATAGCTGTGACAGACTGGGACAGTGAGATAGTGGGACAGACTGATCCAGCCAGTCCCCAGTGTGGGGGAGACACAAAGCTGCCTTTGCCTCCTTGACAAATGTGGGTTTGATGATTCAGTGTGTTATCAAGCCTGCATGGCAAAGCTCACCTAGGACAAGGAGGAACATTTCAAGGAAATACAGGTTAAAAAATTGCTTTTCCAACAGTCAGAATGAACAGATATTCCCACTTCTTACCTCATGAAGGCAAGTGTACTGAACATGGTATGGAGCCACTTTCTCCTCGCCTTTAATCTCCACACTGATTTGCAGGCGAATAGCCCCGGACACTGCAGATTTATCTGTTCGCTTCTCTAGAAGGCAAAACCATCAGAAATTATATGCACTGTCCATGTTGAGACCACAGCCATCTCAGGGTGATAACACTGGCAAAAAAAACTGCTGGAACCTTGGCCTGAGTCACCACAGAGAAAACTCTCTTTTCTTCCAAAACATTGAATAGTACTAAGTAGACATCAGCAAAACAAGTGCCATGATACACCCTCAATATGACACATCTAATTAGAACTATGCACATTTTTAGATATAAAACCTAAACAGTCTTTCTGCCAGCAAATGTGCTAGAGGGTCTTAGATTCAGTTAGCTGAACTAGAACCACCACAGACAGATTTCTTTTCTGAGAACAGGGCTGACTGATGTGGAATTTGTCCCTAACCTCACCATAGCCCTGAACTCCTGGGAACTGCTGGAAGAAGATTTTGGATTTCCTAGGAGATGACAGGTCCACAGTGCCTGTCAACTCAGCACCATCTGGTTGCTTGCTGGTACCTTCTACAAGAGTCATTGGAAAAGATCTCAACACTTGCGAGCCCAGTGCAGTGCACCTGATGTTCTTACAGACTGGTAAAATGCTTGTATTGACACCAAAAGAAAGAACACAGGACAGCATGTCTCCAGCAGAGGTGGAATAGAGTCTTGCTCCAAGCATTTCTCCCATTGTACTATTCAATGGCTGACAGAGAAAACCGCAACCTTCTGACACGTTACACTCCATTTTAACTGGGATCTGCTTTGCCACTGCTCTCCAGCAGCATCATATGCCCTTGAAACCATGTAAACTTTCTCACACTTTCTTTTAAATTGTCCACACACATCCAAGTGCTCTCAAACATTCCCAAACCCACACATGACACATTTCCAGTCCCAAGACCCTGCTCACCAAGGTTGTACCACACATCCATTTCTCCGCTCAGAGTGCGAACTTCAATGATTGTTTGCCCCAGGAAATCATCCGACTCGCGTTTCAGCCTCTGCTTGACACGAGACTTGATGTCATCATCTTCATCCCACACTCGCACCTTGATCCGGTCAGAGGAATTATGGCACTCACTGCAAACAAGAGAAAATGTAATATTAAGAGTGCGCAATGCGGCCAACATTTATTTGCTACGTGCTTTGTATTCCTCTTGACCCACTCCTTCAACATCAAAGAGATGTATTAGCAAAGTGTAAACAATATGTATTTATTCAAAAGTGGAGCATCACACAACAACTTGCTGGTGCACTCTAAGTGCTCCTGTGACATGGCAGATACTGCACTCTAAATGCATGCTGAACTACCACTGTGCCCCGACCTCAGCCACTAACCTCTGACTTCCTAAGTGGCTGTGACTCTGCTGCTTGTCCTCACCCTCAGCAGTAGCTCACAGAACCTGTGAATTCTTTTCACAGCTGTTGGTTTTGCTGTGAAGCCCACAGAAGCCTGGGGATAGTTAGGCTGGTTAATGCCAGCATACACCCCCCGCCAAAAATGACAATCAGCATCTAACTGATTTCATCAGCTCTCTCCATCAATGACCTCCTGTTCAGCTGTAGGCTGTAAGGGCTACCTGTCTTTATGCAGTTTCTAGGTTAGCACAGAGAAGACCTGTAATGAACACCCTTTGTGCTGGTTTCTAACAAAGGATAAATAGCTCAGGTGAATCTCTTACTTCAAGACAGTCACAAAGCAGTAGTGTATCAATGCATAATACATTACAATCAGATGATACACCACACTGCCTGAGGGGAATGGGTGTGACACAGTAGTTACAGCATTGGTATTTAATTACTAGAATTGACTCTGCCTATTATTCACAGCTTAGACTGATACTTTGTGCTCTGGGCAGATCAATAAAGACATTTCCATTAAAAGAAGCAGTTTACTGTTTGATGAATCAGCACCCTCCAGTTTAATGCACAGACAGGATTTACAGACTCCCTCTTTTTCAGGTGTTTTAGATACCTTTTGTAGATCCAAACAGGCTCTTGGGTGTCAGAAGTGCGTAGAACCGTATTATAACAGCTCTGCTCATTTACAGGGCATGCAATAAAGCAATTTGAATGCTCATATGAGACCATGACAAGGGTGATTACTCACCATAACCACTACAAATGTCTACCCTCAAGCAAACAAAACCTATGAAAACAGACAACTGCTGCTGAAGGCCTCTTTTCCAGCCTTTTTAACATTAACATGCTGCATCTGTTGCTAAGCAACAGGGAGAAAGAAGAAATGGGTCAGAAGAGCTCTGCTAAGCCTGGTCAACAGGATGTGGCAGTGGCTGGTTATGAGCATGCTCTCTTCCAAGAAACCATTTGGGCTCTTACTGCCACCATTGTGATTCAGGACAACGTTTAACAGACATCCATACAACTCCTACTGATTTTTCCAGTAGAGAAGAATAGCTGGGAATTATATGGACAAGGTTAGAGGCAATTCCATGCAGCTCAGATCACAGGAGAGCACATCGCTGCTCCCTGCCTTTGCTGTACAATCATATCTGTATTTAGAGTTCAGAAGAAAAGAGGTTCAATGTTTGTCTCCCATCTTCACTCTCCTCTCCCTCCTCCTTTACTTCAAGAATGTCTTCCCAACAAAATCATGCAAACAAGTGTTCACAAGCAGGGAATGGTTGGAATTGCTGCTCTTTGCAGCTCTCAGATTTATCCGAGTGCTTTGCCGAAGCACGTAAAAGAAATCCTCTGTTCCTGACATGATGCACTAGTGTACAGCCCGGCAGCATTGTAGAGGCTCAGGGTTCAGAAATGCATGAGTGCCTCAAAAAACAACTGGCACACAGACATTTACCAAGCATCAGTAAATGAACTTCTGACTTCTTTAGACATCACCTTCTGGCTGACAGCTCTTCACTAGGACCACTTTGGTTTTCTTTCTTTGCTTCCAGTGGTCCTGGAAGTTTCCTTAAGGAAAATGTTCACTGTTCAAACCTAAATCTGACTTAAGAAGTCCCACACGCATCATCCCCCGCTCCTGAGGTGGCTGGCTATCATCCTTCACTCAAAGATAGCAGCATAACTCACTGCAACATCCTACAGGAAACCTTCCAATAGCATTTACTGAGCTACTAAAGCTTCTATTTTACCACACCTTTCTTTGTTGTCTTTAAGACACTACTCAACTTGTTTTCTTTGTGATGGTCCCATGACAGAGAGTAAGCTTTATCACTTGCTTACTGCAGCTGAAAGCCCTGAGCTGGTGGCTTACCATCAAACATCTAAGTGTGTAGAACCACAGCCCTTGATTTGGTGAAGCAACACAGTTGTGTTACAGTTCACTTTTCAGTGAGCACCCCAAAATGGAATCATGAACACTGAAAGACTTGGACTTGCAGATGGAAAATTTACAGATTCTCCCCCTTTTTCAGGTGGGAAAACTAACTAACGAGACATAGCTTCCAATTTGTGACAGTGACACGACTCTATGGACTCTGGCTAACAAGCTCTGTTGCTAGAAGCTCTTCTCCTCATTAATACCGGAGCTGGCACATTTCTCAAGATGCCTGCCCCACTTCTTGCTATGTTTTTATGAAGCTTGATTTCACTGTGTGCACACATATGTCTGTCCACCCTCCCACAGCTGAGCTCTCACAGCTTCTCCCAAGAGGATGCAGAGAAAAGAAACACTCTGTGACCCCACCAAAAGGAAGAAGTACTTTCAGATCCATTTCAGAGAGCAAGAGACTGGAAACCAGGTTAGCTATGTACGCGGTTCAAAACTTTTCTTTTTTATCCATATTGTCTCAGTGCTTGGAGTGGTGCCATTTTTATAAAAGAACTTACTTTTACACTTCAAGCTACCAAATGAAGTAACATTTTCCAGAAACAGCATACAAAATCCAAAAGAAAAATTAAGATCAGGTTTTTTTTTTCCGTAAAGATTTTCTGCCTGAAGCCGGTCGTCGCTGCACTGGAAACAGCTGAGCTCCATTCTGCTGACTTGCTCGTTATCCCACTCTCTACCTCCATCTATTTTGCCATGTTCCCCTTTAGTCTTACACAGCACCAAAGCCCCAGCACCCACACACGTCCCCTGCACTGTCAATATTTGGGTCTCTTCCCATGCCCAGCTGAGGGGAAGCACAAGAGCACACGAAGCTGTGGTTAATTCTGGTCTGCTCACACAGTGACATGCCCACACACACAGTAATTAGTATACTGGTGGCTAAACAGAACAAGCAACTGTTGAATTTACACTGTAGTTCCTCCCACAATGAAGTTAGCAATTTGTATCCTTCTAATCTAGCTCCAACTTCTGAAAAAAAATTGTAGGAAGTGATCCTTAGTTCTGAGATCTCTGCCCATCTGTAAAGGCTGGGCCAGATTGGCTTGAATGATGTCAGGGGTCCGGGACAGGTCCTGTGCCTCATCTCCTTCAAAATGTGGAGAGAAAGGAAAAGAAGTGTCCAAAAATGATCAGAATACTACTTCTGAACCAATGATTCATTCTTCGAAACAAAAACCCCAACAACATTTGTGCTGAATTTCCTAATTTTACCCTGTAGAGCTGACAGGCTAATAAAGACAAAATATAAGACGTAGATTTAAGCAAGAAGGGACAAGGAAAGTAAAGGACCAGAGGAAACAACAACATTTTGCAGATACTAACATAGGTCAGTCAAGGCCAGAATTGAGTAGTTTTACTGTATTTTTGTAATTTTTTTTGCATTGAACCGAAAATATTTATGGTTCAAAGAGTCTAGTGAATGTCTGTGTGTCCACATTCTGTTAGCAGTTTCCTTTCTGTTGACAGTTCTCAAGAAGGGTCTGTAAAATTCCACAGTCCAGTGCAGGGGACATTTCATACAATGGTAGTGAAAGAGAAAGAAAGAGAGTGCAGAGCTGCCTGCAGAAATAATGGATGAGAGTACAGGAAGTGGGAAAATACAAAGGAGAGAACAGATCAGCAGGATTTTAGGACCTGTGATCATTTGAGGAGTATAGCCCTGCTTCTGAGGAGCAAAGCCTGAAAAAAAAAGAAGTGATTTTGTGGAAAATGAGAAAGGAAGGAGTAGTTGTAGGAACCAGTAGGAGAAAAACCAGTAAAAAGTTGCAACATACAGAGGGGGAGCAGAACAAGAGTTGTTTTGGGAAATGGTACAGCTTAAAAAGCAGGAGGATTCGAATATGGTTCGAATGAAATGTCAAAACATTGCATGGTCCAATTGGCAGCTCAGTTGTGGCCAACTGCAGCAGGAATGGAAGGCAATAAACTTCTCAGAAGAGGCTCATTTTTAAACTATGACAAAACTCCTCTTTTAGGGAGAAAAAAGGACAATGTTGAAAACACCGAAGGCAAAATCAGAGTGGAAAGAGAACGAAGGAAAATCCTCAGTATTTTGTAACTTCAGCATGACAGCACAATAATATGCCCTGAAAGCCCATTTTTGCTGTCTAAGAACAAAGAAATGAGTTTTCACTTCTTACTAGCATGAAGCTCTTTTCTTAGGAGAACAAGTACAATAATTTGCTGTTACTCAATGTTATAATACCAACTAACAAATTAGTGGTGCACTTCTTCTAACTACAAAGAGCAGATGAAGTGGTTCTGCATTTTACATCACTATCCACATTAACTCAGCTTTCCAACCGGTGCTTGCCACAAGGCATCAGGCTGCGTTCAGGTTTAAGTCTCATGTTGGTAACTGAGCAGGAAAACAAGTGAGATTTTATCAGAATGCCAGTTTCAGTATCTGCAGTACCTGGAGATTAAAGAAAGCAAGATAAACTGGATGGCCCCTTCCACACAGTGAAGGGAGTCTGAGAGGGGAGAGTTACAATGGTTATAAACATAGTGATCTCAGAAGGGGGAAGTTGAAAATACAGCTCTGGAACAGCACATATAATCACAGAGATAACTGAAAGATGTTGACTGACAACACGCTCAGCAGCTAAAAGGAAAATTGTGGAACCAAACCAAGAAGCTAGGGTAACTAGGCAGTGGTTAGTTGAGCAGTAGCACCATTCCCAAAAGATTAACAGGTATGTATATCATGTGGGCTCTGCACATCCCAGAAAAATACTGGCTGTCTGCTAGCATTCATTTTAAATCAGTTAGTCTTCTGCAGTGAGAAAGAATAAACATGCCTCTTGCAACCTGTTCAGAGACAATGTAATCTGTTCCAGGCAATGACTTCACACCCACCATTCAAAGCTTCAAACACAGCTGTACTCAGACCATACAACTTCAAGGGAGTATTACTGTAAAATGAACAAGTAATTTTGCACCTACGCCAGGAAGAACAGTAACATTTAGTGTTCACAGTCTTTAAAGACTATGCATTCCTTGAACAAAAGGTATGGACAAGCAGCCTCCAAACGACCCTGGAGCTCTCCCTTTAAAATTGAAATTGCCCCGTGGTCAGGTTTATCCTCCTAAGGACTGTCTGCTACTGTAACCCACGCAAATGGACGCTCAGCTTCAGCCTTTACAGAAAAAAAATCCAGGAATCCGGTAATTTCCATTGACAGTCTAAAACAAGTCTAAATGGGGAATTACTATCTTGTTCTAATTGCACTGAATATGGCAAGAAAAGCTTCCTTTTAATATTACTGGACTGCTTTATAAGGAAATGAGAGCTATGCAGACTTGTTATGAAAGCTTCTACGTTCCAACAGGTTTTGTGAAAAAACAACAGATAGATGGAGAAGAGAAACCCATACCAGCTGCTGTCCCTGGAAAGCCTGCAGCCAGCTGGATCTCATGTACTAACCACTACAGACAACTCAGAATCCAGCTGCAGGCAGGACACATGCTGCCTTCTGTCCAGCCAGAGCTAAGGGCAAGGGAAGAGAACTGGGGGCACAGGGGAGAAAAGTACATAGCAAAGGAAGAAGGACATCTGTAAGCCTGTTCATCACAACTACAGGAAAGAAATTGTGATTTAGTGTGGGAGTGAAGGGGCTGTAAACCCAAGGGAAGTAGGGTTTCCTTAGTGCATGTTCACAGAACATTGTGCTGCAGCAGTGGCTGGAGTCCCCGCCAGGCTTCCTGCTGTCAAGCATATATGCAGAGTCTGCAACAAGCCTGCAACACTTTGAACAAAGCAGAAAAATCAACACCTTGTGTTTTCAAAGGTCTTCAAATGCTGATGAAATACACAAAAATCTCTCCATAATGACCTATTTCCTAAAGCTATCGATGTAAATATACAAAGAGATAATTTTCAGAAAGAAACAGCCTGCAAATCACTTGCTCGGGCAACATGAATACACTGTAAGAACTGGTGATTAATCTAAGCAGATGCCTACAGTTACACGGGCTAGTAATGACCTAAAAAGCACTTAAAATGGAAACCCAAAGCATTTTCAACCTTGCCTTTTCTAAAATATGATTCTAAATCTGGACTTTAGAATTGGGTCAAACCTACCACTTTTTTTTTTTTTTTTTTCTGAAAATATATGGAAAATGAACAAAACCATTTTTAGGGAGAGGTATTTAAGTTTACATACTTATCTATCAATCACCTGTAAAAAAGCATAAAACCCCCTATTCACAATAGGCAACCAGACACATAAAAATTTCAAACTTATTTAAGCTGCTTTTAATCAACTTTATTGAGCTTGTAGAAAGAATTGTACCACTCATCTGTATAATGTGTGCCTTCATGTCATGGCTGTAATAACAGTGTTATATTTCTAATGACTGATGCACACAGATTTCTGGCTCTACATACAACCTTTGAAAAAACACACTGGAATTCTGATCATATGGAAGGCACTAGGTACCTAATGAACATCAGCTACAAACAAGTCCACCAAGCCAGCAGTACTGACACACACATTTGTAACTGACCTGACCTCCCTACTTACACATCCTGCTCCTTCTGTATTGTTTAACCATTTTGAACATCAAAGCTTTCCTAAGTCTACTGCAAAGCTTTCAGTAGTTACCAACACACCTTTCTCTCACAAGAAGAAATTAAGCTCATTCTAAGAATAAAAGACACCTCCCCATCCAACCCTTTAAAATTTGACAATCTCTTGATTGACCTGACAATCTCTTCTGAAAAAGCCTGGTATGTAATGGGTATTTTGGGCCTGAATGTGTTGATTTAAATTTCCATTTGATTATGGGTTAGAAAATTTCAGAACTTAAAGAGCTGTTAGCTGCAAAAAGATCCATAAATGCAAAATAGAAACATGGGTGTGTAGAAAACCAGTGCTTCATATGCTTCTAAATAATGCTCTCCTCATCCAGCAGAAGGTGAGCTTTGACATCTACTAATGAAACAACACAGTGACTGCAGTACTGAATGCTCTCCAGCTATCAGTGTGGACACTGTGCTCATTCCCTTCATCTCCTCCTGCTATTCCAAGGCAAGGAAGGCAACCACCACAGGCAAGACAGAAAGCAGCAACTCTAATGCCCAAGAGCACATTATCTGCTGAATCATGGACATGGCGATTAAGTCTAAGCAGTGTCACTGTTAAAACGGTGACATTTATCACACTCTGCTATCTATCTTTAAACAGAGTATTTGCTGAAGCTCCTAAAATTAGAAGGGAGCGCACTGCAAATACCATGGTAACTACTTGGCATGGTAAATCAAGGTCCTTAAGGCTCCCACACAGACTTGCTGCTATTGTGACTAGAGCTAACCAAATGGCACCTAAGTACTCTTCCTACTTATCAAGCAGAAATGTTACCTTGGATTAAATTAAGAATAAAGCCAGGGGCTTATTCATTCAAAATAGCAGTAGGATTTTTTTGATATTAATGAGTAGCTCAAAACTGCTTAAAAACAATCTTGTTTCTACTGTACATTGTAAAGCTGGACTGATATGAAACTGATTTTAAAATGCAATCAAAGTGCACTTTGCAGAGAGAGCTCCCTCCAAGCAGTTTAGGAAAGAAAAGGAGGAAAAGAAAGAAAGGAGAGAGATGGTACAATGGAAGACCTTACACATTAAAAGAAAAGATTGTTGATGTTGAATAAGATCACCCAAAATCTTCAGAAAACACTGGTTGGATTTCATGTCTCCATTTTGGTTTATAACATCTTCAATGACAAATTGAGGGTTCTGATTACTTATTCAATAAAAGCAAGATGGAACAATATATTTTGAGTATAGCTGTCATCTAAAGAATTGTGCCTCTAGTCTTTGCTTTCAATTCAGCTCTCAATACATTGATCATCTTGGAAGCTCTCTCTTGCAACAATAACTCCTTTGAGTTATTGTCACACTGATGTTCCAAAACTGAAAGAAGAGGCTGCTGGTGTCACAGACAACCGTAAACTAATTACCTTTAAATTTGGTTGCCAAACACCAGCAGTAGATCCTAGAAATAGGTCACAAAAGTTTCCTTAGTCTTTTACACAGGTTTTACTCTCATATTACAAGGAGGTTTTTTTAGCCAGGAACAATAGCTGCTGATGTAAATATTCTTCTTTTTCTTTAGCATCCTCCAGGAACGTCAGTACAGAAGTGTTCATAAAGCAGACAATTTGTATATACACAAGGAAGATGGAATAAATAGGTGTGCACTACCTACATTGTTAAAGATGTCAACCCTCCACACACATACAATGCTGAGCAAAAATAGAACCATCCCAGATTACAGGTGATGTGGGAATGTATATTGAGAGAGAAGACACAGCTGTCAAAGCACAGATCATACTAATA
Organism: Phylloscopus whistleri; assembly: GCA_017589585.1. Taxonomy (NCBI): domain Eukaryota; kingdom Metazoa; phylum Chordata; class Aves; order Passeriformes; family Phylloscopidae; genus Phylloscopus; species Phylloscopus whistleri. The sequence goes on from JADMLD010000713.1 coordinate 311,198, forward strand.
AGTGACATGGGGCTGAGAGTCCTTGTCAGAGCACTTACAAGTAAAACTTCTCTTCCCATACAGGGTTCAGATTCCCAAAGATCGTTTTTGTCCTCTTCTTTGTTTTACCCACTTGAACAGTTACATATGGATCACTGGACCCAGTCTTGTCTTTGGCCTGCAGACCCTGAGCACACACCACTGAAAGGAAAAAAGAAGGGTTACCACCACTCTGCAACAAGACAGTGTGTTCGATCACCACATGAAGAAGCAGCTCACAATGGCCAGAGAACCAGGAATATCCCTCGTGAGAGCATTTCTCATGAGCCTCAGCTCATGGTGCACTACAGCACCTGCAGTAGGGGTATCTGCACCTGCTACCTGCATGTGCACCCAGCAGAAAAACACAGAGGTCAGAGAAGCCCTTCCCCTCTGTTCTAATTTCACATCAACTCTCCTACTTGAGACTCCCAAGTGAGACCAAGAAAGCTCATGACTCTCCTACTCACCGGTGATCGTGATCTTTGCTGACCATTTTGAGGTACCATCAAGCACGCTCTGTTTCACGGTCTTCATCTGCTGAGCATGTGTCATTTTACTCTCACAGAACACGTCTCTGATCAAGTCGAAGATCTCAGGCTTGTTCCGCTCCCGGATTTTCATGCGATCCTTCATGGCCATGATGAAATTCTGGGTCCGGTCTTCAGCTCCATGCTTTGAGCTTTTCTCTGCTGCTCCTGTGCACCAGAAAATACACAACTCTCATCAGGAAAAAACACACACAAAATCATGTCTCACTGAATCTGGACAGGGGGATCAAAGCTATAAGTTACCCTCCACATGATGGTTCCTGATACTGATGTTTACACTCTGTCTCCCCTCTTCCAACATACACAGAGAACTTGGATCATCTGGAGGAAGAGGGAGTAGTTCCTCTATAATCTGGGATCAGATTGCCCTCCTAACAAAAGGTTGATTTAATATTCTTACAGCTGAGGAACACCCAGGAATGAGGTTCTTAAATTAACAGCAGGCATCAGCATGGCCTCTGCTCTCACCAAAATAAATCCTTGCTTAGGCAAGTGCCAAGAAGAGGACACAGGACCTCCATTACAAATAGTACCTATGCTCTTGTCTCAGTGCTGCACTTCAGCACCACAGAAGAGCAGTTCAGATGGGTCCAAACTGTCAGCATTTTCTACCCCTGTGTGTCACAAAGCTCCCTGCTGAGCTCAGAGTCACTGCAAATCTGTATCTCCTTCTGCCTGGAACCATCCTGTTTGGATCAGGCATCAAAGCTGCAGAAGCACAGAGTGCCTCACTGGATGCCATTCTATTTTATCAGTTTATTTGCACAGAGACAACTCAAACAATCAATTTCTAGAACTGCACAGATATATTAACCATAACAAATACCTATAAAATAGCAAACTCAAGAGTTCAAAACTTGGGCCATTATAAGCATGAAGTGCTACTACAGTGTCCTGCAGCTGGAAACACAAGAGCCAGTCACAAAGTCTATAACTGCACAGGTAGTCAACTCCATCTGACAAAAGAGAAGCCTCTGGTTGCTTGCATACCTCTTAAAAAATTCAAAGTTCATATAATTATGAGATAAGACTACTCCCACCACCAAATACTTCCTACTCAATTCTGACAGTCATTTTTACTGTCAAAATTTAGAAATTGACTACTGTGTCAGATGTGAGACATGCATCAATAAATGCACCAATGTGAGCTAACAGGGCGGGTAACTCAGGTGTGAAATGAAAAGCAGGATCTCAGGATTGCACACAGTCTCTCTGTACACTGTCTGCAGCAATTTCAAATTATGATCTTAAGTCAGATTAAGTTAAACCAGTACGAAAGTCCTGTGAACACATTCAATCAGAACCTTTCTGTTTACTGTAATATACTTTTGTTTGTTTTTCTTCTCCAGGATAGTTTAATTAAATTAAGCTTAGTCCTAGGAAAAATGTCCTCATTCAGATATTCACCAAATATTAAGTTACCTTAAAAATTTGTACTAAAGCAGGTGCAAGGTGTGTGCAAAGGGAGTCATCAGTCACAAAGATACACGAAACTGTTTTCTTCCAGAAGTGGGCATATATGATATCTGAAGTGCCCTTGCTATAAGGAGCTACAGTTTTGCATACAAAACTGTTTCAGCAAGTAGTGACTAAATATGAAAAAAGTCCTATGAATGCATACACACACACAGTGGAGTCCAGCAGTACATAACCAAAAGAGAATAAAACCAGTTTGCAATAGACTGTAACCACTGAAGTGTCAGAAGTTCATTAAGGACACTGCACACCAAGGCATGCTATTAAGGACCTGGGTGTGAAACGAGCCATAATTTTACATTACCTGAGTACTTTTTCATTTTACTTGCTAGAGGCTTGATGTTCAGTATTTCATTTAGTACAATAAAAAGTACATGCCCCAGAGTTTCCTGTTGTTGGCTTAAGATGAAATGAAATTTAAAAATACTGGAATTAATTACAGTCCCTGCTGTTTCTACTCACCGGTGATGCACCTAACATTTATTAAAGGAATATGAAACTGAAATGATACCAGGGGCTATGCTTTGAACTTCAGATAAGAAGTGCTATTCAGCTTTAACAGAAGTAGGTCTCCTGAGGATGGAGATGGACTCTATGCTATATATGCAGAACTACAGAAAATTACTGGGAAATTAGGAAAGGGCAAACTGAACAATTTGCCTTTCCCAGCTGGAATTCTGAGATCTGTCATGATCCAAAGAAATCAACTCTGCTCTGACCTTTCTAACTTTAAGGAAATTAAGAGCAAATTAAAACTTGCCTTAATGCAAGCATTGCAGGAACATCAAATGAGGCTTTAGAATGCAAATCTGGACAAATGGAGGAGTTCTAATTAAAACATGTTTAACATCCTCACAACCTCCAGAGACCTTGCATAGTGGATTTATCATCTGCAAGCCTAGCAGCATTCCAGGGCACCCTGGGTCGCAAGATGGTCAAACCATGACACACAGACCCCTACAGCCCTCTAGTCACCTCCAAGACTTGGCTCTGCCTTGTGACTCCAGAGGAAACCCCCCACCTCCATCCACACTGCTTCCCCACTATGCCCAGATAATTTGCCCAGGCAGCTCCATTATTCCTTCCCTGGAAAAGGTCTCACTCTGCCTGCAGAGACTGTGCCTGAACTGCAGCACAAAAGCCTGAATCAGACAAACACCTTATTTAACAACACAGACTAACAAAGAACACACAATGTCTGTTCTGCTGTCTCAACAGCACACTCTTAATTTTGATACCTGCTTCTTGGTACAAAACCAAGAAGGCTTCTAAATCAACCACTGGGGGACTAATTAACTACGATGTATGTGTTTTAAAGGCAAAACATGTCACTAGACTGGATGGCAGAGGGTGCTTTTCCTGCTCTTGGACTGGGATTGTGTGTCTTCAAGCTGCAAAGAGGTTTTTGGTCAGTGGATCAGCTTTTCAAATCCTGTGGATGGCAACAGAAAGGCATTGGAATATACAACTAATGTGTACAGGTTCTGGGCTTTCCTTCTTCCTCTCCAGGACTGAAATATTAGTCAATTTATGACTGGAAACAGAAAGCAAATATATCTACATTGGGAATTGTATTGATACAGCTATTAGTAAACCACCAGTGCTGTTATTCTGTGCTTTAAGAAGAATTCAAGAAAGCAACACTGTCAGGATAGAAGGCAGCTGTTCAGTAGGCGGATAATGCTTAGAAATTATATATTCCTGAAACTTAAAATAGATATTCAAGTTTCAAATAAAGGTATTCTTCTTCCTTCTGTGCAAATATTTTCCTACACAGGACTCTGGGAGCAAACAACTGTTCATCTAACCATCATTCAACTCAGAAGCCAAGATGATTAACACATAATTTAATTGGTCTGACTAACCTCCTACTCACTGACTGGGTCTCAGAACCGCAGCCTTTGAACTCAGAGTACAACATACACAAGTTTCTCAACCAAAAAGCAACAAGTTACACCTGCCTCACAGTCCTGAGTCAAAATGCATCCAAACAAAAAAGCTAGCCCTGAACTGTATAGGCCTCTTACCAAGCTCTTGCACACATAATGTCCTTCCCTTCCACGTTCTTGGTAATTACTTGTCTGCACTTGTTCCTTGACTCCTACACATCCAGCCCTGAATTTACTCCTTCTTTGGTATCAGAATTGTCCAGCCCACTGTAATTCAGTTAGTACCACACCAATGCTCAAGGGAAGAGACAAAAGCTCAGTTTCCAAAAGTTTTGCATGCCATGGGGATGTTAAAAGAACATCCCTTTATCCACTCTCAGCCAAGTAAGAAAGGAAGCAAAGGTACCCACTCAGCAGAGATTCCTACTACCAAGAATAACAGGTGGCTAAAAAGAGAGCACTGTCCCTTGAGCAGGTATTTATGATCTTATGATGAAAAGTATGTATGTGTTCTATCATCAGAATAGTAACTCCTAAGTACCGACAACACTACGAACCAGGAGGCTGCAGTACACATACTACAACTGATTCCAGGTTATTGCACTTTAGACACCACCAATTCATAGAACAGCCCTGCTGAAGGAGTACAAATGGGTTTTGATTCAAATTGCAACAAAGCATTGCTGCATTTTTCACCAGTGCAGTCCCACACTGATGATAAATTTGTTGAGTGTATCAGATAATAACTTTCTTAAAAACATAGAGACAAAGAAAAATATCCTCAGAAGAGATAACCAAACTTAATTCTAAAAGACTTGGAGAATTAACTTCCCCAGAAAGGTATGAAGGATGGAAAATGGATAAACAGCACATTCTAAATCTAAGGAATAAAACCCCAGGTGTCTACCCAAAATTTTAAGGGATAAACAATGGAAAAGTATTTGTGACCAACCAGAATATTCATTTTACTCCAATGCAACATTTTTGGGAAGACTTACACAGATTGAAGTGAATATATATCCTGAGGCATCAAGGTATAATCAATAGAATTGTATTTGTTGCCAGACTGAAAATTTATTTTACTCCACTGTAACATTTTCTGGAAGCCCTAAATAGACATAAATGAAGATATGTCCTGAGAATGTTTTGGGTTTTTTTGCCGACAGCAACAATAAAGCTTCTGTTAGGAAAAAAATCCCTCCTGAGTTCAGTATACAAGAAAGTTCAGTCTTGAATTTATGGGATCTCTAAACTGTTGTTTGTCCCCCATGACACCCTGTTTCTCGTTCCTCAAGCACAGACTATGTTCTTCAAACATACATATAAAAAGAAATCAAACTTCTCCATGTTCCTCTGGCTTGTTGGGTTTCAGTTAGAAGAATTTTAGCATGAACACACCGAAGCAAAGAACACAGTTGCCTGAAATTGCCTTTTAATACATTTATAGTATTGATAACAAGTGTTTTCCCATTCCAGAGGCACATTCACCCCCTTCTCCAACTGCCACCACTATCCTCTGTCTTTTCTATCATTTCATTACAAAATTACCATCACCAGCTTCCTCTACCTCTCTGATACCTTCCACATTCACAGTGGATAACCCTGCAGACTCTGCTCACAGTTTCTCTTCCTTGATTCTGGACACATTACAAGTAACTCAGTAAGTAAAATTTTTGTTTGGCTGGGTTTTTATCTTTCTACATGCTTCACACATTTTAAGCCTGGTGTACTCTCAGTTGTTTCCTCTCTGTTTATGTAACTCTGCATGACAGAGTATCCTGAGTTTACTTTTGAAAGAAAGTATGAAAACATCTGCAACCCCCTGAATAAAATAACAAGTTCTTACTTAATGCTTTGCCATATATGAGAAGTAAATTCCAGTTGTTTCTTCCATTCTATGGAAAAACACACAGGATCACCATCATCATATCCCACAGCCTATTGCATAAGATTATGTAATTACAACTGGAGATAAGAAAACTTTCCCCCAAGGTTACTCTTCAGTCTCAGCTCCAGAGACTCCCTGTTCTCAGGGAGTCTGAATCACTGACGTTGTTTTCTACCTTTAATTTTCTCACAGCAAATTCAGCCCTTTTTCTCTTTTGTAAACAATAAGCTTAAAAAGATCATCCTTCTCCCTGTAGCTTATCTCGCTCTTCCTCAACATGGTGAAAGCATTAACAGGTTCAAACAAGGATTAAACCAATTCACAGAGCCACTGCTGCCAGCTATGAAACAGTATCTATTGCCCAGAAACGCTTTAAGATATGGATAACTGTAAACTGTAAGAGTAAGCTAGCGTCATAGCAGGTGCACTACATGCAGATGTCCTACACCTACACCCTGGGCTCCACTACATCCCTTTAGAAACATTCTATTAGGACAGACCCAGTATAGCTGGGGTTTTTTGTGTTTTGTTTTTTTTTTTTTTGAAACAGCATTATTCCTGCCCTCCTGTCCCAGACTGCCAAGCCTTGCTCTTGAAAGATTAACAATCTTGTATCATCCTCTCTCAAGACATTCTCATATTTCTCCCATTACTATTGAACTCTCTCCAGTACCCATTCCCACATGAAGTCTCCCTTCTTGAACATGGATAGCCGCAACCCTCCTTGGCAGGAACATACTTCTTCTTACTTACTAGCTATTTCTTTAATACAGAGGTTTTTCCCTGTTGTTTTCAACTTCAGGACCACTGCTCTGTACAACAGCTTTGTGCCTGTTTCCTCTCCACTGCTGGTGCAAACCTAATCCTCCTCTGTCCTCCACAGATTTCTCCCTTACTGAGATATCACAACTCTCTTGCAACATTACAGCATCATGGTATGCATATGAATCAAATCTGGATGCCTTGAGCTTTTCACCTCAAATACTGAAAATTACCAGTTAGCAGAGAGTTCTGGTGAACTCAAGAAATAAAAAGGTTATTCTCAGGAACTGACCCGAGGCATCAGACTGTGACAGAAAACTGAGCTATGACTGAACTACATTCTCCTGGACCAAATGCAACACTGCAGCTCTTTGCTTGGTCATAGAAAGGTATCAACAAAGCCAAGGTGCCAATGATGCAACCATTCAAATGCTATAAACTCACCTCCCAACCCTCAAAGACAAATCTAGAACTGCTAAGCAACTGGGAGACAGAGGTGTTTGGCCAGGAGCAGATGTGTCTTACAAATAAGCCATTGCAAATAGCCCTAGACCTAACTATGACAAATTTAAGACTCTGCACACATCAAAAATAAAGTATAAACCACATCCATTTCGGGTGTTAAGAAGAATCGTAAAAAAAACAAATTACCTATGATTCACTGGTATCCCTTGCTGAATCACTCAGCCTGGCTTTCCCAAACAACTACAGCCTAAGGCAGACACAAGACATGACTTCTTATATTCCTAGAATTGCTGTCAGGAATTTGCAGTAAGTCCCTTCATACTTCACAAACTTTTCTGATTCCTTTGACTTAGTCCATCAAGCTACAATGACAAGAAAAGTAAGAGTGAACAGAAAGACCTTCCTACACCTTCCTACTCAAGATTTAACACACATGGAAGAAATTTCTATTCTATTTAGACTGAGATACTTTGCTCTCAAGCAGGAATATAAATTTGAGATTGAATTAAGAAATGGTGTTTCAAGCAAATGAAAACAACTGGACCGAGGCAGATGCCTAAATGAATACTTTTTTTTCTCTTTTTTTCCCCTTTAATCAAATTCCTTTTAAACTTCTCCATTGTTTCTGCAAGGTGTCATTTATTCTGCAAAGGCAGAGTTCCTTGAAGAGATGACTTAGTTTATTACTTAGTTTTACTTAGTTTTTTACATGAACAAAATAATCAGGAATGCAAGTAGGAAAGTGAAATACTCCCTATCTACTCAAACAACACCTTTGTATCTGACCCACCATCTCTGTTAACTCAGTCCTAGGTCTCTAAAGTGGTTCAGCCAAGCAGACCTACTGTTGAAAAGACAAAATGCCTTCCCAAGCTGCTGTTGGTACAGATAATCCAAGCTAAGGCCAGGGATTCTATACCCTAAGCAGGAGCCCAGTGTTGCTCTAAAAAGCTTAAAACAGTGACACAGACTAATGGTTGGAACAAGCAACCTGACTACAATACCAGGGCAGGGAGGACAGAACAAATATCAGAATATTCAGCCTCATACCCCATTCATCCAACCCACACTTCAATGCAGGGTATGCTGGCAAATACACAACCTGAGCTGACACAAAGAGAGCAAACAAAATGAAAAACTAAACCAACAATCAAAAAATCAACCAAAACCATCAAACAGATGTGAAAGAGTAAAGAATTAAACCTTCTTTTAAAGGACATCAAGTACAATGCTGCAAAGTTCTTCTGCATCGGTGGAGCTGTCTGTGCCCCCCGGAGGTAGGTTTAGCCCAATGGCACCTTTTCAGAAAACACACAGTCACCTTCAATCACTGCAGCTTCACTGATCCCTCAGATATCAGCAGTACATTTAGGAAGGCTCTGGCAACAATTTCTGGAACCGCCACGCTCCACTGGCCACTACTCACTCTGCAGGCAGTCAGCATTGAGTAAGTCTTGGCACTTCTCGTGGCACTTGACTCCGCACTCCCCGCAGCGCATTCCCTGCCGCGCGATGCCCCACAGCAGCCCCTCACATTCATAGCAGTAGGTAGGAGTGGTGGCTGTCCACACTTCGAAGTTGTGTGGGGTTGTACAAGAGATGGGGTAAATTAAGGCTTGCAAGGTCTTCTTATAGACATGAGATTTCTGAAAGGCAAGAGAACATATAAACCAAAATCCAGGAAGGTGACTGAGCCTATTTTTGCTGGTTAACACAAGAGTTTTACAGAAAAAGGCATGACTAGTGCAATAAAGCTACACATTTGAGGTGGACAAACGCATCAAATTTTTACATGCAGTGTCAGAGGACATCCCTCACCTTCCAAAAATGTCTCCCTAGGCATTAAAAAAATTGGAAGACAACCATTAATATTTGTGGATGGGAAATATCTTGAATAAAGCAAGTTTCACACTCTGTCCCTTATGGCAGATAGCACGAAAAAGAAATGGTACAATTACTGAGATCAACAAGTGTTTGGACAACACCATCAAGGCAAATGTTGTCTCTTGGGGTGTCCTATGAAGGATCAGGAGTTGAACTCAATGATCCTGATGGGTGTCTTTCCAACTGTGAAAGCATATTCCGTGATTCTGCGTTTCTACATTTTTCGGGATTATATTGACACATTAAATATTATTTTTACGTGCTTATTTTCTTTAAACAAATGATACAGGAAGCTTTGCATCTATATTTCTAGACATCTGCAAAGTTGGTTCTGAATCTCAAAGAGCCAAATCCCTTTAATTTGTTTACAAAGAACTAAGGGTCAAGCAACCCTCCCACTTACCAGCTCTTCATCTTTGAGAGATGTTCTAGTAGCCATTGCTGAGGTAATTCCAGCTTTCCGGGACTGAACCAGTGACTAGGGAGAAAGAAAGTTTGTTATTCACCACCGACATTTACAAGTGCAATGGCATCGTGTGCCCAGAGATGTGAGCAAGGGGACTCTGCCAGACATCAAACCAGCAATCTACTACTGCATTTAAGTTGGTTTCTTAAATGACTGCTTACATCTCAGAGGAGACAAATCTATACTCTGAAAGATCTTCAACTTGTTTCCATCTGTTTATAACTAGTCTCACTCTAGTAAATTTCTATTTGTTTCTCTGAAAGAATTGTCAACAAAACCTGATTTCTATCTCCACTTCAACTTTCTGGTAGCAACAGTAGCCCTTCTACTGTCTGAGGTCACTACAACCGACTCACTTTTCTATATCTAACCTCATTCATATCCAAAAGGAGATTATTTCATCAACTTTACAAAACATACAACACCCCGAAATGTGACAGTAAAGAGGTTGCAAGTAAAAAGGATAAAAGAAAGGGAGTGAGTTGGGAGCAGAGGTTTGAATGTGACAATGTATCACATTCATCAGCCATCACTGAACACAATGAACTGCATTTTCCCCTCGAAGAACTGCCTTTCACATCATGCCAACACTGCTTTGCAGCTGTGGACAGCACAGGGCATTGCCTTTGCAGCACCTCACAGTGGCATACAAGGGATTTCTGCAGCCACTCCAGTAATATGAAGGCAGAGAAGGACATTTAAAGATAGCAACATCTGCCTTGAAATAATCCAACTCTATTGTACCATTTTGTGCCATTTTTGTACCGGTTTTGTACCATTTATGTTCTGTTTTATCCTGTTTCAAGAGAAACTAAAAAAGTTCATTCCAACAGTGATGGAGCAGGACAGAGTGTTGGATATGCATTCACTGCAATACTGCAGGTTCAAAACAAAAAGCAAAGAAGTAGAGGGGAACCACATAAAGTAAGGGGTTTTTTTTCTGGTGAAGACTTGATGGATAGTCTTCACCTCCACTTACCATGGCCTGTGAAGAGAGAGAATGAATGCATTCAAGGGAAGTAACACAAGTTAATGCCATTATTTCAAAGATTTAAGATACAAGCAGTTAGCTAGACACATACCAAGCTGCCCATGCATAAATTGGCAGACAAAATGGTATGCATCTTTTCACATGAATTACAGGATATAGAAACTTTGGTCTTTCAGCTGTTACAGCATTTCTCTCAAGTATGAAATCGCTACGTGTACTGAATACAACCAACAGAAAACCATTTGTCCTGCAGAAACCTTATTTCACCATATCATACAAGCATATGAAAGTTGTCCTCATTACTCACTTGGTTCTCATGCTTCCTCAGTGCAGAAGTCTACTGGCAATATTGCAAATAGTTTTTAAAATCCAAGCACATATGCTCGTTTATCTATCCTCTAAAATTACAGCCTTCTGGTAAGCTGCCAAATCGCACATGGACATTATAACTTTCCCTAAGGTATGTGATTTTTAGTAAAACATTTAAAAATTATGCAGGCCTAAAACAATCAAATATCTTATGTAAAATAAAAAGGATTAAGAACATAAGAAATACCCTAATTCCGTTGAATGAAATTGTCTACAAAACCACAGCTCATTCTCACTGAGATTTTTCAAGCAGTACTCCTAACCCTTTAGCATAAGAATTAATTTAACAAAATGCTTGAGCTTCTTGAAGTGACAATGAATGTGCCCATATACCAAGAAAGTAAAGCCAGCTGTGTAAATGCTGTGTGGCAGAAGAGAAACAAACAAATCTCTTACCAGATCACTGACAAGTGGAATTGGCTTTTTTTTGCGTAGATCAGGCATGCTATCGATGCCATAGAGACCACCTGCAGGCCTGGAAATTCAGGAGGGGAAAAAAAAAAACAAACCTAATTAATTTAAGGTTGGGAGGGGTGAAGAGGGGGATGCTTTACTGAAGGAAAAAAAAAAACAGCCAGAAGATTATATTTAAGAGAGTGTAAAGTTAATGCTAAAGACGATTAAGTGTTTATCTTCTTCACATGCAACAATTCCTTCTTGGTGTTGTTTGTTAGGAGGAAGCACGTCAAAAGAGCATCAGCCCAGGGGCAGGATGCTGCTACCCATCTTCTGATCCTAGTCAAGAACACACTTAATACTGGCCCTTGAGGTCCATATAATTATTAGGGAAGACCTGACATCATAGGAGAAAACATATTTTTATTTCTGCAAAAGAGACCGTTCATGGTGCTCAGCATTTCAAGCCATGCAGACCTGTACACACAAGAGATGGCATTTGCTGGCAGAAGAGAGAATGGAGCAAAAGGGCAATTACTCCAGCAACAGTCAGAGCCTGATGAAATAAAACACTCTAACCTACTTCCCTCCTGACGAGAGCAGCCTGGATAATTATACCTGGATCCTGCCACTTACTGGTAACACAACACGGATGCAACCCCGTACTTGAAAATGGTCTATTAATCCAGCTTAAAGGTCCCCAGTAAGTGCATCCATCTCTAAGGACTTTAGATAATGCTTTTTCCTACAGCTGGAAACTGAGCACACACCTCTCTGCTGCAGCTTCCTCCCTGCAATGAACACCCAACCCAGCAGGCAAAATCTGCAGCACCTCTCAGTGTCTTGCTCATCTTCCCCATCTCCACTCTGCTCTCAGGCCTTGCTAAAATTAAGAATATGGTTCCTGAAGTCTTTTTCTTGAGACTACAAAGGAACTCTCTGCCTCTCCATCCTTAGCCATTTGTCTTCACTCCCTGCCACTCTGGCTTACACGTTTTGGTATCTGTGTGATGAACTGGCTGGCAATTTCAGCCTGGTTATTTTGTTGATTTGGTACAACATACCCAGTCGAAACACTGTAGGAAAATTACAGGAAAAAAGAGTATGGGACAAACTGTTCTCACAGCCATAAAAACTACCTTTGAAAACTGCCACTACAAATTCGCACATGCCATGAAAATTGTGAGGCTCATAAATGACATGAGGCAACATGCAGCAATTAGAGAGCAGGGCCTCCTTAAGCCCCCTTAAATATATCCAAAGGCAAAAAAACCCCAAACAACAAAAACATCCAGTGTGACCAAACCTATAGTATAGCTTGAGGATGGACAAGGATGTCACAACACAGCCTAGCATGAGGCTGTGACAAAAAGGAAAACAGTCCATTATTACAGAAACATGTGACAGAATTGTAATAGTAGAATTGACTTTTTTGATGGGGCGTAGGAGGGTGACGTGTCTGAGCCATGGCTGAGCTGACAGCTGCTGCTGGCTGAACAAGCCTAGTGGGAAGGTGAGCAGTCATGTGTAACTGCAAGAGCCATGTCAGCTCCACAGTTTTCCAACAGTGCAGTTTTCCAACACTGGAAATCCTCACAGCGAGGCCACGCTGTGTTTTTTACTAGAGGCTATCAGCATTTCTGATAGAGTATTCCAGAAAAACTTTTTGACCAAGTCATATTGCAAAAATCCCTTCTGACTTACTATAGAAAAATCTCACTCACATCAAGAAGTAAGAAATATGTTTATATTGCCACGTTTGTCTGCTGCCTTTTGTTACAAAACCTTTCTGATGCTGGTGATACTGTTTTGAGGTAAGATAGGTGTCATGGCAGTCTACTCAGATGATGCAAAGAATCCCAGGAATACTTAAACCACAACGCAGCTTATTGATAAGCTGTGCATCAAGGATTTGTGTAAATACCTTGAATTATGAAAGCATAGATAAAATTGAAAGGGAGATTGGATAACCTGAAAAGATGCAACAAAATGATCACAAGCAAAACTCCAGAGTTAATGTTCCTGCTAACACTTTTTCCTACATGATTTCAAATTTTTTTTCTAGTTTAATTGAAAGGAAACGGTGATACTCGCAGGAAAGCAGAACATTAAAATTGCACGCTTTACTTTATAAATTCAAGATGAGCCTATATAAATTGTTGTGCTTGAGAAACATGTCTAGTTACAAGTTGGTTTGTTGAAAAATGCTTTTGATAGATTGAGGTTTATGAGAGAACTAGTCATAAGCCAGGATGAGAAATGTATTTAAAAGGTACTTTTATTTGTCACTGAAGAGAGGTGTCCTAGTACCTACAACATAGCTACACACCCAGATGACCTGCTTTTAGCTTGTTAATATTAATTAAAAAATTCAGGAACAATTCCTAATTTTCAAAAGTGTGTTTTCAGCTACCTTAGTCCCTTTATTCAAGCACAACTGCTACCTCACTTAATAAAATTACAGTGTTTGTACAGACAGAAGAATTGACAGTGCCTCAAATATGCCCAGTGTAGTTTTATATTAATAGGGCAACTCTCCTCTGCAATGGATGTAATATTTATAGCATTACTATGGAGAGCTGTATTGAGGAGTGAATAGCATTTCTGCATGAGGATGTAATTTGCACTAATAAATAAAAGATATAGATATGAGATACATCAAGAGACGGATCCATAATACCAATTGTACCTTTTTTTAGAAGTGATACCTCCAAAGCCAATGATTATAGACAAGGAGCTCCTGTTGCATTATACTATAAATGAAAATTGCTTGAAGCATGTATTCATCTTTTAATACAAGTTGTATCACACAGAGGCTTCCATTACATCTTGACAATCTAAGCAAGCTAAGGTGGTTTGCAATAACAGAGGATGACTACTTCTTTCAAAGGACACTACAACTCTAATCTTCCCATTGAAAGAACAACTCAAAACATAAATGCTTCAATATACTTTGAGGCTAATATGCCAAAATGGGGCTAAGGGTGGAGTTAAAGGTTTACCACCCACAACCACCTTCCCTGGGAATCTCTTGCATGGGATGAGTGAGTATGACCAACTTTTGTCAAAACTACATTAGCCAGACTGTTTAGTTGTATCTTGCATAGAAAAGAAAAAAATTACAGATTAGAGCAAACAATGCCTCTTGCCATTGACAACACATGTTTAAGTAATTCAGAGTAATGCAGGTGTATCCACCTTTCAGGCTAGGAAATAATTTGGAGTGCATGAACCAATAAATCGAATATGTACTCTCCTTGTTAAAGCAGGAGAAGGTGCTGTTTATAGTTACAATAAATCACTGCCTCCTGCTCCCGCAAATTGCCAATTCTCCAGCAGCCTGCTCACTAAGTCCGAAGCTCCTTAGGAAAAGCAGGGGGTTGCTAGGCAGCTCCAGGCACCCGCAGGTGATGCTTTGTGGGAATATCAACACCACAGAACAATGACTCCAAAAGCAGAAAGCCATATAATGAAGCCTCCAATTTAACTTCATGTTTTATTAGGGAAGCTTCCTTCAGTAATATGAGAATTAACTTAAGTGTGTAGCAAGCCATTGTCTGGCTGAGATTTCAGGGCAAATCTTGCTGCTGCTGACTGACAGCTCATAATGGGTGCCCCACCACCAACCTGAACCACCCTGATCATGTACCAGGCACATAACCTTCAAAATTTGTCACTGTCTTTTTCCTGCCAGAGGATCCCAGGGAAGCTGCCATGCTGGCACCTATTACCACAGACTGTCATGCTGAAATTACAATCAGAATTTGTCTGCTTCATTTGCTGCAAGTAGTGTATTGTGGAGAGAACGCACAACCTGCCCGCTCTCATCTGTGCAAAACAGGCACGATGAGCAATGCATTAAAAATACAAATTGCAATAATTTCTAGAGTTATTGCAGTTTTAAATACTACAAGGAATTGTTGCAAATACAGAAGACTTCCCCAAACTTATCTTCTTCTTTTAAGAGCAGAAGACACAGCACTCCTTCAGAGCTACTTTTTCCTCCCTCTACTGCCACCAATGACTGATCCAGGAGAAAGGATTTCAACCGGACCACTCTAAGGTGCTCAGTAGCAATTATTTAATACTGCCGCCATAAGCATTTGCCACTTGCATTGCAAGCACTTGCATTATAGATTATACATTGAAACTATAGCCTTGTTCTTAACCACAGGTCTGGAGGAGCTGCACATCCCACCTCCAGCTGTTTAAGAAGACACTGAAATATAGCAGCAGCCTGGCCTTCACTGAGATTTGGCCACTTGACTATTTCATTAAAAACATCATAAATGCTATTTTTACTTAGACTGAACTGCAGACCCCTGAAGTACACTCTAATTATAAATACAGGGATAAAAGGTCTCAAAATACCACTTACCCTCCTTTGAGCCAGGGTGGTTTTGATGGATCAGCCTCATCTTGGCCCTGAAGTGGGAGAAGGGGAAAAAACCAACATGAATTTAGTTTCCAGAAACACTGGAAGAAGTATTTGTATTGTATTCTGCAGAAAGGGTAACAGACCACACTGCATGCAGGCAAATGCATACAGAAACTCTTTCAAACACCTCCAGTGACCAAGATGCCAGGGTAAGTCATACAGACACAGACAGATGATGCAATTTCATTGAACAGCTAGGACTGGAACCTGAAGAGCCTGTTCAGTGCAACTCCTCATTCAAAAGGCAGTCTTGAAAACAAACTTTTTATTTTTTTCCAACAGCAACAAGTTATTGGAGAGCTCCTGTTACTACAGTTCACCACTTAACATGAATGTGGTTATAATGAAGATGTTATAAATTAAAAGCCCTTGCACGAAATGCACAAATGACAGACTAACATGAACCTCTGTATGAACACTTGTGAGCTTTGCTCATGCCCAAATGCAAAGACTCTTTAGTCCTCTAAGCAGAGAAATCCTGTTACAGCTTCACTCATTTATTTGAAAGTATTTAATTTCTAACAGGCATTAAACAAGGGCCACCACCTGCAGGTCAACTGGGATCCCACAGTGTGATGGAAAACACCACAGACTGCAAATGGGGGTTTTCATATTTATGAATTCAAATCATGTTCTTATGTTCATATTAAGATTACATTTATAGAGTGATGTTCTGTTTCTCTGAAGATCCTGAGTGGACTAATTAGAAGTGATAAGTATTTGAACACTTGAAATGTACCTGGAAGAAGCAATAGGTTCTGGAGAAGGGGAAAATGGTTACCCATAACTGGAAACCTCTTTGTTTCAGCTCACAGGACATCCTGCACTGAAAGTAATGCTGCTTTCACACAGGACTAAGCAGGTCATGATGCTAATGGCTGAAACTCCAACCTCAGATAATCACATCTGCCAAGAGAAAAAGGAGGCTGCAACTTGCACACAGTGAAAAAGAAAGTATTTCCAGCCATGAAACTCACAACCTGAGAGTCAAAAAAGTAAAGGAGCTTGAGTCAGGAAATAAGATCCAACTTTATGCAAGATAAAAGAACACAACCCCAAAAGAGAGTCCTTTTTTCTTTTCTTTTTTTTTTTTTTTTTCTAACCTGTGCTCTGTGTGAGCTGTGCAACCCCACATTGTTCACAGGTGACAGACAAAGGCTCCCAAGAACAGAAATAGCCAAGGAAGAGGAGTTCTCTTTGAGGTATCAACTTGAACAGAAGCAAATGTCCAAACTTTGTATTTTCGAGTCCTACAAATTAGGAAATTGGCAGACTTAAAGACTACATATTAGTAATGTTTATTATTTTATATTTAAACAGATTGAACAGTATGGTGTTATCCATAATGGAATGGACATGATCAGACAGGCCTGCAGAGCAGGAAAGGGTCCAGACACACAGTCCAGTACCATGCATGTTTCCCCACAGCTGCAGCAGCACACTAGGCTCCACTAAGGGATCTGAACCAACTGCTGGTCAAGAGAGATTTCATAAAGTAAATGCAACCAGATCCTCCCAAGCATACCGGGGAGGACATCTCTGCCTTTGCATCTGAACACTTCTGTGGTTAGAAAGCAACACTAAAATGGACAAAGGTTTCATACCAGACTGAGCCTGACACCGGCAGCTGAGTTGTGCTGAATGACAGAGAATGACAAACACAAATGTGGCAACACTGACTGGCAGAAGGAGTCAGCAATAACAAAGCTTTCAATCATTTTATGTGAGAATGAAATATAAGTGACCAATATTTGAGACATTAACAGACCACAAAACAGTGTGTTCACTGCAGACTGGAAACCACAAAAGCATCAAGAATCTGGGAAAAACAGGGAAGGAAGGATATAGGGAAAGCTGTTACCTAGTTAAGCAATTTCCTACAGGCAATCATGAGTCAACAGAGAACGGCCAGGAATGTGAATGTAGGGAGGACAGAAAGTATGATCAGGAAACAAACCTACATCATGTCCCAGATTCATGATGTACAAAGTAAAATTTGACAGGAGCTCCAGATATTTAAAATAAATGAGAAAAAATATAATTTATTTTTACCAAGCCTTTCAGACATGCAAATAAAAACAAAAGGCAGAGCTTCACTAGGGTCAAGATGGAAAATCATCTGGGCATAACAGCACAGAACAAAACAAAGAGCTTTCAGTAAGTGGCAATATTGATGCAGGGCCAAAGCAGCTGATGGCTGTGTGAAAGCAGGAGTTATCACCTGCTGAAAGCAAAGTAAAGAGCTAATTTGCTCCAGGCAGCCTTCTCCATGAGAAAATGCCAAGAGAACCAGCTCCTGACATCCATCAAATGAGGGCTGATGCCTTGAGACTGTTGAAGAGCCAATGCAGTACCCACAGTTAAAGTGTGTGTGTGGAGGAGGGAAATGTGATCCAGATTAGTGTAGGACATTACTGGCTTCAAAAGCTTGAAAGGGTTCTGAGCAAACATGAAGGAAAGAGTTAAGATGGAGGCTATTGAAAAACAGGAAAAAAAGTAACAGAGGCACAACCAATTTTGTAAACATTCTGGGTTTGTTCCACAAAGCAACTATTTTTCTCTAACCATAAAATGAATTATCATTTAAAAAAAAAAACGCTTTTGATGCAGTGCCATGTGACGTTAATAAAGACCGGATAAGCTGAGGAGGAAGGAGCTTTCAGGTGGATAAACAAGTAACTGTAACTGAGCCAGCCATGGACAACGCAATAAGGAAGCTAGTGGGAGTAAGTAGGATCTGCTGATAAAATCTGTAAATGACAAACCCAGGAGAATTATTGACACTGAACTCGCAGAGTGGTCCAGTAGAAAGAACTGATGGCAGTAAGCACTGCAATGGAAGATTAAACATGGAAAAAATGGCAAGTCAAAGCCCATAGGCTGCCATGAATTTGACTGCATACAAGGTGTTCCTCAGTGGAGAAAAGCATGAAACAATGGATTTGAGTTCTAGTCATCACACTGACCATAAGTCTCTATGATATAGCCAGGTAGGAAGAGAGCATAATCCATGGAGTATACCCAATGAAATGTCTCCACAGAAGTAAAAGCATAAATACCTTTGTGCTATGTTGGCAAGATTCCTTCAGAAAAGCATATGAAATCTTTTTATTCTATATCAAAGTAAAAAAAAAATCACAAAGGAAAATGGCAAAAGCAGCTGGACAATGTAAACACAAACCTATAAGGAGAACAACAAAGCATCTTGCTTACTCTAGCAAAAAGAACCTCTTCCTATGTTTGTTCAACAGGCAGGTGAATGGAAGAATTACAGCTAAACAGAGGATGAAAATTCAAAGGTGCCTCACAATGACAGCTCTGTAGAAGCCTTTCAAAAGGAGAAGCAGACACCAAACCATAACAGCTCTAGAGAATGAAATTGGGAGGTTTATATAAAAGGAACTGGCATAATATCACACAGTGGCAGTCACCAAGAAGTCGTCTGCAGTCCTTTCTTGCACTGAAACATGTAGTCAAAGAACCAGAGGCTGTATTAGCTACACATGGTGGCATGAGACTTTAAGACATCTCCAGCAATACCAGCTAAACAAAGTAATCCACAGTTTGCACCCCTCTTGGGGGTAAGAATTCTACACATATCCCTCCTCATTTAAAGAAAGCAAACACCAATATTGTCCATCCAGATGGATTTGCTGCAGCTGGGGAGTTTCCAACTCTCCAAAGGCAGCACTTGTGCCAGGACACAGCAGGGCTCCAGGAGCTGCACTGGGACTTGTCACCAGCCATGGGTCTCCTCAAGTTAAACCCACAGCAGCATCCTGAGCTGATCAGAGCCTGGGCAAGCAGTAGAAACAATAGGCAGGTGGAGAAGAGCACTGCAACAACTGTGAGAGTTTTTAGCACTGTCCTTCCTGAGGAAAAATGGGAAGGCAAAGGGAAAGCAGACACATTTAACACCCTGTCATCCACATACTGCATGTCACAGAAAGTGTTTTGCTGGCTTATGGCCTTCTCTGCACAGTTCTGTCACTTGATCTTTCCTTGAAGGCAGCCACCTCAGACTGAATCTGAAGGGTTGTTTTTTTTTTTTTTTATCTCCAGTAAACACATATGGGAGCATTGAAGCAATGGTGAAACAAACATGTAAATAAAACAGACCATCACATCCTTATTTGATTTTTTAAAATTATTTCTGATGTCAGTGGATGACATTTTTATACCTACTGTCCTACGAATACTTTTAACTAGGGAAGTGCTTGTCACCCCTAGCATTGCAGTATATTCACTCACAGTAGAGCACACCATAACCAGCTGCTGAAAGGTCTTTTCCAAGTAATTAAAGTTTCTTATCAACCAAGAACCATCATTAGAAAAACGATGTCAGTGACAGACCATAAATTTAAGGCCCTGGATTAAACAAGGCAACTGACACGGTCATTTAAGGCGAAGTACTCAGTCATAGGGGAAGGCAATGTTTAGTGAAGCCTAAAAAGGAAATAACAGGAGTTTTGCTTACTCAGGAAAAGCAGCAGCTGGGCTTACAAGTAACTTGAGAAGTTATTTAACAAAGCTGCAATTTTAAAATTTTGCAAATTTTCTCATATATAAGAAGATGCTTTAATGGACAGAACAAACACTTATGCACTTATGCACGCCTGCAGAAGTGAAAGTCCATGAAATGGACAAAAGCGCAAAAAAGGAAATAATACATCACAGAGTCTGGAGCAGCACAAGGGAAAGGAATAACATCCACAGATCTGTTAGCACTCCATATAAATCTAACTCTCCACATAAAAGGCTTCCTAACAATGTAATTTTCCATCACATTTAAGTACTGTGTCTAGCACATTATCCTCTTAAAATATAAAACAGATGTAAAACATGCAAAGCTGCTTTATGCTGCTTTATTTAAACAGATAAAAAAATCAATAAGGACTTCTTATTTGTTTTGAAAATCATCCTAACTTGTTTTCAAATACCATGTTTTATTATTAAACCTCAAAACCCTCCGTTAGATATAGGTTAATCTGAATCAGGCTAAAACAAGGAGCAACTGTTTCAATGACTAAATTTAACTTCTGGTCATGCCTAATTAGAACATTTCTTCAGTGGCATTAACAGAGTCAGACTGAACTAAATCTTCCCAATTAAACAAGTCAGTCTTGTGGTTCAATGTTTTCATTCACTCAAGTATGCTGCATTTTACGTGGAATCCAAAGTTTCAACAAGTCAAGGGATTATTTTAAATACATTCTGTATTCTGCAACAGTATCCGTTTAATTAAGGATTGAAGAGCCCCAAAGGAAGCTCCTTCCAACAGATGTATCATCCAGTACCACTTTTCCAGCTGCGAGATGAACAGTTTGAAGGATGTTACAGTGGTTTTGCACTGAAGCCAAAAGGGGACTGATTTAACACCCATATTTGACACCAGGTATCTCTGCATTCCTGAAAAAGCATTAATTGACAAATAGTAAGAAGGAAACAAAACGGCTGATATATGAGCCAATAAAGCTTAGAAAAGCATAATCATCAGACTCAAGGGATGACATCTACATGGAGGCCCAAAATCCATGCAAGGTTCAGCTTCCTCTGGAAGCCAGTTTTGCCTCATTTATACAACTACGGGAGAGAGGGAAGCACAGCAGGCACTGAATGCACATAGCACAGAGTCATGAAAATAAAACAGCTGAGAATCCAAAAGCCAGTAATTTCTCTACGTGAGATACAGTTGCTAACACAATTGTTGACAAAACACACAGCAGTCAACAGAACAATTCTGCAGATCCTTCTAGGAGGAAGGAGTTACCTGTTGCCCACAGGATAATGGGCAGAGAGGTAGCCAGTCCATGACTAGAAAGACAGTAACTGTGTGTATTAAGGGAAAAGTTCTGCCCTTGCCATGGGGCATAGGGCCCTGCTCAAAGCAGTGACTAAAAAGGCATGGGACCTGCAGCAGATATCTTTCAGCACCCATGTTTGATTAATCCCACTACTACAGCCCACAGATGTACTTTTGACTTTAATTGATGAACGTGGACGAGCCATACAGAGATGAGATGAAATGAAATAATATAACTGAAGAAAAATGAGGAAATATTTGGTTTAAACAAGATTCATAAAGAGGAAGACTGGAAAAGACAAGATGAACAGCTGGTCCTCTGCTAACGCATGGTGCCTGTGCACATCACACACACCCCACAGAGCACCAAGGGGAAGAGATCACTCCAAGCATTCATGTTTTCCTCTTTGTACAAGGTCATAGGCACTGAACAGACTCTTAACTCATACACAGTGTTAACAATGTCTCAGACAAGCATAACATGCTAAACTGAATCTCAGCGCCTCAGCAGGAGCAACTGGCTACAGGAAGAGTCATGCACACACAGGGGTTTCAGAAAGAGATGCTGGTTACAAGGGACAACATGTACCACCTGGAGCTCTCCTCTACCTCCTTCTGCAAAAAAAAAAAAAAAAAAAAAAAAAAGGGGGGGAGAGAGAGAGAGAGAGAGAGAGAAGAAGGAGAGGAACAAAAGAAAAGTTAGTAGCCCAGACTTCTGCCATGGGTTCTGTAAAATGATTTTTACAGAAACTGAGGTAAAGGTTCGCCACGAGCTGATAACACATTTGTGCAGCAGAGAGTTTTCCCATGTGCTTCCTGGGACATGCACCAGACAATTAATCTCTAACAGACAACCTCAAGTTAAACTCCTCAAATTTCATCCAAACCACACGTGCATTAAAACATATGCTTTCAAGAGCTCTTTTTAGAGTTACTGTTCCTGTTTCATTAACAGAAGGATTTTAAGTAATCTTAACACAGAATTGGAGCCACTGTCTATCATTCAGGGAAAAAACCCTGTATTTATTATAAGGAGGAACAAATTCCCAGACTGCATCCACTGCCTGCATCCCTGCATCTGAAACAACCCCCCTGCTCCCTTCCTCAGTCCCTGTACATTTTGCCTGGTACGAGGAAACTGGCAGCTCCCACAGAACACATTTTGCTT
This sequence comes from Phylloscopus whistleri, assembly GCA_017589585.1. Classification (NCBI taxonomy): domain Eukaryota; kingdom Metazoa; phylum Chordata; class Aves; order Passeriformes; family Phylloscopidae; genus Phylloscopus; species Phylloscopus whistleri. Next base: position 333,762 of record JADMLD010000713.1, read on the forward strand.
TTGCAAATATCATAATGCAGAGATATTTTCCGGGTTTATACATCTAGGCAATTTTCCTCTGAGAAAAAAAAAATTAAAAAAAAAAATTCAGAAGCCTCCTACACTAAATCTCATGTTTATGGATAGGCAATTTCAAGGCTAGTAAAGTTACATGAGAGTCATACTCAAAACTTCCGGTACAGACATGATATTTTTTAAGTCTTCCAATCAGATAATTCTCTGTCTGCACAGAAGAATCCTATTACTCATTTGTGTATGAAAGGTGGGGGGGAAGGAACATCTTCATGGCAACAGGAGACACTGAAATTGGTTTAAAAGCAAAAATAGTTTTTAAAGTTACTGTCTATATGGGTGTAATTACAGACATGCAATCACTAAGACAGGAAAATAGAGAAGCTATTTTAACTTAATCGCTAAGGAGAAGTCAAATTACTTTAGCAAACGGAGTGCTGGATTGTAGCTAAAATAAAAATCCTATTTTCCACCTTAAGACATGCCTGCACGGATGCTCATTAGGGAAGAAAGCCTCTGGACCACCCTGTAGGCTTCTTTGGAGCTAATGGAGGAGAAATCACAAGCTGCTGCAACCACGGCGTGGCACAAGTGCTATGTTTTGGCAGTCTGCTCTGCACAGACCAGCTGACCTGGAGAAACTGAGGAAAGCTGGAATCCCTTCCAGGCTCAGATGGGAACATGTGTTATTGGGCATGGACCCTTCTGACTGTTCTCTTCTGAAGTAATTTTCTGTATCTTCTTCCTGCCTGTCCTGCTCAATTAAGCAAAACCTTCTCACCTAGATAGACACAATTCCATGTCAAGTCCTTTGGTCTTGTCCTTCTTTTTACACAGTCACCCCAAACCCTTCCAACCCAAATCTCTCCTGACTTTGTCTCAGGCAGATCCAGGAATCCCTCATTCATGGGTTTTTAATTCCTTTGCATTTGAACACTATTCCTTCCTGGCCTCTCCGTGGAGTCTTGAAGTGCAGAAGATGTGGGAGACCTGGACTCATGTCCCCTCTCAGGTCTGCTGTAGTTCTCAGTCACGTCGAGCTGGGAAACCCTGCTTTTAGCCCCCAGCTGGAAAACACTGAGGACAGATGGAGTCTCTGGCAATGCAACAGCTCAACAGTAGCAAGCTACCAATGAGCATATGCAAACTACACATTTTTCAAAAGCGTATTCACTCCGCTCATTTGGGGTTGATTTTCCACAGAAAATTCCTTGACACAGGCTAGCACTGCCAAATTTTAAGACCTCAAGGCACCAGAGCTTCTCAAATATAGGTCAAACTTATTTTTATACAAACACAAAGCAATAAATCTTGCATTAGACTAATTTTTGGATAATTCAAAGAAACTTAAAACACAAAACCCCAACATTTTGGCTTAAAATCCATATTAATCTTTGATTTCTAAGTCTCATCAGTTTAAGGCTGTTAGGGACAGTTTCAGGCCAAGTGTAAAATTTGGCAAAGCTCTGAGTAACTGCAGACACAGATTTAAAATCTTGTGTCTCACTACAGCATGTGCACTCACAGCTTCATCAATGGTGACTAACTTGGCTAAATCTTGATCACACAGTTCTTTCACCATTTCGCTTTTCAGCAGTCACCTTAAATCTCATAAAATCTCTAGCATTTCAGGGCTTTACTTTAAACAAATTCAAACTATCATCATCTTCACTTACACTTGGTTTTTTTGCTTTTTCTCAAATTCAAACTTTTAAACCTTCCTCATATTTTCAGGGGATATTTCATTTTTTTCTTTTGACTTCCAGTTAAACACAACAATTATTTATACGCATCTGCCGAGTTCCAAGTTCTTCCGATGATTTGCATCTGTGTTCAACTATAAATAATTTAAACCTCTATGCCAGTGCATCATGTCTGATTCACCAAAACACGCATATTTACCGACACCTTCAAACTTATCTTCCATTCCTTTGCTGGAGGCTGCTGCCAAACACATTTATGAAAATACCTTGAACCGAACTTTCAAGCAAATGTGAGGTTCAGGTTCAGAACCAAAAAACAGCTGTAGAACTGGGTTTTCAGTGGACCTTATCTGGGAATTGAAAAGGCTATTAACAACAAATTACATTTTTAAAGACACAAACACTCATGTACAGCTGGGAAAAAAAGCAAACCAACAACATTTCATTGCAGGCATCATACCTTGGTGCATCATACCTGTGGTGGAATTGCACCAAGGTATGATGCACCAGATATGATACTTGCTCCAAAGGCAGAAAATAAAAGCTTGGCTCAAACTTGAGTATATTGAAACAGGACATAAAACTGCAGCTTCTCTTTCTTGAAAAATGCACACCAAAACAACACTATTCCAGAGAGTCACAGAATCACAGAATGTTTTGTGTTGGAAGAGACTTTAAAGATCATCTAGTTTCAACTCTTTGCCTGTCTAGCTGTCAGGGTCTGGGCTGCTTTGCTTCCTGGCATCGCCAGGGTTTTTTGTCTCACTTTTCTTATCCTTCATCTACTTTTTTCCACTGCCTTTGGCTCCTTTGACTCCTGTCTCTCAAAGCACATTTCCTACATTGTGACTTCATCACACACTTATTCTTATAGCTTCAACTGCCAAATCTACCTTATAAGATCTACCTTTATGGGAGTGGCACACAAATGCCACCAACTTCTTGTCACATCACTGGATGATGTTCAAGAGAACCACACCAGGAAGGATGAGAAATCCCAATTCACCCTGGAGCCAGATTTAAGGTAGAAAGCACAGCTCTGTTCCTCCTCCAATTGTTTTGGCTACTTCTTGCCTTGTGAACATGCCTGTGCTGCTCAAACTCTGCTGAGATGAGCAGCCTCCTCTCACATTCAGAAACAGGCTATTTCAGTACTTCTGCTGTACTGTGGCACATGCTAATCCAAACCACTGTCTGTTCCTCAAGTTCTAAAATTAGGCTGTAAGTCCAGGACTTGAGCACCACACAAACACTACCAAAAAAAACCAAACCAAAACAAACCAACCAAAAAAAAAAAAACCAAAAAACCCCAAACAACCAAAAAACACCAAACCAAAAAAAAAAAAAGCCACAAACCTGTGCCAAGCCCAGTAACTAATCCCAGCATTTCCCTCATTAAAAACTTACTATTTGAGCCAACTCTATACTAAAGACCTTGTATAAAATAAGAAAGCAGAGAGCTGATTACCAGCTTTATGATCTGCACAACTGAGATGACTGGTACAGAAATCAAACATGGGCTGACAGATTGTTTCTTCACAATAAAAGAAGAGTCACTGGAAAAGCACTTGGCATTTGATGACTCCTTCAGTGGGGAGAGAAGCCCCTGATCATTCTGATCAGCCTTCATGATTGCAAGAAGAGTGAACACAGTATTTGATGCACGGAAGTTCACAACAAGTATGTGAATATTTCAAGTTGTAGTTAAAATAACTTCCACTCTTGAAACAAAGCCTCTTTCCTTAAATGTGTAGTGAATTGGAGAGATGACACTGAGGAAGTCTTCTCACTACCTGGAGAGGAAGGGGGAAGATGGATCTACACTTCAACTTCATGTTCTGCTTTACCAAATCGAGGCTGTCAAAACATGTCCCATCAAAAGACACCAGTCAGCTCTATCTTCACAGCCTCAGGAAATGGTTTAGCAACACTGTTCCACCACTGTATCAGCTCACGTCTGCTGTGGTCACACATTTCAAAATCTGTGCTGGAAATAAGGGACGTAGTTCCCCAGAAACAAAAAAATTTCCATCATAGAAAAGTTATGGAAACAATACCAAAATACAAGTCTCAACTTTTCATATTTTTAACTATTATTATTATTACTACTATTTATTATTTTTAAAGGTGTCTACTAGGATAACATCTAGCAGTGATTGAACACTGAGAACTCCCACTTTGTGGTAGTCACATTAAGTCTAGATCCACTCAACTCACAAAACTGCAAATCTGGCTACTTATAGCTCAAATGCACACTTTGTTATCACATGTCTTAGCTATTATATTTAACAAGAAACCGAGTCACGAATTATGACGAAAAACCTTAACACCTGCTATTTTGAAGAAGCACTGCAAATCTCCCTCTTTCAAAGAAAAAAAAAAAAAAAGGTGAAGCTTGCTAACTGGCATTTCAGTGTGTTACACAGTAAATTTTAGGGGGTTTTGTCAGTACTGTTGTACAGCGCACGTACTTGTCCTTGTAACTATTTGCTCACAACTTTTAATAAACTCACAGAATGCTCACAGTTCACCCACAGAATGTTGGCCGCTGGCTGCACAAATACTAGATTTTGACATCTCCTTAAAAACATTTTTTTTTTCATTTTACCTGAATTTGTCTCCTCAGCAGAAATCCAGTTTCCCTCCTGCGCTAATTCTTTTAAGAGTCTCCTACGCATTTGTCTCTTTTCCCTCAGCACATTTTTGAAATTGTTGATGCATTTGTTCAGGTAGATGGTCTCTGCGCACACCTTGTCAAGGCTCATGGGCCTGCACTCCTTTGCTGGCTCAGGTGGACAGTTCCCATCTCCTCCAAGCTCCTCAGGAGGTAACTGCTGCCACGTAGGGATTTCACAGTCAGATGATGGCAGTACACTGGAAACAGGAGGCTCATGCGAAACAGAGGAAAGACTGGAAGGAGCAAACTGCATCTGAGCAGATGCTTCACTGTTGACATTTGCATTTGCTTGGCTCTCAGAGGACTGACTAGGAGGGGTTTCTGCAAAGTAGTCAGAGCTGCCACCCATACCTGAACTGGTCAGCATAAGCGTGTTGTCATCATCCATCTGTAAGCCACTATCATTTTCCAAAAGGATTTCAGAATCACTTGTCTCCAGTTTATGGAACACCACTTGCAGAGCTGACCTGAAGTGGTGAATAGCTTTCCCAAGCTTATTAGTGTAAAACTTCATGTCTACAAGATCAATGTTATCCCTGGAGTGGTCAAGGAAATACTGGGAATTTTCCAGGACATCCCTAAAGACCTGATCAGCTGGATCTTGATCATTCAGGTCCATTTGGATCATATCTTTCAAGCTGTCACTACTATCAGCCATTTCATCTGTTGTATGATCATAACTAATGGTTGTCACCCCACTAGATACATCTTCTCTTTGAACATCACCTTTCTCTGCACTGGTGAATTTGCAAGAGTTGTCATAGTCTGTTTCAATTTCTTCAGTGGTTATCCCCTCATCTTTTTCTAGAAGAGAAGAATTCTCAGTGACGCCTTTAATGTCAAGCCTCTGCTCACTACCATTACTTGAAGCACACATCTGGCTTGCATGACCTGAAGAGTCAGATGAGCAGCAGTGATTTCCATCACCTGATTTAGGTGAATTGGCCCTCTCTGGAGCTTCAGCAAGTGCCTGGCAAATGTCCCTGTCATCTGAAGGCTGCTCACTGCAGCTTACTGCTGATGCTTCCTTTCCAGTTTCAGGTATCAAGGTGTCTTTCTTGGTCAAGGCTGACTTCTGCACAGAATCAAATCTCTCCCCTGGACACTGTGCTTTCCTACTCATGCTTTTATTCTTAACCTGGCTTGAGTCCATCTGAAGGTGCCCAATTGCATCAGTTCTCTGAACTCCATCAGGATTCACCGAGTTCTGATTATTTTTCTTGAAGCCAGACTGCAAAGAGACTGAATCTGTTTTCTGGCCCCTCTGGCCATTCTGCCGCTTTTGCTCCTCACTGGTAGCAACCCGGACCCCTGAGCTCTGCAGAAGGACAGATTTCTGTAAAATAAAGTCTCTCTGTTCACAACTCACAAGTTTTACAACTGCTGGTCTTGGCATTAATGGCTTGCCTGTACCAATATCTGACCTGTAAGCATCTTTTATATACTTACTGCACTGAATACCATTGAAACAGTGATACTCAGACAAAAAGCTGCAGATAAGCTCTACTGTGTTTTCGCCATCTTTCTCTGGGATGCCATAAAAATATAACACTGGTTCTTCCTTTTGTACCTCCCTTCTTGGCTCTCGAGCATGTGTACCCTGGGTTTTGCCACCAGAACCACCTTGCAGGCCTTCTATTTCACTCAAGACCGTGTCCACACAGCTGGAGACCTCATCCACAGAGCCTTTTATCAAGGTGAGGTGCTGACGGAGCTCTGCAATCTCTGTCTGGATTCGACTTATACCCTGTAGCTCTTTAACAATGTAATCAACCACATCAGCTGAGCGGTCTCTTGATTGCCTTCTTCGACTCTTGTATGCAATGGTCTTTTCCTGGGGAAAGCACCCTTGCCTTTCAGCTGTATCCTTCCAGCTCATGGTAATGCTTAGGGAAGAAAGGTCCTGCCCCTCAGACACTTTGCCCTTTATTTCAGAAGAGGTCTGTGTGATACCATCAGAAGAACTTCCCTGCAAGTCCTTTTTGTTCTGCTGAACTGAACATGGTATTTTTACATAGCCACCCCAGTTCAGTTCCACCTCACCAACACACACTTCACTCACTCCCTTGGAATCATGTCCTCCAACCTGATGAAAGTCCCCTCCAGCCGTGGAAAATTCAGTGCTTGGAGAGCTCCTCTTGATTCCACACACAAACACGTCTGATTCAATCTCCACCGGGGAGAGCTGGCAGCGATGTGCATGGTTTGAATTATCATCCACCTGCCTTGGAGAAGCCTCTTCATTTTGTCCCGCAGAAACAAATGGAGTTTTTGCTTCCGGAATTGCCTCCTGCCCTGCAGTTTTACAACAGGTTTTCTGTGCAGAAGTGAAATTTCATTTTCTTGCTTTTTCAATCTACTTCTAGCAAACATCATCAGCTGCACCTGTGCTTCTCATAGTGCTACAAGCTGCACAAGCACACATCAATCACTTCCCAATGCACAACTTGCATCCAGTTTTTATTCTGTCATGAGGCAGCTACCGAAAGAGGGGAAAAAAACATTACAGTTTGGTTCAGATAGAAATATCCGAGGTAACTTAAGCAGAAAAAAAACCCCAAAAAAACCAAAACCAAAAACCTAAAACCAGCATACACATAAAATCACACAGAAAGAGGATGTGCTATTTAAAGTGTACAGACATTTTCTTGGTTTTGGCCACCTCCCCTGATCAGGTGCTGGAATAAGTATTCCTCACTCCCTCTTCTATTCAAGAGAATGTAAAAAAAAAGAGGTCAAATTGAAAAAGCAATTCTGTGGTTGTTTTTCTACCAAGTTTGCAAATTACTCTCAAGCTTGAGCTCCTGGCAATTGTGCACTGTTTGATTTAATTACCCCCCAAATACAGAATTCTGACATTAGAAATTCTATCCTTACACATTTCCTCTCCTTTCAAGTTCACAATATTTATCCTTTCTTTCTTCATATCAAAGCAGAAATCAAATTTAACTTAGTGCAGTACCAGCTAGCCCACAGGAATTGCACAAAGTGATGTAATGGCAAGAAGAATGGATGGCAGATTTTAGGAGTAAAACCTTTCTGCTATTTTAGTATCTTCATCTTAATGTTTTGCAACGAAGCAGTAAAAAAAAACCAAACAAAAAACCAAAAACCGAACCAAACCAAAAAAAACCTCAAAGCCTGCAAGCTCCCAAGCTAACCTGCAGTTAAATATGCCACACAGCATATGCACAAACAGGCTGAGCTGACAGCATGAAGCTTCTGCATGTCACTTCTACTCCAGCTCTGGAGATTTTGCAGTTGATTATTTTCACTGATTTATATCCCCTCTATAATGAGCAAAATAAAACCAAAAAAATCCCACAATGTTAACTGCTTTAAACTTCTATGTGCTTTCACTGGCATACTTACTAAGCAACTTGCAATCAGTTTTTTCCTCCAGAGAGTAGGGCACAAAAGAGACCCACAAAGGATTTTCCTGGAGGCAAGGTGACTCGAGAAAACAAGTGTATTTGATGATTCAGTTTGGACTTGCTGCCTGAAGAACATCATCTTTCTCATATTCTTGTTTTATTTAAGACCTATGGTAACTGTCTTTCATTTTTATTGTTTCACTTTGTGGGCAGGAAGAGAGAGAGAATGTTTTTTGGTCTGGAGGAAGCAGCATTGCAAATATCGATCTCTATAATAAGAGCTTAATTAATATGCTATAAAAGAGGTGCTTCATCTGTGCTTCAGGTTTAAGTCCCATCAACAAGCATTTCAGTTGAACTTCCATACCAAAGGCAATGCCTTTGTATGGCAAAAATAAATTCTCTGTGAGACTGACTGCCAGCTTCTTTAAAGAAAGTAAGTTTTAATTTTCTAGAATTTTCAGGCCACTGGTCCAGAAAAATCAGTTGGGATTTTTTTCTCTAATTATTTCCTCATAAAACAGGACTGATATAAGGAATATTTTCTCAGACTCTCTTCTTCTACCAGTTATATAGTTCAGCCACTTTCACTTGAGTGGGTAACTGATGTTTAACATCAAAAAATCATTTCTGTACCAGTCACAAGAAGTGAACCCTTGGAGAGTAAGCAATTGGAGTCAATGGCAGCTAAGAAAAAGAGTTCTACAGTTGAGGCTCCCTACACATGTTGCTTGAGAGTAGCACGCAGAAATGCTCATTTCAAATATTGTCCAGCATATTTAACTCCAGGTGCTAGGAGAAAAGCCTACATATGCTTGTGCAAGGTTTCCCTCAGAAAACTCAGTCTTCATCATGTTTCCTTCTGTACGCAGCTTTCAAGGCACCAGAGGGGCATAATGATCACTTTAGTTAAAAAAACCAAAACAAAAACCAAAACAAACCAAAACAATTCAAGACAGAGCTCACTCTCACTTCCTTTGTCTGCTACAATACTTAAGAGCAGCATTTTTTTTACAGAAATCACTTTTTCCTGCTGGACACTTACTTGCACGATTGCAACAAGTTCCAAAGGTGGCAGCTCAGTGCAAACAGTGCAAAAATGACAATGCTGTCGTTTTTATTTATATATAGTATTTGTGGCATATGTATATGTATGTATGTATATATAGGTGTGTGTGTGTTTATTTATGTATTTATACACACACACACAAGAATATCTACTTCATTGGAGATTTTCAAAAGCACATCTTTGATTTCATTAAGTACTAGCAGTACCTTTCCATCTTTCCCCAAGGAGGATAGAAACTGTTTCCTCCAAAGCTGGGAACAAGGCCAGAGCAGAACACATGGACAGGAGCTCTGGCTCAGAGGGGGAAGCCTTTCTACCTCTCTCTACAGTGAGTGAAAATGAATGGAAATCACTGTTTACCACCTAAGATCAAATCACTGCCCACTTAGTGGAATGCCAAGAATCAAGTAAGAGAATCGCCCTCTTTGTCCCTCTCCTGTAGGCTTCCTTCCCTCCATTCCCCACCCCAAGCCCATGCTCAGACCTGAAGTTCTGAGCATTCAGTCATTCTGTGGGCTGGTCCCAAAGAGTCTCTGCACCTCCTGCCACATCCTTCCCTCCTCCTCTCCACCCAGGGCTGGGTGCGTGCTCCTGTCCCCTTCCACACTTCAGACTAGGTGCTCTGCAGCTTGGGTCCTATAAAGACCCCTTATTTCTCTCATGTTGTCTAGAGCCACGTGTTTTTGTAGCACAGACATGTGAAGTGACAATAAAAGTTAATGCAGGTTCACCCAGAGAAAAAACCTGCAAAACTAATCTAGATGCAAATCCCTGCTGAAGTCTTTTTCTCTTCCAGGACCACTCCAGGAGTTACATTAACACATAACAAGAAATCAAGTATTTCAGGAAATAATGTTTGGATCTTGGAGTCCTGCCAGATGCTGCAAGTTTTTACTGACTACACAAGGTTTGTTCTAACTGCCTTGTTAGTGGGCATTTCCGTCCAGGAGAACTCCATGCTAAGTTCAGGGCAGCTGTCTCTGGATGTCTGCAGGAGAGCAGCAGGCACAGGCACCCACCATTTCTGTGTTCTCCAATTTCCCAAAACAGAGCCAGGCTCAAGCTCAACACTGCTGCTTTACTTAGGGATGTTTGTATTATTCTCATGAAGACAAAGATGACATATTAGGATTTTAGAGAGGGGAAACAGGTGAGCTAGCACAAACACTGCACATCTCATTATCTTGTCACTGGACACACTTCTGAAATAGCCTCGTAACACATGAACAACGGATACTTTTCCTCCTGACATACAGATTTGCCATGACAACAGGAGTAAAAGCATGTCATGCCAGCATCCATGAATGAGAAAAAAAGAATATGAGAAATCCCATGAAGGAATAAAATTCAATTACATTATCTCTGCTCATCAGCTGGGGATCAGCCATGTTTTATGCTTACAGCATAAAACAGAGACCCAAGCTCTCACCAGGGAAAGGGGAGGTGACTGCAAACCCCCTCTGATCAGCATCTTCAGTTCTGTGAGACACTGGACCAGCATGGTTCAAAACAAAGGCAGCATTGTGTGCCTTCAGCACGGCCCCACACTGCAGTGGGCTGGCTGTAGTCTGGTGGAAGCAAAGGGGGCAAGAGCACAAAAACTCTGCTAAAAGGAGGCATGTTTATCTTACAGAATCACAGAATTGTTTAGGTTGGAAAAGAGCTTGAAGATCAAATGCAACAATTTACCTAACATTGCCAGAGCCACCACTAAACCATGTAACTGAATGCCACATTTATATGTCTTTGAAATATCTCCAGGGATAGTGACTCCACCATTCCCGTGGGCAGCTCATTCTGATATCTGACACCCCTTGTTATTGGCTATCTGGTTTTCATCACACTAAGGTCAATACTTAGACACCTTTAGCCCAACAGTGTCACATTAGAAGGTGCTGGTACCTCAGGGTAGATGTGATATTCAAGGAACCCAGCAAAGAGATAAAAACAATTAACTGTGATCAGAAAAACATTTCACCGCAGCTTCTCTGGCTATTGACTCATGCTGAGTGAAATCTTTTTGATTTGATTATATTTGCAGTATCGTCCACACAAAGTGGTATTGTATTACCTGTACTAGAAATTACACTAGGAAAAGCAATAATAAATAAAATGTCTGATAAATGGTCTTGTTACTTTATAAAGTGTGATTGAAACATGAAGAATACCAATAACTAAAATGCAGGACATTGTGGGGAAAAAGATTTTGGCATTTAAAAGAGAAAGAAATCATGGCTAAGGCTGCCATAGCAACATCGCCCCAGCACTCAGCATGCTGAAACATTGACTCTTCCTGAGAATGTTACAGCATTTTTAAACACAATAATTGCTGAAAGAATCCTAACAAGGCTTGACAGAGATATGAAGGGTTATCATCAGTTTTGCTGTTTGACTTCTGGAGATGAGCCTGCAATTTTCTAATTAATATCATTAGATTTAATTTGGGGTTGGATCATACCTGAACATGGCATTATTGCTTTGCTGCTGAGAATGTGTCTTTCTTCAAACCTTCTTCTGATAATTAACAAAAATTCTAACTTTTGAGTCCTAGCATGGGTGATTAGAACAACAAGGTACTGAGGTAAGCAATCCTGGGCAAAAAGCAGCAGAACTGGAGAAGAAAACATATTGTTGAGAAACACCTTCACCTCAGGACATTTAGGCTGAAAGTCTAAATGAGACACATGGAACTCCACAGTGGATTGAATAAGAAATACATTCATGACATTGAAAACACAGTGGTTACAAAAGGATGACAACAATTTTACATAAAACCATGTGAGGAGAAGAACAATTACGCAGTCCCTTGGTAACCTATTCACAGTCCCTCTGCTGCCAAGTCTCAATGCTTCCTGCTTAGGAATTTCTGTACTAGCTGCAAAACCACATCCCAGCCCTATCTGTAGAACTTTCTTAAGTTTTTAAACACTTCCATATATATTTCCAGGTTGTATCTGTAGCTACAACATTTGTTTCAATACAGCTAAGCAAAAACTATGACAAAACACTTCAATGCATGTATCAATGACAGCTAGCCTTCATACCTGACACATTTCAGAAAAAACCCACACACTTAAAAACCTTCCAGAGTAATTTGATAGAAGTGACAAAAGGTCAGGTGAGGTCAATCAGTCATCCTCAGGGTGGAAAACTGATCCAGGGAACACTGCGTATCACACAGTTCTGCACCTCCCACATCACAGTTATTTCTCACCTTTTACACATGGCCAGGTGACCAAGGGAAAAAACCCATATCTGAATAATACTTCGCCATACCAGCAAATTATCAAGACAGCTACTAAGTAAAGGAATGGTAAAAATCAGAAACTATGAGGGTAAAACACCCACTGAAGTGTTGCGGGTTCATGGCATTCACCAATGTAAAAACTTCTATTGCAAAACAGCATAAAATTAAACTAATGTAATGGAAGAGTATCACTGTGTAGTAGAATGAGGAGACAGCACTTCCTGCCTTAATTCCTTCCTTCCTTCCTTCTTAATACCCTCCACAAACTTGGGGGACACCTCAGAAGTTAAGTGTGTCTCAGCTTTCTGTAAAATGGGGACTAATGTCTGTCATCCAGACAGTGCTTCTGTGAGCACAGATGGTGAGGGGCTGAGACATCCAGGTTTTAAGTTCAGCTGCCTCAGGAACCCCTGGAGGGCACCTCAGCACCAGGCAGCCCTTCCATTCTTCAGTGACTCAACGTGCTCACTCCCTCTGCATCCTTCTATCCCAGCTTTTCCTGCAGGCAGCAGTGCCTGGCACAGCAATGCATCGCCTGCAGTAACAAATGAGGTCTGTCACCACCGGGCAGCCAGGAAAAGGCAGCATCCAGAGACAGAAATAGGGTTGTCCCCAAGCACAGAGGGAGGCACAGGCTGCAAGCTACCAACCATAGCAGTGCAAAGGCTCATGCTTGGTGAGCAGCAAGCTAACTTGGAGGCACCTACTGAGTTCTGAGACAACCCTGTGCTGAGGAAAACGCAAAAGGGATAACTGACTACTGAAAACAGACATCACAGCTGCTTCTGTCTATCTTATGTAAAAGTTACTTCACTCCTTTCCAGCAAATACAAAATCTGAGCAGCAACTATCAGGAGTTCAAGAGCAAATGAGGAAATAATTAGGTTCAGCAGTACCCTGAACTGAGTATTTCCAAAGCATGGTGGTTTTATACACAGCTAAATCGATCAGTAGATGACTTGCCCATGACAAGCATTAATTGTTCCTTAAAACAGATTTATCCCAAATCAGGATCCTAAGAACAAAGGGTTATATTGAGCACATGGGCCAGGATCAAGGAGCAACTTCTTGTTTAAAGGAAACAGCTCCAAGAACTGAAACAAAATTACCATGGCATGCTGACAAGTTGGCTGGCCACGGGATGAAAACTCTAGAAATGTCTTTCAGACTTTGGGGAAAGGTTTCTGATTATTCAGCTACCTTTAACCAGAAAGAAAACAGACAACACTGGCAGTACAAACACAATATCTCTGGCTTAAATAAGGTTTACATGCACTGTTATGAAAATGCTGTATGATGCTAAGACCTCTGCCTAGACTATAGAAACAGAATGCACTGTGTCTCTCCTCTACTTGCAATCCAACTTACAGCCCTGTGCTGAACTACTGCTGGACCAATAGTGTGAACTCTCCAAGTCCTACATTTCTGACAAGAACCACCATGAACCACTCTTAGTAAGGATTTTCTCAAAACTCTGATGACTCACTGAGGATGTTTGGAGCTGGTTTTCTAGGTGACAATGCCTCAATTCACAGGGACATTCAGGCAGGGGAGAGACAGACAGCATTCACCAGTACAGGGTGATAAATTAGGAGACACAACTTATGTTGTCAGGGCACAGAGAGCACAGCCCTGGTAGACTGGTTCTACACAATCTTACTCACTGATTCTGACCTGTTCAGCATTCCCTTAGAATAGACACTTGGCAGTGTTTAGCCAGGCTGGGTGAAGGTACCATATGCAGCAAATGGAATAATTACGTTTTTACAGCTCATGATATTAAAACATAGCACGTGGCAACTAAAATCCTCCTGGGCTAAAACTGCAGCTTTACTTCTTATAAGCTCTCTCTTTTTAATCTCAGGGACTGAGGACCTTAGCATTCCGTATTAAGTCTTTAGGTTTACCCCAAAAGGCTTGTCCATTAGCAAAAGAAATCTGCCCTTAAAAATGGAATGAAAATTGAAAAGATATCTGAAAACAGTCACACCATCTGCTCTGATTCACGAGCTTGTACAGCATCCTCATCGCTCCTGCATGCCAGTCATTCCATCTCATCAACTCACAAGCTTCTCAGCACAAGAAATCAGGCCAATGACAAATACTCTGTGTTAAAAAAAAACAACCCTTCCTTAAATGCCATTTAAGGAAGAATCAAACTAGTAATTTAATTACTTCAAGTTATTTGCTTCTCAAATGATCAAATTTAAATTATCCTCAAGCTCCTTTCCCTTTAACTCTTCTTCCCATACTGATTTTGATGTTAAATTCCAGCTGAGATACAAACCCTCCTAACAGAGAAGTATGAGAAGTAAACAGACACAACCTCAATTATACCAGTCATAAGAAATCTACAATTAGTGTCGAATGGGTGAAAACAAAAACTAAGAAATAGAGCATACAAATGAACATACTAAGTGTAAATTGTTTTTACAAAGCACATTTTAAAATCCTGTCAGTTTCCAATGGAGCTATTGTATTGCTAAAGTAAACACACACACGCACACAGAGAACCCACTCTAAAAATAAAGAGCAATTCTCCTTGGTTGCTGCCTACTTGCAGTTTATACCCAGGCACTTCATTTGTTCCAATCTTTCACTTACCTTGCTGCTTCAAAACAAAACAAAAGGTTAAAATGTAAAGGAAATGTATAGAATTAATAGAAAACTACAGAATACAACAGCTTGTTCTCATAGAAAATACAGGTCCTGAAGGATTCCTAATGTTGTTAAAGGTTCACCGGATAACGAACTTTCACTGTGGAGATTATCAGCATATTGTTGGTGTCCCATCTGAGGTATCAGGGAAAGCAACGTTAAAGGCACCGAGAGTTTCCCGTTCCACAGCAGCACTAGCATGAAAAATCATATAAAGTTGAAGGCATGTTGAAGGGAATAAAAAATGCAGACAGCTATTAAAAATCCAAAAAGCAAAAACCAGCAGAAGCTAATGATTGCAAAAGCTAAAAATGCAGAAATCCTTTTGGTTTCCAGCAGCATCCCTCAACAGAAATTCTTTAGTTCCCCACCACAGTGCATCTTTTCCCTTTCTCAGGCTGTACCAAGTACAGTTAAAACTTCAACCTTCTCTTCAGATGTGACTCAACAGAAAATATTGTACTTCAGAGGCAGAGAGAAAGCTGTGCAGCTACTTTACTCCTCCTCGTCAGCTGCCTACTGCCTAGCTCCTCACACACGCAGCCTCTCCGCTTCACTCCTCGCCTCAAAATGATTTTCCACTTTATTATCCATTCAGAAGGAAATACGAACTGATGGAGCCAATCTGACTAAAGACAAAACGCACTCCTTTGGCATTACGAGAGCAGGCAGTGCAGCGCAGCGAGCGGATCTCCGCTGGAAAAGCGCTCTGGCATCCTGCGGGACTGTGGAGAAGGGGGGCTGGGGAAAAAAGCCCAGGACTCAACATAATTAACCAGCTCCAAGAAGATTTTTTGCCCAGCTCTGAGATGGAGGTTTATTTTTATCTCTCCTGTTCACCCCCCGACTAACCCACAAGATTCAGCTATGCCCTTGCTGAAATGAATCCAGTTTCCAAGGAAGACTAGTACCAGCTCTGCTACAAGTGTGGGGGATTGAACACCCGTTGATCTCTCATTTCCCAAAAATAAAAGTCACATTGTTACATAAAAGAATGACTGCAGAAGTGTTGTGCACAGAATCAGATCCACTCACGTTGTACTGACACTTCTCTCCTGGGAGTGAGCAGCAGCAGGCACTCATCCTGCAAGAAGTGCCTGAATTAAAGGCACTATTTATCTGCCCTACAAGCTGCTTCAGAGGCATCCAACAAACTGCCACTAAGAAAACCTCACTGGCCAGTTGATCCATGTTCACATCCCCCTTCCCACAAATGCTGCCTTTATCCTGTCTCCCCTCTTTGTGCATCCAACACACCCACCTCCTTCCCAAATACTGTTTCTCTGCCTCTAGCATCAAAGCCACTGTGAGTGCTGGTGTTGCTCAAGAACAACTCACTCCATCTTTCAAAACAGTGTCTTTTCACAGTGGGGTGGGATTTTGAAGAGGCCTATATGACTTAGCTGTGGAAATGCCACTATCCTCCCATCTGTTCAAATACCTCCTACCTCCTCGTGAGCCAGCCTTGCTGTGAACGATACTTCCCCTTCAATATCCTACCTACACCAATATCAACTTTAATTCACCACTTCTTCCACAAGCATCACTGTGCTCCCTGTCCTGCCCTCACTGCAGCAGATATTTTCCTGGTACCTTCAACCCTCTGCTCCCACACCTCCATCCCAGCATCTTGCTGTAGTGCCAGCTGTTAACAGCCAGGTTAGTGTCCTGGTTCATTTGTTTGTTTTGGGTAACAAGTTTCACATATAGACTAATGTGACAGCTCATGCTGAGCTTTGTCTCAGCAGCATCACCGGTGAACTGTATCCCTGTTCTTTCCATGTGCAGCCACAGCACTGCCCCTTTCAGCCAGGCACAGAAATCATGCCACCACCCTCCCTTCAGATCCTCTATAAGGCTGATGTTCCTTGTGGTCTCTCATATCCTCCATCCCCCAGAACACTCTCATTTTTGCTCTTTCCCTTGCTGCAGGGCAGGGAGTATAGGTCAGATTTTGAGAAGTGATTCAGCTTTAAAGGATTTTAAGAGTCTGACCCTGAGTATCTCATTATATGTTTGCATTCTGCCAGGAAAGCAGGGTTCCTGCCCAGCTAAGAGCACTGAGTCCAACTGCAATAGGAATTATTCTGCTAAACACAGATTAATTACAGTCCTTGAGCTCAGAGTCGAAGCCCTGCATCAAATTCACACCCATAAGGATGAAGACTGCCCAGCTGAGAAAATAAAATGCAATCCAGGATTTGAATGGCACTTAGAATCTTCAAAGTTCTGCCTATGAGTAAGATGAGAAAGATCTTGAGAGAGGTCTCTTACATAGCAATAGTTTAAAAAGAAAATAGTAGTTATCCATTAGACACTTTTTTATTTACATCAACACTCTACAGCACCTGAAGTATCCATTAGACAGCCTCACAGGCTTTCAAATGCCTTAGTTTTTCCAAAGATCCTTCTACAAGTGGAGCCAAGTCATCTTGCCATCACTGCCTCTGTCCCTCCCACCTTTTCCTTCCTTGGTCTTTGCCCATCCCTGCAGCCATCAGTACCAGACAGTAACACAGCAAAGCCAAAAATGTACCACAGTCAAACACAAAGCTCCAGCCACTGTTCCTGAGGTGCAATGAGCCCATGCAACTTTCCCAACACTGCCACATAAAATCCCAATACTCCCGTGGCTGGATTACAGGAACAGGAGAGAAAAACACATGGAAAAAGTGAGCAAATCTCATTGGACAGAGCCAGAGGACAATACTAAAGGAAGTCATAAGCAAGAAAGTGCTGGGAAATGTCACTGCCCTTACCACAGCTCACAATGTGGATAAAAAAGACAAAAAAATATGTGCTCTCAGAAGAAAGGAAGATGGCACCTTTCAAATATTTAGAACCCCTTACCTAATGCACAGGATATTGAGACAGACTCTGGTTTTCAGAGGTTTTTTTTTTTTTTAATAATGACAATAATTTCATAAGTAAAATAGGCATGACTTGCACATGAAAAAGTCTATGAGAAAGTGTATGCTTTACCTTAAGGCTCAGAGCACTGAGTTATTTGCTTTCTACTAGAGAAATAAACTTCCACTTAAAAATTTAAATACTTCTTACTGCAATTTTTTAATTCACCAACAGATTTTAATTTTAGGTTGAGCCAGCAGGGAATTATTAGAACTGATAAAGCCTGGCTCAGCTATATAGGCCAAATGCTTTGATGTCTATGAGGTATACGTTACCCTTTCTTCTTTTTTAATCCTCATTATCTATTTCATTCCAACTTCCTGTAAAGTACTGAATTGCTGATAAAATTGTAAAAAGTAAGCAATTCCTTCATGGGCACGAGTGAATTAACCAAAAGAAAATGAGCACTCTTCAAGCACAGGTCCTGCTCCTCCTTCTCGCACACTTACGGCCCTTCTCCCTGCAGGAAGACAAGCAATAACATTTCTACTTGGTCTGGGGCAGGTAGAAAATTGGCTGGCTATGGAAATTAGAGGATAAAAATGTTGCACAGAGAGATGAAACAAAGAAACAAGGTGGGGGAAGTAAAGAGAGAAAAGTCAATGGAGAAACGCTTGTCTAGAACTGCAGGGAAAAATGCCCAACACACTCTCAGGTTTAATTCATCTCACAAATGGCCTTGGACACCTCTGAGCCAAGAGCTCTCCAAAACAAATTTTTTATTTCACTGGGAAAAATATAAGAACCATCTGTACCAGGTGACACTGCCTGCTGCATCTCCCTAAAGGCAGTTCTTGATAAGGCAGTTTGAGTTCAGTCCTTCACTAGACCTCACAAGCTCAAATATACAGTGTAAAGTTTATCAATTTATTCAGCAGTGAAAACATGCTATTTATTATCTTCTTCAAAGCCACAAGAAGATGAAATCAATCAGCAGTCTAAAGATGAAGTGTTAATGAAAAAGCAGTGACCTCTTGCTGTTTGGCAGCTGTCCTCAATGAATACCAGCTCTGAGGAGGTGTGCATCACACAACTGAAGCAGTCTCATCTCTTCCAGAGCCTGGAAGAGATGAGACTGTAGACTCTGAGGTATTTTATACTGCCCTGTCAATGATGCTGCTGTTGTTATAGTAGCTCCAGAACACATTCATGAAACGTATACTTAAGATGTCAGATGAAAGAACAAACTTAAGAAAGTGCCATTCAAAGCACTACTGGCTTTTTTTTTTTTTTTCCCTCTAGGGCTAAGGCAAGGGCAATATACAAATTTGGAAGGGAAGAAAGGCACAGGTACTCCCCACAGCACCTTGAGCACCATGGAAATATAATGGCCTGAAATTACAGTGAAAGACTTTAAGAAAATAAAGGAGATAATCTTCCCCAAAGTATCCAAAGTTTTCACCCTTTGAAAAGTTTATTTTTGCCTCTCATACAAGTTGAATTATTTTCTTTACAGACAATGAGAATGGTATTAGCTCATGGAAAAAAAATGCTACAGATTGGAGGTATTAGGACTTTTAATGTTCCAAAGACAGGCAACTTCAGTTCATTTGTTGTGAATGGCTGAGACCAAACCACTGGCTGACTCATCTCTACAGGAAATGTGATTACACTCCATATGGTAAGGATATCTGCTGAACCCTGAGATACCAACATATCTGAACAAACAGAAGGAAAGACTTTCACATACCTGAGAATGAAGAGTGTTTCCAAGGCCAAGAACGTAATAAGATTCAAACAGCAGGATTTTTGTGAGGTTAACGAAAAAACAGAATTACCATAGCATTAATATTTTTTAAGAGCCACAGACTTTACACCTTCACAGTTTAGGCCAATCTTTGTCAGGGAATAATCAGAGGCCTTGGAGTTGCCTGCAATGTGTTCTCCCAACTCTCTCCCTCTGAGGCTGCTGCTACACCAGTCAAAAAACTCCTCCAGAGGCTTAACAGATCTAGTCTCACAAAGGAAGCCTTAAGGTGTGAAGTCCTTAAGGGAGTATTGGTCATAAAGTTAGAAGCCCTCATATTATCATCCTCTATTTAATTTGTTTATAGCAATCATTCTTACAAAGACAATGCCTTTCCTCAGAGATGTAATGCAGCCTTTAAATGCAGGTGCTAGACCTGCTTGTCCCTCTCTTGTCTTGATGAGGATGTTTGTACTTTTGATTTTGGGATACTAAAAAACCAAACACTATCAGCTCTGCACAATTCACAGAACAGGCTATTTTGTTCCTCATTCAGTAGGCTCCAAATACTCCGTGGCAGAAACAAGCCTTGGCTCCCAGACGTTACGCTCCCTTCAGAAGCCGGCGCCGAGACAATGCCAACCCCACTCGTCACAATGCCAAGCCCACACCAGCCTTCAAAATCAGGGTGATGAGACTTTAAAGCAGAGCTGTGTCAGGTGACAGGCTGTGGGAAGCATGTTGTCTCCTTCTGCCCCAGCAACAAGAGATATAAAACCTTCTTTAATGTACTCCTGAAAAAATCAGGATAACCCCAGAGCCAGTTCTGGGTTTTGGCTGCCCATCTGAAAGCATGGAAGCCGTTCCCTAGCCGAACGGTCATTCTCTACTCTTAATTAGGAAGTACAGTCAGAAGATGGACTCTTGAAAAAACGATGGTGCCTTTTGCAACTCAGATGACTTGAAAATTTTAACCTGCTGGATGCCCCCATTCTGGAAACAGCTATTACTAAGTATTATGCTGTTTTTCAGACTGGAGTCAGCTTAAGTACCTTAAGTCAGCAGGCAGCAAGGAAGCATTTACAGTAGAGAAAACTCTCCCTCTGCTGCCTCCTCCTTCAAATTACATGTCTCTCCCTCCTAACAGCATCAAAAACGTAAGGACTTGATATCCTACAAAATTGGAAAATTACAATCAATGTGTTAATTGCACATCTAATTAAATAATCAGCATCCCTAAAATGCAAAGGCATCTGGGCACAGACATGTGCTGTGGGTAGAAAAACCTATAATTATACTCTCAGTTGGAGCTGTAATTGCTTTTCTGATCAAGAAACCTGGGAAGGAAAAGTTGCAGACGATGTGAAACGTAGACCTGAAGTAGACGTAACAGCTTTCCAATGTGAACTGGTTGAGGCAAGCACAAGGAAAGTAAACTATTCAGCGTTTCTATTGTAAATACAGATAAAGAAATAACAGACTTAATTTGCAGCAGTGGAAAGCTAGGTTAGACACCTGGAAAAGCTTTTAATCAGCAGTGAGCATAGATTATCAAGGGAAACTAAAAAGTCTCTATCCCAGAAGGTTTTAACAAGTGGAAGTGCACACATTTTCAAGGTATGCTTTTGAAAAAGATACATGGTCTAGTTAATCTCTTCACATCTCTGTTTTATTGCTCTTTATCCTTCAAAGCCTATCTCAGGTAGGAAACTACTTGGTAACACATACAGCTGGCTAAAAGGCGTGAGGGTACATGACTCCCCATAGATGGTCGGCAGGAACACCTTGCTTCCCACAACACAACAGCTTAGTTCAGACACTGCAGAGCCCGTTTTTCCTACCTCGGCTTGACAGTGAGAACATGGAAACTGTCTCTCACAGAACTGTCCATGCATTCTGCAAGCTCAGTCCAACACAAAGGGATTTGGCTGAAGGAAGGAAGTGCCTTGATTCTACAAAGTAGCATTCTATATAAACTTCCACAGTTCTTTCTCTGGCTGAAGGTAAAGCCTTTTCTTAGCTAGAAGACGGTGTCCTTCTGCTCACTGAACAAGAAACTATTTAATATTGTTTCCTTGGTGTTACTCAAAGCATAATGGCATGCTTTATTCATTGTATCACAATCAGTGACAAAATTAGGTGCAGTAAGCTAACGGGTACTCCTCATCATATTACTGAAGTAATTCAAGCTTAATTGTTGTTTTGACAGCATACCTGTGAAGTTATGGAGTCCCCATTACAACTGAAGAACAAGGGCAGTATCAGGTCAAGAGCTTCTTCTCTGAACACTCATCTCAGGACAACAAACCCCGGATTTCTCAAAGTAATTAAGCTGGGAGCATATCATGCACTAGAAAGTCTGGTTTTCCAGCTACTTCAGTTGCAGCTCTGATAACTCATTTCCAGAATCTTAAATCAAATAACCAGAAATCAGTTCATGGATCTGAGAGACAGGAAACGGAAAAGTCCTTTCAAAGGCCACAGTGGCTTGTCCAGCATCAAGTAACAACATGGCAGGGGAATAACAACTAAAAATCTTACAAAGCAATGCCCAGCTACCTCTGCTAACAGGTTGTGTCCTCTACCAGAGATTTCCTTCTCACTTCTACGTATGCCCCAGTTTTTAAAAAAGTAGGGAGGCATTTTTTACTATCCTACCTTCACCTTTATGTCTCCTGGCTTATGTAATGTGCTTTTGTCTTGGTGGGAATAATTTTGTGTATTTATATTCCCTGCAGAAGGCAGCAGTTGATTAATGAACCCAAATGCCCCACAAATACTTGCTGTGAACCTCATACAAGCCTCTGCCAGTCTCTGAGGACACTATTACCATAGACACTGAACAAGAAAAAAAGAACTGCCACGTAAGCGGTCTGACAAAGCCAACTCCAGCAAGCACCCCCACATTAATAAACTCAGACACACTTTTCACACCTCCATTAAAGGCACTTGACAAGCTCACATTGGGCCTGAATTAAGGGGTTCTGGAAATCCAGTCAGCTTGCTCTGCTAACTGGGAGGGGCAGAGGAGGAAGTATAATGCTGAAAAATAAAAATGCCTGGACTAAGAAAGCCTCTGCAAGAGGATGGAAACTGCACTAGAAACCAGACTTTGATAACACAGAGTCAAGCCACTTGAGAGGCCAATTAGCCCCTTTGGCAAAAGTCTGTGATGGGAAGGGCAGGCACAGCTGGACCAAAACACACTCAAACATTGAGCAGAGATGGTGGGGTTATTCCAATAGCTGCTGCCACTGGTTCGGTGCTCCCAGGTCACAGAAACCGTTCCAGCTTCCCAGAGAAACGGGTCTAATGGCAGGGTTAAAAAGGGATGATTCTGGCAGCTGCAAACAGTTGCATATTAACAAGCTATTACTACTGTGAACTAAAAATGGTGATGTAATTTGGACAAATAACATGTATCCATGTCACAAAATATGAAGGAGAGTTGTACTTGCTTTAAATTGAGCTTCTTAAATTAGGCATAACAAAATTCAGAGTGAATACACCAGCCAATCCATAGGTATTTGTGTAGACAAAACTGGATCCCTCAAGTACTCGTTACATGAGATACCACAAAAAAACTTGCATGCATTTAAATCTGCTGTACTAACATAATACACTAAATAAAAATAGAAAAATATAAATAAATTGCATTAAAATTTAGTACTCTCAGTTTCTCAATAACAGTTTCTCAAAAATGTGTTTGCTATCTTAAAATACAAGGTGAATAATGACTCATTAACAAAAATAAAACACATATGGAGACATGGCTAAAATAAACTGATCTTTCACATAAAGCAATTTCTATTTGTATTTCAAGTATTCTTGTACGCAGCAACCTAAAATATTAACCAAAGTGAGGCTAAATGAATTGAATCTTGAACTGATTTATTTAAATTCGCTCCTAAATGGACAACTCTATTATATCCTTTTTAGTGCACATCCCTGATTTTGTCTCTATTGCTTTTCAAGGTCTCCCATAAAATAATTTTAATGACTATGAGTTCAATTGCAATTTACGGCCTAAATAAGAAATTGAAATCCCATGGGGAATTTCTAAAACCTGATTTAAGAACAAACCTGTTTACAAACTACTATATTTTCTGAACTATTACCACTTGAACATTTGTTAGAAAACAAAATTGTTTCTATGACAGGTTCATTACCACGCATGAGTCACTAAGAACACCCATTCTTCAAGAAACCCCTCATGAAGTCTTAGCATCCTTAATATCTGCTGTACAACTGTATGGAAAAGCCACCACCCAAGAAGGGCTGCAACATAATTTTCACAATTTCACTTCAGTGAGAGCTTCTAAGTAGCAAATATCTCTCCTACACACCTCTGGTTGTATTTGGAAACCCACAGGGTCCTGCAATGTGGCAGCTTGACAGCCAAGGCAGGCAGGTGGGCACAGTGAATGCAGGGAGGCCACGCTATGAGGAACACTGACAGAGGTTGTGGTTCCATGGATATTTCTGACAGCCTACTTAGAGGCTGTCTGGATGATGAAGTCCCTATTCTTTGCTCCCACAGGCAACTGTCATATAATAGCATTCATAAAAAGACCAGTTTTTAGATTAATTAGAAAGGGCAAAGGAACCAATTTGGAAGCTGTTCACTAACAATTAGAAAAATCACTTTCTGATTTCTAGCTGGGTTTGTTCTTATGCCCTTCTGTTCTTGTGCTAACATTAACCTTTCACTTAAATAGCTGTAAACTTGCCAATATTTACTCCCATGCTCTATTAGTACATGGCAGCAACATCTGCTCTAAGTTTCTAACCTACTAAGCTGAGCCATACTTGTTTGGGGGATTCTGCCCCTCTGCTCTGCTCTGGTGAGACCCACCTGGAGCATCCAGCTCTGGGGTCCCATCTCACACAACCACCCTCTCTGGGCTGCCTTGATGTCCCATCTCTAACTGGTATTTTCTGATGTTTGCAATAGTCCCCATTTTCTCCAAATAATTTGCTGGTTTCCTACATGTCATATCAGAAATATTATAGAAATACAGGCAGAAGAGACCTATTGCCTACCTGATTCACCACAGTGTAGCATGGAGCATGAAGCAATTAATTTTACTTACTACCATTTGCCAGACAGTAAGGCTTTCTTTTTGTAACTATTTCTATGGCCCTACTAGTGAGGGCAGACTAAATGAGTTTATAGTTAGCCAATAACCCTTCCTTCTCTTACTGATCCAATGCATAAACACAGCTTAAACAGGATCCTCCTGTTTTGAGCACATACTCCCACAGTCCAGAGGACAGCACCACTGCTCACCAGGTACTACATAGTCCTGCAAACCTTAAGGCAGAAGCCATGCAGTCAGCAAAAGACTCCCTGCCTAAAGCACCCCAGTAAACTGGTACTCAGATCTACCTCAGCCCTTCCAGCATCTGGTACCTGCACATGAGCAACAGATGAGAATCTCAAGCTACATTTGGAATTTCACCCCAGCTTTATGCCTAAATTATCTTTAGTTTTACAGCACACAAAGGATAGAGTTGTCAACAACCTCAGCAAATTCCTCCTGCAGAACAGATATTGATACACTGATGTTCTCAAGTGCCTTTCAGCAGAGGAGGTGTGTTACAAACCCAGCTCACAGACTGCCAGGAAAGGCTGCAGGCCTTTTCTTACAGATTCAAAAGCCAAGGAAAGGAAGAACTGGTCCCACCTTTACCATCTCCAGATTTCAAATTAAACCAATGTGGAACCACTGAAAAGCCCTTTTGAAAGTGTCAGCCATTAACCACTAAAGCAATAGAAATGGACCCACAGTTTGACCCAAATCCGACTCATCTGATTGGTCCTCCACAATGTCACAAAACTGTCCAGACTCTAAATATGACCAGACAGCAGACATTATGTGTGTGTCTATCATACGGCTATCCCATTTGAATGCCAAGAAATGAGTCTGGATGCAAAGAAAGTTCTTGTTAACTTGGTAAGAGTTAACTCAGTAAGAACTACATCCTAATAGGCAGCATTAATTTGCTGCATCACAAGACCTGCTTGACTTTTATGCAGAAAATAAAAATTCTACTCTGTTTCCAGCTGACACACCTGAACAATGGGATGTTATCCTGAGGGACCTGGACAAGCTTGAGGAGTGGCCCATGGGAACTTCATGAGGTTTAACAAGGCCAAGTGCTGGTGCTGCACCTGGGTCAGGGCAACCCCCACTATCAGCACAGGCTGGGCATGAACAGACCCAGAGCAGCCCTGCCCAGCAGGACCTGGGGGTGCTGGTGGGTGAGAGGCTGGACATGCCCCGGCCATGGCACTCCCAGCCCAGAGAGCCAAACGTGTCCTGGGCTGCAGCCAGAGCCCTGTGGGCAGCAGGGGAGGGAGGGGATTCTGCTCCTCTGCTCTGCTCTGGTGAGACCCACCTGGAGCATCCAGCTCTGGGGTCCCAGCACAGGAATGACAGGGAACTACTGGAGAGAGCCCAGAGGAGGCCACCAATATGATCAGAGGGATGGAGCACAGCTAGGAAAGTTGAGATTGTTCAGCCCGGAAAAGAGAAAGTTCCAGGGTGACCTGATTATGGCCTTCCAGTATGTGAAGGGAGCCCAGAAGGAAGATGGAGGAGGACTACTCGCAAGGGACAGAACAAAGAAAAATGGTTTCAAACTGAAAGACAGTAGGTTTAGATTAGATATCAGCAAGGAATTCTTTACTGTGAGGATGGTGAGGCATTGGTACAGGTTGCCCAAAGAAGTTGTGGATGCTCCATCCTTGGCAGTGTTCAAGGTCAGATTTGACAGGGCTTTGAGCAACGTGGTCTAGTGGAAGGTGTCCCTGGCCATGGCAGGGGGACTGGAATTAAATCATCTTTAAGGTTGCTTCCAATGCAAGCCATCTTACGATTCTATGATTCTATTTTACACACTATGTAGCACCATGCAAAACTGGAGTACTGATGTCTTCAGGCATTGTATTATGCAGTATTAACAGCTTTTTGACTTATGAATACCACTTTTACAATGGTGGGTAACAAAGCAATCACCTTACTTCAATCTGGATGCACAGTACTGGAAGACTTCTGTTACACAACCTGTACATGACTCCAAAAATTGGCTCAGAAGCATGCAAGGTAACCCTGCCCTACCTCTAAACAAGTTGTGTAATGACACAGCTTGGAAAACAAGAAACAACTGAAAGAAAAGCAATACTAAAAGAAAAAATTGTCAAGTCCTAGCCTCTTTTTTCTGACCTTTTGGCTTTTCCTATGAAGCTATTCTATTAATTTGCTAACATTGTACAAATAGTTATTGCTTCGTTTATGATGCTATCAGCCAGTGCTGGTTAGCTCATCTTTTCTTCAACTCTTGTGCTTTGTAAGCTGAAGCCCACTGCTATCCCTCTAGTGCAGCATTTCTTGTACAGATTGCTTCAGTAATACACAGAACTGGGAAATATCCCCTCCTCCCACACAGATCCTTAAAAATAAGAGTGTGAAGTCTGGCTCTCCCAACAGCCAATGCTATTTTTAAGGGCTGCGTATGTGGCAGGTAGGAGTCCCCCCACCCACCTCTCCCATTGCACCCCTATTTTGAGCAGAAGCAACTGGCTTACTCCAGTGTCAGATGAAACTCTCACAATTTTTCCTGATAAGCACCACGCATGAGTGTCATGTCGAGGTGATCAGGAAACCACAGGTTTCTGTGCCCCATTCCAAATCAGACACAACCTCTATCACCAGAGCACACTGCTGTAATTGTTTGCTATTATATCCCCAAAACAAGGTGCAAAGAGGGCAGTTTTGTGTAAGGTGGCAATGGTGGTCTCAGCTGGTCTCAGTTCCATTTCTAGTGCTCTTCTATGGCCTTTAGTATACACTACTTAGAGGACTTGGTCCAACTCTTCGTACAAATCTAGGTTTCATTTTTACTGAAAGCTTCACCACTGCAGCAGGTCCTGAGAAAAGACAATCACTTGGTCAAGAAGGTTTTTGGAAGAATCTTGGTACAAATGTGAATGCAAGCTGGGCAGCATCAGACAAGAGAAAAGAGCCTACTGTAGTTTACCCCAGTTCAGAGGGATGAGCTATGTGCACAGAGATAGTTCCTTCAGCCTGACACACTCAGGTCACTTCTGGACATAACCACCATAGAAACTGCTGTGACCTTATAGCCTATGAGAAACGTTGCCAGAGAAAAAAGGTAGAAATCATAGATACACAGTCTTACCAAGAATCTAGCTGTACCAGACAAAGGTCATCCATCCACATCACCAGCACATTGCTGCCACCCACATCCTGCTCTCTGATCAGCAGAGGTACACTTGTATGGAGAGGAAGAAAGGTGACCAAGATACCTTTTCCTTGTCATGATCAAAATTTGCTTTACAGGACCATAACAAAGTTGAACGAGAATATATCTCTGGTCTAAGATGTCCAAACTGTTTAGGGAGTGCAGAAAAGAGTTGTTCCCTGAAGGAGAGTTACATCTTAGCAGTCAATGCACTTCTCTAAACCATGGCAAACCTAGGTTAAAATCTGTGTCACTCAGTATTTAGATGAGAAACAAGAGTCATATTCCTCCCTTATTCTAGACATACCTACATTAAAAAAATTAGTAGGTATAATCACCATCTATTATCAACCAATGCTGTCATTATGACCTTAGAGAAGCAGAGAGTTCATCCAAACTGGATTACCCGAACATAATGTGCAGTACTGGCACAAAGGAAGAGATGCACCTAATTGTGGAATACACCATGTTTGTAAACTATATCCTAGATGAACCTTCTCTTTTTTTTTTAAGGAAATAAAGGGAATGAACTTTGGAAGAAAAGAAAACTAATCCTGGATTCCCATTTAAAGGTTTCAAAAATATTTTGACTTACAGGTATGTACGGTTTACAACACAAGTCTAGAGAAGCAAAACCCCCTGAATTTGTTTGGGGTTTTTTCTAACCAGCAACAAGAAGACGGAGAAAACTGAAGGGCATGATGCCCAACGTGCCATGGAATATAGATCATCAATACCAAAACTGGCTTTTTAGCAGAGATGAGTGTCAATACATTGATATGTTCAGAGAAGCTTGCAGAAAGCCCTGTTAGCAACTGAGCAGGCTGTGAGCTGCTGTGGTCATCATGGAAACCATTGCACATTTTTTCACAAGAGAGCATTTCTCTTAACTTCTCTAAAAGGGGAAAGGCTGCTGATCTTTTTAACTGGAGGTAAGGTTATCAAACAGCTGCTCAAAAATCACAACAGCAGCTAATGACAGCACAAGTCTATTTTCTGGTGTGTACATACAATAATTATCAGTTTGCTCTAATGTAATGTTCATTGTAAAACACATTAAAAATTATAGTAGGTCTTAGGGAATCTCAGAAAGTATAAATAAAAATGGCTTCTATCCCAAACAGATGTGAATATGTAGGTATTTTATTTAAGATACTTGGAGAAGAAAGCAGGTTTCCCTTGTTTGAGTACAGCCTGTCAGCTGAACCATTCCTGACAGAAAGGCAACAGACACAAGGGAGTTGTTCAAACACTAGGGAATCACCCCACATTAAAAGCTGCCTTGGGAAAGGCACAAAGAGCTTTGGAGAGTCTCACAAGACTTTGCCAGCCTGCAAATTCAGATGCAGCAGAGAGAACCAAGATTTTGGTATGAGGAGACAGTCTTTACTACTTTTGTATTTGAATGCTTTCTAAATAACTATTGTTGTGCAATCCCTAAAGATCTAAAAGCTGCATTTGCAGAAAGGATTTGACTACCATAGCTGCCTAACACCTGACAGCCTGCAGTAATGCTGGCAGCAACCTTCGGATCATGCCTGACCAACAGGATCTCCACCTGAGGGTAGGAACAGCAAACTCATGACCACAAGAATGTTCTACAGATCCCCACCAACACTGATCCTAGGACACTTAATCAGGAATGTTGGTATTTTGGTGGAGGTTAAGATAACCTACACAGATCATTAAAGAAGGAAGATATTTAACTGGAGATGTACTTTTTCTGCATGAAGAGAAGTTTCTAGTAACTCTCTGTTAGAGTCACAGCGCTTCAGTTTGCTTCTTTGCCACTGTGTGGGAGGCTTTGAAAATGCAGAGCTTACTCATCTTCACGGGACTGATAAAGAGACACCTAGGCAACAAAGCTTAAGGGAAGTAAAATGCCAAAAGTAAATTATTGCATGGACTGCAAAATCCATGAGAGGTGGAAAGGGACAGCTTCCAGTCTTTTGTTGACTGGCTCAAAGCAGTTTGTTCTCCACTAACCAAATGAGCTCGTGCACAGTACCTGGTTTTACTGATCAGAGGGCCTGGGTTCACATGTGGGGGATTTCCATCATACAGGGACAGGCAAGTAACTTACAATCAAAGTTGCAACAAAAACTGGCACCTGACCCTGCGGGTCTCTTCACCATGAGTTTAAGTCCAGCAAGGACTCCTTAAGGCATCCCACTGTTGCTTATGAAGGGAATAGTGGTGCTTTGCACCAGCAGCTTGCTTTCTCAAAATCAAAATAGCGCTTCACGCTACAAAATCAATAACACAGCACCCTCCCAGGACCACGGCTTTTAAAACTGAGACCCTCATGGTTCTTAAATATTTGCACGTGCTTGATCAGAGGTGAAGCTACAGAGAATGGGAAAGTCAGACTAAGGTTATGACTGGGTACCTGTAACAGTAAAGGAAAACCCCCTTTAGTCCCTGCTACTGCAGGTGATCATCATATTCTAGAGAACTAGTGTCATGAACTACATCTTCCATCTCAGTATGTGATCTGATTATGTATCAGTCAAAAAGAATAGACTATTGACATTTAATGGGGAAAGACAAAGGTTAAATCAAAATAATTGGTATAAAATGGCACTATTAAAAAAAGGAGGAAACACTGCTCCAGTTACTCTGGTTTTGAAACAAAAACAAGTCAACTGATGTATTTAATATGCTGACATAAAAGAGGAAAATTATGCATAAGACTTCCCCCCCCCAATAAGTTCAATGTAAGTGGAGAAAACGCCAGATCCAATACCCTCTTCTAATATTTAAATATACTTGAAAGAGTTGGTAAGAGACGTAATTTGATGATTTGACTGAATTTTTGCTCTTCTCTGGTCTGCCAACTCTTCTGTTATACAAAAGCCAGATTCAACTTTGTATAATTTTAGAAGTCACACAGCTGTGTCCCTAGCTGGAGGCTATTTCAGTTACTGAGGGCTCCAAGTTGAAGATGCAATAGTTACGTGTTTGTTCTTCTGGAAAAGAAGGTCCCACTGAGGAACTGCAGCAGATGAGCTATCAATTAATCCTTTTTGTAGTTGAAGTTCTAAGTGTGAAGGTGAGTATTACTGAGTCATTCCTTGCAGGACTGAAAGCCCTAGTTCATTCTGGCATAATTAAGTTTCCTCTCCATAGAGAAAGAGAACAAGAAAAACAGCAGAAGTGAAGAACAAAACATACGTGCATGCTACAACAAAGCTTTTTTAACACGCACAGTTACAAATTCCTGTGCCATTTTGTAACTGTCAAGTCTTAATTAAAATACTACATTTCTCTGACTCATGGTCAGAATGTAGGATGCATGTACAATATTCACATGAATATTAATCTTTTCCCAGGTAGGAGGCTGAATTGCTCAGGGGATTTATAATCACATCGCATAGGGAAACTTCTTGGGTGTCTTTTTCTTTTTTGGACTTTTTCTTTATTCTTTCAAATTTCAGTCAGATCATTAATAATTAAGGGTTGCAAGAATCATTTCAGTTGTTTATGTGATAGGAGTCCAGCCCCTCAGAACTGTGAGGTGGAGCTCTATGTGTATTCATGAAATGGCGAAAGAAGAACACAGAAATGTGCTGGAGACATCTCTTCAAACACTAAGGAGATAACCACCTGCTCTGAAGTGCTGGAACAAACAAGGATAGTCCTCTTGAAAGCTCCCAGGTAATGACAGAAGATGGAAAGATGTTAACAGAGTGACCGTAGAAATGAGACATAATCTTTTCTAGCTACCAAGACAATCACCTGCTTAGACTATTTTCACAGGACCTTTAAAATCCTGATCCTCACCTGAAATTCTGTCTCTGTGTCACTGACTTTCAAACAAAATCTATGAACAAGCTGATGACTCAATGTGCGCAGAAAGCAACTTAGCAGAGATGCTCTTCTAGATTTGAGCATAAGTGCAGAGAAAAATGAGGATGCAAATGCATCTGAGGAAACTGTGAGAGTCATCCTGATACCTTAGAAGGAAAGGAATTAGACAAGCTAGAAAACATTATGTGATTCAAGAACACTAATAAAAATTCAGAAAGTCAGTCTCTAGAGCTCAGGAGAAAGAGGCTTAAAGGACCAGGGAGTTCAGGGAGCTCTCAACAGCTAATAAAACAGCATTACCAGACAAAAATCAGAACCTGCCCCAGTGAAAAAAACCTCCTGCGCTCTAGGAGGGCTTGAACTCTCTTCCTCAGAAAGTTTTTAAGGACAAAAATGATTGCACAGGAAAGGAATCAAAAGGCTGAAGCACAAACTTAAACATCTAGCAATGAACACACAATGACAAATAAAAGATGGATGTCACTCATAGGAAGACAGAGGTATCATCTGGCATTAAGAAGGCTGGAAATTTGATGCCTTAATTGCTTCAGGTCTTCAGTGAAATGGACAAGCAGTCAGGCAGCTGACAAAATTAATACTGGATTGTTGGAGGGTTTTTAAAGGAAAATGTTTAGAAAGTTATAAAAGAGGCTGCAGTAAAGAAAAAAAAAATTGAAAGAAATAATCACCTTATCTGTCTGTTAAGTCAGATGGCTCTGATAAATATTTATCCTCAAGTTCTAGGTTGCAACACTGATAATCACTAAGCACTAAGAACTTGAGAAACAGGCAACGTGCTTGAAGGTTTGAAACAGGCAAAACAAGTATTTATGCTTAAAAAATAGTAAGAGAAAGCCTTGGATAATTATAAAAGCACTAACTTGACACACACACACACACCAGTTCCCGGGGGATTAAAGACTGGAACAAATAATCAAATTATTTGCAAATCTTCTAGAACATGAAAGGAGAGAAATAACTGTGAGTATGGTTTCATCAAGAGTAGAACTGTGTCAAATGCATTTAACTTCCTTCTATGACAAGCCAAATTATTCTAAGGGGTAGAGAGAGAATAATAGAAGTTTTATACCCTGTGATCTGGATGAAGCTGTTAAAATAGATGCAAACATACTAGAAAAGAAATTATAATCATAGTAGCCAAATTCAAATAATGTATCAAACAAGATGCCCCAGGCAACTCTGGTAGCACATGAGCCATCAGCTTTGGTGCCACAGAGTTTTGTCACAGATAACTTGAATTATTTGCTCACGTTAAAAGGTAAGGAAGAGACAAACAACGAAATTAAAAAAACCCAAATTCTATAGGAACAAGTGAAAAGCCATATTCAGCTGTAATCCAACACAAAGACAGGCCATGCAACATCAGACAAAACCCTTTTTCAGAAGGAACCTCAGCTATGGAAAGTGTATAAGGCTAACTATGCTTCAGTGATAGCCTGTGATAAAAAAAAACCACCACCGCAGCAGGACAGCCAGTATATCTTGGGATATCAGGACCACAGGCAGAAGAACAAAGTCTTGGTTGCTTTGTAGTGCACATGAGCAGGCTCTCAGCTGGATTTCTACAGTCAGCTTTGGACACAGCACTTCAGGGAAAACAAAGAAATGAGTAAGAGAGAGAATTTAAAAAAAAAAAAAAAAAGCCAGGCTGATGGAAGAGTGCCTAAAAATCCTGTCAAGAAGAGACTAAAAGAAAAAGGGTCACTAGTTAACACAAGAAGAGCAAGTGGGGCTTTGTCCTGTTTTTGCAGTAGCCATTTACTATTCCACTACTCCTTGTCCTAATCATGGGACATGAATTTATACAGAACAAGAGAGACCTAGAGCAGAGGTAAGGGAAAGTTTTTGGATAGAAAAGGCAGTTAAGCCCCAGAGCAGGCTCCTGGAAAGTTCCAATTCCTGCATTTTTTGGTTTAAGGGAATTTTTGATCAATAGTTGTCAGCAGTGGTCAAGGTAAAGCAAATAATGACATTTTGCTATCAAAACTAAACCACTGTTTCAGTAAGAATCATCTCAAAGCATGTCATCCTTCCAATTCAGCAGAATCACAAAACAATGCTGAACTGAGCCATCTCAAGGACTTTCTACCCTCTCAGAAAAAGAGAGACACCCACGGACAGGTGTTGTTGAATCTCTTGTCCCTTGTTTGTGCATTTTTCCATAAGGCACAGAATTCAACTGTTTTGTTTGCATACTCTACAAAATCACAGCAGAAGCTAATTTCTTCTTAAATACTAGTGGCGTTCTTCACTTTCCATGTCATACTGAGAGTTTTGATCCAAATCCTTGCTGCTCAGAAGTGAAGCCATTGTTAGATGAAAAAGCACTTACAGTCCAGATAAGACAAGAGAAAAACTATTTTGCTTTTCCAGATGCAAAGCAACAACAACAAACAGTTCTTGAAAATTTGCAAAAATCCCCAAGAGAAAGTCCTGATTGTGACAGATACTGTAAAATCTCTTATAAAAACAAAACAAGTAACCTCTAGAAGAAAGTAGTATTTCTAAATGCAATATATTAACTCTGCACTTAGGGTAACAGGCAAAATCTAGGAACATGAACACCATATGTTATCTTTCTGTGGGCATATAGATAGATAAAACCATAAGATTTTTTTTTAAATCCAACTTTTTGGTTCTTAAACACTGTTTTCTAAAAGAAGAGTGTTTATACAGTTATAGAAAATGTCACAACCTTTTCCTTTTGACTTCCCAAATCAAGACTACTTATTTTTAAATCTTACTTTCATGAGATGGAAATACCAAGACTTACTATACACCCACTTTCAAAAAGTATATATAAAAATATTTGATGCAAAGTTTCCCAAGGAACATTTTCACACGACAAATAATACCAATAACTCCTACTAAACTAACAAGCTATCCTCAAGTTGCCTTGAGAAAAAGTCTTCATTTCAAACAATTTAGAATAAACCATTTAAGTCCTAGATACCATTATTACTATTTACGAATTCAGAGCTAATTTCTAGCTTTTGCATCTTTTCTGATATTCATCCCTAGTTCCACACAATTATGTTAAAATGTCTGGTAGAATCAGAGGGCTCTACAACCATCACAACATGCTGCAGTCCTACACAACACATTTCATAAAACTTTTGTCTGCAAAACATCAAAACCGTAACAGGTATCTTACAGTGAAGAAGAAGTGAAACCTTGAGCCACAGCAGCTCAGAAAAGGAGCAAAGCAATACTCCATCCTACCTGTTGAAGCTGCAGTCGGACTTTGCTAATGGCTCTAATCCAATGGGCTCTTGCTACAGGAAACGGTGGTGGCTCGATGTCACCCTGGTAGCTTGAAAGCAAGAAACAGGAAATCACTACATGAAAGACACTTACCTGCAGCATTAAAGATTCAACCACATAGTGCAATTACAGCTTCACCTCTGCAGGAACCAACAGGCTCCAGTCAGCACAGCCACTCCTGTGCTCTGGGAAGTAAGAGGCTAAAGCAGAGGTTTCCTTAAACTCAGGAGCCACCTTGGAAACTGATGAGCTGAAAGACATGAGCTGTACACAATCCAAACCCAGGAGGAAGATGATGCTTGTGTGAACATCAGGAAAGCAGTCTACGACACCAGATCAAGCCAACGCAACACACTGTTATCGTAATTACAGACGTAAAGAGATGGATAGATTTTATATCCCCCTGCTTGTTGTAGTTCCCTTCTAGCCACTGCTCCTTCCTACTCGTCCTGCTACAAAATTTACAGCCCCTCTTAAGCGGAAACCCTGGCCACAGGATTCAGCCCTGAGTTTCCCCTGTACATTGAGCTCTTTCATACAGCTTTTCAAGAGGATAGGCAGATCTGTCAGGAATGCTCCCCCCCCACAGCACATCCTGCAATCCCTAACCTTGCAATACCTTGGGCTTTTGGTTGCATTCCTGCTTTTGTACGTTGCTGAAGTGTAAATCACAAAAACAAACATCTTTTCCTGCCTGCAAAGCATCCACCCCACACTGCTGACTGTATCAAACAACCCCATAGATGAGGCCAACACACATCCATGCTACAGGTCCAGCTCAAGTGCAGCTCTAGGGATCAACACTCAGAGCTCAATTCCGTGCTAGCTCCATGGAGACAGGGCAGCACTATCAGAGGGTGGAGAGAAAAGGGAGCCAGTGAGGCAGGAGCATCCAAGTTAGATGCCTAAATTAGCCTGAAATAGACTATGTGAATAACCTTTCCTGTGAACAAATATAGGCCAGCCATTCTGGGACAAGACTCCTGCTGCTCTGTAAGGAAAAGAGGAAAGTGAATCAGAGCTTAAAAACAGTTTAACACTTTTGTCGTCTTGTTTTCCTCTTTTCATCTTTAGTGTAAGGCTTGCCTACACATGAACTCTTGTTGTTAATTCTATCATCCAAGCACAGTGACACCAGCTGTACCCTCCAAAGGGTACAGACAGGCAGACATCTTCCCATGGATCTAATGGAACCAGATTAAAAAAAAAAAAAAAATCCCTCATGCTTAGGAAAGCAAAACCACATCTGTGGGCTGCAATGACTTGATTACCTCAAGGAAAAATATTACTCCCAAATTTAAGTACTGAAATTTGAAATTTCTGTAAAACCTGTGCAAAACCCAGCACTCTACTCCCCCAAACTTAGATGAAATTTTGAAGCCTGTTTACTTTTGAAGCCTGTTTTCAATACTGTTGACAGCTTGGAAAGCCAAAGTACAAGGACAAGAAAAGCTACCACAGTGAGTCAGAGCAACATGTCTATTCATGCTGTAATTCTCTACAACCTACAACTACATAAACACTAACTCTAATGGTGGTAGTCTACTACACAAGAATGGAACTAGTGAAGCTCTAACCACGAAAACACATAATTCTTGGTTGAAAAAAACTTGATCCCACACGAGCAATGAAAGCAGCTATTTTGGGGCCAGAGTACATTCCTCAAATCAGAAACAGCAAAAGAGCTCCAAGGTGATGCTCTTCTTTATGTGCACACAAAACCCACAGTTTTAGCAAGTGTTCCTCTTTGGACACAAGGCAAACATAGCTTCAGTTTAGCCAATGTGCTGTAAGTAACTGGTTGTCTACAACAGATGTTTCACAGATCAGCAATATCAACTCAGTTGTCAGAAAAGGCTGCAAGAACAACGGGAAACAGCCAACAGAAGAATCCTCTTTGAACTAGCTGAAGATAAATTGGTAATAGTTTCACCTACCTTATCTGGACTCCTGCATCAACATCCTTGGGCTTCTCAAGTTCCAGAGGTAACTTAGCTGCAGAATGGTCTGCAGGTTTTTCCTCAGTTTTGCAGACCTTCTCCTCCTCTCCTTTGCCATGAGGCTCCTCTTGCTCCTTAAGCCATGCCTGACCATCCTTCTGGTAGCTGCTTGAACTGTGATAAGAGTGATTCGACTGCCTTTCCTGGTGATCATCTTCCTGCTCAGAGCCATGGGCACTTCCATGGGAATGTTCCAGCTCACTGAGGTGAGAGCTTTCCTGGCTGACATTGCAAGAGGAGCCATATCTACTACTGCCAGCAGGACTATGAGAGAATAAGAAAGTCCATCAGAAAAAACAGTGGGTTGGAAAAACACAAAATAATCTGCACATCTAAAAAACTGAGCAGGACACTAAATATTACTGAAAAGGCATGCTACGAAATTATACTTAACTACTATATTCTTATGATTATTATGCAAATACAGACTTGTGAACCTCAAAAGTTTGGTAGGCAGTAGAAATACTTGATACACAGTCTACCAGTATATAGACCTTATACATTTTTTGTATATAAATATATATATATATATATACACACACACTCATGTATGCTCTATCATTGGTCTTTCTTGCACCAACTACTGCTTCACCTTACATCAGCAAGAAACTGTGGTGAAGATATTCTAATAACCAGATGGGAATAAGAATGCAAACACAGCAATCCAGAGTCAAAGTGTTTCTTGCAGCTGGGGTCTTTATCACATCCACTTAAGATGACTATTGTTAAAAAATAAAGTTAACTTTGCTTTTATATATTACAAGTTCATGATAAAATATGTTGCAGTCAAGATTAAGACTGTCAAGGCCTTCAACTTACAACCTTTTACAAAAGTGGAGCAATTTTTCACATGAAAGCCACATGTCTCACTCCAGTATAGCCTTCTCAATAATTTATTTTATATAAAACCCCCAGCTTCACAGGGGTGTGACCTCTGTGATTCAAGACACCACTTTCAGGACTGAATTCCTAGAATCCTCAAACAACATACAGCAGATAGAAATTTGTCATGTAGTCAGGAAAACTATGGCCAAGAATTAAGCAACACTCATAGTTTTCTCTTGAAGTCTTAGAAGAATTTGGAGCCAGGAAGTTCTGTGAGTGCAGAGTTGCAACCGTATGATAAAGGAACAAGTTTCACTTATATTACACAGAATTGTATATATACTTAAATATAAGTTTAGCAGGTCTCTGTTTTGCTCTTTCAGGGCAACTGTGATTTATCATATGCACAGGGCCAAATACACTCATGAAATACTCATACCTTCCTCTAGGGACTTTCATAACTGCATGAAATAAATTTTGCACTGATTTTAGGAAGACCAAGCATTAGAATACCTTCACCAATACTTCTGAAAGTGTTTTAATATATTCAAAAGTGTGAAGTGAACCTAAGTAGTTCTATAATGTATCGTCAGCAAGTTAGATTTCTCTCCAAAATTTAAAACCTTTACCTTGCATTTTGAGAACAAAATGTTCCTCCCTACCAATATATTTTACCTGTTACTTTTTTCTTAGCAAATACAATATTATTATCGCTAAACTAGAAAGCAAAGTAAGTTGTATGCAGCAGAATTAGCACACAAATACTATAACTTCTGAAAGGCTAATGAAATCAGCACTAAAAACATCTAATTCAGTGGGACACATGAGAACATGGGAAATTAAATTACACTTACAGAAAAGGAGTGGAAAAAGGTGAGAAATGGTCCAAAGGCTGGTACATAACTAGAGACTAGTTTGCCATATTTTCTGTGACAGCCACGAGTGACATCACAAACACTGACAACAGGTAGGGGACTGGGACTGAGCTACAAACATCAGACACCAAGGCCACTCTCTACTGCTGCAGCATTGCATTATAAATGGTCAAATCCCATTTATTATGCCTCATTTGTAACTAGCCTTTTCTCATTTAGTTGTTCCACGCTATGCAGATCTGCAGCCAGTGTGTCAGGATGCAGTATTGCTCCATCCGGAGCAGAATCAAGCCCAGCTTCTCTCTCCTCAGGCTTGTCTGGCACATGCTCCTCTGCCTGATCTTCTTTCTGCAGTTCACCTGAAATCACATTCTCCTGATCTTTGGACTCTTTCTCAAGCTTCTCTTCCAGCTCTTTGCTGGATGTATCATCAACAGTGCTTGCCCCAGATGGCTCTTCAGAACGTTCATTGTCTACAGCATCAGGCTGCTTTGAAGACAACTTCACTTCTATATTTGCATCAGTCACTTGATCCGAGACTGCAGATTTTGAGTTTTCTTCCGAACTGACTGTTCCTAACACTTTGTCATCTGGTTTTGATAAAGCCTGTGGTGGTACGTGTGGTTCCTTTCTGGCA
The DNA here is from genome assembly GCA_017589585.1 of Phylloscopus whistleri. Taxonomy (NCBI): domain Eukaryota; kingdom Metazoa; phylum Chordata; class Aves; order Passeriformes; family Phylloscopidae; genus Phylloscopus; species Phylloscopus whistleri. The sequence continues at coordinate 372,799 of JADMLD010000713.1, forward strand.
GAGGTCTCCTTGATGTCTTTTTGCCAGGGAAAGGAGAAATCTAGCTTTTTCCCAAATACTGGTCCTTGGGCATTCTCTGGCTTACTCACCTTTTCTTCACCACCTCCTTCAAATAGAGACATAGAGAGTTTCTTAAAACTGGACACAAGGCCCTCATCTGTTCCTGCTTTATTAGCAGCAGGTGACTGCTGAGAGAAGAATGACCCAAAAGGTTTTCCACTATCAGAAGATGACATGAAGCCAAATTTTGGCAAACTGGGTATGTTCGGTATTTCAAAGACAGGTTTACTATTGCTTGTATCTGCAGCAACATTATTAGCTTTACCCTGTTTCTTCAAGTCAGATTTGGAAGCAATCCCTTCTGGAGGCACCTCAACAATTGTTAAATGTTTTTCCTGTTCAGCAGTTTGATTTTCTACCTCACTTGTCTTCTCTTCATTCAGCTCAGGCAGATGAACACTGGGCTCATGAGCTGGAGCTGTGGGTTTGCTGTCATTACTACTGATCAAGTCCTGCTGATCAATACCAGCATTGGCCTGATTCCCTGTAACAGCAGGCTCTGATTCAAGCGTAGCACTCTCATCTAACTGGGAAGAGTTTGTGTCTGCTCTGTTAGTTTGGGCTTCCACTTCCAGTGCAAACTCATCAGTAGAGCCAGTGTGAAGGATGTCAGTGGCTGCCTTCTCTGCAGGAGCAGCTTCTTCTTCTGTACCTGAAGGCCCCACATCTGGTTGGAAAGTACCTACATCAGCCTGGTCAGTGGCCTCAGCCTGCACTGCATCAATTGCACCACTGAGATCAGACTGGCATGGCTGAGTAGCTACCACCTCAGAGGGCTGTGCTTCACTATCCTGATGCAGCACCTCAAGGGCTTCATTCTCACTAGAGACTCCTGTTTCTGGAGTGACACTCAAAGGTTCCTCTTTAGAGGTTTCCAAGCTCTTTTTCTCATCAGTTTCTGTTTTCATAGGAGAATCTTTTGTGGAGTTCTCTTCTACTGAAACAGGTACTACATCCTTCTTCACAGAGGTAGAGACATCTCTTTTAGACTCTCTGGCTGCAGCCGTATTTTCTGGCTCCCTTGACTCTTTAGCTGGAACAGACCCAGTGATATCTTTCATACCAGTGCTTTGAGGTTTAGGGGTGGATTTTGGAGGCATCTCTTTTGGAGATTCTTTTGGACCTTTGAAGATGCCGAATATATCATTTGTGAAAGCCGGTGCTGGGCCACTTGGGAGGGATGAGAAACCAAAGAATGAGGAGCTTCTCTTCTGTGCAGGTGGAGGTGCAGTAGCTTGAGGTTGAGAAAAGAAACCAGAAAATGTTTTAGGTGGTTTCATTTTTGTCATGAAACTTGAAAACATTTCAACTGAAGAATCCAGAACCGATTTATCACTCTCAGGTTCCTTTGGTTTGTTTTGCAAATTAGGTGCCTCCGGCATTTTAGGAGGAACATGTGGCTGTTGTGCCCTTTGTAATCTGTCAGTTTGTTCAGGTACTTTTTGTTCTGGCAACTCATTCTGTGCACGTACTTCTTCAGGGGCCACTTCATTTTTCATGTCATCTATACTATTTAAGTCATTTAGACCCTGGGAATCCATCTTATCACCTGAGGCCATGCTATGATCAACCTTTTCAGAAGTTTGCTCTTTGGAAGAATAAAGCTCTTCATCAGTAGGAAATGCAGAACTGTTCAATTTCTCTGTATTACCCAACACATCTTCTTCTGCCCTTGGGGACATACTCTGTTCGTCCTGAGAACCTTCCTGCACAGTGGAAGTCTGAAGACAAGGACCAGGACCAGACGAATTGGTTACTGCAGTGTCCTTGGTCTGTGAAAGCTTTCCTAAGCCACTCTCTTCACTGGCCTGTGGAAGCTTCTCTGAGCCACTCTCTTCACTGGTCTGCGGAATCTTTTCTAAGCCACTCTTTTCATTCACCAGTAGAAGCTTTCCTAAGCCACTCTCCTCATTGGCCTGTGGAAGTTTTCCTAAGTCACTCTCTCCACTGCTCTGTGGAAGCTTTTCTAAACCACTCCCTTCAGCTACTGCAGCAATACTTGCTACATTTTCCACTGTCAGCTCTTCTGATTTATTTTCTGGGATCATGAGATCATTAGACGTTTGTTTGCCAGTCACTGCTGCAATAATATCATCAACTTCTTTTTTATTGTCTGCATCTTGTTGCCTGGTGGAACTGCTGGTTTTGACACCAGAGTCAGTGGAAACACTTTGCTTCATATGTGGTTTAGCGTTCACTGTTTTAGCTGGTTTTGTATTACTCTCCTGTCTAGGAGCAGTTGGTGGCTTAGAGTTCACTGGTTTGGCTATTTTTTCCTGTCCTGGAGCAGTTTGTGGCTTTTCATCCAAAAAAGATGTCAAATTGAAGAAACTAAAACTAGTACTTCTTTGAGGTACACTCTTGTCAGGAGCTGGACCACTGGAGAAGAAGGAAGGCAGATGAAACAGCCCCTCTGTTTCTTGTTGCTTCCCACTAGCAGGAGCAGCAGCAGGTGCTGAAGGCTTTGGTTCATCTGATCCAGTGAAGAAGGAGAATATGCTCTTACTGGCTGGCTGGGATTTTGGAGCAGTGATATCAGAGAAACTGAATGGCAAACTGAAACCTGACTCTTTGGGCGTCTGGTCTGGCTTTGGTTTTGCCCGATTAGCTGTGTCTCCTACACAACCTCCCTGTTGCTTTGGTGTGACCGTGGGTGTGCTGCTTTGCTGCCCAGCTGGCTGGCCCAGCTGGCTTCCTCTGGGACCTACACTCACTGGCTTCTGTGGAGTATTTCCAGGAGGCACTTTCCTGCTCTCAGGAGACCCCTCCACAGCTTTTTTGCTTTGTTGTTCCTGTTGCACTCTGGGGCTAGGAGAGACCTGCTTGTCCATGCCTTCTGTTTTCACCTCTTCTCTGGGGGTAGAGGACAGACATGGCATACTGGCACTCTGAAGACCTCCAGACTTCTCAGCTTTCTGCCTTGGCTCAGCCACAGTTCTGCTAATGGGTTTTGGCAGAGTTGTAGTATTTGAGGTTGGTTGAGAAGACACAGGCTCCACTTTGAAGAGCTCTCCAAGGGATCCAAATAAAGATGAGATGCCTGAGGTTTCCTTCTGTTCTGCCTGTTTCACCTCTTCTGGTTTATTACTTTGCCTCTTCTCCAGTTCTGGTGATGGCTCTGGCGCTTTGCTTACTTGTGTTTTAAAGAAATCAAAAAATCCAGAAGATTGGGGTTTGTTGGCAGTTGAAGTTGCAGGAGAATCTTCTCCGAGACTGAACAATTTCAGAGCACTTTTAAATAATGTCTCCTCAGGCTCAGTGGCTGGTTGGTTTTGAGTTGACTGTGGCTGACTTGGTTCATTTATGGTTGCATGCCTTTCAAGACGCCTGGAAGTTGGTATTGCTTTAACAGGTCTCTCTTCTCGTACGGGCCTGCCATCCATAGCAGCCTGGCTCAGTATAGAAGGAGATCTTGTTAACCCTGGTTTTTTAACACGGATGTTTTCAGTCTGGTGCAATTGTGGCTTTTCATTTCTAGCAGCCTCCGCATTAAGTTCTGACAAAGTATTTCTTCTTGGTTCTGATGTAACAGGAAACTTCTGCCCTGCTTGTTCTTCATCCAATTTTTTATTTGGTGTAAGTGATAAAACGTCAGTCTTATTTTCAGATGATACTGACCATGTGTCTGCTCTCTTTGAGGTAGAATCTGCTGATGTCTCAGAACCAGGGCTTGTAGACTTTCCAATTAGTCCACCCAAAGCAGAAAATAAGGAGCTAACTTTGTTCACTGGTGTTTTCTTATCTTCCTCAGTCTTTTTTGTTTCTGTTACTCTTTCAGTAGATGCTGCAGTTTCTTCAGCTTTAGAAGTAGACTGAAACAGCTGGAATCCAAAGAATCCTGATGTTCCACTCCCAGAAGCTGTTACTGGGACAGCCTTATCAACTTCCTTGGTGTGGACTTCCTTATTCAGAGATTTATTGAAAGCTGCCCTGGAATGTGTTCTGAGATCAAGGGTTAGTGGAGGCTCCTCTGAATGATTTGGCGTTTCCTTCTCAGGTCTGAAATCTACTTTGAGTTTTTGAAGTTTATAACCCGAGAAGTCTAACGGCTGCTCTCTCTGATAATAAATAGACTCCTCAAACATTTGTGAAAAAGTTTCCAAATTCATGTTCATGAGCTCGTCACTCCTCTGCAAAGCTACTGACAAATCCAGGGGTTTATTTGTTGTATAATCATCTAGACACTCTTCTTCAGCAAACCAAAACAGCTCATCTTCACTGCCAAGAGGGACTTTGAAACCACAAACAGCAATTGTGTTGTCTTCCAGTGCAGCTCTTGGAATGGAATCCATCTGGAAATTATAATCCCAGCAGTCCATGTAGGAGTAAGTTTCAGGAGCACACACATAGACATACTGTCCAGTGGGATCAGTGAGCAGGGAATACACATACTGGTTGTCACTGTACATGTAGTATCCACAATCACCATCTTCTGATGGCCACCACACACCCTGCTCAAGCATCATTATCCACTCCTGATACTGCCGGCTATAGGATGAGTACATTAAACCTTCATCCATACTTAAAGTCTCTTGGTCAATTAGTGTCCACATTGTTCCATCACAGCCAGAGGAGTAGCTCAAATCCATGGGCAACTCTTCAAATGAGTAACTGCCATCTCTTTCAAAGGGTGGAAAGTTATTGTAACTTTCATTGAGAGAATCAGCAGTCCATGTATCATTTTCTTCCAAACAAATGTCTTGAAACATTAACTGGTCAAATGACTCATATGACATCACACTTAAATCTAGACTCTGTCCATCAAAATTGGCATTAGCCTGCCAATCCATCACATTTGCATTCCCATCCTTTTTACAAAGATTCACTACCACATCATTTTCAGGCCAGTCTAAGAACTGAGGGGGCAGAACAGGGTTCTGGTTCAACACATAGTAAACTGGTACTGCTATTCCATGAGTGTCAGCCAGTCCCCCCACTTCATATTCCCATTCAAAGCTAGAATGGCTCCTTGTTTCCTGATAGGCTGAGTACTGTTCCCTAGGGTTATAACTTTTATTAGTCAAATTCAGAGATTCATTTGATCCTTTGTTTAAAGGAGTTGGAAGAACTTTAGATTCTGCATCCTGGTGAGGAATATGCCTACTATTTACAGGCTTTCCAGACAAGTCCTGTACCTTGGCTTGCAGATTTAGGGCCTCAGGGAGCACAGGATGTCCACTGTGGGGAACATGAGGAGTTGTTTCATTTACTTTTGCACTGGACAAGTGGTCAGTAGTGGAAGATTCCACTGTTTTCACATTCTCCTGCTTCTCCTTTGGTTTTGGCAGCAGATTTTTTAAGAAGCTGGATGCTTCCTGCTTTTCTCCAGTGCTGCTTTGACTGTCAGAAGCCATTCCTGAATCACTGGGTTTTGTCTCTGAGCTAGAATCCTCACCTCTATCAAAAAGCTTCATGAAGCCCAGAGAATTTGGTTTTGCCTTCTCTTGCTTACATTCAGACAAGTTTTCACTTGAGGCAAACCTAAATAAGCCAGAAAATAATCCAGGAGAAGTGCTTTTCTGGCTATCACCCTCGCTTTTAGCAGTTGAGTCTTGATTACTGGCTGTGTTTTCATTTGAAGAAATGTGAAGAAAGCCTGAAAGAAAACCTGGTGTGTGCTTCTTCTGAGTATCATCTGCACTTGGAGCTTCTGGCCCTTTGGCTGAAGAAGTGGATTCAACTATGCCTTTGCTTATGTCTGCTGCATTTACTCCTTCTTTCATCAGTCCTCCTTTTACATTTCTAGGCTCTTCTTGAGTACTCTTAGCTTTCTGCTGCTCTTCTTTGGCCTTAAGGGTAGCAGAGGAACCATCCTGGTGTTTTTCTCTGTTTACCTGGACAGTAGATAGGTTTTCTTTATTCGTGTTTCTCCTTTGTAAAAGTTCCTCCTTATTGTTTGATAAATTTGGAACTGAGCTAGATTTTCGTGAAACAGCATTTCCTGAATTACTGTTTCTGCCTTCATGCAAAGAAACAGTAGAACCCTGATGACTTTTTTGGTCTTGTGTAGGTGCTAGATTTTCTGCAGAAGAAAATTTAAATAACGATGACATAAAGCCTCCCTTCTCATTCCTCTGTTCCTGCTTTGCTGAAGAACCCAGCCCACCGATAAAAGGAAGTTTTCCAGTAAAAGGAAATGAGTGCTCTTCCTTTGATGAACTATTTTGTCTTATATCCTCCTCAGACTTATGGTCTTTAAAATGTTCTGACGTACTTTCTTTCTTCCCTTGTTCAGCAGAAGGAAGCAACAATTGACTGAAAGACTTTTTGAGTGGGCTAAAAAAGCTTTCAGATGCTGTACCCTGATCTTGAGGCTGTGACTTAGGTTCCACATTACCTCTGTTTTGTTTGTTTGCAAGTCCATGGCCTGCAGGATGCTGATCCTCTGAGTGATTTGCAGGAGGCTGCTTCCTGACAGCGGGCACACTCTCTACCAAAGTGGCACCTGGCTGACTTGTAATAGGATGCAAATCTGGTTGCTTCTGTGGCACATCTGACTGCTTGGGAGCCAAGAGACCATCAAGATTGGCTTTCAGACTGAAGGAACTGACTGAGTTTGTGATCCTGCCAAAGATGGAAGACACAGAAGTGCTACCTGCATTTACCTCTGCTTCACTTCTAGTCTCACTTTTCTGTGCCTCTGGAACAGTGCTGCTAGTCCTGGCTGACACCTCTCCAGATGGTGGTTCACTCCTTTTTGCCTCCTCAACTTTCACAGCATGGCTGGCCTTGGTGTGCTCCTCTTTTGTGACTTCTTGCTTTGGCACTTCCTTCTCAGAGAAGATCTTTAAAGGATTAAACATGCCTAAGACTGAATTCACAACTGAATGCTGGTTCTGCTGGCTGTCGGCAGAATTGCCTTGTGTTTGCTGGGAAGGATGTGGTGCAGAAGCCTTACTGTCTGTCTCAGTGGTTTCTGGCTTGTTGGAGTTTGTGTTCTGGGCTCTTTTATCACCACTCACCTGGGATGGTAGCAAAGACTGAATGGAGAACTTGGGGTCAGATTTACTATCTGTTGCCCCTCCAGAAGAACCCTCACTTTTAGCCTTACTAGCAAATACATTCAGGATTCCACCTTCTGATGAGTTTTTGTTTTCTGTATTCTCTGGAGTGGAAGACACAAGTTTTTCAACAGAGGCTGTGAGTTGCTTTGTGCTTGACCCCACTTTCTCCGTGAAAGAGCTGAACAGGGAATTCACTGTATTTTTCACCCCTGACAAGTCCGGAAGAGATTCAGTTTTGCCTTTGGTACTCTCTTCTGCAGCAAGATGTTTGGTCTGCTCAGACTTTTTAGCTTCTGCTGAATTATCAGCATTATCCTGCTTCAGTGGCACATTCTCAACATTTTTTTTTGTTTCTGGCAATGTACCAAATTTGCTGATTTCTTCCTCCTTTTCAGCCAAGTATTCAGAGACTGATTCTACCAGACACTGGAGTTCATCCATTGTGTCTATGTACTCCTCACTGGGTTCTTCAACAGGAGACAGTGTTAAATCTTGCACAGCATGACCTGCACACTTGCTCTCTTTAGTTTTATGCTTTTTATCGGAGCTACCTTTTAACTGGGAGCCCATATTTGCAGGGAAATTAGCAGTTATGTTTCTCAAATGGCTGATGTCAGAATCATACCATCTTTTTGAAAGTGTAGCCAGTTCCCCCATTTCATCATCTGAAACAGGCGAGTACTGGAACTCATCAGAAGCACTGCTGTCAAATTCCTCAAGGACATCAACAGGCACAAAAGTGTTCTCTAGCATCCTCATGTGTTTCATGTCCTCAGTGTTAGTCAGGTGAAGTGAGTCCTCATGGTTCATCTCCTGTTTGCTGGGCAACTTGCCACTTTTAACCATTAATCCATTTTTGTATGGACGCAGGACTGGATAAGCAGGCAGCCCCTTACCTTCAGAGCTACTGGTATATTTTCCAACTCTATCATATACTGGGAAATCATCAATGGGTTCAGAACTAGGTGCCAGGCCATTGAAATAAACTGTTTTCTCCCCAGGAAACTGAAGACCTCCGTTACTTAATCGTTCTCTGTCTTCAAAATTATATCGCAGCTTCTTTTTCCTTCTTCTATCAATCGTATCATATTCCTGAGGATATCTAGGGACATCAACAGACCCTGACTCCAAACACACGTTTTGGCAGCACCTTGACCTTTCACAGTGATTTAAATTTTCTCTTTTTGAGAGAGTTTGCATCTTTCTCAAGTTTTTCTCATGCCAACTTCTAGTTTTATGAGTTTTTTCTAAGAAATCCTCTATTAACAGTTTTCCTAGCTCTTCATAGTTACTGTCCTGTTCTTCTTCTCCATCTTCAGTGTCAAATGGAATGATCCTGACTCTCTCATTTCTACCTAGAGATCCTTGTCTAAAATGAGAAATAAAGGAAGTGGGAGGGAAAGGAAGAGGCAGCAAAAAAAATAGGAAAGGAAAAACAACAGTTTTAAAAAAAGCCATAGGAAGGACAGAAAAAATAGTAATGGAAAAACATGCATTAAATAAACGAAAATTAAAATCAGAAACATTCAGAAATAACAATATTGAAACCCTGCCAATCTACCACCATTACACTTCAATCAAATAGTCAAAAAAAGCAGCATGGGTTGTGAGATTCCATCGGTTATGTCTGCACAAAATTTAGAAATGCCTTTTTGAGGGAGAACAGCTTTCTGTGATCAAGTGAGGGCACACAGCCTTGGCTGCACCAGTACTCTGCTGTTGCTTTTTTAGGCATGCTGAGAAGAAGTCACTTTTTGCAGCAACAGGACTACTTTGAGATGCAGTGCCCACACACACCATTCCACTATGCTGTGCCTGCATTTCGGTTGCCCTGGGCTGCAGACTTTGTTTCAGCAGTATTCATAAAGCACACAGGGACCCTGTATCTCCCAGGGGTGGCAAAAGAGCAGAGATTTCATCTGCAGACTTAGGAGTCACTGGGCTCCAGACAAGTGGGGACAAAATGCAAACTGTGGGCATAAGCAACAAGAGGAGTTTCAGCTATTTCACCATTACCCTTTGCTGGGAGAGTTCTTGCAGAAGCCAATGGCCCAAATACAAAATTAAGATTCTCAGAGCTGTTACTGGACCAGAAGGCAGAACAAAACAGTGGTCCTTGTTATTAGCCAATCATAAGCCTCAGATGCTTTTCAGGATCTGTATACCTCCCACTTACAATGCATCTGAACAGATCCAGCAATTTATACTTGTCCATTGTGGGAGAATGGATTAAACTGTGAAACAATCTGATGCTTCCTAAGAACCCAAGTAAATGACCCTTGCAATTTTGGGATTAATTCTTATCCCTTGTTCAGCAGGATTATCTCAATTGTCCAAGAGCCCCAAGTATATACCAAGGAAATTTCTTCTTGATCTAAACCTCACAAGGACAGCTTCTGACAATCTACACACAAACAAACAGGTAGAAAGTGGATGTAAAAACATCAAAATGATCATCTGAAAGATGCAGCTCTACCTCACATCACCCATTGCTGAGAACTAAGGCGCATGAGAGTATGTATGTCCCTGACCATGTAGTGCCAGAGAAAGGAAAAGACAGAGGGCACACAGGCATTTTGTGGATACTGCTAATGCAAGAGTCTTCACCATGAGACTGACACAGAGCACACCAACACAGGATGCAGATGGGACAGCCCTGAAAGAGAGATGGCTCATTGCATTTTCTACTGCTGCTTTAGTGCTGTGTTTCCAGCAATATTAGCTAACTTATACTAACTGGAAAGATGCTCGTTACTTTAAATGAGTCCTGTTATACACAGTTTAGAACACTTACTACGCTTCTTGCTCACTGTTTTAAGCTGGCAATTGAAATAATTTTCTTTTAAAAAGATTCTCAGGACCACCACAGTTACTGGATCAAGCCCTTCAAAAACTCAGCTGAAGGCAATGGGAGCTACATAAATGTCTAAAGAGCCTTTATCTGTAGATGCTGAACCAAAAAAAAATACTAATTTAGACAGAAAGCAAATGACTGTTCTTTCTAACTGAGCTTCCTTCCCTGTGTGTTTCCTCTGCTCTTTTACAAGGTATCCCTTTTTCTAGAAATAATGAAAAGAAACCCAACACATGAGAGGAGAAAAATACATCAGCCCAACATTTAACTACTACAAACCTAAAAAACAGCTGAGGCAAACAGAGAGTATTAGCTGAAATGTATCACAGGAATACTTCAAAGCAACAACAGTGGGGAGACAGGCAGAGAGTTGCAGAGAGGATAACCTACTCCTCTGACAGATCTAGAGACTCAGATGTGTACTTTAGGACAGTGTGGCCTCTCACAGTGGAATCTATGCTATCATACTGAGCAAGACTAGGGAGGTATGGAGGACAAACAGTTAAAGAAAATGAGCATTGCAAAGAAAAGTCAGTGCTTAAACAAACAAACAAACAAAACCAACCCAAAACTGAGGGAAAGATGTCTGCTCTTCTAAAACCAAACTGGTTGCTGGCAGCAAAACACACTCCAAGGACAAATAACAATATTGCTTGTCATCCTTACGAAAGGTTGGAAGAAAATACATTACTTCTATCAAAGGAATATGATCACATGTAATAGCTAAGGAAGAGAAGCAGAACTTTTTCATCCAAACTCAAATATTGTAAGAAAAAAACCCCAAGTGTTAGAACATGAGTTTCAACTGAGGCATTTTGCCACTGACAACCTTTTGCCCAGTTCAAGACGGATTTTAGCAGGTTTTTGTCTGGTTCTTCTGGGCCTGCCCGGAGAGCCTCCTACAAGCCCTCACTTTCACCACAACCATCAGGCGCAGTCTGCCAGGAACACTGATCTCATCAGGTGACTGCCTGGTACACAGCACTGAGAGCTGCTAGGAACAAAAGTAAAATACAATTTGCTCCTGCAATACTCAGCTACAACTTTGTTTTGAAAATATTTAAGATCTACCCACATGCTTCTTTTCAGCCAGCTTGTCAGAAATACCTTTCTGGTAAGTAAGAGAATCCCACGTAGCTTCTTTGGAAAGCTTATTTTCATATTTTATGTTTTAAGATTAAATATGTGGCAAAGAATCTTGTTGGGCATGTGGAAAATGCACATGGGAACAGGAATGCTCACAGGATTGAGGATTCCACCATCAAGGACTTACATTTCTGGACTGAAAGTAATTTTAGACCATAGCAAACTACAAAGCTCATGATTTTTAAGTAAATTTTATCAGTCCAGATCCTTTTACATCAGTATCTTAAGGAAATCAGGGGGGGAAAAAAGAAATATATTCCAGCTTGGTATTCTCTAAGACTTCACACCAGCAGTGGTTCTTTCAAAGGTCTTACAAACACATTTATCTTTTAGATACAGATATAAATTCACATATACACTGACTCCAAGCAAAGTGAGCCATGAAAAACTACCTGTATTGTCAACACCACTCCAAGAAATCACACAACTCCAAAAATATGCTGCCACCATTGGCTTCCCCTGACTGGGGGTCCAACATCACTGTTCAGCTCAGCTCTTCTGAAAAGAAAAAGCCTCAGCTCATCTTCCCAGCCAGATCTTCAGCAATTTTACCATTGCAAGCCAGCAGCACAGACTCACATGGGAAAGGGAATAACTTGCTTGTATACAAAGCATTTAATGAACTAGGAATAGAGCACTAGGAATGACACATCACACTGCAGTAAATGCATTTTGTTGGCACATTTGCTTCTAATCTTGAAACCTCAGTAACACTAACAATATTAGATGTTACCATTAAACTTTACCCTTTACTGTTAATGATCCTACATCAAGAAGGGCAAAACTTAGCCTCAGCCACCCAAGACAATAACTGAATTTAGGTTCAAGCTTCAGAAAACAAGAACATTCACATTCAAGAACATTCAAGGAAGATAAGGTAGAACAAATCAGTTATGATACAAATAAAACTCTGCACCTCTAACTGAGACAGTGCTTAAGCAGCTGCCTCTTTCCTCCTTGCCTAAGGCAGAAGCAGCAGCTTAGCCTGTTCTACAGAACCACTCTTACCAAGCTGACCAGCACTGTCCAAAATCTTCTGCTTTCACCCTGCACAACTAGCTCTAGCTAACAGCCATTGATCCTGGTAAGTTAGTGCTGCAATGCTCAATACTTCAGCAAGTTAAAAACACTTGTGAAACCACTGATTTATGGTTAAAAAAAAAAAAATCAGAGCAAACAAACTATCTTTTATACAGCTGAAAGTAAATCTAAAGAGAAAGCACACCATTCAATAGCGTTACATAACAAGAACAGAAGGAAAAAAAACCAACTCATCTGTTACAGACTTTCTTCTTGAATACTTGTTTTGGCAGATCTAATTGAACTGGAGCTAATCCAGAAGAGAAAATAAATCTCTACCAAGAAAGAAGCTCCCAGTAGGATAACTCTGCTAGAAAGTGTTTCACTGGCTTTGGAGGCACACCTATGCCATGGTACCAGAACAAGCAACTACCCACTACTCTAGCCTTCAGAGAATAAGGGGAAAGTACAAACGAGTAAATGACCTGTAGTTGAGCATATAACAGTGACTGTCTAAACTGCCAGATCTGTGGTGTAACACATATCCTCATGGGTTTTTCCTGGTTCACAGCAGAATTCCAGTGTCACCAACACACATGACACCTTCTATCAGAAGACTTATGGAGCCCCTGATCTGCCCTCCCCTGACAGCTCGGTACCTTCATGGTCTGCAGTGGAAAAACAATGGGGAAAGGAGAGCTACCCATAAAACAGCACTCACCTGACAGTCACATGCTCCCGATAATCCAGATCATAATTCTGGAGGGAGTCGGCATAGGAATCCCGCAAAACTCCCTGCTGCTGCAGGCGAGCCGGGCCCGTGAACTGGTGCACAGAGGCATTGGGCTGCACGGTGGTGTGGTATGGAGGGGGGATGCTGTTGCTCGTCTCGCTGCGGTAGTCGCTGTCCCGGTCATCCACAGCACTGTCAGCATCTTCAAAGGCTAAGAGACAAAAACAGTTTAAGGGCACAGCTCCCTCAAGTTGCCTTGCTGGGACAGTGGAGCCCATTTTGTTTCGGAAGAATGATAAAAAACTACTATGTATGCTGTGGCTGTATCTCCATCTGGGAGCTGGCTATAACCTACAGTTCTCTCGAGTGTGCACCAAGGAACAGCAGCGACCAGATCCATACCCTCCTTTCCCCCTTCCTATTACAGTAGTTTGTTTTCTTTAGTCATTACTAATAAGCAGATTAAGACACCTTTATTTAAAACAAAAGAAACACCACCCCCCACTCCCCCCGCCCAAATAACTAAACAACAACAACAACACCCCAGCACCCAAAATTTCAGGTATTTTGCTGCTGGCAAGATGAACCTTTAGATACTGGATAAGAAAAAAACCAAAAACTTAAAACAATTCTTTGTGTAAAGGAGCTCTTTCTGAAAGCCTTTCAACCTTTAATACTGTCCCTTCTTCTCTGCATTCCTAACCAGAACTTTGTGGTTCTGGATTTTTTTAATGCTTTTTAAATTTTTTTTTAAGTATTAGTTTAAGTTAAAAGAAATTAATGGAAAGTACTCAGTATGAATATCAGAAGAACTGGCAGAGCAGTTCTGCTTATAAACAATGATACTACTTCTTATAGGGGAAAATTGCTACATTTAACACATACAGGTAAATTAGCTTAAGCATAGTACTTAACACTAATAATAACCTTCACAAAAGAAAAAGCTCCTTTCCAGTGAGTTCCTATACCTGCAGAAACTCCTCTGCTTGATAACCCTTCAGGAAAGGGGAATGTTAAGTTATAGTGAGGTAAAGTTTCAAAAATATATGGTTCTGTATGGCTGTGCAGGATGCAAGGTTATCTTCGCAAGTTTACAGTGAAATACACACACCATAAGGCAGAGGAGTGCACACCATTAACATGCTTGGAACAAAAGAAAATAATGATCAGCCATTATTCATTCTCTCTGCCACCAAGCCTGTCTAAAAAGGACAATCAAATTAAAGCCCTCTCTGGCAGGTTATCCAATGGTGTCCTATATAGTCATTCATCATGAGGCTGAACAATAAAGAGAAAGTGCTTTTTACATTCCAGATCCTTAAAGAACCCTGCATTTAAGTGCTGAAATTCCAAGAAGATGGAATGCAGCATCAGGGAACCCCTTTTTCTTCCATGGGTGCTTCCCATACCTCTAACTCAATTTCCATTTTTTTAATCTGAGGTACAATTTGTTCTTGCTGATCTTTTCAGTTCCTTCACAGCATAGTAAGATTAGCGCTCTAAAATGGATGGAAGAGGAGAAAAGAACAGCAGCAGTAAACATCTGCAAAATACGGGCCACTTGAAAAAGCCCTGCTCTATACTCTTCAGTGGAACCAATTCAATTTGATTGTCCACACTGAAAATGGAGTTAAGCCTCCTGCTTTTTTGTAGTTTAAATGCTGCAGGGTTCTTGTCAGTCTCTAGTCAATTGAATAGAAATGAATAGCAACCATATGCTGCTGTATTCAGCTTTATTAAAAGCAGAGTGTCCATCAATTTTATCACAGTTCAGTGCTTAGGAAAAATATTCAAAATTTACTACACAAAAATTATTTCATATGCCAAAGCCCACTGAGGAGCACCAAACTTCCAGCCCATGGAGCAAGAGCCAATCTATTTGTCAATCACAAGGCTCACACTGACTTAGCAAGAATAACAAGCTATTACTCAGCTGAGCAATGTCATTGTTACTGCTCAACACTTGAGCCACCTAATGAACAATAATTACTGCTTCTGGGACAGAAGACACATTGCCCCAAAGAGTGTTTTAATGCCTCACTTTGCTGTTCAACTAATTTCTTCATCCCATCAGATGTTACTGTCATTTAAGGTAAAGCCTAAGTAACTCCTGTATGATGGGAAGTTCTTCAGCTGTGGCTCCATAAACACCACAGAACTTGTAGAGGCTGAAGGCAGCCTGAGATACAAGCGTAGGATCTGGTAAAAGTCACCAGACCAACAGCTTTAGCGATAAACAATTTAGTGAACTTCAAATGTATAACAAAAAATACAAATCAGTAGTACAATTATGTGAGTGAAAAAAACTGAATCCAGTGACTCACTCATTCTGGGATTGCAAAGACTTACACAGTTATGTTTATCAGGAAGCAAAACACTGCTTCTATGGGTCAGAAACTCTGACCAACTGACAGGCTCAGAGAATTCCAAACAAATCAGATTGTTGCAGAAACATTATCTGGATTTGTTAACCAGTCATCACATCTCACTTCTGCACTACCAAATGAAGATTTCCCGCATAAACCACAGTATCTCTAAGCAATATCCAAAAATAGCTGATTAGCGTAAACGTTAATCAAACGTTTAGAGCACATACGTTTATAAAAGCTTACACAAGAATTTCTCAGAGTTCTTACTGGTTTTTTGCAGGAGGAAGTCTCTTTGAGGTCATGACACAAAATGCCTCCCTGAGGCACGTTTAAAGGATGCAAGGTTCCATGCGGCAGAAACATATTTTTTCTCCGATGTATGCCCCATGAACCTAACAGCATCCACGGATGTTAATACCAGACAGAAATCATCAACTGATTCGTAAATAAGAGCCAACTCAAAAACCTCTTAGTCATGCTGAACTGCAACTACCCTATGAGCAATCTCACTTTATTTAAAAGAAGTGTTCTCACATGAAGACATTGCTCAGCCTGATGAAAAGCATCAAAACCTGGCCCATATGTGGCTTATAGCACACACTTCCTTTGCAAGAAAGTATTTTCTGAAATGCCAACATATAGTGATGATTCCATTCATTAGCATACTGATGCTTAAATTTTAATTAAGAGACTGACAAGAACATGCAGGAGTGGCTTTGGGGATGCAGCGCCCCTTCAAATGGAGGCATTACAACCTGTGTTTCAGCAAAATATGCTTCACAACACACATGGTGTAATAAATTCAAGTACTGTTTTCTTCAAACAGGTGGTAAAACAAGTCTTCTATAAGCGAAGTTAGAGTTTAGCCTCAGTCTCAGAAGATCAGTTGAATTGGTAACAAGACACATAACAACAAACACAAAAAGACAGTAATTTTTTTACCCCAGCTGGAGAAATTTCACATATACCAAAGAGCTGTCAAGGGATGAAAATTGTTTCTTTGTCACTGGACCCATTGCATAGAGAGCTGTGCGTAAGGCTGAAGGGCAGGGCAGAAGCATGCTGTTCGTGTTTCATTATTGAATATTCATGCATATAGGCAGCATAAGAAGAAAACCCATTGGGGCAGTCACATCACACAGTAGGATTTCAGAGTAGGGAAAACCAAGGAAGGAGAGACCTTCTGTGACTGTTATTTCTCCCCCTAATTCCATCCCCAGAAGTTATAATATGACTGCTGCAGGGTAGAACACATAGAGTTTTTAATATCTTGACCTCAAAACCACTTTGACAACCCTGCTATTCCAGCTCAACCAGTCCCCTTTAGCCTCTGGCAGCTTTCTTTAAATCAAACTTCAGGACAAGAAGGAAAGCTAGCAATAAAATTATTACACGTGGCTGGAAGAAGGCACTTGAAGAAGTGGTTTTGCTGGTTTAAGGTCCCAAGGCACAGCAGGAGCTCTCCTCAAAACATTGTAGTCAGTTGAAATTGCCTCCCGCTTCTCTAGCACAGTGCACCATCAGCCCCTGGGAACTGAAGTCCAATCCCCCAAGCCTTAGTAATCGTCTACAAACCTGAGCAACATCTTGGACAAAAGCAAAACCCTCATCAGTTCTCCAAAACAAGCACTGAGCTTTTCACAGTTTTTGTCCATTTTAATAATGGTAGAAGAAAATAAAGTGTACTAACTGGAGGAATAACTTCCAAATCAGCAAAAGTCTCTGTCAGCTCCACACCAAGGGCATTGCAATTTAATTCACCTTCCCCACCCGTCATCCACTTAAACTTCTTTTTATGATAGCTGCCTACACTTCTTTCCTTAAACCTCAGATCCCACTGTGCCATCATCTACTGAACCATTGCTCACTTCTAACACATATACTTTCTAAAATCTTATAACCAAAAAGCATACTATCTTAAAGAGGACTATTGAAATAAGAAGGAAAAAAAATCTCAAAAGGACACAAGGGTGTTTTCTGGGGCTCTTCTGTATCTTTTTATTATAAAACCACCTAGGTTTTGAGAAATTATTTATTTGAAATTATTTACACTTTTAAATGCAGGTCATTAGTTCATCGTATTGCACTCATGGCTTACATTAGAAATGTGCATATTTTTAAAGACAGCATGTTTGCAATATTAAGTCTTCAGTTTAAGAGCTTTCATAATCCTGTTTTTCTCACTTGAAAATACTCTGCTGATGAAACGCTCAACAGCCAAGAACAGAACTGACAGGCTTGAAGTGCAAAGACTCCCTTGAACATCTACCCTACTTCTTCAAGCCTTTCCCTTTCCTAAAATGAAACTAGGTCAACAGTACAAGATGCCTCTTTCCTAGAACATCCTCTGCCCAACTAACAAAGGTCTGGACTACAGCACTCCTCTTGCAGGAAGCTCTCACCAGGAAAAAGTTTTCCAGCTGCCAACATGCTGTTTCTGCTGCTTCCTTCTCAGCTGATGTTTAAGTACTACAATTAGAAGTATGTTTTTCATAATATTGTCAAGCTAATGGAATCCATTTGGAAACACCAATAACACTGGTCCAAGCCTGACTGTAAGGATGCTAAAATGATTTCAAAGAGGACATTACAGCAAAGAAGAAGGAAAGAGAGGGAGGGAGGGAGGCTCATGAATACAAGCACTTTTTAAAGCAAAACCACCACACAATGACTCTCTGGATAAACAGGACAAATACATGTACACAACCCTCCTAGACCTCTCACTGACTAGTGTTTAAACACCGCATTTCCCTCCCAAAAATGGAAAACAAAGCTGTTTAGGACACTAGTCTTTCTTTTAATAGCATAAAAAAGTTAATTAGTTAACTCTCAGTTATCCTACTACACCTCTAAGAATATTGAGACAATTGAGACATCCAGCACTGACAGCACGAACTGGTCAATACCGCCAATGCACAAAGAACTTATGTTTGATCAAAGACAGGAGAACAAGGAGGACAAAAAATGTTGTAGGAGAAGAAATGGGGAAGTGACTAGTGGAAGACTGCTAAAACACAGAACAGGTCCACATATGAAATACATTGTAACATTAGCTAGACATTAGACTGAGAAGCAGTAAGAGCATCCTCTCCAAATTCCATTACATCGAAAATGGAAAAGCACGAGGCAGAATCTCCACCCTGCTGGATGCAGTCACAGTGATTTTTCTCTGCATGCTCCCCTAAGCAACACTCTCATTCTTGACTTATACACAGGGAAAAAACACCTTTGTTTCAAGACTGATGGATCAACCCACAGACTGTTCTATAGACTGTAGAAGCCACACACTGTATCTGGAGCAGAGGCCTTGTCTGTCGGCATCTGTAGCTCTTTGAGAAAATCAAGATGTTTAGGCACATTTTCTAAAAAAAGAACAAAAATTTTACAGCGTAACCAGAAGTTAACACACCAGTCTCCAGGTGTGGCATCAGTCTACAGATCATAGACAGCTGCAGTACCTGAGTTTTTACTGTCCTAGGCTGGTCAGCACTAGTGAAAGCAAAGCCCTGTCACTTTTTCCAGGATCCTGTTTCACTGAGGTTGAAAACACAGTACCTACAACCCCACTGGTGTGCAACAGTCATTTCCTCTTTCAGATTTACTCCTGTTTGTAGTATTTGGAATATATTTCCACCACATCTTCTTATCTTAGTAAGACAATGACTACAGATTCCCTTGTGTTTTTCCATTATTTCAAACACTGATTTGGACTTACATGAAGACCAACACAAGACAGACACAAGCAAAAAACTAGAATCACCTTTACAGGAAAAAAATAGTAGTCCAATTCTGCCATCACGTCCTCAAATTCCAGTAGAAGGTACAAGCAACTCATTTAAAACATGACCAAAACAAAGCTAAAAAGTGAAAAAATGAACAGCCATCCATCCACACAAATATGAAGACTAAGTGAAAATAAAAGAAAGTACAACAGAACAGATTTTCTATATGCATGAATATTTCCACTTTTCCTTGTACTGGAGCATGCTGCATCACTATACGATCAGAAAGCTTGCAAGAAATCAAACTGTTACGTACTCAGCTGCTCTCCCCATCCGAAATAACTCCAGTTGCCTGCATGTAATACAAATGGCAGAAAAGAACAGGAATGGAAAAAGAAAGCTTAGAAAAAACAAACCACAAGCATACTTTTCATGTATTTAAAAAGCCTTATAGATTGTGAGCTTGAAAGTGTAAGGGATATTTTTCTTTATAAATACAACATTAAGCTTATGTTGGGGCTTACTCCTCATGTCCAGTTTGTTTATAAGACATTCTGAAAACTAGATCATTATAAACTCTTGGAATTGATAAGCAATCACGCATTTATTAACAAATGTAGACAAAATATTTATCAGTCAACCTAGCAAGAGCAGTTAAACACTGTTATTCCCTAGTATACTCAACTGCCTCAGAAACCAGAGTACAGTTTAGAGCAGTATCTGATTCCAGGTTAAACTCTGCAAATCAAGTGGCAGAAGTCACTTCACATTTCCATTCGGCCCCCGTTCCAGAACAAAGTTAACCCAGTGGTGAGAGCATCACTTCAATAATAACAGCATGAAAACTGTGTGCATGTAAACAATGTGAAGTGAAGAGTACTTTGTTAGACAGATAGACACAGTGGTTAAAAGCTTAAGGGCTCTCACAACATTCTAAGGCAAACACCCATGAATTAATTCTGCAACAGTAAGCAAACCTTTCCGTGTTAAAATAGAAGGTGAAAACAAATCATGCTAAAGATGCACAGCAAGTTCATAAGACATTTAAGTTTTTTACTTATCAAAACCCATGTTGTCACTCCAAGGTCATATTCAGTACCGTGGAGGCAACAAACCAGTACAGACAGCTCTCAAAGCACTTCAGAACCAAGCACACAACTGGCAACTCCAAGAAATGCTTCAGAACCAACATTTCTACAAGACAGTGTAAAATACACTTTAAAAAGTTACATTTATAGGAGTGTTGATGTGTCGAGTGCAGCAGACAACAAACAAATTCATCACATGTAGACAGAGAACAAGCTAGAGCTTCCTGTCCTGGCCACCATCTCTAGCTACCAGCCAGGCAGATAAATAAGAGCTACAATCAGATTGCTCCTTTCTTTTCAGAAACAAAAGGTCTACAAAGCAACACAGTCCCTCAAATATACATCAGTACTTCAAGGTCCCTGGATTAGGCTCTGACAAACACACATGTGGTGCTTTGCACAGGCACTGGCATTGCTCAGGTTCAAGAGGCACTTTTATATCTGGTCGAATTTCAAAGGTGGGGCATTACCTTCTGGTTCCTATAGTAGTAGTTAGAGGGGGAAAAAAAGTAACGTGTATATTTGCTTTGGTCATTAAAGAAAGCAGCCTTGTCTAAGTGGAACAAATTGAATGACAACTTTTATGGTGCTGATTTAGAAAGAACCACTGGCATAATGCTGAACACATGCAGTTACCATAGAGCACAAAAGATTTATTCCTCTCCTGTGTACAGAAGTTTTTGTTTCGTGAATTTAACAACGGAAAAAAACTGAAGTCAATCAAGTCGAGCATCAACAATCTACAGCCTGAGATAAGACATATGCCACTCAGTAGCAAGAGTGACAATGCACCTGTGCCAGGTGTGCTGGCAAGATGAAGCTGTATCCAAATCCATCAGAAGCCTGCCAGGATCCACCCAACACTGTCTGCACGACCCTGACCACAGGGCTATTACCTCAGGCTTGTTTTTCACAACAATAAAAAACCTAAATACCAGGTTTGACAGAGGTCTGAGTGTTATTTCAGGGACAAATGAGAGGAAAAAGAGGAATGCACAACCAAGCCGGCAAAGAAAACAAAAGTAAAAGACAGGGCAAAGAAATGAAAAGGGGAGACAACCAGGAGAAAGGGTACAGAAACTGGAAGCGGGGAGAGAGCAGAGACAGTAGAGATGGACATAGGAAAATGAACTGAGGAAAAAGAGCAAGATGTTGACAGAGCTCTGCACTGAGCTTTGATTCACTGTAACCAAGAGTTCCCACTAAGGACAATTTCCTATTAATATGAAGTTGAACAACAGCTTACATTAGTCTCAAGACACTAACACATGAAATAGCATGTAATGGCAACCCGAGCACATCCTTCCATCAAAATGTCTGTATCTCAGGTGAACAGTAAGATGCAAAGGAAGGAGAACATTCAAATATTTGCAGCTTGTATTACTAGCAAAGATCTAGAAAAACTCTGTAGTGACACAGCATTATTGCAGTCAGGCCACATGCTACTGAAATACATGTCATTATTCACAAATGAACTCACACGTAAAACCCCAGAGCTTTCTAACTGGGGAAGAAAGACCAGAAGATAACTATAACTTCCCAAAGCTGGTAAGCAGATCCGAAAAACCACAGAGGAAATGAAGCTTACCTGTCCTCCAGGTTTCACAAAGATAAAAATCCCAGACTATCAGCCTCTGCACAAACCACTGTACTCAATCTGAATGGAGGGAAAGAGTGACTTCTGAAACCAATTGAGAACATTCCTAACCACTACTTCCTTGACAGTAAAAGGCCTGATGGTTGGCACAACACTACTCATCATTTGAAACTACAACAAGGAGACAATCACCAAGTGCTAAGACAACCCCTCATGGATACAAGGTCTGTCCTTGGAGGAGAAGCCTTACCACCTCCCATAGATAAAAAAGTCCTCAAACTGGCAGTGATGACTTTGAGCTGGCTATTTACCTGTCCACCTCACTGCTACCAAGTTCCTTAGGAACAGCATGAAAACCCCACAGACTTTCCATGCCCAAGGCAAACAGCAGTCAACGCCAAACAGGGCAGGGTGAGGAGAGAAGCAGCTGCCCTTAGAGAGCAGCTCCTTACCCTGCATGTTTTCTCACACTGAAAAGCTGGGTTTGGCTGACCAGGGTATGTTACAGCTATAGACTGGGGAAAGCAATGCTGCAGGAGCAAAGAGAAAGAGATGCAATAACAGAGAGTAAGGCATTCTCAGCCAGAAACTCAAAACTCCGCTTTTGTTTGTTTTTACTAACACCCACTTCACTTTAGTGTCTAAC
The DNA here is from genome assembly GCA_017589585.1 of Phylloscopus whistleri. Taxonomy (NCBI): domain Eukaryota; kingdom Metazoa; phylum Chordata; class Aves; order Passeriformes; family Phylloscopidae; genus Phylloscopus; species Phylloscopus whistleri. The sequence continues at coordinate 395,038 of JADMLD010000713.1, forward strand.
ATTTTGGAAAAAAATGAATTTATTAAAGATTCTACACATATGCTGCTTCATTTAAGATTCAGGAGCTAACAGTATATATCTCAGTCCTTCAGCATAATCGCAGAAGACCTGGGCTGACAGTCTTGATATTCTGAAGGTTAATGAAAACAGAATTTCTTTTTAGCCTTTTCAAGTTGTTTTTCTGCTTCATAAAAGTAATATGCATAACCATGATTTGTTAAGAAAAAATCCCTTCCAGATCACCTTTGGGAACAAATTTAAACCTGTACAAACTCAAACTAAAATCACAAAGTCCAGACAGATAGAAAATGGAAAGTTGTAACACACAACAACATACAGCAATAATGGAATACAATGATACAGACAAGTCAGACTAGTCACTCCATATGTTCTTAAATACCAACAGTGTGTGTCTTGGTTATCACATTATTTTGTATTTGTAAGTTTCAGTTTCAAAAAATGAGGTTTCATATAAACCTCCAATTAAGGACTAAGCAATGCCAGCAGCTTGGTGCCTTGGAAGCTAAAACATTTTTGTCAGTAACACATTTTATAAAGCACATCTAAGTTCCCACTGTTAGCTGAATATAACATATGCTAGTTCTGTGCCTCAGTTATGCAACTATTCAAGGAGGAACTCCTCCTCCCCACTTCACACTGTCAAACCTGGGTCAGCAGGGACACTGTAAAAAAGAATATTCCAAGTTTTTAATGCCATCTAATTTGACAGCCTTTGTGCCATTTTGTTTCATTTCTGTTTACAAGCCTCAGAGATTGGTTGGGACCTACTATCCCTGCCAGAATATTACCATTTGCTGCTGACCACTGCTTATAGTCATGCTGTTGAATTACTTAATCCGTCTGTTATATCCTATATTTAGCACAAACAAAAATCATCTAAGTAAATTTATAAAAGCAAATCAAATTCCAGACAGTATATTTGTTTCTGACAAAGTACCACGGGCAGAATGTTCTGGTCAGTTATTTTTGCTGTGTTTAAGAATCTTCTTTTCCCATGGCTAATCCCCTCAACAGTGTGAACAGATCTCAGATTCCATAAAAATCTACATTCTTCCAGTGGTCAATGTACTTCCCAAAACTAAACAGGTGGTATTTTAGTGGAAAAAGCTTCTAAAATAGAAAACATAAATTAAACAGCTTTTTAGGAGGAAGTCAAGTTTTAAATAAGCACAATGCCAAAGAAGGTTTCGTTAACAAGTACCACCATTTCCAGCTCAGTTTTGGAACACTCCAGATGAGGGGTAAGGTCACTGCATAAAAGGAGATAAGAAAGCACAAGAGGCAAATGAGCTGAAGGGATCTGACAGACACAAGGACAAGTACTGGAGTGCTCTCCTTGCTTCCCAGTTCACCACATTCAGCTTATGCTGAAATTTTTGAGTATTTTATTTCACTAAATGAAATGGCCCTTCTGGCCACCTTTACTTTGGCTAAACAAAATCAGATCGAGATCTGAGAATTTAAACAAGGTTTGGATTGCCATCAAATCATTGAGAGTACCCACTAAGTTATTACAAGCTTGTGCAACTCATCAGTAACCATAGTAAAAAAGCTCAGGCAGAGTGCCACCTAATTTTATCTTCAATGGAAAATTGTAAAATTTCTACCACTGCACTGATGCCTAACATGGCTGTCTTGTCTTACAAATTTCCAGGCTACAAAGTCACACAGGCTACTTGGCTAAGAGATTTAAGCACAATTACAGACGAAACATTTATATGCCCCTTCCTAAGATACAATTTTGAACTACAGTTGATCATCTAACGTGACATAAACGCATAATAGCAAAGGGGAATAGAATGTTCTACAGCAGCAGAGATAAAAGATTTGGTGCCTTTTTTCTTCTGATTTTTGATCTTGGACTTTACAAGCTTCACTGCTGGAGGACACATATTCATGGATTGTGCATAAAGCTGGGGAATAATTTTTCTATCCGTTTAAAATCTTTCATTTTTAAAAAGTTTATATTTCACTCTCACAACAAAATTCAAATTGATTTGCTCCTATTGCTATGATATTAAATGGTGACTAACAAAATTTAAAGTCCTTAAAAAAAACTGCACTAGAAAAAAAAAAGAAACTTTCATGAAGAGCATAAGACAAATCATGAAAGCCAGAGTGTTTATATGAACATTTGCTTTATCTGATCACTGCTTATAAAGACACTTGTCAGTATTGGCAGTGTTCAATATTTCAGTAAGAACTTTACATTTGGAGTTTACTTAAAAGTAAAAGCTTTATTTCCTTGTCACCACCTTTCAGAATGCAGCCCATACTCTAGGAAAACAACAACTAAAAAACCATATTTAGAGGATCAGCAGCAAAATCAAAGCCCTAGAGTCCTCTAGAGTTCAACAATACATCAAACTTGGTTACTGCATAATCTTCTAATATAGCCAGTATTTTTATTTTTAAATTCCATATGCCAAGTACACTTCCTTAGACATTTCCAGGCCTGAAGTAACAGCTTTATCTTAAAATTGCAGACAGGTATTTTAGAGTAAAATCTTGAATCTGTGCTCCTTTCAGTAGATCTATCAGGCCTTCAGCCAGCCCAGACAGTGAGTGCCACAAAGCCACAAGAAAAAAAGTATCCCAGAGGGGATTTATCATAAACAAAGAGAAACAGGAGCTGCCAGTCACCCAGAAGCAGAGAGGCCAAGGACCTAGCTTTCCCAGCTCATCAGCAAACTACCCCAAAAAAGCTCATACAATGGCTCCCCTTGTATTTACTAAAGCAGTTTTTCCTTGGCCTAGCTTCAATCAATCAATCAATCAATCAATCAATCAAGCCATTCATGTGTGCTGTTTTGAATTACACTGAACAGTCTTTTGAGTTGTAATGGCACTGTAGTCAGAAGTTCTACTCTTACTAGAGCACAGCTATACAATGACTGCAGCACAGTCTTCAGTGCCACCTACCCTTGAGAAGGGTAAAATAATCATAGACCTCCTCCTTACCCTTCCCAAACCGGTGTGGACTAGAGATGCTGTAGGTGGCTGCTGACCTCTGTTGTTTAAGTGCAGAATCAGGCTGGTACCCAGAAAAAAAAAAAAAAAAACAACAAAACCAACAAAACAAGAATCTTGATGTATAGGACACAATTTTACAACAAGGAGGGTAGTGTCACTCCCAGCATTCTCCACTCAACTACACTGCCTGAACCTCCACTAGCACAGATCATGCACCCCTATGAAAAATTAGGAGTGGCATGGTCTGGCTTGTTTAAGTGTTTTGATGCTGCCTGGCCTTGAGAGACTGGTAGAGCAGATCACTTTTTTATATACTGTTACCAAAGAAGAAAAGAAGCAAATTCTGTACCATTTGCTGCCACAGGGTCAGTTCACCCCACAGCAAGACCAGACACTCCCAACCCAGTGGCACATTAATGGCAGCAGAAAATAATGCATCCACAGCACAACACAAATACAAGATCAGTGTTTGGGGGCATGCCAGGGAGTAAGGGGCAGGGAAGGCAATCATCTGGCTGTTAAGCAGACAAAACTCTTTATCAGTGCCATGGAAAGCATCATCATATCAGCATTAAAGTCAGTCTGTTCAGGAGAATGAACAAGCCTTCCCAATGTACCAGGGGAATTTGAGCTCCCCCCAAAAAAAACAGTGAGCATCAGGAATGAAACCTCTCAAAGTCAGCCTTCATGGTACCTTCGAAATAGCAGTGCATGCAAAGGTATTAGAAGAATTTTGCAAAACCAGATTTCTTCAAATATCAGTGGCAAAGAAGGGTCACCACAACAAATTGATCTGGCATCAAATAACATCCATTCCTATAATGTGTATAAAACATTTTGGCAGATATTAAGTAAATAAAAAGCTGCTTATGTATCAAACAAGTGTAACATTTATTTTCCTGCATGCATGTGCACACACACATGTTCCAAAGAGCATTAAGAGATGTAATCTTAGTTTTTTCTCTCTCATCTTATGCCAGACCAAGCACAGGCTGGCTTCGGTTCTTTCTACTAGTAAAACAGTATATCAGAAGCTATTGCTTCTTTTGTTGCCAGTACCAACCTACATCCAGAGTCAAGCAAAAAATTTATCTTCTGATAAATTAAACACACACATACACAAAAGGAAAAAACAAATCACACACACACAAAAAACCCCACCAAAATAAAAAGCCAAACCAAAACAAACAAATGAACAAACAAAAACCCAAACCAACCAACCAAACCAAAAAAACCAAACAAACAAGCAAGCAAACAAACAAACAAAAAAGTCAACACCCATCACAGTCCTGATAACCAGGGATTTCACAGAGCAAGGGACTAAAGGAAATGGAACAAAAACACTGACACAGAAAAGCAACAATAAAGCATTCTCAGAAAGATTATCAGTCAGTGCTAAGAGGACAGACATAACTGGTTGATTCAGTGGCACTTAGGATATCTTTACTGAGAATCACACTGAACAAACGTGGTCTCTTCCAGATTTGCAAACTCCCTGATAAATGGTATAGGGCAGCATTTACAGCAGCTGATATAAACCAAGTCTGCCGACTGATTCTGCAAAGATGCAGAGTATCTTTCTCATCCCAGTCTGCACTGTAACTGATCCAAGAAAGAGCTGCATTTAAAATACTCACAGTGTGACTCACTTGTGGATTATAATGGACATCTACATGTCCAGAAATTACCTTGAGCATACAAGGAAAACATATCTGTAACTCCTCGCAATAAATAACTTAGCGTTTATAGACTCAATACCAAAGTAATCAAATAATATGTTTTCAATCTGCATAATTTAAAGTGAATTTCTAGACAACAAAACCTTGCTTTCTTTTCAATTTACATTTAATTTCAGGCTGTGGGTAAAAGCCAATATGGAGATGCTGCAGTCTTCTAAAAATGGCATATCAAAACATTAATAATTATGACTACATTTAATAGAAGGACAAAACTGGATCCATAGTATTCTAGTGCTTTCCTCATCCTTGCCTGGGATCACTGAAAGTTAAATCAATTGCAAGCATGTGATCTTTCTGGGGCAGGAGGAATATATAGGGAAGCACAGCAGCTGGGAGTTAAAAATGAAATGGTTAAGTAAAATGAAGGAAAGAGGCAGGAAGTGCCAAGATCAGCAGGGCTTAGAAAAAAGACTGTACATGCAACAGAACCACCTGCCTCATTTAAGAATAGATAGGAAGTCCAAATACCACATTACCTCAGAAATTATGGGTCAGAGTCTCCTAAGAACAAAACAGCATTTGAGACAGTGAAAGAGGGCTGAAAGCTCAATAATCTCTGGAAAAATCAGAGCTCTCAGCATGGGCTGAGATTTCCCATGGCAGCAGCCCATACATACCCAGGGACAAAAACCCACCCTCAGATCAGAGGCTGGCTTTCAGATGTGGCCACCTCTCTTCTCTCACATCCTGCTCCATCCTTCTCCCCCATCTACTCAGAGGAGATAACAGAACAAGCTGCATCCATCCCTGCAGGAAGTGGGAAACCACCACAAGAAAAGCTGGTTTGGAAAAGGTAAAAAGATGTGTGGAAAGTACAGATGCAGAAGAGGGAAGAAGTGTAATCTAATTTTAACATGCAAGGACGTGTATTTTCCTAATTAATGAACTTGATCCTGCCTGCTGGAGTAGGATTTTCTCTAGCTGGAACAAGGACATCAAAATGGTCTTCTGTGAGTGCCAGAGTGGCTAAGCAGCACACCAGAGGCGCATGTAATTATGTACAATTATTTTTTTGAAGTGCAGCTATATGATATGTTTTGCAGAACTTTTGCTCTATAGTGCATCAGGTTTTAAGATAATTTTGTATTTTTTGAAGGATTGGGAAAACATTCTCATGGAGTAAAACCTACTCACATCAAGTATGTTTTTTTCCTCCTTCTAAATAAATACTTAGCCTGCTGTCCAGCAGACTGTGTCCTACTCCCAACAGTGACCGTACCTCATCTGGCACATCTAGATGATGAAATTGAAAAATGATATGATGGAAAATTGGATGAATCTTAAAAGTGCTCTTGAGGATATTATTATATCTAAAAATACACCTATCAATTATTTACCCACAGGATAAGTAAGAACATTCCATATTGAACACATTTCAGTGTGGTGAAGGACACCCACTCTGCTCTTGTGTAAAAAGGTTGAGGTCCCGTGTCACATGCAAAGGTCAGGTCAGCTTTCAATAGAGATGCAATCTATGCATGTTCTGTGTTAACTCTAGTGCCTCAAAGGACTGTGCTGTATTGAGGCAAGCTGACAACTCTTATGCACAAGTTGATGCAGGCAGAGTTCATTTTTCAGAAGTACCTCTACATTAAACATCTATTTTGTATTTTTCCATGTGAATAGATATTCGTAGACATCGGATACTTGTAGGCAGTAAACAAGCCAAAGTACATGCAGTGCCATCAGCTTTATTGAAAATTCTTAAATACATTAACAACAGACTGCTATGAAATGTTTAACATGCATTCTAATGAGTGTTTTAATCCCATGAATGATTATATTAATTCTTATGTGACATTAATTGTTCAAACCACAGGGCCTTCAACTGAATATTGCAAAAGCTCACTTTCCAGCAAGATGCAGGCTGTTAACAGGCAGCACAACAAGGGTGGCTGTACTGCTGCTTCTCATTTTGTCTGTCTGCAAGAGCCCAGTTTGTTCTCCAAGCTACAGGGGGATGTAAAAGCACCCTGCTGTGGGAACAGGTGCAGCTATTTTCCCCACAAAGAAGCATTCCCTCTAATTTACACATACATCTCAATACTTGAGATTCAATCAACCCAGCCTCTCTGAAACAAAAGCAAAGCCCAGGGCACAGAGCCAGGAAAATAATTTCAGCAAGTAACACATTCATTTCTTGGACACTTCATACAGCAGACAGTTCTTCTTTGACTTTTTGACATTACGAGTTCTGCATACTATGTTAGTGTGATTTAATCAAATATTAGTTTCTCACAAAATGTTTCTTATTTATATGCTTAACAAATCAATTGTACCTTTTTCACCATTTGAAAAATGAAGCAAAACACATAACCCCCCCTCAAAAAAAACCAGAAAAACAACAGCAGAACAACAACAGCTACAACAAAAAGCAAACAAACAAACAAAAAATCCAAAACACCCTCCCCCCACCAAACAAAAACCCACTGCTTTATTTCTTTACAAACACTCTACCCTACCCCACCCCACCCAAAAAAAAAGGGAGGACACATTCAGTGTTAACTACAATTAACTAGAATGAGAGCATTACTGGAATACTTTGATGTAATACTTTGATGCAGAGCTGTACATGTTCCAGCTACACAGCACAATCAGATTTCCTAGGCAATTGGATAATGTCTAGAGTTGGCTGAAGATACTTTTAAGATAACTTAACCATAGTACACAGAGATACCAATTCTACTCAAAAAAGGTAAACAGTAACCAGCATTTCCTAATGTTATCAGTTTTGAGGAGATCCTATAATCAGCCTAATGGATAAACAGCCTTAGCTGATGCACATCTTAAAGGATTTGAAGTAGAGGATAAAAGATTTGCTTAAATTATGATACTTGAATTTTATTCATGTTGTTGCCAAAAGTAGATAACACATTCACAAGAGACATCACTGAGCTTTCATCTATTGTATGTATCAGAAATCTAATTTTGCAGATCATCAGATACAGTAAGTGCTATGTTATTTTTCCATCCATGTTTTCAGAAGCATAAAAAATGCAAGACAAGATAAGCAGAAATTAATAAAAATATTTTTCCATCCATCAACGCAGCATTGAAAAGTAATATTGAAGAAATTAGACATCAAGTACACAAACCTCTGGTGCATTTTAAAAGGCTACCAGTAGTACTTGTCTCCATATATTTTCTCCCTCTTAAAATTTCATTAAACAGTAATAAAAATTATATTTAACACAGAAAGTTTTAGCAGAACATAGCATAATATAGTCACATATAGTCATAGCCTAATATGAAAAAACAGCATTTTCTTACTGGTATAAATATTACAAGGCCTGACAATCTTGGTGACTTTGAACACATTTTCTGTTCCTATTGCAACAAGGGCAACAGCAAGTGCAAGACTCAGTGCCTTTTTTCACTTCCTGACATCAGAAGCTGCAGAGCAATGTTTTGAGGAGCACAGCTTTTCATAATGGCTCAGAAATTTAAGTACTTCTAATAAGAAAATGTTGTTCAGATGTACCATCACTTGACATCTAACCACAAAAGGAAAACAAGTACATTGAAAGAGGAAAAAATATTGAGAAGAAGTAAGTCTAACTTACAACACTGGGAGGCAGCACTGGGCAATGGTTTCTTCTGGACTTCCTCCTGAAAGGAATACTAAAGGAAGGGAAAAAAAATAGGAAGGAATAGAGACAGATAAGAAAGCAAATGGTAACTTCATGACAGCATGCCGCACATAAGAGAAAATATCCCTGGTATTACCAAAGTACAGTATCTATACATAATGACATAATATCTGTAATATATTCTCCATTATATCTGTATTTAAACACACTCCCGGAAGTGTCCTCTTTTTTCATGCCAAAATCACATTACAAAGTGCACTTCTGTTTAAGGTGAAACAAGCTTTAGAACAAGCACGGGCCCTATTACCAATTCTAAGACCTCCAATTGGACATTGAAAAGACCTGATTCTCCACACCACAATGTCAGTCTGAGAGGGAGCTCCCAACTGGGAATAAGCCTGTTTACATTTAGACACTCCAGCACAGCTTCAACAGTTCAAAACTCATGTGGGCTCACAGCAGCTCTGGTGTAGGAGATGGCAGTAAGGTAATTAATGTGCCTGGCAAGGCAAGAATACAATGTTTGCCCAGCCAACACTTGCAAACTCTCCTGTGATCCACTTTACATCCAAAGTGAAGAATTTTTCATCTCATTTAATACTAAATTAGAGAGCACAGAGGTATTTCAATTAGGCAGCTTTGACTTTTTACAAAGCTGTTTGTTACAGCATCAAAGTGCTCCCTAGGGGAATACCAGTGTTTTTATTTTGTTATTCTCTTCTATCATTTGTTATGCTCTTCTATCATAGAGATATGAGAAAATTAGAACAATTGACCAAAATAATGAGAACAGTCTTTGCTAGGAAAAAGATCTGACAACAAAGGAAGTGGCAAACTTAGCAAGCTGATGCTGCAGCCTCTGCAAAATAGCCACCAGACAGTCTTTCCTTGGATTTGGTAGGGATTAATGACCAGTTCTGTGCATGGAAGGTGACAACCCGCAGACTTCCACTGCAGTTATCTTCCAATCTGTGCTATTTAAAATGCACAAGGGATCCTGAAAGGTGGTTAGTCTTATCATCAGCAAACTGCCAACCCACTGAGTTAATCAGGACTGTGAAAACAAGAACTGCCAGATCTCACAGCACTGACTGGCTGACAAAGTGGTGAAAGGAAGTCTGCTGATGAGCAATCTCAGCAACACAGGACAGCAATGGGCTCTGAATTATTATCCTCAGAGATCCCAGAATGTCAGCAGTTTGTTCTTTTTAAGGCATCAGCCCTACGGCTATCAGGAGTCCCAAAATGAAAATGGAATATTAAGTGTTTGCAGAAAGAGAGGCTGGAAAGCATTTCTATGACACCATATGAACTCCAAATGAACTTGCTTCTTCAATACTCCTGTGCAGCTTTAGTCTGTTCATTCATCATCTCAAACAGAGATAGCTGAACTTAAAACAAAAAAGACAAAGGTACAAAGTTGTCTTGTGCTAAAAAACACTGTGACACTGTGCAGACCAGGATTCTACAGCCCAGAAGGTGAGGTCTGTAAAGCTGAGTGGCAGACTGGATGCATGAGGATCAGTCATTTAATTTCTTCAAACAAACCTGCCTCCAGCTGGTTTCTCAAACATTGTGTTTGTTTGCTCAGGGTAATTAAGATATTTCTTTAGGCAATGCACAATTAAGGTGCTGAATTCCTTTTCAAAAACATAACTGACCTGGGTGCATTTAAAGGGCAACTGGCATCCACGAAAGAGAAATCCATTGAGTGCAACACAAGGATACTGCCTCTGGCTCTGGAAGTTCCTGAACTACAAGTCACTGCCAAACAGGGAAATATGCAAGGAAGATCTCATCCCCATTCTAGGTGTCTGGCAAATGTAGAGAACTTCAGGAGAACCACCTGAGGTCAGGCCCTGCACAGGTTTTTTTTCTCCCTGGTCACAGGGAACATCCATAATAAATCTGAAATCATTAGGTCACAAACACTGAGATAGTACTTTATTACTGGTATTTGATAAGAGATTGAAGTTAGCAAGCAGATGCATGGCAGTGCAGGGAAAGGGGAGACAGAAAGCTCAGGACAGAAAGCTGGTACTTTTAGCAAGTACCAGCTCAGTGAAGCACTAGAGGGCACCTGTGCCTCACTGAAGTACCTGAACTGCTGCTCCAGCCCAGGAGAGCAGGGAGGCACCACAGCAGCATCACTGACAGGACAAGTCACAGACATAGCTTTTCATCAGTTCTTAGAGGCTCTCAAACTTCTAGGAGAGCAGGAGAGGCTGCCCTAAATTCTTTATGTTTTTATCCACCCGATTATTGGTCTTTCCTCAGTTAAAAATAAAATCCACCTTATTTTCCTTCATCTGCACAGTAACCGAATCATTCATATAAGTAACTGCAAAAGAATAGATGAAGGATCCCAGAACAAAAATCTCCTCAAGTCATTGCATCAGTAGAGCATTTTGCAAGTTATCTTGCTATGGAAACTCTTGCTATGGAAAGAGACCTGTCAAAGGGGTTTCATCAGCACCATGTTCTTACTCAATGATGTTCACATCAACAACACGAGTATTGGGGTTTTCTAAATACTTCATTTCTGGTACAGGCATTGACATGTGAAATCTTATTCTGCAAACAGTATGAACTATAAACAAAATTTTAGTCATGCAACAGTCTCTCTTAGAAATAAAAAGTAACCTCTCTTCTATAGCTGCTTAGCCGAGTACACACTAGAACCAAGAAACCAAAGCCATAGCTACCACGTATCCTAATACAAGATTCATATAAATTGAGCCATTAGCAACTGCATAAGGACAAAAGCCAACACCTCCAACAGTCCTCAGTTCAAATAAAGATTCAGTATCTTGCTTTATCTTCTTCAAAGAAACAGTCAACTGCAAAAAAAGTCCTTCTTGACTTGATTTCACAGAAAGAACCTACCACAGCCTGTCAAAAAATGGTTGCACTCTCTGCTCAGGTAAAGCACAGTGTTGCCTTTCCTTTGAACATACTCACATCAACAAAACTTTATTCATGCACTTCCAGCATGCAGAAAAATATTCTTCTCCTTAACACTAAACAGTACACTTGAAAAAAGAGTTCTGTAAGCAGTTCATGGAAGACTTGTAAATGATCAACATTCAGTAGTTACCCTAATCACAGGGATCTAATACAAAGAGTAAAAGCTAGTTATAAGACATTCAGGGCTACATTATTCTTTCAAATTAGATATTTACCTCATCATCTCCCAGTGAATTTATTTGTTCTAATTTTCTGGTCCAGTATCTGGCCTCTTCTTCAGGGATATCTAAGTCAAAAGAGTAAGTCACACCACCTTATTAACCAGGCAACGTTGCATTCATCACCATAAGTATTAAAGATCACACACAAAATACCCACATGTGATTTTCAAGAAATAGGCCTGTCTTACGTTAGCACTCAGATGGAAAAAAAACATTGTAAATAGTAGTACAGTTCAAGGGCTTACACTGGTTTCTTGTTTAAAGCTGATTAACCAAATGCACACTTACACAAAGGTAGGAAAGAGAAAGACACACTAGTTCACATTTAATTAAAGTATTAGTTTGATGAAGAACCATTTCACAACAGTATTTTAATCCACTAGCTTATGTTTGATAACACATAACAAGAGTCTCTTCTGGAGGCTTTTTATAACCCCTGCCTTTGAATAGCACACCTTACGCACACCAATAGCACACCTCCTGGTGTAACACAGATTAGGTACCAAAAAATAAATGGTCTCATTTCTTTGCCAGCAATAAGCCAAATATTTTTAGGGAATAAACAGTGTTATAGGCAGTCAAATTCACATGAAAGCACGTTCTTCCTTTTATGCCACACTGCAGCTTCATTGGAAATGAATCACAATATTTTGATCGTCTAGAAGAGCTACCAGGCTGACAGGAAGTAGCAAGCACTATGACTTTTATTGTGGTAACTATTTTCACACTTTGAAGTAATACAGTGTCCTAATGGAACACTGACTTCTGCTGCTCAAAATTTTGCCTTTCAAAGGACATGCTCAGAGATGCAGATAACCTGCTGTGAAAAGCTTAACACAAAATTATTTAGGGATGGAGTGGTGTGAAAACATTGGAAAAGGAAAAAAAAGATTTGGATTTGTTTTGGTTTGTTTTTTTTTTTTTCCTAGCCACTCAATGTCCCTGAATGGAGCAACTTCTGAAATCTGGCTATTTATGGACCAAAACTGCACCATTACAGAAATTTCAAAGCTCACAGAGGAAGGAAATGGAGGGAGTGCTCCAGCTAAAAACACCACCAGCCCTGCAAGCTGACAGGAAGATAGTGCTATACCAGTTCAGCTGGTTTTCCCATCTCCTGTAACTCTTTACACTTTCAGGTGGCCTCAAAAGGAGCCAAGAAGTCTGTTTCCCTGCAATGAACTCTACTCCATGGACACCATCACAGTGACATGTTAAGCTATGCATTGGCAAGAATGGGAAAAGCAGGACATGGTGGCCTCCTGATGAAAAGGTGATTCTAAAAGTTACTTCCACTCTCACTCCTCACAGAAAAAAAACCCCAAGATCTATTGGCAGGTGAGCATTCCATTGGAACCCACAATGCTTTCAGAAAGGACCAAGAACTGTTGTCTTGTACATTTTAGAGAATGTCTGTACTACATGTGTCCTCTCTCAGCCACACCAACCATCATCTTATGAAGGCAACAAGCCCAGAATACTGCAGATAACAGAACACAAACCACTGTTAACAGGTACATGCCAGATTTAGTGGAATTTTAAGTTTCAGCAGTAGATATTTCCTTCGACAATGAACTCATGTCCACATCTTTGTAACAGAAACACCACTGAATTTTTATGCAATTAGCCTCACCCACACAAGGTGTTAAAATATTCCTCACTTGAGAAGGTTTTATGGAAGCTTAGTATCTGACTCCAAAAAACCTGCAGAAAAAAAGACAATCCATTTCTCCCTTGCTTGGAGGGAGACCAAAGTAATTCATTTTAACCAAGACACACAAAGCCAGCTGCTCTTTCTGATGTACAGTACATTATTTTGTTGTTAAAACCTATCAGAAAACAAGATAAGAGAAACATGAGACACTCTTCCACAACTGCAAGAGTGGTAGAAACCCATATGTGTTTTTGATCATCAGGGCTGTGGATTACAGCTGCACAGATATATTAGACAGTCTCTGCGCAAATTCAAAGCAAATCTGGCATTCAAAGCAAATCTGATTGGACAGAACTGATCTAGAAAGAAGGCATCAGTGAACTCAATGGCTATCAACATACAACCTGATGAGGTTTAGGAGGACAAACACCAACAACAGCATGAAACAATCCAAAAATTACAGCAAAGCCCATGGAATTGTCTTAGAAAGACAATTCTCTAAGAGGTGAAGAAAAACTCATGAATGAGAACTAAAATCAGAGCCCAACTCAAAGCTGGAGCCTGAAATCAAGACAAAAGATACTGAGGAGGGGTGAAACAATGACTACCATTAGCACTGCAGAAATTGAGGATGTCTCAGGGTAGGCCTCAATGTTTTCCCATACACCATGGTGTAGTGGTATGCCCACTCATCAAGGAGCAACACCTGGATTTACTGTTCCAATCTTACAACCCAGACGCCCATTTCATAGACAGAGCTGTCAGATTTTTACTGCAGGATTGCTGCTTCTATTGAAGCGGCTTCTTATGATAGTCAGAGATAACAATCAGCTACTGTCCAGATAGCTGTAAGGACATCTTCCTGATCTCAAAGCAACTCTTGTCATCAATACTAATTTCAGTAAAATTATTGCACAGCCAACTTTAAACTTGAAGCATCTGGCCTATGATCTTGAGTCAAGTTACCTGCTCAAAAGAAATCCCAACGAGATATAATTTTTGATTTTTTGAGGAAGCTTCTCTTGTGTTTTGCCTCAGTCAGCAGCTCTGTTGAAGCTGCTTCTCTCGAATGCACAGATTGGAAATCCCTAGCACAGAGATCACAGACTGCTTGCAAGGCTACATCCACTGGCCAGCTCCTACATCACTGCTCAGCTTTTGACTACAATGGAAATTACTCCACTACATTCACTTCTGCTTTAAAGATAAAGAAAGATGAACTAGTCCAGAGAAAGACCACCTGATGCCATCTCAGAACTCCACTGACATCATGCCTGGTGAACACAAGGATCAAGGCCATATGTCAGTGAAACAAAATTACTGATAAACAACAGAGATGAGATGGGCAAGTAGATTCAATAGCATTTGCTGGTTATTAATTTGAAAGCAACACAGAAACATTGCAAGCTTTACCATCCTTGCTCTTACTGCCATCCTCAGCTGGAAGCTGAACCCCCTTTTCTCTGAGCTCCTGGTTTTCTGGGCCTGAATCTGCAGAGTCCATAAGCAGGCACAGACATGGCAATGGCTAGGGTGGGGGATGAGCCCACAGCATCACTCAGGATTGAAGGCTCCAAGTTGACCTGATGTGGGATTCCCAGGCACATGAGCAGGGGTGTGAGTGGAGGTCTCGGGTGAGGGTGCTCTGAGCAAGTAAGTGCCCTAACACCTGGAATGGGCACACAGCAGGACAGTGACTTGTCAGAGGGAGGTAGGAAATAAAAGGAGAATTTGGTGCATCCATACAGACCACTTCATTGAGTTAAACCCCTCAGGAAGTGAAATATGACAGCATTCCTGCTTAGACATATCTACCCTGGCAACAATCAGGCACTTCAGCCCTAAAGCTTTTTTTCTCCTTAGGTTTGCTGGTCCTTGCTCTGAACCTTGCACATCACCTTGTTCCTCCTGAGTTTTTCCAACATAGCAAGTCCTGGGCTGGGGCAAAACCCAGCTTGGCAGGAGTGAGAAGAAGTGCTGAAAGCAAAAGTGATACCCTCTTTCTCCCCACTTTCCTACAAGTCTCCACTTGGCTTCCCCTCTTCCTAGCCCAAATTTCTTCCCTTCTCCAATGTATGGGCTTCTTCATAAGTTCTCACTGAAATGACTTTGCTGAGCTGAGTTTTTCTTTCTGCTTGGTTCCCAAGATACTAAAATAACAAAACACAGTTACCCCACCTCATGGTTAGATGCAGATCAGCATGCTCTCATCCTGGGAGTGTTGAGAACACTAAAAGCATTTTCACTCCAATTATGAACTACAAACTGCTTGGCACAGAACCAAACTGCTATAGCTTGGGAGCCAAAAGCATTTTTGAGTACTGCATCCTGTGAGGGATTTGCACAGTCACTGCACTTCTAAAAAGCAGGGACAGACTAAAACTGCTATCAAGCAGAACAATTTTACACTTGAAAAGCAGCATCCTGAAAAGTCTGTGCCAACACACACTCACTGCATCAAAACAGTAACAGCAAGATTTTCTTCTCCCTACCAGAAAATTTTCTAAAACAACCAAGGAAAGCTGTACCCCTCCCTTGTCTGTCTTCTTCCAAAGAGGAAACAGATATGATCAGAGGAGAAAGTGGCTCCAGCCTGTCTCGGCTAACAACCACTTCTTGCCATGAAGAAGGCAGTTTATTGCTATTTTTAATGGACTACCAAGTTTCTCACCCTACAGGTTAATATAATACCTCACATTTCCCATCCTCACTCTTTGTTACCTTTTTGTAGCAGAGGATGTGCAGTCATTCTGTTTCTTGAATGTGCAAGAACATGGGGCTGACAGAGAGCACCATATGACAGCCAGGTCCCCTGCACTGCAGTCCATCACGCAGAGACATGCAACACAGAAGGGCCCACAAAGCTGCCCTCCCCTGCACAGCATGTGCTGACATCACACAAACTGACCACAAGGCAACAGCTGCATCTGGAACGTGCAATGGGACACACAGGGGACATATGAAGGCCACCATCAGTGTTCTTTGTCCCATTACAAATCTGGCCATTGACAAAGGATAACTCCTGCATGACCTTAAAAAAGCTTATCTTCTATCACCAGAAAGCAGAGACTAAACTCCCACCAGCCTTTGTTAGGAGACGACTGTTCCCAACTGCAAGCCTGGTAAATACTTGAAAACAGCATTATATGAAAAAAAAAATATAAAAAAAATCTCTACATTGCCTTCATCACATACTACCACTATCAGCATCAGCAATTTTGCACTTATTTCAGCTTTGGCGGCTGCCAATCTCCAGAGTACCAGCAGAAGAGGTATCAGGAAGGAAGAGTCTTGAATGTATCAGGTGGAAGCAGAAACAGCAAACTAATCTGGGATAAATATAGTGCAAACAACAAACCGGTTTCTAAACCTCTTTGCATACACAATCATGTTTTACATCAAGGACTTCAGCTTTTCTGGTTTTCAAATTCATTTATTCTTTTACAAACTCCGAAAAACCTCTCAAGCTCCACCTAAATACAATGAAATACTTTAAATACATTGGATAACCTTGAGTATTGTATCTGTGCGCATCTAAATGAGACAGCAGCCAGAAACAATAGAAAAAGCACAGAAGCACAGCCAAACAGGAGAACGCACAGGTTTTTTTAAAGCTGCTGTCCAAGGCAACAGTGTTTTACCTAACTTGAAAAGCAGCACAAGCTGTACATGAGCCCACACACCACTCTGGTTCTCATGCATCTACAATAGCCAGGAGATCTTCATCTGGGAAACAAAACATGATATACAATGTTCCTAAGTGTCACTCCAAACCTGCTGTTACTAAAATCTTGCCTCTATGGCCCAGCTGCTGACTTAAGAGCTTCCACAGCACATCGGTGATCCATTTACTTCCCTGTGTACGGATAAAGGAGCAGTTCCCAACTCATATGACAAAGAATCTTAACGTGTAGGGCACTAAGAATCCATATTGCTGCCATCCAGCTAAAGGGAAACTGACGTGCACATCCATTGGGAGAGATGTAGAGGCAGGGCTGTGAGCTCCATGCACCCCTCCAAGTCTCACAGTACCTGGGAAACAAGACAGCCTAATCCATGGTGCAGAGTCCTTCTCTGTTCCAAGGGGATGGCAGAAGACATAAGTGAGGGGAAGCATCACTGGAGTAGGTGACATGGGTAGATGCCTCTTTCCAGGAGTATGACACACCCTTAGTGCCTCCTGCTTTTCAACCTGCTTCTGACCTTGCCATGGCACCTCAGACTGAAAATGGAGATCAAATCAAAAACCGCAGCACTCTTCTAGGGAAGAACAGCCACTGAAGAGCTAAACTCATACACCTATTTTTTCCTAGAAAAAATTATGAAATTCTGGACAGGCAGACAACTTTTCACATCCTAGAACAAAAAACGTTCAACTCAACGGTGAGGAATCTCTGTTATTTCAGTATTTGGCATGGAAAGCAAAGAAACAAATAATAGGTGTGCTTTAAATGATCAATTGTGTCAAAAGCAGAAGAACAACAAAAATCTTTTAATTATTTACTGCTCTGCATGAAATTCTACCTCTCCAAATGTAAAGATTTAAAATAGTATAAATCACCCCAAAAGAAAAGAAAAACTCTCCTGAGTATAGTACTAGGAAGAAAACACACTATTACCTGATACTTTGATTTTTAAAATTCAGATGTTCTAACACATCTACATGTAGTCTGTTTTCTTATACTTGAAAAAAAAAACAAAACCTCAAAATGCAATGCAGTTCATAACATGAATGGTAGAAGAAAGTAAATTCTCTTTTGGACATCTCAATACAAAGGGAGACATCAGGACTTTTTTTTTTTTTAAAGCAGTGACAGTTTACAAGCAAGAGTGTCAGAATGAATTCAGATGAGAAGGTAGTAGCTACAAGCCTTGCCTTTAGCCCTGTGTGCTTGTTTTGTCCCTCCCAGAAGCCTCAACATTTGTACCAAAGGACCAAGAGTTTTGCTGAGGTGAAACAGGGTTGTTTCTCCTCTTGCATAAAAAGTAACTTCAGTAATAAACTTCCCACAGACAGAAGCAGTGGAACACTAGGATATTTCCATGAGGAAGAGGGATGGCTCCTGACCAACGTCAGACAGCTGTCAGGACAGCTGAGGTCTCAGGTATCTCTTCCCCTTTGCACACTGGACTGTAGTCAAAGAGCAGTGCCACTGCATCTACAGAACACTGCGCTCTCCCAGAAGTACAACCATCCACGGGACGGTGCACTCACAACAGTGTACCCACAGCACAAAACACAATTTGTATTGACTGTCCACATGCAGGGCCAAGGCCTGCATCCTCCCCCACACCAGGAAGTGGAGTATGACCCACAGATGTCCTAACTTCTTCCCACAACAGATGGACAATCCTGACAGGTGCTGACCAAACCCTAGCATCTGCACAAATGCTCCACCCCTTCTTAGAGCATGATACAAATTGCTCACACTGACCAGGGCTTTGCAGCAAAAACGATACAACAAGGAGAGGGGGAGGGATGAGCCTTGCAATGACAGAACATTTTGAAACACTACAATGCTCAGTGCATGAAAAAAAAACCAGCACAAACCCCGAAAACATCATCTCTGCTCTTGATATCAAGCATTAGGCAAGAGCTGGAAAGAGAAGTTATGTACGCCTAGGATGTATTCTGGCTAAGGCCTTACTTTTGGGGTTTATTTGGGTTGGAGTTTGTTTTTGTTCGCTTAAGTATAATAAAATTTGAAAATTACAACTTTACTTGAAATCAGTTTGATCCAATTAGCTGC
Organism: Phylloscopus whistleri; assembly: GCA_017589585.1. Lineage (NCBI taxonomy): Eukaryota > Metazoa > Chordata > Aves > Passeriformes > Phylloscopidae > Phylloscopus > Phylloscopus whistleri. The sequence continues at coordinate 413,953 of JADMLD010000713.1, forward strand.
TTTTCCATATTCTGCATTTTTCAACCATAAGTAATTTCCAGAAAGGCAGCTCTTACAACATTAAGTTATTTATATAGTCTGCTAATGATAATGTTCAGGACCACTAAGCATTAATGTTTCACTAACTGAACTGCACACATCTAAGAGGGCTACATGCATTCACCACAGAACAGCTCTACCAACAGCTAACTTGACCTCTTCTAGAGCCAAATTTGTCTAGATTCAAAGAAGCAAATGCTCTCTGCTCAGGAAAAAAATGCATGACTACACACTATTAGAAGAAAAAATTGCTGGCAGTCTAAATATTCCACCACCCAGGGACTTTCAAGCATTTCATATTTATTCAGAACTTGTTAGAAAGAAGCCAAACAAAAAATGAATACCAGCCACATGACCTCCACTGAACTACACTGACTGAACTGAAAATGAACACAATTTGATTATAAAACTTAAGTTGTTCCCATTTTCTCTCTCCACTGTCACCACCCTGGGTAAGTTACAGAAATGCACTCACCAAAAGGTAATTCAAATCTTGTGTCCAGCAAAATTTTATGAGGAGTTGGGTTTTTGGTTCCACATATTTCATCATGTTTCATTACAACTTCTGCCTCCAGCGTAGACCATTCCCCAGGACCTTCCTGTGAATCAAAGGCCTTTAGTGAACGAACATGCAGATCTGAAGAACTTTATACACCAACTCTCACACTTGTGCAAACAGACCAAAAAGAGCTTTATAGCATTATCAACCCTATTTTAACATCAAATTGCATCCATTTAACATGCACTGGCTTTTTTCTTCCAAACTGGATTTCTTCCAAATCTCAAAGGTATCTACCAGGGCAAGCAGCAATAACAAGTGCTGCCTTCTCAGGCGAATTGCAAATATAAACCCTCAAAGGCAGGACTGAGGAGTGTCTGGACAGCAAGAGGAACTGAGTGCCAGCCAGACCTCACGGCCACACTGCAGGGCATCCCCACTCTTTCCTTTTATGGAAAATATAATCTATCTCTTCCTCCTCAGATCCAATAATCTTCTAAGTACATACGCTAAAATTTGAGTTAAAAATGCGTAATTGCAACAACTGCCAAACTCAGTAGTTAGGGCAGTTACAAACACTAGCATATCCAACTTCCTACTTTTGTCCATATATACTGGCACAAGGTACACCTAATGCTACAATCAGAAGTCATAAGAAGATACTGCAGATATACTCTGGGCCTACCTTGTCACCTGGACAAGATAGAGGTTTTTAGCAGTAAGTCATAAGAATCTGACCATCAGACTAAGCAGTCAAGACTTCAGACATTTGTCTGTGTTCCTTAACAGATTAGGCCCTAGTTCTTGAGTCCACATGAGTGAAATTAGACCAAAGAGACCTATGTACACCCAGTTGTGACCTCACTACAAAATCAAAATCAATGTGATAAGACAGCCCTCTCTGCTCACTCAGCCTTCCTGACTTTGCAGGTGGAAGTTTTGCTTAGGAGCTCAGTCTGGGCTGCACCAGACCAGATCTGTAATGCATTAATTATCAACACTGGAGCAAATAAAGGTTCTCTGTCAGCTTAACCTCATCAGATTGGTGAATGGCCTTCAGAGCAATCCACACGGTCCCAACCAGGGTGTCCCATATCAGTCCTTTGTTCCATACTTCCACAATTAGGCCCAAATCCAGCCGACTGATCTCACTGCAAAAGAAGTAAAGACAGCACAGATGAGAAAAAAGCAGAATACAATCTAATTTTGCTTCATGTTCTGCATTACCACCATGACTATACCAGTGGACTATTTCCACAGAGCTGTGTCAAGCTACAGAGAGCTCCTGGAAGTGTGTGGCTGAGGTAGGTCATACTCACAACGAACACCAACTTCTAGTAACTCACAGTTTAATACTAATTACACAAAGAGTGCAAACTAAAACCCTGAACTATGTCATGCATGAACTACCAGTAGGGAACTCATCTCTGCAGCTATGTACACAGGAGGAGGAAGTGTACCTTGGACCAAAACCTAGAGCCGGTCTTTGTCATCAGGCACCCCATTTCTAACAAAGTGTCTCCCCTGGCAGCACAGCAACACAAGTGTACTCTGGCAGGTGCAAACATGCCAATACTTACCTGTGAGTGGAGCTACTCCTAGCCAAAAGTAACAGTCCCAAATCCAGCATAGCTGCATCAGCAGCACTATGTATTGCTCATGACTGTGCTGCACCGCTTCTGCTCCAGCACCAGCTACTTTCACATGGCCACTAAGTGACAAGTTCTTGGAAATACTGATCTGAAGGTTTTCACAAACATCTTTCCTCTCATTAACAAAAGAATGCATCTCAAATTTGCTTCTTCTCAACGTTTTACAGCATTTATGCCTCACTTCTGCCTGCTGGTTTATAACTATGCCTACTTATATGCCTACTTCAGAACATCCTAACACTACACAGTAGACTGCTAAAAACAGTAAAGTAGGGAAGAATCCTGAGCTGTCTGTTGGTATCACAGCTGTCTCACACTTATCCTGAAGAAAGGCTATAACCCATAATTTTTTGAGCTCAGGGCTTCCCTTTATTGCAACTATTAAACCCCAAAAGTAGGCATCTTGGACAGTCAGTGCTGCTTCCTTCTGCCCAAATATATCCATGTTACAGTTATCAAGGAAATTTAAAAGCATGTAACTGTCTTATTTGTATAGACCGCCATCATGGCCAAAATAAGAAAGAACTGCTGCAAATCCAAGCATCTACTTGAACTTTGCCTCCTTCTTGCAACTAAAAGAGAACATGATATCTACAAGGTTCAAGACAAACCCTACAGTTACAGTAGAGCATATAAATGTCTGTTATAAATCCAAGTGATTCTGTTCTTGTTTGAGACACAGGAGTTGAGGTTAGGAGCATCCAGTACTCGAGTGGCTCAGTCTGCGAAATCAGTTCAAAATCAAGTGATTACACAGCCTTCTATGAGTTTACAGCTAGCATCTTGTAATCGAGTCTCCAGCATCCTCTGTTCTGATAGGGTTACTCAGTATGGCCAACAGCTCAGCACAGTATCAGCACTGCTCTGCCCCCACCCTGCCTGACATTCATCTGATTGCAGGCTTATGATGACTGGCTGACTGCTGGCTGGAACAGTGTGAGGCCAGAAAGGAAAGGAAAGGAAGAAATACTCTATTTTCAGTCACAGTGCAAAACCATGTACTTTGCTTCAACATACACTGTCAGAACAGGACACTGGTAATGATACACCCAATGAGCTCCTCTACAGATCTCCAAAGGACAGGTCACCAGGTAAGAATAATAAGTAGAAAGAATTTCTGTACAGTGGTTTTGATTGCCTTTGTGTCTCCCTTTCTCCACCTTCTGGTTAGATGCAGAACAGCTTCGAAGAACAAAAGAGCTGAGACTGAAATTTGGTGTCTCTCCCTTTCCACACACACACACAGGATTTAAATAAAGGCATTTCTCACAACTTCAACACCAATTTAATTACCGTGTTCTAAACATCAGTGGGCACTTTCATTCAGGCGTTTCCTGCAAATATGCATCAAATACACAGTTCTTTTAAAGCTCCTTCAAAATTCAAATATGCCCCAAGGAATACACTGAAGTGCTTCACTGGTCTGGTAAATAGCCAAATCTCAAACAACCCCAGAGCCCCAAATTCTGCAGTGTTATTTCTCACAAGGAGCTTGGCACCAAAACCAACAAACACAGACAGGAAGCATTTTTTGTTTGTGGTCTGTTCTACTATGCCTCATGAAAAAGGTAAACAGTGCAGACAGTAAAAGCATCCTTCCCTTGAGGAGAAAAACTGCTCTGCTCAAAATCCTTTTCTAACTCCAGAAAGAAAAAAACCAAAAAGAGCAGTATTGGAATACCAGCACTATATCCCCTAGGACAACTTAATGTACACAGGATCATGGCAAAACATATTAGTTCCCACATGTAATATTTCTGTTATGAGGAGACACCAGAACTACTGTAGAGTTGCCTGGCTAAAGCAGGGACAATAATGGCGAGGTAGTTCAGCTAATATTCTGCTTCCATATTCCCTAGCAACTAATTATGGAGCGTCTCAGTGACCTTACAGCATGCCAGCTAAGCTCCCAGCTGATACCAGAGTGCAGCTGCAGGAGCTGCCTTGAGGGGAGGGAGGAGGAGCAATCACGGGAGCCTTCATCCAACACATTCAAGTGCTTTCTTAAATCACCCTGACAAGCCTCCTCTGTAGCTGGCTGTGTTTAAAGCTAGCTCCTGCCCACAAAATGAGCACAAATCACAGGCAGAAAGAGTCAGTAGTTTGAGTACGGGCATGTGACTCCAAGGATAGGTTCAATTCCTTGTCCCAGCCTTACCCAGTCCTGAATGTTTTACACCAGTGACAGCCATGGCCTCTGTCTGACCAGGAGCTTCAGAGCTAAGCAGATGCTGGTGTTCAGGAGCATGTGCACTTCACCAGATGCCAAAGGACAAGCTCCAGACTCTCCATGCAGGAGCACATACCTCTTGTGCTGCTCCAAAAGCAGAGTACCACCAAACAAGGGAGGTGATAGCACAGCTATGATGAAACTACTGTACTGACCCAGGTGACTTCCTTAACCTGAGGAAACAACCTCCCAATTTCAGCTGAGGAGAAACAAACTGCTGGTGGATTAGGAAACATATTCACAGAATTCCATGGGGGTCTCTTATTGCAGATACTATGTAAACACCTCAAACCCACTCAGAAACAGCAGCACTAGCTTTGACCCCACAAGACGAACACAACAACATCATTCCTCCCCATTTAGTAAATTTAGTTCAATTTGCCTTACAAAGCTATAGAAACAGAAGCAGATGCAGTATGATCAATAAATCATTCATCCACCAGAAAGAAAACCCACAGCATTGTAAAAGATACTGGGAAATCCTTGGCTACATGTCACATCTATGAGAACCAAAGCAAATCTGAAGTGCCAACTGCACCAGAAGCCCTGGAAAAGCTGGAATGAACTGGTTCTGCTGCTCATGGAGCAGCTCCCAACAGAGGTAACCAGGATCACCTTGTAGAGGCCCTGAGGGCACTAACACTTAATTGCCCTGACCAGTCTCTCCAGCCACGGACACCCACAATCTCTTCCCACCTGCATGAGCTCCATTTAAGCTCAGCTATGGGCCTTCAGTCCTTGGCTAAGCTCTATTGCAGGTGTCATGTGTATCTCAAGCTTACAGGCACAGCTGTGCACATACTGGCCAAGGACAACATCAATCCAGACCCAACCCACACAGTAGCTTCCCAGTTCAACCTCAGGCTTGGCCTCTCACCACAGACCTGACTGGCAATTGGCAGTCCATGGCACCAGCAGAAACAATCTCCCAACACACATCCTCCACCACAGGCCAATGCATACAACACTAAAGAAAATTATTTAGGTTGTCACTAGGCTTGTGCATTTTACCTACCCATACATTACGATTTCTACACACACTAGCAGCTCTGTATGAACACCAGGGCTGTGGAAGGACTCAACCACGAGCACCTCATGCTGTGTATCACCATACTTACAACATAAAATCCTGTTCCCAGCAGGGCTGGTCACCTCGCACAGCCACCGTCGTGCTCTTCACATTTTGCACTTTCAAGGTCACATACGTATTGAATTTATCTGGGGAACGAGACACAAAATGTTATCTCTATCCTCATACCCTTTCATCACATCACCTGCAACACTGAACCATTTCAGTTCATACAGTGCATCCAGACAGATCTCAGATGAAAAGCCCATATGGAAAGATATCATTGGGCTTAAGAAGACAAACATTCAAGATGTTTTCCACCTGCATCACATTTTCAACCATAGCTTTTTTAGAAATCCCAGCACAAATGAACAAAAGCACACAACTGTTCACTTGCAGTAAGGCAAGGACAAACAGTGTAAATTCCTAAAGAACACAGACATTTAGTATGATGTTGCTCCTGAAATACAGACAAGAGGAAGAAGAGACAGTCTAAAGGCACAGGACCCATCATAAGTACTAAGCAGTGTGAAAAACAAACTTGCAAAACATACAAGCAAGAGGTTGGGCTGGTCATATCATCTCTTCCCTTCTGACTCAACTGCTCTCCTAGTCCCAACTCAGTTTTCCACCCATGAGTCCACAAAGAATTTTACAGGCCAGTCAAAGAACAAAAGAGAAATACAGATTTATTGGTAAGCATGCTGAAACCCACCTGGCCTAGGAAAACCACATCACACTCACATCCAGACAAGACAGCCTCTGTTTAGATATTTTGCTTTTTATTTTAAATCTGAAGAAAAATTCTGGAAGAACTTTTTTCCTAGTTTCTGCTATCTCTTTGCTAATAAAACCAAAAGCAGCAAAACACAGATAGTTTGAATATCAGCATCCCAAAATGAACAAACTCCATTTTAAGGGGAGTTACCACCCTAGGCCTATCTATCAGTTTCAAACAGCCTGGAACAAGACATGCTACGTACCCAGAAAGCAGTGTACGTATTTTAATACTTTGATGTTCTCTTACATCTATTCCCAGTGTTCAATCTCAATCAAGTCAATTTTAATACTGTAAAAATTTCACATGGAAAACAAAGATAGAACAGCCAACATGGCTTTACAAAGGGGAAATCATGGCTGACAAATTTGATTAACTTCTACAGCTACTGCACTGGTGGCCAGGGCAGAGTAACTGACATTGTCTGCCTGGACCTGTGTAAAGCATTTGACACTGTCCTGCACAACATCCTTGTCTTTAAATCAGAGAGCCATGGATTTGATGGATGGACCACTCTGTGGATAAAGAACTGGCTGACTGGCTACACCTAAAGATCTGTGGTCAGTGATTCATTGTCCACCTGGTGACCAGTGACAAGTGGTGTCCCTCAGGGGTCTGAACTGAGGGTGATTATTATCACTGTTCACTAATGAACTGAACTGTTCATTATATTAGTCAGTGACAGGGACAGTGGGATCAAGGGCATCCTCAGCAAGTTCACTGATGACACCAAGCTGTGTGGTGCAGTCACTCTCTGTGGGGATGGGATGCCATCCAGAGACACCTGGACAGGCTGGAGAAGTGGGACTGTGCAAACCTCACAAAGCCAGTTGATGAGTAACTCAACATAAGCCAGAAGTGTGTCCTTGCCCAGGAAAGCCAAATGTATCCTGGGATGCAACCAAAGGAGCATGAGCAGCAGGTCAAGGAAGACAATTCATCCCCTCTACTCTTGTGACATCCCACCTGCATTACTACAGTTCTGGCATCTCTGGCTTCTCCAACATAAGAAGGACATGCAAGTGTTAGAGCAAGTGCAGAGGGGGAAACAAAGGTGGTAAGAAGAGTGGAGCACCTCCCCTATGAAGACAGGCTCAGAAAGCTGGGGATGTTCAGCCTGGTGAAGAGAAGGTTGTGGGGAGATCTCACAGCAATCTTCCAATAGCTGAAGGGAGTGCAGAAAGGGACTCTCTATCAGGGACCATAGTGATCAGACAGGGAATAATAAGTCCAAATTGAAAGGGCAGGAGAATTTATTTAGGTATTAGGAAGGAATTCTTTACTGGGAAGGTGTTGAGACACTGGCGCAGGTTGCCCAAGTAAGTTGTAGATGCCCAGTCCTGGTGGTGTTTGAAGCCAGGCTGGATAAGGCACTGGTCAGCCTGGTCTAGTGGGAGGTGTCCCTGCCCATGGCATGGAACTAGATGATTCTTTAGGTCCCTTCCAAATACTGAACATTCTATGACTGTATGATTGTATAATTTTAATTCATCATTGCTGTAGCTTACTACAGCAAACTTCAGCATCTAGCTTCCAATATCCTAACATGAAGGCAAGGAAGGTCTGGAAGCTCACGAAGGACTCAGAGTCACTGAATTGTGATTCCTACATATTCAATTATATTCAATTATATTACATTACCTCTCCTTGTCTATTTTACTCCTGCATCCTCCTGGGACACTGAGCTTGTCAGTGAAACCACATACCTTGCCTGAGTTAAGCGTAAACTAGAGGACAGATCTGCATTTGTGAGCAGGTTTGATTGGGGAAAAGATAAAGTACACACTGTCTCCCTTCCAGTCTGGGCACTCAGTTTTCCTTCCCTGGAAATTCAGGGTTGGTGTACAGACAGATCTTGATCTACCATGGAATATGGATGAATCCTGGAAAGTTTTCTGCCATAACCTGAGCTATATCCAAAGAATTAAGCTGAATAAGCAAGTTATGAATACAGCTGTGCAACTGTTTCAGATCTAAACACCTGAATAGGTATTATTCCAGACATTTTTATTTATAAGCATTTTATGTAAGTGCTTATTCTTTTGTAAACTGTACATCAAATTTCCACTGATAAACCTATTTGCTTGCTAAGTGATTCCTTGCTAGCTTCTGAACCACAGTGAAAAGAAGTTGCCCAGACTGTAAATTCTGGGTGTCACCAGCTGTTTCTTTTTGCTTTATTACGCAGACAGAAAAACTAGCAGATGGGATTTTAATTCCAAGTACAGCCATTACGGACTGCCACCTAAGAGAACGATTCACTTTTGAAGTTCTATCCAGCAACCCCAGTCAGGACTGAGAAGGCACTAAATTCCCAGACGCACACAGCAGTTCTGCTTAGTGGACATTTTCAGACCCTGTTTTGAGCAGGGACAGAGGCAGAACGAGATGAAAGGGCCAGGTGGGTGGGGAAGGGTGACAGTAAAGGAACACATTTCCTCATTCATCACCTGTTCAGGTCAGGCTGAGCAGATAGAGGTTTCTTACCACTGTGACACCAGGTCACAGCCTCAAGTTTTCTACTAACTCAATCTGCCTGGATTCTCAAGGTAGATTAGATCACTCCTAAGGAGAACATGAAGGAGCTGAGATGAAGTGGAGGAAAACTGGAGGGAGCAGCATGAACAGCAGTGAGAGAGAAGGGATACTGATTGCTGCAAGCAAGCAGTAGAGCATGACTTACCTGGTGGTCCATGGAGTTTAGCTTTTTTTACTGTAAAGAGAAAAAAAGGAAAAGAACAAAATAAGAGACTGTCAGTGATTTTGTCCTGCTACAGTTTCCTTTGAGTTAAAGCATCACAGTGCATCATATTAACTGGACAACATCCCCTGCACAGCTGGAAATTCACACTCAGTTAAATAGATCTGGAGACAAAAAACTCCTTTGTACCCCATGGCACCTCTCTAAAGTGATGCATTTAAAAAAAACAATTGCAGGCTTAATGTTTAGAAAGCAATGTGATATGTCTAATGCAAAGCAATCTCAACATCAGTCCTTTGCAACCAGAAGTTAGTGCTGCTTAGCGAGATGTCAGTTTACACCACCTCACTTACAAAGTTACTTACAAACACTCTACAGGAAATAAACATTTCTTCATAAACCAAGAAATTCTCCTTACACTGTACAGCAGACCACAAATTGAAAATAATCAAGCCTGAACAGCAGCTTTGTAAGTAGCTCTATACTATGACATTGTCAATTAAATTAAATAAGCCAAACAAACAGCAGTGTAAACTCAAATGTCATTTTTACAAGCTCTACTCTGTTAATTTAATTCCAGGACAGTATTTATATATAAAAATAGAATTGTTAAAACATAAAACAGTATTGGCTCTTATCTCACCAGATGGAGAAGGTCCATGTCTACCTAGGGAAGATTTTGTTTACATTTCCCTTTTGCAAGCTCATATCCTCACTAGAATTGCTAAGTGTAAGCACCAAGAGAAGACATCTCTAGGCTCCAGCTAGTTTTCCCAATGGAAAACTAACACTAAGAAGAAAACGTACTTAACAAGCTACGAAGCAAGATATACCAGAGAGCAAAAGTATTTAAAAGCTGGTGCAATGAAATTTCCTACAAAAAGCAGAGCTGTCAATACTTATTAGAGGCTCACAGTGCCCAACTTTTATCTTGAAAGTTCTAGAAAGAAACATTAAAAAATTAAAACAATTTTTTTAAAAAAAAAATGCCCTGACACCATTACACTCAGAGCTGCAATGGAGTGTGATAACAGCATTGCTATTTGAGAAATTCTCCTTTGAGAGCATTTACAGTCCAGGTAGATGCCCACACAAAGGAAAATGCTGCACCAGGTACATTATGAACTGTTGATGCTAAAACGGCTGAAGCTTCCACCTAGACTGAGAAGGCCCACAAGTCTTTAGGTCCATAATAAATTGGTTCATTTTCTCTTAGATTCAGGGCCTGAAGCATTCCTGATGTTGATGGTGCAAGCAAAACATACAATAGTATGGGCCAGTGTTCTTGACTGAAGATACAGATGCCTTAAAATCTCCAAATCAGTTTATTTAACCACTAAGAAGTATGTGGGACAATCTACCCACTTTCTCAGTTCCTTTGCATACCACACAAAAGCAGACATTTCATGAAATACTGCCCTGGAGTGGGTAGGCACCAGCTTATCTCTGAACCTCCTGGCTCCCCTCCTTTACAAGAGGCAGGAGACAAAGAAACAAGAGGATGTGCTTAGGGAAAAAAGGCAAAGGGAGGCAGAGGGAACACAGGAAACTTCACAAGCTCCACTACTGTTAGCATGGAAACAGAGGCTACATCAGTGTAGAACTATGGTATTATTTGCTAAAAAAGCAGCTGGAGTTTAAGGCCACTGGCTCCTAAACACAGAGAAGAGACACAGCCTCTGCAGCGGCAATATGCACACTAAGAGACTGATGCCATTTGTACATTGCGGTCACAGCCTCTAAATATTCAGAGGTTCCTTTGATGAAAGGCAGCAAACACTGCACTGCCTCGGCAGCTGAGAGGGGCACCTGTGCAAAGTTTCAGCAAGAGCTGTCCCACTGATATCCCAGAGAAGCAGCCAGACTAAACAAAGATCACGAGCATTCTACAGACCCACACGGCAAAAATGGAACTCTTAGCAACTCCCAGGAATGAGCACCATGCCTCTAGAGAAAGTGCATGTAATAAATTACACATTTAGCTGCAGAAATAGAACTTATAACCAAGAGATGAATCACAAACCTGGGAGTCTCATCTCACCAGTAATTCTTTTGCTCTATCTGCAAGCCTGTACAGCATGTCCAGAAAGTTCCCATGAAAAGTGACTTGGACATGTTTTTATTTTGTTAGCCCCATGGGAAAGCACTTCCTAGGAGTGTGCAGAAAGCATTTCAAAGGTGCAACTCCCAGAACATCTCCCAGGCCTGGCTGGGAGACTGCAGGATTCCCCATATAAGAGCATGAATTTTTGGGAGTTCAGAGCTGGAACGGGCTGCTAGGCACTGCTAAGGCCCAGCCTGTTTGTCAGCCCAGGGAATTTGCAGGTCAGATGTATTGCATGGAACACCAATGCACCATGCCACAAAGGACTCCAGCTTTCCAAAAGAACACTACTAAGAAACTTTTGTACCCACACTTGCTCCTTCGCTCTCGTTAGAGCTCTCCTATGCCAAGCTGTCAAGGAAGGACTTAAAGCTGAGTTCTGAAGCTCTAGAGAAACCTGATGTGTTAGTTACTCAGTGTTACAGCAAAGGCTGAAAAGTCATTGCTACATGATGCAGCGTGAAAGTACTTCGAAATCAAGCCATGTGTAACAGTACTGTTTTATAATGTAAAATCTAATTTTTATAATATAAAACCTGTACCACAAAATGAAACTATTCTCTAGAGCACCCAGCAACACCAGGTTTTACAGGTACAGTCGCTCCTGCATTGCCACAAAGCAAAAACCTAAACATAATGTAAGTTAATGGTCTATGTCAAGTATTTCCTGACTCACTCCCAGTTATCCCACAGTACTCCTGGTCTCTCAGGAAAGAGCATTTTTAAACCAGCCAGAGATGTCAAATTCTGTTCAGTTTCAAATGGCTTCTCTCAGCAAACAAAGTCCATCCATTCAGACACAAGCATCAAACTATGCTGATCCTATGCCACTGCACAGCAAGGGCAGGACACCAGGAAGGGAATGAAAATGATAGAAAATTAGAAAGGAAGGCAAGACCTAGTGCTTTCCACTGCCACATGCAAGCACTTCATGAAAGAGATGCACAGAGATGCACCTGCTCTCCCTGCACACAGATTCATTTAATCTCCAAAAAAAGACTTGAGCATATCAGAGATACAGCTATTCCATGGAATTATTAGAAAGCAGACAAAACTTGATGTAAACATTGAATTTATCCAGAGATATTTTTTCTTCCCTCTGAGCATCTCTCATCATTTTGGCATTATTCTGATACAGACACAAAAAGGAAATTAACTTGGAAGCCTCGCCTGCAACTTATTAAACTAAACTAAACTAAACTAAACTAATTTTTAAAAGCCACAGCAAGATTCCAGATGCTCTACAGCCATCTCCTACAAAGGACTGGAGGGTCAGACAAACTCCCGAAGACTAGGAAAGGAAAACACAAGCCAGAAATTGCAAAAAAAGTCTAGTATCACTGTGGGAGGATGAAAAAACAACAGCAGAGCATATACCAGAGTATTTTTAAACACAGTTCTAAGGAGAAAGCCTTGTTATCCACATATTTTTCAAGCAGTTGGAGTGATATTTTTTTTTCTGAGCAGGTGCTATATATACCAATGAGATAATTAAAATTAAGCATGCCAAATTACTGCAAGGCTCAGAAGATACACTGCTCAAACCTCCTAAGCAGGCACATGGTCATAATCAGTAAAAGGGAACCCGAGTGTTCTGAACACCTGCACATCCCAGATCCCGTTTAACACTTGCTTGCAAATGAGAGGAATGCAATGCAGGGAGTGCCGGACCAGATGGCCAAAAGATTACATTCTAACTAAATCCAGCACATGACTTACAACCCGGTCACTCCCCACACTACAACAAAACCTACATCCCTTCGCAGGGGACAATAAAGTGCCATGGACAGGCTGTGGGAGAAATTAGAAGAATGGAAGGGCGCAGTTTTAATTACCACTTTTTAAAAGAAGTGCAATGCTGAAAGCAGAGCATTCAAAACGCATTTTCCTGATCAGCTACTTGATAAATAGCTTCCTTGTCCCTGTGAAACACAAATGCAGCATTAATGTGTTTTCAAGAGCACTCTAACTTCTACAGTAACTTTCCCCAGCTGAACAGCAGAATCAATATACATTTCCATTTCACTCTGCTTTTCTCACCTTTTCCAGGTGCTCAGACTTCAGTGTAGAGTGACATGCAGCACTAGGTGCAAAGGTTGCTTAAACAACAGAAATAAGACTAAGACTACCCAAGACTAAGTCAACACACCAAATTCACACCCATGCGCCCTCCAGCAGGCATGCAGAAGGGAGGGGAACCCTCCTGTGAGGGATGCAATCATTAGGTAGTGCTCCAGTCCTTCACTTTCTATAGGTCAGCCCTTAGAAACCATTTTGCTGCCTGAATCCTGCACCAACAGCTACAGTGTATGCACCCCCTTGCAGAGCCAGAAACTCAACTCCTCCTACTCACTTCTTGGAAGTTATTGATAAATTACAGGACAGGCTGGCAAGTGGCTCAAGACTGGCACTTTTAACAAGGACTGCTCTGTCCCAGAAGATCTCACCCTGACACACAAGGACTTTTCACAGAATGGGTCAGGTTGGAAGGGAACACAGTGGGTCATCTGGCCCAACTTCCCTGCTCCAGCAGGGTCATCCCAGAGCATACAGTACATGATTGTGTCCAGATGTTTTTTTAATACCTCCAAGGAGGCCACGTCTGAAGGAATCACCTTAGGAGGAAGACTCCACAATCTCTTTCCCTCCCCTGGAGACCAAAACATGCACAGCCTCTGCACACTCTCATCTTCCACCTAAGGGTGAGGAATCCTTTTCTTTCCCACTACTCGAACGCAAAAGGTGCTCCAGGAGGATGCAGAGGCCATGAAGTGACCTCACCTGTGATTTTAACTTGATCACTGTTTTGTTTCACATGATCCCTATTAAAGCCCAGCAGCATCAGTTATGCCATTAACTGCAATCCCAAGTGCAATAACAGAACAGCAGTACTGACTGTGCCATGAAACTCTTCCCTTCATAATTCCTAAGAAAGGAAAACCTGGATAAAACAGCACTTTAGTGGTTTTCCAAGTCTGCTACAAATATTCAGTGTGACACAGCCACCTTGATATTCCCAGCCTGAGACAGGTGTAAAAAGGCTCCACTGCATTTTCATACATTTAGAGTCAAATTATGTTCAGAAGGAAGAGATTTCCCTGAACTAGCTCAGAGGAAGCATAATGGCACAGGAGACCCCAGGGACCCACCAGCACTGAGCAGCACCTCAACAGCTTCTGGTGTAACTGCAGAGCCCAGAGCAGGGTCTCCAACTTCTCCCAGCAGAGCCCTGCAGAGCTGGGGTGGTTACTGCAGACAAGGCACCTGGAGCCTCAAGGGCCACTGAGAGACACAGGACTTAAGTCACATTCATTACTTCATACTTTGTTTTTCTGCCAGGCAAAACAAACCACTGGTTTACATATAAACACTGTTCCACTCAAGCAGGAAGAGAGTACTTTATGCCCTAGTATTCTCTTTGAGAATGACGTGATGGAAACACAGTGGTCCTTCATGGACCAACAGTCCTAAAAGCTGAGACTGAATTCAAAGTACACGGGGGATAATATTCTGTTATTGCTTAATGTGAAAGGAGGGCTGGGCTGATCAGAAAACTGCTCTGCTGCCAGAAGGAAGAGCCACTGCAAAATGCCACTCTGCTTGGTAAGTGGCAGAGAACAGGAAAAAAGCATAGATTTTCAACAGTGCCCAAAGAACTGAGGTTGCTTCTAAGGACAGAATTTTTCTGACTTAGTACTTAAAACAGTCCTTCAAAAATCCATTACCTCTTTGATTGAGACAACTGTGGGGGAACCCAGATAGCCAAGTTTACCTCAACTGAACTGAGGGATCGATCTGCTTTAATAAGTAGTCCAGAATAAATGGAATAGACGTGATATGAATTCATTAATTTTTAATAGTTTGTAGAAATGCAAAAAAAAAAAAAAAAGCCCAACATACCACAAAGCACTTACATATTGCATTTTCCAATCATGTAGTAAAGAGCTTTCTTCAATTTGACCACTCTGAATGCCCACAGGACAGATCGACTTGCCCTTCCCAAGGCCTTGGGAACCACATCAAACAAAGGGAAGATACATTCCCTTCAGCAACCAGCCATTACTCACATTACTGAAAGATTCTTCTCAGGAAGGGGGTGGGCAAAAGAGAGTTTTTAATCTGTAGTCTGTGATAGCAAATTGATCTACCCAAGAGATTTCTGTATTGCCAGATGTCTTGAAAATGAATTAGAATCCTTCCTAATTCACATGAATTAGCATCTTCCTGCTCAGATGATCTGCAAATTCATTACCCTGTCCAGAGGCACACAAAGCTACTAAGTTTATTTGATTTACAATACAATTTCCAACAAACAGCTTTCTACCAGCCACTCCACCCTTCCTGCCCACTGGACAGTGACTGATAGCAGCTGGGACATGTGACTGTTCACAGTGTTTTCCAAATCTCTGTGCTAAGGAAACACATATTCAGTATTCCCATTCAAGATTCACCACCATTTCACAGAGGATTTCCAGGAAAGCACTACATAACGTACACATCCCAGTGACTCCCCCACACCACCAAACTTCACTAGACGCTCCCCTGCTCCTCTGTAAATTCTCTGGTCAGTTAAGATCCAGGCCTTGAATGCACACAAGAGTCACAACCTGCAGAAGATAGCACCCTACTTGCTCCCCTCCATAGTCCAGACACTCCACAACTTGGGGCTCACAGCTAAGTCCCAAGGGGATATTGCTGCCTGTTTCTGGTTACTAAACTTGACCCCAATATTTGCTTCTTGCCAGAATTTTCACTTACATGGGATGAACTTCAGTGAGCAAAATATTGAAACCTAAGCAGAAAATGCCTAGCTTTTATATGTAAAAGCTATATATTACAGTCTTGTCTAAATCTCTGTTACTGCCATAGACCATGAACATCAGAGCAACAGAGCACAGCAACTGGATATCTGTACAATTCCCCAGTATTTCATGTACATAACCTTGGGTGAGCTTGCAGGATAATATGATGGCAAATCTACACAAACCTGAGCAAACCCACAGTTAATACACTGTGCTGATCCAGTTATAAAATGAAAGATACATACAACTATTTTTCTCAACCATCCAGTCTGATCCCCTCAGTGAAGCAGGTAATTTCACACCTCCTGCAAATATTGTTAGTTTTCAACTCAACTTTTGCATAAAACTTTGTAAATGTGTACAGCATAGCTCGGCTTGCATCATTGCATCATAGCTTCGTAGCATTCCATTTCTTCCATCCCTACCAAAGTTATTAGATAATGTAAACAGAACAAATTTAAAAACAGTCTAAGAAAACCTTTCTGGCATTTGCACATATTCCCCATATTCTCACAGTATACCTGGAGGAGCAGATAAACTTTAAAAATTCTTTGTCAAGAGCTGTTTAACTGTGGGGGTTATTTTATAATGAAAATCAGTCCTCATCAGCAAAAGAAGCCTTCTTCTAAAAGGTTCTACTTCTCTAAAAGGTATGTCATGCGACAGAAGGGGTGACAATTTACTTTCTACTCTGGTTTAATGTACTAGGCAGTTAATGCAAGTAGACTTCTAAACACTTTCAATGACAAAACAGATTTAGACAGTTAAGAGACACATCTGGGTCTTGTTTACAGGTTAATCTGTTACCAGATCTGATTTGACACACTGACTTAACATCACATACATTTTCAACTTCCTGAACTGAAGGGTTTTATATGTATTCCTTTTGTTGCATAGCTCAAGAACTCACCTGCCTGAAATATTTCTTGAGCTATTTCACCAGTAGAAATTCACAGGTGAAGAAAACACTACTGAAATTTAAAAAAAAAAAAAAAAATGCTGCAGAAGATATGGGGATTGCAGTTGTGAACAGTTTTGGACAGAAAAATGAAAATTTGTGTATCTCAAACACAAACTGAATTTTACAAGGGAACTACAGAACAGGGAAAATGGAACTTAAACTATGTATGCAACTTGTAGAAGGCAACTGTGACAGGGGACTAAATGCAAAAGGAAAACTAAAGAGGTCTGCAACTGATTCCTTCCTTTACGTAGACTCCCTTTAGAATCCCTTCCAGATTCTTACACAGCATTTCTCAGTAAAGTAGCATCAGGATGCAAGGTCAGGCTGTTGTTTGTTGGTTTGAAAACAATATTTGAAGTAGAGCAACTAGGACAGGGTTCACAGAGAGGAAGGGAGGGAGGAGATTCACAAAACAACAGGTCCCAAAACCCAGAAATACCCTCATCTCTGAACTTTTACGTAAATATGTTGATTTTATTAAAAAGCTAGCACAGAATGGGATCTACACTGCCAAAATATGTACAATACACCATGACCATTCAGCACTGTAAGAGAAACCCAGCATTTTAAAACATGCAGATAATTTTATCCAAAAAAGCCTCAGGAGGTTGTAACAATAAAATGCTTAAAACATTGATAAGCTATTTGGTAAACCACAGCTCAAATCTTTATTACATTAAACATTAGCACTTAGTGGAACTTCTGCTTTGCAATAGAAGCTGCAAGACGTTTACTTACAGCTGATCCCAGAAAAAGCTTCCTGAAAGGCAGTAGGAAGCATTCAATTGATTTCAGATAAAGAGCAGCAGAAATAAGCTTGACACTATTGTTTTTTCTGTCCAGGAGAGAAAAAAAAAGTGTATTCATGAGCCATACAGCCAAGAAAGCTAGAATCAGATGCTGGAAGCAGTAAGAAAACTAGGAACATTCAGGTCTTGAACTTTACAACCTCCTGAAACACATCTGCACTGCTAGTGAACCCAGGGCATCAACAGCCCATTAAATATTTTCCAATTTTTACATGAAATATACTTGGAACTAGAAAAAGTACAGAAGCTTCTATGTCCAAGCAGCTTGTGTGGTAAAATGCTGAGCAGGAGAGAGAAGGAGGAGGTGGCAGTTGAGGAACGGAATTCCCAACACCAACACTCTTTCAGAAATTCCCATCACTGCAGATGTTCTTCCAGGCTCTGAGTGTATCCAAACCCCTTTCTCCTGGTTGCATGGTCCCCCCAGTTCAGCTGGCAGGCAGGTAGTCTCAGGACACTTCTCCAGCCAGCACAAAACAGACTAACCCCCTGAGTTCAAGTCATCTTTCAGGTAATTACAACAATAACTGAGAATCATAAGCCATCTTCTGTCTGCTTCGGGACTTGCTGAAATGATAGCTTCCCAGTGCCCAGACAAAAATTTTTCCTCTACAGAGTGCATCTCATTGTCGTCCTTAAAGACTGTGCAGAAAGTGTTTGCTCTAGCTCTCAAGAGCCCCACAGCCAGTGCTGGAGTACAAGGTGCCTTCAACCTGCACGCTGCTCTGCAGAGAGCCCTTTACCTCATTACTCACCTTTCCAATTTATATGGCAACAATCACAATCTCAGTGCAAACCGACAAGTTAATTCTAGCAAGGCAAGAGTCAGCATCCTCAGATGCTTATTCAGAATTATGCTTTGCTCCTTCATAATGTTGCCACAAACATGTTAATATCTACCTGAAATTTCACTTTGCTCCAAGCTGTCACCTCAACAGCCACTGGCCTGAGCCAAAGGCCCATGCTCTGAGACACAGTCAAGCATTCAAACTACCTTCAGATGCTTTTGTTCACCTTTTCTTCAAAGAATAGGCTTTGAAGTGTCAGTCCTATTTCTCCACAAAGAACTACAACCAAGTAACACAAGAATATTCACAAGCAAGGTGCCACAGAGATCCTTTTTGCTGTCTCAGAGATGTTTGCCTTCTGGTTACTGCCTCTCCCCCTACCAGCACCATGACATTGCCAGTCAGATTTGTAATTCATTGCTCCCAAAACATTAGTTGCTTCACTAAGCCTGACAGTCCCACTGCCCAAATTAGATGCTAGAGCTCCCAAAAACCACTTTGACATCAGTGACATCTTGCACTTGGTTCCCAAACCAGATGTCTACTGCCCTGCAGACCAAGGGGCTCTTCCCACACCTTCAGCAGGAGTTTGTACAAAGAGAAACCAGATCATGAGAGTGAGGGCTGCACATCATGAGAGTGAGAACAAGCCCATCAGCCTGTATCTTATCCATACAAACATCTAGACAATTACCAGAAAAGAGCATGACATGATGATACAGCAGTACCTACTCTAAGAATTAATATGCCCCTAGACTTAGGACCCAGAGATGACATTTTTGAAAGTAGTTTCATACAGTGTGTTCTACCACCAAACCTCCTCCATCACCAACATAATCAATGCTGAACAGTGCCAGCAATTTCAGCTGAATTCCACTTTGGTATTTCTTCAAAAGCAAGGGGGAATACATGCTTCAGACACCTTATTTCAGAGTTTAGCCTTTTTGCTATACATATTTGTTGTCACTTGACAGCAGTACCAGATGTTTTAAAGTAGACAACACAAGCAAACCCGTATCGCTCTGCATCAAGAAGAAAGGGACTATCAAAGTGAGGCAAGATGCTTTGCTACCTGTTTGACACACCAAACAGAGTCTGGCTTTTTAAAACTGGAGAGCCTTCCCCCCAACCACAACACACAAAAAAAAAATCCTTTAAATTTTGTGGGGCTCTAAGCAGAGAGCTAAGTACCTTATTACTACCACCACCAGTCCTCAAGGGCAAACACATACACCTTAGCTGACTGAGTAATCCCTCCTAGCTTTGGCCTGACCTAGCTCAGGCAGGTGAGCATCATCTCCAACTGATTGGTCTGGATCAGTTATACTTCTCTTGAGAAGTGGGAAAACACAGACTGAAGTTTTGTTATGATGTGCTTACAAGCCTCTGCTTTTGTCCAAAGTTTGCTCTCCAAGGGGCTGGGGAAGCAGGGCATGATTTGATACTATTTGTGTAACAGAACACCTTGCAAACAAAAAGGAAACTGAGGATTTAGCCAACTTCCCTGATTCCAGAGAACAGCTAAATCCACCTTTACACATTTACCCTACAAACAATTAAACCAGTTGCTAAAAAGCACAGCTAGGAGACATCCTTGCAACGTCTGTTTATTCCCTTTTTGGCTGACAAACAGAGACATTTCAGAAGACCCACTGAAGTTTCTGCTCAGCAGCTGCTTTGAACTGAGCAGTGAGGACAGGAACAAAATCTCTTATTCAAATCACAGAGATTATAGGAGGTTAATCCTCCTGACGCTGGCAACACAGACAGCTCTGTCAGGCGACCTGGTTCCCCAACCAAGAGGTGAACTAAACAGTAATCCAAGTTGCCACGCCTCTCTAATATTCTCCTGCAGCCTTAATATTATTAGTCAAAAAGCAGCTTGGGTGCAGTGTACTAGAGCGAGTTATTGTGTGTCCAACTCTTTCAGAAGATGCATTCTGTTAGACTGTGCCTTGGTCACTTTGCCTTAAGGGGTTCCCTACAGGTTATAGATTTCTTCTGAACTTTTAACTGTTTTATGATCAGAAAAGACAGCACCCGACTTTTGAATCTGTGCTTCATCATGGGAAAAAAATAAACATCCACCAAATCTTACAGAATTTTTAAACACATAAGATACACACTACTGGACAGAGCAGTAAAGAAGGCTTCCAATTTTCAGTGGCATAATATGCCCTTCTTTGAAATTCTGCAAGGTTCAGAAATACAGGATTTTAAGTTGGTGGCAGAAATATATTATTTTAAGTTACTGGAAATGCCTTAATTGATTAAGGGAACAAAACCCACACTACTTGATTTTACACAAAACAGACTGCAACTCCCATATGCTTCCAGCTGCCAAAGACTAAGGAAATATGCATAATGAAAGCCATATCCTTGCACCAGAAGGCAGGAAAAGAGACAGACTGATAATGTATCAAGCCTGCTAGGAGCCAGTCTGAGCTGGTAAACTGACTTTGACGACAAAGCAACAGCTCAACTAGTTTAAAATAAAAGCGTCAGTGGAGGGGAAAAAAAAACCAAAGAGCAAATATAAAAATTAATTTAAAACTGCACACATAACAAAAAACCCTTAATAGCAATTCAGAAACCAGATGAATGGAGAAATTGCTTTCTTCAGGTTTGAGGGGGTGGGTAGGTGTATTTATTTTGAAAAAAGATACATCTCTGCAGATTTCTTCCAAGACACAGAGCACATGCAGCTTCTCCTCAGACATTGTACACAGAGGTAAAAGCCACTTAAATTACTAGAATCTTGCCATAGTTATTACATGAAATCACACAGCCTGGTCTCAGCCAAGGTAACAGCAGCTAGAAGACACAAATAGTGTGGTACCAAAGAGGAAAGAACAAAAATGACAGAACAAAACCACTTGTGTGCTTGTCCTTTGGCGTGTGCTTTTCTCTTGTCAACAAAAGTCACCTGAACAGTCTCCCCAGTGACTCAGGTTTCTACACTCCCTGTTCAAACTTAGTGTAAACAAGATGCACCCTGGAAAAAGAGTTGCTGACTAACCACACCAGTAGTGATTGCCTCCTAATCACAGCCTTGGTCTATTTTCTGGTAGTTTCGATTTAAGTTACAGGATTGCAAGCACTCAGCCAACTGGAACACAGCTACTTGTCAAGCAGGACTGAGCACAAGCTTGTCCTGAAAGGCACTGAGATAAAAAAAAAACAATACTAACAAATACCACTGTTCAACTTCAGAGGTCTAGAATATTCACCAAAAGAGAAACTCAAAAATAAAGCAACAGCATATTTTGGTGGATTCAGTAAATTTTTATATTTATTTTTTAAGAAAAACATCCCACCATGCTACAGTAAATAAGCTTCAAGGAAAAACAGCACCTGTTTCCACACCAAATAAAGAAGGAGGATTGGTCTAGCATGAAAAATATTTTTAACTAAAATATTAATAAAATTATGTTATTATATTATTAAGTATTTACCTGTTTGGTTTCACAAACCAGAGAAAATACCAATATCTAGAAGACAGAAATAAGTTTCACTGTGAGAATTAAGAAAAAGTAAAAGAACTTGTTAGAGTACAAGTTAGCGTGTAACTGAATGAGATTCCAGGCAGGAACATGAGACCTAACAACAAAACACTGTTGGCAAACTATACCTTTGGCAGTCTGATTTTAATCTTCACATTCACAAACTGCTCAGACAGTACTGGTTACTGGAAGATACCCACAAATTGCAGAAATAGGACAGTCAGATTGCCATCTAAAAGAGCTGCGCCTCACAAACACATTAGCAGTCACCTGCCAATGCTTTTGTTTTGTAACAGCATGTATACAAAGAACTGAATCATAAGAAGGTCTTACTATTGACAAGGAGTGTGCCCAAGACTGTTCTTCTGAAAGCCATGCTTCTTGCTTACATTTGGACCTACATAAAACATGAGGTGAAAATCCACCAAGCTAAATAAGAATCAAAACCATTAACCAAAATAAACAGCTTTAGGTAAAAAACAAGTATGAGCAAGTTCCTTCACATGTAGGCTCTTTTCCTTATTATTAACATTATAAATAAGGAAGATGCTACACCAAATTTTTACCTTAATATACAGTGAGTCTATAGCAATTAGTTGTCAGAATAGTAACTCACATCACGAAAAAGTTAGTGCAGTGAGGAACACAAGACTGGAAGGGTCCTTTGGGATCACCAACTCCAAAGCTGCTTCTCCCAACACCTGAACTACTTACACCGTTCAAAATCATCCCTACCTTCCACCCAACACTTTAATTAATGGCATGTGTATACCTTCTATATCTTATGTCAACACTATTCCCCCCTCCATGTATTTCCTCACTCCATATTTAATTTCCCGATGTTTTTAATGGACACAAGTCACAGATCCCATCAGCTTCTGTTTACAAGCATGGTGCAGAGACACAAGGACTCCCCAACATCTCTACTTTCACTAAGTTCCACATTTCTCAGCAATGCTTGTCATTTGCCTCTACATGTATAGTTTTTTTACAGAACATCAACTCATTTCCATTCTCACTCTCCTCGAGGGTCAATGAGTCCTTCCTACATTATATTTATTTGCTTCAAAATTTACTATATAATTAGGACTTTTCTTAAGAATGGCTTTGATACACACATTTGTATTCTGTCTTGCCATGACACAAGTGGAAGACATTTATCTGCTTCTCCCATTAGTCTTAACAACATTACTAGCTTCTGCTACAGTCAGTTCCTTATACTCTTTACAAGTCTTTTGCCAATTCCAATTTTCTTTAAAAAGAAGTCTGCTATAGGATTTGAGAGATATTACAGAAGTACAAATAGATGCACACCTTCATCTAGAAACAAGAAGTAGCCCAGAACAATCTTCCTCTCGCAAATCCGTGTCACATTTCATATGATATCCTTCCACATTGCTTCCACCTGTCTATAAATTTTTTATTATTCTCTCCTAACAATTAATTTTAAACTTTCCTTATTGTCACAGTCCTGCCTGCTTTTGAAGTCATGATCCATATTTACCCACATTTATCACTCATCTCCTTTATTTTCCTGCCTATCCATAGAAACAATGTCTGTTCCTCTCCAGTTAGGCAATGCTACTGCTTCTTTGCAGCCATAGTTAAACTTCTGCTGGCAGAGTTCAGATTTTAAGTGTTGCATGTTTCAGCACTCTGGGATACACACTACCAGACTCAAATGCAAGATATTAAAATTTTTCCTCCCATCATTTTCAGTTCAATTTCAGTTCAGTTTCAAATGTGCATCATTTTCAGTTTCATAAGAAACAATTCCTATAGTCGAGGGACCGTACCCAGCCCACCTTTACACAACTCCCTGTCTCCATGCACAGAAGTCTGATTCCTCCCCCTGTGGAGGCTGGCTGCTTCTCCTTTTTGTGTGACCAAAGGACCTTCTGTTACCTGCTTTATTACCATCTTCCATGCCACCCTGTCTGCTGAGGAGAAAGCCCCTGCCTCAGCCTTGGACTTCCTGACCCTCAACATACACCTTCCTTTACGAACTATTTTTTTGCCCACACCTCTCAGAGGTTCTCTGTTTGCCCAGCATATCCTGATGTAATGAACAGGTGAATCATCAGCTTTGGGGTAATTTCCTAGGTGGAGCCTTTTCTGTTATTTGAGGTGCTAATATTTGCCCCGTAGCTTCCCTGAATTTCATGCCCTCCTCTGTATCCAACCTCCTCGCTTCACCAAAAAGCTTCTTCAGCTTCCCTGAAGGCTTGACAATTGCTAACCTACATGTTCATCTGTTTACCTTAACTTATTTCAGTTGTGATCATTTAAACCAAGTTCACTTCTGTGTCCAACTTCCCTGAAGCACCTTCTGTACCTCTCAAAATCACATGTACAGTTCACTCCATCAATTTTATCACTTTAGTCACTGTCTGACAGTGAAACTGTCAAATAACACAGCTCCCTGTACCCCAGCCACACAAACAGCATATATTCTCTGGTGTGGGGAGTTAGTCTTTCACAGTGAGAATACCCAGAAATACTTTGCTCCAACCATGTTACGAGATTTTTACCCACATTTAAATCCTGGACTACGTGCAGTAGATCTCTTGTGCTATCACAGCAAAATCTCTTATCAGCTCTTCCCAAAGCAATTTCAGCCCAGCTGGTTCTCTTTTATCCACACTAATGCTGCTTTACAATTTTGCATCACCAAACCACAGTGGAATTTTCCCAGTCACCTCTATTCCTCTCTTTCTAGAGTAGGACAGCCCTTCCAACATCTCTGTTTCCCTCATAACGCACCACTCATCGTGACTCCTGCTAAACATTTAGGGGCTAGTTCTGAGTCCTAAACAAACAGCTCCCTTCCCACCACTTTAGCCGCAAGCTTCCAATTTTGCTTTATAACAGGAATGTGTTTGCACCCTCTAGGAAAACTAACTCAACACTACTAATTCAAATGTTTTACATTGTTTACTTCATATAACTGTAGCACTTGCCACTTCTGGACTGGGTAACCCCCATTTCATCTGCAGCACCAGCTCTTCCCTGGCATTCCATGAAGAAAAAGAAATATACAATGCAGGCCCCCAGGAGTATGCACAGGGTTAACTCATATATATTCAAATTTCTGTCATGTGCTACTCTCCTCCAATACAGCCTGAACACATTTCTACATCTTTGACCAAAGTGTCAGGTTTATACAGAACAGTAACTTCAAACTTAAGTTTACAACAGAAGTAAAAGGTCTGTCGGTAAAGCTCTACTAAACCACACTCCTCCCACCTTGCAAAAGTGTAACAATATGTATAACAAAAAACAAAAAAAAAAAGTGTAACAAAAAAGTGATTTAACACTGAGATCTAATAGGTCACAGCAGGTCTTGATCTCTTTTTAACCATGGAAAAATATGTAAACACTTGCCATTGTAGTCAGATTACTCATAATATAACATCCACTTCCTCTACTCAAGTAACATACATTACCAAACTCCATTTTCCCCAATCCTTAAAAGGGCAACTTTTCCAACCTACAGAAAGGCATACCAGATTCTGCTGTTCTGATGATGAAGCTAGTAAACCACTTCAGCATAAAAAGCAGAAATTCATCACATATGATAATCAACATAAAGCTGCCAAGAACTGTAGAAAATCCTTCATCAATTTTAGTTCAGAATCTGATCTTTTTCTGTTAGACTCTAGATTGTTATATTTAAAAAATACTATGTAGTACAGAAGGTCATATTAGATGATTACAACAATCCATTCTGGCCTTATAACTATGGAGTTTCTAAGCAGTTAATCTCAAAAAATCTCCTACTAAAATGGAGCATACACAGACTCCACTTACTTAATTTGATAGGTCAAAATCTAATAAAATTCTGCACATGCAGCAAGTTACACCAGGTAGGAAAGGCTGAGATAAAGCTAACATTTCATGTCCATTTTCCCCTCCCTACCAATCCATATCCATGTTGCATGCCAAATTC
The DNA here is from genome assembly GCA_017589585.1 of Phylloscopus whistleri. Classification (NCBI taxonomy): domain Eukaryota; kingdom Metazoa; phylum Chordata; class Aves; order Passeriformes; family Phylloscopidae; genus Phylloscopus; species Phylloscopus whistleri. The sequence continues at coordinate 439,840 of JADMLD010000713.1, forward strand.
AAGTCACACACTACAAGTTCAAGTTCAGATCAGGAGCTCAAGGTTGGGAGATATCTGAACCACAAAATATGGAGAAATTCATTTAAACCCATGACTTTATTAATCTATGAAATGGCATTCTGATTTTGGTAAGGTTAGAAATCCCAAATCTAAAAACAAAGGCAATCTCAGCTTTCTTGTAATTTAGGACCTCTGTGACTCTCCAAGACAAGCCACATGAAGAGGCCAAACAATCTCCTGAAGAACACCACCTGCTTGCCTTTAAAAAAATCTTGAGTAACACATGAAATTTTTAAGGGGAACAAAAAAGGAACAATGATTTTCTACAATGTGTATAATAGTTTACTCAGCAAATTCCTTCCTCACATAAAACTGACAAATTACATTGGTGCACCATGTGTCTGGTACTCCTGGCCCTATAGGAAGAAACAATTACTGAAGATTTCCACAACCAGGGTTTGTAGCTCTCCAGCATGTAATTGCAGCCGTAACACTCCACAAGGACTTTGTTTTCAAAGGACTGAGGTTGTTGGAACAGAAGAGTGTGTGATAACTACAAGTGAATAATCACAGATACTGAAAATCTGAAGTCCCTGGACATTTTCTGAAAACCTGTTCTAAAGTTTTTACAAGTCTTTAGGAAAGGAAAAAGTCTCTAATAGATTTCTGTCTAGAAATTCAGTATTTATATATTCATCAGCTTTATGTTGATTACCATATGTGACTAATTTCTGCTTTTAATGCTGAAGTGGTTTACTAACTTCAGTATCAGAACAGCAGAAGTTGGTGTGCCTTTCCTTAGATTGGAGAAGCTATTATGAAAGTTGTACTCCTTTCCCTTCCAGTACTTAAGGATTGGGAAAAATGAGTTTGGTAATGACGCTGGACAAAAGTCCTACATATCCTTCAGAACAGGTTCCGAGTGATGCAGTTCCTTCACAGTTCCCCTTGCCTTATCCAAACATGCCTGACCCTGGCAGATGGACTGCAGCATTGTGCTGCCACAACTACTCAGAAAAGTGAAGGCTTTCATGGGCCACCACACTCTGCTCCAGATCCAAAATCCTTTCAGCAGATGCCAACAAAGACAACAGCAGGTTAGTTATATGGTGCAGATTTTGTCTTAACAGAGCAGCAACCCAAAAGTGAAGGGAAAAACATGTTATTTTTTTTTTTTCAATGATGTTTTTTAAGCTGAGTATTACTACATTGGCCTGAGCAGAGAAAACAAAAGTGTGCCAATACTCAGAAGCATAATTCTGCAGTTATTTTATACCTAATAATTAGGTCTCCATGGTGGAAATGTTGGGAGTCTGTTTAGCAGAGCATTTAGGTTGTAAAGATTTAAGAGAGTTAAGTCACAAGAGCTTTAAGTAATAAGGTTAAAACCAGTATTCCTTAAAGGGACGCAGTCAAGGCTTGAAGCCAAATTTCTTTTCAAACTTGCCATTAGTTTTAGGCTAGAGATTATCTTGAACAAGACACCTCCTCTTATCCTTCATCAGACAAGACATCCCAGTCCAATTCACTTTCCATTTATACACTCTGTTCAACTGCAAGGAAGAGCATCAAGAAACTGAGGTCAGCACAAAACTCTCAGCACAAATACCATACCTTCCTTATATTTTTTAATGCTCTGGCTCCCCAGATGCAAGCAATCCAAAAGGGAACAAAACCAGGATTTTTAATTCCTTTAACGCAGTTCCTACCTCATGCACCCTGTCCAGCAATTTTAAGATTTTTTACAAATTTAAGCATGGCCAGAAAAAGTAAATCCTGCAAACAAAGCAGGCAACATTTATTCATACCTGACACTGCTCCTCTTAGCACAGGGTTTCCATGAATTGAACCTCTCTGAGTATATGCTTCCATGTTGAATGCATGGACCCACCTCCCACACAGTTCTGTCCAAATCCCACCCCAACTCATCTGACAAAAGGATGAACATGCACTTGAGAGCAGTATGCCAGAGGGAACATAAACTAAGGCAGCATTCCCTTCATTTTTAGGATGTCCACATCTAGCTATCAGAGAGGCAGCATACCTGCCAGTACTGCACTCTGATTCCTTGCCACTTTCCACAGGACATAATATGGGCCTTAGTAAGTTCAACCAGCACCAGTCAAAAGAATCCCATGCTGAGGAATTCTCATCATCTAACCTGATCCTCTAGTCACAGCTAGTCTCTTGCACTCCACACTACACAAGAAGGGAAAGGCTGCTAAAATCTGTAGGTACTCAACATTCTGTTATTTTGAAGTGCAATTATTTAATTATTTGATGTTCATAATGGGAAAATAACTTAAAAGGACAGCAATAAATCTGTTTTGAACGCCTGGTGAAAGAGTTAGATGTCTCAGCTGTTTATGATGCATCAAGTAAATCACATTTGCATCTTCTCATGAAATTATCAACCAGATTTCTTAGTTTAACTTTTTTTTTTTAATCTGGATTATACTTGAAGCTTTATTCCCAGCTGAAATACACATATAGATGCACATAATGATGTATTTCATAATGTATTTAGCTGAAATCTGCTCATCATAGAAGACAACATTACTCATATAAAGACAGTTAAACAGAGAAATGCTGAAGAGCTCATATGCCTGCCAGTACTTCTTCAGTTCTTTAAAAACTTGCAAACAGCATTCCAACTCAATAACTGTTAAGCAGCAGAACAACAGTTTTGGATCACCACTCTGATTTTCTTCTACAAAACAATTATTTAATAGTTACCTGCAGTAACTGTGATCAAATTAAATACCACATGAGCTGTCCAAGAACAATCTCTAGCAATACACAAGGGACATTTCATTGAGAGTTAATTTCATAGAAGTTGAGAGTAATTACTACCAATTGACTGAGAAGAATAAATATGAACCACAACTGTCATAATCAGATTCAGGAACCATTTACTAGGTTTTTTTCCAGGGGACCAAAAGCCACTAGTCCTCAAGCAAGAAGGACAGCTGAATTCCACTCCACCTCAAAGAGCTATAAAGCCATGGTAAAATACAAGAAATAAACTGTATTGACACAGGTTGTGTGGCCCAAGATGTAGGAAGTTAAATGCAGGGAAAAGCAAGAGACTTAAACTTACCAAAAAATCTGAATAGAGACAAAACACCAACAAGGATATTGCCCTCCCAACTCATCAGCTGATTTAACTGCTAATGGTGAAAAAGCACTAAGCATCCTATGCTCAGGAAGAAGCAAGCACCTGTGAGATCAGGTATTTTCCAGCCCATGGCAAGTGAAGATAATGTTTAATATTCAATGTGCAAGTAATCAAAATCATAAGGTCTAGAAAACTGCAACTTGCATGTCACTGAAGTAGTTTGTAGCCCAGTGACCTTTGTTTTAAATGAATCCAGAGAGATTAGAAAAGAGGCTCCAAGAAGAGCAGAGTACAACACTCAAGGTGACACTCAGAGCACACCTGTAGGAGGTCAGGTACCTACAGATCACTGAGCACTCCAGGTAAACGTCTGAAATGTCTAAGGAGTTAAAGTTCTGGAAAAAAGATGCTTACTGTTCAGCACCAGCTAGGAAAGACTGATCCAAACTGTACACATATGGAATTTTTTTGAGACACAGAACTTACTTAGGGTAGAACAGTGTCTCAATAAAGTATAAAATGACATAGTATGGTGGGTATTCAGTGAAACAGTAATAGAGAGCCACTTGAGAGGCTGGCTCTGATCAGAGGTGTTTCCTGTTCCAAATGCCTGCTGTATTTCACTCCTTCTCAACTGGGCACTTGCCATTTACGCAAAACCAAGCAGGACACAGAAGCCAGTCAAAAGGCAAATAATAAAAGCACAGCAGGCTAGTCAGGTATAAGGAGGGCCTAAGAGAAAAGAAAATCCATCTGAAATCCTGCTAAATGCAAAGACAGCTGATCTAAATGCCCAAGATATACCTATGGAATAGGAATCTGTATCACAGAAAGCATCTGCCAAATTTTACAGGTGACAGTATACAAGCAAAAAATCACTTCAGCAAAGCTCTTGGCAAACATGGTTAAAACAGGCACAGATAAGCACATACCAACAATACGAGTAAAGTAGATTTTAGTTCTCTATTTAACAATTATGAGATCAACACAATATTAAATGCAATTTTCACTACTGTACAAACTTTAGAAGTAAGGTCAGAAAATAAAGGTGGCAAAGAAAAGCAAATTCAAGTGCTAAAGAGAAACCTTTTAAACTCCTGACTGCACAAATCGTTCCATTAAACAAGAGGCAAGACCAGCAAGCTGCTTACATACACTTCCACACCAAGAAAATGCCAGGTATTAACCAGTTACCTCTAACATAAGAAAGAGGCAGAGGTAGCAAAGACCCTACACACTTTCAAAGCAGCTCCAAATCTGTTTGCAAGACTATACTGGGAATTATCAGAATGAAAAAAGCAACAGAGAAAGAGTTATTAGACACATCCCTCCAGTTAAAGATCTCTTGGAAGAGCAGCAAGAACAGCATTTACTGAGTGATTAAAGTATTTTTCAAAACACCCAGTCAAATTTGGCCACGAGGCACAAAAAACTATGCAGGAAGAAATTTCAAAGGAAATTTATAGGAAGATGATTTGCTATCAGACATATGCATTTCACATGCATTCAAGTGTTTGAAATAAGGTCCTGGACTTAGAAAAGCCGTTCAAATTGCTTGGACTTTCAATGCTGCTGTGTAAGCTGCAACTAGATCTTGGACTGTTAGAGTTTAAAATTAGGTTATTTCGGCATTTAGATTAAATGCAGCACTTTACTGCATATTAAAAGAGTATGCTAATAAGATCTTTAAAAAGTTAGGCCTGGCAGATCCCAGACTGAAGGAGTCAGCTCAGAGTACACCACAAGAGCAAGAAGGAAGCACTCACTGTTCAAACTCAGGAAGCATCTCTGTACCTTTCCTTCATCCCACTGAGAAATATAGGGAGGTTTCAAGTAGTTCATAGTCCCCTAAATACCTAAAAAGTAGATTCCACACTGTTTGTTGAAACTTGCACTAACACTGCCCAAAGCTGAAAGAGTGAGGATTTTAAACAGGAAATCAAATGATCACCTGTGCATCAAAAGCCAAACACAGTTTGCGTGTTTTACTGAACAACAGAAAAAGGTAGGTATCTTAAAAATTCTCTCCAATTATAGCTTTATAAACTTCAAACTTAACTCTCAAGACAAAAATGCTCTTTTAGTAGAGAATACTTCTACCTTAGTCTTATTACCCAAATTTCTAATGCACTTTATTTTGTTCCAGCACTACCTACACTGGTAGCTTCCTGACTAAGGACAACTAGAGAAATGGAGTTCATAATAGTCACACAGCAAATTCTAAACAAACCATTATGTTATTTTAATATCCTACTGTTATAACCTTGCATTTCTACTACTACTTTAATGTCCAATTCTCTTCATCATTTTAACCTACAAAAAGATGGGTAGGGGTTTTTTTTCAATTCTACAGTCACTTTAGAATACTGTCACAACAGAAAGCTGGAGGCACTGCATTCAGTCTTACACAAAACAGTGAGGTAAGCTGAGGCTGTTACATCAAGGTGGGGAAAAATCCTTTAAAGAGAAGTTCCTGACACTTGACCACTTGTAGATATAGGTATTTCTAAGTACTCCACAAGATTGAACATGTTTTTATTTCTGTTATCATTAACATCCATTTCCATTTTCCTTCTTTGCTTCCTTCACTTGGATGTCAAGACAGTTCAATTCAATACTGGAACTCAAATTTTGCTGACAATACAGGGATGGACTGTTAAGTTCTCTGAGTGGTATTCCAACACTCCAGCTGTATTGGCAAAAATATCACAAGCACTTCTAATTCTTCAGAGCAGCCACAAGATAAACTTTCAGCAAATAAAAAAATATCATCCCTAACCTCCAGACAGCGTCATTTCACACAGCAGCCAACTTGAAATTCTAGAGTGCAAGAGCTCACCCAAGTCATTCTCCCACGTAACTCTGGCAGCCAAATCTCACACAGATACTGTGGATCAGGCCCCAAGATAGAAGAACACACTACACAAAAGCACTATGCCCTCATGGGACTAAGTCCAGGTACTGTGCACAAGGATAAGGGAAGAACCTCACTGCCAACATCCTTGGCATTATAATTATCAGGTGGATCAGGTAGGTCAAGCAGTTTGGAATACAGTGACAGTGAAGACACAGCTTAAGCTGCTATGAAACAGAGAGGAGAAAAACTAGAAGAGAATACTATCAGTCTTGAGATAGCAAGGGCTGGGGACAAAGTAGGATGCAACAGAAGTGAGCAAGTGAAAAGGCATGAAGTATGTGTCAGGACAACAACAGAGCCAGTGAGCTGGTGATCCAGCTCAGCAGGGTACCCTTTGCTATGACGCCTGCAAGCTGTGCTGAGACAGCAGTCATTCCCACCTCCAAGTCAGGAGACAGGAAAGATCAGGAAAAGATATTTTATCTAGTTGGGATGTCAGGTAAAATCAACAGCTACAAGAGAAAACCAAGAAAGTTAACAATGCAAGACTGATGTGAAAAACCAGACTGCTTCCCTGGGATTAGTTTTATTTAATATGTGCTATTTTCACAAATACAACACTAAATGGAAACTAATAAAGCAAACTATGCCAAGAGAAGATTATCAGACATAATCCAGACACAGCTGCTCTGAACAGGAGTGTATGCAACCTCTCTTGCACTTAAGCAGTGGAATCAAAATACAAAGTCTCCTAAAAGCCTCAATCATGTAATATTCAAGATTTCTTTTCTCCTTGACTTCACTTACACTCACTGCGTATTTTCCTGCTTCAAAAGAGTCCCTTAATTTGCTCCTACAACAGCCCGTTACCACTGGCTTATTTCACACATCCCCTGAACAGTTGCAGACAAGCCCAGACTCACAATTCCTCTGAGCTTAGATTTTCTGTCAGGTGCTTCCTATTTCTATGGCAGATATAGCTCAATAATTCTCAAAAAAAACCAAACCAAACAACCCAAACAAAACAAATAAAATACACCAAATAATCGAAGAATCACATAACAAAATAATGACAAATAAAACAAACAACAAATCAAAACAAACAGGAGAGAGGGGGAAGAAAAAAAAACACACACAAAAAATTATTTGTTCTCCAAGAGGGTAAAACAAACGTAGCACTCAACACGACATCAAGAAGCCATGTATACTAGCTGGTCTTTCAGGAACAAAGGCAGCACTGAGACATGTTTGGTCACAAACGCTGACCACTGTTTTAGATTAGCAATTCATTAAAGTACTATTAATGTGCATAATTCAAGGGGGCAGAAAATAAATAAATTAAAACACTATCCTTCTGACTGTCAGGCTTTTTGTGACGCTGACACTTGGGCTTTTTCCACATTTTCCTTTATCTGTAAAACTGCAATCCAGATGCTATTAACATTGTCCCAATCACCTACATTTATTCCATTGGGTTTCTGTTGTCTTTCTTTGTTAGTCTCAGCTCTACACCATCAACCCCACACTACTTTGTAGTCTTACATGTGTACCATTTTGAATAGGAAAAAAAACCCCAGCTTTTTCAACTTTCTTACTAACAGCTCACTGCTGTCTCAACAAGATTAGTTAATTTCAGTGAAAAGGTAAAAGAATGAAGAAAAATGCCATTTGTTGGGCTTCTTTTAAAAAGTGACAATTAATAAAGCTGCCTCCTCCTTGCCCTAGTTGTCTTATCTTAGCCCCTGGTATCTGTTTTGTTTTTCAGACCGCTCTACCTGAACATACTTCCATTTCATGTTAGATGGTTGCTACTTATGATCTCATCAGCTCATCCTTTCAGTCATGCCTATTTTAGAAAACACGTTTCTTGATGTTTAGTAAATTGACTACATCCTGCAATCTCACAATGAAGTTGCTCAGTATCATCTATTTAAGTGAATGCTGGTGTCTTCTACTGTCTTCACACAGCAGATGGAAATGGAAGATACAATTTTCACAGTAATTCTTCACACACAGTCACCAGCCACCTCAAGTTTCTTCTCTAGCTCTTCACACAACCAAAGAATAAATCAAACACAAGAGCACATCATTCCAGGTTCCTGAAATGCCTTTGTCCCTAAATCTCTAAGATCAAGAACAAATACCTTGAAAAGAGAAGACACTTTTAGCAACTCGATCATTCGGTTCATGTTCTTTCACTATTCCTCGTGAATGGTGTGTAAATACATTTTTAAGACAATCAGCTGCAAGTGGTATCAAATGCACATTTCTTTAAAGGACACTCTGAAAACATTTTGAGGATGAACCACCAAAATGAATAAAAAACCACCTGTAACACATTATAAGCATCTTTTGGCTTATAAGACTCAGCTTCAATAATGTGATTTTGGCAAAACCTTCAAAATGGGCTAGATAAGCCTGCGCTTCACAGTTTCCACTGAAGTGTATGAAAAGCATATTTAAGGGAAACTTAGCACTTGTGCACCTCTCCTAAGACAATAAACAGAACGTGTATTTAATAAAAGGGCTGAAACTTAATTCAGAAACACCCCTCAAAACCAGAGCTCTCCTCAAAATAACACATCTCAAGATGCTCTGCTGGGCATCTTACACCATCACCGACACAGGGATTTTGACTCAAAAGGGTGACGAACAGCTGGATAAGGAGCTGTTATCAATAAACCCGTGTGTGTGAAAGAAGAGCTGAACTGCCAGCAGTGCCAGTTTTTTTATCATTCCTGGCAAAGGAGCTGAGAACATTAAAACTACACTTTTAAGCCGCAGGGCACGGCTGCGCTCGGGGACGCCCTGTGACCACGGCATTCAGCGCAGGGAGACACGTCCCAGCAGCGTGAGCCCTGGCAGATGGTTTCCCCCAGGGATTTCTTTATCATTATTTTTCAGCACAAGGCAGTAAGAAATGGGAAACCAGAGACAGCACTATAATCCATCGCGCAGAGAAAGTGCCGGCTTCCCGCAACCTGTTCAGCAAGAGGACGAGGCTCGACAGCAGTATGAGGAGGTAATTAGGAATGTATGTGAAATAACAATGCACGCTCTAAGGCGAGTATACGGAGTGACAGCAGCCTGCTTCCTGCCCGCGCCGTTTACTGGGCGATTCAACTCGTGTCCGAGCCAACTCCCAAAGTCAGCCACGGCTCCTCACGGCTCCCGGGGCTCCGGACCTCCCCGGCCGGGACCGCCGCTCCTGGACCGGCACCTGCTGCCTCGCCAGGCGGCACCTCCCGCCCAGGGGTGCAGGTGGCGGCCCGGGCCGCGGCCGCCCGCGGCTCAGCCGGGAGGCACCGGCACGCCCGTCCCCGCTCCAGGGAGGCTGAAACCCACTTCACCCAGAACAAAGCCAAACCCTGCCCAGGCGTGTCCCCCCGCTCCGCCGCCGCCGCCCCGCTCACCTCGCACGCAGAGCAGCGACATGGCGGCCCCGGCAGCCGCCCCCGGCTCTCCTCATGCCGCCCCGCGGACACCGGGCGGCGGCGGCGCCTCAGCCGGGGCGGGGCCGTCCCGCCGGGGCAGGGCCGAGTGACGACGGACGCGTCAGGGGGAGCCCACGGCCGGGCGGGCTGCGTTCAGGCGCGGGGGTTTGCTGCTTAGCCTTTCTTCTTTTCAGGCTTTTGTTTCACGCCCGAAAGGTGAGGGAACTCGATGGAGGAAGAAGGCCCTGGATGTGTCTTCGCTGGAGGGTTTCGCACCTGCCCTGTGCTCAGACAGGTTCTGGTGTCGTAGCGTAAGAATTATAGAATGTGTTGAGTTGAGAGGGACGCTTAGGGATCATCGAGTCCAGCTCAACCCAAAAATCCCACCATGTGCCTGGGAGCATTGTTCAAACGATTTTTTAACTCTGTCAGGCTGGTGCTGTGACCACTTCCTTGGGGAGCCTGTTCCAGTGCCCAACCACCGTGTGGGTGAAGAACTTTATCCCAAAATCCAGCCCAAACCTCTCCTGACACAACTTCAGGCCATTCCCTCAGGTTCCATCAATGGTCACCAGGGGGATCAGTGCCTGCCCTTCAGCTTCCCCTCCTGAGGAAGATGTAAACTGCTGTGAAGTCTCTCCTCAGTCTCCTCCAGGATAAAGAAGTCAAGTGACCTCAGCCACTCCTCATATGGTTTCCCTTTAAGACCCTTCCCCAGCTCCACTGCTGATGAAGGAGCTCAGCTGGTGATGAAGAATCTCCACTGATGCACAGCAGCAGCCATCTGTACCCCCCCATGTGGAAAAAGCCATAAGGCAACACTTAGGGAAAAGCAGGATAAGCAGAAGAGTGATTTCTGTGTCCTAAAGCTCCCCTCAGTACCCTTCCAGCTACAATGGCCAGCCAGCTCTGAGGCTTTCCGGAACCTGATATGTTTGTGTGGTTGGTAATACCCAGTCTATATCTCTGCTTATCTAGTCTATCTCAGACCACTCCAGAGTTTGCATCCTCATCTTCTGATTGAGCAACTCACAGGTCAGTTGCCTGTTGCAGAAAGAATCTCCTGAGGTGATTTCCCTTGAGCCCAGTTCTAGCAGTTTTCTCTGATTACCTCTAATGCTTTTAGTGCTGCTTCATTCGAAACTATAAATAGCCATAACACTGCAGAATGTGCTTCTAGTTCCAAACAGAAGATCCAGCAAATAATTTCTGAAATTGAAACTCAACAGCAAAATGTCATATAATGTGGTTGCTATTCTGTTAATATTTAGAACAATTCCAAAATCTGCACAGAGTGTGAAGGACAAGACTCCTTGTTGGATGTTTCAAAGACCAACCAACCTTCCCAAGGTTCACACCTAGACAAAGGAGATTTAATTTCTGCAGATTTTTCTGCCTTTACGTTTGCTGCCCAGAAGTGCATGAGTGAAGGGAATGTGTCAAAAACACATACGTATCTCTGAGATACCAAGAACCACTTGTAAGGATAAACCATTATTTCTGCAAACAATCAACCAGACCGTGTGCTAAGGGTGTTACCAAAGGCAGACTCAAAGGACTGGGAACGCTTCTGCTTAGCAGTGTGAATGGGAACTGTCAGTGCAGGGAGCTGCAAGTGCCAGCACTGAGGCAACCAGGGAAGAAATCTCCTCTTCTTGCCCCTGAAGTGGTTTCAGTGCTGCTGAAATTCTGCTAGACTTCTCAAAAGCTCTGCTTTACTTCGCTATGTGTTCAACCTATGTAGCAGCAGCAGACTGTAAGAGCTCCAGCAGACCAGACTCTGCATTTCGGCAGTACACCATCCAAGCCTGCCCCACCTGTGAGCTGGGCACCCCACTGACTTTCCAGTTAACTTGAAGGGAAGTTAGTGTTTCTCTCTGTAAGGCCCATTGTTATTTATCTCCCATGTGTCTCAGGGTAGAGTCCCAGATCCCTGACATTTTCAGATCTCTGTTGCTCCTTTTCAGATCTCTATTGCTCCTGGCATATGAGCTCCTTTTTGCGTTTCTTTAGAGCCTCAGAGATTTTCATCAGCAAAAGGTATGCTATGGGGTCCCTGAGCTGTCCTGATGCCTTTCCTTTCCTGTCTTCTTTGCAGCCTTTTGCAAACAAAATCCTTTGAACTGTGCATAAGCTAATTTCTGCCACAACCACACAATCTCATCATGACTACTCTCCTCCCTTTACTGGGCCCCATTGCTCTGCCTGTCCTAATTTAAAAATTAAAACATTCGAGGCCATAATTGTCACAGACTGCGTCACATGGCACCTGGTACAGCAAGTCCCTATCTTGCCCACAGCTTGTAAATGCTACCAGAATAGGGAAATAATCTCATCAAGGGCAGATGATGACATATGCATTTTAAAGTTGTAGTAATGTGTTACTAGCAAGCGTGGCAATTAAGTAAGTGTCTTGTAGCTAGGATGAGATCTCTTACCACCAACAGTAACAGTGAACGCTGGGATTATCACAGATGATATGATTTCCCTGCAGTTCTGAGGTCTAATTAGACGCAAGTGTTTTACCAGACTTTGTCTAATAAAAAGAAATAATTTGTACTTGTGTGTTTGTCCACCCTCCTCTCCTTTCCATCTCAGATAGGCTGGAAGAAGGATGAAGTCATTGCTGTAAAATTTTTGCAAGGTAGAGTTACCTTCTTCTAAATTATGCTTGCTCTTTGAAATCAACTTCCTTCTGTTTTCCCAGCTGAAGTGACACTCCCCAATGGATCTTGCTCTGTTATTGTTTCTAGTTCTTCCTCTGGACATTGTTGTCATAAGTACAAAAATAGCTTAGTGATAGAAAAACTGAAGTAGAAAGAGGAGAGAAAAAACCCCAAGTTCTCTGCTGTTCTCAAGCTATTAAACATGACTGATATTTCCAAGTTTGTTTCTAAAAATCCACCAAAGGGAATTCCAGGTTCACAAATGCTTGTCTAGAAGCAAAGCCCTAAAACCTGTTGCAGCAGACGAGATGTAAATTGTGCAGTTGGCAGTGTGTTCTGGTAGCACAAGCAGCACACTCCATCAGCAGTGTACTTTTTTAATGGGAGGAATTAAGGAGGAAAAACACAGTGCAACGAGCACACTACAGTAACTTCTATACACACTGAGATTATCTGCTTTCCTGAACAACAAAAAACTCTGCAAACACAAAACAAGAGGCATACTCTCAACTCCGAAGTTCCACCTGATTTTTTACTTCCTGCAGAGAAAGAGTTAATTTTCTCTGGCTATTCAGACCCCTGCCATTGGTCTCAGTTCACCTGCTGTTGAATAGGAAAGTAATAAATGGGTGATATGCAGTCACTGCAGCTTGCCAGCTGTTTTATACCTGCCTGTTTGCTGTACTTTCCCTGTTCAGAGAGCAGTACTATAATGCTATAAATACAGTCTACATAAACTGTATTTGCTTCTTCTCTTTTTGCTCTGCATTTTTTGAGTTTTGTATTTATTGCTAGAGAATGGGTCAAGCTGGAAGTTAGTGTGTAGCAAACCCTCATGGGCTTTATTTTAAATGAAAGGGTTTAGATCTGTTAAACCATTTTCACTGTTATGCAACTGACAAAAAAAAATCATCTCAGACCTGGTTTTTGGGGCTAAGCTCTAAAGATAAGGAAAAAAAGCTTTTAATTTACCCTATGACATTTGGCAGGAATTCAGTGCTGAATATAGACTAAGCAGTTGATTGATATTCTGATATTGGGAGGCAGCCCTCAGGTTTATTTGGCTGTAAAATAACAGGCTACTGAAATGGCTTTCACTGGTATTTGTGATCAATTTCTTTATTAATAAAATGTAATATTTGCATAACCACTAGGGGACAACCTGATCTCTTTCACAACCCTGTGTGGTGTTTTACCTGTGTGCAGGACACATTTGAATAACATCTTGAAATGCATCATCCTCTGGAATGGATTCCATCCTATAGTCACTAGCTAAAAAACCATCACAGACATGCACTGAAATGCATGTCTGTGATGGAAGCAGGGAAACAGCCTGCCATCCTCTCAATTATACATGAACTATAATGTTGCTTTTAACACTCAAAAATGTTCAAAGAATTTAAAAGTTGGGGAATGGATAGGACTTCTGCACCTGTAGGACAGCAAGGTGGACAGAGCAGCACACCCCACCAAAAAAGTAGCCAAACTTTGGACTCCAGCTTGGAACATCCTCTTTCCAGTGTCCCAGTCTTGTCCTTTCCTAAAGATTGATGAAATCTGGAAGTGACAGTGGTCTGGCAATTTAATCAATGGCTTAATTTTAATTGCCTCTTGAAGCAGAGCCCCTCCAACTGTCCTGTCCAACCCATCACTGAAGTCCCTGTACTGACCCTTTCCTTTTGTCATGCTCAGGAACTCTCCACAGCTATTTAGCTTTCCTCTCTGCACAGCATGACCACTTGGGCAGGCTTCCATTTTTGTGCCTTAATTCTCCACCCACAAAATGGAGGTGGTGATAATTCTTTAAGGAAGGAGGTATCAAAGGGTGTCCTGATTATAAATACATTAGGGATGATGAGATGCATGGACACTGTCATGGCATAACCATTTAAAACAGCACAAAGAGATCTGCCAGCTTTTAGATTACAAATACATGTTCAAAAGGCTGGAGAGGCAAGAGGGATCCTTTCATCTCAGGGAAAAAACCCTCTACATGAGAGCAGCTTCCATGGGAACTGATCTTTTAATTACAGCTGCTCTGCAGAGAAGTCTTTCAACTGCTCATAGCAGAGTTTACAGAACTGAACCCATTTCTCATAGAATTATCCCAAGCATCCCAAACATGGCGTTTCTTGTTCATGTTGAGGCAGTTTGTCCTTGAGCAACACAGTAGGATTATACTGCAGACTATACCCAGAGCTACACACATATAGTGTGGGTCTTTGTCTGCCCAAGCAGTGAGCAGCAAAGTCAGCAACACAGGGTCTGTGTGAAGTAGAGACCCCAAAAGGGTCTAACCAAGCACGCTAGGACTGATGCTGTCTGCCAGTGATCCCTCACCTAGCCAGCATGCCCAGTGGCACTATTGCTGCTTTCCCAAAACCAGATGTCACAGAATCATGAAATCAATTAGGTTGGAAAAGACCTCTGAGGTCATTAAGTCCAGCCTATGGCCTAACATCACCATGCCAACCAGACCATAGCACGAAGGGCTATGTCCAGTTTTTTCTTAAACACCTCCAAGGACAGTGACTCAATTACCTCCCTGGGGAGTCCATTCCAGTGTTTAATCTCCTTTTCTGTGAAGAAATTCCTCCAAATTTCCAAGGTCCAACCTAAACCTCTCCTCAAAGAGTTTGAGACTATGTCCTCTCATCCTGTCCTTGGTTATAGGAAGAAGAGACGACCTCCCACCTGGCTACGCCCTCCTTTCAGGTCACTTTCAGAGCAATATCATTCTTATCAGAGAGATAAGGTCCTAGAAAGCCTCCTTTTCTCTAGGCTAAATATCACCAGCTCCCTCACCCACTCCTCCTCAGACTCCAGACCCTTTCCTAGCTCCAGCTGGACTCACTCCAGCACCTCAGTGTTCCTCCTAAATTGAGAGGCACAATCACTTCCCTGATCTTGGTGGACACACTATTTCTGTCCTAGCATATCCACGAGCTGAAGGATGCTCAAGTCCCCTGTGTTAGGCTGAAAGGATCATTCTGATCAGCAGAAATACAGTACTTTGAGCAATATTTATTATTGGCTGCATTTAGCTTAACTATCCCCTCCTTACTACATACCAGCTGTCTGGCAGCCTGATAGGTGGTATGGGACACAGAACTGAGAAGACCCCTGGGATCAGAACCCCTGTTCCTACAGTCACACTGCCCTTTTTCCCCATCTCTGTCTCCTTTACAAACGGTTTGGGTATTTCCTGTGGCACTTTACAGGGACTATTCCAAGAAGTCTAGAGATCCCTGTTTCTGACTGTATTATTTGTATTTTGCACCTTTTTAGTTTGAGTTAGCACTTCTCAAGTGTAAGTGGCATGTATTGTGCATGGCTGGTCACATCAGGATAAAACCAGTATTGCCTGGTCTTGGTGCCACAGATCAGCTATACAGATCTATGGAGTCCTGTGAGATGGTCACGTTCTTATTCTACAAGAACAGGTGACACCCTTTCTGCTGTTCTGCACTCCTCTTTGACTGGATTCCTGTCTAAATTGAGCCATGGCTTCCCTCTTAAAAGGGAGTCAATAAATATTTTATTTTGAGTAAATCCGATAATTTTCCATTCCAAGAGGAGCCACTTGTAACTTGGCAAGGTGCAAAACCCCCTTACCCCACCTAGGTTTGTTTCCTGCCTTACAGCTGTGTCTTCAGTTATTGTTCTGTTCATATTATCAGATATTTGAGCAGTGCAGAAGGTTATTCTTCAGTAGAGGAGCCTAGGGGGTGTAGCATTTCTCTTGCTTTTGTAGTTTTCATTCTTTGAAGATGAACATTTGTCAGACATAAAAAAGGAGCTATTTGTCAAAGTTGAAATTGTTGGCAAACACAGCAGAAGCAACCGACTCTGAGGAAGAAGCACCTTTGTGAGACCACAGAGGGTGCTTCTGCCTGCTTGACTGGCATTGCCATCCCAAAATCATAGTCAAAAGCCACCAAGTCAGTCAACCTCTAGAAAAGAGTATCACAGGCATAAAAGTTGCCCCTCAGGAACACTGGATATCTTTCACTTTGCTGTAGGGCAGCTGACATAGTTTCTCCTCTCTGGCATGATTTTTTCTCATAGTGTACCTGCTACCTGAGAGCAGCAGGGGCAGAAATGGGGTTTCTACACTAAAAGGAAAAATGCCTCTGTAAGACCCATGAAAAATATGGGAGGGTATTTAACTGAATTTATGTGTAACATGTTTTTTGTCAAAGAATTTTTATAGTGCTCTTGTGAAATTACTTTCTGGGGAAATAAAGCACATAGCAGGGAAAGGCCAACCTCACACAGCTCAGGAGAACCACCAGCCTTCTAGAAGAGGCCAAGTGATTGACACTTCCTATGCAAACAGGCTGTTTAACCTTCCAGTTAACTTTTCCATAGTGCTGGAGTTTAAGCAGTGTGCATGTGTACCATGCCTTCCTGCTACCTGAAGAAAAAAGGGAAAGCAGGCAGGCAGGCAAGCTGGCCCTCCCTCCTCCAAGCTTCTGGAGTTGCAATAATGGAGTAAAAGGCCTGTTGTGACACTTTTCACCACCAACCTCCTCAAAGGAGTGTGCAGAAAGCAAGCATTTTGCAGTTCTGTTCTCCCAAGTTCACTCCCCAACAGGAGCCCCTCTAGTTCACACTTTCATTCCCCTTTTTGTCCCTGTTTCCAAAGGATTTAGAGAAATCCTTTTCAAAAAAATTTAAATGCAAAAAGAAGCTTATCCATTTCATTAAATGGCCGTGCAATGTCTAGCACTGTGCTGCTGATTGCTGTAGTGTAAGACAAAAAATAACAAGTAATTAAGAAATATCTCACTGTCCATATTGTAATTTTTTCCATTACTCCCTCAAGGCTCCTTTTTTCAACAACAAAACAAAAAAAAATTAAATTATTTTTAAACAAAATATAAGAATTGAGGACTCTTCAGATTTTACATGCCTGTGTCCACAATATAGTGTGCTTGGCAGCTGTGGGGCACAGCCCCCTTAATGACAGAGCAAACTGCAGGTGAAATAAGTCACAAAACATGCAGCATTACAGCCTGAAAGTTGTTTTATGGACCATAACTCTTTATTACCATGTTCCTGAACTTGACCTTCTATCTCTGATGGCAGGTCTGAGAGGGTGAGTCTTGAAAGAATAAATGAAATAGAGGATCCTCTTGAAATCTTCCCTTCAGAGACACCACGAACAGGATGGGTATCATTTGGGGACTATTTCATATCTTTGAACAAAGTAAGTTGATAAAATGCAAATACAAAAGCATAATTCAAAACTGTAGCTGACAATCCCAAATTGCTTGTGTTTCTTGGGCTGCATATTATCATTTTATGTTGCAATAAGAACAGACATTCTCCATGAATTCTTTGAGCCTCTTCTGAGAGCGGGGGATAAAAAGAAAGAAAATACAATTTAAAAGAAAAAAAAAAAAAGGAAAATACTGCTCTTCCAACTTTCTTTTCTATCATAAAACAACAAACAAGGTCAATAAGCCTTTGCTCTACACTCATGGAAATCCAGCCCAGCTGGTTACATAAAGTTGCTTAGGAAAATCAGCAAAGGTTGGAGGGAAACAGCCTGGGACAGATAGGGTGTTTAAACATTGGCCCTGTGATAAGGGGTCTGCAAGGATCCTGCCACGGTCATCGTTTGCCTTGGCAGGAAGCTGTGAAAGCTGAAGGGTGAGCAATCCCTGGTCGCTGGATTATAACTATGGGGTGATAGGGCAGCCCTGAGCCTCACTGCAATACCTCTGCAGTACACCATGACTCCACAGCCATCCCTCAGCAAAGCTGGGGGACTTGTCTTAATCTGAACCCACTTAAAGGGAAGGAGCAGGAGCCACTGACACCCTCAACCCGCATCTCCACTCTGAAGAGCACCTGCTTGATTCCAGGGCTTTAATTTCCCTCCCTGCTTCTCTTCTTCTTCATCTCTTCCCATCTGCCTGAGAAGGGCTCAGCTGAAGCTTCTCTCAGGGCCTACACTTAGAGCATGGATGCAAGAAATGCCTTTAACTGGCTTGAGTTTGCAAGGTCTTTTCTTGTGCAAGAAACTAGTGATTCTCACTGAGGAATGGGACACACACAAAAGTGAAACAATCTTGGAGGAAAAGGCAGCAACACAGTAATGCCACTGAGATAAGGTCAGGGGCCAAAGTGGAAAGCAGAGTGGTGTAGGAGGGATTAGAGAGCTGCTCAGGTCTAGCCTCCCATCACTTTTGGGAAACAAACTTTCCCAGTCTGCTGAGATGCCATTCCCTCTCCCCATCTGTGAAGTTTCTCAAATCTGGGCCACAAAGTCTGTAGCGACATCCATCAATATAATTTGATAGGATCATGACAGGGCTACCCAGCAGGAGGTTAAGCCAGGGTCCACCATCTGAACCAAAAGCTGCCCCTGCCAGTTAATTGCTGGGATGTCTAAGAGCTTCTGGAAGGCAGAGGTGGCTGTCTAACTTCTAGAAGTATGAGGCTGTGAAGAAGTAACCTACCTGCAGTATCATTTGCTTAGCCCAGAGTGGTTTTTTGGCAGTACCAGGCATGCTCTCTGCCTCTCTACAATTTCTGCTAAGTGTACAGAGCCAAGATCCCAAGTGTGTGCACTCACCAGAGACCCTAGAACCCTTTCCTTAGAGTACTGCTCTTAGTCTCAGAATCCTGGCCAAATTCCAGCTGGGTAATTAGACTGTGATTAGGTAACCGTTTGCATATGCCATTACCCTTCCCTAGGGAGCCTGTGTCTAAATTATTAGATTTTAGATTATTTGGTTTTAGGATTTCTAGTCATTATCGAGGCTGTTTCCATTGCCAATGGGAGAGCAAATGCTGCCAAGAGCTTGAGGAATCAGCACAGGCTGTAGAATGAGCTGAGAGCAGCCCTGCCCAGAAGGACCTGGGGGTGCTGGTGGGTGAGAGGCTGGACATGCCCCGGCCATGGCACTCCCAGCCCAGAGAGCCAAACGTGTCCTGGGCTGCAGCCAGAGCCCCTGTGGGCAGCAGGGGAGGGAGGGGATTCTGCCCCTCTGCTCTGCTCTGGTGAGACCCACCTGGAGCATCCAGCTCTGGGGTCCCAGCATGGGAAGACAGGGAACTGCTGGAGTGAGCCCAGAGGAAGATCAAGACGATCAGATGGATGGAGCACCTCTGCTGTGAGGAAAGGTTGAGAGAGGTGGAATTGTTCAGCCTGGAAAAGAAAAAGCTTAGGGGTGACCTTATTGAGGCCTTCAAGTACCTTAAGGGAGCCAACAAGAACAATGGAGAGGTATTTTTTGCAAGGGCAGGCAGTGACAGGACAAAGGGGAATTACTTCAAACTGAAAGAGGGTGAGTTTACATTAGATATTAGAAAGAAATTCTTTACTGTGAGGGTGGTGAGGTCCTGGCACAGGTTGCCTGGAGAAATTATGGATGTCCCACCTCTGGCAGTGTTCAAGGTCAGGCTGGATGGAGCTCTGAGCAACCTGGTCTGGTGGAAGGTGTCCTTCCCATGGCAGTGGGGTTGTCTGGATTTTGTGATTCTGTGAATGGCTTCACTTTACACGGGTTTCCTTTAGTATGGTACTGCCTGTGTGCCCTGGGTTAAGGGAGTCCTCCTGCCATCTCTCCATTAGGGAGATGCTGATTCGAGCCTGCTTATAAAGCCCAAGTAAGCAGCAAGACCCCCAACCAGGAAAAAAACCATAGAGTCATTGTCATGCTTAGCGGGTAGGAAAGAAACAGATTGGCAGAGTCATTTATGTGTGCTAGGGATCATTTTGTGGTTTCCAGATTGAAATTCTTAATGGCACTCGTTACAAGTAGTTTGTTTCCAAATGCTGTTTGCTTTCATGTTCAGAGCTACATGCATTAACACAGAAAATTCTGCTTGGAAAAATGGTAACTTACAACTACACAAATCTAAGAAAAGTCAGCATCCAAAACACGGGAAATTTTAGTCAGATACCATACTCTTCCCCTACCTTTTTATCCTTAATTGCCAGCCATTTATCTACCATGGAATATTTGTATCATACAAAAAAGGCTGATGTCTCACAAAGATGTCAGGTAAAGCAATTTTTGCTCCTATCATAAGATTTTTATCCTTTGTCTGCCTCTTCCCAAACCTAGCAGTTTCCCTCAAGTCTGCAGCTCTCATCCAGCCAGCTATCACCTCCTGTTCCTGTATGGTGACACTGGTGGTGTATTCTGCATCCAGAAGCTCCTTAAAGCCAAGCCTTGGCTGCCACATCCATAGGGGAAAACCCAGTTCCTCAGGCTGATGGCAGCAGGCAGTATCCATCACAAGCCTGGCTGCAAAAAACCCACTGATATTCTGGCACTAGGATACCCTACAGAGACAACACAGATGTAGAAGAAAAGCATCCCTATCTAAATACGCTTTGCCATAAGGCAGACAAGTTTCTCTAGAGGTCTCACATCAAACTGCCAAGCAGCCCAAGTTCTGATTTTTTGTTCAAAGATCTGCTAAGACAACACCAAGCAGCAATAAAGGGCAGGTTTCCCTGCAGGATCTGGAGGTTGGAGTGGCTGGAGGAACCTAATTTGTTTCTTGGGGGTTGCTTGTAATTTGAGGATTTACCAGAAAATTGCCCAGTTCTGGTGTCATTTAGTGAAAGTTTCTCCCTGTGGCCTCATCAATTCCACACTGGCAGAATGAGTTTTCACAGACCAAAACACATAACTGCAGGATGTTCTGAAGCCAACCTCAGAGGCACTAAGTTTTAGTACTAACTACATCTGAATGTGGGGATGTGGGAACTGCCATCCGTACTATGTCTTATCTTTCTGTAAGGAAGGGCAGAGCTCTTCTCAGAGCTTTAGGTGTGTGTTGGGCCATCAGCCAAACCAGAAGCCCCTCCCAGCAGCAAGGAAAGGGGGGCTATCATGGAGCTATCATTCACTCTGGAGTCTTGGCCAAAAGCCAAGCAAGCAGCACAGCTGGGAGCTGGCAGCTCTCCCACAGAATCAAATGAAGACAAAGGACTTCCCCTCTGCACACGGGTTTCTCAAAACTCCTCCTTGCACCTTATTCCAAAGCCATCAGCTTTGGATGCTCTCAGCTTCCTAATTTCTACATTTTTTAGTGTTTATACCACCACTCAGGCAGCTTTTGCTGTTTAGCAGGTGTGGGGTATGCCAGTGCCTTGGCCATGGAGCAAAAGCAGGAGAGCTGGCTTTATCCTGACACTGAGATTGTTCAAACCTGTACAATTTTGGTTAATGCTCTCAGGCATATGGTGTGATTCTTGGAGTGTCCTGTGCAGGGCTGAGTGTTGGACTCAAAGATCCATGTGGCTCCCATTTTACTCAGCATATTCTGCAATTCTGTGATTTTGTGAACTGCCCTATTCCTTAGCAAAGGTCCTGTTCCATAACCCAAGACAGTCCTAGAACATTTTCTAGCCCTGTCTTTGTCCTGCTGCAGTCTTGCTGCAGTGTTAAAGGGTGAGCAGGATCTTTGTCCTCTCTGATTTGTCACTTCTGGGTCATTGATCACACTTTTCTCCTGGAGACCCTGTTTTCCTTCAGATCCAGTATTTTGTGTCCTAATTGCTCATTCTCTCAGTGTCCTTTGGAGCAGGAATGTCCCTAGACTTCTGTGAGATTCCCTCTCAGTCAGGATTTATCTTTGCAAATGCAGGTGCAGTCTGGGTGTCTGTCTCTGAGCTCTTCCCATTGTGTCCCTCTTTATAATCCGTGCAAACACTTTTTGATGACAGTTCTCTTCACCCTGAAGAGGATATTCAAACTAGATTAGATACCCTGAAAATACCTCTTTTTCTTCACTACCATTAGGGAAGCTCAGGGACCTTCGCTCAGAGGAGGGCAAATGTCAGATGAGATTAATCTAATGCTTTACCTCTGAATATAGGCACCACCCCTTACAGCATAATGATTTCTTTTTGTCCCTGACCAAGATTTCTTTGTCCAGAACAAACCTTGATGTCCTACAAATTTTTCCTCATAGATGCATGCTATGACCTCAAGTTCAACTCAGCTAGAGCAGAAATCTTCATACTCATGAAGTCCTTCCATGGTGGAGTACAGAATTATTATCCTACCAGTTTTTAAGGCTGTAACCAATATGTCAACTTCAAACCATGTCCTCCCGACCAAGGTCTTGTGGAGTCTTCCTGCAGAACACCACTCTTTCCCCCTTCCCTCACACAAATGAGTCTGTTCAAAATTCCCATCTGAGCTATTCTGAACTCTGTCGCAAAGGATCTTTTCTCTGCCAAGTGTTGGATCCATCTGGCTGACACAGTCCTAAAGAGAAACCACATGAATCTCCCATGTTTTTCATCCAGCTTTCCCAGTTCTCCACTGCCTGCCTATCATCTCTGAGGTTTCCAGCATCCCTCCATGCTCCTCTTGCATCACTCCCAAAATGTAACCTAACTGGTTAGCTCAGCTAGCAGGCACAGATCCATGTCACGTGCTGACATTTTTCTCAATGCCCCCTGGCATTGTCTCTACCTGCTGCTGTGTTTCAGATCATAACCTCTCAAAACCATTTTTCCTTTCATTGTGAGCTGGAACAACAGCTGCTGAGGCACAGCCCCTCTGGAGCGGGCTGTTGCTGCAATAGCTCAGTCTACGAGGACTCTTTTTCTGATTAAATCTGAATGGGGATTAGTAGCAGAGGAGGAAAGGGCTGTAACTTTAATTCATGAACATTATCCTCTTTCCTTCCCTCACCCATTCAGCATCAAAGTGGATGCGAGGCCACTGAGCAACATTTTTATGAGAGATACGGGCACCCGTCTGCTCCCCTGTGTGTTTACACCAGCTGCAGTGAGCAGAGATGAAACAGTGCTATCCCTATTGGGGCAAGAAGACAGCTCCTGGGAAGTTTGTCCCTGTGGACGGAGCATGTTTAGAGAGCACAGCCTGCGGATGGGTATCCCAAAAGTAGCCAAGTGCCTCCCACTGCAGTGCAGCCACCTGTACCTCAAACAAGAGAGCTGTGATCTCTTCCTCCCCTGGCCCTTTGGCATTCACACTGGAAAGCTTTGCTGATGAGAACTATGCTGTATGTGCCTTTAGGCCTCCACAGCCTGAAACGGTGAACAAAGGACACACTAAATGACATAAGGTGACCTGACCTGTCACTTGAGTGATCATCATCCTGTGGCGACCAGTGACAGGACCCAAAGAAATGGCCTTAAATTGTGTTAGGAGAGGTTTACATTGGATATTAGGAAAAGGTTCTTCTCACACAGGGTGGTTGGGCCCTGGAACAGGCTCCTCAGGGAGGTGGTCAAAGCACCAAACCTGTCTGAGTTTAAGAAGCATTTGGACAATGCTCCCAGGCCCATAGTATGACTCTTTGGGGTGTCCTGGGTATGGCCAAGAGCTGGACTTGATGCCCTTTGTGGGTCCTTGTGGTTCCCAACTCAGTTTATTCTGTGACTCTATGTTTTATCAGCACTACATCACATATGGAGTGTAATATTTTTTTCTCTCTGAACTAAAATCAAAGCAGCTCTGCTAGGGGAGCTTTTTTCCTCTGGCTTTTTACTTTTACAGATCTAAGTGTGAAAGGTAGGTCCTCCGGTCTGAAAATTTCTTCAGAGAGCCTAAAAACACTTCCCAAGCATTGCTGTCACTGCCAGCATGGCTGCAGCATCCTGCAACAGTGTAATGCAAAGCCCATGGGTGAGAGGGCTTTGGTCAGGCCCAGAGGCCCCTTGTGCCTCTCTAGCACAGTGCCAGGGATCCCTGGCAGGTGCTTCTGGGACAGGGGCAGCCATGGTGCTTGGAGCCCGTGGCCATGGCTCCTGCCTCCCCCGTGGCCATGACCTCGTTTCTTGTGCACCCGCCCGCGCTGAGCCGGTGAGACTCATCCGAGAGCCCCACGCAGGCAGCTGGCAGGGATTTTTGCATCGTTTAATTCTCAATCCTCCCAAGAGCCTGTGAGGGATTGAGTGCATTCACTGAAATGAAGGACAGGCATGAGGGGCAGAGCCAGGCACTGGGAACTCAAAAGACCCAGCTTAAGAGCAGTTTGTTCCCAAATGTCCCTTTGGGTGAGAAAAGCTAAGGCAGAAATAACAGCTGGTGTGGACATTTCTCTGACCAGAACCCAGCTGGAGCCAGCAGCTCCCATCCTACCTACATGCAGCATGCTGAAACCTTAGGGAGAGTCACAGCTCAGTGCAGCAGAGGTGACAGGCCATGATCAGCTGTGATTTGGGGCAGGGATGTTTGTCCTCTCCACTATGTGCTGCACCCTGAGTTCAGCAATGCCCACACTGTGGTGCAGGGTGTGTTTGCACATCTGAGCACACTGAGGAGTTGTCTGCAGGTAGATGCTCAGACAGGATTTTTCTGGATGCTCACAGGCGCTCTTGAAGTCCAGCGGCTTGCTGGTTCTGCCCAGCCTACCCTGATAATTGCTGGCAGCCCCTCCCTCATAAAATCATAGAATGGACTGGGTCAGAAGGGACCTGAAAGATCATTTCGTTCCAGTCCCCCTGCCGTGGTCAGTATCACCTTCCTCTGGACCAGGTTACTCAGATCTGACCCATGGCTCTATGGGCTCTGTCTGACCTGGTTTCCTCTACAAATGTAGATGCAGATGAGCTTAAGATGCGCAGAAAGGAAGATCAACTGCTCAGAGAGGCATATTTCTGCCATAGTTTTCTACAGAAGCTAAGGGCAGCTCCTATGAAAAAAAAAAGTTTTTAAGGTAAAGGTGCAGCGCCTGAAAGTGGGGCCCCTCCAAAGACAGGAAGGGTTGGGGGTGCTCAGCTCTCGGCCCTAGGAAGTTAAGGCTCCGGTGATTATGAAAACAAGGCATAAACAGATCTGGCATGAGATTTGACTGTAAACCCAAAGGAAATGTAAGTGGGTTTCTAAGAAGGCCTCTAACAAGGTCTATCACATCAACAGCGTTCTCATGTGTCCCCATTACAGATGAGCAAACAAAAAGGTGAAAGGATGCATATCAAAACAGAGTCAGTCCAGCAATGCATGCACAAACAACATCTTTGGCTGCTCCAGAGACATGCATAAACCCCAAAACTGAGCCAGACACCATAAGGGAGATCCCCTAAACAATCTCATGTCAGAAACTTCACAGCTCTTCTTGTTCCTACAAAAATGTCCCTGCAGGGCAAGCATGGATGGAGGGAAGAAATGGCAACCTGCCATGCTTCCCCACAGCTACATTATTGAACATATTCACAGGAAATTTCAGGCACAAATCAGCCTCCAACCTGCCATATTCAGAGGGAAGCGATAGGATATGGAAATATAGTGGACACCAAGAGGTAAGAACTGGTGGCAAAACAATGGAGTCCCCACAGCATCCAGACTTTGTAAGAAGTCTCTTCATCCCTTTACTGGAGGTTCATGAGCACATCAAGGTGACGAGTTCATGAACACTCTAAATGCATTGTAATGTCCTCACCTTGGACTGGTTATCACAAACTCCAGGATGTCCCTGCTCTCCCACAAGGGCAGAGAAGAACCCATCATTGCCTTTTGCTGTACTGGCTAATTTCCCCCATGTTTACATTGCTCCTTCTTGCTCAGAAAACCCCTGAAATAAGATTTTGGTGCCAACTGTGTACTTGGTGTGGCCTCACCCCAAGCCGTCTCTAGTCGGGGAGCTGAAGGACTGTTGTCCACCGTCACGTCCCTTGTCCCACATCCTCTCACAGAGGCAAGGTACAGGAGAGCCAGGACAGCCAGAATGCAACCTCTGTGTGCCCATGGGCAGGGCTGCCCCGCACAGCAGGACTTGTCCCTTCTGTAATTCTGACCCCTGGCAGGGTGAGGGCAGCACCCCGTGGGGGACACGCACCCCAGATTTGGGGGGCAGATGCGGGTCATGACAGGGCCCAGGTTCCCAGCAAAGGTGCTGCTGAAAATAAGCTGGGCTGGGCTGCCACCTTGTGCCAACAGGCAGCATCCACTGACCAAGCCTGGCATGGGACGTTTCTGTACAGACAGCCAAAGATTTTCCATTACCCCACATTTTCAGTGACCTAAATGGGGACATACCCTCAGCATATATGCTGGAATATCCCAGAATCCAGATGAAACCCATAGAGCTCAACAGCTCTCTGCTGAGTAGGCAAAGGACTTTGTCGTCCCTCCATGAAGTCATCTTCACTCACACCTCACACACGGGGTTCAAAATTCCCGTATCTGAGCAGATCTTAGTCCCGTCGCCCAGCATCTGAGTCCTCGAGGAAATGCCTGGAAGCTGAAAGAGAGGGTGCAGCCCGTCAGGGCGCTGGCACTGTGTGGGGCGCAGGATTCCTGCAAGTGCTCCGAGCCACAGAGCTCAGCAGAAAGGCTCTGCCCCAAATGCCGAGCATGGCTAGGGAAAAATGTCAACATTCCAAAAAGTACGTGCAAGCGATGAACGAGCAGCCTCGGGTGCTGGTGCAGTCTGCAGTGCTGACAGGCATTTCGCTGGGTGGCCCCAGGCTCTGCCACCTCTCCAAAGGTGACGCCAAGGAGACCTTTGCCTTCCGCTATCAGCCCTCATTTGCACACTTGGCACCGGCAAAGGCTGACGGGGCAGTCGGGGGGCAGCAGGAAGGCTGAGACGTCACTGCCCAGCTCGGGCAGCCCTGGCATGCACCAGACCTGGCACAGCCCACACCCGCCGGCTCTTTGGAGCCGATGCTGTCTGGGTGGGTAAATAGAGTTATCAGTTCCTTCATGTTTTCTCTTTTTATTATTTTATTTTCAGGGCAGGCATGAAAGAAGGGAAACATTTCTGCAGGGAAGCTGCAGCGCAAGAGGCTCAGACATGAACAAGGGAACAAGGAACAAGGGAGGGAACCATTCACACATCCAGTGGTGGGGCCTGGCACTTCTCTTCCCAGGGCCTGCCCAGACCACCGGCATCCTCCTCAGAGCATGTCCCTGAAGCCACCTTAAATCCACAGACAGACCGTCCCCAGCTCCCCAGCTCCCCAGCTGCAGGTCAGGGCAGAAGTCGAACTGCCCAGGACAATGGGTGACCCTGGGGGTGAAGTGGCAGCAGTTGGAGCTCTGCATTTTCCAACACTGAAAAGAGAGCAGGGATTATTTCCCTGGCGCTGAACAGGCACATGCAGTCCCTAGATGTTGTTCCAGCCTTGGATATAGGGTGGCAGGGACAGGCAGGGACATTCCCAGTCTGATCTCCTGCTCAGAGCAGGGTGTAACCAACATCATATTTGCTATGGCTTTGTACTTCGAATCCCAGGCCTGATGATCCCTGCCTTGGGCTGCACAGAAATTCTTCTTGCTGAGCATCCTCAGCCTGCCAAGCTGTAGCCAACAGACCTCATCCCTCAGAACACAGTCTGCCTGCAGCTCCAGGATGGATCTCTGGAGTTTTGCACATAGCCAAGACCCTTGTTTAATTCTGGGAAGTCCCA
Source organism: Phylloscopus whistleri (assembly GCA_017589585.1). Classification (NCBI taxonomy): domain Eukaryota; kingdom Metazoa; phylum Chordata; class Aves; order Passeriformes; family Phylloscopidae; genus Phylloscopus; species Phylloscopus whistleri. The sequence continues at coordinate 467,279 of JADMLD010000713.1, forward strand.
TGTGTGTCTCAGACACAAAGCAACAGTGAAGTCTGGAGGCTCTTAGCACTGGGTTAATGACCTGCATCAGGGTCCAGATCATCCAGGCTTTGTTCCTTGGTCCCTAAGACCCACCATGCTCCCTTGAGGGTTCACAATGCTGTCCTCCTCTACAAAAGTGCTGGGAGACAGCTGTTGGGAGAGGCGATACTGGAACTATGAGTGTGGTGTGGGTATGGGAGGAGAAGAGCAGCACTGTCTGTCCCTACCACTCAGTGCTGCTTAAAGTGATATTAAATCCATGGTTCTCACTTCTCCTTTCCCATCAGGATTCTGAATTCCATCAGATACATTCAGTTTGGGATGAGGCTTTGGTGGGCACTGGGACTCAGTCAGTGTACCGCAGTGACTTCAGCTCTGTTGTGATCCCAAGCCGTGCTTGGAGCTGTACCAGAAGGGATTCCCACAGTGCCAAAAGAGAATGCCACCCCTACCTCTGAGAAGAGTAGGGCTTCTCCAGCAGGAAACTCCACAAGTTTGATTTCTATCTCCAGTTTTACAGCTATTTCAGTCGAACAGGTAAACCAAGCACATCATGGAAAGGTTCCAGTGGGGGAAAGGTCCTGCAGCACTGGTTCACACTCCCCTGGGAACATTCTCTAGCTCCAGCACAGGACCATGGGGCACTACAGCTCATCTCTCCTTGTGACAGTCTCCTTGAGGAAGAGGGACAGGCTTTGGCCTCTGTCTTCTCTAGTTGTGAAACACGGGGAGGAGAAGAAGCATGAAAATCACCAGAGGCAGCACTGCAGGAGATACAGTCTCTGCTGCATGCCTAGAACTGAGGCTGTGAGAGATTCAAAAACCCAAGCTTTTTTGTGGCAACACAACATTAAGAATGGAAGTGCCACCCAATGCTCCTCTAGTACACCTGTGACCCTTGGGCTTTCTCCAGCTCCTCTGCCAGCTGGGATGAGGCCATGAGTCACCACATGGTACCTGGTCCAGCCCTCCCGCTGCGCCACACCCTACCCAACCTGGCACAACTTGCCAGGGGCCCCCAAGCAACGTGACAGCTGATTTCCACCAGCTTCCTCCAAGGTCCTTTTAAAATTCACTACAATCTCTCCCTGGCAGGACTCCAGGCCTTTCAGGCTTGCTTCTGCACATGGGTCCTTTATTGCTTTACCGTACCTATGGACTTGGATCAGGAGTGCATAGCATGGCACAGCCTGCTGGCACGCGGAGAGTACAGGTGATGCAGGGGTAGCATCACCCCTGTGGAGGCACAGCCTGCCCATCAGCTCTGGGAGATGATCCATGTACTTCTCAAAGGCGCTTTTGTGATTGCGAAACCTGCCCACACCAACAAAATGAGTGTGTGCATGGGGATGTCACTCTTCCATGATGAAAACCATTAAATTAAATTAAAACTGGGGCAGGAGTCTTGCTTGTGTCAGCTCCTCAGCATCCTGGAGCTTGGCACCTGGCGGCCTTTCCGGTGGGAGCAGCCAGCCTGGCAAACAGGCTGAGCAGCCCCAGCCCAGCACTGGCATGTCAGGGCAGCACTGGCTGCCTCCCTCCAGGAGGGAACTAACCCAGAGGTGAACTCACCACCACTCAGTCACCTCACCAGGGCACCCTTCAAAGGGAAGCCCTGCAGGCAGAAAGGCTCAGGACGGAAGGACGTCATTCCGCCATGTGCTGCTTGGGACACCTCATCTTCCTGGGGAAACACCCTTCTCCCGGCCCTCCGGCAGGCGAGTCTCTGGAAAGTGGCCAGCCATGGTGCAGAGCCATGCCTAATGTGCTTAAACCCCTCGCCTGCCTTCACCAACCCTTGTAAAGCCCTTTTCAAGCCTCCAGGGTGTATAAGGAATAAATGGAGCCTTGTGGCAAGGCCTAGGGTGGGCTGCCTTCTGCAAAGAAGTAGTATAGCTTGTAGACTAGGTCTGCCCCATCCCCAACCCTCCCAAGCCTCTGGAAGTTTTTCCAGATGCTCTCCGAACCACCACAGCTTGTGTTACTGTGCCCATCAAATGGCCATAGCTGAGGTTCAGCTCCATGGGAAGAGCAGTGAGAGCAGCCTCACCCCATCAGACTGCTAAAAGGGACTTTTATGTCCTGCCTCTTAATCCTGCTTCTGGAGCAAGAACATGTTTCAAAAATCAGGGAAGGTTGCTAAGGGACAGTGTGCTCAGCAGGGACATCGCTCACAAACCCTCAGCACTCAAAAGCAGGAGGTAAATAACTTAGGATATTATTAATCCTTCACTGCCCACACAATAAACAGAAACGTATTATTCTTGTCAAGGACAAAGGAGCCCATATTTCCCCCCAGCCAAGGAGCTGAACCAGCAAATTTTTTTGATTCAGCTCCACGGTGGGTTCAGCTTCAACTGAAGTTGTTCCAGTTGAGTTCCTGTTCAGGCCAATAAAGGTTCATTAACCATTTTTTAACTGTGAACTCATTTCAGCCAGTTCACATTGGAAAACGCATTCTGTGGAAGCAGCTGTGTGATGGGGACTGAGCCTTTTTCAGCCTATCCCTGGTTTCCATGGCCTCTGTTGCCTTCCTGGTTGGACTCCAGAGCTTCTTGCCAGCGCGACAGAGATGACATGCAGGGTCAAAAGGCAGAAAAGCTAAATTTTGCCCTGGAAGTCTGTAGGAAAACTGTACTGTGAAGGACAAGCAACCATGTGGGGGAATTGAGCTTCCTTGACTCTTCCTGACACCTGCACATATGAAGTTTGAGGCAGCAGCTCCTAAGTCACCAGGAACACTGGAGGATCACATGTTCCTGTCATTACATTCAGAAATTAAAATGTGCCATACATTAAATAACTTTTAGTAGCCCACAAGCTGAATCTGGGACAGCCAGGGGTTATTCAGCAAGAAATCTGCTAGAGCAGCAATCTGAGGCCCCAAGGAGATGAGGTCCTGTGTTGGCAGCTGCTCAATGGCCACATACCTGTCCATAGGACACTGAGCTGCCATTTCTCCCTACAGAGAGGCACGTGCAGGGCATGGCTGTCAGAGGACCGTCTGTCCTGCTCACGGCTATTCCCAGACACCACCGGCATAGCTTTATCCATGACAGTCCCTCCGAAAATAATGCCCCAGGATCAGCAGCAAGGCAAGGGGAGCATTGGGACTCAGCGGCCGGTGCACTGCAGACTCACATCCAGCTCACTGTGCACTAACACAGTCAGAAGACGAGATCTTGGTTATATTTATCATTTGACGATACTGCTCCCCACTATTTTTAGAGTGGTGTTGCAGCTGCAGCTCTCTGAGGAGCAACATGAGTCAGTTGGGGGACTCATCTTTACCGAGCTTCACCCAAAATTGATGAAGTCAAGGCATCTCTTCCCTGACCTGAATGGCCTATGGTCAGGCTGGTGGGCTGCTTCCCCTCGGGGCAATGGGTCCTGTCGGCGTCCCCACAGGCGGGTGGCAATGGCCAGGTGCCCCACGGCTGCTGGATGTTTCGGTATCTCTGAGCAGCCGTGTCCCGGGGGGCAGCTGCTCCCTCGGGCCCGGCACCCACGGTGGGCTCTGGCACAGGCCGGCACGGCTAGTTCCCAGCCCGGTAGTGTGGGTGGGCGGCAGACCTGGCCTGCGGGGCACCAGCACCACCTGGGGAGTGGGGAACACCAGGGTGAGCCCACTTGGGATATGAGGCAAAGGACACCGCGGGGGTCTCACCTGGGGGAGGCCATACCCCTGGGACCAGGGAGGGCTGTCTCTGGGGCTGGCACATCTCTCACTCGTGGGGCTGGGCGAAGAGTGACTGTGGGGTTGGAACATGCTGTGCCCGTGGGTGTGTGCGCGGGGTGGGACACGCGTTAGGGATGAAACGGCTGCCCATGGGGTGGGACACGTCGTGCCTGTGGGGCCCTGCCGTGCCTGTGGGCTGGGACCCACCGTTCTTGTGGGGCCGTGCCCGTGGGTGGGACACGCCGTGCTTGTGAGGCCGTGCCCGTGGGTGGGACATGCCGTGCCCGTGGGTGGGACACGCCGTGCTTGTGAGGCCGTGCCCGTGGGTGGGACATGCCGTGCCCGTGGAGCCATGTCCCAGCCCCGCCGCCAGCCGGGGGTCCCCCCTCAGCCCGCCGGGTGGGGGGAGGCAGTCCCGCCCCGCGCCGAGCCAGGCCCCGCCCCCATCGCCTCCGTCGGCCAATGAGAAGCCGTCCTGCCTGGGCCCACCCCTTCCCCGCTGTCATCACACTCCCGCACGTGGAGGGGGCGGGTCATGGGCGGGGTCCCGGCGGGGTGCTTCACCGCCCATTGGCCGCGCAGCCCGGCGGCTCGTCCCGCCCCGCGCCCTGCCCCGCCCAGAGAACCAATCAGCGCGCGGGAGGCGGGCGCGGGGGGCGTGTCCCCAGCGGCACCCGGAAGGAGCGGAGGAGCCGCGTACAGTCGGGGCCGCGGCGGCAGCGGCGGAGGGGGCGCTGGTGGGTCCGGCGGGGCCGCGGCGGGCAGGGCCGGGGGGCGCGAGGCACGACCGGGCTTCGGCGGGGACGGGCCGTCCGTGCGGCGTGCGAAGGGGTTCGTGCGCCCCATCTCCGCTGCCATCCCCCGGTTCCAGAAGGTTCGGGGGGGCCGTTGGGACCGGGGGCCCAGACCGCAGGGGCGAGCGGGAGCTGGGGGAGGCGCGACCAGGAGGGGCCGTGATCGGGTAGTATGGGGGAGGCCGTAAACGTAATGAGGGACTATGAGCGGAGGTGGGGACCGTGACCAAGTGGGCATCTCTAAGCTGGAGAGATCATAGCCGGGATGGGGGTCTGTGAGTTTGGGGGATTGTGATTGGGGTGAGGAGCTGTAGCCGGGGCACTTGAGCCGGCAAGGGGCCGGCACCGGCGGAGGCTGTGGCAGGAGGTGCCGGGGCGGGGGTGGGGCAGGCGGCGGTGTGACCGCAGAGCGACTTTGGGGGTGGGGGAGGTGCCCAGGGGAACTGAGGCTTTGGGAGGGTGGGTGTCTGGCAGAGGCAGGTGTGGGAGGAGGCGGGAAGGACCGAAGCGGGGTGCAGGCTGTGCTGCAGGGTGTCCCCGATCCTGGCTCCCAATTCCTCGGCAGCTCAGGGAGGCTGCGCTGCCCCTGGTCTCGCCCACCAGGGCCACGTCCTCTGCGCTGTGACATGGGCAGGGACAGCCTGTCCGCGGCTCTGCCTGCACGGTGGGGCCTCCTCCTCTTCTTCTTCTTCCCCCCGCGGGCATCAGCTCCAACCCAGCTGGGACGTGGTGGGTTGTCCCCCAGGACAGCCCGCGGCGGTGGGGCCGGGTCCCCCCGGGGGCGCGGGAGGCGCGGTTCGGGCGGCACCTGCCCCGGGGGTCCCTTCCCAGGCCCCGGCGTGGGGCTGCGGGGTGGGCGCCGGGGCGGATGTGAACCCCGGCATCCGCCGCCCTCTGGTGACAGCCAGCCTCGGGCGGAAGGGCCCGTCCGGGACAGTCACGCACCCGAAATCAGCAGCTGCCGACCTAGCCAGGTTCTCAAGCGTTTTGCGGGTTTTATAGAGAAATCACGCAGGCGGCGTGCGCTCGTCAGCCCGGGTATCATGTTTGGAAAGGTAGCCTGTTAGGGAAGGCAGAGGGAATGGCTGCGCGGCGGGTGCTGGGGCGGTGGGCTTGCTCACAACCCACCCGTGAACGTGATCCGTCAGTACGAGGGGCAGGCACTTACCTCTGCGGTTTCCATACTCCTTTTATTATTTTTCTTTGAAAGAAGGAGTGTGGAATTTGCAGCTGCTGTGGAAAGTGTATGGTAGAGGAATGTTGTGCTCTAAATTTAAATTTAAAAAGTAATTTCCACTCGTTGCCTTTTTAAAACCCATCAGACAAGCAGAGATCTCCTTACAGACCTGCCCTCTCCCTGAATTGTATCTGTTGGCGTCTGCAAAGAAGGGAAGTTGGGAAATTGTGGAGAGTGTAGCAGGCTTGAACCCTGACATGAAGCAGTGTCTTGGCAAGCTTGGTAACAGGAGGAGGTGAACAAGGTCCGGCAGGTGACACAGAAGAAAACTCCCAGTGTGATAGTGCTAGGGTTGCTTTTGACAGGGCTGGGCTTTAGGTTGAGGACCAGGAGAATGAAGTCATCCTGTAAAGCCTCGTCACCGCCTTGTTTTGCAGCAGCAATTCCCATGGTGCGGGTCTCTGCCTGAGTGTGTGGCGGGGCCCTGATGGGGACTCTGCATGTCCCAGCATGCAGTCCCTGCACTAGGGCAGGGCCCTGATGGGAGTTGGCAGGGCTGAGGGGTTCGGAGGGGGTTGGTTCCGAGGGATGCTGCTGCCACAGTGTTTGTTGCCAGGGAGTCAACACTTGCCCTCGCCTGACCTCCAACCCCTGCTCCCATAACACTGAACTGGGCTCCTGCTGACTCTGGTGGGGCCTTCCTATGTAGCCTGGAGTGGTCAGGACAGCAGAGCCCTGCTGTCACCACAGCTGTTACAGCTGGGGCCCTTGGTGAGCTGGGCTTGTGGACCGAGGTCCAGCCACAGCTAGAGCAGTGCTGGGGCTGTTTCAGCTGTGCCAGTCGCCTGCCTTGTTTCTGTTCCCCATGTGAGAGGTTTCTTATTCACTGAAGGAAGGAAAGCTAGTGGGGTCACTGCACTGTGGGAACTCTGCTATTCAGAGGCACGGGTTGCTGAGGAGCTCTCTTGCTTCCCTGCTTTTGCATCAAGCTGTGCAGAGCAGCTCTCCATGCTCTATTTTTCATGTCTGCCCTTTCGAGAAGTGGCCTTTAGGGAATTACAGATAATTTAAATTTAACTGGTAGGGCTGCTCTTTCACTCCTGTTGGCTTACTCCAAATCGGATGAAGGCCGCAGCCCCTACTGCCCCCCCAGCTGGTGCTGAGCTTTCTCAACCCCTTTGCCCTTGGCTCTCTTCTCTCTCTGAGCATGCAGAGCAGGAGGAGGAAGTTCCCACCCTATATTCAAGGGACCTCTGAGGGCAGAGAAGCACATCTGTCCCTCGTCTTCCTCCTTGCTGAGTGCTACAGGCTGCTTGCCCTGGCACATTTCTGCATGACTGTGCTAAGTACTAGAGGCAAGAGATACCCCAACTTTCCTGTCTGAGAGTGATTGAAGGGGATGGTTATTGATCTAAGTCTTCAAAGTCAAAGACTCTTGGCTCTTCCCAAGTCCTTTACATGTTCTTACTGCTCTGGGCCTGCCCATGTTTGTCTTCTGCTAGATCTGGTTGGCACCATCGTGTGCTGTGTGGAAATGCACCATGCCTGGGGGCCAGGACACTTCCTGATGCAGAACAAGAAAACCTGTTGTTGGCCGGTATGTGACCACAGACATGAAAGGAGAAAGTGAAGCCATATGGTTAGAAAAGTGGTGTCCTCAGCATGCTGTCAATGGAGCTATAATCAAATTATCAGAGGCTTTGGTAGCTGGAGGAATTAATGAGTTGGGTTTGAAACAGGACAGGTGTGAAGGGCAGCATGGGAGAAATCTTGAAAGGAGATATTAGTATGCTGGCAGATGGTTTGTTGCAGGTTACTTAGTGAGATTGTTGCAGGTTACTTTGTGAGAGTCTTCTGTGAGAGGCTTTTGCCTAATGTCTCTCCACGTCGCATAATTCTCAGGAACCCTCTTCCTTCAGGGAGCTGTGTGGGTCTCTGTGTCCTGGTAATGCCATGTTACCATGTTTCTGATCCTTCCTTCTGTCTGCAGCATGTGGCTCCTCTGCTTCCTGAAGCCTATTTTCTGACCAGCTCAATTCCTTTGTTATTTCATTTTGCTTTTGCTCATGAGCAAGTGAGCCAGGTGAGTAAACCTCCGGAGAACTTGGTCTTACGAAGTTTGAGGCCTGCTTTAAAAATTATTTTCTTTAATAGGGAAGTGTTTCTGTTCATCCTTCCTTCAACTTTGCCCCTCTCTTTCACAGTCTCCCTTGTTTGGCCTGTGAATGCCCAGCTGCCAGTTAACATGTTTTCCCCTGTTTCTGTCTGCATCTTCAGCTGGTTGTGAATCCTGAATGAAGAGCAGCTGGACTCACATGCTCTGCATTTCAGAGAGCTTTTTCAGGACCGGCCAGTGGTTTGCAGTCATACTTGCCTGTGGCCTGGACAACCCCCCAGCTAAGCAGTATGATGGTAGAACAATACTTGGATGGGAAACCTTCAAAGGAGTCCTGTGTGCTGCAAAATGGGAAGTTAGTGATTCAGCTGGAAGTGCTTTTTTTTAACAAATTCATGTCCCGGGCCAGGGCTGATGTCAACCCTGAGATTCTTGTTGTTGGAAGTGAACAAAGATGGAAAGCCCTTTATGCAAGAGCTGAGTTGGTAATCTAGATCTCCTGGCCTTGGTCCATTTGGGGTAATTGCATTCTTCCTGGGCAGCGTTTTCAATCCATCCCTGTCAGATACATTGCCATCGCTTCCTGTGCTGCTGCAGTATGTGGGTGGCAGTACTTCAGCCATGTCCAAAGCAATTCTTGTCACTTCTCAGGCTTAGCGCCTGTCGAGCCTTCTCTGAAAGACAGTGTGTTAGAGCAGGGGCTTGCTGGAGGGTTTTCAATATATGTATATTTACATATACACATTCTGCATTTACTGGGGCTTGTTCTGCTTATAAGCTCTCCAAAACAGTAGCCCTGGTGCATAGCTGGTAGTTTCCGACTTCTCCTGGGATGCCAGTGCAGGTGTCATTAAGCACAAACTTTCTGGGTGCCATCAGGACTTTTTTAAGGGCTGAAGCCCCAGTAGGGTAGTGTGGCCATGCCTTCCTGCACCACAGTGTGAAGACTGTGCTTCTGGGGCACTGGCAGCCTGTCTGCCTGCACTGCCTGCTCCCTGGCACAGCAGCTCTGGTCACAGCTGGGCTGTGCTTTGGTGGTGCTGTGTGGATGGTCAGGCTGGGGAACAGGGACTGCCACACAGCAGCTTTTGCCCATCATGCCTGCAGCCAGGGGAAGGTAAGACCTGACCCTGGGGAGGCTGCTACCATCCTGGTTTTCAGGACCTTCTGTGAGGAACATGTACGAGGGCCTAGCCCCCACAAAGTGTGATCTCCAGTGGTCTGCAGTTAAAACACTGGGAGCATGGGGAGGAGACTTAAACAACATCTTTGTGATGGTGTTGGCAGGCTTCTTGGAGATTTCTATTATGCAATTGTCGTTTTCTCCCTTCCCTGTAGCCTGGGAAACGCTGCGGTGTTGGATTTGTCTTGGTCTGTTTGGGTTGTTGGGAGGGGTGCCTCTCCAGCAGTGGAGTTTGTCCCTCCCTGCCCTGGCTCTGTGTCTCCTTTGGGTGGCTTAGCAGGTGGCCTGTGAGGACCACAGCCAGCGCCTGTTCTTGCAGATAAACCACATGCTAGTGCACCCACTTGAGTACAGCAAAGCCTGTGTGGTGGAGAAACCTACAGCTGTGTGGGTGGACAAGAACAAAGCCAAAGGCACAGAAAGGCCTTTATTTCCCACTGAAATCTGGGAAGAGAGATCGTGGATGTGACCTTAGCAGCTCTCTCTGGAGAACCAACTGTGGGCCCACCTGGAGTCATGCAGGGAAGTGGGCGTAGCTGGAACCCAGGAGGGAGTCAGGGCTGCAGCTGCGGGGCAGCCTCAGCACTGGTAGAATATGTGGTGGGATGTTTGAGCTGGTGGGGTGATTGGGGTCTTTCACTTCTGTGCATGGGTCACTAATTCACTTGGTTTGGATTAGCAGTTACTGCCCACCCAGTGTTCCAGCTGAACCCGTGTGTGTTGACTTGTCTTTCCAGGTGACCCAAGACAGCCAGAACAACCAACCTCAAGGCCACACTGCAAGAGCTGACAGCTGAGAGCTGCCTTCTCTGTCTGCTTCAGCCCTACACCGAGGTTAGCAACTTTCAAACATCACTGATATCCCTTCCCTCATCAGGGCTGTGTGAAGAAACAGGGAACTCTGTGCTCTTTGTCCCTTGGCTCGCAGGGATAACTCTGCAAAGGAGATGTCACCCAGGTGAGGTTCTCCCACAGCCAAGGTTTTCTGGATGCTCCTGCATCCCATCTGGCTGTCAGCATGGCAAAGGGAACCTGGATGTGTGGAACCAGTGCTGCTAAGACTGAACCCTGCAGTTGTCAAGAGCTCAAGGGTGGTGTGTTCTAAACCCTTGGGAACTTGCAGTCTGTGCTGTTAGCTACACTCATCTTTCTGCATTCCAGCAGGATTGAATTTTCCAGCTGCAGGTCCCTGCTCTCCTTCACCTGAACCCAGCTGAGACTTTACCCAGAGCTTGTGGCAGATGTAATCATGTTTTCTATTAGAAACATTTGGATTTTCCCTGAATTTTACCAGGATTTTGTAGCTTGGCTTTGGAATGTGAGGCTCAGAGGATGTGTTTCAGGAGGACCAGTAGTTTTTATATTGCCACAAGCAAGAAATATTACCTGCTCCAAGGTAACCAGCCTGGAGCAGCCTGAGATGGCTGTGGGCGTCCTGCCCAGTCCATGGATGTTTGTGTGCCAGCCTAGAATCCAGCAGTGCTTGCCCCAGCTGCACAGTGTGCTCTCAGCTGGAAGGGAGCATTTGTCAGGACTGTGCCTAAGGCAGGGCAAGCTGAACCCTTCTCTCACCCCCGAGCTCAGGTGTGATTTGGCCAGGAGAGATTACCTGGGGAAGACATACTTTAGAATGCATGGCTGCCCAGGCTCTGCAACTCTTCCTCTGAAGTGTCTGCCAGGGAAGCTGGGACCAGTCCAGAGGCAGCTGGAAACTGGGCCTCAGGTCATCTTATCCTTCAGCCTGATGCTGAAGTGGTACTCACAGTGGGTGAGACAGGGATAGATTTACTTGTGAAGGTGAAAGGAAAGAAAGAAGTCCTTTGCTCATGCCACTGCTCTGTGCTGCAGATTACCAATCACATAATGCAGTGACAGCAGAGTGGCCCCTTTATCCAGCTAGGTTGTGGCATTCACTAATACCTGTTCCATGATGAGATTTTATATCTCTCTTAGTGATGAGAGACATGACAAAGACCATAAAAAAGGTTTGCTCTCAGCTCTGCTGCAGCTGCTGTAGATCCCAGTCCACTAAGTTCACAGCATCCTCTCAGGGCTCCCCTGCCTTTTAACAAGGGGGCATTTTAACACAGGGCTCACCACATAATCATAGAAAGCCTTAGTTTGGAAGGGACTGTAAAAATCACATTCCAACCCTCTGCCACAGGCTAGGAGAGCCACACACAAGACCAGGTTGCTCAGGCCCCATCCAACCTGTCCTTGAACACTGCCAGGGATGGGGCATCCACAGCTTCTCTGGGCAACCTGTGCCAGTGCCTCACACCCCTCTGGCATAGTATTGGATCCACTTCTCTCCCACCCGTCCTTGTTAAACAATTAGCTCAATGTCTTCATGGACAGCAAATCTCCCATTTATGTGTAAAGCAGCAGCTTTTCCTGTTGCTTGGCCACAGCATGAAGCTGCTCTCAGGTTTGTATATCACCTTACCCAGGTGATATCCGTGAGTTTATATTATATATCAGGGCTGAATTAGCAGTTTTGGTTTCATTTAGTGCAGTTGGCAGTAGTTTAGAAACTGATACAGCTTGCAGACCCATGGACAGAATTGCAGTGCCTGTCTCTTGGAATGGAATGGAACCTTGTACTGGGAAACCTAACAAATGGGCAAAGTGGAGTTTATATCTTCAACAGAAAGCAATCAGCCCAACGTCTTCCAGCCCTCTCTTGGTGTGTAGGCTATCCTTGCCCCGGAGTCTGACTAGGTTGTCTTTCACTGAAAAACCACAAGAAAATGCTGCCTCCTCCTTCAGAACTGGGACTCTGGGATCCTTGTGGATATTGGCCCCGGAGTTATGCAAGGAATCCCCTATTTACCCTACCTTCTCTGTTGCAAATAGATTGGCCATTCAAAGATCCTGTTCATGGGAGAGTTGGGACAGCTGGATCCTTGTTCAGTTCTTGCTGCTCCCAAGAATGGAGCAGAGGATCATCTGCTGAGGCTATTTTAGGTTTCTGAATGTTGCCAGTGTCCTTCTGAGCTCCTGTTTGTGTGCAAACAGCTTCCTGCTAAGGTCTGTATGAGAATCCTGTATCCTCAGGTGTGAAGGTTTTGCTACAGGGACAGTGTCCTAGGGATTAGGAAGAATGTTGAATTCCTCACTTACCTCAACATCTAAACCATATCAGCTGTGAACTCTTTTTCTAACCTTTAGCTCCGAACATCCCTTGGACCTTGCTTTGCAGGTGCCCACTTGTTGCCTGGTGGGGAAGCAGGCTGCAGCTTTCCAATCTTTTCCTGCCAAAAATGCAGCATCATTCCTGTATGCAGCAGTTGTCTCAGATGGGAGCATGCATTGCTGAAAACAATCTTCCCAAAAACCTCTAGGTGTAGAAATATCCAAAGCCCACAGCTGAATGAGATGGGATCCTGGCCGTGGCCATCTCCTTCTGGCTGGATGGCTTGCTATCTGCCACCACCATCCTGCAGCCCTCCAGCATGGCACAGGGTGAGGCCTCCTGGCCTCTCCCTTCTTGATACACCCAAAACTTTTGGCTTCCCTGCACTTTTTGATTTCCACCTGCTCAGGTAGTTTTTAAGCAGTGCTGAGCATTGCTCAGTTTCGTGTTGAGGCAAGATGTGGCTCTGCAGTTTTGGCCCATCTTTATTTTTAGCTGTGTAAGGCATGGTTGATGGTATCAGAAGGAAGTTACACGGCCTCCAGAGCTCCATGAGTCATCCTGGATCAGGACCGAGGCTTTGCTAGCTTCTGCTATAACCCTCATGTGATGTAACTGGTTGTGGGAAAAAGCAGAACAGAGAGAGAAGCAGAGCTTTTAGAAGGCTTTTTTGTCATTGCTTGTCTGCAGAGTTGTTGAATTGACATGTTGGAAGATATTGACAGGTATCACTCCTGAGTGTGGTTCAAGAGGGTCCTTTGTCTTCCCCTTGTGTCTTGTGCCTGTGTGAGAGATGTGAAAGGGAGAGAAGCTCTGCTTACCACCCAGCATAGGTAACTCTTTAGTGGCACTTAGCAATGGTAGGGAGGAGTTTTTAGGGCAAGAAACAAAGCAGGATCCTTTCAATTCAAGAATTCAATTGAATTCAGTCAAGCCACAGTGAGATTTGGTGCAGCAGTGCAGCTGCCTGAAGTGGAAACTGGAACTGAAGAGCAGAGGCTTAGGAGGTGCCTGTCAGGGTGCAGCAAGAAGAGTCTGAGACTCCCCTTCCCATCAGATCTGGTGCTGCTGCAATGTAGGAAGGGTTTCTGGGGCTTTCTGACCTGCAGGCAGCTGTGTTGGGCTGGACTGGGCAGGGGCTGCATGTCACTCCTTTGGAGCAGGCCCTGTGGAACAGATGAGGATGTTGAAGCATCCCTGCCTGCCACAGCACAAAGGAGATGCAGTTAAAAACATTCCCCAAATCTGTCAGTGCCTTGAGAATAGACAAAGTGGGGTGCAATGCACTTGGTCCCAGAGTGGGTCCTTGCCCCTGAGGTGGGCAGGGATGAGGGCTTGTGGGAGTGGGCTTCCCCTCTGCCCCCTTTTCCTCCTTGGTGAAGATGCTGTCTTTTAGGAGTATGTTGAGGCTTTTGGGTGTTTTATGTGTGGAGCAGCGGGGAGAGGACAAGCAAGGGGGGACAGAGACAGGGGAGCATGCTGGAGGGTATTGCTGTGGTAACTTGCTGCTAGCAGTGTCACGGACAAGGCAGAAGAGCAGTTGGGCAAATGTGCAAGGTGCCACAGCCCACTCCCAGCTGTGCCATGGGCTTGGCACCCCTGGACTCCTGCCTGACAATCTGGCATCTGGAACTGTTCTCCTCTGGCAGTAGCCTCAGGGTGAGTGGCCAGGTGTGTTCTGTCCATCCTTTCCCCTCTTTTGCCCCTTGCTGGGGTTTGAGCAGACAGCTCCTGTTTACAGACCTGTTTGGTTTGAAGCCCCGAGCTGCAGAGCAGGCCCAGCCAGGAACAAACCAGTCTCTTGATGCCTGTCACTGTACCATGGAAGAAAGCGAGTCATTCTGCTGCCCTTGCTCATCCTCAGTTAATCAATGTAAGTGGCTCCAGCCACAGGATGCCTGGCCCTGTGCTGTGCTGTTCTGTCCACCTTGCACAGCCAGTTTGCCTTGCTCCAGGGTATCTGTACTCTGAGGGAGAGCAGACACTCTTGTGACCCCTCTGATGTGATCTGAGACCATCCTCTGGGGCAAGTAAAGGAGAAGTTAAACATTTTTGAAGCTGCCTTTGGGTAGACCCCTTACCAGATACTGGTAAGACATCTGGCTCCTGTTGGTGAAGGGGAAATCATGCACTCAGTAGCAGAGGGAGTGGGTCAGGAAGCCATCTCCAGCCTGGCCATAATGAGTGAGTGTGACTGGGACCTGACCTGTCATCCATGATATGCCTAAAGGCCTGGATGCAAGCCAGGGAAAAGGACCTGCTGGCAGCAAGCAGAGCTTGCTCGTGTCAACATGGATGGCTGTGTGAGCTGTAAACCTCTCCCATTACACCTCTCAAAGGTCACTGCTGGCAGCAAGCTGCAACACCCTGCTCACAGCTCTGTGCCCAGCCCAGAGTGAGAGGGGAGCAATGTTCTTGGAGATGTATGAGGTTATGTGTGGGTTTGCCATGGGGTGGCACATGCTGCTGTAGTGTCTGTGGCCAGAGTCTGTCTGGGACTAGGGTATTCAGTCAAAGATGGATGGGAAAGGATGCCTGTCTGTGAGCCACCCAAATAGCTATGCAGTCACAAATGTCATAATTCTTGCCTGAGCTGTGACTCCTCCTTTCCAGGGTATGAGGCCTCATCTATTACCCTGAAAACCATTTCACCCTTTCCAATATGCCCTAGTGTCCTTCTGTGATGTAGGGTTACTGTAAGATCTGTACAGACAGCCCACTTCTGTCCAGTTCTGCAGTTTCAGTCATCTTAAAACTGCCAAATAGTCTAGACTTGCTTGCACAATGTTCCCTAGACTCCAGACCCTGGTGTTCCCAAGGGAGAGCAAACAAGGAGGTAGAAGCTGGAATATGGAGGTTCTTGGAAAGCCACCCATGGCAGACAGTAGTCTGCTTCCTCCCTCTCACTTCCAACAGGTGTCTTCCATGTTTAGAGGGGTACAGCTTGCTCTGCACTGGGGGCTGGAGCTTCCTTCCCATTGAAGAATCTGAGATGCTGGTAACTGACACTGAAGGCAGTTTTGGGTCAGCAGCTTGAGCACTGCTTTCCATATGTGTGACCTTCAGTGCTTGGTATGAGAGTTGGTGTTACATTATATCATGGGTACAAGTGATGGCAGAGCATGGTTAAAGTCCAGTGAGCCACACTGTAATTCCCTCTGACCCCACTTTCATGGCTGGTGGTTTCTCATCTTTCCTCTGGACCGAGGCCCCAGGATGTGCTATGAAATATCATGGAGTGATGCAGAGCCGGCAGATGAGGCTCTGGGTCATATGTGTGTGTCAGGGTGGGAGTTGCCATTTTCTAGGGCAGAGGATGTTTTCTCTTTTATCATTTGTAAAACACCTTGCCTGCCAAGATCGCTGCCCAGTCTCAAGGCTCAGTCTCTTGGGTGCAGTGACGCCATGAGTTACAACCATGTCATCTTTGAAGTGCTGCCCCCTCTTTTTCTAACTTACCTGTTCATACTATACAGTTTTAAGCACAAAGAACCAAAAAAGCCTAAAGGTAGTAGAGTCTGCTGCCGATTTGGGGAGGAGTTAAGATAGGCAGTGCTGGAATAAACATTTAGGGAGAGGCAGCCAAGAGCGATTTCCTCCTGGCTGAGACACGGTGTTGAAGCTGGGACAGTACTCTGTGGGTTACGTGCTGCTTTGCTTTGCCTCTGCCATTACCTGAGGCAAGTCCAGGATGTGCATGCTGCTTGTAATCAGGTGGGGACATCATCCTGAGCAGTGTCACTCTGAAAAATTGGACAGTGGGACATCAGGACTAACCTGAATGCTGCTGCTGAGGGAAGAGTGGTGGGGGATTTCAGCAGAGAGGTGATAGATCAGTGTGACCAAGGGGAAACTTTGACTCCATGGGTATTTCTACTGCACTTCCTAAATTGTGAAAAGGTGGCTGAGTCCAGCTGTGCTGTACAGGTTGTCTGGAAGATGCATGAAGAATGGCTTGCAAGAGCCAACTCTTAGCTCCACTCAGGCTGGGAGAAAATGCCTGGATGCCATGTACCAGGGTTTTCTTACTGCCAGTCATCGCTGCTGGAGCTGTCAGGCCAGCACTGCCTCTCAGCCCTTTCTATACCAGCGTTTGCATTGCTGATGAGATTAGCATAGCTGGGCCAGCAGTGGACAAAGGGCGTAATTCGCAAGATCCTCTCTGCTGTGGCTGCCAGCAAAATAAAGCAGTTATGGCATCAAGTACGGAGTCTGAGCTTTGCTTTCACTTCATCTTTAACAGCAGCAAAAACTAAAAATATAAGCTGGTTTTGAGGAACTAGAATATTCTCAGGCTTTTCATCTAGGTCTGGTCTGCTGACCTCTTTCCTAGGCCGACGGTCTGGGATCTTAAGGTATTTGTAATGATCTGTTCTGGCCATGTGATAAATCTGGAGAGAGAGAACAGAAAAATTGGTGGCATCAATCTGCCACCCTGAAAGTGCTCCTCTTGCTGCTGTGCCTGTTCCCTGTAACCAAAGGCTGTTTTGTGGCTTAGACTTGTTGAGGAAACAGACTTACAGCTCTTCTCTTTCTTCTGTGCAGCAATTTCCCTGGCAGCTCAGTAGGGATGATTTATTACAGATTTCAGCTGTTTAATTCTGTTTCCCCACAATATGACAGTGTTGGAGTAACTGAGCAAAAGGCAGTGATGTTTCCGGAGGAAGGCTGCTATCAGAGGTCACCCCTGTAGCAGAGGCTGGCTGAAAGCAAGGAGGAACAGTTTACCAGGAAATGCCTATGTTCATGTACTGGACACTTTTGGGAAGAAACAGGCAACTCACCCTTAAAGCATCCTCACTACAGGACTCCAAACATTGCTGATGAAGCTATTTGAGCAACAGTGAGAATGCTGCCCTCCAGAGCCTGGGAAAGGTCTGACCAAACTGGTGGCCTGGAGAGAAAAGGCAAATTCTGTCCTTAAGTGAACCTTCAAGCGATATTTTTGGAGTGTGGAGGGTTTTTTTGGTTTGGTTTTTTTGGGTGGTTTTTTTTTTTTGGTTTGTGGGTTGGGTTTTTTCAATTACTTTTTGGTGGTGATTTGGGCTTTTTTTGGTACTGAAAAGGCATAAAAGGCATCATTTGTGCAAATCCCTGTATAGGCATGTGAGAATTTCCTTTGGAGTGAGCTGGCCTGAAACTTGATACGTCTCTGATGTGTGTTAACAGAGAAATGAAAAGATAGTACCATAAAGTGATAGGGGATAATGAATTTCATCTAGTATTATGTTGTCCTGGGAGATAGAGCTGGGGCAAGGGTATTGCAATAATGTTATGCTTTGCATGACAATAACAGCACATACCACCTTAACCCACTTCCCCGGGGAGGGGTGAAAGGGTCAGTTTTCAGAGAGTCTCCAGGAAGGTGGAGCGAGGCAATCAAGAAGACAGAAGCCTGGGAAAAGACAGAAGCCAGGAGACTTACAGATGAGCCGTGTGTAACAGCTGTGCATTTTTTGCAGCTTGAGTTCGGTTTTCCCATTCTTTGTCCCAGCTGAACTGGGCAATGCTGGGCTCTTAACCTCACTGCAATCTTGAGGAACATAGTCAAGAAACCATCACTTTAATAACATTCATGAGATGTCTAATGCAAAGCCTGAATGAACAGATTCTGAACTTTCATGTCTGCAAGGCAGATAGATGAGTGGTGGTTTGTTATTGCACCAATCAAGGATTTTAAAGGGTTCTGCTGTGGGTGAACACTGCTGTAGACCTAGTCCTGGGAAGCTTTACTGGTTAGTAGGTCCTCAATAGGGTTACTGTAGGTATATGATAAAATCAGAGAACCTGAGGTCAATACCTGGAAACTTACCAGCTCCTAGAGCTGGACCAGAGTATCAAGAGTATCTTTACTCAAATACATGAATCTTTTAAGGTAAAGAATGCCATGACTTGTTCTCAATGAAGCATCCATCCCCCCCACACCCCTTCCTGAGCCTTTTGAGACCTATGGCACTCTTCTGATTTATAATGCTCTATCCAGGTCTTTAATTTTTTTTCCTGGGCTATGGTAAGTTAGTGCATGTCCTGACCCCCTCTGGTGACAGAGAGGGTCAGTTTGTGTAGCCCAGCAGAGTTGGGTGCAGTCTGTATGGCCAGCAGCAGATGGGGGCCAACTTCTGCTTTAAGAGGGGTGGGAACAGAGGAGATTCACAACTGGGAAAGCTGCATGATGTAGAGTATGTGGGTACCTTTTAATCCCTCCCCGTCACTGGGGTTCTCAGAGGTCTTGGTACTACTCTTGCTCTACTCCCCATGCTGTGCCAGGGGCTGGGTGCTGCCCACCCACTCTCCTTCCTCAGGGCAGGGCCAGCATGCTGTGACTCAGTTTCCCTGAAGCCTGAGGAGAAGGAAGGGGGTGGAGGAGGACCAGAAAGGGGCAGAGGGGAAGTTACAGCAGCTAGTAGGAAATGGCATTTTAGGGTGCTGCAAGGTGGCCCTACCCTATCCTGTGTGTCAGGGAGGTGTTTTGGGGTGCAGTGGTACAAGCTGGCTCTGTCTGCCATAGAACTGGTGTTTCAGGATGTTGCTGGGCAGCTCTGTTCTGGCTGCAGAGCTGGCATTTTTGGCCGCCCTTGCTCCATACTGCCTTTTCCTGTGCCAGGAATCATGCTAGGAAGTGACACCTGACTGTACCTTCCATGTCCTCTGCATTCCCATGTCCAAGGTGTATAATTATGCACAGTCCCATGGCACTGCTTCCCCAGCTTGTAACTTTGGGCTGCTGGTCAGGATGTGGGTCTGAACTTACCTCAGGCAAGGCAAGAAGTGTGTAGTAACAGCCTGGCATTCCTCGCTGGCTCTGATTTGCTCCTGGTTATGGAGCAATGGCTCTACCTGGGGGCAGGAGCAGAGGAGTCCTTGCAAGGCTGACAACAGGGATGCCCAGTCCCAGCGGTTTCCTTCCTCATTCCTGTTCCTCTGTGTAACCCCAAATCTGCATGCATGGAGCATATTTTGTAATAAACCTGCTGAACTGAGGGCAGGCAGAGCAAAACCGGGAGACTATAAGGAGGTGTAAGCCCAAACCCTGACCGTGTTTCTGCAGCAGTGTGAGGCACAGTAGTTTGTAATGATGATGAGCATGGCCAGAGACATCCCTCCCACCCTTGTGTGCATCTGATGTCTCCTTCGAGGCACCAGCAAATTGTTAGTACAGCTCTTTTGTAAGTGGAGGGTAGGTCCAACTTCCCATGGATGCTGCAAACTGCTTTGCTTCTGTGAAACTCTCTTCATTTGAGGCAGTGCCCTAAGGGTTAAGCTATGGTTGTGGGATAGGGATTGTAACAGGAACAAAGAGAGCTTTTAAGGTCTATGTTGGCCTAGGAATAGAGGGAATTGATTGAGCCTTTCCCAGTGTGTTGAATTACTAGGGTCATGGAGACCCTTTTGCTGGGAGGCAACAGCCTTTGACGTCCCTGTTGGAAGTGGGGCAGAGAGAAAAAAAAAAAAAAGTGAAAATCAGTGAGAGCAACTTGGTGGAGAGCTTTAACAGCAGGTGGAAACTGGAACTGTGTCCTGGGGTTTACCCGTAAACATGGGGTTTAGCCGTAATAATGACTGAACACAAGGCTCGGTATCTTCTCCCTGGGATTTTTGGGTGGTTTGGTTTTGCTCCACCTCTTTCCCCCTGTTGAATTTACAGCTGCCCCACACATGGCACCTGAATTAGCAGCACCTCTGGTGTACCCAGAACTTGGGCCTCTCCAGCCTGCTCAGGGCTGGTGAAGGCAGCAGAGAGTAAAAGGCAGTGCCTGTTAAGGGACTGCCTTTCCAAAATGCAGAATAAGAGAGTCTCTGGTGCCTACAGGAACATTTTGTCTTGACAGAAGAGGAAGCTTCATACCCACCTGAGCTAAAAGTGGATTTTTCATGTGTAGTCGAGCAGGAAAGCCCAATTCTAGCTGGTTTCTAAGCCCCTCTTCTTAATTTTATCTGCTCAGGATGTCCCATGGGGCACAGCAGCAGAGGGTCCAGCAAAAGGAGCTAGGGAAGGGATGGATGGCAGAAACCTCTATTTCCCTTCCTGCAGCAAGATGAAAAGTGGACACAGGTAGTTTCCGTCTTGAGCTTTGGATGGCATGAGCCATCCAGGCAACACATCCAAGAGTGTACAGAAAAAGGTGGTTTAGTCCTTAAAACTTTCAGGTTTTAAGTGCCAGTATTTGGCCATTCAGCTCTAGGCACTGAATTAGCAGGCATTTGGCCATTCAGCTCCATCCACTGGCACAATGTGTTCCTCAATATGATATTTTATTTAAAGTAATTCTACTTCTGCTCTTTATGTTGGATCAGATGACCTCAGATGTGATTTTTGGAGCAAAGGACTCTTTGGGCTCTGTCTGGGAGATGAAAGCTGGTTCCAGGCAATATCCCATGAGGATCTCTGTGGCCACCACCTAAGTTAGCAGCCTACAGGCTTCTCTACTTTTATAAGCACTAGAAGGGCAGGACTGTGGGAGCACAGATCTGCATGAGAAGGGGGGCTTGTTTTGGAGCTTTCAGAAACCAAAACATCTGTTCACCTTGGTAGCCAGCCTGTTCTTAGGGTCATTCTCTGTGTGTCTGTCCCAGTAATGAGGAACTGTTTCAGCAGAAGCATCAACTTCATGGACTCGTTGCTGCTTAGCAACTCGTTGCCTCTCTTGACTTAGAGAAGGCCTGAATTCTTTCATCTGTTATTGCTCCAAATCCTCTCTTCTCACCTTGTCCTTTGACATCACCTGTGCTGCAGAAGCTTGCCACTAACAAACATAGAGGTGGATAACTGGGCTGCTCTCTGCTGGTAGTTCCCAGGTTGCTGACATGGAATGTGCTGTTTGGAAACAGCAGGGTCTACTCATTGTGTTTTGGATAAACATTCTCCCACTCTTTTCAGCCACCTGGGCTGTAGAAGGGGAACATGAGGCACTTGTAAGGGTTCCCCTTGGTGTGGAAGAGATGTCAGAATCAAGAGCAGTTTGGCTGTCTCTGCTATTCTCCTTCTCCCATCCCAGGAGAGGGATGTTGCAGATGGGATGTTACCCCTCTTTTAGTCACAAAGGAGGGTGTGGCAGGAAACTCTGGCTCAAAAGCCAGTCAGTCTGGCTCAAATTGGATCAGCTTAACTGGGTGTAGGGCAGTCTCTCAGCTTCCCCTCTACTCGGGGGCTATGTCAGGGAGTTGACCTTGTCCAAGAGCTCATACAGGTTGTTGCTGCTGTCTCAGGGGCTCCTACAGTTTGTAGACAAGCCCATCTTTTCAGTAGTGGTTGTCTGATTTAAGCATGTCCATTTAAATTGCTGGGTCTGCCCAGCTGGTGGCTGCTGAGTTTTGTTCAGAAGTTTGCCCAGTTGCTGTGACTTTAGTGACACTGTGACCATGGTGTTGGCCCTGCTGATGCATGGTGAGCACTGTGGACCTCCCTCCTGCTTCCTTAGAAGGGACTTGAAGTGCTGGAGTGTCCTGATGAGAGGAGGGGTGCTGTGCAGGGGAAGCTGCAGGAGCTCATAAGGATGCCATGGGACAAAAACATGTATTTTGTTGTCCTGAGAGGAGAGAAGAAGCTCTGTGTATACATAATGGGGATCAAAAATTTAAAAGTCCAGGGAGAAGCAGCAGCTCTGGCATACAATCCTAAGCTTTGGCAGAAAATCATTCTTTGTGCCTATTAATATGTGACATTCCAGCCCAAAGTGTTGTCCCTCGCTCCCTGGCCAAAATACAGTTTACTTAGGCCTTAACTCCTGCATGTCAGGCTTTCTGTCTAAGCTGGGGCTGCGTGACCCTGCTGAAGACATAATGCTTGATTGACTTGTTCTCTTGCAGTATACTTGTCCCAAGTATCCTGTGTGTGGCTGCAGGCAAAATGCTGCAGCTGGCCAAGTGCTTCTGGGTGGAAAGGACCAGAGCCCCTTGTCAGCACGACTCTGACCTCTGTGATGTGGAGAGGAAAGAGTGCGAGAAGAGCCTGTATAGTGCCAGTAATTTTCTGTTGTAGTCAACAGGAGATGGATCCTCTAGCTCCGACGGGCAGAGGCGCAGGTCTGTGACCGAGTGTGCTGCTGGAGCCGCATCTTGTGCTCACACCACAGCTCTCCTGTGCTCACAGATGGATGTGCAGAGCCCCTGTGTGTGCCACAGTCTCACTGTGGGCTTTGCACAGCTGCACAGTGCCATCTTCCTCTTGTCTCCTCTGTCTGCCCTGGTCTCTCTGAGGAGACTGAGGTTACCTGGACAGCCCTCGGAAGGGCTTAGGAGGTGGAGGCAGTGTGTGTGGCTCGGGAGCAGGCCAGGATGTGGAAAAGAGGGGAGGGAGAGGATGTGGGGCAAAGCCTGTTTGAGCCTCAGCCCCAAGCATTAAGGAATTGCCAATCAGAGGAGCAGCCTGCAGAGTCACACTGATTATGTGTGTGACTCACACTGTCCACACTCAGGAACTGGCCAAGCCTGTGGGCCCTGCATGCACAGTGGCATTAGCTGACGCCAGCTGACTGTAGCCATGCTTAGAAGTAATTTTGTGTCTCCCAGGAATCTGTCCACCTTGGAGAGTAAAACCAAGAAGAGGCACAGCCTGGGGGGGCATGTTTGGCTGTACCCAAAGGCAGCTTAGCTGGCAGACATGTGGATCTGAGCTGTGGCAGTGCTGGCCACAACCATGCCACAGCCAGCAGGGTTGGGCTGATAAAGGGAATGGAAGGCAGTCTCGGAGCCTGGAGGAAGGCCTCCCCTAGCATTGCTTCTTATCTTGGCAGCACTCCCAGTCTGCCTCTGCCCCTTCTCCCCACAATGGACTTGAGCCAGTGGTGTCACTCCTGCCCCTCTGAGTGCCGTGGGGAGAGAGGGTTCTGGCATGGTCAGGCCACACTGCCCAGTTTGCTGCCTTACAGAGTCTGTGTCATTGCCCATTTTGCACATGTGCACACACACACACTCAAACACACATACTCACACACACACTCCCTTCGTGCATAGGGCTGGGGCAGAAATTAGTTAGTCAGGAGGGGATGAATCACAGGGGAATGAGTCAGTGGGAAGCAGAAGGCAGGTGCTGTCCAGCACAAGGCTTTAACGGAGCCCAAGGGTCTGGCAGCTCATGCTGAGTCCCTGGGAGATGGGCTGAGGGTGCCAGAGGAGAGCTGGGAAAGCCACAGGGCTTAGCAGGTGGAGGCAATGCCTGTGCCTTGGGAACAGGCCAGGATCTTACCCACAGCTAGAGCTCAGCATGTAGCTATGTTGCTGTCCTGGAAAAGCTTGGGGCATCTTTGGTGCTGAGGCTTTCCCAAAGAAGACCACTGCAAGGGAGCAGTACAGGCACCAGGTATGCTTGCCTCCAGTCAATCAGGTGGCTCTTCATCTCCACAAAGGCAGTGGGGTATCCAGCCAGCTCTAGGCAAGCTGAGCAAGTCTCTGTACTGGTCAGATCCTGCCCAGTTGTCTGAGAGAGCAGATGCAGGATGGGAAAATGAGTGATGCTTGTTGGGGCAAGAGATGATAAATAAATAGCTCTGGACTGAGCGAAGACAGCATGGAGGAAGAGCTGGGATGCAGATAATACACTGGAGATTTGGGGACATGGACGGTTGTTGGCTCCAAAACCCCTCATGCGATCTGGGCTCTGCTGCAGACCCTTGAGGATATTGTAAGGGTCGCAGATGGCTGCTTCCCTGTTCTGGATTGCTGGATTTCCACTTAGCACAGCTGGTCTCTGCTGAGTTGGACTCACAATTGTCCTGCTCATCACTCTTGCACACAGGTCCCTCATGGGCGTGGTGGAGGCAGCCTTGGTATCAGAGCTACAGCAGCACAACCAAAGCTCTCTTCGTCTAGAGCCAAACTTCTTGGAGCAAGTACTTAGGAGTTCTATCCTGGAATAACGTAGGTGTGTTGCAGCAGGCACTGGTATTGCTACTAACCAGTGCAAGGATCAGATCACTTGAACAAAAGCAACTCCTGCTGATCTCAGGTTGAGATGAGTCTCTTTTTTCAACATCCCCAAGGTATGCCGGTGCAGATACCTCCCGTCCTCCCTGGTGGCACCCTTGGCTGGGCAGGATGGGGCCCAGCAGGCTCCAACAGTCTCCAGAGATGAGCTGGAGCTCTGGCTTCTTGTGTGCTGCAGTGGGCAGAGGCTGAGAGTGGTGGGCTTGTGCAGCCTGGGGGAGGGAAGGCAGTGAAGGGGGATCTTACTGCTGCTGCAAGCTGTGGGTTTGTGTTGAAGCTGCAGCTTGGCTCTTTTGGGAAGTGCCCAGGGGCAGGATGAGAAGCAATGGCACACAAGGGAAATTCCAATTAGATATTAGGAAAAATATTTTCCTGCAAGGCAGTTAGACTCTGGAGTAGGGCCCAGAGAAGGGAGGCAGTTTCCACAGTTGGTGACTTTCAGCCCCTGGCATGGGCAAACCCCAAGAAGTTTGTTTGAACTTGGCCCAGCTGTCAGCACAATTGGACCCAGACCCTCTGAGGTCCCTTCCCACTGTTGTTCCTCAGTTCTGCAGTTCTCAGGCTGCTCGGCAATGTCACATCTCATGGACTATTGGACTGGCCAGCATGGAGGCACATGGAGGGCTTGGGATCTTGTTCTGTCTGTCCCCTTCTCACTTGGACACATCTGTATGGTATTAGCAGTGGTGGGAGGTGGAGGCACTGCCTTAGGAACATTGCTCAGCTCATTCCCTTGTCCCAGCCTCTCTTAGCTGGAGCACCCATCTCCCTGTAAGTCTGTATTGTTTCCTTCCCACATGAGCACAAGAAGCCAGTGGGCAGTGAAGCATGGGATGTAAAGCATCCTCTTTTCTCTGCTGGAAGAACAGAACTCTGATGTGTAGGGGGTTGCTGGTGGTTTTGGAAGGCTCATGAGGATGCTGGCCTCCAGTCCTCCAGATGTAAACTTTATCTTCCCCATGGTGCCTGTCCCAGAGATAGTGGTGATTGGAAGGGAAGTCACTGATAGCTTTTTTAAAGGTTGCAGCTGCTTGACCATCCTCAGCAGATGGACACTGAGATGAGTGCAAAGGACTGTCTGGAAAGAATTATTTGCTCCCAGTATTTTCTGTTTCTTTGCCAGCCTTTTATTCTCATGGGTGCTCTTTTCCTGATCCTGTCCTTCTTGCAAGGCTGGATGCTGGCAGTCTTATGAGCCTTGTCTTCAGGAACAACTTTTCTCTGTGATTTATTGTGTCTCCAAGCTTTGACCTGGTGTCTGATGCTGCAGTAGCCCATGTCTGGTGTGTAAGTGTTCAGAGCATGTTTACAATGTTCGGCCCATCCTGTCTGCAAGAGTAATGAACCAGAGCAAAGGGGTCTGCCTGTAGCCTTGGTGCCTGGGTTAAGCTGACCTGCAGCAGTAGCTACATCTGCTTTCTCATCTGGCAGAGGCTGTGTGGATATCCAGGCTCCATTTATGTGTGTTTTCAAGGTTAGAACATTCTCATAAACTGTGTTAGTCCCCAGGTCCCTTCTGAAGTTGCTCCTTTCAGCCTTTCCCTTGGGCTTGTTGACACAGGGCTGCCATCACCCTGTGCGCTCTGTTCTCCCTTCCTTGGCAGTCTACACCTAACTCAATACTGCTCTGGGCATGCTGGCTTTGCTTGGATATCCCTGTTACAGTACCCCCCTGCACCTTGGGAGTGGCAGGATCTGGTGGTTTGGGCCAAGAGGTCCCTGAGGTCTGTTCCCAGCTGCAGGAACAAATTCTGTGTGGCAGGCGATGAGCTGGTTTCTGGTAGGGCCATGGAGAGCTCTTAGGTTTCTCACAGGCTCCGTCTTCCTAGGAGAGTCAGCTCTAGAGGGACATCTGTGTCCTGAAGGCATGGATCAACCACCAGCTTGAAGATATTTCTGACTTAGTTGCCTCTGCTGTCTGTGGGACCCCAGGGGTGGTTCACTCTGTGTAGACCAAGAGTTTTGCTGTTTCATGGGGTGTAATAGGAGCTAGATTGTGTCCCCTGCTGCCCTTCATATGGATATGCCTACAGTCCCTCTTATCCCCATGTTTCCCTTCTTAGGGTCTTCTATTTTCGTGTGGTTGCCTTCATTATGGGCAACAGTGTGAATGTTTAGATGACTGTTGTGGCACCCTTTTCCTAAGTCCAGCAGGGTGTTTCACGTTCAGTCCTACAAGAAAGAGAGGTTTTTCTTTTCTATGACAAGGTGCAGAACATTGAATTCATAGTGGAAATACTCCTTCCCTTCAGTAGCCCTGATTGTGTCCATCTTCTTAAAATCAAAGATGGACAAAGACTCATCCTTATGGCCCAAATACCTGCCCAGCACATGTCACCACTCTGGCCTGTGCTAGACTTGAGCCTTCCTAAATCGCAGCTGGAAAAGGGTGAGTTGGGTGGGTGTGCACAGCCGTGTGTGTGTGGTATCTCCTCCCCCTGTGCCACGTACATGTCTAGTACAGGAAGTGGAAAAGATGCTGAGTGTCCCCACAGCTGCTGCAGCCTTATCTGCAGGCTGCAGCTTGGTAACCAAGCGGGAGGCCCGAGTGCCTGTGCTCAAGCACCTCCTTTGGAGGGCTCTTACAGTAAAAGGAAGTGTATTGCAAGAGGGCTTGCAGTGGGGAGGGGCAGTTCCCACGGGGCAAATGCTGCAGTACACAATCCTTGCTGCCCTCTCCACCGCAAGCCATTTGCCTACGCCCTCTTCAAACGTGTAGCTTTGACACCCAGAGCTGATCAGAGCCATTCAGCATCCCTGGGACTTTCTCCACTGCCCTGAGGTGCCTGTGGATGTACGGAAAGGTGATGGTGCCGTGGGTCTGTCGGGTGTCAGGGACTCATCAGGGGAGTGTGTGCAAGGAGGCTTGGGCTGGTGGGGCTGTGGGTGTGTGGTGGTGTCGGAAATGGGAGGAGCCTGGGGTAAGTTAAGGTATGAACTGCAGCAATCAGGGGCAACAGAGCACAGGTAAGAGCTAGGGGCTTGCCTTGGGGGTTCATGGAAACAGTACAGAGTCTGATGGTGGTTGAGGATGCGGTGGGAATGAAGAGGAGCACACTGGTGGGGATACAGAGCCCAGCTGCCATGTGAAGGATGTGGGGAAGGGGCAGTGTTGTCCATCTGGGTTTAGGCAGTGTGAATGGCGGCAGGACATCAGGGTACAGAAGGAGCTGGCTTGGTAAGGAGGCTTTGGATGCCTGTGGCTGTATGCAGTGGTAACAGAGGAAGAGGAGAGGAGATGGCAGAGCTGGAAGCAACAGGGCTGCCATCACCTGCTGATTTCTTTGCTGTCTTCTCCCAGCTTGAAAAATGTCACTCCTCCCTGTCAGAGGCTTCTGTTTCTGTACCCAGCTAATAGTGCTGGAAAAGGGGCTGGGCTGTTCAGGCTGCACACCTAGAGCATGCTTCCCATGGTGCACAGCCCAGGACAGGGAGCTGACAGGAGGGGAGTTACTGTAAGTGATTGTCTTACCACTGGAGTTGAGTTAAACAAGTTAGTATACAGTTTGCTAGGGCTTCTATGCAGACACCAAATGCAGGGTGTTACTCCTTCTCTTGGGAGATCAGATAAAAGGGACTCTTGGTGCTAAAATTTGTAGATCGCTTAGAATAGTGATGGCCTCATCCAGACTGGGTCTGGGGAATGCCTCCCTTGGACAAACATCCTTACTGAATTTGAAATGTGGCAGTCCATTGGTGCCCTGGTCTTGGCCAGAGACCTCATGCCAAGTGCAGACCAAAAGTGGTCCCTACCCTTAGCCGGATCCACTGCCTTCTCAAAGCCATTCTGTGACTGGCTGCACAGGCATGTGACTTGGTAATCACATGGTGGAAATTTTTCCATTGGTTTCACTTGGCACCAAGCTCTGGACTGGAACAGCCAGTCTGTGGGGTCATCAGTGGCTGAGAGCCCCTGGGCCTGTCCCTCAGGCCACCACCCCTGGAAGAGGACAGGAGGGCTGGAAGGGAGCTGGCTGACATGTCTCTGTGCCTGGGTAGCCAGGGGTTTACTTCACATTCTTTCTTGCCTCAAGGTGACTGCTGAGGCCACTGTGCTGCCCCAAGTCCAACACCATAGGGCTCCCCAGGGCTTGCAGGTGGGGTGCTGGCTGCACCTTTCCCTGTGCAGCAGCTACCCCGAGGTGAAAAGACACAGCTTTTTATGATGTGGAGACAGCACAGAGGAATTTGCTGCTTTTGGACAGCTGTTCTCCTGGGCCTGGCTCGTGTCCTCCAGGACTTCTCACCTGGCACTGCCTTGGGAAGGGGGATAGGGGCTTGCCCACCCTCGACTCCCTGTGCTGCACCCAGGCAAGTGGGTGCCACCTCGGGCTAATGGGGGTGAATAGCTGCGGTGGAGCCTAGCAGCATCCTGCTGCCTCTGCAGGGATCCTCTTGGGCAGCGGAGAGTTTTCCCCACCCCCAGCTCTGCCGCTGCCTCTTTGTTTTCTGGCAGAAGTCTCTGTGCCTTTTTCATTGCCGTTGAGGCGCCGAGCAGGAGCCTGCATGTGCCGCGTGTGCGTCTCGCCGGGAATGTGATGCGGGCTGGGAATCCTGCCGGGCCAGCCATCTCCCCTGCAGGGCAGCGGAGGCCAAACAGCAGCTTCAGGGGTCTTCTTCCCATGGACTGTTCCTCCGGTCGAGCAAGGCTTCGAGGCAGCTGGTCTCCCTCACAAAACCCTCTTTTGCATTGACAGCGCTTCTGCACCTTGCCACAAGTCGAGTAAGTTGGATGGGAAGGGGCCGGTCCTCAGCTGGGCACTCGGGCTCTCTGCTGTGGTCCCCCCCTCGCTCCCGCTGGGAAGGCACCTGAGATTAGAGCAGCGCCAAAGGCTATGGAGCTGGATACAGCGGTGGCTGAGGGTTGCTTGAGCTGCGCCTGCCTCTCCATGTATTTATTTGATCTCTCGACTTCCAGCGGGGACTGAATTCCTGTGCTGGATTCTGGGCTCGGCTCCTGTGAAAGGATCCAATTATTTTAGAGCTTTGAGCATCTCCATTTGCTGCCCATATTTGCGGCGCGCTGGCTGGAATTCCAAGTGATTAACGTGGCTATGACATCCCTCCTAGGGGTGTTATCTTTGCTCGCTGTCCCCCACCGCCCCCCTCTTCCTCCTCCGACAGCGAGCGAGACAGGCAGGCAGAGACAAAGGTCTGTCCTCAACCTGGGCTGTCCTCCCCGTAAGCGGCTGCTGCATGGGATTTCCCTGCCCTGCCTGCTGCGGGTTTCCTGGGCTCCCGGTCGAACACTGGAGCTGGGTGGCCGTGGGCTGTATCGCAGAGGTTTGAACCTGCTGGGCTGGGTGGGCAGGGTGTGCTGCCGGCCTTGGAGAGCTGCCCGATTGTCCTGCCGGATTTTAAGCTGCTTTTCATTCTTTGACTGCGCTTTCCTGGGAAGAGGGGCAGCCGTGCGTGGAGGGGAGGTTGGCGGGGAGGGGGGTTGGACGTGGGGAAAAGCTTTACACAGGTGGGTGTCGCATAGTGGGATCTGCTTGCAGACCCTGTAAACCCCCCTTCCCAGCCGCAGGCTATTGTCAGCATCGCCGCCTGCAAGCCAGGCACCTGGGAAAGGTGTGCAGAGACGATCCGTGCCAGGACGAGGGGCATCAGAGGGAGAAGGGGTAAGTCACTGAGCTGGGAGCTCTGCTCCGGCTCCCCCAGCTCCCAGGAGAGGTTTCATTGTGTTGTCCTGACTTGGTCGAGCGGAAGGGCTCAGTCCCTGCGGCACCTGTGTGTGGTGCTAGGGCTGGGGGAGCACTGCTTATTGCTGGGCAGACCTCAGCCCTTGAGGAGGCTGCTGCAGCTTGGAGCCCCAGCAAAATGCACTGCAGAGAGGCTGCTCTGTCCCCAGGGGCTTCTGCACCCTGTCAGTGCCGCCTCCCACGGGATGGGAGGGAGCAGCAGCACCTCACGGACACGGTGCTGTGGGCACAGGGAGGTGTCGGGTCTCTCTCTGTATAAGCTGTGTCTAGTGGTTTCTAGGAGCTTGCACTTGTGACATGGGCAATACCTCTTGTCCCATCCTTCCCCTCTGGGCTCTGGCTTCTTCTCCATTCCTGGCAGGAGCTAGCACTGAACGAGGCTCTGCAGGTGTATAAATCTGGCATGGCAGGAGGCCTCCTGAGGACCCTGAGAGCAGCACCTGCCCTTGCAGTGGGGCAAGGAAGCTCCCTCCCTCTGTGTCCACTCACCTTCCCGCTCCTTCCTTGCTCTCCTTCTCCCTCCCTCTTGTCTTCACCAAGCTCCTTGCTCCCCAGCCTGAACTCCAGGATAGTGCCAGAGCCACAGCCAGTGGTCATTTTCCCCTTCAGGCACAGTTTGTTCCACTAGCATCTTCCTAGTCAGCTTCTCCTTGGGATTGCCACCTCTGTTACAGTGCTGGAGGAAGTCCCCGGCCTCACAGATCTGTTTCTCCCCTGATGGTGAGATGCCTGATCTGTCAGACTGTGCAGGAACCCTTCTCTGGTAGCAGCATTGCTGTTAGTGCTGCCATCCTTTGGGGTTGTGACAGAAACTTTCTGCCTGCTGGCACTTCACACGCTCTGCTCTTACCCTGTGCCAGGGAGCTCCTGGGTTTGTACTCACACTGCTTAGATTTTCTTCCTTCTCCTTAGGTTCAGATAAGACCAATAGTGTTGCGATTTATCCTCCAGATAGTCTGTTTCCAGCAGTTTCTGTTGCCTCTTCTCTTGTACTCTGCTTGTTCTGAGGATGATTATTTGCCCTCTTCTAATGATGGCCCTTCTTCTTGGCTGTGTGGTTCCTGCTTCACCCCCAGTGAGGCCACCATTGTCTCTCCATAGCACTTCCCAGGAGAGGAAGCAGGAGAAAAGAGGGCAGCAAAAGCCACTTAAGGGGTTGGTTTGGTGTTTTTTTTGTGGTCTAAATGGTTCAAAGACCCCTTCTGGCCCTGCCAGCCACAAGGTTAGTGCTCTGTCCCAGGCAGCAGTGACCAGGTCAAAGCCTCTTGTCCACTGGCCATGTGTCCTTTTGACTGGCTGGCAGTGCTGCTCTGGGAAGCCACTGGATCTCCCCTGGATGTGTGTGGCAACTTCAGGCACAGCTCTTACTCTCTTCCTTGCACTGGTGGTGTGCTACCAGCCCTGCCAGGCTCCCAAGGGCTCTGCCTCATGACAGATAACCTCCCTGCTCCACAGTCATCCTGCTTCCTCTCTGGCTGGCACAGTACAGCTCAAACAGCAACAGATCCTTTTGCAGGCTGCAGCCCGGCAGGTGCTACCGCTGCTGCATTGCCTAGCCAGGGGCCTGTCCTCACTTGCCACCCTGCTCTGTTGCCTCCAGACTGAGACTATGGTCTGTTAATCCTGGTTTCCCCCTGGATGTGCTAATAGGAGTGGAACCATCAGGTAAGCCAAGTCCCTGACCCAGCCCCACCAGGCCCAGCTGTGTTATTCTGTGTCAGGCTCTGGTGGCTCGGTGTCCCCAAGGAACACAGAGTTTCTGCCCCAGTGCCTGGGACACGCTCCCTCTCTGCAGGTCATTTGGCACTGGGTATTTCTTGGGTGTTGAAGCGTGGTGCCCTTCCCCAGGCAAAGAAATAGAGGAAAACTGTGCCTGGCATAGCTCCAGATCCAGGTGCTGGGAGATCTTGGCAAAAGCACAGGGCCCTGTCTGTTTTCTGAGCAATGAGGGGGCCTTGGCAGGAGCAGGGCAGAGAGTGGAAGAGCTCTGGCTGGGCTTCCCTCAAGAGGCAAAGCCCTTTGAGTCCTGTTTCAGAGCACCAGCACAGACTGAACCACTGTCAAAAAAAAAAAAAAAATCAGCATCACGTGGCCTTAGGAGAGGCCAAACCCTTGGTCTGGGCACATGGAGCCCCATGTGCTGTGTCCACAAGGATGGTACCTGTGCTGTGTCCACAGGGATGGTACCTGTGCTGCTCAGCTGAGCTGGTGCAGCCCTGGGCCTGGTTCTGTCCCATCCATGTGGCCAGAATTCAGCCTCTGGCAATGTCTGGCTCAGGAAGAGGAGCCAGAGGTGACCAGGTGCTTTCTCCCTGTGCCTGTTTGGAGTGCAGGAGGCCGTGGTCCTAGTTTTGCTGTTCTGCCCTGTGGGGAGGTGGTGGGCTCCCTTGGTGCTGTAAGAGGCTGAGCTCTGCTGTGAGCTGGATGGGCTCTCAGCAGGGAGAAACTTCCCTGGGAGGCACTTGGCACTGCCAAGAGAATCTCACTGGAATACAGCCCTTTGTATTTCGAGGAGAGTGAGAAGCAGAGCTATGCCCCAGCTGTTCCCCATCCCAGGCTGATGGGCATTCCTCAAGGAGGATATTCAGGGAGATCTTAGGGTATACTTGGAGACACTTTGGGTGATACTTTCCTGTCCCTACCCTGGGGCTGGCATTTTCCAGCACAGTGCTTCAAGTAACAGTATCTGGGCTTGGAAAAGGTGGTGCAGCCCCTTGTTCTAGCTATGTGTTCTAGTGGCTGGTGCTGGCAGCACCTGGTGACTGCTGTTGAGAGCTCAGCTGGGGTGGTTTTGTGGTGCTAGCAGGTCAGCCTGTCCTTATACATCCATTCTCCTGAAAGGCAGCTGCTTCTGGGGAGAAAATGGCTGTGACTTCAGAGGGACACAGGGAAGAGAATGAAAGGATGCAGGTCAAACTGTTTGTTCTGGCATGGACACACTTTCTTCCACTGCACCAGGCTGATTCTTGCTGTTGGTTGCTGATTTTGCTTCCCAGTGGTTGATAGCACCACACAAGTCATGGTACAAGTCTCCCTCAGGGATGGAGGAGGAAAATGGCAACCTTCCAGGCAGGCAGAACAGAGAATGTTACCATTTCAGCATCGGCCCACAACTGAGGGCATTCACTTGCTTTCCTACCTGCTTTGGTGCAGGCCTCATGGGGTGCCAGGAGGAGCTGGTCTTTACAAAAAGCTTTTGTTGAGGTTTTGGACCCATGGTTTGTTATGCTGCAGCACTGATCTGCCCTGCTGCAAATGGTCCTTGGGTGCGGTTGTATTGAATCTCAACAGGTCCTGTTCTGGCTGGTTGCTGGCAGTGCCCTTCCCCAGCAGTGGCGGTGGCTTTTGAGCTGTCCAGCTCTCAGGGACTGGTCATGACAGCCTGTAATTACAAATCTTATTGGAAATGTAGTGAAAGAATAGCCTGTTTTCTGGGACAGATGGGGTCAGGCAGAAAGCACAGCTGATGCTGGCTTCCCATGTGCAGGTTGCAGGGATGCAGAATTTGCCAGACCAGGATGCCAGGAAGGGATTGCACTTGAGTGTTACTGCCTCTGAGCATCCATTTGGGATTTTTGTTCATCTGTCTGGCCCTGCTGTTTCCAGCCTTCAGAGCAGTATTCACTGCTGGCTTGGGGTGCCCTGACAGTGACTTTTCACTGGATGAGTGCTGCAGTGAGCCCCCATTTGAGGGATGCGGGAAGAGGGAAGTGGGGTGAGCAGGATCCCCAGGGACAGGCACCATTTCCACCTGGAGGTGCCTGGGCTGGTGAAGCCCAAGAGCTGCCTCTGTCACAGGGGTGTTGAGGATGGAGGTGCCCAAGGGCTCCTGCGCACTCTGAAGGTCTTACACCATGAGCTGCTGCTTCAGCTGACTTCTCCACACCCTCTTCCAGGCATCAAAGCTGCAGTGCCCGTGGATTATGACCACAGGGGAGCTGTGTTGCATCTGCAAATCTCTGTTGTGCATCAAGGGCACATCTGAACAGGTGAGTGCTGTGCACATGAAAGGATTGCTGTCTTTGTGCTGGGGAAAACTGGTGGGGGGGCATCACAGCTCAGGGCTGTCAGGCTCCTCATTTTTGCCTTCCCTGGCATCTCTTATTGGAAAAGAACAATTCCAAGCTCTTCTCCTTATCTGTAGGGCCAGAAAGTGTCCTGTGCTGTGGGTAGAAGGGGGAGGAGGTGAACATGAGACCAGGAGCTAGCTGGAGGCCCAGAGGTTGCTGCAGTGTCTTGGAAAGCAAGGCATGAAATGGTCACCAGAAAGAAAGAGAAATCTGTTCCTATGCGCAGGGTTTCATACAGAAAGACATGCAGAAGGGATGTAAAATCAAGCCAGGTATGAGAGTTCACAGATTAGCTTTTTTTTTTTTTTTTTTTTTTTTGCGGTTTAAATGAAAATCAAGGTGTTAGCACTGCCTGAGGTGGCTGAGATGTATGTGGGCTTTGATTTGGGAGGTTGGCAAAGGCTGAGCCTAAATGCTGTCTTCCCTGCCTGTGTAACCCTGCTGACAGGAAGCACCCTCCTGTCTTTCTCCCAGGAAGTATCTCAATCAGCCCAGCCCTGCATCTCCCCCTTTCCTTCCCCTCAGAGCCACTGTGGACACTGAAGAGCTGGAGAGGACGTTGCAGAGGTTCGGAGGCACACCGTGATGGTGGGAGCCATTCCACGGCAGCCACGCCGCTTCTGGGGGGTGCCTGACTGGCAGGTGTCTTCAGCTAACTGTGCCAACGACCGCCTGCTGCGGGGCAGGGAGGTTAATCCGGAGCAAAGCAGGGTCCTGCTGCAGAGGGGTAAGTGTGGGGGCAGCCAGGACAGGCTGCAGTGTTGTGGGCTACACAGAGGGGTTGAGGTTGGCAGGGACATCTGGAGGTTATCTAGCCCCACCTAGAGCCATTGCCCAAGACTTTGTCCTGATGACTTCTGGATATCTCCAAGGATGGAGATCCCACAATCTCTCTCGGTAACTGGTTATACTGCTCAGTCACAGTAAAACAAAATGGTGTTTTCTGATATTCAGAGGGAACCTCTTAGCTATATATCTAGATAAGATCTCACTGAGCCTTCTCTTCTCCAGGCCGAACAGTCCCAGCTCTCACAGCCTTTCCTCATAGGACAGATGCTCCATTCCCTTAATTTTTTTGGTATCCCTTTTTTGCACCCTCTCAGTTGTAGCCTCACCAGCACTGAGCAGAGAGGGAGGATCAGATTGCTCAACCTGCTGTTAATGCTGTGCGTGTTGCACTATTGTTTTTCTTTGCTGCAAGGGCACATTGCTGGCTCATGGTTAACTTGGCACCCACCAGGACCCCCAGGGCCTTTTCTGTTATGCTGCTTTCCAGCCAGTCAGTCCCCAACATATCCTGGTGCATGGTTATACCTTTTATCACTCCTTTTAAACAGGCTCTCTGGTCTCGAGCACCTTGGCCTACCGTTTTCCCATCCACATCCCAGCAGGGTCAAAATAGCCTTGATACACTTGGAGAGTAAATTTCCCTGTTGCTCTCTTGCCCGTAAGCCTTTGCTCCACAAGATCAGGCATAGCTGCAAAGACAGGCAAAGGCAGAGCTGCCAGGCACAGGCAGTTTGTCCTCAGTTTGCTGGTGATTTTTCCTGCATCTCCCCAGCTCTTGCAGCCATTTCAGTATTTTTCCTGCCTGAAACAAACCAACATGTGGACAGGATTATCACAGCTCTCAAACTGAAAATCAGAAGTGAGGCACCATGCTGCACAGAGAAGGGCAGGCCCTTGGAGCTGGCAGGAGTGGGTGGATGGTGACCCTGGTACCTCCCAGCTGCTGATTGAAGTGCTGGAGATGCTTGGTCCGAGCTGACAGAGGTAACAGGGATGTTAGGCCAGGTTCCTTTCCCTGCTGTGGGGCTGGCACTAGCCCTGCCTCATTCAGTGCACGTGGCCAGGACAGGTTTCCTTGGCCAGCACTGGGAGATGTTGCTGCTGTTGCCCAAAGGAGTGATTAAAGGCCTGAGCCCCTGGGACTGGTCTGACCTGCCTGACTCCTCCACTCCACAACAGCACAAGCGTGTCCCTGGCAGAGGGCAGGCATCTTCCTCCCCACCTGTCCAGACTTGTCCACAGGAGTCTCCTGCCTGTCTGGAGACTTCTCTCCTTGCCCGAGCCAGGAAGGAAGTGCTGAACCTGCAGGTGAGTGATACCTCAGGGTTTCCCAGAAAGCCACATCAGCCTTTTTCCTCTTCCTGTCCCTGGAGAGGGAAATTCAAGTGGGCTGTGTGAGGAGCCGTGTCCCAGTGGGCCCCTTGCAACCAGAAGCCTGGATAAGGATAGAGATCCTGGGCTGATCCTCATCCTTCTCTTCGCTTTCTTTTCCAGATGCTGTGCTGCGGAGCACCTCATAGTAGAGGGCTCACACAGAGAGCCTGAGTGAGAGGGGGCCCAGCTCCCAGCCCCTGCCCTTGCACCCTGATCTGTGGCACTTTACAATCCCCCTCCTGCTGCATGGGCTCCGCTCGGAGTCCCAGCAAGTGAGGCTCCATGCGGCACATCCACACAGAGACGTCCCTGCCCCCGGAGCGCAGCACAGACCCCAGCCTGTCCCGGCCCAGTGGGGAGACACCCTTGGAGCCTTCCTCACAGTGCTGCACCCACCGCAGCATCCTCATGGGCTACAATGAGACAGAGATCAAGCGCCAGAAGGTTTACCAGGTGTCCATCTTCTCCCACCTCTCCAGCTCCTCTGAGAGCACGGAGCAGCGGGCAGGCACCCGGCCAGCTGTCAAGAGGGGATACCCTGAGCAGCGAACTCTGGAGGGGGGGCGAGATCCCAAACGAACTCACTGGGGTGACAGGGGGCTGGATGGGGGCCCTGGACAGCCCTCTCTGGATGATGACGATACCTTTGAAGATGGTCTGCTGGTGGAGGAGCTCTCCCTTTGCGGCTCTGCCCAGCACTTCTCCCATAGTGGGCTGCGAGTGGTGGAGCACCGCTGTGAGGGCAGCCCTAGCCACAACCCCAAGGCGAGCAGAGAGGACAAGTCAGAGGATGTCATCTCCTCCTCCTCCGCCTCCTCCGCCTCTTCCTCCTCCTCCTCCTCTTCCTCCTCCTCCTCCTCCTCCTCCTCCTCCTCCTCCTCCTCCTCCTCCTGGCCCCAGCATATTGCTTGCAGTACTTTGCACATGAGAGACAGTTGCCCTGTCTCATCAGGGGATCAGCCCGTAGACTATGGAGAGAATGGGGAGCCAGCAAGTGGCCACAATGTACTTCACCTTGAATTGCACAGTATTGCACAAACAACCCAGTTGGACCCTGGTGGGAAGAGAGAGAAGCCAGGGAGTAGCGCAGCTAACCCCGTCAGGGCTAGCGGAGAAGCAGAAGGGCCAGCGGTGGCCAATGGGTGCAGGAAGTCCCCAGTTCCACAGACAGCACTCAGCCCCGAGCCCAGCAACCTGAGCTCCCAGGAGATGACGCCCTGTGGGAGCAGCCAGCTCAGCAGCACCTGTCCAGCCAAAAGGAAGTTGCTGCCTGCTGGTGAGGTTATGGCCGACTCCTGCTCTGAGGATGAGAGCCTGTCCCCACCAGCAAGGAAGAAGAGGGTCCTGCCATGCCATCCTGTGCCCACAGCCTGCCGCAGCACTGATGCCAAGGGAGCTCCGTTCTGGAATCACCTGCTTCCTGCAGCCAAGGTGAGCATTGCTAATGTGGGGAAGCAGGGAATGACCTGGGGATGCCCAGAGCTCAGGACTGTGCTTGTGGGCAGTGTGGTCCACAGTGGCATCGTGCCTTGTCCTGTCTCTGAGCTGCAGTGCTAGTGTGAGCAAGGCAGCAGCTGACAGTCAGCCCTGGCACACATGGTCTGTTTTAACCAGCTCTTGACATCTTGTAGTCACTGGATCCTCTGCATGCAACTGGCTTTCTCTTCTGGACAGCCTTGATTGGACAGGAGACAACCTCCCCATGGCAGTGAGAGCTGCACATGTCATGAAGCCACATTTGGTGTCTGATGGCTTCATGTTGAGCCAAGATATACCAGCAAGCTTGGGAATAACAGCTGGCCTCTGCCTACCTGATGAGGAGGAAGGCAGATATGTGGGATGGCTTGAACTCCTGCCCATTAGAACAAGTGTCTGGTGGCAGGCAGTGGGACTGGACACGTTTGATCAAGGAGCCCAGTGCAGTGTGCAGAGATGCCACTGGCTTTTCTGCCATTTTGAGGTACCTGTGCCATGTCCCCAAGGTGCCACAAGCTCTCAGCAATGGGCAGACTTCTGAGCAGCACCTCTTTACAACACTCTAGCAGCTCAGGAACTGCCTGTCATTCCTCCTTTCTTACCCTGCCCTTCTTATCAGCCCTCTTCCCTCATCCTGTCTTGCAAGCTGAGGCTGCAGCAGGCCCAGGCCAGACCTGGCACCTTCTTTTTCTCTGGGGCATCCCATGGTGTGGAGACCCACAGGAACTGATGTCAGAGCTATCTTGGCTTCTTGCTGCTTGGAGCTGGGACACACCATCCATGGCACACAGCTCCATCCCTGCCTGCGTTTTTCGTGACTCTCCCCCAGCCCAGCTGCCCCCAGCACTGTCCTTGCAGAGTGAAGCCCTCCAGCAGCTTCCCTGGGTTTTCCCGCCCAGTCATGCCAGCCAGCTCCATCACCCCTTTGTGTTGTGCTGCCCTTTGTGTGGCTTCCAGAAGGGAAAGCCCCTGAAAAAGGGACATCTTTAAAAGGAGGCTGCAGTGTGACTGTGGCTTTAACCCCCCCATCCCACAGCTGTAGGATCCTAGCTGTGGATAGGGGTGTGCAACGCACTCCTCTGCCTGGTGGCACTGCTGAGGACTTTGCATGAATCACCAGGGAACTGAACTTTTCCAAGGCCGGTTGGGGAGTGTCCTTGTAGGTGTCACCGGTCCCTGGGAGGTGCAAGGGGGTGTCATTGCATGGCTCAGTGACTGGGGCTGCTCCTGAGACCTGCTTTGTAAAGAGGGAGCAGTGTGTTGCAGTGTGTTGCACCCTTAGGTACCAACACCCTTATCCCCAGCTGCGCCACTTCAGGGTTTGGGCAGCCCCATGTCCCCACCAGACACCCCAGCCCTTGTGCTGCCCTGTTGACCACCCCTCCAGAGGCTGCTGATGGTTGCCAAGGACAGGAGCCTGTTCCATCTGCTGGGACCCACATGGGAATATGGGGCAGGGCAAGGGGTGATGGCACCTCCTAAGGGTGCACAGGCCCTGGTTACTGCCCTAACATGGTTCTCCATCTCGTGTCCTCTCCAGAGCTCTTCAGATTGCACTGCGGTTGGGAGGAGGCTGAAGAGTGGGCTGCGCCTCAAATCGTGAGTGTCCTGGCAGCCCTGTGGGATGGACATGGGGGCTCAGGGTGCCCACCTCAGTACCCTGCAGCCCCATGGGAGGAGATTCAGATTGGGTTGAGTCCTCTTCCCTGCATGGCCCATGTATCCCCCCTCCACAAGACCACAGGCTGGGGGGAAAAGTTTTTTCTTCCCCTGGGATCTAGGAAAATGGGTTTAACCTCTAGCAAAGGTATGGGGGACCTGGAGAGGGATCCACATTCCCAGGGATGTGAATAACCCAGGGCTGTGCGCTCTTCAGTCCAACACCAGTCTTCTCTGCTCACTCCAAGGCGACATCTCCGGACCAGCCTCCGGAGGGGCACCAGGTCCCCCACAGCACCCTGGGCCACCACCACTGTCAGCCATGCTCTGCTGGGCAACTTTGAGGTAACGGTGCCCATCTGCTGGGGGGAGATGATTCTGTGCAGGACTAGCAATGAGTGTGAGGCTGAACCTGATGGGAGCCCTGGTGTGGGGCTGGGCTGATTGTCTGCAAAAGGCCTGGTGTGCAGTGGCCACCGCACAGCTGTGGCTCAGCCAGCAGATCCTTGTGTAGAACCTGCTGAGATAGGTGCTGTGAGGCTGAGCTCTCACTGCTTCTCCCTGCTAGATGGTTGGTGTTACCCTAGCAGTTTGGGCTGGGTCTGTCTCAGAGTGATGCCTCTGGGCACACAAGGGCAAGCAGTCACTTGGGTGCAGTGAAGATGGGGATGACTTCACCTGGAGCATTGAGGCAGGGGGTAGGGCTGGTGTTTGAGATTCCCTAACGCTTCCCTCCCATCTCAGGAGTCCATCCTGAAGGGGTGCTTTGCACCATCGGGGAGGATCGAGGGTTTCACGGCAGAGATCGGTGCCAGTGGCTCCTACTGTCCCCAGCATGTCACCCTGCCTGTCGACGTCACCTACTTCGACATCTCTGAACACAGCGCACCCTCGCCTTTCCTGGTACATGGACGTGGGGGAGCTGTGGGGGGCTGTGCGCTGGCACCCTGGGGCAGCCCCTCACTGTAGAGGGTGGCTGAAGCTACCACCTGCTTGTGGAGATGGCTGCCTGTGCCAGGAGCAGTCTTTAACACAAAAAAGCAAAAAGGGAAAGAAGAGCAGCCCCCTGCTGCTTCATAGTTGTCATTGTCATCACCTCTCTGTTGCTGCTCCTGGTTTGGAGAGGGGCTGAGCTGGGGGTCTTCTTGCTGACTTGCGTCAAGTGTTCCCAGCTGGGCTCTCCCTAGGCTTTCTCCCTCTCTCACATGCCGTTTATTTTGCCCCAGGGAGTGATTGACTTGGAGGCCTTGGGAAAGAAGGGTTACAGTGTCCCCAAAGCTGGAACCATCCAAGTGGTGAGTCATTCCCTGACCTGCAGTAGCACTGTGGGGTTGGGGCTGGTTGGGCTCTGGTTGCCCTGTTTGGGGGAGTATGCTCCATGATGCTGTTAGGCAGGACAGCAACTGGAAGGGGTATCTCCTACAGAGAGGTTACGTGGCCACCACGATGGCATAGCAGAGGGGGTGCTCTCAGGGAGACAAGGTGATGGGAGAATCAGGGAAGGAAGAGGTGTGTGAAGGTTTTGGCAGGAAATGTGTATATGCAGTGGGAATGTGATGGAAGAGGAGCACGTGTGTGCAGGCGGGTGGAAAGGACTGACCTATGGCACTGAGGCTAAGCCCTCTAGGACTGGTGTGGGGCTTTCTGGATCCTTGGTCCAGCAGCTTCTGCTCCCAGATGCCCCATCTCTGCCCTGCACCCTTCCCAGTCTCATCCCCTACTCCTTTGCCCCCAGACCTTATTTAACCCCAACAAGACTGTGGTGAAGATGTTCTTGGTGACATACGACTTCCAGGACATGCCGGCCAACCACATGACCTTCCTACGCCATCGCATCTTCCTGGTGCCCGTGGGGGAGGAGGAGGGCTCCACAGTGGCCCCCAGTGACCCACTGGGCACCAGCCCACCCCGCAGGGTTCTCTGCTATCTGATGCATCTAAGGTAAAGCATGCCAGGGGGATGGGGCACCTGCCACAAGGTCACCCCTGGGCTCCTCTCCGACATGTCCCAAGCCTGTGAGACAGGAGGAGGGACTGGGGAGGAGCAGGGACCCACCAGCTGCTCCTTTGGCGAGGTTGGAGCTGCCACCCTGCCCAAGGGCAGCTGTCCCTGTTCCACTGAAGGCAACCAGAGGGTGGCCACTTTGACCAGGGGCCAAAGTAGTCAAGGGGGTTGTGCCCTCAGTGAGGATGCCCTGTCCTTGCCTGGGGAGCCTGAGGTCCCTCTGCCCTGCTTGTCTCCATGCAGGTTTCACAGCTCCAAGTCGGGGAAGATCTACCTTCATGATGACATTCGGCTGCTTTTCTCCCGCAAGTCGATCGAGGTGGATTCGGGGATCCCCTACGAACTGAAATCCTTCACAGAGATGCCGCGGAACCCCTGCTACTCACCCCGGGCCTGACCTTCTTCACCCCCCACCCCCCAGGGCCACCGGGGAGCCTCCAACCCAGCACACTGGGGAGAGATGAGTAAAGGGCCAGCAAGCACTGCTTTGAGATATCACCCACCCTCCTGACCAGCACAGACACCACGCTCTGCAGCAGGGCTGAGATCACCCAGGGGGCTTCACCAAGAGGGGCAGGGGCTGAGGAGCAACCCTGGCACTCCAGGGACATGCTCAAGCCTTCTGCTAGCACTGCTCCCAGCTTGGAGACTTGACTGTGGCTGAGGTGGGTGGGTGTGGAGTGAAGAGTAGGACTGGAGCGGTGAGTAAGACCACCCACACGGGTCTGGGAGCAGAAAGTGTGGAAGAGTTTGTATTTATTAGTATTTATTGTTGCTGGGAGCGCAGAGGAGGTTTGTGCAGAGGATCAGAGATGCTGTGCTTGTTCTTCCCCCCAGCCCTGCCTGCACCAGGCTGCCCATGTTCAGGCAGAGCTGTGGGGACTGTGAGGATGACTAGGGACAGGATGCCTCAGCCCATGGAAGGGAGGGTGACCCAGTGCTCACAAAGGGCGCAGGTCAGAGGTGTGTTAAAAGCCCTGCGACAGGCTGAGCCTCTCTGGCACCAGCTTTGCAGGGCCAGCCTAACTCCAAGCAGATGAGGAGGCCTGCGCTTATCTTCTGAGTCTTTTAGGGCAAGCCAGACCCCAAGAGGCCTATGGCTGTCAAAGAAGTGGCCACTGCCAGGTTCCTGAAGGTAAGAGACACAGCTGCCACGTGGATGGGGACCTGGGGCTCTTTGCAGGAATATGGGGATAGCCCTCTGGGCAAGAGCCTCCAGAGCACGTGAGCTGTGGATCTGAGAAGATTGCCAAAAAAAAAAAACACGGAACCTTGCACTGTCTGTGTGTGTGGGGTGAATCGCATGCAGGAGGCAGCTTTGGGCAGCAGCGTGATCAGGGGCTGGAGGATGGTCAGGAGCCCCAGCTTAGTCCCTGGGAAGTGGAGAAGCAACAGAGGACATCAAACTCTGGGAGGGAGTTGGGCTGGATTCTCAGGAGCAGGACTGGGAGAATCCGGACTGGGGCAGTCAGAGGGGCAGGGCCGAGGGTAAAACAATCTTGCACATTCCCCCTCTGTATCGCCCCTCTACCCTCTGAGGGTCTCGGTGAGGCTCCCCCTGCCAGCCCAGGCTGTGGGGATCCTCAGCCTCTCCGTCAGAGGGACCAAGAGGGGACAGGCCCGACCGCATCAACTCCCAGCCCAGCGCAGGGGGCTCAGTACGGGAATGTGCCGGGACCGGGGGGGCGTGCAGGCGAGCTCCTGCTCTGCCCTTCCCTGGGGTGGCCGAGGGGCCCCGGCCCTGCTGCACTGGAATTGGGAAGCCTGCACCTGCCCATATACTCATATTGGGGGCTTTGAACCCCCTCTCACCGGGGATTGCTCCCACCAGCCCCCTGAATCCCTCCAGCCGTGTATCTGAGCCGTCCCCCAGCCGGGGCTCTGAACCCCCTCAAACACCGGGGGGCCGCTCCCCGCACTGCCATGTCTCGGGGGCCGCCATGACACCGGAGTCCCCCTCGCCCCCAGGTCACCGGGGCTGCCCCTCTCGCCGTGGCCCTGCGTGCTCGCGAAGGCCGTGCCGGTACTTTTCGTGTTCGTTTTTAATTTAATAAACGTCCGTTTGGAGCTCCACAACGAGACCGGGGCGGCGGCCCCCGGGGGCGGGGGGTTGGTGAGGGGGGGGGGGGCGGGGTGGTGCGGTGCAGAATCGCGGGCGGGCGGAACCGGGGGCCGCGGCCGGAGAAGTCGGAAGGACGGATGTGAGCGGCGCACCCGGAAGCAGCGCGGCGCAGGGGCCTTCCGGGAGTGCGGGCGCGGCGGCGGCGGCGCCGAGCGGGGCGGGCGGAGGGGGCGATGCTGTCGCGGGCGGGGATCCGGGCCCGGCCCGGCCTCGGGCTGCTGCAGGTGCGGGAAATGAGGGCGTGTGGGGAGGGAACTCGGGGAGAACTCGGGGGTTGCCCACGTGGGGAAGGTCCAGGTAGTGGTTGGTGGAGGGGCCGGGAGAAGGGGTCTGGACTGGGGGCACCGAGATGACGGGGATGGTGTTGGGGGTCTGGGAAGTGTTGGGGGGGGAATTGGGCAGGGATGGGGTAAAACGGTGTTGGGGGGGACACGGGCGGGCATGGGGGGTTGGAGGTGGGGTTTAACGCGGTAGTGGTTTGGCGGATCCCAGAAAGGTGAGAGGGAGTTGGGCAGGGATGGGGGTACGGGGCGGGGAGTTAGAGGGGGCTGTGGTC
Source organism: Phylloscopus whistleri (assembly GCA_017589585.1). NCBI lineage: Eukaryota > Metazoa > Chordata > Aves > Passeriformes > Phylloscopidae > Phylloscopus > Phylloscopus whistleri. The sequence goes on from JADMLD010000713.1 coordinate 511,059, forward strand.
AAATGGGTATCGGGGGATTGCGGGATAGGAGCGGTCTGTGGTGTTAGGGCTCCGCGAAACTGCTGGGGCCGTGGTGAGGAGCTGGGAAGGAATAGGGCTGTGGGGACACGGCGGGGTGAAAAGGATAAGTGGGTACTGGAGGGCTGAGAGGGAGTCGGTGCGGTGATGTTTGGGGTCTGGTGAAGGGCTGGCGGTGTGGGAGCTCGGTGAGGGAGAGCTGGGCAGGAGTGGGGAAGGGGCTGTGGTGGGTGTGCAGTGCACAGGCGGGTGTGGGGGGTTGAGCAGGAGCAGTGGGGTGGTGTTGGTCTGGGCAGAGCCGGGCGGGGATAGAGCTGAAGCGCGGGCGGTGGTGCGGAGAACAGACAGGTACAGGGAGGCTGAAGAGGGCGGGTAAGGGGGGAGTGTTTGGGGCTGGGAAGAGCTGGGGTGTGGGCAGGGCGATGGGCAGGGATAGAGAGTAAGGAGGGAGAGCGGGTGGTATAGAGGATAAATGAGTGAGGAGGTAACTGAGGAGGTGGGGGTTCAGTGGGGTGGTGCTGTTGAGGGTTTGGGGGACACAGTGTGTGGGGAGGAGGGGTGCAAAGTCTCCTTTGTGGGGTGTGAGCAGGAGTGAGAGAGAGGGGTCTTTGGGGCGGGTGTTGGGGTACTGGGGAAGTGCTGGGGCGGTGGTGGTGAGCTGGGCAGGGATTGGGGTACAGGGGGGCATTGCAAAGGGTGTGGACAAATGGGAGGGCCAGTGGGGTGTGACTGAACACGAGGAGGTGAGGTGAGGTGGGGCTGGGCTGTTGTAGGAGAAATGGATGTGTGGGGCTGTGAAGGTGTGAGCTGGGTTGGGATGTGGGGAGGTTGAGGGAAGCTGTGTGAGCGAGGGTCTGTGGGGAGGAGGGTGGGGGAATGCCTGGACAAAACAGCTCTTTGTGGGAAGCCCTGGCAGCAGCCAGACCTGGGGAGGGACAGGTTGTTGAAAAGGGGTGGCCTGGGACTGAGGTGAAGGAGAGGACTGAGGGGAGTGGCCTGCACAGGTCATAGGAGCTGAATGGGCAGAAGAGACCCACATGCACATACCCTCATTGCCCTTATGGTGGCAGGAAGGCTTTATTCCCTGCTCCAGGGGGGATGTGAGAGGAGTGGAGATGTGCAGAAAACTCTGGCATGGGAGTGAGCCCCCTGCACCAGTGGAGAAGAGTCTGGTGCCCAGACCTCGTCTCTGTGGGAACACCCTTACAGCACGAGCTTGTTTGGGGCATTGTTCCCTGCCCTGATCTCCTGCTCGTGAGCCCAGATGGGGTAACAGATGTGGGAGTGGGCTCTGAGGTGCCAGCAGCTGGTCTCAACCCTGCTCCATCTCCTTCCCCCAGCACTCCCAGCAGCTGAAGCCTGTGGCACGGTTGGCCCCAGCTCCATGCCGCTGGAACTCCGGGCTGCCCATGAACATCGGGGTGCTCTTTGTGCCACAGCAGGAGGCCTGGGTGGTGGAGAGGATGGGCAAGTTCCACCGAATCCTCGAGCCTGTAAGGAGCAGCTTTTCTCCCCTTCTGGATTCAGCAGGTTCCTAAAGCTGTAGCGAGGCGCGTCCTTTGCAGGATCCAAGAGGGGGATGGTGGGCTTAGTTTCCCGGGCTGAAATCCTTTTGGCTGCCTGTGGACTAATTTTCCTTGGTGGGGTGTTAAAAGCACTGAGCAACTGTAATTCCCTGTGTGTAAAACATATTTGCAGAGTGTGGTGTGGGCTTTGTTTGCATGCAGTCTATCAGCCATCTAATCCCACCCTTTTCCCAGGGTTTGAACTTCCTCATCCCTCTCCTGGATCGGATTCGTTACGTCCAGAGTCTCAAAGAAATCGTCATTAATGTCCCAGAACAGTCAGCTGTCACATTGGGTGAGGAACAGCTTCCGTGTCCTGCCCCTTTCCTCCTGCTGCATCTGGGGTGAGCAAGGGACAATGTCAGGATGAGTGGAATTGTCCCAAGCTCCTGCACTCAGCCCTGTGCCTTGGTACCCAGGCTTGGCCATAAAATCACAAAATCACTGGGTACCAGTGATTTGGGTTAGAAAGGACCCTAAAGTTCATCTTGTTCCAGCCACCCTCCTGTGGGCAGGGGACAGGTTCTGCTCAGCTGGGTTGCTCAAAGCCCTGTCCAGCCCGGCCTTGAACACTTCCAAGGATGGGGCATCCACAGCTTCTCTCAGCAACTTACTTCAGTGTGTCACCACCCTCACAGTAAAGAACTTCTTCCTGACATCTAATCTAAGCCACCAGGTTAAGGCCATTCCCCCTTGTCCCGTCCATCCGTGTCCGTGTGAAAAGTCCCTCTCCAGCTCTCTTTAGGTACTGGAAGGCTGTTGCTGTGAGTGGGGGCACCCCAGGAGGTTCCAGCTTCTCTCTCTGGGCTGCAGCTGCCCCTTCTTGCTGAGTTGAATGCACCTGGCCAGAAGTAAATTTTTCAGGTGCTTTCCTTTATTGAACTACAAAAGACATTTTTGTTTCTGTAAAAAAACCTTTTAGAACAGGTTAATGGATATAATGTTTGTGGACAGCTTTGTTACATTTCTAGTTTTAAGTGGTTTGTTTTGGTTTTTTCCTCCTTAAATCTTTATTTACGAGAGCTACAGTGTGAAATGCTTCTATCTGGAAAATCAAGACCTTTTGTGTATTGAAACATGACAGTGTTGTCCAGGGAGCGTAAGGTCCTTTTACAGAGCTTTTAGATAAGAAGATCTATTCAGTCAATCATCTTCTGTGCCATGCTGCTATGCCAGGGTGAAAAAGGATGAGCCTGCCCAGCTGTGCTGTGGAGGAGAGGGTTTCCCTCTTTGGTTTGTGCTGCTTCAGTAAACAGGGTCTGTTGTTTTCCCTTGACAGATAATGTCACCCTGCAAATCGATGGTGTGCTCTACCTGCGGGTTATGGACCCCTACAAGGTACCATCCCTGCCCCGTGGGCACCTTTCTCCTGTCTCTTCCCACTCCCTGCTCCCCAAAATGTGTGCTCCAGCCTTGTGTCTTGCTGGGCTGGTGGGCTGGGCACTCTGACTCCTTTCAAGGCTCCAGACTCCACATTTTCAGCAGGGGTGTCTGGCACATTTCTTGCTTTAGCACTCTGTTTGTCTCTCCTGCCTTGTTCAGGGTACCTCTTGGCATCCCTATCCACTCTCTTTTGTCCTTCTGCTCTCCAGGCCAGCTATGGGGTAGAAGATCCTGAGTACGCAGTGACCCAGCTGGCCCAGACCACCATGAGATCTGAACTTGGCAAACTTTCCCTCGACAGAGTCTTCCGGGTGAGCTAGGGAGGTGCCTTATGGAGCTGGCAGTGTCTCCCAAAGGTCCCAAGACAGCCTGCATGGCCAGGCTGATGTGCTTAACAGCAAAATGCCCTTTGCTTAGAGGGCTTATGGCTTCTGTTTCAGTTGACCTATTGGTGAATCCTTGGAGATGGGTCTTGTTTCAGTTGTTTTTTTAACAGGAGTTATTTTTTGCCCTGCCCTGCATTATTTGGAGGAGGTGATGGGTGGCACATGCCCAGACCCTGCTGGTCCAGCTGTCTTTCTTGAGTCAGTGACTCTCTGTTGAGACAGTGATGAATATTCCTGACTTGGGTCATGGGGTACTGTAATCCTTGTGCTGCATTTGCTGGGAAGAAACCGGAGTTGCTGGCATTCTCTTGTATCCAGATGTATGCCAGATGTTGTATCCCAGCAGCTTCAGTGTGGGGCACTGCCCTCCCTAAGAGATGGTGACCCCTTCAAGAGCTGCAGGAGGCACCTGACCCTGCCTGAAACCTTTGGAGATGTTTTTTTTCTGGCAGACGTTGGTCTGTGAGGGAGATGTCTGTTTCCCTCCAGACACCTCTCTCATGCTAAGCCCCTCTTCTCTGTCTCTGCTGTTTCTTTTGTGCTTCCCAGGAGCGGGAGTCCCTCAACGCCAGCATCGTGGATGCCATCAACCAGGCTTCAGACTGCTGGGGCATCCGGTGTCTGCGCTACGAGATCAAGGACATCCACGTGCCCCCACGTGTGAAGGAATCCATGCAGATGCAGGTGAGGCTCTCTGGGAGGGAGGTCTGGAGCAAGAGGGAAGCCTCCTCTTCCCCATTGCATTACAGAATCACAGAGTCAATAAGGTTGGAAGACTTCAGATCATCAAGTCCCACCTATGACCAAACACTACCTTGTCATCCAGACCATGTTCATCTTTGCCTAAAGACCTCCACAAAGTGTCTACCTCTCTGGTAGCCCATTACAATGTCTAATCACCCTTTCTGTGAAGAAATTCTTCCTAATGACCAACCTAAACCTCCCCTGGTGTTGCTTAAGACTATGTCTTCTCATCCTGTTGCTGACTACCTGGGAGAAGAGGCCAATCCTTGTGTCACTGCAATCTCCTTTCAGGTAGTTGTAGAGAGTGATAAAGTCTCCTCAAGAGACCTGTTCTCCTCTTGGCCAGACAAATCAACCCCAGTTCTCTCAGGAGCTCCTCATCAGACCTGTGCTCCATATCTTCCCTAGCTCCATTGCTCTTCTCTGGACACTCCAGCACCTCAATGTCCCTCTTGAGCTGAGGTGCCCAGAAAGGGACACAGGATTCAGAGCGTGGCCTCACCAGTGCTGAGTACAAGGGGATAATCACTTCCCTGGTCCTGCTGGCCACACTATTGCCAATACAGGCTGTGGTTCATTATTGTTACCTATCCAGAGCCAGCAGCACCCACCCCCTTGCCTCAGGAGGGCAGTTTGGCTGCAGACATAGAGCCACTGAATAAGTAACTCCTGTCGTAATTTTTGTGGTGGTGGCCCCTGCCTGCAACATACAAGCCCTGACAGCTCCCTTTAAAATCTCTGCTGGGCTTTGTGGGGAAGCAAATCTCAGAGCTGAGGATTTCCCCTTGAGAAAAGCTGGACACCAGATACCTGGACTGGAAGAGAAGGAGGGGGAAGTAACTGTCCACCTAAGTAGGGGGCAGGGCTGGGAAGGGCTGTGCGGCATGAGGAGCAGAACCAGCCCTCGCTGAGACCACGCAGTGTTGTGTAGCTGTATTTTTGTGCTTTGCTAAGCCATGCAGAACAGAGGAGCCTGTCCTTGCCCCACAGATGGGATTCCCAGCACAGCCATGGCAGGCTGGTGTCTGACCTGTGTTTGCAGGTGGAGGCAGAGCGACGGAAGCGGGCAACAGTGCTGGAGTCAGAGGGGACGAGGGAGTCAGCTATCAATGTGGCTGAAGGCCAGAAGCAGGCCCAGATCTTGGCATCAGAAGCTGAGAAGGCCGAACAAATCAACAAAGCTGCTGGTAGTGCCTGGGGCTAAAACGTGGGATTATGTAGTCCTCTGGACTGAGAGGTGGTGCTGTGGGGGAGAGACTGCATCACTGTGAGCCAGGCTTCCTCAGCCACTCTGATCCTTCCCTGCTGGTGCCTCAGGCTGAGCTCCAGTTGGTGTTACTGCCCTGCCCCAGCCTCCTGGCAGCAGGAAGGCATGTGATAGTGTTGCTGTTGGGGAAGAGACAACCATGCATGCATGAAATTGTCTTAATTTGCTCCCTGAAATGCTTGGGATTCAGTCCTTGCAAGTGCTTTGTCATGATTCTGACGCACACCCTGCTGTGGTTTATTGCAGGAGAAGCCAATGCCATGCTGGTCAAGGCCAGGGCTAAGGCAGAGGCAATTCAGCTCCTGGCAGCTGCTCTGGCACAGCAGGTGAGTGAGTGAGCAGCCACTGCCTTGATGCTGCACTGGAGGAAGTGAAACTGCAGGCAGGGTGGCACCTGCCTTTCCCAGGACACTCCCTGGCACCTTTGGCAGCAGCAGGGAGTGAGGATCTTTGCTGAGCTGGGGTGGGCTTGGGGATACAGGCAGGGATGAGCTGTTGGTGACACATGACTTGTTCCTCTGTCCCCAGCACGGCAATGCTGCTGCCTCCCTGTCTGTGGCAGAGCAATACGTGAATGCTTTCTCCAAGATTGCCAAAGACTCCAACACCGTTCTGCTGCCCGCCAACACCGGCGATGTCACTAACATGGTCGCACAGGTCAGTGTAGCCCCGTGTGTCCTGGGCTGCATCCAGAGACCCCCGGGCAGCAGGTCAAGAGGGGGGATTCTGCCCTTCTGCTCTGGCAGAAGGTCCTTCTAGAGACCCACCTGGAGCTCTGCATCCAGCACAGGAGGGACAAGGACTTCTTGGAGTGAGCCCAGAGGAGGCCACCAAGATGATCAGAGGCATGGAGCACCTCTCCTATGAGGAAGGGCTGAGAGAGTTTGGATTGTTCAGCCTGGAGAAAGCTCCAGAGAGACATGGTAGCACTTTCCAGTACCTAAAAGGGACTTACAAAGAAGATGAAGAGATACTTTAGGAAGGGATGTCATGCTTGGATGAGGAGGAATGGCTTTAAACTGAATGAGTAGGTTGAGATCATATTTTAGAAAGAAATTCTTTCCTGTGAGGGTGGTGAGGCACTGGAACAGGTTGCACAGAGAAGCTGTGGATGCCCCATCCTGAGAGGTGTTCAAGGTCAGGTTGAATGGGGCTCCGAGCAACCTGGTCCAATGTGGGGTGTCCCTGCCTGTGGCGAGAGGTTAGAAAAAGAGGGTCTTTAAGCTCCCTTCCAACCCAAGCCATTCTTGGTCTCATCCAAGTGAGTCTTGCTCCAGGGAGGTGACGAGCGCACTATGCTGGGGCCTGGCTCTCTCCTCACCTTCCCTCCTTATGACAATCTCGTTCCTTCCAGGCCCTGGGGATATATACCACACTGACCAAGCCACAAGCTGTGAAGAACCAAGATGAGATGCCTCCAGCCCGTGAGGACTCCCACTCTCCTGCCACGGAGGTGCTGAAGGCAGAACAGGGCAGCTCCAGCTAACAGAGCTGGAAGGATCCCATAACCTCTCCCAAGGCCTGCCAGCAGTCCTGTTCTGCTGCAGGCAGTCGCTCTTGTTCCCTTAGTCCCTATTTTGTATTGGATTTAAATCATGTAATAAATGGTAACAGTGCTGCTGCATTACGTTCCCTTGTGCTTGGGTGCCTGTCCCCAGCATTCTATGCCTAAGGGGGACAATCCCTCCTCAACAGGCTCCAGCTGGGGTGTCCCATGGACATGCAGTGACATACACGAGTGAAAAATTAGATATTAAGAAAAAATTCTTCCTGTGAGGGTAGTGAGGCACTGGTGCAGGTGGTCCTGGGAAGCTGTGGATGCCCCGTCCCTGGGAGTGTTCAAGGTCAGGTTCGATGAGGCTCTGAGCAACCTGATCAAGTTGAAGGTGTCCCTGCTCACAGCAAGGGGCTTGGAACTAGATGGTCTTCGAGGTGCCTTTCCAACCCAAACCATTTTATAATTCTGTGAATTTGAGGACCCCACTCCTATGAAGGATGCCTCTCGCAGCACATCACCTCTCTGGGTATCCGAGCTGCTGTCAACATCGCCTCTGTCAGCTCCCAGAAGCTGCCCCTACTATGCGTTCTCTACAGTGAGCTCCTCACATCGCCCACCACAAGGCGGGGAGCGCCTCTGTCGGTTAATTAATGGATTAATTAAAACAACACTTCGGCCGTTATGAGTGTGCCTCGCCTGAAGGGAGGCGCGCTGGGGCCTCCCGGCCGCCAGGGGGCGCTGCCGCCCCGGGCCGCTCTCCCGGGTGCCGCTCTAGCGCCGCCGTCGCCACGCGCGGCGCTTCCGGGAGCGGCGGGCGCCGGGAGCCGCAGGTGGGACGGGACGGGAGCGGGGTCTGGGGGAGCAAAAAGGGGCTGTGACGGGCTGTGAGGGACTGGGGCCGCGGGAGGGGAGGCGGGGACGCGGGGCGCACAAGGATGGCGCGGGTGCGAGGTGGCGGACCGGGAGTCGGGGGTGCAGGGGAGGGGCTGGGGGTGTGCGAAGGGGAATGGGCGTAACGGGGGAGGGCTGGGGGTGCCGAGGAGGCGCTGCTCAGTCGGGAGGGAGCGGGGCTCGGCGGGGAGGGGATACAAGGGCGTGCGTGGGGCAGTTGCCAGGAGTGGGACCACGTAAAGTCAGGTCAGGCTGATGCGGGTTACTGCGGGACGGGTGGGTGTGAGAATGTTGGGCCAGAGATGGGCTCTGTTAGGGAGCGGTGCCTGCCCAGAGAGAGCCGCTGGGGGCTGAGCCTGCCTGTCCTTTCCTCTAGGATGCAGCGGTGGCCAGTGGTGCTTTTCCTGGCCTGGGTGTGCTTTCTCTTTTTTGCTGGTATCGGGCTCTTCATGAGCGGCTTCCTGCTCACCCGGATCGAGCTTGCCAGCAGCAGTTCCTGCTCAGACCCACTCGTGCCTCCACCTTGGGAGAGGCAGAGCCTCCCGCCAGGCTCCTGCTGGGCTCCCCAACGCTTTTCCAAGGCCGTGATCGTCATCATCGATGCCCTCCATTTTGAGTTTGCCCGCTTCGACCCTGCCAAGGCCAGGCCACTGCCCTACGAGAACAAGCTGGGTGTCCTGCACCAGCTGGCCACCTCCCAGCCCCGCCACGCCCGGCTCTACCGCTTCCGAGCTGACGCCCCCACAGCCACCATGCAGCGCATCAAGGGCCTCACCACCGGCTCGCTGCCCACCTTCATCGATGTGGGCAGCAACTTTGCCTCCTACGCCATCCAGGAGGATAACCTGCTGGCACAGCTGGTGCAGAACGGTGAGTTCCTGGCCTTTAGCTCAGGCAGGGGAGTTTCAGGCTAGATATAAAAAACCAGTTTTTCACAGGCATTGGAATAGGTTGCCCAGGGAGATGGTGGAGTCACCATCCCCGGAGGTGCTTAAGCAGCTTCTGGATCTTATGCTGGGGTGGTGTGGTTTAGGATTTATATTGGTGGGTGTATGATTGGATTGGATAGTTTTGAAGGTCTCTTTCAACCTTGATGATTCTGTGGCTGGGGCTGTTTCATCTGGAGAAGAGAAGATTGTACAGAGACCTCGTAGCAGCCTTCTAGTACTTGAAGGGGACCTACAGAGAAGCTGGAAATGAATTCTTTGTCAGGAACTGTAGTGATAGAATGAGGAGCAATGAGTAAAAATTGACAGAGGAGAAGTTTAAGTTAGCTATTAAGAGGAAATTCTTTGCTATGGAGGTGGTGAGACACTGGAATAGGATCCCCAGGGAGGTTGTGGATGTGTCATGCCTGGGACTGTTTAAGGCCATGTTGAATAAAGCCTTGAGCACCCTGATCTAGTGGGAAGGGTCCCTTCCCATCAGGAGGGGCTTGGAACTGGATGATCTTTAAGGTCCCTTCCAACCTCTTAACATTCTATGGTTCTATGACTCTGTGTGGGGAGGGCAGCAGCCTGCTGGGACAGGGCACATGCAAACCTCTGCTCAGTTTAACGTGTATTCAAAACCTTGATTACTTTCTTGCTGGGAAGGGCACTGCTTACAGCAGATCCACCCTGTGAGCTGATTCATTCTTTTGCACTGCTTAACGACAGTTACCTAAGGTGGGGCTGTCATGCAGGCAGGGCAGAGTGTCTCCAACTTGGTTTGGGAGTGAGAAGTGGCTGTGCCCATGGCTTCATTTTCATCATCTTCAAAGATGACGAGAAAGCAGGTGAAAGTGGCTGCAGTGATGGTGTTTGTCCCAAGGTCACCCCCAGGAATGCCTGTAGGAAGCCAAGGGCAGTCCGTCTTGTCGTGTGAAGCATGTGACAAGGGAGGAGCCGGGTGTGCCAGGTGGTGCCAGGTGTGCTGTGGGGGTGTCCCTCAGGCAGCCAGCCTGCCTGGATAGCTGCCTGCAGCCATGAGGCAGCAACTTCATCCCATTTTCATTGTAGTTTGGTGCTTAGTGCAGCTATAAAGGGCTTGTTTTGGTGGTGTAATGGAGTAGAGGGAAGAGGACAGGCCACAGTGGCTTGTTACCCAGAGAGACTTCCTCCCAAGGCTGAGAGTGGGCTAATGCAACATGACTTTGGGTGAGCAAAGTGGGCAAATGCAGTAAATCATCTGAGGCAAAATGCACCAGTAGATCCTGTGCCAGAGTAGCAGTCTCAGAGAAAAGGGCTCCTGCTCCCAGGCTGAAGAGGCTCTGTGGAAACACAACTGGTTGATGGCAGGCAGGGCAAGGAGAGTAAGGGCAGAGGGAAGCATCAATGCTTTTGCCTTCTCTTTTCCATGTCTGGAACACCATCACCATTTTGTTTAAAAGCTAGAACTCAGGAGTCATGTCTTCCACTTCATCACCTGCTGCCTTGCATTTCGCAGTGGGGTCACAGGCCTCGGGTGCTCAGGTGAGGCTTTGTCTGCTTCATGCTGCACCCCATGCACCCACTGGTGTTGTGGTGGCCCACAAGTCTTTCTGCAGGGGTGACATGTCAGGTCAGTAATAAGTCCTGAGGTTATGCAGTGGGTCTGGTGTGGGGGCACTCTTGGGCTTAGAGTTACTCGTGGGCTGGTCTCTCCCTGTATTCAAAGTCATTTACAGACAGATGGTCTTTTTTTAGTGAAAATTTTAGTTTTGGGTGTGAGTTGGAGAGGAGCCATTGCTCCAGACCCTAACCTGGGTCTGCCCAGGCTCTTTGGATTGTTGTGGTAACAGTATGACTCAGGAGGGCTCCATCTCTCACTGGTTCCTTTCTATCTGGCTCAGGAAGGAGAGTGGTCTTCATGGGTGATGACACATGGGAAGGACTCTTCCCAAAGAAGTTCTTCCGCTCGTATTTCTTCCCTTCTTTTAATGTGAAGGATCTTCACACTGTGGATGATGGGATCCTGCAGCATCTCTATCCAACTGGTAAGCAGCCTTTTCACCAGGGCGTGGATAAACCTTGGCCTAATGTGGGAGTCCTACTGCAAATCTGAGGTAGGACTGAAGGATTTTTTCTGTTACAAAGCAGCACTGGGCAGTTACACACTGCTGCCCAAGGATTACAGTGCTCTAGATGGATTTCCACAGATAAGCCAGTTCTTGGAGTCCACAGACCGTTTCTGTAGGTACCTTTCCTTTGTCTGGGACAGAATTCAGCTTTTTGGGATGCGGTTAGACTTCTGCATCTGTCTTACAAAATACACGGGGGGGATGCAGGAGGAGCAGCTTAACTTTGGCACATGGCTGCCTAGGCAGGCACACAATGCTCTGGGGAAAACATGGTAGGAGGCTGAGACACAGCACTGCTCTCAGGAAAGCACTGGTGCCTCCTAGTCATGGGAAGAAGATGAAGCATGTAATTGATTTGTGAATTTTAGGTGATTTCCACCTCCCTGAGGTCCTGGGACCAAGGGAAATGCGCTTTCATTCTTCTGTGTATGGATCTATGCAAATCAGGGGTGCAGTGGCCTTTCACAGGCAAGTCTGTGTGCCTTGTGTGAGAGCTGCAGTTCATCATTTAACTTCAAATATGTTGATTTTCATATGTCAAGGCCCTGAAGCAGAGGGGAGAGGCCAGGGTAACTTTCTAACTAGGAATTGTGTTGGTGTGTCATGCCCATGTCCTGGGTGGGATGCAGAGGGGCACATTGATGAGTCCAATTTAAAATATCTTCAGGGAAGGGTGGGAGTTCTGGGTTCTCCTTTTTCTGAGCATACCTTTGTTTTAGCTCAGTCTGTGGCAGTTTCAGGTAAGTTCAAGATTACTTGGGTGAATTGTACTGTTCCCCTCCTGAGGGATGGGGGAAAAAAATAGGGATCCTGTGATGTTTACCAGGCTTTGAGGTCCCTGTGCCATTGCACTCAGGAACCTCTGGCCAAGAGTATGCCTCACTTAAAACCTGCATCAATTTCCTCGAGAGCTAGCAGTGACAATTGCAGGAGAGGAAGAAAGCAATATCCAGAGCCAACCAGGAAATTCTGGTAGGAGGATCCAGGCTTAGAATTCCAGGCTCATGCGTGCTAAGTTTGCTTTTGTTCTGCAGTGGACAGTGGTGAATGGGATGTGCTGATTGCTCACTTCCTCGGCGTGGACCACTGTGGGCACAAACACGGACCCGACCATCCCGAGATGGCCAAGAAGCTTACCCAGATGAATGAGATGCTCAGGTGATCAGTATGGCTCTGAGGGGTTGCTAGTTGGCCTCTTCCTTCAGCCAGACTGGTGGGATCTTCCCAGGGAATTGACAGATGCAGAGGGCAACAGGGAATGCTTACTGAGCCTATTACCATGGAAAACAGCTTTGGCCAGCAGCAGCTGGAACATCTGCTGTGGGCAGTATTGCTTGCATAGATGAGTGTTGAGAGGTTTGGTTTCATAAGTAAGGCTGCCTTCAGGTCTTGGTTCTCTACCAAACCATGAGATGATAGTGCAGCTGGAGTGCAACTGAGCCTCGCTCTTTACAACTTGAACACGGAGATTGTCCCACTGAGGTCTGGCTAGTGTTTGAGAAGCAGATGGAGGACCCTGGCTAGGGAATGAGTGCTGCTGCATTTGTCACACAGAACCATGAACTGCACCTTTGAGTCAGAGGATGGGATCCAGAAATTTCAGTCATGCAGATGTGTCTCCGCCTAAAAGGCTGCAGCTTTTGATTCTTAGGACTGCTTTAAGTTTTGCTGCTAGAAGGAGCTGGTAACTTGCCCTGCTGTATCTGAGAGTACAGCATAGACTGTGTCATACCTACTGCATCCTTCAGGGACTAATCCCTGCTTTTTTCCTTTGACGTGGGAGATAGCTCACATAACATGATACATGACCCAAATAGAAGCAACCTAAAATTTTGTTTTTGTCAGAAACCTTTCTTCTGAATTGCATTTTGTCAAGATCCCTGAAGACACTGTTTGCTGGGGACCCAAGCAAGATTGATCCATTCTGTCTTAGGGCTCTGAATTTTCAGTTTTGCTTTAAAGCAACAATTTAAAACACCCTGGTCCCTGGCTTGTTACAGTTCTGCATCAGCATTTAGTTTTGCTCATAGCCTTTTGTGGGCTTCACCTCTGTGGTGCAGGCAGTCTTGCTGACGAGATGTCCTCTTCCACCTAGTGGTCTAGTAGGGCCCTTGCCCAAGAATGAGTTGACCTTCCTTATCTTGGTGACAGGTCCTTGGTGGATCACCTGGGGAATGACACTCTTCTCCTGGTGGCTGGGGACCACGGCATGACAGAAACTGGAGACCATGGTGGCGAGAGCGAGAAGGAAGTCAATGCAGCACTGTTTGTCTACAGCAGGACACCCCTGTTCGGCAGTGGCCCTCCAGAGGTGAGAAGCTGACTCTTAGCTGTTGCTGCCCAAGTTGGTGCTTGAAAACTGCATCCTATTATTACAGAGTTTGACTGGGATTTTTTAGACTGAGAGGGATGGGGAGTCTGTCATAGAATCATAGAATAAGCTGAGTTGGAAGGGACGCATCAGGATCATCAAGTCCAACTCCTGGCCCTGCACAGGACACCCCAAGAGTCACACCATGTTCCTAAGAACATTGTCCAAACACATCTTGAACTCTCTTGGGCTTGGTGCTGTGACCACTTCCCTCAGGAGCCTGTTGCAGTGCCCGACCGTCTTCTGGGTGAAGAAGCTTTTCCTACTGTCCAGCCTAAACCTCACTGACACAAATCCAGGCCATTCCCCCAGGATCTGTTACAGGTTACCATAGAGAAGAGATCAGTGCCTGACCCTCTTCTTCCCCTCATTAGGATGTTGAAGATCACCAGGAAGTCTTCTCTCACTCTCCTCAGCTGAACAGACCAAATTACCTCAGCCACTTCTCACACAGTTTCCCCTCCAGACCCTTCATCAACCTCCTGGCTGTCATTTGGATGCTTCCTAAGGTCTTTTGGTGTCTAAAACTGTCCCCAGCACTTGAAGCCACCCCAGTGCAGAGCAGAGGGGACAGTCCCCTCCCTCTCCCACCTGGCGATGTTGTGCCTGCTGCCCCTCAGGACAGAGTTGGCCCTCCTGGCTACCAGGGCACTGCTGAGTCACATTCAGCATCAACCAGAACCTCCAGGTCTCTTTCCATGGTACTGCTTTCCAGCCTTTTCACCTTGATTGAGAAGAGTGGGGAGGTCTGTCACCTTGTCTCGAGGGAGCAGTGGAAGGGCTGACACAGGATGCAGAGGACTGAGGTGTTGGGAATGCATGTTCAGGTCACTACAGCTGTGAGGGGTGCTTGTGTGGGGCCAGGTGAGCTGTTGGACAGCCATTGCCTTCCCCATCAACCTACAGCTCCAAGCAGGCATGTTTCTCACCACAGGACCATTGGGGAAAGCAGAGCGTGCCTCTGCCTGGATTGACCTTTGAACAGGGATGTCTTCCCCACTGTCAGTTGACATGAGTGAAAAGCTGCATTGCTGTGTTTCTCTCTGAATTTCTGATTCCTCCCCTGTCTCTCCAGGAGCCTGAGACCATTCCCCAAGTGAACCTGGTGCCCACTGTGGCCCTGCTGCTGGGGGTGCCCATCCCCTACAGTAACATTGGGGAGGTGATGGCTGATATGTTCGCTGGGGACGGTGACGCTGTGTCTGCAGCCTTGCAGCAGCTCTCAGTCTATCACATCAATGCTAAACAGGTACGGCCTGTGCTAGGCCTCCCATTTGACCAGAGGGGAGAGGGAATGGGTTTTTAGGCACAAACCTCTTCTGTTAGGTGGAGGTGAGATGGTGACATGCTGTTGTCTTCACAGGGAACTTAGAAGGATTACATCCTTGCAGTGTTTGCTCCAGTAAAAGACAGCTCCATTTTCCCTAAAGAGAAATGATATTCTAATTTAGTCCTGTGGTATGGAAAATACTGTCTGGGAAGGTGGTTGGACCCAGATGGTCAGAAGTGGGTTAGGTAATAGGGTTCCTCAAGTCTGAAAATGACCAGAGGCTAGTGTAATGGTTGGAGATTTGAAAACAAAAGTGGAGATTTTAATGCTGCTTCAGTTTTGAAGGAGAAACAGTGTTAACAAAAAACCTATTCTAGATTAGTGAAAGAGGGAAAACAGTAATGAAAGACCAAATAAAAAAAAATAACCATATGACCAATAATACTAAAGTAGGATACTGAAGGAGCAATTTACACAAAGTGCAACAAAATACAGAACCCCAGGAGCAGATTGACAAAATTTGAATGAGAGTTTCTCTACACCAGGTATAAAAGAAGCCTAGGCAGTGGAGCAGGCTAAGTGAGAGCCTCTGTGGATGACATGAGGGCCATCTGTTGTGGCTCTGGTCATGCTACAGAGACAGATTTGCCACAGGCATTGCAAGGCACGTGTCTCATCTAAGGGCCAGTCTGCCTTTGAGGGACTCTGTATTGCTGGGAGCACAGGAATAACTCCTCCAGTGCCCAACCATCTCCTTAGAGTGCCAGTTGGACACCACTGATGCAAGCCAGTGAGAAGCTGGAGAGAACGATAGCTGATGGGAAGACAGAAATACTCAGCTCTGTAATTACAGAGCAGCAGAGAGCTCTGACATCTTTTTAAAGATCATACTGTATGTTAGTCTTGATATCAATGATATCAATGAAATCATGGTATCAATCATGATTTGTTAAGAATTAGTGTTATCAAGTCGTGTCTATTTAAATATTTGCACTGACTGTTTGATGAGATTTCTGGCTCGATAACAGTGGTGTTGAAGAAGCCATGGCATTCCGGGGAGGCCTGTGAGAGAGACAGTGCATGTGTCTGCCATCTGTGGGCAGAGGCAGACTGATTCTGACTGTGCTCTGAGGCAAATGGAAGGTGTGTGAAGTTACGGGTGCATTTCAGGACTGGAGCAGATCTACACTGCTAAGCAGATGGATGTGTGTGCAGGTGCTCTGCCCTGCTAATGGCTCTGTAAGACTTCTTTTATGACTTTGGGATTGTAGCTGCCTCTGTTCATGTCCTCTTGAAGTAGAAAGCAAAAAGAATGAGCTTTCCTTAAGCTATGGTACAGTGTATTAATGTACTGGTATTGAAGAAAGGGAAGCAGTTTGGTTTCATCCACTATAAATTTTTTAATGTGGTTTTCCTCAGACAAAACTGTAAAACTCAACGTGGGGTGCGGATTAACAAGTCATTAATAGTAATGACTTGACCTTCTGGAGGACATTTGCCTTGTTGCTGCCAAAGGCTCTATAAAAGCCCTCAGTGTTGCATAGCATTAGCAGAGGTGTAGGTGCAGGAGTCATTGTGGCTGTTGCTATGGATGCATCACTTTAGAGGGATGTCAGTTTGGCAGAGAGATTGAGTTTCCTGATGGTGACATGCTGGATTTGTGTGACCAGCCCTGGGTGATGTATCTGGGGACAGGCCTGCCTGGGCAGGGTTTAGTAAATTTGAGTTGTTTCTGTTATGAATGTGCAGCATGAAGCAGTGAATCCCATTCCCAGCTTTCCCAGTGCTGTGTCCTCTCTCCTGTAGGTGGATCGCTTCCTGCAGTCCTACTCACTGGTGGCTCAGGACCTGCCAGCAGAGCAGCTCCAGCACCTGCAGGAGCTCTTCTCCAGTGCTGTGGAGGAGCACACCCAGCTCCTTACCCAGGTGCAGGGGACGACGGTGCCTCCGGAGCTCGAGCCGAGGCTGGGAAGCCTCATCAGTCGCTTCCAGCACTACTTGCGGGAGGCACGGGCTGTGTGCGCCCAGTCCTGGGCCCGCTTCCACCCCCTGCGTATGGTGGGGGGCTGCACCCTTATTGCTTTCTCCTGCTTGCTCTGCTACATGGCCTCAGAGCTGGCCGCGTCCTCTCAATCTTTCTGTCGCAGCTGCCTCCTGTACCCACTCTTCTGGGGCCCTGTGGGGGCTGCTGTGCTATGGCTGGTCCACGTTTTCACCCAGGAGGGGCTGGATCTGCTCCTCGTGTCATCATGGGCAGCCGCTGTTTCTCAGCTGGGCTTTTTCTGGCACTGGTGGGGCCAGCATCTCAAGAAAGCCTGTTTGACAGGCAGTCAGCCACCCAGTGGTGGCCTGAGGCACAGGCTGCGAGCATGGCTGGGGCTGGCCTTCCCCATGGGCATTCTGTTCTTCCGCTGTGGAGCTATGTTCTCTGACAGCTTCGTTGTGGCCGAGGCACGGGTGGCCCCGTTCCTGCTGGCCTCGCTGGTCATGTTGCTAGTAGGGAAGCTCCACTGGGATGGTCGCCTGACTGTGCCAGAAGGTCCCAAGCAGCAGCTCCTTGGCTTTTCTTCTTACCGGAGAGAGATCTGGTACCTGCTGTGCCTCGTGGCCATGCTCCTGGTCTGCGTGCGCCTCTCCAGTTTCTTCCACCAGTGCCGCGAAGAAATCCCTCAGTGCCGGCCCTCTGTTTTCCTCTCCCCACTTGCCAGCCTGAGAAACACACGGGCCAAGAACCTCTTCTACCTCCTGTGCGTTGCCTTGCTGGCTGCGCTGGTGTATGCAGTGCAGAGCTGGCTACGGCACTACGGCAACCTGAACAGTTCAGACCCCCTCGTGCTCTTCGTGCGCTGGGGTTTCCCACTGGTGGTCCTCTGCATTGCCTGCTACTGGGCCGTTGCCTCCAGTGCTGATGACTCTCTTGGCAAGCTGCAGGAGCTGGTGCAGGTTGCAGTTGTTGTCTTTCCCAGGGCTGTCTACGGACTAGCATCCATGGGACTGCTGCTCCTGCTGTGCAATCCCATGACAGTGTTCACAAAGGACACACGGGAGTCAGCAGGATCCATCGTCACGCCCTACCTGGGGGTCCCCGGCTCTGAAGTCGACTTCCTCCACGTCATCCCTCAGATCTACAAGAGGATGCAGGAGTCTCAGAAGAGCCGGCTGGAGCGGGGTAGCTGCAGGGCCACTATTGCGGCGTACGGGCTGGGCAGCGTGTACTCAGCAGCGCTGGTCATAGCCCTCACCCTCCTGGGCTTCCTCTTGATGCTTCTGCACAGCGAGAGGTTGAGCTTTGCCTTCCTGCTCCTCTTCGTGGAGGCCTTTGTGCTGCTGCACATCCACACGTGTGCCAGAGGCCTTGCCGGAGATGCTGGTGAGTCTGGGCTCAGTAGAGCAACCTCTGGGTGTGTGACCTGGGCCTCACATGCAGTGACCTTGCCTTAATTCCAGTGGGAGAAACAGGATCTAGTTTCTAGTCTTAGGAAATAGTGGTGCATTGATCCTCAGAATACTCTTAGCTTTTTTAGAGTTGCTTAAATCCTCTAGTAGAAGAAAGATGCATGCAGCAGGGATGTGAATGTGGGAGGAGGAGTGCCTTGGGTCAGGTAAAGGAGCTCTGTTCTTCCCAGGGTGTGAGCAGTCACCAAACCCCACTGGTGCTGACAGAGTGCAGTAGCAAGGCTACTGGCACCAGGAGAGGGAATAATGCTGGCTGCTTGCTGTATCTGGCAGGGGGCTGGACTGTTTTCTGTCTCTTAAAAGAGCCAGCATGAAAGGGAACCTGGAAAAAAGATCACTACGCTTTTTTTGACCATGGATCTGTCTTGTTCCTTGATACTGATATCCCCACCCCCTGCCTTTTTTTTTTGTCTTTTATTCTCTCAGAGCTGTTTTCAGTGCCGTGGTACGCAGTCATCTCCTGGCTCCTTGCTGCTTCACAGTTCTTCTATTCCACAGGCCACCAGCCTATCTTCCCAGCCATCCACTGGAATGCAGCCTTTGTTGGCTTTCACCTTGACCACAACACAAACCTCCTGCCTGCTGTCCTGGTGTGCGCCAACACCTTTGCCTCCCATATCCTCTTTGCAGGTAAATCAATTTCTTCTGGGCTGTGGAGCCCAAGCAGACAGAGCTCACTGCAGTGCCTTGCCTGGGGCTCTGCAAGTTAAGCTGAAGGCAATAAAGGCTCCAGCACCAGCTGAGCCACAGCATCCTCGCTGTTCCCCTTCTCCTCCAGGCCCAGCAGCCTGGCCCAGAGCTGGAGTATGTGCTTCCTGCACATCCAGGGTAGGATAGCAGAGCCTAGACTGCTTCTCACCTCCTGGGTACCGATAATTTCATATGCCTTTGTCCTTGAGGTAGTCAGCTGCCCCCTGCTCCTGCTGTGGCCCTTTGTGTGTGAGATGTCCAGCTCACAGAGGAAGAAGCCCAAGAAGGAGTCCCGGGAGGAGCTGCAGGAGGTGGAGGAGCACATGATGGAAATGAGGCTGCGGGAGTCTCCAGAGGAGTTCTCCACTGCTCTGTTGCGGCTGGGGTTGAAGTACCTCTTTGTCCTTGGGGCACAGGTATGGGCAGAGGCAGGGTGGCTGTGGGAAGGGCTGTCTAGGAGGAAATTGGTGTGCTGTGATAACTGTGGGGCACTCTGATGAGAGGAGGGGGTCAGCCAAGACACAGACAGGCCTGGGGTGGAGTGTCTAGTTGCAGGTGGAAGAGCAAGTCCCTTCTCAGCTGTGCTGTTTGCTCTGCTTTGGGAAGGGCTCCAGCGTGGAAGCTGCCATACAGATTAGGGTGCTTTTCATACCCATATGCCTAGAGTGGGAGTGTCAGCTCAGGAGCTGCAGGGTTGTAATCTTACTCCCTGTCTTCCTTAGCATTCCTATCTCACACCAGGTCTGGTTTTCATATGTGCTGTGATGATATAGGGAGCTGAACACCAGAAATTTTAATCCTGTGAAAGAAGTGAATAGTTTCCTGGGATTTATCTCTGCAAATCATTCTCCTGTGTTGTCAGACCAGAGACAGTGCAAGGGAGGGGGCAAGCCCTTCATCAGGAGAGCAGAAGCACCCCTCTCAGTGGAGTAGTAGGTCAGATTAGCCAATGTGAGCACTCCCCTATGGTGCCCCAGCCTGGCCCCACAAGGGCTTGCATGTACCCCATCTACTTGTGTTTCCCGACTTGAAGACATCAAGGAAGGGAGTCCTCTTTATGATGCTCATTCCTGATGTGTGCTGTGCCAGCCTCTCAGGCATGTGCAGTTTAGTACCACCTTCAGATGTGAACCTAGTGCCCAGGAGGTCTCTCCAGAGTCACCTGTAACTTGTTTTTCCTGATCTTCCCCGCAGCTTCTGGCCTGTGTTTGTGCAGCTATGATCCTCAGGAGACACCTCATGGTTTGGAAGGTCTTTGCTCCAAAGTAAGTCCCAGGAACTGCTCTGGTGCTGGGTTAAGACTCATATCCCTGATTAGAGTTCATAGACAGTAATGTTGGAAGACACCCTGTGATTGATCTTCTGACTCATTACCTAACAGTGGTTATAGGAATGTCCCTAATTCCTGCTTGAAATTCAGAAGCTAGACTTGAGCTAGAGCCTAGAAGTTTCTCCTCATCCTAATTTCCAAGGACACACAGAGCCCATTTGGAAGCTGAGAATGTTGTAGTCAGAGAGCCAAAGGTAAGGATACCAGACCAGAAGTGATAAACCCAGAAATAGTGAACCAGCAAACCTTTGAACTAGTTGGTTTGAAGGGTGGCCTCAGCCTCTGAGGGATTCACAGTCCCACCTGAGTTAACAGGTCCTGCATGACCTCTAAACCAAAAGAGTGTTTGTCTTTTAGGTTTCAGGCAGTGGCTTCTGGGGTGTGAATATAATTCAGGTTTAGGATGTGGGGTGCTACCAGCCTCTCATTGTCAGGAAAATGAGTGAGCTGGAGGGTAGCAGCCTGTCTTTGTAGCCATGCAGGCTGTTGTATCCTTAACTGCATCTGTTGTGCCTGCAGGTTCCTCTTTGAGTCGCTGAGCTTTGTGGTGAGCAGCATTTGCCTCCTGCTGGGGATCTCCCTGGTGATGCGTGTGGACTGTGCCGTCAGCACCTGGTTCAGCCAGCTTCGGCTGAGGTAGCCTTGGGGACGTGAGGAGCCTGACCTGCTCGTTGGCCGAGGCTGGGATTGTCTCCTTGCCTCCCTTGGGCTGGGAGGGATACAGCAGCCGCCAGCAAATGAGTGCCTGCCGACAGCAGTCAGGGATTATCCCCAGCTCCCTGCAGCTGTGCTGAACAAAAGGACTGGAGCCAACTGTTCCTGGCTCATGGGGATGGTGTTTCTCAGCAGGAGAGGTCAGAGCTCTCGCTAGGCCTTTGCTGGCAGCAGGAGGACTCTGCTGCCAGAGACCAAGAAGCAAGAGTCCTGAAGTGCTGGAGAAACACCGACGGGGGTCTTGCTGCTACTTTCCTGACACCTGCCACAATGGGCAGCTGATAGGCTTCAGTGGCCAGCAAGGTGTCACCTTGACTGTGCAAAGACTCATGGGATGGGGCCTGCTGAGGAGGGGAGAGGAGGCTGGAAGGGGAGGGAATGTCCCACAGCCACCACTTGTTTTCACATGCTCGGTTTTCAAGCTGGAATCACACTGCACATGGTTCCATGCAGATGGTTCCTGGGGCCTCGGTGGCAGCTACTCCTTTGTGAAGTCAGTCAGTTGGTCTATAGTGAGGCCTCTCTACACTCAATCCCACTTTCATGATTGTCCTCAGCCCTGTGAAGTGCAGTGAGGAGCACTCTGGGCTGCTTTGTACAGCAGGCTTAGTTTAGGCCAGTGGTAGCAGGGACAACTGTGCGCTTGACCAAGAAATTCTCCACTTCTGTTCTCAACCTGTCAGGGCTGTGGGCTGGGTGGTGGCAGCCAAGGCTCTTGATCTCTTCCTGGGGTGTGCTGCTGGATGCTGGCTGTTGACTGTGAACAGTTAAGATGCAGGAGGGTGTAGTGACAGAATGTGGGCTCACACCCACACTAGGCCTGGCCAGCAGGAAAGGGGAACATGGAGTAGCTGTCCAAGCTGCAGAAGTAGCCTTGGTGTGAGCTCCAGATCCTGGGAACAACTACTTGAAAGCATGGAGCAGGCACCAATTCCTTTGGGAAGTGGTTTAACTTACTAGTGTCTGTGTGTGTGCTATGGACCACATGCAGTCAATCACATCCATGATCTCGTGTTTGGGGCTTGTCTCCCTCTTGGCCTTGGCATTCTCTGTGAGACTTCACGCCATAAGTAAGCTATGCCAAACATGCCCTTGACTGCTCCCAGTCAGGAGACGTGTTTCTTTCTTTGTGGGCACAGGTAGAGAGTGGCGACTATGGTGCCTGGCCACATCCCAGCTCAGTTCCTCCTGCAGTTTCCATTGGAGCTGGGATTCCTTACTGCCCTGAACCACTGTGTGGCATTACTTGGTGCTATGAAACTTTTTGTCTCTTTCCTCTCTGGAAAGAGCCAAAGACTGCTTACCTGGGATTTCTGCAATGATACTTGCCTGATCCCATTAATTTTTAACTCATGCACCATGACTGCCCCTGTTTGAGTTCCTTATTGCAGACTGTTAGCATAACTCCAGGCTCTTCCTCTCTGCCCTGCAGAGTCCCAGGGAAAATCTCTCTCATTATTTCATTTCTTGCCATTTTTCCCGAGTGCCCAGTTGCTGTGGCTCTTGGGGGCAGGAGGAATTTTGTATTTTACCCCACAAAATACCTGCTCAGGTGTTCATATGCAATTCCAGAGAGGCTTAAAGTGGTCTAATAATAGGTTTCCATTGTCTGGCCTGCTCCTGATCTGCTCTGCTACCTCAGCCTCTCATGTCCTCTGCTCTGTGGTCCTGCTCAGTTTTACCTAACACAACCAGGGACTGGTTTGGAGCTGGCATCACACCCTGGCCTGCCTCACTGCCTGGATGCACAACACCAGTGCTAGAGCAAGGAAGGGGTAGTGGCAAACAATGAGGGAAGCTGGAAGCTACAGGAATGCATCAGCCCACAATTAAAATGGGCTTACGCAGTCACACCCTTAAAAATAGGTTATTTGCTGAAAGCTGACTCCCTGGTGGTCATACAGTTCTGAAGGAATGATATGGGGAGAGGAAGGAGGTGGAGGTAGCAGTAAATTTTCAATTTATTTGAGATTAATCTGGATAACACATGTTGCTAAACCCCAAGGCTGGAGCTCAGTTTGGTCTCTTTGTAACCTCATAACCTGGTCAGGAGCTTTCTGCCTTCCTGTGTTTGTGCTGGCAGAGGTCCCTGTGGCCACTGATAGTGTAGGGCTGGCCCCTGATGTCCCCACAGCTGCCACCCAGGCCCCTTGGCTTCCATCTCTGGGACTTGTTCCTCTTTTCACTAGTCACTCCAGTGCAGCTGAGCCTTCCCATGCCCACTGTTGATGTGAGCACTCACATGGGGCTTGGGCATCCTCTCCTCACCCCTTCATGCCACCCCTCTGCTATGTGTGGGCTATTGCTCCTGGGAGACCAGGGAGAGCAGAGGGAACAGCCGAGCTGTAGCATCATCAAAGGATACGGTTATCTTGCCAGAGACTAAACAAAACTTGCAGTAGAAGAGCTGCAAGTACATCCTTGTCACTGCAGAGATGCCACGGAGTGCTGGCTGCTTGGACATGGCAGACTGGCTGCTACACCAAAGATTTCAGATTCACAAAGACGAGTTTTTCCAGCAAGGGCTGGAGACGCTCTTGCTTCTTTTCATTGACTGTTTCAGTCCTCGTCAGCCTTCCTCAGCTGCCCTCAAGCTGATTGTTTGGCTGCCATTCTTCCGAGCGTGCTGGGGATTACAGAGTTAATGCCAGTCTAGGGCCTGGCGACCTTGGAAGCAGATCATGCTGCTGATGCTAGAGCAGACAGGGCTGTGTTTGCTGATTTAAAACCCCAGGAGGGAGTTGTGTCCTAGTCCAAACCAAGGCTCTTTGGGAAATGTGGTGTGCTGGGGAGTAGGTTTTGCCCCACATCCCTCCAAAGAGGTTGTCTTAGGGCCCTGCTTGGCTCTCCTAGACAAGTTATTCCAGGTGGTTTACATCTGGTCTCTGTGTCCCTGGGCTGAGTGTATCAGGGGACAAAGTGCTCAGCTGAGCAGTTTTCATCCTGCACTTCACAATCTTTCTGCACTTTGGGCTTTGCAAGCGTTGTGCATGTGTTTCTTGGCAGGGGAAGCCATTGGGAAACTTCCCTGGCTCAAGCCCATGGTGTGTCCCATGGTCCTGGCACAGAACAAAAATTCAATTGTGTCTCTTTTTTGCTGCCTAGAAAACAGTGACCAAAAGCTGCAACCACTGTGAAGAGTTGTGAGGGTTGGGAGCACCTGCAGCTCTGGTCCATGGGGCTAACATGGATCCCAAGGGATGGCACTGTTTCAGGGAGCCCAGGCCTCCCTCTAGCTCTGTTCCCACAGCCATTCCTCTGTCCCATCTCTCTGGTTTTCCCTAGACTCTTCAGGCTGCTTTTATATGCCAAGGCACAGTCCCAGTCTCAGTGTGCATGTCCCTCTTCCCCTCAGGAAGCAGCAGTGCCGGTGTGTAGGGAGCAGGGCTGGGGAGTCCTGCTCTCTCCTCTGAGCCCTGACTCAGTGCACCACGTGGCTTGGAGAAAGATTGTTGTTTTATTTTTTATTAACCTCTTTGTACCTCAGTCCCTCATTTGGGGGAAAAAAAAAAAAGGGGATGGACCCAGTTGTGGAAAGCAACCTGGAAGCTCTGCATGCAGTGTGGTGCTACACTTTTCTGGATATCTACGTATCTGGCTGTCAGTGCTTTCATTCACATCCAGCAGCTACACCTGGAAGGTGGAAGCGATGCTCAAGTCTCTTCGGAGAAGCAGAGCCTTTTTCTTTCAAAAAACCCTCCGAAACAGGCAAGTTGGCTGTGCTCGTTTACCTGGCACCCTGGGTGCCACACAGCTGACTCCATGAGGCAGCCAGGGAGGGGTCACTCCGTTGCTAAATTGCATAATTAATTAATCGGGAGTTGGGGAAGACGTGTGATTTGCTCTCTGAAGGTGGCACGGGGCTCCGGGCAGCTGTGAAAATGATGTCTGCAAATAAATCGGTGAGAGCCAAGGAGAGCTGTGTCATCTCCTTCTTCCATCCCTCTCCCCGACCCGTGTGGGGTCTCCTTCACGGGGTCCCTCATTTCTGCCTGAGAGGAAATGGAGGGTTAGGCACTGATCTCTTCTCTGTGGAAACCAGCAACAGGACCCGAGGGAATGGCCTGAAGCTGTGTCAGAGGAGGTTTGGGTTGAACTGGGGCCCAGAACTTTCGAGATTTAGGAAAAGGCTGTTCTCCAAGAGAAAGGTTGGGCACTGGAAGAGACTCCCCAGGGTAGCGGTCACAGCTACAAGCCTGGCAGAGTTCAAGAAACGTTGGACAGGGCAGGTGGTGTGGTTCCTGTGGGGTACTGCGCGGTGCCAGGAGTTGGAGTCGGTGACCTGATGGGTCTCTCCCAACTCGGGGTATTCTGTAGCTGATTGTGGCTTGGTCCTTCGCCTTGCGCCGAAGTTTGTCCCTCTGCGGCCGCCCCCTTGCCGGCGCGCGCACCCTCGGCCCCGTGCTTCCCTGTTGCCTTGGTGACATCCGTTCCCGCCAATCGGCGGCGCGGGCGGGAAAGCGGCGGCGGGCCATGGCGGCGGCCGTGAAGCGGCGGCGCGGGACGGGGACGGAGCCGGAGCCGGAGCCGGAGCCGGAGTCGGAGCCGGAGCCGGAGCGGAGCTGCCTGCGGGCGTGGGCCGCCCACAGCCGGGCGCTGGTCGGGCGATGGACGGTGCGGCACGTCCTCTTCCTTCCCCCTCCTCCCTTTCCCAAGCCGCGGGGCCGCCGCTCCCCAGCCGGGCCGGCGGTAAGTGCGTCCCTTGCAGACGGCGCGGTGCGGCGGAGAGGCGCGGCAGCTGCGGCGGCAGCAGCGAGACGAGTTCCGGGAGCTGCTCCTGAGCATCCGCGGTGAGTGGCGGCCACCGTGCCCCGCCTTCACCTCCCGCTGCTGTCCCGGGCCTGAAGCGTGTGGGCGTGGAAGCGTCGGCTCCCTGGCACCTCTGTTTACCGGGATGCAGCTCCGGTATCCCGGTGCTGCAAACAAACGTGTGAAGGGGGCGGGGTGAAACGGTTCCCACGGCCCAGTGCTGAAGGGGGCCTGCAAAGGAGTTAATCACAGAATCGTCGGGGTTGAAAGGGACCTCTGCAGATCACCCAGTCCAACCCCTCTGCCAAGGCAGGGCCACCTGGAGCAGGTGACACAGGAACACATCCGGGTGGTGTTTGGATGTCTCCAGGAGGAGACTCCAGGACATCCCTGGGCAACTATCGCAGTGCTCTGCCACCCTCAGCATAAAGAAGTTCTTCCTCAAGTTGAGATGGAGCTTCTTGTGTTTTAGTTTATGAATATTGCTCCTCCAGTTGCAGGTGCAATATCCCAGTGCTGGAAAGAAGCCAGAGTGAAATGATCCCTGTTGCCCTGTGCTGACCTGGGCCAGCAAAAGGGTTACTGCCCAGCCCCAGACTCCACCTTAACTTGCTGGGCAGAGCTGTGGGGTTTCTGTAAAAAAAAAAAAAAAAAAAAAAAAAAAAAAAAAAAAAAAAAGTAAGGCAGCCTTTTCCATGGGAAGTCAGGGAAGAGGCTTCCTGACATAGATATGGTGCAGAGAAACCCCGATGTGAGGCAGCCTTATTTCCAGTATTCTCAGCTACTCAGTGCAAGAGAGACATGGAGCTCCTGAAGAGGGTCCAGCAGAAGGAAATGAGGATAATTAGGGGAATGGGACATCTTTCTTACAAGGAAAGCCTGAGCGATCTGGGCATGTTCAGTCTGGAGCAGAGGAGACTGAGAGGGGGCCTCATCAATGTCTGTCACTGTCTGCAGGGAGGTGTCAGAGGTGTCAGGCTCTGCTCAGTGGTGCCCAGCACTGGGACAGGAGGCAATGGGCAGAAACTGATGCACAGGAAGTTCCACCTGAACATGAAGAATAACTTTACCCTGATGACTGCACATTGGAACAAATTTCCCAGAGAGGTTGTGGAGTCTCCCTCACTGGAGATACTCAAAAACCATCTGGATGCAATCCTGTGCCATGTGCTCTAAGGTGGCCCTACTTGAGCAGGGAGGTTGGACCAGATGAGTGGCCCTGGTCCCTTCCAGCCTTACTCATTCTGTGATTCTGTGATAAGGAGAGAGACACAGTGTGTGAAATGGTACATGTGTACTGGGACAGAGTAGGCTGTTATGCTCTTCTGGGAGAGCTGAAAGGCCTAACTCCTGGAGGACTGCAGCGTTTGGATAGCTGGGGAATGGATGTCTAAACCAGTGTTGGCCTGTTGGCACCTGGAGTGCTGATACAGGCTGTCTGTCTGAGCACTGCAGTCCCCAAGTGACTAAATTACACCACAATCACTGAAAACTTCTTTCCAAGCCACTTCTCTCGTTGCCAAGCCAGGGGTTGCCACCTCAGCGTGGACGGCTGTTTACTGTTAGCCAGCTAATTTTCTTGTTGGGTTGGCTGTGCCCACAGGGCTGCCGGCTGCCCTCCCTGCCCTGCCTCTGGAACTCACTGTCCTCTACAACTCCCTGCTTTTCACTGTGGGAGCATCTGGCTCTGCCATTAAAGAAGAAGCAGAAGGAATACGCCAGGGGCTCCTCAGGGGTAAGGACGTGGTGCTTTGTGTGGGGAGTTCGTGGTGTCAGGAGAGCGTTCTCTGTGCTCTGGAGATACTTGGTGACTGGCTGGAGGTGCAGGAGCTGTGAGCAGACACTCCTTGCTCTGCCAGGGAATGCCAGAGATGGGGGAAACTGTGAGCAGACACGCCTGGCTCCACCTGGAAACTGTGGGCAGGCATGCCTGGCTGTGCTTGGAAAGGCTGGAGATGGGGGAACTGTGAGCAGACATCCCGGCTCTGCCTGTAAGGGCAGGAGGTGGAGTGGCTTGTGGCCAGGGACAATGTGCAGCTGCCTGCCTGCTGCTGCCTGCAGGGATGGGCTGGAGGTTTCAAAGGGAAACAAGAGTTTTTAATGTATAGGGTGCCAAGTCTCTAGCAAAGTTTTAGTGACAGTAGAAAATTAGTATTTTCTTTAATTATGGTGTGCTGGCTTCAAAGAAAACTCACTCACCTCAGTTCAGGGGTGGATCCGCAGTGTTGGCACATGCTTACCTGAGGGCAAATGACTTCAAGAGGGCTCAGCAGAGCTGGAGTCTAGCTCTGAGTTGTACTGTGTCTTGCCTCCTGAGTGTGCTGCTGTCAGCTCTTTTAGAGCTTATTTTCCATTCTGAGGCTACACCAGCCCTGCAACCCTATTTGTTCCATTCCTACGTGGAGCCTGTGCTTTTTTCTTGAGGCTTTCTTTCCCTCTTGCATGCAGGGTGTTTGTTACAGGGCACCAGCGCATTGTCTCACAGCTCTAGATCTTTTTGCTTGTTTTTTTTTTTTTTTTTCAGTCCTGGAGGCTTGTGGATCCTGCGGAGAGGATCTTGGCACAGAGGAGCTGTGGCACAAGGTGCTGCAGGAGGTAACCGTGGAGGAGCTGCAGGCACCTCTGCACCGCCTCGGGGCCCTGCAAGCAGCCTGGTGGCTGGCAGCCAGCCAGCTGGGAAATGTTGCTGGCCTCTTCCAGCTCCTGAGCACTGCTGAGGTAACTGGGCACAGGCAGATGCTGGCAGAGCTGGCATAAATACTGTGTTTGTCTTAAAGCTCACTCTGCAAAATGTTGTTGTGGCACTTGGACAGCTGAACCCATCAGTGCTGCCCAGTCAGCATGACTAATCCTCCCTCTGGCATCCCAGCATAGCCTAATGGCCCTGAGAATGTTAATGGATTCCAGAATATTCTGCCTGTGTGGGCCCTGGACCTCTGTGTGTCAGACAGGAGACTTGGGCAGGCTGGAAGAGGGCTGAAGATGGAATTGCAGACCCTGTAGGGAACAGTGGGATGCAGATGCTGATCAAAAGGCTGCTGGTGGGTCCCATCTTTCTGAATGAACTCCCACAAGCATCTGTTGCACGCCAGGAGGCCCTGAAGGTGCACCCCACTCTGGGGTGGGGAGGTGCTGCCCCAGGCAGTGCAGTAAGGGGGCTGCAGCTGAAGTGAACAGATGGTAGGACATCGCTCCCCAGTCTGCAGGGAGCAGTGTTGAGTGGTTTGGTGGGACATGTTTCTCTGTGCCCTTGGACCAGTGTTTCCTGCTTCCCTTCAGCATTCCCTGCTCTATCCTCTGTGCCTTCACAGGACCCAGGAAGAGCTCACTGTAGTGAGGGGCAGAACGAACTCCTCTCCATGATCAAGGCATGGCGGGTTCCTCCTGAGGGAGCCTCCCTGCCCCTTGTACAAAGCACCAAGGACTTGAAGGAAATCCTCTGCACTGCAGCAGCCTTCCTGCAAGGTTTGTGGGGGGCAGGTACTCGTGCCAGCACAGTCTCCTGCTGCTCTGTCCCAGGACTACTTTCCCTGCCCTTATCCTGGTTTCTCTTCCCAAGCAAACTGGCCTTTGGGGCTTTTCAGGATGTTCCTTTGGAAACAGGTCTGGGCTGAGCATCCCAGTCTCAACCTTTACGTTGCATATTCACAAACCTTCCCTGCTTTTCCCTAGCTCATCCTTTCTCTGTGCTATCACAGGGCTCCTCTGCCTGTCTGTGACTTTAGGGGAGGTGTCTGGGCCCTGCAATGACCTTAAAGCAGCAGGCTGGCTGGGGATTTATGAAGATTTTCCTTTCTTCTGTCTGTCTTCTGGAACCTGCCTTGTTGCAAGCACGTTGTTCCCGTTGGATTATGGTGCTGCAAGAGCCACACAAAGCTGTTGTGAGGCTCTGTAGCCTGGTGTCACAGCAGGCAATGGATCTCCTCTGGCTGCTGTTTTCCATCCTGCCTGTTTTCTCTCCTTTACTGTTTTGAGAACTCCAGCAGCTTTGGGGACAGACAGTGCTGCCTTGCTGTGCTTGGGCTCATACAGGGTATTCCTGCCAAGAGGCAGGGCAGGAGCTCTGGCCCACAGAGCTGAAGCCAAACTACTCAAGGGTGGCACCAGCACTTCCAGCAGGGAGGTGGCAGATGTGAGTGTGGTGCTGCTATGTGGGAGCAGCCTCAGAGGGAAGCCTGAAAAGAAGACTGAAGGAAAAGCAAATAACCAGTTGTGATAAATATTAATTAACTGATATTCCAAAGCATCCTGCTGGGAAATGACCCAGATGTGCTGGGAAAATTCTGAGGTTCTGAGTGTGCTTCCCTATCTGCACTGCTGTCATTGTGGATGAATGTGGAGGTGAACTTGTCCAGCACATACCCCTGTCCTTGTTCTGGGCCAAAGGAGGCATCTTGGGCTTGGAAGTTGCTGTTATTTCTGCTGGACATTTCCACTGAGTTCTTGTTCTCTTGCAAAACCATTAAAGCCAAGATGGCAGTTTGGCACTATCCTGCTGTGCATCGCTGGGTTTGGAGGGGATCAGACAAGTCCCTCTGGCACTGGGAAGAAAAAGGCACCATGATTGTTTGGGGCCAGGTGGGACAGAAAAGTGAGCCACAGAGCCAAGGTATTTGGTCTGTCCTAGGGCTGCAGGAGCTGGAGGCTGGGAACTTCCCCACTGCCCTTTCCCTCCTTCAGGAAGCTGCAGGAGGATTCTGCTCCAAGAAGATCCTGGCCCAGATCTACACCTGCCTTGGCTGCTGTGCTCAGCGAATGGTAATGACAGCAGAGAGGGGAAATGCAGCTGTGGGGTGGGGAGGCTCAGGCTGATGCCCACAAGGCCTCTGTGTGGTCCAAGGCCTCTGCAGGGAGGGAAGGTCTTGAGCAGAAATTGCCCTTGTGGCCCCAGTTTCCTGGGACAGGCTGTAAAATCCAAGCAAAGATTTTGGCTGATTGCAAATGTTGCTGCAGAGAGAGAAATTCAAAAACTAACTAAGGAGGGCTGCCTTTGGCTAAAGTGCTGCCCTGCTTAGTGGGGATCTCTTGGGGAAGCAGAGTGAGAAATCTGGATCCCACCAAACAGTAAAGACATCAGTAAGATGTCCTTTCAACATGCATGTCTTCCCATCCACCTAGGGCAAGCCTCAGACAGCCCTTCAGCACCTGAAACGGGCCCTCCAGGTAGATTTCCAGTGCCTTCCTGCCCTGTCCCACGTGGCAGCAGTGTACCATGAATTGGGAGAGACTGATGCGGAGATGCAGGCCCTGACTCTGCTCTATGAGGTTTGTCTGGTTCCTGTAGTTCTGGGATGAGTTTTGTCCAGCAGATCCTGCACAGAGCTTCAAGCAGGCTTCTTTTTTCTGGGGGGTGTTGGACCCTGGAAGAGGTCTCCAAAATAGCATGGTGCTGCCTTCAGCAAGTGGGCAGGAAGGAATCCAGCAAGATCTAAAATTCCTGCTCAGCACCACATTTGGATGTGGCAAGGCCTTGGGTCATAGTTCATGTTTGTGGTGGCTTTGGAGGCTATACTCTCAGGTCAGAAAGTATTTCTTAGTAAAGGGTGTAAGAGTAAAGAGGCCTTTAAGGGCAGATTTTGGCAGCAGTGAGGCAGTTTGCATTAGTTGTGTGAACCTGCCTGGCAGAGTCGGTCACAGCAGTAGACCTTGAATTGTCTCTTCAGTGTTTGAAAATTGTCAGATACATACAGAGAGGAGAGGGAACTCCTCCTTACAAATGGTCTAACTAGGTTTGTGGCTGCAATGGCAGCTCCAGGCAGCTCAAAGCACCTTGAACTAAAAGCCTGAGGTGATCTGGGTGATCTTGCAAATCTCCTGGTGCCATGTGGAGATCAGAAGTGTGCCTGCCCCTTGTGATCCTGATGGCTCTTGCTGGAAGTGGCTGTGAGAATAATGTAGCTGTGCTTGCTGCTCGCCTGGGTGCATCTCCAGATATCAGAAGTGACAAAAGGTTGCAGCTGCCTGAGACTTGACCAGTGTGGTGTTGATAATATTTTCCATTCCTGTTTCACAGGCTCTGGGAAACAACTCTCCAGCAGCTGCTTCCTCTAGTCCCTATTTCCTAATGCAAACAGAGCTCCTTGTCCACACACCAGTACTCACTTCTCTCCTTCGCCATCACCACCCCTCTGAAGTGAAGTACCTTCTGGCACAGCGGTGTCTCCAGGATGGGAGGTAACAGTGCCTCTGGTCTGCTTGCAATATGCTGCTTGTTTGGGCTCCCTGTGCTCCTGGAAATGGTCCAGTTCAGCCCTGCTGTCATAGGTCTGCTCAAAGCATGGAGATTGTGAACAGGGCGAGTATGGTACAGGGGGAGAGACTGGGGTCTGGCAATCCGGGTTTCACCTGGCTGATGGCACTTCTGCTTCCACCACAAGTCCTGTTCCTGTTGCAGGGTGGCTGATGCAGTGGAACATTACCTGGATTTTCTGTCTCTCCTTCAGGAGGGGCTGCAGCAGCAGGTAGGTGTCTTGGTAAAGAGCTCCCTTGGTGACTTGGAAGATGAGGGTTGGAGGGATCCAAACCCAGTCCCAAGGGCTGGGCCCAGACATCAGCTTCAGTGTCTAGTTTGAGATGTGAAGGAGTGAGGTGAGGGCTAGCACCCCCGACCTGTGGCATGCCTGCCTTTGGATAAACACCAGAGAGCACTCACCACTGCTCTTTGGAGAAAGAGCAAGCAGCTCCTTGTGGGGAGCAGCTGTCAGCCTGATTTTGGATGTCCTTCACTTCCAGAGTAGGGATTTGATGCCTTGACTCTGCTGAGCTATGAGTGCTTCCCATCTTCTGCCTGCTCCACCAGGCTCCAGTTACTGTGGGAGAGGGCTTGAGCTTTGCTGGGCAGCAGCTTCACATTCCCAGTATGCACAGAGTCATCCTGCCTGGCTGAGAACTCGGCGGTTCTGCAGCACTGATGTCACCTTTGCTCCCCAGGTCCCCCTGGATGGTAGCTCAGCTGTGCCCAGGATCCCAGAGGTGTTCCTGGAAGCGGCGTCTGCCTTGGAGCAAGCTGGGAGGCACCAGGATGCCATAACTGTGTGTGAGGAGGTGATCAGCCGGACGACTGCCCTCATTCCACGGGTGTTACGAGTGGGGGAGAGGCTGGAGCAGCCGGAGTGCCCCTTGCCAGGGGCAGGACTGGCAGGGGGACTCCTGTCCCAGAAGAAGGAGAGCTTGTGCTGCCTTGCCTGGAGAGCAGCTGGATACCTGCACCAGGGCTGGGCATGGGCCAAGCTAGGCGAGAGCAAGGAAGCTGTAACACAGTTCAGCAGGTGATGAAGCCTTGCTGGGAGAAGGGGCCTCCCCTGCAGGCAGCAGTGGATGGTGGGGCCAGGGCAGGACACAGCATGGCACTGGGGCTGCCCGGACAACCTGACACTCCTGACAGCCCAGGAGTGTCTCCAAAGCTTCTCTGGCCTCCCACCCACAGGTGCCTCAGTGATCTCCTGCGTGTCCAGCTTCATGAGTCTGGCATCAAATGGACAGGTAAGTCCCTGGTGGGGCCTGTGTGGGGCCTTGGCTGGGTCAGGATCTGTGTGCTTGGCAGCAGCAGGTAGAGGGGCAAGGTGGTGGGCCCAGCATCACTCTGGCAAGAGGCAGTTGTCCCAGGATGCAAACCTCTGAGCCATGCTGAAGCCTCTGAAGAGACTGGCTGGTGTCTTTGGAGCAAAGTTGCATGTTGGTTCTGCCTCCTTCTTCACTGTCTAGGTAGCAGTTAAGTGGGCTGTGAACTGGAAAGCTTCTCCAGTACAGGTTTTGGGGAAAAGATATATGCCAGTGGTGCAGAGGGACAGCCAAAGGCCAGGCTGCTGCTGAGGGCACTTTCACCATATAACATTCTGGGCTCTTGACATCCTTCACTCTCCCCCTCTGCTGCCTCCAGACCTCCTCCAGCCGGGCAGAGAGGCTGAGCTTTGCCATCTGTCTCTGAAGCTGGAAGATGAGCAGCCCAAGTAAATGCTTGGCCTGTCCTGACTGCTAACCTAGCTCAGCCTCCTGGGAACAAGGGAGAGAACATCTGGAGGATGCTGTCTTCAAGTGTTTGTGTCTTCCTATGACAGAGAATCTCCAGGCAGAAGTGGAGGTGCTCCAGAAGATCAGGTTGCTCTCTCTGATTGGGCGAGGTACGCAATTCCTGGAGCTGGGGAGGGACAAAGAAGCCCTGTTGGATTTCCAGCACAGTTTGCAGATCTCACCAGGTATGAGGCTCATTTTGGTGAGGAACACAAGGGATTTCCACAAATTTGTCCTGGGCTGCTTTGCTATCTTCAGCAGGAAGCTCTTACGCTTTATACCACATTTATTCATGTGTCAAGGACAACAGTAGGGCCACTAGCAATGTTACACACTAGAGATACTTCTGTGGGGCCTGGTCAGCTCACTGCCATGGAGAAACAGACCAAAACTATTGTGAGAGGAGTACATCAGAACCCTGAAAAGCTTGGAAATTTCTTGCCTCAATCCCAGCCTGGTACAGCAAACTTTTTCCCAGATAGGTCTGCTTTCCCAGAACAGAGGAGTGGAGTTGTGCTTCACCTAAGGAAGCAGCATGTCCATGCCTGGCAGTACAGAGGGCTGCAAAGGGAGCATTCACGTCTTGAGCTCAGCCAAGGCATGGCTAGTGCTGCTCACAGGGCTGCTGTCTCCTGTTCAGTGCTCTGACATGCTGAAAAGGTGTGAGCTTCACCAGGATCTGTTAGACCTGCTGGTCCCAGTCCTGCCCGTGGCTGCCTCCCCTTGGGGGTGCAGACATGCCTGCAAGGAAAACCCCAGTCTGTGTCCAGAGAGAGGTGTGGCAGGCTGTGCTGCAGGGCTGATGCCATCTGCCTTGGCTGCCAGCCCTGGGGTTAATTAGAGACCATGACACAGCCAGGATGGTCTCCTCCCCATTACACCACTCTCCTTACACTCATTGCCCTCGTCTGGCCTCTGAGCTTCTTTTGTAATACCCTGCAACCCACAGCAGTGCTGAGGACCTGCTCCTCCTCTGCTAAGGGCTGATCCTTCTTCCTGTCTTGCAGGTGACCCAGCTGCTGCCTCCTACCTGGTGCAAGCCTTGTGGAAGCTGAACCGAAAGCAGGAGGCGGCTGCTCAGTGGCAGAAGCTCTCCCAGGGCTCCCCTGGAGAGGATGGACAGCAGCAAAGGCAGGGAAGGTGTGCAGAGGGATGGGTGAGATCTCAGGTCCAGCAGTGCAAACTGTCTGTCAGGCTGTGAGGGCAGTTTAAGTGTCTGAGGAACTTTCCCTGATGACTGCTCTGAGGGGCCACAGGCTGTGGCTCTGCTGGGACTCCCTAGGGCACAGAAGAGCTGACATGGAGCCAAATGGGGAGGGCAGAGGCTGCAGGTAGAGCAGGAGGACCTGCAGAACAAATGTCTTAGGGCATGGCAAAGGAATGCTGCAGTCCTCACTTCTGCCATGTTCCCTTCTCTTTCAGACCACTCCCTTTGTACCTGGTTTCATGTCTGGAGCAGGCAATGTTCCCTCACAGTGAACTTCTTGCTAGAAGCATACAGGATTACCTTGGGGCAGCAGCCCAGGACACTTCAAGCTGACCTGGTCATGCTCCTCATACCCATCTGCTGAGGTCTCCCTGCACTTGGCTGGCACAAGGCCTTTAAGGACTCCTTCAAGACTTAGAATTACTCTGTGATGAAGCTGGATTCCCAAAGGACTGAAGCAGAACAGATGTTCTTTTCTAATAAAAAAACTCAGCTCTGTTTAGCTTTGGGTTTTTCCATGCTCTTTTTCCAGAGCAAGATGTTGCCATCATGGTCTTGACACTGCCTCCAGATAGACAGAGCCCATGGGCTGTGTGCCCTGGATGTGTGAGAGATCGAGGGCAGAGACACCTTCATCCTCTGTGCCCTGCAGATGGTGGGGCTGGCTCTGCACTGGGGCTGCAGGGAGCTGGTGCTCTGTCCTACCTGTGCTTTGTGTACTGGCTTTTTGCTCCGTTACTGTGGTTCGGAGCCCAGAGAGGTGGTTTTGTCTGAAGCACGCGGCTCTGGGGTCTGAATTTTACAATGCTGCACTAGCCAGGGACAGCAGCAGGGTCCAGACCCACACCTGCGTGTTCCCTGTGGCCAGTATAGATAGCTCCAGGCCTCTCAGGGGTGAAGGAGATCATGTCCCTGCCCAGTGCCTGGTGGGGCATTTTTTTGGATGAGGCAGGTCCCCTGACCCCATTACCCGAGCCTTTGGCAAGCCTTGCCTCCCACAAGAGTGAAGGGGTACTTGGGAGCTGCAAGGCAAAGAAGGAGTGAGGGGAGAGGAAGGACAGCATGATGGAACTGGAGGAGTGCAAGGTAGGAGCTGCTGCAGCATCCTCCGAACGCTGGAGGGACAGAGAGGAGCTTTGTCCTAACAATTCCTTCAGAAAAACACCTTGGAGATCCTGGGCTGCAGCCAGAGCCCCGTGGGCAGCAGGGGAGGGAGGGGATTCTGCCCCTCTGCTCTGCTCTGGTGAGACCCACCTGGAGCATCCAGCTCTGGGGTCCCAGCATGGGAATGACAGGGATTGAGTCCATGGATTGAGTCCAGAGGAAGCCACCAAGGTGATCAGAGGAATGGAGCACCTCTGCTGTGAGGAAAGGCTGAGAGAGCTGGAATTGTTCAGCCTGGAAAAGGGTCCAGGATTCCCATCCCTTCAAGGGGCTCCAGCAGCGCTGTTGAGGGACTTTCGACAACGACATAAAGCGATCGGATGAGAGGGAACTGTGTTAAACTGACAGAGGGCAGGGTTAGATGCGGTGTTAGGAAGCAGTTCTCCCCTGTGAGGGTGCCCGGAGCAGCTGGGGCTGCCCCTGGCTCCCTGGGAGCGCGGGCGGCCGGGCCGGCCGGGGCTGTGCGCAGCTGCCCCGGGGGCGGTGCCGGTGCCCGGGGCGGGGCGGTGCCGGTGCCCGGGGCGGTGCCGGTGCCCGGGGCGGGGCGGTGCCGGTGCCCGGGGCGGGGCGGGACCGGGGCCTCCCTCACATCCCGACCATTCCCGGGCCGCCAGCAGCAACCAGGCTGCCTTGAGTGGCGGGAAGGGGCGCGCCTGCGCACTATACCCCTTCTGATTGGCCCTCCCCTTGGACTCTGCCCAATCAGCGGCGGCTGTGGAGGCGGGACTTCCCTCCCGCATGTTCCCGACGGTGGCTCTTCGCCATTGGCCGCACGGGAGCTGTCGCTCAAAAGGAGAGCCGCGCTGCGATTGGCTGCAGGTAGTGGCGCCTGGCTGGTGACGATTGGCCAGGGCGCACGGAGGGGCGGGGCACAGGCGGAGCCCTCGGGCTGTTTTTTACTCTTCTCCCATTGGCCGAGGCGGCGGCCGGCCGGAATTTCCGATTGGCCAGCGCACGCTGTTGCTAGGCAGGCGAGGCGGCGTGGGCGGGGCTCCCCTCGCCGATGAGTCGGCGCTGAGGCTCAGCCAGCGCGGACGCCCCGAGCCCTCTGCCCGCCGCCCGCGACCCCCGCGACCCTCCGGAACCCCCGCCCGCCCCGAGGAGCCGCCATCCGCCGCCCCTCGCCCCCTCCCCGCAGCGCCATGGCCTCGGGATCCGAGTAAGTGCGGGCCCCGCCGCTTCCCCGCGGCCTAGGCCCCGCCGCGGCCTGGGCCCGGTCCGGCCCGCCCGCTTCACCCGGGGCGGCCCGCGGGCCCCAGGCGGGCGAAGGCGGCGCCGGAACGGGGATGAGCCGCTTCCCGCCGTCCGCCCCGCCACGGCCGGGCCTCACCGGGAAGTGTCGAGTCATGGCGGGGGGCGAGGCCGGGCCGGGCCTCCCGCCGTGCCGCCGCCGGGCCTAGGGCCGCCCGCCCGCCGGGCCCTGAGCCGCGGAGCGCTTTGTTTTCTGGACCCGGCCGGGGCTCCTCCTGCTCGCAGCCGCCCTGGGGCCGGGGCTGGCGGTTGACTCGCTGCCGGCCGAGGCAGACATGTTGTGCGGGGCATGGCCGAGGCGGTCGGCGGCGTTTCCGTCTCGGGTGTCTTGCCTCACTCTTTCTGGCTCTGCTCAGTTACAGGCTGAGGATCGTCTTCCGCGCCTCTCCGGAATGAGTAACCGTCTCTGCACGCAGCCCACGTGCATTTCGAGCCGAGTAAAATAGAATCCAAAGATAAATTTTCCCAATCCAAGAATACTCGAAGTGATTTTCCAACTTTGCTAGAGGCACTTTTGGCCCTTTTGGTGCCTTTTGGTGCCTTTTGGTGTTCTTTGAGTATGTTTTCCTTTTCTTTTTCAACTCCGGGAATCCAAACCTGCTTGGTCCTGCCGGGTCAGTTCCAGCGAGGTGTGGCAGGCACCCCGTGTCTGCAGTGGAAGTGACATTCCCAGACCCCGGTGGTGCAGCTGGCTGAGGTTAACAGTGTTTTAAAAAAAGGATTTCGACTTCAGCAAAGTTCTTCTCACCCACGCAGGAAACAGCAAAAGTTAGTTTGCAGCTGGAGCACTGGTTACTTTTTAGATGCCATTTTTTGTCACAGCTGCTGGCAGCCATCTTGCTGAACCGAGTCTCAGCATGGCAAGCAGCCTTCCAAAAGCTAAGGGAGTGTGGTTTCCGAAGGGATTCCTGTTTTCCTCTCCCAGCCTGTCTGAAACTGTGTTGAAAACTTGGCTTCTCCACAATGGGTCTGAGCTCCCCCCATGGTTGTCTTGTTTCAGTCAGTGTCTGCATAAGTTGCCACACACCTCAGACACTTCACTTGGGGATAAAAACATTTTATGACTTTTTTCTTTTAACACCTACTTGGGCAAAGCAGTTCAGTCTGTAAATCAGGTGTTCAGGTTGGTAAGAAATTACTCATAGGTTTTATCTGGGAAGTGGTTTCACAAGGGTGGCGGTAAAAAGCCACGGCAGTGTGCAGAGGATATAGCTGATTTCACTTTTGTTACTGCGCCTGGAGTCATT
The DNA here is from genome assembly GCA_017589585.1 of Phylloscopus whistleri. Classification (NCBI taxonomy): domain Eukaryota; kingdom Metazoa; phylum Chordata; class Aves; order Passeriformes; family Phylloscopidae; genus Phylloscopus; species Phylloscopus whistleri. The sequence goes on from JADMLD010000713.1 coordinate 549,310, forward strand.
CTGGAAAGTGACTTCTTGCTTATTTTTTAGCACTGACTTGAAAGAACAGCTTGTTTCCTTACTTTAAGCGGGGCTTTGGAGGTTGATGATCATTTTCAGAAGGGTCACTAATTGGTAATGACTTTCTGCTCTGGCTCTTCATACCCTCCCCTGTGATGCCTCTGGGCATTATTCGTTGCTGAACAGGGGAGCTCTGAGACAGAGAGAAACCACCAAGTGGTGTAATTGAGTCCATGAAGCTGTGTCAGGGGAGGTTTAGGTTGGATATCAGGAAAAGGTTCATCCTGAAGGTGGTTTGGCACTGGAACAGGCTCTCCGGGGAAGTGGTCACAGCACCAAGCCTGGCAGAGTTCAGGAAGTGTTTGGACAGTGGTCTCAGGCACATGTTGTGATTCTTGGGGCTGTCCTGTGCAGGGCCAGGAGATGAACTTGGTAATCCTGATGGGTCCCTTCCAGCTCAGGATACTCTGTGATTCTGTAAGTTGTAGAAAGTTCCCCCTCATTTTCCCATGTGTGAGATGAGGGTGTTGAACTGCTTTACTGAGAGAAAAAAGGAGGCTGAGAGAACCTGGTATGGTTGGTCTTTAGGACTAGTACATATTTGTTTCAGTTTTATAGCTGTCTTGCACTTTATATGCAAGCTTGGTCGTTTGCTGTGCTGGTGATTGTTTCCTCACTTCTAGCTTCTTTCTAGGGGCAGCTTAATACAGACCTTGTATTTCCTTTTCATTCCAAAACAGCTCTAAAGCTACGTTTTGTGTTCAGTTTGTCTCTTTGTTAAGTCAGGGAAAGAAAGAGGTGTGAGGGAGCTGACGAACAGAGTGGATCAGGGAGGTGATTTGGAGGGTTTCCACCAGGCTGTCTCGGACCAGAAGCTCATCAAGGAGCTTTAAGAATTACCTGGGTTAGTTTTCTATCCCTGCCCTTTCCTGAAGTTTCCCAGCAGAGGTGGGAAAGTTGGCAGGAGACAGTCCCAACCCATGCCTTAGGCTTTGCTGCTTGGTATTTTCTGTTTGTGCCCTTCTTAACACAGATGTTGGGGTTGTCTGAGCGTGGTTGAGGTGCACGGATCTTTTTTGCCCTGTTGTTTCAGCTGCAGCACAAGGAACCCCTGGAGAGATGCAATGAGGGCAAGTGGTGATGATAACAAGGTTGTAAATTGCTGCTGAAAGATGGGTAGTGCTTGTCTGTCTAAACCTTACCCTTGTCCGCGGGAGCATGTCATTTCCTGCTTAGTGGACATGTAATTTTGTTGCACCTTTGTTTTTTCCTTTGCAGAACTGTGGGGTCAGAGCACTGAGGCTGACCCTGCACATTTAGCTCCCTGGATGCTCCTTCATGGACAATTTTATTCCATTTTTAATGCCTCCAGTCCTTTTCAATCACTCTAAGAGTATCTGATATTGATCCAGCCCTCAGTTCTTTGGGAACTGCAGGTTCAGTTCTTCCATACTAAAACTTTTTTCTCTTATTTACCAGAACCAAGTGGATTCTTGCTGTGTTTTTATGTACTGCTGTATGTTGGGAGCTACCCAAACTTTCTCTCCACTTTTTTGCAGCTTTTGTTTTGTGTACAGTGTTGATCAAAAAGGTTCCACTTGTTACCCAGTTCCTTTACCATTTCTTTTTGATCTGGTGTTCCAGGCTGTTTTTTAGGTTCTAATTGCAGTCCCTGCATCCCAAGGGGCAGACACTTAGTTTCAGCAGCAGTTCACGTAGCTAAAGTCTGGCAGTGGTTTCTTATCGAAAGGCCTTGGGATTCACATCTTGTGTGCAGAGGGAGGAGTTACAGTCACACTCTGAATAACCCAAATAATGAGTATTGTGTCTCCCTGGTGTCCTTTAGCTGAAATCTTCAAATCTGTTTGCTGGGTTAGTTTCCAGTGGCCAGGAGCTAATGAGGAGGCAAAGTCCTTACAAGTATGTTGTTGGTTTTATTCACTGTTTAACCATATTCTGCCCTGATAATGTATTTGTTCAGTTTTATTATTGGTCTCTCAGTTTTCCTGGAAATTGCAGACATTTTAGGACTCACAACAAGACCACATTTTTGGATTGATTATGGGATCCATGAGCCCTTTCCAGGGTGTATCCAACAACTTTTAGTGTGTCCTTTTTTTGCTCAGACAATAGATGTGCAATGTCTTACCTCTTGCACTCTTTTTAATAAAAAGAGGAAAAAAGGTAACTTTCAATAGTGCTGGCAGTCCAGGAAAGAACATGTTTTACAACTTGTTTTGTTCACTTAAAATAATGTTGCCTGTTGTTTGAAACATGTTTCCTGTGCTACCAGCCTTTAAGGGAAGTTTGAAAACCCGAAAGCAAGCTGGCTGCTCTCATGGGCTTGCTTGGTATTGTTTCCCCTTTTCCCAGAGAAGGGAGCCAACACTGCATAGCCTGTCTGGGAAAAGCCTCTGTCTGGAGGTGGGGAGGGACCTGGGTAGCATCACACCATAGGTATGTTGACCCTCTCTTATGGACTCTTAAAAATGCAGTGAGCATGCCAAGTGCTGCCATTTCCACTCAAGGTTTGGTTTCTTCTCATCTTTTTGTCTCTGAAAGGGTGAGATGGAGCCAAAGTTATGACTGCTGCCATTGTCCACAAAGCTCCCTACTCTTTGCCGGTGCTTGCTACTTGCTTAGGTCCAGGGAAGACTTTATTTTTCTTTATTTTCTGTCAGAATCAAGTCAGACTACGCCAGGTTTTCTCGTCTGACCTTGGACATTGGCACAGTCATATACTTGGAGAAAGTAGTCAGCCCACTGGGGGGAAGCTACAGCACTCCACCCCTGTTGTGTGTGGCTAACGTACAGCTTGTAAGAGCTCCTCAAGAGTAAGGAAGAGCTCCTCAATTATAAGCTCATATTCTGTCATAGAGTGAATTAGTTGCTGCATTAGATTTTGAAGGGGAACAGTTAATCTGCCCTTCTTCCATTTCCTTGATGTTTTACTTGCTCTGTTTTGTCAAGGCAAATGAATTATTTCTTGTGGCGTCATTGGCCAGAGCTGCAGTGACTTTTGTGAAGGTATTATGGAAAAGAGCTAAAAAAAAGCCCAACACAAAATAATTTTCTATAAGCAGTTGAGTATTTCTACAGCTTGCTAGGTTTAATGAACAGGCCTCAACAGGCTAAACTCTTACAACTCTTCCTGTTATGGTTGCTGCAGCATTGTCCTTTAATGCCCCTATTTATCTGGGATTTGACACCAAATAGACTTGAACTTTTGTTTTGTTGGCAGCAGTTACATGTGATTTCAGATGAGTCTGAATAATTCATTGAGGCAAAACATCTTACAGTCAGCAACATCTCACTGACCACTTCTTTTCATAGATAGCTTCATAGCTGTATATTGGAAGCTCATAGTTACATTTACTGACAGAAAACATCCTCCCTTGAACTCCTTCCTGCAACTGATCCCTGGGAAGTAATGTTCTTTGTGCTACAAAGAGGTAGAGTTTATAAAAGACGAGACAACAAAGGAACTTGCAGGAAGCGGAGATGAAAACGGGGTGGCTGGAGAGGGCCAGTATCACTCAGGCTCATAAGCTGTGTTCTCTCTCCCAGCTCTAAAGCCGATGACTTGTCGACTGCTATTCTGAAGCAGAAGAACAGGCCCAATCGGTTAATTGTTGACGAAGCCATCAATGAAGACAACAGTGTTGTGTCACTGTCCCAGGTGCGTCATCTGAGGCAAAGCATTTAATCTAGTAATTTGCAAGTTGTTGCTGTCTATTAACTTGAAATGTAACTTTGCAACATGAGTACAAGTGTTTGTGCCAGAAGCTACAGCTGTTACCGCTGAGGGGGGGTTGTCTTGTTTCCTGACACTCCTCCTTGATAACATGTTTTTTGAGCCTCAGTTTGTAGGATTCAGTTGAACTTGCGCCCTTCCTCTGGTTTCAGGATTAGCTCTATACCACTGTAGTAAGAGTCTCCGTCCTCTGGATTTATTGTATCACTTCCAAGGTGTAATTTCCAAAGTCGAATAACTCTCTTTCAAACGCTTGAATTCCTGTTTTTTCAAAAGCTTTTTCTAACACTGTGCTGTTAACAGGCAAAGATGGATGAACTGCAGCTGTTCAGAGGAGACACTGTCCTCCTCAAAGGAAAGAAGAGGAGAGAAGCAGTCTGCATTGTTCTGTCAGATGATACCTGCTCAGATGAGAAGATTCGCATGAATAGGGTTGTTCGCAACAACCTGAGAGTGCGCCTGGGTGATGTGATCAGGTGAGGACACAGCGTTACCTGTGGAAGACATTTGCAGCAACTCGGAGTATCTGGGCTGCCCTATTGCAAAAACAAGTTAAAGCCTGTTAGAAATGAATGCCAGAAAAAAGTGGAACAGCCTAATAGCAAGATTAAACCCCCCCGCCCCCAGGATGTTGGTATTCCAATTTTTGTGGTAAAAATAATTTTTAAATTAGGAATGCTTAAAAAATGTTGCAGGGGTTTTGTTGTGCAGCACTTGCAGGAAGTAGAATCATAAAATGATTTGGGTTGGAAGGGACCTTAAAAGTCGTAGTAAAACTTGTAAATATGGATCTCTACTTACAGGAGACAAGTCCCATTCTGTGATGGGACTGGGTAGAGTGGTAGCACATGAGCATTTCCTGAACGTAAAGATGGTTTGAATAAGGGAGGGCTGACAGCTTCTCCTCCTCTTGAGCATTGTCTCTGAGAAAGTGAGAGCCTGGTTCTGACACCAGAATTTCTAAAGTGATACCTGTAATAATTTTTAAATGCAAAACATGTTTCATACAAACTTAGTAGATGAGAGAAATGAGGCTGTTCCACCCATCCCTCTACCACTAAAAATGCAAGTTTTAAACACTGCCGTAATTAGTTCAGAATGGTGTTTTCTGTCTTTAGATTTAAAGTAGAGGTAAATTCTTACTTTAACCTGATGTGAGATTCCTGTTGGAGTCTCTTCTAGCATAACAGCCCATGCTCTCATCTTCTCTGTTAGCACTGTGTCTGTAGTGGTTCTCAGCTTCCCAAATGTGTTACCAATTGTCTTGACTTGCTGCGAGTTCAGGGAATTTTCACACTCTTGCCCTCAAAGTCTTTCTTGCCAATCTTTTACTGCTTATAGTGTTGCTGTGCACTGGTTTCTGCCAAAATCCAGATTCGTGTGCTAGTCACTTCCAGACTGTGGTCTGTCAAATATTCTTCTTCTGGGGCAGTCTCTCTTTTACCCTTTTGCTGTGTCCTCTCTGTAAAGCATGTGGTAAAATAATCTTTTAGGAGTCTCTAACAAAAATCATACATGAAAAGCTGAGTGCTCAGCTGCAGTTCCATGGCTGTTTGTAGCTGGTGAAGCCAGTTTCTGCCACAGCTGGATACTTTAAGCTGTTGCTACAGTAAACTGTTGTGCTACACTGCAAAATAATAACTGTAGCATGTATATTTAAAAAGGGAAAAGGGCTTTTAGCCTTTAACCTAATCATCAGCCCTCACACAGTGGGACTGACAGACAGGTGGCTGCAAAGATGTTTACCCCTGATTGGTAGTGTGAGAGCCTTTGCTTTGCCCATGTCAGCAACAGGAAGTCTGAGCACTGTAGTGAGAGAGAGGAGGGAAGAAAGTTTTCCCCAGCTCACTTTTCCTTCCAGCTGGTTCTGCAGTAGCTTGTTGAAATAAAAGCTACCTCATGACTCTCACAGGTCTTCAGGCTACATTAGAGGTACGTGAATGTGGTGAAGGGGTCTGCAGAAGAGCAGAGGGGTAGGAGGAAACTGTTAAACTGTCCAGTGGTCTTGGACAGGGCTGGAAGGGGTGAAGGCAGATGTGTGCTGTGAAGACTAGCTCTTGGTGGGTATGATTTTTGCCTTGTCAGCATTGAAATATTCCTGTGCAGGTAGGAAGTCTCACCAGGGCTTTTGATGGTCTTTAGATGTTCTTTCCTGGGAAGGGGCATGTCTTTTCTTGTCCGAGTGTAACACTGAGGTGCAAGTCCAGCACAGTGTGGCTAATTGGAGTTTTCTTCTTTTGCAGCATCCAGCCTTGCCCAGATGTGAAATACGGCAAACGTATCCACGTGCTGCCGATTGATGACACGGTAGAAGGGAATCACGGGGAATCTGTTTGAGGTCTATCTCAAGCCCTACTTCTTGGAAGCTTACAGACCTATCAGGAAAGGTAATAATGCCTGTCATTGAAGTCCTCATGGCCACAAGTGTGTGCTACTCCTGAGACTAAATACAGAGAATTTATAGAAGCTTGCACAGATATCTGTGAAATATTAGACTAGAATCTGTAGGGAGAGATTTTGCTAGTGGTAGTTTAAATTTTTCATAATCTTCAGAAGGAGTGATTGCTACTGCTGGCTGGCAGAGCAATTTGGTAGTTATCCTGCAAATTTTTTAGCTGTATGAGATGGGAGAACATCAGAAAGGCTCAGGTGGAACTTGGGAAAAATCTCATTAAACTAAGTTGCTACCACGTGATGTAATTGGTAAGTTGGCTGCATATTAATCAGTTGGTTGGGTGTATGTTGTGTTTATCCAGTTTCATCAGAGGCCATCCTTCATTAATGTGGTAATTGAAAGGGACTCAGGTTCAGATCCCCAGATCTGGAGTGGTGGAGTCAGCTGCTGTCAGGTGCTCTATGTGGTGGTGTGTATATAGCTGCCATAGAAATGATCATATGAACATTATGTAACAATTAACATCATTTAGTTAATTTCCTACTCTAGCCTAAAATCAAATCACCTTGACCCATACACTGGACTTTTCCATCCTCTCACATCACCCACAAAGTGCACCCAGGTCCTTGAGGAAAAGCAGAACCATGTGTGGAAAAGCAGAACCATGTGTGGGTTTGCCTTTGCCTGAGGCAGCAGTGACTCAGACTGTTTATCCCAGCATATTTTTATGTGCACTACAGAAACTTTGTCTCCTTCTGCGATATGTAAAAGTGTTGGTTGGGTAGGAACAGTCAACAGGTGGCTTTTGCTAAATGCGTGTCCCAAAGTTTGCTGGTCCCACCAGCCTTGGCTCTCCATGTAGTCATGAGCAGTCCATTGCATCATTTGGTATTCCATAGGCCAGTGCACCATAGGGAATACAATACACCATGCTTTGGTGGCCATGCTTTGCCTGTCCCTGGGATTTGAGTAGCCTCAGTGCCTGATGTTTTGTCATCAGATCCAAAGACCTTTTTTTCCTCTTGGAGTACAGAGTAATATGGAACAGGCTTCCAGTGTGCTGGGCCTGGTCCCAGCACATTGCAGTGATCTGTGTGTCTCTGGAACTGCCAGCATGACAGCACAACTTTTTCCAATATTTACTAGTTTTTCAGGATTCTACTTGTTTAGGAATGAAATTCTGAAATGTTTCAGGTAATCACTAGCCTGGACACTTTCCCCTCTGGGTGAAATTTGTAAATATACTAACTTTAAACAAGACCTGAATCACATTCAGCAATGTGCTGTTTCACAGCACCAAACTTGCCAGAATTCCAGAAGCATTTGGATAACACCCTCAGGCACATGGTGTGATGCTTGGGGCTGTCCTGTGCAGGAGCCAGGAGTTGGACTCAAGTGATCCCCATGGGTTCCTTCCAGGTCAGGAAATTCTGTGGTAAGAACTAGGCTGGCTCCAGATGTATTGAAAGGATATTAAAACTCTTTAAAATGCTCAAGTGCTACTGTAATCAGCCTGGCATTGGGAGACATCAGGAAGGAAGACATTGGGAGGGAGATGTAGGAAAGGTGGTCTTACCAGTATCTCCCAGTGGATGGCTCCCAAAGTACAGAGCGGATGGCAGTGCTCAGTTCACTCCTCAGATTTGTCTCAGAACCAATGATTCCATTGCATCATAAGCCACTACTGCAAAGAACAACACAAAGATAACCTTAGCCCAGGCAGCAAGGGCAATAAACCTCACCACAGGGGACACCTACACCGAGTGAGGTGTTAAAAAACACACCTTGAGAACAAGCATGAATAGACACTGTCACCAGCTACTATTATATACTGAATGCTTATAATAGATTTGGCTTAACATACTCTGCTCAGATCTGTTGTTATGCCAACCCTTTTGCCCCCATTCTGGCTGCCAAAAAGTACTGTTGTCCTTTGATCCCAGCATGTGACTAAATATCAGACAGCTACTCATTCCCCACCCAGCTGTGGGATAGGGAGCAGATCAGGAAAAAGGAAACACTTGTGAGTTAAGAACATTTTAGTAACCAAAACGAAGTAAAATATAGTAATAGTAGTAAATGGAAAAGATGGGGGTGAAACCCCAAAAGACAGGTGTTACACTACACCTGAGAGGAGGAGTTGCACACCACCTGCTGAGTGATGCCTAGCCTGTCCCTCATCAGTGTGTGATGTCTCCCAGTGAAATCCCCACTATTTATACACTGGACATGGTGTTCTATGGCATGGAGTATCCCTTTGGCCAGTTTGGGTCAGCTCTCCTGGCCATGCTCCCTCCTGCTTTCTCATGCAGCTGCTCACTGGCAGAGCATGAGAAACTGAACAGTGCTTGAGTTAGGGTAAGCACTGCTGAGCAACAACTGAAACAGTGTGTTATCAGCATTTTTCTCATACTGAATCCAAATCACAGTACTAGAGAAAAAATGAACTCTATCCCAGTTGAAACAAAGACATTTATACCAACTGGCACTCTGACTAAATTCACTTCTTCAGAGTAATTTAAGGAATAACTGGGAGGGTGAGTAGAAAACCAAGAGCAGTTCTGGGGTTGTGTTCGTAACACTTCTGCTGTTCTGTAGATGAAAGTACACTATAGACACAAGTCAGAGTTATCCAGGGTCTGTAACCCAGTGCACCCAGGAATCACAGTGCAGTGTTATATATATTATATATATAATAATATATATATTTATGTATATATATAATATATAATATATATAACGTGTCTGCTGCTGGAGACAAACAATTATAACTAGTAGTAACTAGTTACAATAAATTCAAAATTAATTTTTATTAAGTTAGGGCTTTTTGCCTGCTCTAGAAATGTGAAATTGAAACTGAATGGGAAAAAAAAAAGTGGTTTCTTGCCTTTGTGTTTTACATTTGGGCAGGATATTCTTTTCTGTTGTTTGCTGTTTTTTGCTGAATTAATTTTGAGAACTGAAACAGTGCTCAAGCTGTTGCAGTGGATGCAGCTCTTGAGTTTAACATGCAAAGCAGTGTTAAAAATGCCACAGTGTCTGCCTGTGTGACCCACTTCCTTAACTCTGAGGCTGCTGGTCATACAGGGGTTGACATTTTGCAGATGTGGGTTGCAACTAGGCCTCTAACATGTGGGGTTTTACAGGTGACATCTTCTTGGTGCGTGGAGGGATGCGTGCAGTGGAGTTCAAAGTGGTGGAGACAGATCCAAGCCCGTACTGCATAGTGGCTCCAGACACAGTGATCCATTGTGAAGGAGAGCCCATCAAACGAGAGGTGAGCAGAACCCTGCCATGTGGTTCTCCTGCTGGATCTCCTCTGTCCAAAGCCTGTTTCTGGGACAGTGCTTGGGGGCAGCAGTATTTGCAGGTCCTGTTTTGACATTTTGTCTACTGAATGTAACCATCAGAAACTCTGGTTTCAGGAGATCAGCTGCTGCTGAAGGTAGTCAGAGAAAGGTACTTCCAGTGTCTTTCTCATATGCTGAAAGCACCAGGGGGTAGGTTTGCTGATGAGATGCCATGCTTTGACAGCAGCTGTTTTGCATCTGCTTCCAGATATCTCACACTGTGCTTGGATGCTTCTTTTAATTCCAGTGTTCCCTTGATCCGTAGCAGAGAGAGCTTACAATGGTGTTAAATTTCATGCCATGTGAAAAGAGTAATGGGCACTTTTTCCAAGAGAAATTTGAAATCCCCAAATGGTTTACATTAAAAAATAATAAAAATTCCCCGGTCCATTAAGTTGTCTAGCCTTCGGTGTTGCAACCATGTGGCTGCCTGAGGGGCTTGTCTGACACGTCTTGGTGATCTTACTGTACAGAGTAGGAAATCTCAGGGAAATGAGCTAAGGTGGGTGCATACTTAATAGAATAAGTACATTTTTCTGCCTGCAAATAGTGTGAGTGCTGGTTTGCTTGCTGTTAGCTACCTTCTGAAACACACCTCTATGACCCTTGTGAGGCTGCACCTGGGCACTCCGTGAATCACACTTTGCCTCTTCAGGCCACAGCAGAGATAGACAGGAATAAATTCAGCCTAGGCCACTTCTACGGAGCTGGAGGTCAGGAATGAAGGACAGACTGGGATCATGGGATGATGCAGCCTGGAGAAGGAAAGGCAAAGGGACAGGCCTACTGGCAACTGCCTGATGGGAAGGGATAGATGATCAGGCTCTTCTGAGAGCTGTGCCCAGGGACATGACTGGACGTACTAGCATATGTTGGATCAAGGGAAATTCCCAGCAGATAATTGGAAAAATGTTTCCCCGAGTCCTGGGGCAGAGCCCAGAGAGGGCAGGAATCTCCAAAATTGAGGCCTTCAGTGCTTGCTAGGTTCAGCCCATGAGTGACCTGATTGAGGTAGGTGAGACTTGAACTGGGCTCCTCTGAGATTCCAGGCTATGTTATTATTTTAACATAGTGGCCTAAATAATTGAGGCCAGTAAAGGTTTGGACAACTGAATGAATGGATACTGTGAAGGAAGAGTTGGTTACAACTGATCTTATGTATATGTCTGGACCTTAATATTCTGTGCTGACTGAAGTCAGTCTCAAAAGGTAACACTGCTGGCAGATAGAATATGCCAAATAGTTAGACAGCATTTACTCTAAGGAGTAAGTATATTTTATATTGACATTGTCTCTTGTTACTTCCATCAGCCCCATCAAAGAGTCACAGAGCTTGTTTTGTGCTAGAGTCTGTAGGGAGCCTGGCAGCAGAGGCTGTCATTCCAGAGGGTAGGCTTCAGTGAAGTCTGAGTACGTGCAGGCAGTTCTCTTTATATGTCTGGGAAGACAGCTAAGAAACAATTATAGAAGACATCAGGAAGACTTGAAAGGGAGAATCTCAAGACAGGCAAGAAATGTCTAAAAAGCCATATTCCTGGCTTCTGTAGACTGAGAGGTGTTGCTGAACTACCATTTTCACTCAGATCTTTAATGTATTTCCTCCTGGGTAGGATGAAGAGGAGTCACTGAATGAAGTGGGCTATGATGACATTGGTGGCTGCCGGAAGCAGCTGGCTCAAATCAAAGAGATGGTGGAACTTCCCCTCCGACACCCTGCTCTCTTCAAGGCCATAGGGGTGAAGGTACGTCCCCACGTTCAGTTGGATAAATGGGCTTGCCCTGGGAGATGTCTCTCCATGACAGAGATTTAGGAGGTAATGGAGAGGGGCATAAGTAATTTGTGGGTTTTTGCTTTTTTTTTTTTTTTTTTTTTTAATAGAAGGTATTTGCTTACGTTTTCTGGACTCAGACTGAAACACTGGCAGCTTGTAAAGCAGAGTGATGCTTTGAATCAGTGCTGCCAGTTACTGGCAAGATTTTTGTTGTGTGTAGTAGTAAGAGTGTTGATAGCAGTGCTGACATGGCAGCTGTTGCATAGGTTTGCATGACAATTTCAGACTGGCGTTATCAAACACTTACAAATTCACTGTGAAGCTGCTTAAGCAGTCAGATACTCACAACCTATGTCCCTTGCCTTTGTCCTCAGCCTCCACGTGGGATCCTGCTGTATGGTCCTCCTGGCACTGGTAAAACACTGATTGCCCGAGCGGTGGCCAATGAAACGGGGGCTTTCTTCTTCCTGATCAATGGTAAGTTTTGTTGCTGCTTTGGCCCCAGGTCTGCTGTGTGCTCACTTGTCCATCTTACGCTAAGGAATGGTGTTAATAGGGCTTCTAGAGCCACACTGTCTTGCTGACATCCTTCCTTACCTCTTTCAAGCATGCATTTGGGGACACTTGGAAGCCCTTTGCGTGGACGTATCTTTAGTGGCACTTCCCTGAAGCTCGATTGTGTTGTAGCAGAGTGCTTGGAAGATTGTGCTGAGACACAGGGATTTGGCATCTGTCTGCCCATTTGTGTTGGTGAAGGCAGAACTGGCAGGGATTCTGGTTTTGCTCCCACCATGTTCCATTCAGAAAAGAAGTGGCTGCTGTGGATTCCTCTTTCCCCTTAAGTAAAGCACAAAGACCTCTTTTGTTTCCCAGTACACTATTTGGAAGGGACTTCTGCAAAAACTATAATGAGATCCTTTGGACTTAGCTACAAGTGACAGAACTCCTATTAACTCTCACCTGTAGCAGTTGAGGTGGCTGCTGGTTGATACCTAGTAAGGACCAGATTCTGAATTTTCCATACTGCTTTTCTGCCCCATTTTCGTTGGTGCTGGAATAAGAGAACATTTGTACTGAAGTAATGCGTCTTTTCTTCTCTCTTCTCTGATTTCAATCATGTGATAGTGAAAGCCAGTATAACACAGCGCAGCAGTGACCAGCAGTAGGGTTAGGGGCTTGCTGTTATCTCAAGATAGTGGATGTAAATGGGCTGATTTTAGCCATATGTCACCCCATCATGTACTTCCTCAAGTTTGTGGAAGCTGTCACTGAATGCTAATGCACCATCCGTTTCTTTAGATGCTTATACATCTATTGCATAATAAAAATAATGCTGTCAGAGTTAGCGATGAATTCGCTGCCTGCTGACTCCAATCTGGAGCTGCAGGCAGTGCTGTAGGCAGAGCTGGTAAGAACTGGTGAGTTACCTGTAATGAAATACTTGGAGCATCTGCCCACCCTTGTGTCTCTGCAGCTGGCAGCTTCCTATGCCTGAGGGTCAGGTTTATTTTTCTTGGATCCTTTAGAAGCATATTTTCTCTTCATTACCACTGCCATCAGCATGATAGGAAAATCTGTAAAAACAGAATAAATCTCTAAATCTGCGCTAGTGTTCAGTAGTTGTAGATGTCAGGGGAGTGCTGTCCATCCATTTGGGATCAGTGTTCTTACACATTTTTATTTTGTATTTAACCTTTGAGAGGAGATGGAGTTTGTGTTTTTGTTTGTTTGTGGTTGGCTGTTTCGACTTTTTTAAACTAATTTATAGGATTATACAGAGGTAAATGTATACCTGTGTAATGTAACTAAACCAACTAAAGATGGCTTCATAGAGCTTTCTCCTTCCCTATCCTGATAATTCATCACCTTACAATTTGATTGCTTCTCTTGCAAGCTAGGACTGGCATTAACTGTGTGTGGTGGCACATTACAGAGAAGCTCACCAAGTGTGAAATAGGGTAAGGAAAGAGGCAGCTAAAGGTAGCTTGTTGACTAGTGCTGCGTTCTCTTAGAGTAAACTGGAAACACCAAAATAATGATAGAAACTAATTCTGCATGCTGGTCTTGCCTTTCAGCTGCAGATTTAGTGAATTTGATTGATAGTATTTGCTTTGGCTTGAAACACGGCTTGTCCCATGTGGATGTTGTACTAAAAAAACTCAGCTGCTTGTTTTTAGGGCTAGCTGCCTTTCTTCTGAGTGGCATAGCATTGCTATTTTTTAGGTCCTGAGATTATGAGCAAGCTGGCTGGTGAGTCTGAGAGCAACCTGAGGAAAGCCTTTGAAGAAGCAGAGAAGAATGCCCCTGCCATCATCTTCATTGATGAGCTGGATGCCATTGCTCCTAAGAGAGAAAAGGTAAAGAGAGCCTGTAGGATGTAAATTAGTATGTCCTTTTTTTTTTTTGGTAGCAGCAGTCATGAGTCTCTGCATTTCAGTACAGGAAAAAGCAGCATTTCCTTAACGTCTGAATTCAGCTGGACATGAGGATGATCAGATACAGTTCATGACATTTGTTACCATCTTGTGGCTGTCGTATCTGCTGGCTCCGATGCAGTGCTGGCTGCCGTGCCCCTTTTAGAGCTGTTGGTCTCAGCGCTGCTTTCTGTCCCCACAGACACACGGGGAGGTGGAGCGTCGCATCGTGTCTCAGCTGCTGACCCTCATGGACGGGCTGAAGCAGAGGGCACATGTGATCGTGATGGCAGCCACCAACAGACCCAACAGCATCGACCCCGCGCTCCGGCGATTCGGTAACCGCCCCTGCCCTCTCTTCCGTGTATGTCACACACTTCGTGACAGACCATGCTTTAGGGGCCCCATAAGGACTGAGCAAAAAGTCATGCTGAACATGTGTTACATAAACTATTGACTTGTTTCCAGCTCCTTGCTAGAAATTATTTCCCAGGCTTGCAGCCTTTGATGTTGTTTTCTGTGCCATGTTAGGTGAGAATGTGTAGAAATAAAGTAATACTTTGAAGTGGGAAAAGTGTGCTAGCCTCTGTTAGGTGAAGCTATTTCAGGACACAGTTAAGGAGGAAATGCCCAAGGGGGTGTTCATGCATTAGAATGCAGAAGGCAATCTAATGCATGATTTAGGTTTCTTTTATTAATGAACAATACAATAGTTTCTGAGACTCAGAGGTTTTCAAAACATGAATGTCTGGTGTGTGACCAGGTAAAGTCTGTAATAGGAAACCTGTCAAGTGTGCAGGGGGAGCTGGCCTCTTAAATGTGTATTGAGCCGTTTGAAAGCACAGCTGTGGCCGGAGGAAAAATAGAGGCGCACATACCTTAGTGACTATTGCAAGGATGCCCTGTTTTCCTCATATGTTTTACCACTTGGGTAATGCTGTGAAGTTCTAAAAAATTACACCTCTCAGTATTTTTGGACTCTTTTGACAATAGTAGAAATAAACAAAAATGCCTCATCGTATGTTGGTTCAGTGAAGCCTATTTTCCCAAAAGCTCATCTCAGAAAAAGTTACTAAAGAGCAATCCTCCGTGCTGTATAATCCCAAGGTCTTACTGTTAGTCCCGTAGTAGACTCACTTTCCCTAAATGCCTAATGCTTTTCCTCCTTCTCTGATCTGTCTCTTCTACTGTGCTGATAGATTCTGCAGGCAAACCCCAAACTCTGTCATTTTCTGATATTTTATGGAAAATATCTCTTTGTTCAGTCAGAGAAAGGCAGCAACTGCAACTTCTGTAGTGTGCAGAATCAACAACTCAGTGTGTGCTTGTACTCCCCAGGTCGTTTTGACAGAGAGGTAGATATTGGTATCCCCGATGCCACCGGGCGCCTGGAGATCCTGCAGATCCACACAAAAAATATGAAACTGGCTGATGATGTGGATCTGGAACAGGTGAGTAGTGTGCTATTAGGAGAGCTTGTCTGGTTCCCAGTGCTCAGTTTCATAGTAGAAGAATTGTTAATGCTTGATCGTGCAGTGGCTCAATTAGGACAGCATGGAACTGCATGGGTGTGTCATCTGTGGGATTCCTTCTAACCAGTTTACCAGTGAGCAAAAGTCCTCACTCTCTAGTTAGGAATAGCATGGCTAAGTGAAACAAATATTTATCATTCCAACCTGGAAGTGTCTTGCCACTGTCGTCCTGGGTTTGTTTGCTGTGTCATTGCCTTTAAAAGTACAGCAGCCCTGAAAAAACTCACATACAGCTGGGTGAGCATTGTGGTGTCATTGCACCACCTGTAAGCTGGATGGTTCCTGTCATCTCTGTCCTAAATGAAGAACTGCCGTCCTTAGGATTACCTTTCTGCACACCATCTGCATTCCAGATGCAAATTGGATCTAGTAGGCAGTAGAAGGCACAGTGTCTTTGCCTGAGTGTTAGCACCTGTCTTAAATGTGCAGCAAAACCCTGGTGTTGCTCTCCTCCCTTCCCAGTGAGGCACCAGAGCATGTGTTGCCCTTGCTTGTATCCCTGTGAGTCATAAGTGCTCTGCTTTCAGGTGGCAAACGAGACCCATGGCCATGTTGGTGCTGACTTGGCTGCTCTTTGCTCAGAAGCTGCTCTTCAGGCTATCAGAAAGAAGATGGATCTCATAGACCTAGAAGATGAAACCATCGATGCTGAAGTGATGAACTCTCTGGCTGTGACCATGGATGACTTCAGGGTAATGCAGGAGTGGCCCTCATTCTTCTGGTTGCTATTAATTGCTTCTCTGAAGCAAAAGAATGTAACATGTTAGAATTCATATAATACCATTTCTTGTAACAACAGTGGGCTCTGAGCCAGAGCAACCCTTCTGCTCTTCGGGAGACTGTGGTGGAGGTGCCACAGGTGACCTGGGAAGATATTGGTGGCCTAGAAGATGTAAAGAGAGAACTCCAGGAGCTTGTACAGGTAGGGCTTTACAACAGATTTTTTGCTTAGACAGCTTAAAAATATAACAATAAAATCCAGAATATCTTCAGTTTCCTGTTTGGGCTGCAAACAGAGTAAATGCAGAGGCTTTGTGGCATCTACTTGTAATGGACTATAAATACTGTGCTGTTCCATCTTGGTGATCTTGGGGAGGAAGGTGCTGGGAAGCAGCATCAGGTTTTCCTGAGCTGAATCTGCAGTGACATTTTATGTGGGTGTTGTGCAACGTTCAGAACAGCCAAGTTCTGCCTTTTAAGTGGAGACCAGCAGTGAGACCACTGGTGAGAATCATCCTACATGGTAGCTTTATCTGCCAGGCACTGGATGAAGGTGCTCATACAGAGAGCTTCTGAAGGGCTCCCCATCAGACTTAGCACAGGGACAGGTGAGAAGTAGTTGTGAAGCCCTCTACAAAATGGAAAGAACAGGACAAAATGTTACTCCAGTTGTCTGCACTGGCATGGTTTGGGTTTGATACATTCCTGCTTTCAGCTGGCACTGTAGAAACATCCTGTCTGTGAATAAAAGAATCTAAATTTTCAGTCTAACTTTCTGATGTTAAAATCATCACCTGTCTTGTATATGACCTCATTGCTGAGGATAAAGGCTCAAATCAGACACCTTACTGTCTCTGGAGAGCAGAGCAAATAGGTTAGATAATGAGCTGTTCCCTTTTGTTTCTCTAGGGCAGAGTGAAGCTGAGGTTAAGTGTGCTGGAAAGTACTGAACTGGTACTTGGGAAAGTACTGAACTGTACTTAGTTCCTAGATCTAAATAGGTTGTTTTAGGTACCTTTCTAAGCCAATGTCCACTTAAAAACTGCAGTGGCACCTGACAGGATCTTATGTTTAATCCACCAGACATCTCAGGTAGTGCTTCTGTAGAACCAAAACTGACTCAGAGAAATGTGTCCCTTCCAGTGGCAGAGGAGTTGGATTGTATGATCTTTTGAAGGTCCCTTCCCACGCAAACCATTCTGTACTTTCAAAGTAGCATGTTGTGGCTCATTGTGAGAGGTTTTTGTTTGGTTCTCTTTCAGTATCCTGTGGAGCACCCGGACAAGTTCCTCAAATTTGGCATGACCCCATCAAAAGGGGTTCTGTTCTATGGGCCACCTGGTTGTGGTAAGACACTGCTGGCCAAAGCCATTGCCAACGAATGCCAGGCAAACTTCATTTCCATCAAGGGGCCAGAGTTGCTCACCATGTGGTTTGGTGAGTCTGAAGCCAACGTGCGTGAGATCTTTGACAAGGTAAGTGTTCCCCATACTCCCTGTGCTATCTTCGTGGTGAGGTACCCCCAGAACTTTGTCTCCACTGCATCTGTCTTACTGGTTCTTGTTTGTGTCTTCTGTGTTTTCCCCACTTGCACTGAGAGCAGGAGTTCTTTCCCAGTGTTCAGCAATATAGCAGTTGAAACTCTTTTCTCTGACTGCAGTTGGCATCTGTCAGTAGAGGGTGATAAATTCCCCAGTGCCTTTGGCAGAGGGTATGGTTAGGAAGGCACATGTATGCTCCACACCCCGGAAACTTAGATTAACACCTCATTAATTGTCATCATCTACAGATTTTCAGAATATCCTGTGGGTTCTTGTCCTGCAGTATACACAGATTAGAAAGGAGCTCACTGCTGCTCAGTTGTCCCATAGTGTCATCTCCTGTCCCAGAAGGTGTCTGCATGGATTATCCTGTGAATCCTTGCTCTTGTGGTCAGGGATGGCACTGTTAGAAAAAAGTTGGCAGGAATGTGGAGAAAAATTTAGGTGGGAGGGAACCTCAGAGACTGAATAGTTCAGCTGTTTGTCCAGAGCAGGGAGATAACTTCGAAATTTCATCAGCTCAGTGCATTGAGTTCTGGACATGTGTGAAGGGTAGGGAATCCCTGACCTCTCTGGGCCTGTGTGCTGGTGTTAGAGCACTCCCAATGTCAACAATTTTTTTTCCCTTTTTTTCTCGCTGGGATTTTCTCAGCTGCTCACAGGTCTCCAGATCAGGAGGCTCCCAACATCCTCCAGGGTGGGGGCTGGAGAGGTGTGCATGAGTCAGGGCTGCAGCAGGCACCTCCTTGTGCCTGTGATCTTTCCTCCTTTCACTGCACACTGTGAAGAAAGATCCAGTTCCTTCAGCTACCTAACATGCTAGGTAGCTGAAGACAATTGGATTTCTCCCTTCCATTGGATGTATCTCACCTGCTTGAGTGCCTAAATAACCAGTTGACATCTTCAGGTCTTGCAGGGAGAGTTCTAGCTCAGCAAAATGGATCTGTTTTTCACTCTGGGTGTTGGAGTTACGACTTTTCTGCCTGGTTCACGATGTTCCCACTTAAAGGAAATCCAACTTGTTGTTCAGGGATTGTGTGGCAAGGGACTGCTCTGGAGCAGCTCTTCCAAGCTCTCCTTGAAGAGAGCTTCTCCGTGAAGAGCTTCTGGAACTCCTGAGCTGTGTTAATGTTAAGGAGGGTTTAGTGTGAGTCAGTGTGCTCCTTATTGGGAGGTGTTAGCATGGAGAAACAGTGCCCATTGCTTTTTGCAGGCTCGCCAAGCAGCCCCGTGTGTGCTCTTCTTTGATGAGCTGGACTCCATCGCCAAGGCTCGAGGTGGGAATATCGGCGATGGCGGCGGTGCTGCAGATCGTGTCATCAACCAGATCCTGACCGAGATGGACGGCATGTCCACCAAGAAAAATGTCTTCATCATCGGTGCCACCAACAGGCCAGACATCATTGACCCAGCCATCCTGCGCCCCGGCCGCCTGGATCAGCTCATCTACATCCCCCTGCCCGACGAGAAGTCCCGGGTTGCAATCCTTAAGGCCAATCTGAGGAAATCACCAGTTGCAAAGGTGGGATCTGCACCCTGGCTATTTCTGGCTTGGGTTTGCTGTGTGCTGTTCGTATTCCTCACAGGCTGTGGACAGCACAGAGGTCTGGAGGCTTATCTGTGTGGTAGAGTGGGAGAGGAAGCTGGAGGTTAGGTGTGTCAGCAAAGCCAGAAATTGGTCTGCAGGCACAGCAGCTCTTTGTCACTTGATGTGGTTCTGCTCATGTTGCATGATCAGAAAAGCCTGTTTTGGTGAGGTGGAAAAGATCCTTGCACTCTGTGAAAAAAATACATGTAGAACACACAGGTGTGAAATAAGAATTGAAGAGGAGCCGTAGCAGTGAGTTGCTGCTGAACCCTGTCATAGACAAGGGCTGTGTCCCTTACCTGGAAAGAGGCAATAATGCAGCTGAGATTTAATCAAAGGAAGACGGAATGAGAGCCCAAGCCTTTTTATACCAAACTTACCTAATTAGTTTCAAAGGAGGTTGCAGTAATACCCTCTCAACTGAGGGGGAGAAGGAGGAGGTCGGCTTTCTTGGTCTGCTTTTGCCCCATCTCTATTTCCAGTCTGATGGTGTTTTGCTTGACTCCTCGTGCTGAGACCTGAGCAAGTCATATCCTAAATCTGTAAGTGCAGAGGCATTTACAGCCACTCTGTGGATTCTTGGTGGGTGTGAGGAGCATAGCCTACTTTTGTGTGTGGTTAACTTTTCCTGAAAACAAGAATCTTAGCAGCTGATCTTTCCAAAATTGGCCGTAGTTAGGCAGCACCTTGATGCCCTGGGATCTAAAGACACCTCTCTGTCACTTGAGGATGTAAGGTGTAAAGGAAAGGCCCCTCTTCCTTTTTTATTTTTCTCTAGGATGTTGACCTGGATTTCCTGGCTAAGATGACCAACGGCTTCTCAGGGGCTGACCTTACAGAAATTTGCCAGCGTGCCTGCAAACTGGCCATCCGCGAATCCATTGAGAGTGAGATCAGGCGAGAGCGTGAGAGGCAGACCAACCCTTCTGCCATGGTGAGTGGGACACTGAGCTCTCCCTACCCACATGTGTGAGGTGTGATGTGTTCCTCTGTCATCCTCATCAGGGGATGAGTGGGCTCTTGTGCAGAGCGTGGAGCTAGAGCACTTTGTTCTCATCTTGTGGGAGGTTGAGGACCCTCCTGGGATGCCTCATGGTCAGCATTGCTCAGAAGGTGCCTTCTGCAGCCCTGAGTCATGCACACCTCTCCATCCCCTGCCTTGGAGGGTGTTGGGAGCCTCCTGAGCTGGGGGGAAGCTGTGAGCAGCTGTTGGGCCCATGGAGCTTGGGCACACAGCTCACCTGGTCCTTCTGTCCTGGTGCAGGAGGTGGAGGAGGATGATCCAGTTCCCGAGATCCGCAGGGATCACTTTGAGGAGGCCATGCGCTTTGCTCGCCGCTCTGTCAGTGACAACGACATCAGGAAATACGAGATGTTTGCACAGACCCTACAGCAGAGCCGTGGCTTTGGCAGCTTCAGGTACCTGTGGCCTGTGAGGGGTGGGTAGTGTGGCTCAGCACTGGGGCAGCTTTCTGATGGGTTCTGGGCAATGAAGTTCTTTTGCACTACACGTTCCCATTCAACCTCGTGCATAAAGCACCTCTTCACAACGTGGTAGATGCAGGCTGTGCTGCAGGTTGGTTGTAGCTGCTCTGTTGGTACTCCTGAAGTCCCTTTTCTTCCTTTAACTCAAGCGACAGCCAGCAGCCATGAGCCCTTTGACCTTCCCTAAGACTTCATCCCATTCCTTCTTGCCCATCCTAGTTGTCACTGGGGGTTGGCGCCGAGGGAGGGGGTGGTGCTGAGCTGTAAGGAGGCTTTTGAACAGCTTCTCTTCTCTCCTGCCCTGCACTGCTGCATGCAGGTTCCCATCAGGCAACCAGGGCGGCGCCGGTCCGAGCCAAGGCACAGGAGGTGGCAGCGGGGGCAATGTGTACAGCGAAGACAATGACGATGATCTCTACGGTTAACTCGCTGTCCTCCGTGGACCAAACTCCACATCAGGCCACGTTGTACAGGGAAAATCCAATGTTCAGTGGACTCTTGGCTTCTTCATTCCTCAGTCAGAACAGTGTAGCTGCACGTCAGACTTTGTACAGGGGATGTTTTCTGCAAACACAAATCCAGAGCGGTGTTCAGTTGGGAGGCAGACAGTGAATTAACAAGGAGGGGAACTGACTTAATTTCTGAGAAATTTCTGTTCTAGTTTATGTGGCAGAATCAGCAGCTTTAGCAAGGGTACAACGCTAGCCTGTATTAAAGAAAAATAAAACCCCACAAAAATAATAAAAAAAATTAATAAAAATCCCACAAAACTCTAGCAAGGTCCTGGCGGTTCCTTTGTGTGATGCTGGTGGTGTCTAAACCGATGTCTCTGGTGCTGTGTGAGCACTCCCTGCTCTGATGGAGCCCATCTGTGTGTGTGTTCCCCTGCTGTGGACAGGACTGCTCTTCATGCTTAACACCTCTTAGCTCTGTTAATGGAAGAAATGGGTTTGGCAGCATCTCTGCCCTGCTCTGGCTTGGCAGGAAGAGCCTGGCAGCAGGTGCCTGCTGTTGCTTTTCCGAGGCTGGCCATGAGCTCTCAGGTCTCTTGCTGCTGTGGCTCTGCAGCAAAGGACCTCTCCAAGAATCCCCATCTCATCCAGGCAGAAGGGGCACTTTGGGGTGTCTCTGGGGTTGTGGCACAGTGTGACACTAGTGTGGCTGGGGAGAGAGGACCTTCAACACATCCTATGTATCCGTTTCTGATGTTTGTCTTGGATCTCTGGTGGAAAGCTGGCCTTGTGTTGTGACCCAGACACAGTAGCTGGGTTCTGAATGGTTTCTGTCTTCCTTTTCACCTGTTCTGCCTCCCTACCTTGCTGCTTCCTTCAGTTTCCCATGTCTCAACTGCAAAGTGTGCTATGGCTGTACTTGGTTGTTTTATGTCAGGAAAGCCCTGGCTCCTAGGGAGCAGAAACAGGACAAGAGGCTGGATATGTGGCTGAGCCCTCAGCCTGAGGGGAGCAGTGGCAGTACATTGGAGCAAACGAGGCATCAGTGCTTTTGAAGGGAATGTGTTGTATGAATTTATCTGATCATTCAGAATCTATCCACAAAAGCATACGACGGCAGTAGAATGCACAGAGCAGCTCTTAGGGAGTGCAGGAACTGAGGGTTTCTGCAAGGAGCGTAAAACACAGTTTGTGTGGCAGTGTTTCCCTGGGCCTTTGGGGCTGAGCCACGAGGGGGAGGGCAGGAGCTGTGGGACTGGGCTGTGGGGTTTCTGTCCCAACGATTGGCACATCTTGAAGGGCTCCGTCAAGCCATCCATATTGAAGGGGAGAGGATTTAAATGGCAGGGCAGGACTGGGCATGAGAAGGGGCTTGTGTGGAGCCGTGGGGCTAAGCACAAAGAAATAGGGAACGCGTCATTTAAATAGCACAACCTCCTGCGGCGGAGGAGGCGGTGCAGGCCCCCAGGGGCCGGGCTGGCAACTCACCTGTGCTGTCCTATTTGGGAGCTGTCTGCCGGCACCACCGTCCCTGTCCTCACACCACCTCTGCTGGGGGAGTCGCTCCTGCTGGCTCGGGCAGGGACACTTCTGGCAGCAGGGTTGAGGCTGGGAGGGCTGGTGCTTCCCCTGCCTCATTCCATCCTGGTTTTGGGTTAAACATCACCTTTCTGCTCTAGGGTTGATTCTCCTCCCTGAGCTCTGCAGGACCAGAGATACCAGCTTTGCTTTGGCCACAGGGAGCCAGACCCAGGTGCTTTCTGCCACCCAGGAAAGAAGCTGTCCAGGACTCCCCCAGACTGTCTGCAGGGGTCTCTTCGTCCTGCCAGTGTGAGAGCATCACCACTCAGCAAGCTGAGGAGCAGATCCATCCTGACATCTTTGTCTGCCCTGGAGGCTGGGGCAAGGAGGGCATGGGATGGTGGGGTGTGTGCCCTAGCTCCTGGCAGCCCAAATCTTCCCCACTGCCTCTGCTAGTTGCAAATGCTAATTGAATCCAGCAGAGGGGCTGGAAAACCTCTTCCTTTGTTCCCTGCCCTCTGTGGGATATGGCTCCTGGTGAGGGGACAGGACACACAGGATTTCCAAGAGCATCTACCCCTGAGGCTGTGTGAACCTGGTGGGAGGGCTGAAGGTGTTCCCTAGATCAGCACTCACAGCCCCCACCCCGTGAACCTCAGCAGCGCAGGTGAGCAGCTGGTATCAAGGACTGGGTTTGACCCCAGCCCCTTTCAGAATTCCTCCAGCAGACCCCAGTCAGTCACTGCCAGGGCAAGAGCCTTTGTGCAGCACCCTCCTCCCCTGCCCAGATCCTTGCTGGGGCAACTGGGCAGCTCCCAAAGGTGCTGGAGGGAGGAAGATGCTGTTGGCTCAGGCTTGCCCTGGAGGGTGTGGGATTAATGAGGGGGAAGCTTGAGGGCATCCCCTTCCTTTGCTGACATGATCAACACCTCCCTGTGCCCTCCAGGTTCCACCTGTGGCCCCAGAGCCCCTTCACCCCCTATAGCCCCTACAAGCCAGGCCCCAAGTGGACCATTTGACTTGATGGGAGCCACAGTCCAGCCACGCTTGATGCAGGGTGGGAGACCTCTCTCAGGCCACGGTGTTGGGATTAGAGGCTGGTCCCTGATCCAAGAGACTGGGACCCTCCTGCACCACCCCAAAACCCTCTGCACCCAGCAGGTGCTCCAATCAGCAGGGGGCCACAAGTGACTATTCTCGGCAGGTCCCCATCCTGCTCCAGGCAGGCATGGATATGCTGTGGGCATCCCTGCTCCATTGGCATCACTGGCCCCCAGGACATCCCTTCCCCTTGAGCCCCCCAGGCTATGTGCATCCTCTTGCCATGGCTATCCTTGTCCCAAGGGCATTCCTCTTCCATGGGCATCCTCTGCACTATGGATGTACTCTCCCCACTGACATTTCCTGCCCCATGTGTATCGCTTCCCTATGGATGTTCCTACTCCAAGGGCTTCCTCTCCCGCTGAGGTTTGAACCCAGCTGGCAAACCAGTACTACTCAGCTGCTCACTCACACCCCACATGCCACAAGCCCCCCGCTGATACACTGGGCATGGTGTTCTCTGGCATGGAGTATCCCTTTGGGCAGTTTGGGTCAGCTCTCCTGGCCATGCTCCCTCCTGCTTTCTCGTGCAGCTGCTCACTGGCAGAGCATGGGACACCGAAAAGTTCCTTTGTCCCTCCAGAAACATGGACGGTTTCTGCCCTGTGTATCTCCATGATTTTAGGGTGCACTGTGTGGGATGGAGGATAGAGGCAGCATTCTTCTAGTCCTGGTCATTGGATTTGCCATTGCCTTCTTGGTAGAAATGGAATCACAGAACACCCTGAGTTGGAACGGACCCGTTGTGACCATCGAGTCCAACTCGGGCCCTGCACAGGACACCCCTGGGGACACACCATGTGCCTGGGAGCACTGTCCAAACACTTCTTGAACTCTCTCAGGCTAGGTGCTGTAACCACTTCCCTGGGGAGCTGTTCCAGTGCCCATCAACCCCTGTGGGTGAAAAACCTTTTCAACCTAAATCTCCCCTGACACACCTTCATGCTTGCCATAGGATCAGGAATACTACATCCTTTGACTCTGCCTGGGAAACCACCCACTGGAGACTGAGCAGCAAATACTCTGGAAGAATCCTTCATTTGTGATTGTTTTCCTTTGCACTTCCCATACCTGTGTCTCTGTGTCAAGGTAGGTTTTCCTTCCCACGTTCTTGTGTCGTCTCCATATTCTTGCACATAAAACCACCAGGTACTACTATCTTCTTCCTCTTCCTTAAAAGAATGCCTGCTGGTACCAGCCTGGGGGGAATGGAGGACTTCCAAAGATAAAAGGCAGGAAGGAATTATAGATGTGGATGCCCCAACCCTAGGAATGTTCAAGGCCAGGCTGGAGGGAGCTTTGAGCAACCTGGTCTAGTGGAAGGTGTCCCAGTCCATGGCAGGGGGCTTGGAATGAGATGAGCTTTAAGATCCCTTCCAACCCAAACCCTTCTATGACTGATTCTGTGAAAGAAAGGAGATGTAGGAAAATGTTTCCACCATAGTTTGACTATCCAAGGAAAAAGGCCAAAGGTGCAGTTATGAACAGTTCCCAACAGATGGCTCCCAAAATACAGGAGGGAATGGCAGTGCTGAGTGGTTATATCAGATTTGTCTCACAAATGGAGATCCTGTTGTACCGATGAATCCATGGGCCAGGGCCAATTGTGTGAGGTTCAGACAGGCCAAGTGCCCGGTCCTGTCCCTGGTCACAACAACCTCAGGCAGTGCCACAGGGTGGGACAGAGTGGGAGAAAAACTGTGTGGGAAAGGACCTGGGGATGCTGGCCAACAGTGGCAAGTGAACAAGAGTTGCAGTGTGCCCAGGTGGCCAAGAAGGCCAAGGACATCCTGAATGTGTCAGCAATGGTGTGGCCCAGGGCCAGGGCAGTGTCCATCCCCTTGTGCTGGACACTGGTGAGGCCACACTCCAAGTGTTGTGTCCAGTTCTAGGCCCCTCACAAAAAGAAAGACACTGAGGTGCTGAAGTGAGTCCAGAGAAGGGCTGTGTAGCTGGGGAACGGGTCTGGAGCACAAGTCCTGTGAGGAGCAGCTGAGGGAGCTGGGGGCATTTATCCCAGAGAAAAACAGGCTCAGGGGAGACCTGGTCGCTCTCTACAGTGACCTGAAAGGAGGGTGTAGTCAGTCTCTTCTCCCCGCTAGCAAGCAACAGGATAAGAGGAAATGGACTCAAGCTGTGCCAGTAGAGATTTAAGTTGGATATTAGGATAAATTTCTTCATGGAAGGTGTTGTCAAGCATTGAAGCAGGCTGCCATGGCCTATGGTGCACCCCTGTGGGTATTTAAAAGGTGTGTATCATCAAATCACAGAATTAGGTTGGAAAAGACCTCTAAGGTAATTGAGTCCAACAATTAACCCAGCACTGGCAAGTCCACCACTAGAACATGTTCCTAAGCACAAGATCTGTACATCTTCTTGCAAAATTTCAGGAATGGTGTACATGTGGCACGTAGAGACACCTTTAAGCCACTACTGTAAAGAACTCACCCAGGCCCTGTGGAAGATCAATGTCACTACAGGGGACACACACCAAGCAAGGTGCTCCTGCAAGCACATACACAAGAACTTTGAGCGCAAACAAAACAACTTTGTGACCAGAATCTATTAAACTAATACAGCAAATGCTTATAACAAACTCGGTCTACCAGGTTCTGCTCAGATCTACTTTTACTCCATCCTCTGGGCCCATGTTGGGTACTGGAAAGGACTGTGGAGGTTTCAGTAAGTGCCATGCAGCCACTCACTCATTGTCCCCACTTTGTACACTGGACATGGTGTTCTATGGCATGGAGTATCCCTTTGGCCAGTTTGGGTCAGCTCTCCTGGCCATGCTCCCTCCTGCTTTCTCATGCAGCTGCTCACTGGCAGAGCATGGGAAACTGAACAGTGCTTGAGTTAGGGTAAGCACTGCTGAGCAACAACTGAAACAGTGTGTTACCAACATTTTTCTCATACTGAATCCAAATCACAGTACTAGAGAAAAAATGAACTCTATCCCAGTTGAAACCACCACTTGTTCCACACCATTTATGTCATGCCAAGTCCCCTGTACCCCAATACACCATCACCCTTCCTGTCTGCTGTTATCAGTCTTTTGATCCCTTCCACTGCCTAAAGAGAGCCTATAAAGAAGGATGGGGTGAGTCTTGTCTTGTCTTTTTGACAAGACCATGTAGTGACATGACAAAGAGTAATGGCTTCAAAGTGAAAGGGGCGGGGGGGTTGGATTGGATATCAGGAAGAAATTTTTACTGTCAGGGTATAGAGCACTGGAACATGTCGCCCAGAAAATCTGTGGATGCCCCATCACTGGAAGTGTCCAAGGCCAGGTTTGATGAGCAACCTGGTCTAGTGGAAAGTGACCCTGCCCATGGCAGGGCGTTGGAATGAGGTGAGTTTTAAGGTCTCTTCCAATCCAAATCATTCTTTGATTCTTGTGATAACATCATTCCCCCTGACTATGGACCAGCCCTATAAAAGTCCCTTGAGGTGGTTTAGTCCATGACCTTGGACCTCATCTGTCCTAGGAGTCTTCCAGGGCAGGAAAGATGGTGTGTGGTGGTGTCACATGTAGAAACCAGTTCTGATTCCATTACTGCTGTGCTTGGCTGGTTTCACCAAAGCTCATTCCTCATTAACATGGCAATCAAAGGAGAGCTGGGTTCAGATCCCCAAATTTAGAGAGGCAAGGTGCTCAGTGATGGTGATGGTCATATAATGGCCATGGAAACTATATGCAGTGCTATGTAGCAATTAACATCATCCAGTTTAATTTATTGACTATTCTCCCCCAAAATCAAACTCTCTTGAGCCACACAGTGGACTTGAGAGATGGGCACAAGGCCCATGGGTTTTGCTCTCATCTCCTGTCCCTGTGCACTGCTCCAGATGGGAGCACTGTGCAAACATTGCCTGGCAGGACTTTCCATGGGTGCCAGTAACGCCTCTGGCACTCACCCTGCCCCAGGGCCCTTCTGAGAAGAGTCGGGCACTGCCCTCTCCAGCCTCCCCCTGCAGCCTTTCACTGACCATCCCACTGCCCATGTTAGCCACATCCCAGAGCCCTGAGGGGACAGAGCCCCTCACCACCACCTTAGCAATGTGGTCAGCACAACTGAGGCCATGCATGACAGGAGCAGCTATTCTGTGACCAACTAGGTTGTGTATTCATTCCTCTTCCCTTGTTATCAGGCCCTGAAGGTCCTGTGCACCAAGTCCCAAAACAAATACATTTCTTCTTCCTCTCCTTGCCAGCCTCAAGGGCACCTGGGCAGGGTGGTGGTGGCAATGACCCTGGCACAGAGCCATCTCCCTGCTGTCTGCTGGAGCCCAGCCTGGCACCTCCCATCACAACACACCTGGAGAAAGTGTATTTTTCAAAATACTTCTTTATTTCTCTCAATACTGACATTACAAAAAAAAAAAAAAAAAAAAAAGAAATTACAAAAAACCCCACTATAAAACATTCAGGTCTCGTTGAAACCGAGAAAAACAAATCAGCTTGCATCTGCGTGCTGGCCTGTCTTCTCGCTCATGGTGTCCATCACGTTTCTCCACATTGAACTCCACAGGGACCAGTGGAGGGAACCGGTGGCCTCCCTTTGCTGGCCAAAGCAGGTGATTGATTCAGCAGCGCCTCACAGGTCTCCTCACCCCACAGGGTAATACTGTACAGCTGTACCCCCAGCCCCACGGACACCCCAGCACAGACACCCCACCCCAAGGGACCCCCTGCTTCAAGTCAGTAAATTTTTTTTTTAAGGAATTAAAAACAAACCCCGAAAAAACAGACTCCCAGGGCAGGGGCAAATATTTTGGCAGGGGTTTTCTTGGCAGTGCTGCTGTGAAAGAGAAGCTGTAAAAAGCCAGGTTGAATGTGCCTCCTGCTCCACAGCAGCCCTTTCCTGGGGAAAAAATGGCATGAGGCAGAGTGGGCTGAGAAAGGTAAGAAATATAAAAATTCTCCTGATGGAAATCCAAAGGTTTTAAAAAATACAGTATTTGAAAATGGAGCCACTAAACAGACTGCCTCATGCACCTCCCAGCTCCACCCTGATGTCCAGAAACACCTCCTGAATGAATTGTCCCTGTAGAAAAATATATACACACGCCTCTCTCTTATTAGAATCCCTAATTTGACCTGAAACACTAGTGAAACCCACAGCTCTGCTCACGCTTGGCTCTGCTCTTGCACCCAGATTAGTGCTACACGCACACACAACCCCGCTCGGGGGTTTGCTGTTCGTGTGGCTGAATCATCCCCCTTTCAAAAAAAGCCTGGGTGCGTCAGGCCAGTATCCCCAATACAGGCAGAGAAAAACCCTTACAAAGTTTATCTAATGAGCTCTATATATATGTATTTAAAAAATAAAAGCAGCAATGCAAACTCAACACATCTGAAAAAAGAAAGCTCCACCCTGGGCTTTCCCCCCTCCTCCTGCTGGCTGGGGCCCTGTGGGCAGCAGGTGCAGGCAAGTGCTGCCCACGGGCACTGGGGACATCCCTGGGCAGGGGCAGGAGGCTGGATGGACCATCCCCACGTGCTCCGTTGTTCGGCACAGCCGAGGCTCGGTGTAGGCTTGGCACAGGAGAGCGGACCACGATTGGACTTGGTACCGTGGCCCCAGGTGAGAAACTGTCCGGCTACCGGGGGGGCCACCGCGGGCAGGAGTGATCGGCACCGCGGTACAGCCAGGACCCCAAACAGCAGCAAGTATCAAAGAGGGGAAGAGAAAAACCAGCAGCGGGGATGCCAGATCCTGCGGAGTCCTATTTACACGGCGCCGGACCCCGACAAGTCCAGCTTCTTGTGGGAAGAGTGGCCTGAAAAGCAGGTGACATAAAAAACCCACAACACGACGCGCCTCCCCGGGCAAAGGGCCCACGGCTCTCGCTTGTGCAAGGCAAAAAAAATGGACCTCTGGGGAGAAAGAAAAGGTTTGGCAGCTGGGAGAGCTGTGGCAGACAGGAGTCTCCCTGTTGTTGGAGTAAAAAACCAGCCAAAGATCGATAGGGGGTGAGTCGGATGGGGTTTTTTGGGGGAGAAAAGTAGTGTGAGGGGTTGGTTTTTTTGTTGGGTTTTTTTTTTTTTTTTTTTTTTTTTTGCATTTAAAAGTGCTGTGGCACCGTGGCTCTGTGCAGGCCAGGTGCTGTGGCACATGCGTTTGGAGTATTGCTGCTTTGGAGGAGAGTCCCTGGGCTCTAGGAGCATGGGAGGTGCTGCTTGAGGATCTGTCTTGTCTGGGGAGCTATTCTGTCCGGGAAGCGGATTTTGAACTCCACGATCAAGTCTCCTCGCTGGCTGGGGGCCTTGGGGAAGGGCAGCCCCTCCCCACGTAGTCTCTTCACTGTCCCTGGCTTGATGATGTCGTTGCAGGGAAGCGGGATCACCCGTCCATCGATGGTGGGAATGTTCACGGTGCAGCCGCACAAGGCCTGAGGGAAGAACAGGAAACAGCCCATCAGATGGGGTTGCCGCCCCAAGGCAGCCCGACAGCCACACCCTGTCCTCTCACTGGCTGCTCCCCTGGTTGAATTGCCCAGCTCCATTTGGATGCTGCCCAAGAGCATTGGGTGATGTTCACCAGTGCAAGCACAGCTCTCTGCTGGCACCAGCCTGGTCCAACCACTGTGAACTGGGCTGCAGGAGCCATGCAGGAGAGGGGTGCCCCAGGAGAGGGGTGCCCCAGCCCTCATGAGGGTAAGGACCCCGGTCCCCACCTCCTGGGCTGCCCAGAAGGCACCACCACCAAGCACCCAGCTACCCACAGCAACAGCACAGGCTAAATTTAGCCCCTTTCCAGCCTCGTCGCCCAGCCTCGGGCAGCCGAAAATCCAGCTGAGATCATGGGATGCTGCCACAGCCCATCAGCTGTCACCCTCCAGAGCACGGAAGCTCTGCCCGGTGCTGGGGTTATCTATAGCACAGCCCATGTCCCATGTCCCATCCCCGTCACCGACAGCCCCCACATGGTTACACCAGCATGCAACAGTGGTGCGGCTGTGGCACTGAGCTTCCCTGGGAGCTGGGGTGCTGGAGGGGCTGGTTCCTGTCTCCTATCCCACTGCACAGCCAGGAGCCAGTGTGGGGGTGCCACCTCGCTGTACCCCAGCCCCTGGCAGCAGCCGCACACCGGCCTGCATTGGCGAGCCACGTGATGCGGGAATGCAGCAAGAAAATCCTTGTGTCCTTAAATAACTCAGACAGCTCTGTCGTACATGTGGGCAGGATCGTCTCCAGGCTTTCGGCAAGGGCTGAACGGGAGGACTGCGGAACGATGCTTCTGGAAGGGGGTGGGGGCGGGGGGGCTGCTGAGCTATAGCCTCGATCTTCCACGTGGGGGCTGGCACAGGTTTGCCCTTCTGAACTGGGTCCTGGGGGTCCCAGCCCTCCCAAAACACCCCTGCAAGGGGAGTGGAGAAAGATGCAATTGCTGTTTCTGGGGTAAGTGCGGGAATGTTCTGCATTCCCCTCCCCAGTCAAAGCCTCTAAAGGCAGAGCAGCAACAGGCACCAGGAGAAATATCTCATGCTGGCCACTGGCTCTGAGATGATGGATGGGGCTTCTGCAGTGCAACCAAGGCTTTGGACCAGAGGGTTTGCAGTGGGATCTGTGCCAGAGCTGGTTCGGGATCTCTGCTGAGTGGAGAACAGGGGAGACGGTCCTGTCTCCTTTGCATGGCTCATTGGCACAGGACTCCTCCTGGAGAGGGCGTCCTCCAGGGATGAAGCCTTCAGCCTGCAGCAGGATGCCATCACCAGCTCTGTGTGAACAGCAGGTGCTTGGCTGATCTCCAGCAGGTTGGAGGGAAAACAAAGGACAATGTCCCCACATCAAGGAGTCTGTGCTGTGCATTCAGGCAAGGATGCCACAGCCCTCCTGCTCACTGGTGCCCCGTGCAGTGTGCTGTGGCTGCATGTACATGCGCCAAGAAAAGACACCTCCAGCCACAAAAACAGAAAGGAGAACAAGAACTCCCTGTGGGAACACGTGGATAGGGAAAGCAGGCAGAGATGTGAGCAGAAGCGGGTGGTAACAGCGAAGGCAGACAGGATCTTAATGTTTCCTTCCCAGAGCCAAGACGCAAGAATCCGAGGCGATCGCTCCTCCGCCGTATGTCCCTGTTTTTTCTTCTTGCTCAACTTTGCTGGCATTTGGGAAAACGGTTGCTGAAGTAACACCAGTAACCACAGGAGCTACCCCGCATCCTAGAAAGAGGCTTGGTTTATCCCTGGGGATGAAATCACCCTGGGTTTGAGCACTGTGCTGTCTGAGCAGAGCTTTATCTAGGTCACCATTGGGTCCTCCTCCGCTCACAGCGAAGCCACGGGGGAGGGCATTGCCATCGGCCGCGTCCCAGCCGGGATGAGCCGGGGTGTGGATGCTTTGAGGAAGGTGAGGCCAGGTAAAGGATGCAAAGTGGGATGGTGCCGAGGGCAGGCATTAGGCAGCAGCCAGGAGGGCACGACGCCCTGCCAGCAGCGCTGCCTCCCGGCAGGCAGAGGCAGCTGCTGATGGAGCTGTGTCTCTCCTCCCTCCCGCGGCTCCCTGCTGTGGCACACGCTTCTGATTTTGGGAAGGAAGACACGAATCCCTGGAAAAGCATTCCTACATCTGTGATTCTGCAGCAGACAGGTGGCAAAAAGCCTCCACTGCCCCAACCAGGCACCCAGCAGGACTGGGAGGGTCCTCCAGCACCCATCACCTGCCAGCTTTCCTGATGGCACTATGTTCTCTCACGGCAGTGTCAGAGACTAAAACTTAGGCTAGAAAAGGCAGCCTTGCAAGGCAGAAGGTGCATGGAAAGACTCAAGGCTAAAGCCAGAGGCTGAGGAGATGGAGAACTTGTGCTCTCTCACATACTGAGGTGATAGCATACAGAATTGGAGAGCTCTCAGCATCTGCTCGTGCTCCAGAGCACTTAAGGAACTTCTTTTCCTGGAAGACAAACGCAGCAGATCACACTGCCCTGGCAAGCAGCAGGCTGGGGATGACAGCCAGAACAGCAGCTCCATGAGCATGCCCAGCATGTTGGGTTTGTGCTGGGGGAGGTCACAGACCAGAAATTCCAGCTGAAAGAGATGAAGAATTTGCCTGGACCGTCAATTTTCTGCTTTGTGTCTGTATTGTGCAAATCCACTGCCAGCATGCGGGCCTTGCTCATGGAGCTCACAGGTGTCCAACACTTCTGGTGCAACAGTTTGTGAAACCTGTTTCTCCAGTTACTGCTGAAAAGTCAACTCCAGGCAAGAGTCCCTCCAGCGTGATCAGTACACAAACTTGGGCTAACGTGGTCTGGGCATTAGCACAGCCAGGTCAGGGTTAACTTCACAGATAGGAGGAATGAACAGAAGGAAATATCTGAAATACGGCATGCACACCTCCATAAATAAGGCAGTCTCTCCTGAGTATTTCTGGATCAGCCAGGAGAACCAGCTACTGCAGGAACAAACCTCTGTACTTTGCACTGTGAGGGAAACTCTGCTCCTGAGTCTGCAAGTTAAGTGGAGCTGAGTTTGCTTCGGGAGCACCCAGCTCTGCCTGGCCTGTGTGCTTTTTGCCCCCAGTACACCCGGTCACAGCCCGAGCCAGGGTGCAGTGCCATCGCAGAGCTCTCCTGACTTCCTGGCACACTTCACAAGATCACGTTTTCCTGCCTCAGGTCTGGCCCATTGAGCTTATTTCTGTTAAATGCATATGAGAACATAAATCTGCCTTCAGGAAGGAAAAAAAAAAATCAGCTCATTAAGAAGACAGACAGCGTCTACCGTCTGAAAGGAACAGCAAATGGCAGCTGCCAAAAATGTCAATGTTAAATGCAGCTGCCAGCTGGGGTTTATTAAAAGGTAGTTTTACAGCAGCAGTAGCGAACAGCACATCTTGTACTGAGGTAATCTCCCCTTTCCTCTCCCACCTTCGTGCAGATTGCAGGATGATCTGATGCATCCACCCAGCCCTACCATGACCTCCAGGACTGGCAGCCTGGAAGTGTTGAGTTCTACTCATTGCCTGGGTATTTGTCTGGTTGCTTATCTAGGAGAGCCAGAATCAAAGAAAACAGCTAGAGCACTGCTCAGGGAGGGCAAGGGATCACTTTTCTCCATGTGATCCTGCTCTCTGCCCGTGGGAAGAGGCACCTGGAGCAACCCTAGGCAGTAACTAAACCACAGTGGGTTCAGCTACAAGAAAAGCAGGAAATCAGACTGATGCCACCCAAGTGGGTTTTCCCTTGTTCCTACAGAGGATGTGGCCTTCGTTCCACATGTGAATACCCTATGCTAAAATAGAAAAACAAGACACATGGAGAAGGGAGAAAATGGATAAATACCACCTGAATTGGCACAAGAAGTGAGGTGTGTTCAGCAGGGACCACAGCATTGGTGTCCCACAGCTGGCATGGAAGTCAAAGCACCTCCAAAGTCAAGACCAAGCTGGCCTCTGCAGCTCCTTTCTTGTGACCTACCTGGTCTTTCCTATCCAGAGCAGAAGGACTGACCCCCATCTTAGCCCCAAATGCCGTGAATCAGTGTCACTTCACATCCCATGGGATTTACCACCCGTACCCACCTCTTTAAGACTGATGTTTGCCGTGTAGATCACGTTTGTCCCGTCCCTCTTGAAGTGCGAGTGAGGCTTGTCCTTGAGGATGAAGACGATGTCTGCAGGGATGTTGTCTGGAGTGGCATCCCCTTCTTTGGGGAAGGTGATTTTGGTTCCCTCCTTCCAACCCCTTTTGATGACAATGTTTAGGATCTTGTCCTCAGTCCGCATGGTCCGGCCATCAGCGTTGAGCCTTCTGCGAGTGATCTTCATCCTTTTGGTGGATCCGTGGTAGATCTCTTCCAGGGACACCTTGAGCTCGTGGATGACAGGTGGGTCTTGGACCTTCCTCCGCGTGTGCAGGGACTCCTGGTGCCGCCGGTGAACCCCATTAATGCCGTTGAAGCCAAACCGGCCGAAGGCACTGAAAGGGTCGTCATCATCATCCATATCCATGTCTTCCTGGTCAAAGCCATTGAACATCCGGGAGCGGCTGCTGGCGAAGAAGATGTCAAAAGGGTTGGAGCCTCCGAAGAAGGATGCAAAGGTGGCGTGGGGGTCTCCGTGGAAGGTGTAGTGGAAGGTGTTCCCTGAGCCACCTGAAGAGCCACCTCCAGTTTTGAGACCTGGAAGAAAGGGGGGAAGAGGAGACATGAACGCTCCCTGTAGGGGAATGCTCTGCAAGGACTGCACTGCCCAGGTGGGAGAATGGCCTCTACCACCTCCAGGCAGTTCTTCCACCCTCTCCTGAGTGTGCACATCACTGCTTCAGCCCAACCACCATGAAGGCACCATCTCCACCCATGACCCACAGTCCTACCCCTACACCCTGCAAGTTCAGAATCCATTCAGGTTTTGCTCCCTCTATCCCTACTGAACCACCTCTGATTCTCTCTACCCAATTCACCTAATTTTAATATAAAACATACCCTGATCAGCCCACCTCCATTTTTCCCTATGAGCAGGCTCCTTCCTGCCCCAATAGCCTTGTCTCTGAGACTGGATATTATGAAAAATTTCTTCACAGAAAAGCTGGTCAGGCATTGGAACAGGCTACCCAGGGAAGTGATGGAGTCACCATTCTTGGAAGTGTTCAAAAGGTTTGTGGATGTGGCACTTAAGAACATGGGTTAGTGGTGAACATGGCAGTGCTTCCTTAAATTATCTTAGTGATCTCCTCCAACCTCAATGATTCTATGGGCAGGTGGAGGTGAGCAGACCTTCAGGTCGGCATGCAGCTCCCTGCACACTGGCTGTATAAAACACCAGGTAAGCTCCAGGTTTGGATCATTTGGCAACCTTTCCCATGGGCAACTCTCCTGCCAGGTCCCAGGCTGAGCCTGACATCACTGCAACTCATCCCAGGTCCCAAGGAGTCAAGACACATGACAAGTGCCCTGCAAAGAGGTCACACATGCTCTGCAAGGCTATTTTTGACCAGGAGGGCTGGGAAGGGTTAAGCCAAGCCTAGCTCAGGGACTATTTTCAGGGCACACCAGTGACAGTGAAGGACTATTTCTGACAGGCTGTCCTTTGTCCCAACCCCCCACACCTCTTCCACAGCAGGACAGCAAGTTTGGGGGTCTCTTCTGAGAGCTGAAGTCAGTATTCTGGGTGGGTTGAAGGGGCTTTCCTGCTTCACCTTGCCTACACAGCATGTGGGACCCTGAAGCTTCTCAAAATGCTGATCTTCACTGCCCCAAAAAAATGGGGAACAAAAGGTATGGGTAAGGTCACGGAACATGAGAGGTTCAAGACTGGTGGGACATGGGGGAAGATGGTCTTTAACTTGATGGGGCAGTGAGGGAGCTCTTATCCTCTTCTCTAATTCACTCTTACTTTAGATGCATGCAGGAGATGGAGATTTTGCCAAGTCCCCAGTGAGCCCCACTCCTAATAGATTGCACAGCCAGGAGGTTTCACCTTTAATCCCATGACGCCAGGCTGAGCAGGGTCCAATTTCATTGAGGCCTCCTGGGAAAAGCTGGTTTCCCACTTGAGAGAGTCTCTTCTCATTTTACAGGGCAGCAAATCGCTGTGCTCAGTGCATCCATCATATCCCTGACATAACTAACAGGTCAACAATTAACCCACTGCTGCCTTAATCCTGCCAGCGGCTTTTGAGGGGATGCACCTGCCCGAGAGAGAAGCTGCCTCTTCCACCCAGCAGCCTGCTCCTGCCAGAACTCCTGCTCTTTTAAGCACCCAAGTCCTGGGCTGATTAATGCAGATGCTATTCGGCACTCTCCTCGAATGGGGTTGCACTCTTCCATCATCGACTAATAAGGCCGCCTGTGTTGGAGCGGCTCTCCTCCTCCTCCTCCTCCATGCCAACCACCAGACAACAGCAGCCGCTTGGTTTCAAAACAAGGGCCTATTACTTAAATTGGGAAAAGCTTTGAATCCTGTAGGTCAGCCTGTACCAGGGAGGACAGTGGGACCAGTGCCCAAGTGCAGGGGGAATCTGGGTAGAAGCAGTACATCTCTGCTGCATTATTTAGGACATTTAAAGAACTGCTAATGAGTTAACCCAGGTATGACCCAGGAGGTGAGCTCCTTCCATTTCTCAGCTGGCGCCCACGGTTTTGGGGCAGAGAGAAGGGGGAGCCCAGCCACCCCAGGAAGTAAGGTGACAAACTGCTGGAAAAGTGAAGCAGCCTGGGAAGAAGCAGGATGAGAGGTAGTTTCTGTCACCTGTGGAGCCTTCACTCTCTCCAATTCTTTGGCAACCAGTCCCATTTCAGGAATAGGCATGAAACAGTGAAACATCTCTCTACGAAAACCCTCCCTCACCTCTAAAACTGATTTGGACCCCACATCCCTGCCTCCCAGTGGGCAGTGCCTATCCCCTTACCTTCCTCCCCATACTGGTCGTACACGGCTCGTTTCTTGGGGTCACTCAGGACGTCATAAGCCTCTGCAATCTCCTTGAACTTCTCCTCAGCACTGGGGTCTTTATTCTTATCAGGGTGATATTTCAGGGCCATTTTCCGATAGGCTTTCTTGATTTCATCTTCGTTGGCGCCACTCTGGATGCCCAAAATCTTGTAATAGTCCTTCCCCATGACGGCGACACTGCCGGGAGCCGAGTACTTATTCCTGAAAGGAGAAAGACAGCTCTTCGTAAGGTGAATATCAGACAGGGGCAGTCAGGGACAGGACTGGTACACACTTATCGCGGAGCCGATGCTCCCTGTGTCCCACGGGCCAGCAGCACCAGAGCCGGCTCAAGTCCACGCTTCCCAACAGAGGTCAGAGCCCCGGCACCAGAATGTATCCCAGCTCTGGTTTTATCCCGCTGAGCCCCACGGCTGGGATGGACAGACTCATCTCTGAGGCTGACAGGGAGACAGAGCTCAAGTCAGGGCACGGTGCTATTATAGGGGCCACGCCACTGCTAACGTCAGGCCAGGACCATGTCCCTGTCCGTCCGCCCCCCCGGCTGAGTCAGGAGGGCTGAGCTATGTCCAAATGTAGTTGCCAGCCTGTGTCCTCCCCCTTGCTTCGTTCTCTCCCAGCTGGGGACCTGAGACCCAAGTCAGGGTGATGACAGCAGGTTTTGGAGGCTGAAGCAGTGGCAGGGACCATGCTGTGGCTTCACCTTAAAGGAACTTCAAACATTTTGTTCCTGAAAGCAATTGGCATTCAGCTGGAGATAAGTGCCTCCGGCTGTCAGAGCCGTAATTTGTATTTAGCGGAGAGAGAACAGAGCCGTTAGACAGAAACATCTTGTGATGGTGGGAGGGCTTTTTTCTTTTTCTGTTTTAAAAAAAAACCCAACACTTTCTAGCCTGACTTGCACTCCCCGAGAGCCTCCAACTGGATCTTGCAGTAAGCCAGGAACTCAGGGCTCACTCGCTCCATCGCGCGGGGGCTGAGGCCGTGCCCATGCCTATACTAAGGCATGGAAAACCTGGTGGCCGTAATTCATCCCTCAGTCACCACTGGAGTCGCAGCCGTGCAGGGAGCAGCCGGGGGAAATGGCAGGGCTGCTCCTCCAGGCAAAAGCTAACAAGTCCCTTGCCTCTCCACAGATGTTTCCCACTGCTGTTTCCCTTGACTTTTGGTTATCTGACAGTTTGCCACCCCAAACCTCAGGGTCTGGCCTGGCCCCTCTCACTCAGTGCCGACCCTCCTTCTCCCAGGTGCTACCCTAGAAGATCTGCACCCCCACTGCTCACATTCTGCTCCCTGTTACAGTCCAGGTTTCACCCCATCCTTGCTCCAAACACACCTGAGCCGCCTCAACACACTGTGCCCCTCCAGCAGATGGATTTTGGGATGGGGTGTGAGCCTTGGTTCTCTTCCCCACCATCATACAAGCTACCAGATGTTGTTCCCATCTTTACTCTATCCATGAGCTCCCACTGGAGGTCACAAAGGGACCCCCCAACCATCACAGCTCAATCCAGGCTGGCTATGCTCCCACAGAATCCATGCCTGGGTGCTACTCTAAGCATCTGGCAGCCACACTAAGCATCCAACACTTGCCTTGGGCCATGCCTTAGGCAATGATCACCTGCAGTAGCTTGGAAATTGGTCCCACATTTGACCACCTCCATACAAACCACCGACTTCTGCTCTTTTTTGCTACAGCCAAGGAGGAGAAGCTTTGCTGTAGATGGGGAGGGGGTCTAAGGCACCCCTGAAGGACACAGTGAGGGGAGATGGGGGCATCTGCAAACACTGTACAGCAGCTCAGGCGGCACAGAAGAGGTGGGAGGAAGTCCCTGGGGACATGAAGAGCATCTGACAGCGTCTCCTGTGGCAGTTCTCAGATGCCAGCACATTTCTATACCAGCTCCTGCATGCAGAGATGCCAGCAGCACCCAGCCCACACAGGTGCTGGGGGGATGCTCTGCCCCCAGCCCACATCCACCTCCCCATTTACCCTCCCTAAGTGGTGGGGGGCTGCAGGACACCCTGGGGTGAGCAACAGGCAGGAGAACCAACAGCTATCCTGTCCATTCTCCCCCCCCTCCAAGGGTCACTCCAATACCCCACTTCCCTGTAGCTACAGCTTGTGCCTGCCATGTTTTGGTTTCGGGAAATTCTTTTCCCACAGGCACCTGTTGTAAACAGGAGCATGTTATTATAAACTATCTTGTTTTTCTCCATTCTTTCCCAGAGGAGGGATTTCGCTTGATGGCCCTTTGGGGTGACCAATGGGCCAAAGGATCCCACCTCTTAGGTGGGCTCATTGTAAAAAAGTATATAAGGCAGGTTTGAAAAATAAAGTAGACTTCGAGTCTCACAGCCTTCTGAAAACCAGAGTCCGTGTCCTCATTTCGTGTCCCACAGCGACACTTCCCCACATCAGCCTCCAGTGGAGGGCAGGGGCTCCCTGAGACTAGTACTGGGACAAAAATTTGGCCCTGTCTGGATGTTGCCAAACCTCCCAGAGTAAGAGCAAACCAAGCAGTGCTAAAGACAACCCCACTGCTACCTAGCTCCAGAAACACTGAGCTCATAAACCTTCAACTGTCACTGCCCAGGGGCCACAGTGTCTGGCTGTGACCCCACACAGCCCAACCTGACAGCACCACTGGGACACTCTCACCTGGCCAAAACCCCACAGCGCTTCCCATGAAAACACATCCTGTCCTGGCAAAATGCTGTTGCCACCCACAAGATCTCTGGTCTTGCCCACCGAGAGGTCTTTGGCCAGGGTGGGGATGACTGATGAGGATCTCTGATCTAACCAAGAACCCCTTTGTCTGGCAGGGCATGGGGAAGGGAATTTCTGTACCAAAATGCATCCCGGTGCCGCAGTTTACCGTGCCAGAGAGGACCAGGTGCCGGCGGGTGACCCGGTGGGTTAAGGCACACTCCAAGGCTCGGCTCACATGCACAATGGTGGTAAAACACGACTCTGTCCCCGCAGAGCCTCCTTCCCTCCCACCTCTCTGGGATCAGCTGCGCCTTGCCACCGATCCTCTCCCCCTTCTGCTCAGTCATCCTCTCCTGACTTCCCATTTAACCCCCTCGAGAGCAGTGGGGGGTTTCAGGCAGGCAAAGGCATTCCTGCATTGCCCTTGCAAATCCGATGCCTCCAGATAAGCCACGGCCACCCTGCCTTGGTGAAAACCACAGGCATTCCCCTGCCCTGTTGAGCCAGCCCAGCCTCCATCCTCCTCTTGCAACCACACCAAAAGAAAAAAAAAAAAAAAATTAAATAAAGAATAAATCTTTGTTCCAGCCCCGCACATGACATCAGCCCGAGCAACCGCTGGGTGAGCGCGCCAGCTGAATAGCGATCGTTTGACATAATCCCTCCGCTCGGCAGTCATCTAAGGGAACAAACCCACCCTGGCAACGGCACAAGTGTTTTTTTGTTCCATCTCGGGGTGCAAGGTCACCGCGGGATGCCAGGGACAGGCGCTGATGGTTTAACGAGGACACAAGGTCGAGAGGCGGAAACCCACTTACCGAAACTTTACGAACACATTCATAGTCCAAGCTGTCATTTTTAAAGGCTCTAGTTTTATTTTAAACATCGCGGCTGTCCGCAGGCGGCGGCAGGTGCTGTGCGCCCGGCCGGGAGGCACTGGAGGGCGGGAGGAGGGTGGCGGGGCGGAAGGTGCTGGCTCGTGCCGGGGATGCCGCCGCCGCCAAGGGATGCTCTGCTGGCGAGTCCCCCCCTCCACCTCCTCCGGCACACCCAAAGGGCAGCTCTTCGCCAGCCCGGCAGCCGTGGTTGGCTCTGACCTCGCTCCCAGGATGGCTCCGAAAGGGCTCCTCCGGTCGACGCGGTGCCGCCGGGGAACTGCCGTCCTTTGTGTGCTTCCCAGCCGCGCACGGAGAGACCCTTCAATGGAGTCACTCGCCGCGCCGTAATTTTCCTTTTAATTGGTTTCTTGACGCTTTCTTGTTAAACCGACAGATTAAGACACTTCTGCTTAATCCGTCAGCTCCGGCACTCCTCCTCTCCGCTGCCGCAAGGCACCGAGCCGCCTGGTACCGTCACGTCCCCCACGCAGCCCCCTCCAAGGAGTGCAGGGAGCTCAGCCAGGAGCCCCCCGGTGTCCCCAGAAACGACTCTGCTGACGCCCAGGGCTGAGCACCCGCCAGGCGAATCGGGTAGGGAGAAAAGTAGGGCGGCGTTGGATATGGAAAAAAGTCACGTTAACCAATGTGCACCTCCCCAGCTTTTCCCG
This sequence comes from Phylloscopus whistleri, assembly GCA_017589585.1. Taxonomy (NCBI): domain Eukaryota; kingdom Metazoa; phylum Chordata; class Aves; order Passeriformes; family Phylloscopidae; genus Phylloscopus; species Phylloscopus whistleri. The sequence goes on from JADMLD010000713.1 coordinate 590,593, forward strand.
TTCGGATGCATGGGGGTCCCTGTGTCCCCCTCACCGGACGCCGGCACCGGTCCCCCGGCAGAAGGGATCTGAGTGCTGCACACCCGCCCCGCGTCCGGGGCTCCCCGTGGCGGCAGGGCAGCGGGACGGGGACGGTGCGTCCCCCGAGCCCACGGCGCAAAACCTACTTCTGAGAAGTCACCTTCAGGCACGCCAAGGAAAGCTAATGCCACCGCGTCCCCTCGTCTGTCACCGTCACTCGCAGGCCACGGAGAGCATCCTCTCCAGAAGCTCTACACCGAAACTAGGCAGCCGTACTGGGGATATCACCAGGTAGCTCCTGCATCCCACCCGCGGCAAGCGAAACAGCCGGGCGGGCGACAGCCCCCATCCCGCTGAGTCCCAGGGGCTGGAGTCCCGGCGCGCTCCGAGCCGGGTGGGTTCGGCGAGGCGCGGGTGCCGAGGCAGCGCATACCTCTCGGCGCGGCTCCAGAAGAGCAGGATGGCCGGCATGGTAGCGTTATCCCGGGTTCAGTCAGGGAGCTGGTGGAGATCTTGTCGCGCCAGGGCAGGCAGAGCCACCCGTGCCCGTGCTGGATGGCAGCCGCAGGCAACCAGGCAGCAATGTCATGACTACCCGCAATGAATCATCCCCTCCCCGAGCCCCCACACGCACCGCCCGCCTCCCCCTCCCCACCGACAGCCCCACTGGGGTGCCGGCACCTGCGTGGGGACGGAGTTAACCCTCCCCTCGCTGTCTCTGCCAGCACAGCCCCCGCTGCCAGCCCCGCCGGCGGCCGCCTCCTGCGTGGGCACGGATCAGGACCCCCGCTCAGAATTTCCCCAGAGAGAGTCCCGTATCTCCACAGCCACGAAGCGCTGCCTCCTGCGTGGGGATGGTCTCAAGTACCACTTGCCATCACCCCCGACAGGGTCCCCCGTTCTCCAGACTTATGTGGTGCTGGCTCTCGGGTGGAGATGGGCTCAAGCCCCCCACAGCATCTCCCCAAGTAGAGCCCCTTTTTCCAGACACGCTCAGCTGCTCACAGTTGTGTAGCTATAGGGTCAAGCCCCCCATGCTGCCTCCCCGTGTAGGGTACCCCACTTCCAGACTCACCAGGATGCTCACAATGGCATGGGGACAGGGTTAAACCCCCCCACTACACACTATGGCCCCTGCCCAGCCCCACCGTGGGGCTAAGAACTTCATGGCAATGGGGTTTATCCCCCTCCCAAGCCCAGAGGCACTATTCTTTTTAGGGGCTGTCATGCACATGGGGGTTCACTCTGTGCCCTAGTGCACAGACCCACAGGGGTGACTGACCCCTTGCCATGATCAAGCCCCACTGGGACCCACTGTCTGCCTCAAGAGGAAAGGGGGTTAACCCTTTCCTCCTGGTCAGCTCTCCCAGGAGACTCTGTCACCTCGACTGGGGACAGGGCTTAACCCCTTCCATGCTGGTCCCTCTAACCTTGTTACTGTCACCTGCGTGGGAGGTTATCAAATTTCTCACTAGCCAGTTCAGCCTCACTGGGATACACAGGTACCCCCAGTGCTGTGGTGGAGGGGTGTTGACCCCTTCCAGGCCACACCACATAGCTCAAATAGAGTACATTATTCCCTCCAAAGTGAAACAGGAGAGAGGATTAACCCTAACCTCACCACTCTCTCCAGCTCCACAGGGCTATACGGCAGCACCATGACAGGGGGTTACCCTCTCTCTCCGTGCCCCGCTTGGATGCACTATCTGTGATGGGGCAGGGGGGATTAACCCTTTCCTGGCACACTCTTCAGACCCACAGGGGCACGTGGTCACCAGGCAGGGCAGCCCAGTTAACTCTGCCTCACAGCCCCACCAAGAAACCCTGAGATCCCACAGGAGCCAGAGATGCCAACTCCTTCCTCCCCCACCTTCAGCCCCACAGAGACTCCATGTCACCCCATGGTGACAGGACAGGGTGGCTGCCCTCTGTTCCCCACCCACAAAGGGGCAAAGAGAGCCTGGTCCTGCCAGCCCCCGGGGACACACTGCCACTTCATAAAGCAGAGGTCTAAGCCCCCACATCCTGACCGACTGTCACCCGATGGGTGGGGCAGGGCAAGCACCCCTTCCCAGCCCTGTGGAGACACGCTGTCAGTCCATGGCCAGAGGAGACAATCACCTCTAGCCCCACAGAGACACCCTGTCACCCCTTCGGGCCGAGGGACTGTCCACCTTAGCCCCATAATGACACACCTCGGGGCATTGGGACTGATGCTCCCCAGCCCCACAGTGACACTCTACCACCCCACAGTGCAGGGGGACTGACGACCCCCTCAACTTCACGGCAACAACTTGTCAGCGCACGGCACAGAGAACTGACGCCCCAGTCCCACAGCAACACCCTGTCACCCCTTGGGCAGGGGGGCTGGCCCCACAGCGACACCTTGTTAACCCCGAGACAGCAGCCGTGCCCCCCCCGCCCCACAGCGACACTCTGTCACCCCCCGAGGCACTGGGTGAGACCCCCGCCGGTCCCACAGGGGCACCCTGCCAGCCGCCGGGGTGGGGGTCTGACCCCCGCCCAGCCCCACGGCAACACCTTGTCACCCCACGGCGCAGAGAGTGACGCCCCACCCCACAGCGACACCCTGCAAGCCCCCAGGGCGGGGCGACATGATCCCCCCCCCAACCCCACAGCGAGCCACGGGGCGTGTGGGGACTAATTCCTCCCAGCCCCACGGCAACTTGTCACCCCGCGGCAGTCCCACAGTGACACCCTGTCACCCCGCAGGGCGGGGGGACTGACCCCCATCGCCGCGGCGTCACCCCGCGGCGGCACAGCCGGGGCGGGGGTGCGGGGGGTCGGTGTGGGGGTGCGGGGGCCGGTCGGGCGGGCCCCCCCGGCACTCACCGCTCCCGCTGTCCCGGGGCGCCGCGGGCTCGCTGGGCCGCCCCCGCCCCCGCCCCCCGGCCGCCACGTCAGGGGAGTCCCTCCCACGAGCGCCACGCCCCCGTTGGCCCGAGGGGCTGTCCATCGCCGCGCTGCGCCGTGCTGACTGGCTGACCCTGAAGGGGGAGGCGGGGCGAAGGCGGGCAAGGGCCGCTCACCAGCCCGCCTCCCCCCCTCCCTCGCCTCCCAATCGCCGCCTTCCATTGGTCAGTTTAAGCCAGCACCGCCCTTTCGGAGCTCTCTGATTGGGCGGGCTCCCGCTCGCAGCGGCGGGATCCCCGGTGGGAATCTTCTGGAAAGGCGTGACGTCACCGAGGGGCCGCGCCTCAAGCCGTTCCTGTGCGCGCCCCCTTCCCCGCCGCCCGCGGTTCCGGGGGCGCGGGCAGCGGGGGTTGTGACCCGGAGCCGGGCGGCACAGCGGCCGTGGGTGGTTCTCAGAGCGCCGGGGGCACCCAGCACGCTACCGGAGGCTGGGAGCTACGCGGTGCCCCATCCCCCATGGCCTGGCAGCCCCCCCGGACCCCGGTGCAAGCAGGCCTGTCGTGGTGTCGAATCCCTGAGCGAAATGAGGTTGGAAAATACCCCTGAGCTCAAGCCCAACCCATGACCACACACCACCCTGCCAACCAGACCGTGGCGCCGAGTGCCAGGTCCTGTCTTTTTAGAAACACCTTTGGGGATGGCCACTCCACCATCTCCCTGGGCAGCCCATTCCAATGCCCAGTCACTCATTCTGTGACAAAATTCTTCCTAATGTCCGACGTAAACCTCTCCTGGTGCAGGTAGAGGTTTCACCCTCTTACGCTGTCACTTGTTGCCAGGGAGGAGAGACTGACCCCCACCTGGCTACACCCGCCTGTCAGGTCACTGTAGAGAGTGATAAGGCTCCCCTTTGAGCCTCCTCCTGGCTAAACACCCTGAGCTCCCTCAGCTGCTCCTCATCAGACTCATGCCCCAGACCCTTCCCCAGCTCCACTGCCCTTCTCTGCTGAAGGAGGTTCTAAGTCCTGGAAGCACTTGGCAGGGCTGGGAGGGCTGGATCCAGGGTGGGAATTGTGAGGACAAGGTGTCTGGAAGGTACTGGAGTAATGGGGCTGTGCTGTGGGAGTACAGGGCAGTGCAAGCATCTCAAGAGCCCTGCCTGCCTAAGGGACTGGTGGGAGCAGTAGGGACAGCAAGACCCTGGGGAGCTTAAAAAGGACATTATGGTGCTGGAGTGAGTCCAGAGAAGGGCAATGGAGCTGTTGAAGGGTCCAGAGCACAAGTCCTGTGAGAATTGGCTAAAGGATTTGGGGGTGTTTGGAGAAAAGGAAGCTCAGGAGGCACCTTACCGCTCTCTGCACCTCCCAGACAGAAGGTTATAGCCAGATATATTTGGCTTCATCTCTTCTCCCAGGCAACCAGGGACTAGAGAAGAGGACAAAGCCTCAAGCTGTGCCAGAGGAGGTTTAGGTTGGACATTAGGAAGCATTTCTCCACAGAAGAGGTGATTAGACACTGGAATGGACTTCCCATTCATGGACTCCAGGTGGTGGAATCAACTGCCCTGGAGGTGGTTTAGGAGAGATTGGATGTGGCAGTTGGTCCATGGTCTGCTTTACAGGGTAGTGTTTGGTCATATGTTGGACTCAATGAGCTCAAAGGTCTTCCCCAGCTTAACGGGTTCTGTGATTCTGTGGGGTGCTCTGAGGTGTCTGACGGGGTGATGGGTGAGCGTCCGCTCCCCAGGAACAATGCCATAGCCAGATCAAACACCCCATGCAATGGGGCCAGGGTCTTTATTGGTAGAGGGTGGCTGAGTCTCTTTAGGCATGTGAAGGTGTGAGGGTTGACGATTTTCACCGTGGAAAAGCCTTGGTCTGAAGACTCCGAAACCTTGGTCCAGTGGGAGGCTCAGTGTCTGTGTTTAAAACAGCTTCTGCTCTGACATTGGTGCATCCCAGCAGCATCTGTGATCAGCTAGCAGGGAAACTGGGTAGCTGAGCCACACACCCTAACAGCACTGTCCTCTGCAAAGCTCTGTTACGTGTCTCTTTCCAAGGTGCGGGTGTGTTTGGGCTTTTGCCATGTGATCTTTCCAGCATCACAGCCTGGGTTAGACAGGTAGTGAGGTGGCTCCTGGTTGGAGGAGCTGTCTGGACCCAGTGACCTGGATTTTGTCCTGGGAAATCTGCCTGCCTTGAGAAGAAAAACCTATCTCTTGATGCTGTCGAGTTAGTGTGGAATATGGGGACAGCATCCTTGCACACCTGTCCACAGGTTGAGGGGGGAAGCAGCTGGTGCTGCAGACGCTGCAGTTCTTGGGTGAGGCTGAGCGCTGGTGTGAACGGCTGAGGCTGTTAAGATGTTTGTCCTTTTGTAACCTCTGTGTGCTTCCTTACTGATGGAGTGTTTGAGCCAGGCAAACACTTTTCCGTTCACATCACATCCCGTCCCTTTCCGTTTGATCCCAGCATTGGTCTCTCTGTCTTGCCTGGGCCGGGGTCTTCGACTCTCCAGAATCCCCTGGCAGGGTGTGAGCAGCCATCTGGGTGCCTCCTTTCCCACCACGGTCTGTCCGTAGAGCCCCTCTGGGCCGGGAGAGTCGGAGTTCTCTCCGCTCTGCCCGTGGAGCGGCTGAGTCATCGCGGTACTGAACCAGCACTTACTGTCGCCCGTCTGTTTTGCTGTGTGTTGTTCGGTGGCCCCGGCCCCGTGGCGGGGGGGCTCGTGCTGCGTGTCCCGCGCCGTGCCCATGCCCTGGCCTTGCAAATGCTTTTTGTTCCGGCTTTTCATCGCCGGCAGCATCGGAGGCCCCGGGGTGGGGGAGCTGGTGCTGGCCGTCCCCGTGCTCACAAATGATGTGCTTGGTGTGCAGCCTTCCCGGGGACAAACAAGGGCTCTGGGCCAGTGGCTGGCTGCGGCCCCGCTGGGCAGGAGCGGGGTCAGGGCAGACCACAGCCTCCCCTCCCTGCGGGCAGAGGGTGTTTGAACCAAAACCGTGTCTCCTTCGCAGCCCGTCTCTCTTGCTGGCACATCCGCACCCTTGTAAAGACACGCCGGGAAAGTGCAGGGAGGGGTGGCAGAAATAATTAAAGGTACGAAGCCGTTACCATAGATGGAACAATTACATAAACTGGCTCTCTTCCGTCTGGGGGAAGAGATGACTGAGGGAGGCATGATGGGGAATAATAAAATGCTGTGTGGTGGGGGGAAGGAAGGTGAACAGGGAAGGGTTGCTTGAGTTCCTGTAATTGGGCATCTTGTGTCAGAAGATGCAGTGACCTTTCAGGACATGAACAGATTTCCTGAAGCACTTTGGGATTAATCTGTGGAAATGGTGACCTTCGGTGAAGTGGTGGAGGGAAGATGTAAGAAAATTATCTGGGATGAAAAGGCAATTGAGCAAATTCCTGAAAAGAGAAATCCACGAGGGCTGATGAGCCCACTGATGTTGGTTCTGGTGCAGGAAATCCCCAGACTGCAGGAGTGAGCAGCATGCTGTGTTCACCGGGAGCTTCAGCTCATCTACCTAAATGCCATGCCACTGCAAGAAAACCTTTCCCAGGTTGCTTCCACCTCCTTTGAGATCTGGATCTCCCCATGGCTGAGCACATGGGGCAGGAGCAAGGCCCTGGCTCCTTACTGCACTGCCCCCTTGTCCTGCTCAGACACCCCCCACTCATCGCAGCACAGGGAAGTCTCCAGTGCCTGTGGCTGAGTGAGCTGGGGAGATGCATCTGAGGACATTGGGCTTGGCAGCAGCAAGGTTTGCGCTCTGTTCTCCCCGGTGAGAGCAGCACCCACGCATTTGGTGCTGTCTCTCCTTCTTGCCTGTTCCCATCCTCAGAGATGTCACCCGCCTTTTCCAGCACCCTGAGCTGCAGCAGGAGGAAAAGGCTGCAAGGAAAAAAATCCGTGCTCACTTTTTTTTTTTTTTTTTTTTTTTTTTTTAATGGGATTAATGCTCCATTCCCTGTCTGCTGCTGTCCTGGCTGTGGTCTGAGCTTGATGCGTTTCTAAGGAGATGCTGGTGGGTCACCTTCTAGGCTGGGCTCTTACATCCTACAGAAGCTGCTGTCCAGACAGGGAAACCCTGTCCAGGAGACCTGAAAACTAGCATCCTTGGGGTTCATCCAACCCCTGTCCTGTCCTTTGAGGAAACCACCAGCTCTCACCAACTCCCAGTCATCCTGGTTGTCTTGGTAGCCTCAACATGTGGTGGTCTTGTGTCTGCCCGGCTCTGAGCGTGGGGTAAACCAGGTGGCAATGGTCCCCAACAGTCTCGTGCTGCGAGCAGGATAAGCCACAAGGTCAGCATGTGCTGCTTGGGGCTTTACCCAGGCTGATATTGCAAACCACCAAGGACAGTCTTTGCAGCACTAGAAGAGCTTGTTCCAGCAGCATCTTCCTTGTCCTTGTGCTGCTGTGTGTCAGAGCCTGACTGGTCTCCCAGGGTGTGCAGGAGGAAGGGGGTGGAAGCTACTCTCAGCCATAATGATGGCGTTCGGTTTGTCCTCCCCTGCTGGGGCTGAGGATGAGGATGGTGGCTGCTGTCTCCCCCCTGCCAGCGCCGCCGGCGGCAGCCGAGCCGGCCGCTCCGCTCGGCACTCCGCACCTGCGGGGGTGGCATAATGAGCCATGTCCTTGTCTCAACCTGCCGCTTCCTCTCCCGGCAGCGTCTGTGCTGCCAGCTGGGTTATTTTTTCTTTTTCATCTTTTTTTTTTTTTTTTCCTTCTTCTTCTTCTTCTTTTTTTTTTTTTTTTTTTTTTTTTTTTTCCCTTTCTTTTTTTCCTTCCTGCCGCTATTCTTGAGTGGTTCCCAGCCGGTGGTTGGCAGGCAGCCCTTGCTGGAGACCATCTCCTGGGCTGACCTTTGCCAACCCCCTCGGAGGAGCACAGCAGGGCTCTCCTGCCACCCATGTTAGGTGTGTGGCTGAGAGGCGTGTGGCTCTGAGTGGCAGTGCGTGGGAGGACTCGGTCTTCTCCTGTCCCTTGCTGCCCCCACCTGTGCTCATGCTCTGCTGGAGGGGCCAAATCCTGAGGGCAGGAGTGAGTGGGAGGAAAGGGCAGCATGGGGAATGCTGCGGTGTTTTTTCTGTGGTAGAACCTGGGGAAAAGAAAGGTTCCACGAGGCAGAACCTGCCTTTGGACAGCTTGGTTTGTCCTGGCCTAGCCTGCTGTCTCCCTTGCTGAACCACCAACGCGCAGGTCTAAACTGGGCATGCAGATTGTGTGGGCAGGGAAAGCCCCTCCTGGAGCCATCTCTGCCAGCCCTGTATCCAAGCAGTTGAAAGAGGAAAGGCAGTGTCCACACCCCAGCTTGGCATCCTGGAATGTGGCAATTTGTCCCAAGTTGCTGTGGGGATCAGCAGCAGGCATGGGACTAGAATCTGGAGTGTCTTGACTCTGGTTGTGATGCTACCCAGCAAGGCAGGTCGATAATAAATGAGAGCCAGCAGTACCCCCACAGCCCTTGTCATCCTCCTTGCCACTCACCTCTGATCTCCACATCTCTCTGGAAGGAAGGCCAGCTGTGCCAGGGAACCCAAATAGCACCAGCCACCCCTGGGGACCCATCTGCACGTGGAGGACACATGCTGAAGTTTGGGTTGGCTCTGTTTCAGCTTCCAGCCTTTGCCCTGCTTTCGTCAGCAAAGTTGTCTTGCAGCACTTGGTTCCCCCCGGGCATGTCTCTCCCAAGTTACATTTTGGCAAAGCTATTTCCTTGGTTTCTTCTGGGAATGTCTCTCCCTCCAAGTTACATTTTACCCAAGTTGTTTCTGCTCTGTGTTTGGGTGTCAAGCACACTGAGCCGCTTGTTTCTCCAGACACCCCATCATGTAGGAAATTTTGGCCCTGAAATGTCCTTTCCAGGACCAGGGTATCCCCAGGTGTTCCCAGCAGGTGTGCTGTCCCTGAAAGTCACAGCTGGAGATGGGTGGTGTCCAGGTTGGAGACAAACCCTGGTGCATCTACTGGAAGTGTGTCCATCTGATGCCTTTCCATTGCAGATCTTCCTGGCATCTAATATTTGATATGCCAAATGAGCTGTGAGAAGTCCATCCGGACAGCAAGTGGTGCCCAGCTGACTGCTATAGGAAGCTTCATGCTTCTGTGGGGCTACTAAATGTGTGACCTCTAGAATAAAAATAAAAATATCACAGGGCTTGTCTGCAAGGAGAGTTTCCTGAACGAACAGGCTAGCTTGCCTTTATTTTGGTCTTGGCTCTTCTCCCTTACCTATGAAACCTCCTTCCCTGTGTCTGCCGTGGCCCCATGGCAGGTGGTGCTCAGAGGGATGCAGGTGATATTTTCTGAAGGCAGAAGATTCTGTTGGTGCTGCAGTGGTAGTGGTTTGGTTCCCTGTCTACCCATAGCCCATAACTACAGTATCTCTGATTTTGCTTCTTCCTTAGTATCCCATCTTCTTATGGATAGTGGGCAGATAAATCTCTAACTTTGTGCAGAGGAGAAAGGACAGGGTTAAGATTCCCAAGCACTCCCTCACGAATGCTAGAGGATGCTGAAGTGGCCCTGTCTTGTCTTCAAAAGTAAAAGCAGACATGTGGAGCTGCCTGACTCTGGGCATCTTGACTCATTCTCATGAGGTTTTGTGCCTCTCAGCTCTTGGACTTGCTGTATGGCATTGTGCTGGTCATGTGATGGCTCTGCAGATCTCCAGGTCACTGCTCCTGGCAGGGAACAGTCTTGCCTAGAGCTTTTTATCTGGAGCCCAAGACACCAGCCAGTCTTGACACTGAAATGGGAGAGGATGAAGTAATGAGTGAGCTGAGGATGCTGGCAGGGACTGGCTGAGCATCTAATGGTCTGGCTGGAGGTTCTAGCAAGGAGGCTTATCCCCTCTGCCTGTTTCTTGCTTGGAGAGAGGATGGGGAGATAGGGCAGGGTGTGGAGGCAGTGTATGAAATGGGGAGTGGTTAACAGTGTGTTATGGGTCACCATCTGCAAGTTAAGTAGCCTTCTTGTGTCCCTCTGATTCAGAGGGCAGTCTTTTGGGGTTTCACCCATCTCCTTTGGTGCCTATCATGAGGTATCTGAGCACAGTTTTCCTCTCCTGCCTGGCAGACATGTCTGTAGTGGTTGCTTTCTGCATGTGTTTTTGCTGGCTGAATTGCTCTGCTCCTTGGGGAAAGGAGATTGGTTTTGTCCAGGTGGCCTCGAGGGTGTCCATTAACCTGCTGAGGTGTCCTGTTCCTTCCACACTTGTTCATCTTGGAATGGGGCTCCTGTTCATCACCTCCATCACTCAGGTTTGGTGGCAGAGCCTGGGGCTGTGCTTGTCCCCCTTTGGAACACAGACATGAGAGGATATCCTGTGGGCAGAGTGAGCCCTGCATTCTCCTCTCAGCCCAGGCCAAAGGACAGGACAGGGGTTTGGCCCTTCTCCAGCACCTACCAGTGCTTCTTACCAGCAGCCCTGTGAAGTGGGACTCCAGAGAGGCCAAATCCCCGGGGATGCAAAGATATCTGGAAGCCCTGCACAGCTGACCAGTTGTGTGGCCCACCTGATGAAGCACCGGGGCACTCGTTCCCAAAGCCATGTCCTATTTCCCATGGTGAGAGCTGCAGAGAGGATTCAGCCTGGCACATGATGCCAGACCCCAAGATAAAGCAGATACATCCAAGTATCAAGTAGATACAGAGAAAATGCTTCCAAGCCTAGTCAGGGATGGTGGTGGATGAAAGCGAGACTTTGCAACCCCTCACTTATGCTTTGCTGGGAGAGAAATCATGGAGAGGGAAAAGATACAGTGCTGTGTAATTACAGAGTAAATGAGGAGAGCAGCAGTGTCTCTACATGAGAACAGGATAGAAGAATTAATGATTCAGAAAATCAGTCCCAAACTCATTGCCTGCTCTGTTTCAACTTCCAGTAAGGGCAGAGGCACTGCAAGTACAGCCCAGAGGATGGGGAGTGGGAGGGAGGCGGAGAGGAGAAATTGCTGCTGCTGGAAAGGAACAAAGGCACAGAAGGTTCAATGTACTGGGCCTGGGGAGAGAGGCCAAGCTGCACCAAGGGGACCTGGGATTGCTGCCACACAATGATGGTGGCAGGGTTCTTTGGCAAACCACCCTCTTTATAAAGTGTTGCCCAAGCTGGCATGGCCCTGAGTGACCTGGGTTTGTGGAGGAGGAGGAGGGTTCTGCAAGGGAGACACTAGGCTAGGTCAGGACAAACCAGCAGTCTGGGCACATATGAGTCCCTGTATCTGGTCTCAAATTCTAGATAAAGTTGAAGAAAAATATGAATACTCAAAGTCAAATGGGAAGAGCAGTCATTGAGGGAGTGGGCAGGGACAGGCACGTAGTAGGTGGTGGTGCTTTTGCTTCCTTGAGGTGCCTGGGGTCTGAATCTCTGTGTCTCCCTGAGGTGAGCACCCGTACCCACTGCAGAAAGTGTTTCCTGTCCAAGACAGATGTTGGCACATGTCTGTGCAATTAGAGGGGAGAACTGAGCAGATACCTGTCCTGCAGATCCTGGGGTACCTGTGGGTGCATCAGTGTCTCACTCCTGTATGACAGGAGGGAGAATAGGGCTGGGGATGTGTCATGACAACTGAGCACCATGGATGCCAGGATCTGCGTCCTAGCTCTGGGTTGGGAAAGGGTCTTGTGCCAGGACACGATGACATGCTCATGGATGCCACACACACAGTGGTGGCTGCCACCGCTGCACTGCAGGTTGGTGCTGCTGAGTGAGTGTGAGGGAGGTGGAGATGGGATAGTTTCTTGGGCACCTCAAGGGACATGAAGTTATTCTAGGAAAGTAATGAGCTGAATCCGCTCCATCTCCCAGCTTGGTGCGGTGGCTTGTCCCACACTCAGCCGGAGTTACACGAGGACATGCCAGCAGAGCGTGGTTGTGCTGAGGCACAGGCAGGCATGGGAGTGAATGACTCTGGCCCACTGCTGCCTGGCCATGCCTGTGTGTGCCCTCTGTGTGCTGTGTCAGCAGAGCTCATGCATCATGGAGTGTGTCAGGTGTGTGCACACTCGTGGGCACAGACTGCATCTGCCAGGGGTTGCACACTGGTGTGTCCTGTGACACCTGTGGCATGTGTGAGCCTGTGCATCCTGGGGAGTGTTTGCTGCATGACAACCCCGTGCCAGAGCTTTTGGCTTAGTAATGGAGGTTTCTGTCCATGCCCATCCCATGTGGATGTGTCAGTGGGCATTCACACGCCTGCCATGCACGTGTAACACTCATGTCATGCGTGTGCCAGGCCCTGCACAGCTCCTGCCAGGTCCAGCTCAGGCTTTTTGGGGTGGAGTGACCTGTGTGACCATGGTGAGGGTTTTTGCTACAGTAGCATCCCTATAGAAGGGTCTCCACTGAGCCACGGGGACAAAAGTGGCTGGGAATGCTTTAATGTGTGCTAAGGAGGTATGTCCCGTGTGGGAGTCTCTGGATTTGGGACCAAAAAGTGATGGGGCATTTTCCCACCCAGGGAATATGGGACCCCCCACCTTGCCATAAATCTTCCCCTGTCGGGGTTGTCCTCCTACAGAGCTGGGGTTCTCCTGGCAGGACATGCACAGGTGCAGAGTATACTTGAGTTTGGAGAGGTTGGTGAAGAAGTTGGCTGGGGGGAGGCGGAATTCCTGAAGGGCGTAGGGATGGTCGCACGTGTCTGCCACACATGTCTGCCTGCGCGTATGTTTGCATGTACGGGCAAAGCTTCCGGAGAGGGTGAATGAATGAGGCAATTCACTATTTCAGCTCTGGCTCCGGCTCGGCTTTTCCTTTAGAGGCAGGCGTGTCGGCGTGTGGGCTCCTGCCTGCGTATGTGCGTGGGCTCCTGCCTGCGTGTGCAGGTAGGCATGGAGGGGGCTTCGGGAGATGTTTGCCACGTCAGGGAATTCACTGCGGGGGTTGCCGTGCGCCCCCGCAGTGCTCGCTTGCCTTGTCTGCATAGCGCAGGGTTGTGTAACTTCCGATGCCCCACCGGATCTCCTTACCCGGCAGAGTGGGATGCTCGGGCTGCCCTCCCTGCCTGCCGCCGGGGAGACTTCCCCTCATCCAAATGGCAGGAGGAGGGCAGTCCTAATGTCCCGTGTGCCTTTCCTCCCCACCGCAGGGGCGTCCCTGAACGACAGGCAGCTATGCCAGATAGAGAGATAGAGGGACTGGCTGCAGGGGAAACGCCGTTGGCAGCCAAAGAAACAGGAACCATCTTCTCAGGTTTACAGATTTGTGCCCCTCCAAACCAGGTGTTTGCTCTGGAAGTGGTAAGGAGGAGGCATGGTTCTACCCCCCACCCTGGGGACCCACGAAGGGCATCTGCCTGCTGCCATGGCTCTCTGTATGCCAGGACTGTGAGACCTTGGCTGAGACCCAGCAACTCATCTCATACAATGCTGGGCAATGTATGGGGAGGGGGGATGAGGTTGGCAGGGTTCCTCACGTCTGGTGCCTGGAACCCTTTGGAGGTATCCAAGGGAGACGGGGCAGCTTTGTTGCTCCGGGAAGCAGAAAAGGGGATGTGCCTGACATTTTTATCTCTCTACCACGGTGTTGCCATGCCAGTATTACCATTTCCATGCCAGTACAGCTGTTTCTATGTTGGTACTGCCGTTGCCAGGCTACACTGAGGGTGTTGGAAGAGGACATCAGGTTGCTATGAAGATGAAAAGACGGGAGGTGAAACCGGGATGATGCTGTGGCTTCTAAATCCCACCCTGCTGTCTGCCTAGGCACATGCTGGGCACAGACCATCTCAGGGGGTGCTGGGCAGTGACAGAATTGTTGCTGCCTGTGAGAGCTGGTGTGATGGGTGGAGGTCCCTGGGTCCTGGCAGGTGGCCTTGTGATGCTCACCTGACGTTGTCTGGGGCTCCCCTGGTATTGCTCTTTGCTCACCTGGCATTGCTCTCTGCTCCCCTGATATTGCCTGGTTCTCCCCTGGTACTGCCTGGTGCTCCCTCAGCATTGCCTGGTACTCCCACAGCATTGCCCAGTGCTCCCCCTGGCATTGCCCAGTGCTCCCCTGGCATGACAGCATGACCTGACAGCAGCCTGGTATGTCTGTGATGGTGTTTTAGCCACTGAATTTATAAAGTCATCAAATAAAGAAGCTAGGATTATTTGACAAGCCCTGTTGAATATATGGACATGAAATCATCATGGGTTGTAGCCCCTTCCTAATTTAATTTTCTGCACCATCATGGGGTATGGTCCTACTCTTGTAGCCTATTATGATCAACTGATGGGACTCCTGGCTGCAAGTGTTGGGGACTTTCTGAGCTAAAAATGATGCTCCCTAGCAAACATCCTCCTGGGCTGGATGGTCTGGAGGGCACAAAGGTCACTTGAGTGTGCTCCTCATGCATGGAGCAGCTTGCAGGCTCCCATAGCTTCACATGCCATCTTGAGATGTTTGTACCACAGGTATGCTGCAAAAATCTTTCCAAAGTGGGTAGCAGGATGGCAACCCTCAGGTGAGGCAGGGTAGCCCAATCAAAGTATCAGCTTGAGTTGTGGCTCTGAATACTTGACTTGCTTTTCATCGTGATGTCATCTCCTAAAGCACTAGATGACCCCACAAAATAGATTTGGTAGCTTTTGGCTTTGGGAATAGCTTATTTGGTGAGGTCCCTTCCTTCTTGGGAGAAGGGATTGGTCCCAGAGGATGATGAGCCCCTTTTTGTTTGCATTCCCTTCTCCTTCCTTCGATTTTTGTTGTGTGCCAGGTGGTTACATGACAGCACAGCTGTGGGCTGGGGCTCAGAACAGATGCCATTCCTCCACCCTCTGGGACCCACCCTGTGCAGGCAGCTGCTGGGTGTTATCCTGTGCATGGGAGATGTTGTCTGTCCTGCAGTGCTGATGGTCGGTCTCCGAGCCGGTGCCTGGCTGAGGGGCTGGCGCCAGGGCAGGACAGTCCCTTGGCTGAAAGTATTTTCTCCCCAAAAGTGAGCCAGCAGCTTGCAGTTCCCCAGCTCTGGTGCTGTTTCTCACCAGTACTTGGTGTCCCTCAGGCAGCAAGGGGGAGCACTGCCAGAGCATCCCACCTAGCCTCCACCTTCCCTCCACCCATCTCCCAGCCCCCATCCCTCCACCCCCATGCTCCAGCCTAAATAATTCCTCCTCTGCCTGGCGGTGTGCAGACTGCTCTCCTGTCCTTTCCTTAGTCATCACTCAGCCAAGCAAGACAGATATAGTTTTGTGCAGCTCCTCGCGGATCAGTCACTCCAGCCCCCGGATCATTTTCCTTCTGGGTCATGGGGTTCTCCATGCTGAACACAAGGTGCCTCCCCACTTTATTACCCCCATCCTTGCTGCCAGAGCCCCAGGCCCCACTCCTGGGGAGTGAATGGCCCCATTGATGCTGCGTGGGTTGGCAGATACCCCAGATGGAACTCCGCGTGCCCAGTCGTCTGAGGGCAGGGTGCCTCTGTGCCAAGCACAGTGTTCATTTTCTGGAGTGGCTCAGATCCAAATCCCTGCTTTCCAGGTACTCTGGCTGACTTCCTCTTTCCCTGGCCAGCAGGGTATGTCTTGGCCCCACTGAGCTCCCACATTAGATGCTTACTTATCAGGGTCCCATGGCTTGAGGGTAAGTTGAGATTACTATGTGTGCTGTCTTATGGGTCCAGGGACACATCCTAAATGAAGAGGGGATACTGGGGTGCACAGCACACATATGGCATGAGGAGGAATGCTGTGGCACACAGGGACACACATGGCACTGCCTGCTGTGCTATCCATCAGCAGCTGCTCCAGTGTCAGCTGCCGCCCTGTGGGAAGGCAGGTCCTGCCCTTCACTGTACCCCAAATAATTTCACTCTCTGCTTCATTTGGCAGCCAATGGCCCCTGCCACACCTGGTGCTTGGTAGCAGCTGCTTAGAGGACTATGGGGTGCAGAGAGGAACATGGAAGTCCAGGGTTGGGGCCAGCTCCCAATCCCTAATGCCAGGGCAATAGGATCAGGCAGATGAGGAGGCAGGCAACCAGTGCATTGCTCCTGCATGGCCTGAGGCAGGAGAGGACCTGGACACCCTGCCTGAGTGCTGTGTGGGTTGCCAGGATGAGTCACAGCAAAGCTGCTGTGGGAATAAGATGCTTGCCATGCCCGGTACTGTGCTGTGCCCCTCCTCATCCCAGGGCCTCCCTCTGCACCCTTTGCACCACGCAGACACCTCGTGTCCCCCCGCGCAGCTGTGCTGTGCTCTGCAGGGGAAAGTGGGAGAGAGTGTGCTGGGAACAGGAGGGAGTGTCTGGCAGCCCTGCACTCTGCCAGGGCCACCAAGCCAGCAGTGTGGGGGTGGTGGGAGCTGGTGGCACAGTGTGCAGCTTGGAAATCATGCATAGGGCCCTGTGTGGGCTCCTGTGGGTGGCATAGGTCATGTGCATTTCCCGGGAGAGGAGCACACCCTCCCCATGCTGGAGTGCCGGTGGGGTTGTGTCCTGTTGGGGCAGCTCATCCGACAGCTGGCAATGGGCTGGGTCTATGCTGAGGAGGGGATGTCATTTCCCTTCTCAGGTCCCATATGGCTCCCTCCAGACTGCCCTGTGGATCTGAGCAGCATGTGACTGGTCCCAGGAGCTGCTGGTGGGCATCGCTGTCCTTACCTGTGCCACTACGCCTAGTGCTAGGCGGCATTTCCATCACTTGAGCAATCTTCCCAGCCAGGTTGCAGTCTGTTGTGGTCAGACCCTGCGGCTGTTTGGAGGATGCCGTGGCTCTGTACAGAGGAAGTGGTGCCCAGGGCTCCTGCCAGGGGACAAGGAGAGAAGAGGGCTCCGCCTGCCCGTGCAACGCATGGGGAAGGGATGTTAGACCCGAGAGAGACCTGAGTCAATCCCTCTTCTCCAAGGCCCAGGGTCCCCCACCTCCAGAGGGCTGCGGAGAATGGAGACCACCCCTGCAGGAGGCTGAGGCTGCCCGGGCTCAGTCTCAGCTCCCTGGGCAGCGGGTGTGATCCTCCATTCACCAGCCACCGACACAACTGGGGAAGAGGAAGGTGCTATGAGGCAGAGCTGGGTTTGGTGCAGGAGGGGAAGGGGGTCACAAAACAGCCTACAAAATGATTTCAGGGTACTGGAACGGGTCCCTGCCTCCCCCCTCCCTCCATCCTTGCATCCCTGCTCCCTGCCTGCTCTCTGAGGGTTCCCAAGTGGCACCGCCGGCTCCCGGCGTGGAGCAGGGGCGACACCCGGTGGTCACCACTCCGTTTCGGGAGACACGCACACTTCTTACTGCCCCTTGTACCCCTCCGCAGCCAACTCAACCCAAGCCTTCCCTCAACTGTCCCCAGAGGGCCCTGGTGTCCTTAGGGACCCTCATCCGGGGTGGGGGGCTCACTTCTGGGCAATCCAATCTCCTCATCCCAATTCTGTGCTCCCAAATCCTCTCAGCTTTCCCACCTCCTTTTCCTGCTTGCATCTGCAGTGATGTTCCTAAATGGGGACATAATTTATCCCTCTTCTGCATGGTCACTCCTGCTCTGACCTGAGAGGGGATGGATGTTTGGGGCCACCAGGGTGTCACTGCCTCCACGGACTGTGGCTTCACTGTCATTGTCACATGCTGCCCAGAGAATCCTCTTTTCTTGCCAGTGGTCTCTGACTGGTCCAATGATAGGATGGGACTCTGACCTCTTGCCCCAGAGATAGTCAGTGACAAGGCACATAGTGACACTGTCCAGTGAGTCCCTCTGGTCATCTTTCTCCTCTCTAAGTCAGCACAGCTCTCCTGAAGATTGTCTGGCTTTGGAGTGGGGCTCATCATGGTCACTTCCCCTCTGGGACACACCAGACCTGAGGGAACCTGGCCATGACCAGGGGAGCCCCGCAGACATGCAGAGGTCTCTAGGCTCAGAGAAGGGTGCTATCCTGCACCTTGGGGTGCAAAACCAAGTACTCATCTTCCCCACTAACAGAGTTTTTTTGAGGGGGTGGCAGCCCTGTGCAATAGCCCTGCAGCCTGGCAGAGAGGGAAACCTCAGTACAGTGAGGCACTACTAACCCCATCTCCTGGGGCTCCCATGGGGCAGTACCCCATCACCTGTGGACTGCTCCTGAGTCAGGCAGGATCTGCCAGTCCCCTCCCAGATAGCAGGACCACCTGGGTATAGACCACCTGGGTGGACAATACTTCCACCACTGCCTGCTGTGAACAGGAGACAGAGTTTCCCCCCAGGACCCTGGGACTCTTTTCCTGGCTCCAGGCAGGGTGATGCTGGACTGAAGCCCTGGGGCTGGGAACCCCCAGTGGGGAGCACAGCACCCACTGCATGGCAATTGGTGGTGGGTGACAGATGTGGGACAACAGACATGTGAGCTGCACACTGTCACTTCAGCAGGGCTTGGGACAGTTGGGCTGGACAGCTGGTTCTTGCCTCAGCCTTAAATCCCACACGAGCATTCTGATCCTTTGGTTTGGGGCCTCTGGGATCACCACAGGGATGTTTGCACTGCTGTTAAGGGAAAGGTTTGCAACAGCACTCAGTTTGCACCCAGCATTCAGAGAGATTTGGGGAGAGGTCTACCAGCAGCGCGAGGTGAGTAGATTGCACAAGTGTCCAGAGAGAGCTTTGTGACAGATTTTGGGTGTTTGGGAGATTTGGTACCAAATGCAGCAGAAGGTATCCTCCAGCATCTGGAGACAGCCTTGCCCCAGCATTAGGCAGGGTGGTCTATAGGCAACAGAGACTTTCTTGGGACAGTGTTTCAGAAGTCAGCAGTCTTGAAGGACTAGGTGACATCAAAGAGAAGGCACAGCAACACCTTGCCCATTCCCCCACCACATCCTTCTGCTTCTGGCCAGACCTTGATGCTGCCTCTGTGGAGACGTGGCTGGGGCACACTGTGCTGCATGGTGGTCACTCACTGGGGATCTATAGCTGTGACAGAGCTATGAAGCTGGTGCTGCAGTGCTGACAGCACAGCCCTGCAGGACACAGGCCACCATGGCCACCTGTGGCCCTTGTTATCCGGCTTCCTGGGGACACCAGCCAGCTGTGTGTCCTGGCAGGGATGCCAGGCTGATGCAGGGAGTGATAGGGTAGGCTAAGGCTGGGAGAGGTGGTGTGTCTTATTCCCCACATGAAGAGCTGGGTGCAAAGGGGTGCTGGATTAGGACCCATGAGGTTCTGCCCTCTCAATCTGAATCCTGTAGGGTTTGGGGGTATGGCTTTGGGGTGCTGGCAGTGGGTGCCCCTCTTCCAGGGTTCTCAAGCCTGTGCTCTGCGCCTGCTTGCTCTTCATGTCCAGCAGACGGAGCAATAACACAGTGATTTAACACCATCTCGCCATGTGAGGACTTCTCTGGGCTTCCCTCCACTGGCGGAGCCTGCATCACCACTCTGTGACATCCGATCATCAGGTACAAAACCACCGTCAGCTCCCCCTTCCTGCAGATGTCCATTCTCTTCCCCAAGGTGATGAGTGCATCTCCCAGGTGACACAGCTAATTTTAAGGCTTATCTGGCTCTGAGAGCCTGAAATGCTTGCCAGATTTTCTCAGTGGGTGAGCTGGACACCCCTGCTGTGGTTTGTACGCAATAGTATCCCATTGTGACCGTGAGAGTGAGCGCCAATGTCCAAGTCAAGCTTTTAGCAAGGCCTGCGGGACCCACTGACTGAACAGATGCTGCCAGGGCAGCATCCCCGCTCCTAATTCCCTCCCAGATCCTCTTCTCAAATCCCATTCTCCTCCCAGCTGCAGCATGGGCACTGTGCAAGCAAAGTTCCCCCCAGGCTGGTGAGTCCCCTTTACTGGCAGCCTGGTTCCCATAGGCCATGTGTTGCCAGCAGTAGCTGCAGCTTTTCCTGGGAGCTCTGTGGATGTGATTAACTGGAGCATTCCAGGCATGGGGACCACTCTCCTGGGGAACCCTGGTGTCTCAGTGGGGTTATTTTGCTGCAGACAGCCTGTTCCCAGAATCCAGCTGTCTCCAGTGCTCCCTTCTCTGTTCTTATCATCCAGTGCCTCTGAAGGCAGGGAGCACACTCATCCCAGTGAGTGTCCCTTTCACTGCAGTGTTTAGGGTGGTTCCACAATCAGCCAGGCACTCTCCTTACTGTCTGCTTTCCTGGGGAGAGATGCAGCACCCTGAGTTTGCTGGGTCCTGGGTGCACGTGCTGGCTGCCCCCTGTCACTGCTGTGGGACACTCTGGGGACAGAAGGCCAAGCTTGCCTGATGGGACAGTGACTTGAATCTGGGGTGGGATTTTAAACAATGGGAAGCTGTGGGGCCCCAGAAATGCCTGCAGAGAAGCCAGAAGCCCCGTAAGCACACCAGACGGAGGCTAGCTGGACACAGCTGTTTAATGAATGTATCTCAATACAGACAGGGAGTTGCAACCCACGCATCCACGGCCGCCTCCTCGCCATGGCTCTGGCCACATCTCGGACCTGGCATCCGAAATATCCCCATTGGCGCTCTGGCCACATCTCGGACCTGGCATCCAAAATATCCCCATTGGCCTGGCATGCCAGGGTGGTAGAGGAAGATGTCGTGGCACTGGTGCGCCTCCTGGTCTTGCAGTGGGGGAGACCCTGGGGAGGGGAACTGTGCCCTGGCTGGGGGAAGGGGGCTGACTGGGATGATGGGCATCAGGGGTGGAGGTGAGGGAGTGACCAGGTTGCTGCAAGTGCACCCCTGGTCTATGTACACCCCAGGGCCTCCTGGCTGAGCCACGGCACACCAGGCAGGGAGAGGCTGAGGGCACTGCGGGAAAGGGATTAGAGGGGTAGGAGCAGCTGCTGGGGCTGCCATGGGACCTGGGCATCCCAAACTCCCGGTGTGTTTGGGGCAAGGTTACCGGGCTTCCCGCTCCTTCATCTGTGGGCTGAGTGCATCTATCTACCTTAGGGCTGCCAACAGGCCCAGTGAATGCCTCATCCCTGCAGCTGGCAGGGCTCTGCGCTCTGCCTCCTCCTTCTTACCACAAGCACTAATGCTCCCAGCGAGGCAAGGCTGCCCTCTAGATGTGGTGGGTAGAGAGCGAGACTGAAAAGGGTTGGTATGGAACCAGAATGGCAAGCAAATGAAGAGCATCCCTTGGAACCAGGGGTACAGAGGGGATGAGGGATGCAGGGGAGTGCTGCCAGCAAGATCAGATGTATAGGGGGGTTCCTCCTAAATCTGACCTTGCCTTCCCATCCCTCTGATGCTTTCTGATACCAGTGCTCCTTCTTACACCATGGCTGTTGGCATTAAATAGTTGGTTGCCAGCAGGGAAGGGTTGAGCCGTGCCAGGGAATGGTCTCCCAGACACAGCCACAAGCTGTGCATGAAAGAATGGACCTACTGGCCTCCAACCCCCGTTGGAGTAGGGCAGGGATGTGAAAGACCCCAAAAGGAGTCAGCCACATCCCCTGAGGATCCACCATGCTGACGAGCTGTGACACTGCTTGCTGCAGACCTGTGGGTGCTGCCTGTGGCACGCAGAGGCACAGCCAGGCTGCCCCATGGTGCTGTGGGAGGCTGGGGGCACACGGGTGCCCTGGGTTCCGCTGTCACCCCACATGTACCCAGGGCAGACCCTGCTCTGCCTGCAGGTCCCTGGGTGCTGTGGGGATGGGGATCATGGGGCAGCATGTTCCCTGCCCCTTGTGCCCCACGGTGACCCCGGGCACGGGACCTTTCCCCACTGCGGTCCCTGCAGGGTGCAGAGGACAGGGGGGACACGCCCTGCCCCGCCCTGCTTCCCCCCACCAATCAGAGACCAAAGAGCCGCTCCCACTCTCTCAGCCAATCAGAGCCCAGCACATATTCTGTTCGCAGCCAATCCAAGGGGGAGGCGGGGCAGAGGGCAGCAGGGCCGCTTCCCCAGCAGCCAATCGGCGCCCGGCGGTGCCCGCAGGGGAGGGTGAGGCGGGTCACCATGGCGGGCGTGGCATCGCGCCCTGGAGGCGCGGCCGGCTCTAGGGGAGGGGCTGCAGGTGCAGGGCTGCGCTGTTGGGGCGCGCGGCCAGGATGTAGGCGACGTTCTCCCGCAGGAATCCGGGCCAGTCGATGCTCCTGTGGGCAGACGTGGGCTCATTGGACACCGTGGCAACACTGCTGCCCCAGGGTCTCCCCCCAAAATGGCGGTGTCCACCAGCCCGCTAACCATCCCTGCCTCACCTGGTCTCCTCCTGCTTTGTGGCTGGCAGGATCTTCTCTGGGCTCTTGCCATTCCTGCTGCTGGCGGGGCTGCCCTCTGATATGGGCCCCACATGGCTGATGCTGTGGCAGGAAGGAGGACACTCTTCACCCCTGCTCCTTGCACCCCAAATGGTGGTAGTGGGGGAAGAGGGTGCACAGGGCTGGGGGGCCATGGAGGGGAGGGGGGAGGTGGGGCAGGAAGGGGGGCAGCCATTTTTGTGTTGAGCCCCTTTGGTAGGTGTTGGGATTCCCAGCTGGGATATCACCCCTACACCAAGATGGGCACACCCTCACCTGACATTGCAGGACAGCATCTCCTTTTGGTGCTTGCGGAACCAGGTGTGCCGGGCCTGGCGGCACTCACCCTCCCCGATGAAGCCGTCGTTGTCCTGGTCCAGGGCCAGGAAGGCTGCCCGTGCTCGCTCCCGCTCCTTGGGTGTCAGCAGCCGCAGAAGGGCATTCTAGGGGGTCAGAGAAGCAAAGGTGGAGCACTCATCTCATGGGAACCTCCCTCCTTATATT
This sequence comes from Phylloscopus whistleri, assembly GCA_017589585.1. Taxonomy (NCBI): domain Eukaryota; kingdom Metazoa; phylum Chordata; class Aves; order Passeriformes; family Phylloscopidae; genus Phylloscopus; species Phylloscopus whistleri. The sequence goes on from JADMLD010000713.1 coordinate 613,129, forward strand.
CCCAAAGCTCCACCCTGAGTGCCATGGCCAGGGGTGCTGGCCAGGAGAGTCAGCCCCAAGTACCACAGCCATGGGCTCAGCTGTAGGAGCCAGCCTTGGGTGCCATGACCATGGGTGCTGGTCATGGGTGCTGACCTTGGGTGCTGTGGGTGCTGGACCCAGGTGCCACTGCCACAGCTGCTGGCCATTGTAGCCAGCCCTGGGTGCTGTGACCATGTGTGACAGCTATGGGAGCAAGTCCTGGATGCTGCAACCATACCTGCGGCCGAATTTTTTGCAGCAGCTGGATGGACTCATGGGAGAGGAAGTCCTGCCACTCGATGTGCCCCTTCTTGTCAGGGTCCAGGGCATTGAACTGCAGGGCTGCCTGCTCCTCCTGTGCCTCGGGCATGGTCCGCTCGAACTGCTGCTTGTGCACTTGGTGTTTGTAGTGCAGGAAGTCATCCAGGGTCAGGCAGCTCTCTGCAGGGGACAGATTGGCTGTGCTGTGCCCAGGAAGGAGGGGGGACCCACCTCTCCAGCTGCTTCCTGCAGCCATCTGGGACCTTTCACATGGAGGGTACACACCTGGAATGATCTTGCAGTTCTTCAGGGTCTCCATCAGGCTGTACATCTCTTCCTCTGTCAGCAACAGATTGAGGTTGTCCTGGAGTGGGGGGCAGAGTGGAGCCATGAGGCAAAGACATAGGGTGGAGGGAGCACACCTCTGTATGGCAGCACCAGGATCCCTTGAAGGCGAGTGGGTGGGGACACCCAGGGAGTTGTTGTGCTGTGTCACCCACGGCTGCTGCAGTGGGACGGCTCCACAGCACCAGGCTTTGGCCATTCCAGCTCTGCTACAGCACCTCATGTGCCCATGGTGTCATAACCCCACCAAGGTCCTGGGGAGCTGCAGGGGTGGGGAGGTGGCAAAGGGCCACAGTCCCCTGTGTCTGGTGACCCCATCAGGCCAAGGTGGGTGGTGGGAACCAGAGAGCAGCATGTTCCCCCATTGCCCCAGACCAGGCTGTGAGGTGGGACCCTGCTCATGTACTTGTGGGGCACAGTTCCCTGGGGAGCACCCACCACCCAGCAGCAGCCTGGTGTGCCCCACTCCAGGCACTCACGCAGTAGTAGCAGCTCCAGCCCGTCTCGGTGTGGGCCGTCTCTGTCACCTCCACGGCGCTGTCCTTCTGCAGGTATCCCATGCGGCGCAGGCAGCCGTCGTGATACACTCGGTGGCAGATGCGGCAGGGGAAGAGGCTCTCGGCTGTCCACACCTCGCAGATCTCACACATCTCGTCATTCAGGATCTGGGGAGGGATGGGCAGATGCTCAGCAGAGCAGTGTGGGCAGGGGCTTGGCTTCTTGATCTGGGTGGTGCATTGCAGGTGGGGGTGGATGCTGAGGGACAGAGAGGACGAGATGATGGGAATGTGTGGGGCTGGCATAGAGAAGAGGTTGTTATAAGGGACGTGCCTGGTCAAGTTAGAGGAGGGTGGGTGTGTTTGTGGGGATACGTGGTGGGTGGATGGGGCTGGCTACAGGGTCAGTGGGGCTGTGGAGTTGTAGGTTCTCTGCAGCGTGGTATGTGTGGGTGGCTGGACTGTAGGGTTGTAAATGTCGATGGATAAGCTGCAAGGTTTTCCACACATTTCCATTTCCACTTCCAAAAAGATACTAACCTGGGTATATTATCTGGGTACCCTGGGTAATTTAGGCTCAGGGCATGGTTGGACACTGCAACAGGCTCCCCTGGGTAGTGGTTATAGCACCAAGCCTGGACAACACTCTCAGGTACATGGTGTGATTCTTGGGGTGTCCTGTGCATGGCCAGGAGTTGGACTTCAATGATCCCTGTTGGTGCCTTCTAACTCAGGTTATTCTATGTCTTTATAGTGCTGTATAAGGCTGTAGGTGGGCTGGGGTGTAGGCTTGTTGGGTGGGTGGCTGTATGGGTAAGGTTGTGGGTGTGGATGGGTGGGTTGTAGGATTGAGGGCATGGGTGGATAAGCTGTTGGGTTGCAGATGGGCAGGGATGTAGGGGCTGCAGGTATGGAGGGATGGCTTGAGTTGCAGGCTGGTTGACTGTAGGTGGACTAACATGTAGGTCAAATTGTCCTCTCTTTCCCAGACCTAGAGCTGCCTGTGCCCAGACTTCTTTTCAAGACACCTCAGGGTCCCACCAGGGCACATCTGAACAGTTGCACGTCCCCCTCCCAGTGCGACACCTCCATCTGCCCGGCCTGGCCACTGGCACCCTACCCCACTGAGCCACCTCTGTAGGGCTTTGCGAGACTGTCACTGCCTGGCAGGTACTCAGATGCTTGTACAGCCCTGGGCAGCTCCAGCCCTGTCCCCATCCCTCCCACACTGTCTCTGTGGTTCCATCAGCTCACCTGCTCCCTCTGCTCCAGGCTGATGTCCGGGGGCTCGTCATCGTGGAGCTCCCTCTTGGGCCGGATGAAGGCTGGTGGTGTGAACCTGTTGGCTCGTTCAAACTCCTCTGGCTCCACGCCCCGGCCATCCCGCAGCCGCTCCCAGGCTGCCTTGCTGGCACTGCTCTCCTCCGGCTGGGAAGGTCCTGCCAAAGCTTCCTCCTCTCCCTCCTGCACCTCCTGCTCCAGCGTCCCCTGGCGTGTGGTCCCCGCCTCCGCCCGACGCCGTGTCGATGGCTGCTCCCGCAGCCCATCCTTGAAGGCTGACACGGCCAAGCTGACCTTCTGCACCCTCTCCACCGTCTGCCTCCTGGACATCAGCACCCCCATGGCTCTGCGGTGGGAAGGAAGGTGCTATGTCCCTGACTCCCAAAAGGGTGTCCCGGTGGTTTTCCCCCAGCTGTGTGAGGAGCAGCTCCAGGGCAGGGAGAAATGAAGTCTGTGACAAACTGACACTGGGGTAATGATGGTGGTTGTGGGGAGATGGACTCCTGGCCATGGAGGGTCTGAGTGGGTGAGGGGTTGGGACAGAAGGCAGGGAGATAGTTTGGGGGTGCCTCCCCACTCTTGCTCTGTAGACTCCAGCTTAACAAGAAACACATCCAGGCCTTTCGCATGCCAGATCAGTAAAACACAGAGGGACAAGGACCAGCTGTAACCCTGCTCCTTGCGTGCGTCTCCTTTCTGCCTTGGAGACAGCCTCTGTGGCTAGTCAAGGTTGAAAGATGTCCTCCCTGCTGCTCTGCCCAGGACTAGGTCATAGCAGGTCTGGTGCTGATCCCTCACCCTCCTTAAATTCCTCTTCACTCTGCTGCCTTTCTTGCACTCACCTGCTTGTGTGTGTACTGCTGCTGTGATCATTTGGCATCCTGCATCCTGCAAAGAGCTATGTGGGGAGGCTGGGCCAGCTGTAGGAGGACTGTGAGTGTGCAAGGGGGAAGGAGAGCAATGTGTAGGACAGTGGCACATGGGTCCCAAGAAGGCTGTTTGGCTTCAGTACCAAGGGAAGATCACCTTAGGAAAAAGTGGGGAGGCCAACAGCAGCAGCATTAACAAGTTGGACTTGGTCTCACTGGGTGTAAGCTGAAGCTGGGAAGAAGCAGAATTTGGCCTCCAGCATCGTGGGGCACGGCATCACCCCACATGGGTCCAAGGGCTTCCCTTGTGCCATTCTGGGCTTGCATTATGGAAGATGCTGCTCAGGGCAGCGGTGGAAGAGTTTAAAAACCATGTAGACATGGCACTTAGGGATGTGGTTTAGTGGTGGCCTTGGCAGTGTTAGGTTAATGGTTGGAGCTGATGATCTTAGAGGTCTTTTCCAGCTTTAATTATTCTCTAATTCTATGCTGCAGCAAAGAGGCACTTCCAGCTGGTACCCAGGGACCAGGAGGCAAAGCAGGGAGATTGGAGCAGCAATCTCCCGCCCCGCCAGCCTCAGCAGGGAAGTCCCCAGGTAATGGGATAATTAGCAGCACGCGTGCACACCGTCGGGATCTCACTGCCTGCGGGAGGACTCCACACCGCGGGCACTGCTGTGGCAGGGAGCCTGGTCAGGGTAATTACAGGTACCCCGCAGCAGCAGGGCCGAGCGGAGCGGAGCAGAGCATGCCGGCAGGCGGCAAACACCGCTGCGTGCACACGCATGTGATTTCCCAGCCTCTCCCCACCACCGCGGGACCATCTGCCTGCAGATTCCCACGCGCTGAGCCGGGTATGCAACACGTGTGGGCCCCGTCCTGCGTGTGGGGGTCCCAGCAGCGTGCGCCTGTGTGGGCTGGGGTATTTGCACCTGTTGGCCGCAGTGCCTGGCTCGGAGCTGGTGCCCGGCATTCTTCAGCTCCTGGGGCTTTGTAAAGGTGGGAGCGGGGCAGAGCAGGAGGCACGTGTCCGAGCCACAGCAACAGCATCTCTGCGGCTGTGCCAGTGGGAAGGAAAACACCTGGGTGTTTCTACCTCCTCGCCGTGCCACCACCCTCTGACTGGCTGGCTCAGGATCACGTCTGCCGTGGTCAGGATCAGCTCTGCTGCTGGGCAGCATTGCAGCTCTGCCTGCGAGCGAGAGAGTCGGAGAAGTCACAGGGAAATCCCCCCAAGATTTGCTTTTGTAGGTCCCTGCACCACCGAGCGTTGGCCAGATCCAGGCCTACTTCTGCCCAAGGTTTGGGTAGAAGCAGGGAGGAGAGGGTCCAGAGGGGCTAGGCTTACAGAGAAGAGTGAAAAGAGGTGTGTGGCCCACGCCAGTCTCCCTGTTACCCACACTGGTGTTTCTCATCACAACGTGCTGACAGTTTCTCCCCACGGTGCTGCTGAGCCCAACCCCACCCACCCTGCAGTGCAGTGGGGCAGCCTGGGCAATAGAAGGCTGGCTGGTGTGTGGACTTGCTGTATTCCCCCCCAAATATGGTTCTCCTGTGTGTTCATGTCATAGTCATTCACCTGCACTGTGCTGCTGCTGCCAGATTGCAGCCCACCTCCCTTTTTCCTGTCCTCTCCCAAGCCTACCCTGAGTGCCTTCTGCCACTGTCTACTGTGTGTCTGGAGCCTGGACAGTGTCATTTCTATCACAACTTGTGTCTGCTCTCAGCTCTGCTGGCCTCCCTGCCCCTGCTAGTACTGCACAGCTGCACCCTGCCTGCACACACCCAGGGCTGAATGGCTTCACCCTGAACTCAGTCTCCAGACTGCCTTTTGACGGGCCCCATTGCTCCCCAGAGACCCCAAACTTGCACTCTGCACTCTCCAGACCCCTTTTTTCCCTGTGCCCCATGCCCTGCCTGACCTGGCTTTGTGAGGTGGGACTTCACCCTCACATAGAACCTGGGATGACTTGGGGTCCTGCCAGACTTCAGGAGTCCCCCTTCTCCTGGGGAGGGAGGACCCGGGGCAGTCTTGCCTCATAGCAGCCCAGACACCCAAGCAGCCCCTGCGTCCCCACATGTCCTTGGGGGAAGGTGTCTCCAGTGCTATTTGTGTCCACCCCCGAGGCAAACAGAACCACCACCTGTCTCATCGTGACCTAAGAGGTGCGGGGGCCTCGACCTTGCTGCCAGGCTGCACCGTGGGGCTATTTTTAGGTCGCCCCCACAGAGGAGCTAAATCTGGGCACAGGCAGGAGAGGAGCTGCCTGCAAACACCCGGCTCCACCGAACCCTGCCAGCACCGGAGGCTGTCACAGTGGGTGGTGGGAAACTTCCAAACCCCTTCCCTTGCCCCCAGCCCCCTGCACCCCTGTCCTGATCCTTGGGCAACACCCGTTCCCCTCACTCTTCTCTTTTGGATTTGCTCCTTGCTGCTTCATTCCTGCAGCAAAACACTGAGCCAGAAAGCACTTCATCCTCTTAGTACCCATGGACACATCTTTCCCAGCTTCACGCTCCTCTCTGCGTGGGGGAAACTGAGGCATGGAAGCAAGGCTGGTGCAGCTGGAGTGAGGATTAAGCTTGTGTTACGTGGGAATGGGGAGAGAGCTGCTGGATAGCATGGAGGCACCCCAGGAGAAGGAAACAGGGCAGAGCATCCGCATGCAAACAGAGCCAGTGGTCCCTGCAGGGCTGCAAAATCTCTCTCTCATGGCAGAGCACACGTGGCTTGTGCTGGGGTTATGGGGTGCCAGGTTAGTGGTGGGTGCAGGGTGGCAGGTGACACACAGGTGGGCGTAGCGTGGCGCAGCTGGGACAGTGTGGTGGCTGGGAGCACAGGACAGATGCATTGGGGAGCAGCACGGGGTGGGGGGGGGGGTGTGTTTGTTAGGACTGGATGTGTTACGGGGTGAATGAAGTGTGAGGGGTGGATGTGTTTTGGGGTGGATGTGCTACGGTGTGGCTGGCAGTGCGGGGCGGGTGTTGCAGCCCACAGAAGGTGTTGCAGAGGCTGTGGGCATGGGGTGGGTGGTGGCTTTGGGTGCAGGGATGTTGCAGCAGCTGTGGGAGTGGGGTGGTGTCTGTGGCAGCTGGGGTGTGGGATGAGTGCTTCTCGGGGGCTGTGGGTGCAGGGTGAGCTGTTGTGGTGTGCGGTGGTGGCCTGGGGAGATTGGGGGTGTGGAGCCACAGGGTCTGTAGGACTGACTATTACCTGCCCCACAGTGTGTCCTCGGTGATAGCCCCTGCCAAGCAAATGAAGGGTCAGCGGGTGCTTGGGCTGGTGCACCCTTGAGCAGCGTCCACAGCAACCACTCTTGTGGGGATGTGTCAGGGGTGTATGTAGAGCAGAATCCCCTTCAAGTGCCAGGAGCAGGCTTCCTGACTCGGGGGAAGGACGTGCCTGGTCCCCACAGGCTGCCAGGGGGCCAGGCCTCCTCCCTGCCCCCACCAGGCTACTGGGTCTTTTGCCCCGCAGTGCTGTGCCTTACTTCGAGCAGCACTGGGGACCTGGGGGCAGAGGGGTGGGGTACCAACAAGGAGGAGAACCCTGGGATCTCAGAGTCCATAGCAGTCTGGTCCCAGGGCTTGGTCTGAAGAGCATGAAGCAGGGCTGGGAGGAGCTGCCATGGCTCTGCCATCGCTCTGGCACAGCTCTGCACACCCTGCCAGTTGCTCCTGCCTGGGGTGAGGGGGACAAGGCTACTAAGGGAACAGGTTCTGCTTAGGGGACATTGCATTCCACCTCCTTGAGCTGGCTGCAGATGGCCACGGGGGTCTGGCAGCATCCCCTTGTCCCCTCTCCCGGGCAGACAGCACATGCCGAAACTGTGGCACTGCTGGGACTGCTGCTACGAGGTGATCCATTTGCCATGGGGCAAGGGGGTCTGTGGCTGATGGTACCCTCCCACCCTCTGCAGGGCTCTGGGAGTCCAGTGGGGATGCCAGGTTCGGGGGGGTGGTGCTGTGTCCCAGTCCTGGGGACACCAAACCAGTGGCTGTTCTCCCTGCTGGATCAGGTTGCCCGTCCTGCCGCGCTATGACAGATTTTATAGGTGTGTCGCACTCTTTCATCTCCCAGAGGGGGATGAAAATGCCGTGACAGCAGAGTCCCTTCCTCTGCAGCAGACACAGCTCCTGCCCAGCTCTGCACTTCTCCCTCTCTTCTTCCTCCCTAGCCCCTCTACCCGGTACTCACATGAGTACCCTGATGACTGGGCAGGACCCTCTTACCCCATCCTTATCCCCAGTCCCAGGCATCCCATCCCAGGAGCTCTAGTCACCCTCCCTTGGCACCAGGATCCGGGGGGGGCAGTGGGGGAACCCACCAAAGGGTGACACAATGTGTGGACAGCCCATGCTACGCACCCAGCAAAGCACCCACAATGGCAAAAAAAACCCCCACTTACCAGGATCAGGGTTGGTCTGGGAACAGGAGCCCTAGACAGCAGTCCACACGATGTCCATCGCCGCTGCTTCTGGCCACGAGCCCCTCTCCACCCGCAGGTGCTCACCGCATGCCGTGCCCCGCGTGCAAATTCCTGTCGGGTGATGGAGCGGCGAGGGTGGTACCCGGGAAGCCAGAGCCCTGCACTTGCTGCCGGAGGATGCAGGAGGCAGCAAGATGCTGGGAGCGGATGCCTGTGTCTAGCGCGCACACACACACACACACACACACACACACACACACACACACACACACACACGCACTCACTCTCAGAGGAAGCAGGGAGCTTGTGACTGGGGCTGAGCAGATGCAGCCTGGTTTGCTGTCCCTGTACCAATTGCTGCCTGAGCTGTGTTAAAAAGCTCTCCGAGAAACGAAGATTTTTTTTAACCGGGCTGACGTGTGCTGGAAGATACCAATAAAAGCTTTCCCTGCATATCCTTTGGCCCCCTGGGTTGAACCGCCTTTCTCAGAAAAAACCTCAAGGATTAGAGAGGTGGGATTGCATCCAAGGATAAGCAAAGGTCTCATCTGCCCCCGCTGCGGGGTCCTCCGCAGACCAGTGCCCCAGTCACAGGCTACCTGCACCTGCTTTAACCCAATGCCTGCTGGTCAGTGTTGCAGGCAGGCTGTCCTTCCCACACTATGGTGCAGCAGGGGCACGGTGGCTGCTGGCTACATGCAGCCCTGTGTGCCCGGTTCAATTCAAAACACGGGGGGGTTGTTCTTCTAGTCCCCAGGACTTGACAGATCACCTGGGTAGACACCACAGGGCTGCAGCAGGGCTGGGGGCTCACAGGGCTGCAGCAGGGCTGGGGGCTCACGGGGGTTTTGAAGGAGGTGATGGGGCAGAAGAGAGGATGCTGGTGGGGAGAGAGGAGAGAAAGGCACAGCTCTAACGCAGCACCCCTGAAGGTAGAGTGTCTGGTCCACATACATCCCCAGCTGCCCCACGTCAGCTTGGTGGAGATGGTCACTCAGCCCCCTTACACCTACCTGGAAGGGGGTGCCACTGGTAAGGGGCTGCACTTTACCCTTCAGGTATAGACAGGTCTACATGGGGATGATTTAGGGTGACACAGACTCTGAGCTCTCCTAGGAGCAGCTTCCATCCAGGCTTGGGATTTGTGCTGAAGGTGAGAGCAGAGGGGCCTGGGCAGTGGGGATGCTGCAGAGCTGCCCTGCTCCTTGGCCAGGCTGGATACAGCAGGTCCTGTTCTGACTAGGGCATGGGGAAGCTCTGGTCAGCCCCACTGCACTGTTCTTGTTCCCAGGATACTGCCTGGGGGGAGCCCCTCACCCCAACCTGACATCTGAGCCCTGCCAGCCCCTGTGCCCTCCACTGGGCAGGTCCTGTGAGGCTCCAGGTCTGCCAGTCCCACGGAACAGTGGATGTGTGGACAGCAGTGAGTGGCGTTGAAGAGGTAAGGATGTCACCTTTCCCATACAGAGAGCATGGGGAGCATGGAGTGGGAGGTGTGGAATTAAGAACCATTTGATGAGTGAAGCTTCCTGGCTTCTGAAAGATGGGCAGCAGCATCCCTGAGATATTTTACACCCCCAAAAAACCTGTGGTGGATGCAGCATCCAACATCCCTGGAGTGCTCTGAGTCGTGGAGCAGGTCAGTGGGACAGGGCAGCCCAGAGGGGACCACGTTCCACATGCTTGTGCCACATGCTGGTGCCAGGATGGTTCCTGACCTTTGCCTGCTATTCCACACCCTGTGCCAGCCCTCCCTAGGCTTATGGGCACTGACACTGATCCCACAGTATCCAAATCTTCATTACAGACCCTCCCCACGTCTTACTTGAGAATAAGAGACCATCTGCAGCTCATGTCACCTGCAAACAGATCCAGAGGCTGGGAAAGGCAGCATCTGGGTGCTGTGCTGAGATCTAAGCTGGTCCATGGCTCCCTTCCTCATGGCTGGGGATGCACAGAGCCAGGATAGAGACAGGATTTATCTGTTTTCTGCTTGTGGCTGTCCGGTCCTGTCTTGCTTCACTCCATCAGCTGCAGGAGCCTTAATGGAGCCTCTGTGTGCCCTTCCCTGGCCCAAGGTGCCTCTCTGTGCTTCATCCTTTGTCAGGAATGCTTCCCTTTAGGGTGAATCACATTTTGCATTATTTGGCCTGGGGAGCATGGTGGAAAGGTGCTGGGATGGCCGTGGGGTGGAGAGAGTGGATGCCAGCTGTAAGGGAGGCCAGCGGGAAACATCTTCACAGACGAACCTTGGCCCCAGAGGAATGGAGAGGAGTGTGCGGGCAGGCTCTGAAAGCTTTTAGTGCCTCTGTAGGGAGGGCCCTGCCCTGGCATTCCCGGGGCCGCGTTCCTGGAAAAACAGAGGCAAGGAGGAGCTTCAGTCCCGCTTCTGCTCTAGCTGCCAAAGGCCTTGAGGGATCTGCTGCAGGCAGGTGCGCTGTTCCCCAAAATAAGAGCTACAGCCCGGATCCGCTTCTGCATGGACACCCTGTGCCAGATTAAGGATCGTCTCGCACCCTTTGGGGAGGAGGAGGACGCAGTCCCCTTGTCCTCTCTGAAAAACCACAGCGTGGTTTGCTGCTCACTGGAGCGGCGCAACCGGCAACAGGCTGGGGAAGCTCCCGACAGAGCCGGCAGCGCCGGTCTGCTGGAGGAGGGCTGCAGGGGCGGAGGTGAGAGCTGAGCTGCAGCGGGAATGTGCATTTTCGTCAGCTCCTCTCCCCGCTCCAAAATCTCGCATGACGCCCGCGTGTAGGTCACTGGCTGCTGCGGCGGCGCGGCGTGTGGGCTTCACCCATCTGCGGCTGCTTCGGCAGCGCCGGCCGGGAGCGCGGCCCCGCCGCACCCGGGGAGGGGGGACACGGGGCGGGGGGTCTGCCCTTCGCTGGGGAGGGACGGGGACACCGAGTTTTGGCAGCAACAGCAGCCTCGGCGCGCCTGCGCGAGCCGGCGTCCCTGCCAGTCGGCGGGGGGTGATGGAAAAGAGAACTTGTCAAAATAGCGAGATATCTTTTTTCAGGAGATTGCAAGTTTGGCTGATGGAGATAATAGTGTTGATGCGCTGCAGGGAGGGTTCGGAGAGGCATCGACTCCCCTCGTGGCAGCTGCTTCAGGAGGGAAGGATGATACCAAAATCAGCATGAAATTGGATAAAAACTGGCTGCCTGATGGGCTGCCGTGTCAGACTGCCGGCAGAGAATGGCAGAGCATGGCCCATCACCTAGAATAAACGGTGCAAGAGCAAACCTGTGAGTGAGGCAGACCACGCCTGGCTCCCTCTGCTGCCCATGCCCCCCATATGTGTGGGGTCCATGCAGGGAAAGGAGCTCAGGATCTTACCCATGGGGCTGGTCCCAGTTGCAGACTTGATCCTGCTCTCCACTGGCAACCAAACAGAAACCTCCTGGTGCTGGCTGCAGACAGCACCTCCCAAGGCCACGCACCGATGGCTGTCCTTCACGTCCACTGACAGCTGTCCATCCCTTTCCCCTGAACATTCCCACAGGCTCGTTGATGGCCATCCATCACACTCCTGCTCATCAATCAGGCACTGTGCAGCGTGACGGCTGTCCATCGTGTTCCCACATCAAGGCCAGATCATTGACACTGCCCTTCACTCCCTACATTAATGCAGCTGTCCTCTGGTGGTCCCACACCCTGACAGCTCATCCATTGATACCCACAGCCCCCAGCTCCCTGCAGCTCAAACCTGAGGGTGGAAGGGAGCTGTAGCCCTGGGCCACCTACTCCGAAGGTTTAAACCTGCTTTCTTTGGGGAGATGGATCCTGGAGAATCCTAGGCTGCTGTGATACCTTCTCTCTGCCAGTCCTGTCCCCACCAATGTCCCCCCCACCACCAGGGGTGTATGTGTAAGGCTGCAGTGCCATTGCCACTGCAAATTGGTGATGGGGTGGTGACTGTTCCATGGCTCCTGCTCCCTGCATTCATCCTGCCGTGTTTTTTGGGATGGTGACGGGGACAGGGATCATCCTGGCTTTTCCCCTCCACCAGTAGCCAGAGTGCCCTAAGCAGGAGCTGCCAGATGGTGCCCAACATGGGTGCAGCCCCTCCTTTGGCCCTCAGCAGCAGCCACGCAGTAGCAAACCCAAAGTAGGTTAAGACGCCGCAGATGCTGGCTGTGTGCCTCGTGGCGGTGGCACCAAGCTTTTGTGCTCTGAGTTTTTCCCTCCCATCCCAGAATGCAGAGCTCATGCTGGACATCACTACTGAGCAGCCCTGGCAGGGTGCAAGTGCTGGTTTTGCTGTGCCTCCCCCACATCCCCCCCCCCATCCCCCAGCAGCTTTTGTGGTACTGAAAAATCTCCCAGTACCAAAGCCTGGAGTATAACTTGTGTATCTATTGTCAGTCACACAGGAGTGGGGAGTTTGCAGTCGAGGTCTGTCTGGATTCACAGCAGAGTTCCAGCTGCGGCATGGCCAGGCACCGCTTTGTGTGGATAGGAGGAACCCCTCCTTTGTCCAGATGCAAATTTGGTCTGAGGTCCCACTCCAGCCTGATCCAACAACCTCTCCTGGAGCATGAGCACATTGTGCTTGCCAGGGTGTTTTTAGCTCCTTCCAGAGCCCTGACCTGGTACAGGGTTGAGTACTGCTTCCTTCTCATCCTCATCTGTGTCTGCTGCCATTCCTACCTCACTGCCACATCTCCACATCTGCTGGGCTGAGCCATAGCATCCCCAGATCTGCTGGATATGCATCTCTGTGCAGGCAATGCATCCTACCAGCTTCTCCAGCTGCCGGAATGAGAAGATCCAGCCTAGATCCAGTGCATATATCCTGTCACTTGTTCACTTCCAGAGCTGCATGCTACTCTCTGCTCCATGCTACAGTCCTGCAGTCACAGTTTGGCTGTTCCCTTATCCTACAGGACCGGGCTCTGAGGAGCCTTGGAAAGAGTGTGAGGTGCTCAGCCTGTTCCCTTGTACAGTCATTTGCCCACATCGCTCCTCTATAAGCTGCCTTCATCCTCACAGTAAAGGAGAAAGCTGATGAAGGCAACTGCTGGGACCTGGGGTGGGAGTACAGAGAAAGGATGTGGTCTGACAGTGTCTGAGTGCCAAAATGCCCCATGAGAAGCTGCTTCAGGGGTGAGGGAAGCAGGAACATGAAGGAGGTGGGAGGAAGCCAGCAACCAACCTTGCCCGGAGGACATACTGCACGACTTGGATCTGCAGGGAGGTGTTCCCCAAGCTTGTGCATATCCTGGGATGCCCTTCCTTGGAGTGGCAGGTCCCTCAGAGTAGCTGGGGCAGGGAGTCATGGGTCTTTCGATCCTGTTGCTGCAGCTGGAGGCTTGCCAAGCATGGCCCTGATGAGATGAGGGTGCTCCTGCTGGACAGATAATAGCTGAGCAATTTAGAGCTCTCTAATCTAGGAGTACTCTTGCAGGCATCAGCTAAATGACCCTCTTCACAGGACCACTCCAGCCATCTCCCAGACAGTGGGTGTCCCTCCCAGCTTATCTCCTCTGCTCCACCTGTAAGTCCCAGAAAATTTGAGTCCGACCCCACGACTCTCCAGGGACCCTCCTTTTCTAAGCAGGGACATGGGTGTAGTCAAATAGTGGAGGCTGATGCAGGGACTTGTCCCCCAGGACACTGATGGGCTCTGGAGAGCAGGATGGCCCCTGGGAATGGGGAGAAGGATTGAGGCTGTGATTGTGGGGGGAGTGCTGGGTTTGGACTGTGGATGGGTGCAGGGTGTGGGTTTGGGACCTCACAGCACCTTGCAGGACATGCACTGAGCCCCACAGGAATGCCAGCCCTTCCTGCTGCCCAGCCAGCAGCCTGGCTGTCACCCTGCAGCGTCACCCATCCCCACATCCTCCATCTCTGCCACAGGCCGGCGGAGCAGCTCACAGAGGAGCTTTTCAAGTGGAACGGAAACGCCTAATGAAGGCCGACTTCATTAACCAGGGCTGTCACTGGGATGATTGCTGCCTTCCTGAACCACTCAGTGAGCAATGGAGCTGTGGGAGAGGAGAGGAGAGGAGAGGAGAGGAGAGGAGAGGAGAGGAGAGGAGAGGAGAGGAGAGGAGAGGAGAGGAGAGGAGAGGAGAGGAGAGGAGAGGAGAGGAGTCAATCCAAATACCTCTACCCGGCTGGCAAGAGCACTGTGATCTGTTTAGGGAGCTGGGGACAAGCAGGCAGCCCTCAGGGTTGAAGGCAGAGCCCATCTGGCTTTAGAGGATAGTGGCTCTCCCTCTCTTTTCCTTCTCCTTTCACACAGCTCCTTTCCTATCTTCTCCTCTCAGCTGAGAGCTGTGAGTGCTGGATCCAGCCATTGAATCCCCCTGGGGCACAGCTGAGTCCTGTTCTAACATGCAGATGGGACCTGGTGTGACCTGCAGTGATCCCAGACTTCAGGATGCTGCAATCTGGACAGGGACATGGTGCTTGCAAGTGGTCCAGCAGTCTCCACATTGCTTTTGGCATCTCCAGCCCCATTCCCATACTTCAGCATCCTACAGGCTGGCTTCCTGAAAATGTTCCCGCTCCAAGCCTGGAAAAACCTTTAACCCATGCGAGGGGCTGTGCACGTTCCCTGTCTTCCCTCTTGGGAACCTCCAAGCACCCCTGATGGGGTGATTTGGAACAGCCCCGCGGAGCATCAGAGCCCCAGCACGCCACTGCCTCTCCTCTTAATCAGCTAATTGTGTGTTTGGGGTTTCAGGCAAGGGCCCCAGCCTGGTGTTGCCATACCAACCACATCAGCTTCACTTTCAAACATTTACCAAGCAGGCTTGAAATGTGGAGGGGGGGGGCGGGTGATGGTGAATTAAAAGAGAAGAGGAAGCCAAACAGAGGGTTGATGGGAGGGGAGAGAGTAAAAGGGCTGCCTGTGCCTCTTTCACTACCCCACGCTGAGTCCTGCAGGGCAAAAAGCTCTGATTAAAACAGCTCTTGCTGGGACTCAGAGGCTTTTTGGGGAACAAAAAAAAATGCCCCTGCCTGCTGGAGACTGTCTGGGGCACAACTGGGGATGGGATCGTATTGGTTCCTTCAGCAGGGTGAGGGGAGGGCTGTGAGAAGAGGGTACCCTGAGCAGGATTGGGGATGGATGGCGGGTGCTGGTTCTGGAGACCTATCACCCCCAAAGTTGGCTGGGCTGCTGGTGCAGGCAGCTGGTGGGATGGCTCAGTGGAAAATGTTAAAAAAGGTGGCTTGGGGTGTGATGTGGGGCTTACAGCTCAGAGGGTCTGGCCCCTCTTTGTCCCCAGCCTGCTGTCATCCCAGGGTACAGAGCAGGACCCCTGCTCCCAGGAGCACTGGCCCCCGCTGGCATGTGCCTGTCCTGCTTTCTGGAGCTGGGCTGACTGTCTACTCTGCTCCCTGGCTGTGACTCTGTCCCTCCTCTCTTCTTCCAAACCCACATCTTTGCCCCGCTTGACCAATCTGTGAGCTGGAACAGCTCTCCCAGCCCTGCAAAGTAGGCTCTGGGCTGCTTTTCCATGCCAGCACTGGCATGGCATGAGCCCTTCTTTGCCTGCCAGCCCTGCTGCAGCCTCTCAGCAGTGGCCTGCATGATGCAGGCAAGGGAACTGCCCTGGGAGGGGAAATGGAGGTGGATGTGTGTTCTTTCTTCAGTTCATCCAGCTTCCTCTGAAAACCCATTTAAGAGATCAAAATTTTATATTCTGAGCCATGCTAGAGCCCAGAGCTGAGCAGATTTTAGTTACTTGCAGATTTTGGTCAAAGGAGAGCCATGGCATGTACAGGAGACATCAACTTCTGCAGGTACACTGGGGAGATGGTAAGGAGGCAGGGCAGGTCAGAGAAAGGACAACATACAAGGAAACCAAGTTTTTGATGGTGACTTGTGGCCTTTTTGGCATCCCATCCCTTGGGATGAGCCTTGCTCTGGCATCTGTTTGCCTCTGCCCATTTCCTCTCCATCCCAGCATCCCCTGGCTGGGCTTTGACACCCACCTGAGTGTAACGTGAGCCTGGTGGCACAGAGCCATGGCCTGGCTGTAGAGCAGAAGCAGACAGTCCCTTTTTCCTTTTCATTGCTAAGGCTTCAACATGCAGGACTGATTCCTTTGCAGTCCCCCTGCTCCTCCTCCTCTGTGCTGAGCAAATCGCTCCATCCGTTCACGCTGGCCACGTGGCTCAGCTGTGAATTGCTGTGGGCAACGCTGCTCCTCAGGAGTTCCTTGGTCTCTGGAGAAGACCCCACGCACCATGCTGCCTCCTGGGCATGCAGCTCCTCCCTGCCATGCTTTGCTCCTCAGAGCCCCAGCTCTCCGGCGACCAGTGCTTGTGGGGGGAAGGAGCTGGAAGAAGTCTGCTTCTCTGGAATGAGCTCTCTCCTTCCTCTCCCAGGCATCTATGCAATCCTCACATGCCCCAACAGGCAGCGCCGCCAGAAACTGTCTCCTCATACTCGTCACAAGGGTTTCAGGGACCTGTGCCATGCCCAATGGCCTGGGGGACCCTGCCCACACCACAGCTTCTTCCTGTGCCCTGTGGATCCCCTGCGAGTTCCCTGTCCCACCGGTTATTTTTATGGTGACAAGAGCTGCTGAAGTGGCCGTGGTCTGTGGGGTGGCTACTGTGAGCCTCAGGCTGGGAGCAGATGCAGAGGTCGGCAGCAGGAGTGTAGCCCAGGCTTTCCAGGGCAAGCTCTGGGATTGCTCACACTGCCCCGGGCTTTGCAAGCAGCCTGAGACAGCTCGGCCATCACAGTTAGCTTATCAGCCTTGCTGAGCACCTCTGAGTCGCCCAGATGGCTTTCTGCTGACAGAGTGCAGCCCTGGCAGCTCTCATCTGCTGGAGATGCTGTGTGGGCAGACCCCCTGCCTCCTCCTGTATGCCCTCAGGGGTTGGTGTGCTCAGTGCTGGCTTCTGGGACTCACCCAGACCTCCCCACAGTGCAAATCTGGGCATTAACAGGTCAGGAAGGCAAATCTTCCCTCTCGGGGCTGTGTGTTTGCTGCTAGCTCCATGGATGGAGCAATTGGGAGGTCTCAGTGGGATGCCCTGTGCCATTGATTATGCTTGCTAGCAGGATACTGTGGTGTATCCCTCCTGGATCCTGCACCCTGCCCGTGGCTTCCTAGCTATGGCCCAAACACCAGTCAGGTGCTGGGACAAGGACTTTCCCAGCCACAGCTATGCCACAGCCACCAGGACAGGCTGCAACCTCCTAGCTGCTGCCTGCTTTGTCACAAACACCATGATTTGTTCTCCATCCTCACCATGTGTCCTTTTGAAAGGGAAAAGCCTCCAAGCCATTATTCTCGGGCTGTTCTGCCCTGCAGATTCAGAAGGAGATGGTCAGTGTGACCGCTGTGCAGGTGGCAGGCAGAAGGAATGTGGCGTCCCACGACCCTTCATCCCACCCCAGGAAGCTCATATGTAGCACATGTGGGCCTCTGAGTGCTGGACATGAGGCTCTTTTCTGGGCAGCTCTTTCTGTGAGTTTTACATCTGCTTGCAACGTTTCCAACGGCTTGATTTACTGTAATTCCTCTGGAAAGCAACTTTTGTGATTGCTAGCCTAGAGATCTCAAGCTGGACTTAAACAACAGGATCCTAAAGAGGCCATGAATAATTGAGCCTAATAAATATTAATAACTGTGGCAGGGCATGTAATTGCAAGGAGTGTTCTGGAAACACAGCTCTGCAGGCAAATGTGCACTCTCAGCAGGCCGGGGCAGAGCCCAGTTAACACTGGTGCTGCCAGGCCATGCAGAGCTGTGCCTGGTCACTGGCCCAGCCACCCTCCCCTAGAGTTAGTGGTGGCCAGGGACAGGGGATGCTGGCCACTGTCTGAGTTTTCAGCTGTCTGTGTTTGGCAGAGGGTCTCTCCCCCATAACCTGATCTCCCGTTGAACACGAGCAGACTTGCAGCATCCACTGCATCATTTGGCAGGGATGTTGTCTGACCCTGAGCTATCCTCATCCCTCAGGCATCCCAGTGGAGGACCTAGGACACCCACTCCATAAAGTCCTGCCTGCACTCACCTACTCGTAGGAGGAATGCCCTAAACTGAAGTCAGTCTATGGATGCTCCTGGCTCTTTGCCCACAAATACCAGATTATCTGCCTTCAGATTTCGAACAGGACTGTCCCATGCATCACAAAAAAATGGATGCACTCCAAAATCTGACTCCCAAGGCCAAGTGATATCAAGAAGGCACAGTCTAAGCTTTATATGACCTAACAAGTCCTCCAAAGTTGGGATGAGTGAAGACAAGACCAAGTGAAGGGATATGCACAGATTTTCTATTTGTGACAGGACAATGATGGGGAGTGCATGAGGCTGCCTCTCCTGACTGAGGGATATCCTGCAGGGAAAGACTGAACTTGTCACTTGAACCCTTGCTGAGCCATTGATGAGAGCTTGAGCAGATGCAGGATCCTGCCCAAAGTAGCTGAGCTTTTTGAATGAAAAGTGGCAACAAAGCTAAAGACAAAACCGAGGTGTACTCTTCCTGGGGTGCTCTAGTCCCTCACCAAATCCTGTGCCTGAAGCAATGTTCACCCTTGTACCTTTGCCAATACCTCATCAAATCCAGTATTTCCCAGTCTTGTCTCTGCTTTTCAAGGCAGATGAGGAAAAGGAGTCAAGAAGGAGTCACAAGTGCTTGCATGGAAGGGCTAAGTCTGCAGCAGTGCTATGGGTGGGTTTGAAGTGTGTAGGTGAAGGCTTTGCCAGAGCTTTCTGGGTTTTGCAATTCAGAGTGGAGACCTTGTGGTCCTGCCCCTTTGCAAAAAAACATTGGCTTTGCTACCTGATGTTGAGGGCGTGATGAAGGCTTCTGTATGACATACAGAGGAACGGAACAGAAAAACCCTGAGCTTAGGGCAAGAGCTGGGGGTAATTTGAGTAGGATGTTGTCCACAAGTTTCTGCTTGAAAATCGTGGTGCTTGGGCAGCTGAAGGCCTGTGAATGCTTGGCAAGGGTATTGTATCCTCTGCAGGAGCTTCTCCCACACTGAACAAGTGCTTCTTTTCCCCAAGCTGCCTGGCTGTTGAGACTGCATCTTGCAAATGCGGTTTCAGACAATAACAGCTTGCAATTATGCAGTGCTTTCAAAACCAAGATATCCTGAATTTCGTTAACGTCTTTGTATAAAACTAGCTGAGGCTGCTTTTGGGATGCAAAGCTCCAGCCTGTGCGGAAACATCGCAGCTGGATCACCCAAATCTTTATTCTGTTCTGGAGATGGATCATCCTGAAGGAGATTCAGGGCGTTGCTGTCTGCCTGAGACATACTGCCTGGGCTCAGCCACAGCAGTGTGCACAGAGACATCCTGTGATCTCTGACCCCCACTTTCTGTGATTTCTCTTGCAATATGGGTTCAGGAGGAGGGCTGGGGAGTGGGGATTATCCATGCAGGAGTCAAAGGGCTCTGAGGTCTCTGGGGGAGAGAGAGTTGTGACTTGGTGAGGATCAGTACAGGAAGTGGGAATTGCTGTAAGACCCATTATGGGGCAACATCTCAGAAACCATTTCTCAGCATGCAAAGGGCAAGCAAGGATTTCCCAAGGGAAAGCTGTGCTGGACTCCAAGGGTCACACCAACAGCTCGACAGCTGGTGGATGGTCAGTAATGACTGAAGCACCTGGAGGCTGACACAGGGCTTTCCATCAGCAACGGGGATACCCGGGGATACCCGGGGAATGAATCTTCAGCCAAGCCTCAGGTGCCACTAGACGAGAATGGCTGACACCTGACACAGCCTCAGTGCAAAGGGATTAGATAAAGGTGAACACCAAGACCATGAAATTCATCAAGGGGGATGCAAAGTGCAGCCCTGAGGTGCAATGAGGCAGGGAGCAGAGCACGGAGCAGCAGCAGTGGTGGGAAGGACCTGTGGACACTGGGCTGAACGAGAGCCAAGAGAGCACTCTTGTGGAAAAGGGAAACCACATCCTGGACTACATTAGGAGGAGAGTGTCCAGCAGATTGAGGGAAGTTATTACCGCCGCTCCTTGGCACTGGAGGGGCTGCACAGATCATGGAAGCTATTCTTGAATTGCTCCTAGCAGCGGCTCTCCCCCAGCTTCCTCTGTTGATACCAGGAGGAGAAAACACAGACGATGATACAGGGGTTACTGCAGGAGCAATAAAGCAACTGTAGTGTTATCCCAAGGTGCTTGGAGCACCTGCTTGGGAAATACAGATATTTCCTAAGTCTCATGTAGTTCAAATGACACGTTCGGGGAAACAAGGATCTTTACACTAGGATATAAACTTGTCTTTTGGATGAAAAATTAATGAAAAATTTGGCTGTGAAGAGCCTGGAGGTTTTTTCTGTGATAACATATACCCCAAAACACAGGAATACTGCAATGCTTGCAGTTGCTCTGAGTTGCTGTGCAGTCAATCTCCAGATGAAAGACAGTAATATTTCATCTGCTGTACTGCTTTCAGGATGGAAAACTGCTTCAGCTGTAGTTGAAAGTGTGAAAAAGTGAGTGTTCAGCAGCCTGGCTGACCACTGCTACGTGCAGCTGACTGTGCTGGAGCTCTTTGAGGAAGCAGGCAGCAAAAATCAGTATTTGCCAGGGGCTGACTGCCCAGAGTCTGTGTTGCACAGAGAGTGCTCACATCAATGTTTTCTCAGTCCTTTTTCCTTTCTGACTGTGTCCAAAATTTGGTGTCTCAGATGAGACCCATCTGTCATGGATAGGCACTTCTGGCCACCAGGGTTAACTTAAGACCGTGTGGCCGAGAGGAACCCAAATAATTTTGGGGGTTATCACAGGTATCTCTGCTCTGGGTGTTGTGTTTTGTGGGAGTGGTCTCACTGCTGGGTGAAGCCATTACCGCACTGTCAACACTTCAGAGGGATCCAGCATCACACGGCAAGGCTGGCAAGGAGGCATACCCCAAGGAGATGGTGACATGGGTGGGCTGGTGACAAGTGCCTGGGGCAGACTTTCAAGCCAGTGGGATGGGCAGGCTTGTGACAAGTGGCTCTGGAAGTGGCAAGCCTCATTCAACAGGGAATTGAGGGCAGTAGTGGATGCCCTGGGACAGCTTTGCCCCAAGCTTGTGCCTTCAGAGCATCAGTCCCCAAATCCGCTCCACTTTTCAAAGCTTTTAAGCTCCCTGGGCTTTACTATGCTCAAAGGCAGCTGCATGAAAGAATATTTTCCCTTTGTAAACAGATGCAGCGACCTGCTTAGCATCGATCCTGTGAGGCAGGGCTTCAAATTCAATTTGTTTCCATCGTATCTTTGACTAGTTCGGTAAATTGATTTTTGAGAATAAAAATGTATTGACAGTGATTATAGCTGTTAAATACAATTTTAAATATAAGATGAGGCTTATGATCATTGAATTGTTCACCTGAGGGATGCAAAACATGTACAGTAAACAGTATTTTTCTAAGACGTCACTTAAATCTCTGACCTTTATTTTTCATGAGATGACTCCAATTTCCATCTCTTTTTCAAGGGAGGAAGCCCTGAAAAAGTCATGGAGTGCAGCTGATGATCCCTAAACCTGCAATTTATGCGACTGTTGTAATCTCCGCACAACTGTAACTGATGAATATGCATCACATCATTTCTATGCGTGGCAGAAAGTAACCTACTTCTGTCCCCTAACAAGCTGTGGTAGGTCTGGCTGCATATTACTGAGACTCTGTGCCCTCAAGTGGGGCTGTGGGATTTCAGAGAGGGTGGGGACACCATGGGAAAACCCCAAGTACTGAGCTGGTCTGCAGGTTAAGGCCATATCTGTCCATCTGTTCCGCGGGTGTCAGTGTGCTGATCTGTTCCTTCCTCCTCTTAAGACCCACTTAAGGCAGGGTTTGGGGCAGCAGCCTTCTGAGGGTGGCTGGGAGGATGGTGGCCACCCCGGAGGTGGTGCTAAATTAACATCTTGAAGCCGAGGCCGCAGAGATGTGATAGACACAGAAGAATGGCCAAGTGACACTCTAATGAGTGCTAATGGGAGGTCGGAATTAAATCCTGCCGGCTCATTAGCAAGGGAAGAGGTGCCATCTGCTATGGCTGGCAGGTTCCCTGCCACAGTTTGTGGAGGGGGGTTTACTGCTTCTGTGGGGTTGTGGGGAGGCAAGACCCCTGCCTGGGAGGGCTGCTTTGCATGTGACAGCCAGGAAACAGTGCAGGGGAGTACTGTGTGTGAGAGCTCCCTTTGCCCAGATGGGATCTGCCCTGGCACTAGAAAGAGTCCCTGTGCACTCTCATTTTGTCCATGGGCCCGCCCAGCTCTTCCCAGCCTGGCCAATAAGGCAGCAGGACTGGTGGCAGAACTGGCAAGAGGATGAGCTTTGATCCTGCCAAAGAAGGCTGATGGCCTTTCTGTGAGTGCCCACCACCTGGACTCTTCCCTCCCAGCCTGCCGGCAGTGACACAAGGATGCTGGCTGGGCTCTCCAGGCATAGCCAGTTGTCTGCAAGTACTGATTGCCCACAAGCCCTTCAGGACTGAGAGATTTAGGGCTGCACGCCAGGCAGTGGAGCCTGAAGAGCTGAGACTATCACTGGAGAACATTGTATATGAGATACTTCTCCTGGATGGAGAGGAAGTTGCCTAGGGTCTCCTGGTTTGTCTCTGGTCCTCCCAGCCCCTCTCAATGCAGCCTGCAAGGCAGCAGAACCAGCTTTGATCCTTCCCAAGGAGCATGACCATCAGACCAATCCCACCACACCATGCTCATGCACAGCTGAGGACAGGAGCCAGCCTCATGCTGCTGTGCCTGTTGGCCTCTCGAATCTGGAGCTGTGCCAGGAGACAAGCAGCAAGCACAGAGCAAGGAAAAAGGCTGAGATGAAGCTGTGAAGCTTCCTGTAGCAGTGCAGTGGTTCACTGGCTGCTAACCAAATTCCTGCAGGTGGTGACTGGTCCCTGTGTCCAAAGTGCCTGGCTAAGGCAGAGCAGCTCACAGGTCAGCACCCCTGCCAGGCTGACTCGTGCCCTGCGCTGCGTCGCTTGCCCACCCAGTGTCTGGTGACTATCGTGGCAGTGCTTCAGCTGGCTTCACTTGGGCTGCTGCCTCAGCCTGGGCCACCAGGCCCTTGCTGCCCCAAAATTTGTCCTGCTCCTTCTCCCAGATTGGCCACTCCTGTGGAGCACAGCTGAGCCTCACTCCCCTGAGAGCCTGAGCTACACAGACCTGACCCAGGCAGAGAAGCCCCTGCAGAGCTGGGGTCTGCCTGCTCCCTGGGATCTCTGCATGGCTGCAAAGCCCCATGAGGCACTGGACTGGAAGGACTGGAGCTGTGTTTGTGGGTCATGACTGTGCTGGGGTATGGATTAGCTGGTGTGCTCAGCAACAAAAGGGGGAGCACCTGCCAGAAAGGAGCTGGTTGGCATGAGCAGATGCAAATGGGAAGCTGAGAAGTATAAAACTGTGAATGCTTCTGGGAAATATGTGTGGCTGACCACAGCAATGGTGATGATGAGGAGGTGCTGCAAAAACACATCCTCATCTTTTAAATCTATTTCCCAAAAGAAAGAAAATGCTGTTATGCAAGATGCAGAAAGGAAAGCAATGTCTGTACTCCGTGTTTGGGAAGAAGTAAGGAAGACTGTGAAATATTTTCCAGTTTATCAGGCACTATAGGGGAAGAAGATATACACAAAGGGCAAATATTTCAAAAGTAGCTGCCTGCATAAATTGTACCCAAGAGCCCCGTAAAATGGGCTGAGGGATCTTAGATGCAATTGTCTTTATTTCTTTTACAACTGGAATTTCCCTGATGCTCCCAGGAGGTGCTGGGGCTGACAGGCCTCTGCTGGGTGTTCCTCTGCTGAGGCATCCACATTCCCCAAAGCACAGAACATCCTTCATGTGAGTCAGGCCCACAGAGATGACACTGCTCTTACTTCAAGCACACTGAAAGAGCACTGGCTACTTCCTCTTTTTGGGAAAAGCACAAGCAGAGTAAAGCAAAGGCAATGCAATTCCCACATGAGGTAAAGGGTAATAGGTACACATCCCATGGGAAGGGGCCCCCTTTGTCTAGCTCTCTGCTTCTGCCTCCTCCATCCTTGTCATGAGAAGCTTGTGGAGAGAGATTCCTTCTCCCTCAACATGGGGACACCCTGTGTCTTGCTGCTGGGAGACAGCACCTCTTTTTGGTATGCATGGATTTCAATGGGGCTTCTCTTTTCTGTAGCCCTTTGGAGGTTTGACCACGAGTCTGCAGAATTTTCCCATATGAGAAAAACATCCTAATGGTGCTTAGTTGCTGCTTCTTGCCAACCTGCCTCACAAAACAGGTCTCCAGAATAACTTCCAACTTATTTTGTCAATTCCACAGCTTTTTACAGCCATTTCTGGTCATTTTCTGTGCTATGAAAGGTATTCCAGATACCCTAGAAAATGCAGTGGAGGTGGGAGTCCCTGTGAGAGTTTGGAGACGTCAGGTTGCCTGGAGCTGGGGAGAAGCAGGAGGTGGCTCGGGACAGTAGCCATCTGCGAGGAAGTGACAC
Source organism: Phylloscopus whistleri (assembly GCA_017589585.1). Lineage (NCBI taxonomy): Eukaryota > Metazoa > Chordata > Aves > Passeriformes > Phylloscopidae > Phylloscopus > Phylloscopus whistleri. The sequence goes on from JADMLD010000713.1 coordinate 637,278, forward strand.
CTGCCAGGGTATTCCTCCAGGAGCAGCTCTGGGCCTGGTGACGTTCAGCATGATAGGAAATGAATATTAAACGATTGTAGATGAAATCTGCAGGCACAAGGAGACAAGCAAGAAGCTTGTGTCTCACCAGTGAGACCTGGGGCTGTGAGAAGCTCATCAGATGGCTCCCTCAGGCCGGAGGCTTTCTGAGACTGAGGAGAATGCAGCCTGCAGCTGCTTCATTCCCACAGACTGATCTGGCAGTAAACCTGGTTCTTTTCTGAATCTGTTGTCTGCAAAGGACCTCCTCCACTGCTTTGCCCGGTGAAGTTTTGGGCAACACAGAAACATGGGGCTGCAGCTGTGCTGGGCATCACTCACAGGTTCTTTGAACACACAAAAGTGGACCATCATTTTGAGGCTGCCAGTTTTGGCAGCAATAGTTTTGGCAACACCACTGAGTTGCTAAAAGGTATGAGGGCTCAACTCTTCCGTGCTGACCTCAGGAAGTGATTGCTCTCCTTTGCTGACCTCTCATCATGCCACATCTGGGTGATATGTTAAGGTTTCAGCCCCCTCAGTACAGGAGAAACACTGATAAATTGGAGGGAGTTCAGCAGAAGCCACCAGAATGGCTTGGGCTGGACCTCCTGCCTTAAAGGAGAAGCTGGAGAGCTGGGCTTGTTCACCTGTGAAAAGGGATGGTTTGGGGGAGACCCAAGAGCAGCTCCCCAGCATCTGTGGGTGGATTATTGAGAAGATGTAGCCAAGAGTTTAATGAAGGTGCACAGTGGGGTGCATGAGAGAGAGTGATCTAACTTGTAGAGCGGGAAAATTATCCCTGTGGACACAGTCACGTGCTTGAAGAGGGGCCTGGAGAACTGGAAGGATCTCCAGCCTTGGATGCTGTCAAGATGCAGATGGACATCCTGCACAACCTGGTCCAACCAAAGTGGCTCTGTGATTCTCGGATCCCACTGCTGCCCCTGTTTTGTATGGGAGATTAGATTTGAGACCTTGTTGGGTCTGCAGGTTCCTGAGGTGGATTTGTCAGTCTGTGAAGATGTAGGAAGGAGACTGGGGAGATCAGCAACTCAAAGTGGTCTTGTGCAGAGCGAGCCTGAAGGAGGGGTAGGGGAAAGCTGGATGCTTGGTGGGAGGACAGCTCTACCTCAGGCCTGCTCTACCTCAGGCCTGCTCTACCACCAGTCCCTGGTGCCTGGTCTGAGACTGGAGGAGAATTGGCCTTGGCAAGGACCTGCTTGGAGCACAAGACTCTTGGAGCTGGTGGAGAAAAGCAGGACCAAGCAGGACAAGGAGTCAGACAAGCTGGATAAAGAAATAAAGCCAATTTCTATCATATCCTTCTGGATTTGGACTCATCCAACATGCTCTTCTGCCAGCTCTAAGGGAGATGGGAGAGGGAAAATTAATGGAGCTGCTTGGAAAGCATTTGCAAATGCTTTGGCCTCATGCAGAGGGCTGTGGGACAAGGCTCTGAGAGGGATGTGGGGCTGGGGGTCCTGAGCAGGGCTGGGGGCTGACTTGCTCGGGTGCTGGCAGCCAGAACTACCTTCTAGGGGAAAAAGCAGTGGGATGCTGACGTCTGCATCAGGAATGGAGCAGGGCATGAGGTTACGCCTACGCCTCAGAGGAAGGAGGTTGTAAATCAGGGAATGGTAGGGTGCACAGGGCAAGGAAGATGTCTGGGCTGTCTCAGCATCTGGTGGGACCCGTGTTCATCAGTGATTAATGAAGAAACTGCCGTGTCTGGATGAGGTGATTAAATGTGCACAACAAAGCCACCAGGCACCGCGGCCAGCTGGCAAGGGAGAGCCTTGGGCCGAGCTCTCTCATCCCTGGATGGAGTGGCCACATTCCCCCATTCCTCGAGGATGGTCCCTGGCTCTGCTCACCCCTATGCACTTAGCTTGGCATTAGCTGGGCTGGCTCAGAGGCCTGCGACTGAGCGTGCAGACAATTTGCCAGCACATGCAGGGATATTACAGTGGTGCCACTGCACCCTGAGCATCACTTCAGGACAACACTGTCACTCTGCAGTAATAAAACAGAAGGAACCAGTGCAAGAGAGTCTTCTGGAGCTACAGGTGATCCCTGGTTTTTTGGCTGAGAGATCAGGGGCTGCAGCTCTAGAGAAGCCAATGGGGAAATGGGACAAACACAAAGGCCACTGCAGTTTATCTCTTCCCAAGAGTCACAAAGGTCACAAAGTTGGGAAGTAATGTCTGTGTGCTCTCCTCTGTCTACTTTATTCTTGCTCACCCCTCATCCATGGACAGTTAGTAACCCAAAAACCTATTCTATCTGATCAGGTCCCTGTGATTCTCTGGGATGATTTTGTCCTCGCAACCAGCAAGAAACTGTCGTCTATCTCACCATGACTCAGGGAGAAGGCATTCATTGGTGCAGTGTCCCCTGGCCATTTTAGGGTCCTCAGTGCTCCTCTGGCAGCTTTCCTGACTGGAAAACCCATGTTTTTAAACTTTCACCCATATGGCTTTCAGGAACATTCTTATTAAAAAAAAAAAGAAAAGAAAATAAGAAAAATAGAAAAACAATTGCAAATACTTTCAATGTTTTTTCCTCTGATTGTGTTCCTCAGTTTAATTAATTAAGCTGTTTGTCTCAAAATCTCCCCTCTAAATCTGAGCTATGTTTCTGGTTGAACTGACCAGGCTTTGAGTCCAAGTTGTTCTGTTTGTATTACCGGCAAAACTTTGGGTTCTCATGCCTGGAAGACATCACACTGGGAGCAGCTGGACAAGCTGGGGAGGGGATGGGATCTTCTCTATCTGAGACACCGCAGATGGGGCACTCAGGGTCCTTGCATCTGGGTCATTGAGATCTCTGGTCACCTTGTGCCCTGCCAAAATCCAGCTGTGCTTAGCCTGAGCTTCGTGTGTGGCAACAGCACAAGCACTGCCTGTTGCTGGCCTTCAGAGCTACCCACGGGCAGGCAGGGGAGGTCCTGGCATGGCTGCAATCAAGGCCAAATATAAATTCCCCCAGCCTTGTGTTGTTCTGGCCTTGGGGAGACTGAGGGGGCTGGTGACAGGGAGAGGAAGGAGAGAAGGACAGACCTCCCCATTCAACATGCCTGGAGCTTGTCAGGCTTGTTCAGGTCCCTGCACCCTCAGGAAATGGGTTGTGAGCTCTGGTCCTGCTCTGGTGCCAGCACATCAGCCACTCTGTGTCCCCAAAGCACGTGGGCATCAGGACAGTGCCTTTTATCCCACTGTCATGCTCTTACAGGCAAACTGCCCAAAGAAATGTCCCCCTCACCCCAAAAACCACAATACCGGGGGACCTTCTGCACCATGCTAGGGGGAAAACATCACACTTTGACCACAAGCCCCTCTTACAGTTGCACCAATCTTCTCTTTCCTCCCCAGCTCACCCTCGTGTCCGTTCCTCAGGACTCAGGGGTGATGTTGCTCTACTGTTCATCCTGCACTGCAGTCCATCAGGAACCCCAGATGGCTGCACTCCCTTCTTTCTCCGTGCAGTCACACTGAGGCTAGCTGCAAGCTGCCTGCTTTATGGAAGGGCAAACATACAGATGGTCTGGGGGTCCAGAGTGAGCCCTCAAGCTTGTGGGTAGAGAGAGGACAGCCTGTTTCCTTTGACAGGGACAGAGGCTTTGACTCGAGGGGAGGCTGCAGAAGCCTCAGCACACATCTGGACGGATGCAGGATGGCTTCTCTGTGTTGTTGGCTTGGGGTCCCTGGGCCACAAGGGTTTGAATGCTGCAAAATCCAGAGTCAATCAAATAATGAACAACTTCAGGCAGCATCTACTGCCTCCAGGCATGAGGCAGCACAAGGACAGGGGAATCTGGCTGGAAGGACTGTGATGGGGGCTCCGCTCTGCCCTGAGCTGGCTGCTCAGCGCCACAGAGCCCTGGAGGATGGTGGCCTGCCCCCTCCCTGAGGGGTGAGTGTGTTAATGTGCTCGGGAGGATGGAGGGGACAGCTAGGCAGAGTTCCTGGGGGGACACAGGACACTGGGGTCCAGGCTTCTGGTGAGGTGTGTTATGGACATGAATCCTTTCTGACAGCTCTGGGCACCTTTCCCCCAGCCTTGCTGTCTTCCTTTTCTTCCCCTATGAAGGGCATGTGCCTGACAAAACCCTATGGTTTGCAGTGGCCCCGAGCTGGTGGCTAACTTGCCTTTGTTAGCACCAAGCCCTTCCTGGGAATTCCCTTCACAGATGCCACAGCGTTTATTAGCCCATGTGCTTTTGTGCCCGAGTGTGACTGCAAAAGCTGCTTTCAGAAACAGGCTGGATCTGTTTGCAAACCTTCCAGGCTGGGTCTTTGCCTTAATCTCTGTGATTAGCTCAAATGGAAAGGAACAGCTGGGCAGCTGGCGAGCTGGGGAAGTGGGACAAACATATGTGAGATCCAAAGCTTCCCAGAAATTGCAGGGTAAAGTTTAGTGCCGAGGGACTGGAAGGAGAGCTCTTTAGGGGGGCATTCTTGCAGTGGGAGAAGGGAGCAGGTGGTGTGTTTGCCCAGCAGATGCTGTGGCATCCATGGAGGGGCAAGGGAGCCCTGGCTGGGAAGTGAGGACAGAGAAAGTGTGGGCTCCCCATCTCCCCTTGTTTCTTGTTTGTCTGGGCTTCTGCTTAAATGGGTTGGTATTTAAACTGGAGGAGACCAGTGGGTTCCTCAGTCTTAGCCCTGCACAGTGCAGATCACAGATCACTGCCATAGCTTTGGGGCAGGAGGTGTTGCTGCCTCCATGGAGACCCACAAGAGATGCTGCTGATTCCCCAGTGGGCTTGGGATGGGCCTGGGCTGCAGATCCACCAGCTGTAGCCTTCTGCAGCCATGTCTTCTTGGCAAGCTTAAGGTCAGCACTCTGGAGTGTCTCAGAGTCCAGGGACTGTGGTGGAGATGGATGAACCCAGCACACTGTTTCAGGGAGGTCCTTAAAGGGAGGTTTGGGGGTATAAAGTCAGAGACAGGCTGCACTTACCTGAGAAAAGCTCTTCTAATGTCCCACAACACTTTCTTTAGCATATATAAAATGTCTGTTTCAGCAAAACATGATGAGGACAGGCATCAGCCAAATCTCAGGACAGCAGGAATTTCCAGAAGATTTAGAAGAAAATGTTGTGCCAGTATTTGACAGGCGTACAGGGGTGATGAGAAGGATGGTGCACGTGTCTGGTGAGGCACTTAGTCCCCAGCACTCACTCAAGCTGCAGGATGTCTCTGGAAATCAAAACTTTTAAAATAAGACAGATCTTTTTTCTGGAAGTCTCTGTGCGACCCAGCAGATCTCAAGGCAGATAACATCAAGTGGGAAAGGAGAACAACTTGACCTCCAAGAGCTGCTTGGATGTTTGGAGCATTACCCTTATCTTTGAAGAGCTCTTGCCAAAGCGGCTGTGTGCGATCTCATCTGGACACTCCACTCTGGCTCATTATCCCTAAGAAATGCTTAATTTTTTAGTTCCCTGTGATATGTGGGCAATTGGAAATTTCATTAGTTTCCAAGAAGATCTATTATCCCAGGCAGTGAGAAGCTAACATCGTGGGGATGCAAGGTGAAAAGGCACTTAATGAGAGACTGGGCGGCGATTGGGTTAGTGTCATGGGGCTGATGGTGGCATGGTGGGGTCCTGCTGGGGTACCCTGAACAGGGTTTACTGTCAAGAGAAGCTGGAGACAGGCAGAGGTGTGATGTTATATGTCTCTCTGTACCAGCCTCCCTCTTTTGAGAGTGAAGTGTTTTGTGTGATTTCAAGCACCTTTGCATTTGTGCTCCAATCCTGGTCCCCAGGTCTGACTGATCTTTACATGTGTTGGTGCTGTCCTGGCACAGGGTGAGGCAGCTGAGGTGGTCACACAGCTTCTGCAGCAGCAAGGAGGGAGCCTCTCATACCAGGTGTGTTCAGGGTATCCTGTCAGACTGGGGTGTGGCTGTGCTGAGGATTGGATCCTCATTTCCTTCTCCTGCGTGCTGTCACCCCTCTAGCAAGGGCGGATGTGGCGCTGCTGGGGTCCTGCTGTTTGGACGGGGAAGTACAGGTAGTGCTCCAAAGGAAATTCTGCTGTCAAAAAAGCATGAGCGGCCATTTCCTGATTCTGGAGGCATGAGATGAATTGGGGAGGGAGAAGGGAGAGGTGTATCTGTGTGGGGTTTGAAGCTTCTTATCTGGAGCTCTAAACCCCACAACTCTGCCAGCATCATGGATAACCCTGCCCTCTGTCCATGCCCATCCAGAAGCAGCAGCAGATGTTCTGAACTCCTTGCCTCCTCTGCTCTGGATTTTCTCTTCAACATTGAGTTTCCACCTTTGGTCACAAAGCTTTGGCAGTTGTATCACGGAGGGATGCTACATTGTGCAGTGAGGAGGGATGACAAATTTGGTTTCCCAGGATTTTAGTGCAAGTGTCCTTACTCTGGGTAGCTGGCATGCAGCTCAGAAGGGGAATGGGCTCTGGGCTTGCAGACCCCTTGGCAGTCCTGCTACCAGAGGTGGGAGCACAGGGTGAATTCAGAGAGAGCAGGAACACCCCCAAAGCTTTCGACACTGCATTGGCACACAGTTCTCTGCTGTTAGTTTGTACATCTTCCTGCTCTCCCTCCAGGGAGGCTGTTTTGCAATGCTGGCAACTCTCACAGAGACCTTCAGCACTGGAGCAGAGCCCTGCGCAGATGGGAATTAGGGCCATGGCCCTTGTGATCTTTCTAGGACTACAAAATTCCTGTCCTGATTACAACCACAATTAGTTACTGGTGGGATACATGGGGCATAATCTGGTCTGAATCTCATCTTGGCAACCTTGAGCTCCTCCCGACTCCTGCAGCTTGTAGGGTCTGCTCTGCAATCAAGGTGTTGGGGAAGGACCCATAGGGGGAGGCAGGAATGGGACCCCCATTCCTAAGGTGTGGAGTCGGACCTTCAGTGCAGAGTGCAGTGCCCCTTGGCCTTGTTCAGAGATACCCATCAGCTGGGCCACCAGAGACAGACTAGCTTGGAATGTCCCAGGGATGTCCCTCTGTACAGTGGGAACATGCCACAACAGCCCTGGAAGCGCTGACACCACCTCACTGCCTCCATCACCCTCAGCAAAGGGCCTCGTGTTTCACACTGAACTGTTGGCTAAGGGGAGTCAGAAGAGAAGAGGCACCCACCAGCCCATGGGGAAAACACTGAGCAGCCAGAAGCTGAGCCCTGGAGTTTGGCTGGTGGCTGCCGGCAGTGTGTGAATGTCCAGGAGCAGTGCAAGGGGATGGAAATTCCCTTTGGGGCTGGGGATTGTGTGAGTGGCTGTTTACAGCAAGGGAAGAACCGTAGGGCCAGAAGCTGGGTGACCTCCTGGCAGTGTCTGCCTGCCAAGGCTCTGGAGACATGACAAGGATGGAGACAGAACACACCAGTCCATCAGGACAGAGCAGCTCTGGGCTGTGGGAAGTACCAGATAGGCCAAAGCAGATTTCTCGTTCATCTTTCCAGTTTAGAGAGGAAAGATTTGGGCTCTTCTTCAGAAGAGATGCTATCTTCCTCACTGTTTTCCAGGTAAGATCCTCTTTCCAGGGCTACTTTGCCCTATGGAGTGAGAAGTTGCTCATGATTTGGGAGCACAGGGGTACAATGGACGTTTGGGTAAGGTTCATCCTGAGCCCTGACCTGATGGCACCACCTGAAGTGCTTTGAGCTGTCTGGGGATTTGGAAATATTCTCCCATCTCCACAAATGACACTAGCTCTCCTTCCCTGGGGAAGCTGTCAGTCCTAGCTGCCCACTGTAGGATTTCCTTGTGATATTCTAGGTGGAAGTTGTACCTGATGTTTCTTCTTCTGTGAAGTGTTGGCGATGGAAACTGGATGTTGTACTCGTGAGAGAGTCCATCATCAGAGTTACTGTGGGGAACAGACTGTTTGCCATAGCCAAACAGAGTGAGGGAGAACTGCTTACAGCTCTCTGGCCTGGCCCTGCAGCTTTGAGATGGCAAATGGGCTTGATGAATATTGTCACGGGTCAAATCTGGTGGGACACTATGTGTTTGGGTGCCTGTGAAGGCAGCACACCAGTCTGCTACCCTATAGAGACATCAATTAACAGAGTACCATAAACAGAGGTTCTTGCTTGGATATGAGCCAGCAGCACAGAATCATAGAATGGTTTGGGTTGGAAGGGACCTGAAGGATCATCTCATGCCAAATGCCCTCCCTACAGGCAAGGACACCTTCCACTAGACCAAGTTTCTCAGAGCCCCATGCAACCTGGCCTTGAACACTGTCAGGGATGGGACATCCACAACTCCTCTGAGCAACCTGTGCCTCAACACCCTCTTCCTGATATCTACCCTAAACCTCTTCCTAATATCTAATCTAAACTCTCTTTCAGTTTGAAGCCATTCTCCCTTGTTGTTTCACTACATGCCCTTGTACATTGTCTCTCTCCATCTTCCTTATAGGCTCTCTTCAGGTACTGGAAGGCCACAATTCTTTGGAGCCCTCTCTTTTGCAGGCTGAACAATCCCAGCTCTTTCCTCATAAGAGAGAGTCTCCATCCCTCTGATCATATTGGTGGCCTCCTCTGGGCTCACTCCAGCAGTTCCCTGTCATTCCCATGCTGGGACCCCAGAGCTGGATGCTCCAGGTGGGTCTCACCAGAGCAGAGCAGAGGGGCAGAATCCCCTCCCTCCCCTGCTGCCCACGGGGCTCTGGCTGCAGCCCAGGACACGTTTGGCTCTCTGGGCTGGGAGTGCCATGGCTGGGGCATGTCCAGCCTCTCACCCACCAGCACCCCCAGGTCCTTCTGGGCAGGGCTGCTCTGGGTCCGTTCATGTCCAGCCTGTGCAGATAATGGGGGTTGCTCTGACCCAGGTGCAGCACCAGCACTTGGTTCTGATAATCTTCATGATGTTCCCATGGGTCTACTTCTAGACCTTGTCCAGGTCCATCCCATCCTTCAGGTGCATCCCTCCTCATCCTTTTCTCAATGCCTTACCCTTTTTTCCCTGAAAGGTTGACTCCAAAGCTGGGCAATATCAGCAGTCCTCCCCGATGCTCATGAGCAGAAGGGCACATCAGCTCCAACACCCTGTTTGTGATTCCCCAGTGTTTGTGGCAGAAACACATTTTGTAAGTACAGGTTATTTTGGCCACTGAAATTATTGATACTGAACATACTGATGGACAGCAGGGCTCTCTGGGCTGTGCTTACAGAAGAGGAATGGACTTGATTGATCATGTTGATGATAGCTCCTGCCTGCGGTCGGACAGGCTGAACCTAACCGTTGCTCCCATCTTTCATGTCTATCTAATTAAATCTCCCTGACTGTTGTACCTTGACCTCAGTAGCAGAATGTTGGCTCTTGCAGTTTGTGCTCACCTGAGGCTTCCACAGCATCATGGGCACAGCTGAGTGTGAAACACTAACCCATGGAATGGAAAGGTATATTCATGTGACTTATGGCAGATGTACTGGTTTTGTCTGGGATAAAAGCCTTTTTGGCACCCAGTGTGGTGCTCAAAGTGTTTGAGATAATGACAGATTTGACTGGTGTGTGTTAGACTGAATTTATATCTGTATTGTTATTCACCTGGCAGTGGGCAGAGCTCCGGTGCCTGGCATGGGGCTTGCTTGCCTGATAATGGAGTATCATATATATACTGGGGAGATATATATAGATATATAGATATACTGGACCCTAGTGCTTATCAGTGGCTGCTTTTTGCTTTAGCAATTTGCTGCAGTGCTGTACAGCTTCCCACCTTCCTGTGCTGTGCCTGGGAACATTCTGGTAACATCCGTGCCAATGGGCCTGGGCTAGAAGATGGCCAGGGCATCACTGCTGTTCCTGTGCTGCTGTAACTCCAGTGAACTCCTAGAAAAGGGACTGTGACCTGTAGATGAAATCCCTGGAGGGTGGATGTGGTGCACTCCAAGGTGTCTGTGGCCATGGGTAAGTCCATGTTGCAGCAGGTACTCAGTGAAGCACCTCTGGCCATGGGTGAGGTCATGCTGGAACACCTCTAAGCCTCTGGGGCCATAAACACCTGCACATCACAGCAGGCTCTCCCCTAAAGGTATTGTGGCCCATGGATGAGTCTACAGCAGAGCATGGGTGAGGGGAGGGGTTCATCACAGTGTTAGGCCCCAAGAGACCAGGAGTGGAAATTGTCCAGGTTACCTTGCATTGTGGTAATATGGGATTTGAGATGCATGCTGTGAGAATTTCTGTATCAGGAACCCCCTGAGCCAATGGAGGACAAGCCTCACAAGAAACAGTGCCAGAGCAGCAGTGAGCCATCTCAGCTGGCTTTGGTGGCCAGTAACTCCACCCAACACACTCCCTCTCCTGCCTCAGTGACCACCATAACAGATGGAGCCCAAAGTCACTGACTAAGTGAGTTCAGTGGTCATTCTGCAGATGTTTTACAGGGATGGCCAATGGACTAAGATTCAATGCCTGTTTGTAAATCAAAGGATGGGAAAGGGGAGAGGAGACAGTTTAATGAGGGGGTATTGGGTGGTGTGGCATGTGAACATAACCTAAATAATATCAAATAAGGGGTGAAGATAGTACTGGATTTGTCCAGGAAAGAGTAAATTTTCTTCATAATAACTCATATGGTGCTGTGTTCTACGTTTGTGGTCAAAACCAGTGTTGATAACACAGGGATGTTTTTGTTATTGCTGAACAGTGTTTGCATCGTCTCAATGCCTTTCTTGTAATTTGGGAGTGCATGAGGAGTGGGGAGTGGACACAGCTGTGACAGCTGACCCCAACAGATCAAAGGTGTACCCCATACCAATAGTGTTGTGGTCAGCAATAAAGAGTGGGGCAAAGAAAGAGGAAGGGTGGGTTTTCAGAATTACAGCATTTGTCTTTCCAAACAGCCACCACACGTGATGAAGTATTTACTTCATCAGCATGATGAACACTTTCCTGGAAGTGGTAAACACCTGCCTCCTGATGGGATGAAGTGAATTAATTCCTCATATTGTTTTTTTTGTGCATGCAGCTTTTGTTTTACCTATTAAATCTTCTTTTATCTCAAGCCATGAGTTTTCTGACTTTTACCCTTTTGATTCTCTCCTCCACTCCACTTGGCAGGGAGTGAGTGAGCCATATGTTTAGCTGCTTGCTGGGGTTAACTCACAACAGCTCATCAGCCTATTTTAAGTTAAGGCTGTGTTACCCCAGGGCTGTGATGAGAGGGTGAGGTCGCTGCTGTGAGTTCATAGCATCACAAAATGGCTTGGGTTGGAAGGGGTCTTTAAGGACCATCTCGTTCCAACCCCTCTGCCATGGGCCTTCCACTTCCACTAGACCAGGCTGCTCAGACCCCCATGCAAGCTGGCCTTGAACACCTCCAGGCATTCACAACTTCTCTGGGCAACTTGTGTCAGTGCCTCACCACCCTCAGAGTAAAGATTTTTTTTTTTTCTATTATCTTAGCTAAACCTACTCTCTTTCCATTTGAGGTCATTCCCCTTGTCCCCAGTTGTTGGTGGACATGCTCTGCCCAAGTCAGCCCTGAACCTAAGAGCAGGAAGAGATGGGAGCAGACAGAGCAGTTTTTGTGTCTGAAAACCCATGGGGAGATTTTGATCTGGCCTCATCTCCCTACTGAGTAGACAGAGAAACCCAAAGGGAATGGGATAGGCCACACCTGCCAGAGCAGTGTCCTGAGGGGCTTCAGGGGCTGTGGTATTTGTCTAAATGATCTGCTATTCCATGGGAGGTAGCTGCAGGCAATGGAGAGAGCAGCTTAGAGTTATACAATCACAAAATAACCTAGTTGGAAAAGACACTAGGATCACCTCATTCCAACCCCTTTGACGTGGGTAGGAACACCTTCCACTAGAACAGGTTGCTCAGAGCCCCATCCAGCCTGGCCTAGAACACTGCCAGGGATGGGACATCCAGCTTCTCTGGGCAACCTGTCCTGAGGATGCTCTCCCTGTCTACTGGTAAATGCCAACCATACCAACTGGTCTCACAAACCTCTTTATTGCCTTTATAACCTTGCCTTGGGGCATCATGTGGGATTTACAATGCTGGCAACTATCACAGGGATCTTCAGTCTTTAAGCAGAGTCCTGCACAGTTGGAAATTGGGGCTGCAGCCCTTGTGGTATTCTTGGTGGGGAATTTCCCATTTGTGACTGTGACCACAGTCTGCCAGTTCTGGAGGGCATGGAGCATGGCCTGCACTTATTCTCAGTTTGGCAGCCATGAACTCCTCCAGCTCCCTGCAGCAAGCATGGTCTGCTCTGCTGCCAAGGCACTGGCATGCAGCCCATCAGCTGGTATGATGGTCTGTCTGCCCTTTGACCTGATACCGTCTGGCCTGGGACAGACACCATCAAAGAGAGTCTCTCAAACTGTCTGGGTGGCTTTTCTGGAGCTGCCATTGCAGGAGCTGTGGGGTCTTGGCAGGCGGCTGCTGCCAGGAGGTGTCACGGCTTCTGGGCTGCCCAGCTCTTCCCTTGCTGCAAACAGATGCTTGCTTGATCCCCATCCCCAAAGGGAATCTCCAGCCCCTCACAAAATTCCCGACCCCTCACACACTGCCCTGCAGCCACCCTCTGAGCCATGGATGCTGGCTGGCTGCAGTGCCTCCAGCAGTGCCCCAGCTCCAAACAATGTTTTCCCTATGTTTAGGCATGTGTCCTCTGCATCCTCTTGGACACACTCATTTGATCATGGCCAGGTCACACGGCCAGTCTTGACTCCCCAGGTCCTTGGTGTGCCTGGGTCAGTCCCTGCTCTGTGTGTGCCTGGGAGGAGGTTTCTTTGCATTGTGCAGGTCTCCTGGGTGGTGCAGGGTGTCCCCTCTGCATGAATCGTGTTTGGCTGGTGCCAAAATGACCCTCAAGTCACTCCTCATGTCTTCTAGCACTGGCCTTGTGGTGGAGCCAGCTGTTGCCAAGTTCCGAAGGCTCTGTTGTTCTGCCCTACTGCTCTGAATCACTGTTCATGGCCAGTTGTAGTTAAGCTTGGAGTATGTAACTTTTTCTTATCTTTTAACTATATCCGTGCAGGAAAAGAATTGTCCCCTGCATAGCTGAGCTCCCAGAGTCCCCCTATCCACTTTGCTCTCTTCCAGCAGCTGTTTCCTTTCTGTGCAGGCTGCTGGGAACAACTTGGCCACTGACTAATGATGTGTCCTTTTGGCACTGGTGCTCCTTGATGCCCAGTCCTGATGCTCATGGCCCATGTAACGGGCAAGCAACACAGTGGGTCTCTGCCTGGGGCTGGTGCCTGACACCTCCTCCCACTGTGGGGCTTCACCTCCTTTCTCTTTTCTTTCTCTCTGCTGTTTGCCTTTCTACTCTTTCTACTCCTTTGCTCTTTTCTACTCCTTTTCTACTCCTTTTCTACTCCTTTTCTACGCCTTTTCTACTGGGCATTTGGCAGCTGCTTCCTCAGCTGGAGTGTCTGGCTGAGCCATTAAAAGGAGCAGAGCCCTTCTCTGGTGTTTTCCAGTCTTGGCTGAAACATATCTACTTCCTAGTTTATGGCTTGCTGTAATGTCTTCTGCAAAATCTCCAGAGCCTTCTCGATGTTTTGCTTCAATTCCCTTTGGCTGTCTTTAATTCCTCTGTCTCCCCACACACGCCCCCCCACCAGCCCCACGGATGGACTCACTGACTGTCAGCTGCTGTTTCCTTTGGTTCAAGCTCCCGGGGAGGTGAGCCCGTGCCAGAAGCGTGGGGCAGAGCGGGCTGCCAGGCGTCTGCAGCACAGCTCTGCCTGGTGTCAAAGTCCAACATCCCAAGAGAGAAGGAGCAGTTTCCTGTCCAAAACCACTCAGACAGCATTTTTTTCTTTTTTTCCCAGCAGCTTCTCAAGTCTCCGTGAATTCACATGCCAGAGCGATGCCTTCGCACGAAGCGCACACATCTGTGTGTCCCATCCTGGACAGTGCCCGTCCAACCCACCCATCTCCCACCACCCAGAGCTCCATCTTGGCTGGCACACGCCGTGCCCTGCTTTGGGAGCTGCTGCTCGCTTTGCCGTGAGGAGATTTATCACTCGTTACATCTCCACTTTCAGTGAAGGCTGGGTTGGCGCCAGGAGTTTCCACTGAGTTTTATGCTTCCATACGAGGACCCGTGGGATTTCTGGGTGGAGTATTGATGTACTTCCCTATTGATGGAAGAGAGAGGGTTGAACCTGTGGTTGGTGTGAGGGATGAGGACTACCTGAGAGGGAGACTGTTTTCGGAGGATTGGGCAAACAACAGCATAATCATAATCTGTCTTCAAGTGTCTCCCACTTTTTGCCTTGTCCCTTTTCCGACACAATTCTTGGCCACCCCATGGAAGTCTCCACCATGCCACAGAGGGACAGGCTCTGAGCCATCTCCCTTGTATTTTCTGGTGGCATTGTGCACACTCACAACAGCCACAGTCCAAAGGATGCCATGTTCCTCCATCAGGGGGGGCTGAGAACTGAGCAATGCTGACCATGTATTTTCCACGGGGACACAAAACTTGCCCAGTCCCTTGATTTTGGGTCTGAGCAAGCACTGTGTGCAGCACTACACATGCTGCAGAGGATGCCATGGGAAGAGAGCACTGTTCCAGGGTGCAGGATCTGCTCAGGTCCCTCTCATCCTGTTCACTTAGCCCCTGAACATTTTCAGCGTCCTGCCTTAAACCTGAGCCACTCTGCAGTCATGCTAGCAACCGAAGGGTTAACCCGCACCAGGCTGGGAAATCAAGTTTCCATCTGGGGAAAGGAAGAGTGCAGAGTTCGTGTGGGGAAAACTTTTCAAGGCTGAGGACCCTTTCCCAGCCCAGCTGGCTTCAGCCCCCTTGCACTCCCGAGGAGCTGTTTCCTTGCCCTTCTCAGCATGTTGTGCTTATCCTGCTCTTCCCATCGCCCTCGCTGAAGGCCGGCGCAGCAGCCAGCAGGCAGCCGGCCCGCCTCGTGTGCCGCCGGCTCCCAGAAATGCTTTCCCGCCTCCCAAGGAATTTGTCACTGTTCGACGGTTCTATACGTCCTGCCTGGCAGCCTGCTCCCCTTCCCAGACACGGGGGTTTTCCACTCCAGGCTTTGCAAACTACCTCTGTGCTGGGTCCTGAGAATCGGGGCCTTTGCAGGAAGGAATTTGCTGGTCAGCGGGGTTGAACTGAGCTGTGCGACCCTGTTCCTGTCAGCAGTGACTTTTAACTTGGAGGCAGCATCCACAAGGATTAGGAAATTCCCACTCCCTCTTGATGCCTTCAGTTTGAGGAACCTCTGTTCCCAGCCCTGAGCTTCCTGGGAAGCAGACCCTGCAGTCTGTTTAAGTGGGACAGAGCTGGAGGCTTCTCCAAGGTTGATGGTCAGCCCAGGCATGGATGAGCAGAGGGCTGAATGCTCAGGAGAATGGATCTCCTGGCAATATGGGTTGAGATGCTAGGAAACTGTGATGCTAGAAACCAGGGCAGTAATCCACAGATGAATCCAGGCCCTAGAGCTCTGGTGCAGGGTGCAAACTTGGGAAGCATTTGGGATGGAGGTTCGAGAGAGCCCCTACAACTGCCACAGTGGTTTTACTGCCTGGGAAAGGATCACAAGCAAGGCAGTGAAGTGACCTTTGCTATGGTCCCACTGTTTCTGTGCACTCTGTGTCTCTGCCTAGGACACCCTCCCGTCATCATACACTGTGGAGGTTCCTCCACCACAGGGATGCAAAGGGCTGGAGCTGGGCTGCCTGAGCATGGGGGTAGCTGGAGGCATCATTGTGCAAAGCCTTGTTGCAATGGCTCTGTACAGTGTCAGACACAGACCCTGTAGTCAGAGAGGGATTCTCCATAGCTGAGACACCTCAGAGGGCATCCCCCTGGCTGTGCATCCCTCCCTGTGTCTGCCTCCATCCTGCACCTATGAGCTATGGAGAAAAGTGGTGACTGCAGGAGCCCAGGTCAATGAGGAATGGGTTATGTGCAAGAAATTGTGCCTGACCAGCTGCTGGAGGCTGCTGGTGTTTGAGACCCCTAAAAGGCCTTGTCTCCACCCCTCCACTGCCAGTTCCTCTGTATCCCAAAAGTTTGGTCATCCCTGCAAACAGGGATGCTCACTTATCCCTTATTGCCAGAATCTCCCTTCTTTCTCCTTGGGCTGGGGGAGCAGGTGACAGAGTAAGGCACATCAAGAGGCAGGAGTGAAGGGGGATGCTCTGAGGGAAGGGAGGCAGAAGGGGAGACAGGGCATGGTCCCCCAGACTGAATTCCAAGGGGCCCTGCCTGCAGATGTGTCTGCAATTGCCAAGTACCCCTTTCCCTCCAGGCACCTCTCCAACCACCTTACCTGGAAAGACTGGGAGTCTGCTCATCCAAAAGCTTTGTTAGAGGTGCAAGTCACAGCAACAGGGAATTGCTAAAGACTGATGCCTTTGGGAAGGGAAACACGTGCCCTGACCCTACTCAGCAGCTCAGACCGTGTTTGGGGTTGGCCTCTGTCCAGAGGCTGCTGCTGTGGTGTCTTCAAAACACTCAGAGAGCCAGGGACTTTCCAGGAGTTTGCTGCCATAGTAGGACATAGACTGGGCAAGGAAGGAATCTGGGCTCTGTGCTGGGACTGCAGAGCTCTCCTGGGCTCCTTTGCGAGCACCCAGGCACTGCTGTCTGGGGAGGTTGCACAGTTAAGGGCTGTAAAGGCACCAGGTACCAGCTTGGCTCTCCTCTTTCTGCCCTGTCCTCATGCCACCAATGCTTTGGGATTAGGGGGACGGGTGACAGCACACAGGATGCCTCCAGAGACTCATTCCCCATTCTGCAGAGTACCCTGGGGAGATGCACCTGCAGACAGCCTGCTACTGCCCATGTCCCGTGCCTGCTGCTTGCCCCAGGCTCTGCTGCCTGACTCCACAGAAGCCTCTGTGTTGCACAAGTATGTGGGGACTATCTGTGTGCTGATCACTGAATGGGATCTCCATGCATGAGTGATGGAGGAAGCCCCAGGAGTGCAGCCCTGGCACACTGCCCCAGGCAGTCCCAGAGGAATGCTGGTCTCCTGGACCAAGAGAGGGCTGCATGGCAGTTGTTGGTGATCCATGGCTCCAGCATTGCCTTCTCCCTGCTGAGGGGAGCAAGCATGTGGCCACCTTACACAGCTCTGCTTTCTGCAGCAGCTGGGACTTTCGTCTTTTCCCAGATTACTCATTGTCCTTGAAAACTATCAGGGTCATTATCTGGAACTGGTGGAAAGTCCTGATGTTACAACCCAGATCTCAGGCAGCAGGGCCCTCCAAGGGGTTTGACCCCCATTATCACTGGTTAGACTCCATGAGGGCTGCCCATTCCACTGGGGCTCCCAGGACACAGCTGGCATGAGCATTGGGACCGGAGCTTTCCAAGGAGCTGGAGGCCAGGGTGAGCGAAGAGGGGCTGTTAGCAGTGGGTGGTGAACGATGGCAAGGGGGTCTTCTTGCTGGTGAGGGTTGTCCAGAGGGGCTGGAGTGATGCTGGGACATCATCTCTTCTCAGAGGTGCTCTGGAGCAGAGTGAGAGGCAGCGACACCAGACGCATCACAGGAAATTACAATTAAACAGTGGGGGAAATGTTTTCAACTTGGGGACATTTCAAGCACTGGAACAGGTTGCCCAAAGAAGTTGTGAAACCACCATCCTTGGTCTCTTCCAGACCATGCTCCATGGTTACATGAAAAATGTCTGACCATCCTTTCCCCACAGTAGGACTGGTGTCACTCTAGTTGCTCAGGGCTTGGTCTGGTAACAAAGACCATCTCTTTGGATGGCTTTTGTCACCACAGGAATTTCCTGTGGGGTCCTGTTCAGCACATTCCTTCAGCTAGTCAAGGTCCCCAGTCACCCTTAGCTCCCCACAATTTGATATCACTACCAAAATGTGGTGGGCTGTGCTGTTTCCCCAGCCCCACTGCAGTGTGGCCCTCACACACCCCAGCCCTACAGCTGTATTCAGCTCTCTTCAGCCAGTGTCGTCCCCAAGGCAGCCAGACATGGAAAGGGGCTCAGGGGGAAGGGGCGTGGGCTCACCCTGAGCCACTTCTCACCTATTATTTGTGTTGGTGTTTTGGCTTGTAAGCAAATCAGAAAGTGGGGGAGCAAAACAGGTTGACTCCTTGGTTTCTTTGAAGGCTTGGCCACCTTCTGAGATCCCTTTCACGGGAATAAACACCTGACCCTCTGAGAGCAGGTAGTGGCAGGTTGTGAGACTCTGTAGGAAAGTGGAGCCCACAGACTCATCTAGCTGTGATAGGAGCTGTATCTCCAGTATGTCCCCCACCTGGCACCCCACGCTGTGATGGACAGCTGGGAACAAGACAGGACGTGTCTGTAAAGGGGGGCTAGCAGCTTACAGGAATCCCCCACCCTCTACTTCTGCATCACCCAGCCCTTGGCCGGCTGGTGGGCTGCCTGCCAGGCTGTCCGAAAACGAAAGCAAGGAATCCAGAGATAAATAGGAGCAGCCTCAGCACGGGGCAGCAGTGCGTGTTCTGCTTCCAAGCCTCATCCTCCTCCCAAGCCTTGCCCTGCTCAGCGCCCGTGGCAGCACCATGGCTCTCCGCCCCTTCCTGCTGCTGCCTCTGCTGCTGGCTGCCACCCTCTTCATCACCCAGGCTCAAGGTGAGGGGTGAGGAGCCCTCCTGCCTGCTCCTGCTGGGATGGGGCAGGGTCTGCGGGTGCTCAGTAGGGTCTGTGCAGGGTGCGGGTGGTGAGGGTGGTGTTTGGGGTGCGTTTGGGGTTTGTGGCTGTCTGTAGGGCTGTGTGTGCGCCTGTGGCGTTGGCTTGCAGTGCTTGCTCGGCTTGGGAGTGTGTCTGGATGCATGTGGCTGGTGGGGCAGCAGCACCCCAAGCTGAAAAGAACAGAAGGAGAACGAGGCTCCCTCCCTTTTCAAGGACCTCATCTCTGCCTCAGTTTCCCCTCCACCACTCTTGGATGTGGTGCCCTGTATTCCTGCGGGCAGGTCTGACCTGTAGCTGGGCACAGGGGTTGAGAGCTTCCAGCTCCACGTGCTGCCCAGGATCACCCCAACCCGTGACACCAAGCAAGCCCTATGCTGTCAGCTGGCATTCTGTGCTGAAGGCGTCCTGACTCACTGACGATCCCAAATCCCACATCCCCTCCTTGCTCACAGGCATTGGAAGCTCGGCCTCAGACTGCTGTCTGAAGCACAGCCAGATATCCATCCCCCGTGGCCTGGTGATATCCTACCGCCTCCAGGGATCCGATTCGGGATGTGTTCTTGAGGCTGTTGTGTGAGTACCCTGTGGCAGCCAGGACCACTTGGAACAGTTTGGCTTCAGACAAACCCTCTCCTGTCCTCCTGCTTTCTCCCCCCGCCCCCCCAAAAAAATCTTTCTGCTGCTCCCCCAGGTTCACCACCAAGAAGAAGAGGAGCATCTGTGCCTCTCCTGCCGACCACGCTGTCAGGAAGTTGATGAAGTACCTGGACAAGAGGGCCAAGGATGACAAGGGCAAGCAGAAGGAGCAGGCCCAGCGTCCCAAGGGCAGATCCAGGAAGCAGAGGCGGCAGCGGGTCTAAATCAGGCCTGAAGAGGTAGGTGAGGAGGGTCAGTAGAGTGAGGGTGCTGCACCCCATTCTAGATCCTTCTGTGTGGGAGGGTGGGCATTCAGCTCCTGGTGCAAAGCCTGGGAGAGCTGTCAGAGCTGGAGCACAGAGGCACTTAGACAGCAACTCTCTCCTGCTTTGTGCTTGCCTTGAAATTAAATTTTTTTCTGGAGCTGCTGGGATAAGGCAATGCTTGGGGATGGGCAGGGCAGGTCACACAAGGGAATGGCCCCCAGCTGGGGTGGAGGATCTCTCTGAGATCCTCTCCATCTGACCCCCTCCTCCTTGCCTTTGTTAGGACGGCTGCCTTCCCGCTGGTGACTGACCCACGGCCCGGCAATGGCACTGGACGTACGCAAACCACACACCCACCCACCCGCCAACCCCGGGGCGGGGATGGGGCAGCCTGGGGAGGATTCCCTCTGCCCCGGAACCTCTTTGTTGCTGCTATGCCTGACACAGAGATCCCCCAGCTGTACCTGGGTGCTCTCAGCAAAGCAGGCACCCAGGTCCTCACTTGTCCCACGGCCCAATAAGTGGGGACCTGGGCGTGGGAGCTGAGCCATGGCCTCTAGAGGGAAGTGGACAGGCTTCCCACTGAAGGGGAGTTATTTAGCCTAGCAGGATGGACGCTTTTTCTATGACTTTTTTTGGGGGATATTATACATTTGTATTTATATTTGAAAACTGTGCTTTCATACAGTCTTCCTGAAAGGCTTTACTTTTGTCTCCTCGTGCTTCACAAAGTAGCCTTTATGCTGCAGGAGAGATTTTCTGGAAAATTTCTCTTATTTTTCTACCAAATAAACCATGGCCGCATTTTATTTTCCTCTCATCTCTTTGCTCCTTCTTGGCTTGAAAGGCTGTGGGGAGCTAGGCAGGTCCCAAGTCCTGTGGTCCTACTTGAGCTGCTTGCTGGGTGTTTCTTTGCAGAGTGATTAATAGCAGCTGAGATGGAGAGTTTGGGGGTAACAGTGGTAACAGTGTGGCTCTGTGTCTGGACTGTTCTAATCTTTCAGGTTTTATGGTGCACTGTTGCATTGTAGTTTGGATAAAGATAGCCACAATTTTTCCCTGGTTTTTTTCTTTCTCTCTTTTTTTTTTTTTCTTTTTTTTTTCTTTTTTAGGTACACCATTTCCATGAGATCAGAACTAATTGTTCAATTTAGTGGAATTACACCCTTTTAGCTCCCCTGGCTACAAAATTGCAATGAAATCAGAACAAATTGTTCTGTTTAGTGGAATTTTACCCTTTTCTTTCCCCTGGCTTTGCTTGTGTCAGGAATTCAGACACTATTAAGACAAATGCTTAGTTTTCTGGAAAAAATAAAGAGCACCAGCAACACTTTTATACTTATTTACCAAGTCTAAAGAGCTCACATGGTGAAAAGCACATGTGAGGCTGTGAAGGTGGGGGAATAGAAGATTTTGTAAAATTCATTGTAGGCATCCTGCAGCCATTTGAGAGCAGCTCTATCCCAAACCTTTAGTGAGAGAAGTCACTAAGTAGAGGACACCTTTAGGTGAGACTGCAAGTGGAGCTGGGACAGACCCCTGGGACAGGGCTGGGGGGAAAATGGCATCTCCCTGTGCTTGCAACCCGTTCTCCCTGGCATGCTGAGAAGGAGCAAATTAAACAGCTGTATTAGAGCATCACTGCTATCTGCTTGCAGAGATTTTGAATGTGGACTTTGGTCAGTAAAGGTCTATTAAGTCATATAAATGCAATAATAGGATTTGCAGAGCTTAACAGTATCAGCATGGGCTGTGTGTTTGTTGGAGTAAAGCTTGTAGCTGAGTGTTTGTACCAAATACGTATCTGGCTTGACTGCTTTATTAAAAGGGCATTTAGGTCTATCATTTTAAGGCTGTGTAAAGTAACTGTGAAGACCAAGATACTGGCCCTGTGCATGGGACAGGCACTGAGCTGTCTCCTTGCTGCTGCCTCCTCCACACTGAGCTTGTGGCCATCTGCCAGACCGGCTTTTGGACAGGATGTTGGCAATAAAATGTATTCTTTATAACCAAACTCAGTCGTTCCAGCTGTTGTGAGGGGCTCTGGTGGGGTGGGAAGGACTGAATGGTGAGGTTCTCTCCTGCCCCATGCACCATCATCCCCCACATCCACCTGTGTGATGCATCCCTGGGCTGAGACCTGCAGGCACAGGGGAGCAGTGCAAGTCCTCTCTCCTGTAGCTGTGTTGCCCAGCAAGGTGGAGACATCCTGGTTCTTATCTGTCCCCAGTGAGGGGTTCTGAGGTGCCAGTGAACATGGGCACAACACTGGCTTGGACCCAGCACCTTCTCTCATGGTCGAGCCTGTCCCTAACTCCAATCCATTCTGGATGCGCACTCCTTGTTCAAAGCAGAGGCTCTGTGCTCTTTGCTGCTTTGGGATAACAGCAACAAAACAGGTTGTTAATGAGGCTGTGCTCTGGGCTTTGCTGGGAGCCTGGGTGACACCTGCACACAAGGAGTCAGGTGGGTGTGCTGTAGGAGGGCTGGGGGCAGCCCTGTGTTTGATGGCATACGCTGCATCCAGTGGCCCTGCCTCTGAACTGCTTGTGCTGCTTGTGGTGTCAGGGGATTGTGAAATGGTCGCAAAAATTCCCTAGAGATGAGGTCCAGGCAAATACGTCTGCAACCACAAACAGCTAAGTCTGAGAAGACAGCAGGAGCAAGCCAGGATGTGAAATGTGCCCTGGTGTCTCTATGGCTGAGGAAGAAAACACCGCACAGATGGGCTTTTTCCCTTTAAATGTGAGGAGGGCATTAGGCTAAAAATAGGTTAAAAAGACATGCCAGTGGTGGTGTTCTCGTTTGCCCTAAAATTTACCCAAACCCCAGGATCTAGAAGCACACCAGAGTTTGTTCCGTGCTCAGGAAGGCACATGTGAGCATGGGCACAGATGCACAAATGTAACCTCACACGTGCCTGTGCCTGCACACGCACAGGTGTTTGCACTCCTCTTCCAGATTTATTGCTGAATGCTTACTTCCAGGGAAACAAGGTGGCAGGGTTACTGGGAGCCTCTCAAGGCAAGTGTGAAACAGCTGGTCACAGTGCTGCTACAGTGAGATGGCACCAGGGAAACACCTCTGAGGAGGCTGCCTGTGAGAAGTGCTGAGCCATGACCTGTAGCACACAAAATTCCTTCTTCACAAAGGAGCTGAATCCATGGACCCCTGGGATCCGTGCTGTATCAAGAGATGTGAAGGTCTAAGGCAGTGCAGCAGTGAAGCAGCAGAAAGGAATTCACACACCTGGGCAGGGCAAACCTGATGCTATGTGCAAAGACAAGGCAGTGCTGATGAAATATGTGCTGGGGTAGTAGGTGGGCAAGGGCTGTACAAAAGCCCATCTAGACAAAATTATTTGGCAGGGAAGGAAGGAAAGTTACAACAGTGTCAAGCCAAGCAAAGAGTTAGGAAAGCTCAGCCACCCTGGAGCAGAAAGTTTTCAGTGACAGCAGAGAGCAGCCGGGTGAGACAGAAAACAATGCAGCCAAGAAAGCCTTGAGCCCAGGCCAAATTATTAGCTCACATCATTAACTGGTGCAGACGATGCTGCAGGTTTGTGCCAGCATTGGAGTGGGCTGTGATGGCAGGTGGAGCTCTAGCGAGGTTCACCTGGACTTGGGCACACCAGCTCCGTCCCTCCATCCCAGGTCCTTGCCCAGCAGCAGGAGTGGGCTGTGCTGCAGCAGCCTTGTGGGGGCCAAGGGCTGCTTTTGGGGCTGCATGGGTGTTAGAGGGGCTTTGGATTCCAAGCAAAGCTTCAAGATGTTTTTTGGTGTTCTCTCCACCAACACTGCTCTCCTGAAGTCTGTTATGGTCTTGAGAGCAGAGAGGATGTGGGAAAGTGGCTGGTGGGCAACAGGGGCTTCTCACCCTTCCTGCTACAAGGTATTTCCCAGTCCTGGCCATCCCCTAGCATTCATGCTGTCCTAAAGGGCACAGCCCAGAGCTTCCTCTCAACCCTTTTGTTGCCTATGTGTAACTCCCAAGCATCCTCCTTTCCTCACCTTCTGTTTTGCTGTCTGAAGACAGCTTGGCTTTGGGGTTTCTCATGCTGTTATTCCTCCTTCCATTTCCCCAGAATCCAAGGTCCCTCTGCTTGTCTCCCATCCTTGTCTCCCTATTGTAGATCTGCCCCTTGGCTGTGAAAAGCACCTGCTCTACTCTGAGGATATCCCATGTTGGGGCCAATGTGAGCCCTGCCCCAGAGCTGCAACAAACCAAGAACTTCGCAGTCTCCCCCGACCATTGTCAAAGAGCAGTGAGAGCAGCCCCCAAGGGTTTGTTCTGTCCCATATGCTTGAAGATCTGCACACAGGTGAACCGGGTGTGCAGCCTCACCAGGCATCCTTCTCTGCCAAGCCATGCAGGGCCTGTCAAGGAATTGCTGATTGGCTGCTTTTTGTACAGGTGTTCGAGGTGTCCCAGGCATCCCCTCTGAAATCCCTGGAACGGTTGCAGAGGGGACAGGCAGAATGATGGCACATCATTCTGACAGGGAGTCAGGGCAGGGGGCATCCCACCTGGCCACTGCCATCTCTGTGCTATTTGCAGGAAGCATCTGGCTGGGAAACTGCAGCCCAAAGGTGATGCTGAGAGACACGTGCGTTGCAGGGACCCTGGTAGATGGTTGCTTGCCTAGGTGTGTAGAGCAAGATGGATCTGCTGCTGGTCATTCATGGTGACCTCAACATCAGTGACACTGAAGCCAGTGAGTATTAGAGCAGGAATTGGAACCTTTTGAATCCTTCTGAACTAGATCCTCAGGTTCATCTTTGCTACTTCTGGGCAAAGCCATGACTTGCTATTTTTTCACCCTTGTCTCCATTTAAATCAGATTGAGTCTATTCACTCATCTAGAGGAGATCTAGTGGGGCCCTGAGCCCCATAAGCTGCTGTGGCCTCAGCCTTTGTGCTACACCAGGACTGGGAATGTGAGGGGAGCTGTGTGAGGCTGCCATGAACCGGGTGTTGCAAGGGGAATTGAAGCAGCTGCTTTCCCAGTATTTCCCAATGAAATGAATGTAGCCAGACCAGATCCCACCCCACGGACTGGCTGTAGCTGGAATTTTCTGAAATTCCCCCTTTGCCCTTTCCAGCTCTGTAGCTCAGAGGTGGAAGGCAGGCCACCACCAGACAGCCTGGGGAGCAGCTGTCCTGGTGGCTCCCATGGTTGTCAGGTCTCCAGGAAGGTAGCAGCATGGTCAGTGTTCCCTGGGGAGAGCCCACGGATGAAGGTGATACCCCCAAGGTCCATTTACATTTCAATAGGTGGGATTTCCCACATTAGGGAAAGGGATCTTTAGAAGGGATCATTAGTCCCTTCTGATTTCCACTTTAATTAACAACTGCATTATCGAGGTTTCTGCAGGAGTGAGTGCTCATGGATGCTTCATGCTGTATCCTGTGGTGTCCTCGGGGCTGGAGCTCCAGTGCTCCCTAATTGCTCAGGAAAAGCCTTAAATGAATCAACTTGAACAATGCTCTTCCCTCTTATCCCCTCCAAATCCTGCCTGTTTGTGCCTCTGGGGACCCTGGACCCTGAAGCATCCCTGTCTTTCCCATCTGCACCACTTCTTCTGGTCCCTGAGGCTCAGTCCTGCGAGGGGGATGGGTGACCCTCCTGAATGCCAGAGGGATGCACTTCAGAGATGACCACACTTTTCTTAGAAATCTTATTGACCCCAGTAGAGGGGGGAAACCCACTACATTCCCCTTTCACAATGCCAGTGGAAAGCCCCTTTCCTCACTCTGGTGTTCTTCCTGGGGAAGAGGCGTGTGAAGCCACTGTGCTTTGACCCACTTGGCTCCCTGACAATGAGGAGGAACAACCTCCCTTTCCTGCCCATGTTGTTGGCAGGGGCTGTGGGCAGCTCCAGGGGTGGGGGTCCCCTGCAGCCAGAAGTGGAGAAGAGGTTTAGGTCCCAGATGGATATATTGCCAACCCAGCACGCTCCCTTTGGTGTAGAGCCGGTTGGGAGCCAGCAGCAGGCGGGAGAACGTGTGTCAGGGAAGTGATGGCCTGCTTGCCAGGGAGTGCAGAACCCAGCAGTGCCTGGGGGCAGTCCCGCAGCACGGGACTCCCAGCACCCCTTGGCAGCCCTTGGTTGTGCTCCAAAGTCTGCCAAACACACTGACCATGCAAGGAGGTGAGGGTTTGTAGCTGGGCAGGTCCCCCAGCACCCCTTGCCGGTGTGTCAGAGCTCTGCTCTTGGGACCCACTCTTTGCAGAGGGCTCCACACTGTCAGACCAACCTCCAGCAAGGAGCTGGCTCTGGGTTAGGAGCAGTTCTGGCCGCCAGCAACCAGGAGCTGTCATCCTCCCTGCTGTGACATCTCTTTGGCAGTGTCCTGAGGAGATTAAGTAGAGACCAGGTTGCAGAATCAGCCTACATCCCCAAACCTGTGGGGAGCCCGGGGCTGATGACGGACGCTAATCCTTCACCACTTAAACTCGCCTTCTGCTGGCTTGTGAGTGTCAGCAGGTGCTGACTGAAGTTAAGCTGGCACATCCTGTTTGTGCTACTCCTCCTGCTCACCAGCCCCCGCCTGATTCCTTCTCCACAGCGCTGGCTTGCTGGGGCACAGGAGCAGCCAGAGGCAATGTTTTCCTGGTGGAGGAGATCACCCCACTTATGAGGCTGGTGACAGTACCAGTGCTATTGCAGGGATGCATCACCACGTCTGGTGGCATGGCTGGAGTCTCCTCTTGCTTCTTACCATGGAGTGGGGAAGGGGCAGAGCCTCTCCTGCTGTTGAGAGGAGCAGAGGGACTCACTGAGGTCCCTGGGTTCCAATTGTGTGCCTTGTGCTTGGGTAGACACTCGTCCACATGGAAGGGGTCTGTACACTGCTCTCCACTGAGGTGCAAGGACAAGTCCAAAGCTTGAGCAAGGGAAAAGGTGCAGGCATAGAGACTCTGCTCCAGCATTTGTTCACCCCTGTTGCAAAATATTTTTCCTATTGTCAGTGGGAATTTATCTGGGTGCATCTGATGCATGTGTCTGTTCCTGGGCCCCTTAAAGGACACCCTGACTCTGGCATCACCAGCTCCCTGCAAGGCAGCGGCTGACAGCAGTGAGCTTTCCATCGTTCTTTCCCTGGGCTGCACAACCCTGGTGCTCTCTGCTTCCCACAAGGGACTGAAGCAGCTTGGTTTAAGGGACATCACTGCAGGTGGCAGTGGCACTGGCACAGTGGTGAGTCACCATACCAAGGAGAAACAACCCCCGTCCCTGTGCTCCTGTGAAGATTCAAAGCGGGAGCACTGGTCCTCGCTCTCGGCAGTGCCCACGCAGCGGGTGAGCTGCTGGCACCCTGTGCTGTGCACACAGCCTCCGCAGGGGATTTCTGCTCTTGCATGGAGAAAACATGCTTACAGGAAGCTTTGTAGCTTCCTCTGGCCAAGAACCCGTCTTCTGGGACACCTGGAAATCAGGTTATCTTCTGGCCTGTGGATCCTGGCCCTGGAGTGGAGCATGCTGACTGGGCTCTCCTCTCTCTGCCAGCTTGGGATGTGCCCCCACGCAGGCACTGGGCAGGGCAGGGGGAGAAAGCCAGGCTTCAGCAACCAGCCAGGGAGACTCTGGGGCGCAGACAGACATCAGCCCAGCACCAACATATACCCCAAAAATGGGGTTGAGGCAAGTTCTACCCCGCCACAGGATCAGAGGATTGAGACTATGAGATATTTAATGTGAATGTCCCAGAGATGACTCAGAGAAGAGACTGGGAAGTGTGTGGGGTGAGAGCTCCCCAGGTGCCATCCCAGGGCCCCGGGGTGCTTTCACAAGATAAAGGGATCCTTGAGCTGCCTGGTCCTGACCGTCAACACCTATGGCCTGAGTGCTGGCAAAGAGGGCAAGAATGTGTTTGGCTATGGGACCACAGAACAGCTGGCTGCAGGGAAAGCAGCTGCTGGGATATTCAGGAACTGCTCAAAGATTAAAATCCAGCCTGTTGTAAGACTTGTTACAACCTCCCAGCCTCTGAAAGAAAGTGAAAGCCATGGGCTGGAAGGATATATAAGCAGTGGGGAGCAGCAGCAGCAGCAGGGAGCAGGGAAGCTGTGCAGAGCTCACCTCTCCTGCCTGGAGCTTCATTGCCTCCAGCCCATCCTCTGCCAGACTCAGCAGCAAAATGCAGCAGCTGCATCTTCTCTGCCTCAGTCTCCTGTTGCTGGGACATATCCTGAATGGTAAGAGGGGACATCTCAGTCTGGCTTTCCTATGGAAGTGAAAGGATTCTGTTTCTTTTCTCTTTTGCATTTCCAGCAGACTTTTAGAGGGACACGTGGCTGCTGCTCCATCACAGCCCTCCTGCATCCTCTTTTTGTAACCTGTCCCACAGGGACTTTGTTCTGCCCAAAGTCCAGAGAGGAGCTTGCAGGTTTCTGGGGCTGGGGAGGCATGTTTGGGAAAGGCCATGGAGCAATCCTGCCTCCCAGTGCCCTAGCCCAGCTTGCACACATTGGGCTGGGATTGTCTTGGTCCCATTCTCCCCAGCACAGCGAGGGAACATTCCTGTCATCCTGTGGTGTAGGCCAGCCTGGAGGCAAGTGGCAGGGCTTGGAATCAAAGGGAAGGTGTTTGTTAGGGCAGGGCTGATGTTTGAGGGGCTGTTGTGGTTGGACGTGGGGTTTGCACAGGCTGCAGCTATCTGGGTGGGTGACATCAGAACCTCTACCTGTGGTGGGGAGCTGGGGGGTCCAGACACCCTGTGGTGTTGCACCACACCTTGCTGCTGAGGGTACAGATGTCCGTGGGTGCTGCCAGCCTCGTCAGGCGTTACCAGTGAATACAGCATTTGCTGGGAGGGTGACTCTGGATCTCCTTCCCTGCAGAGAAGCACAGACAGCTATGTCCTTCAGCTGTCACAGGAATGATCTGTGTGGGGTGGGCTGGTGGTGGGGTAGCTGCCAAACCTGTGATTGCTTCAGTAAATAAAACTGAAATCATCCCCAGCCCCTCGGAAATGTGTGTCTGTATTGCAGCACCCTGAACCGGGGTAAATAAAGACCCCCGTGTCCTTCCTTGCCAGCTGGGGTGCAGGAGGGACACAGTCGTGCAGAAGGATTGCCTGCTGCCTGTTTACTCTTCCCCACCTCCTCTGCTTTCTGTCAGAAGGAGGCAAAGGGCTCCCAGCACTGGGGTGTGAGCGCAATGAAGCCGGTGCCTGCCTGCCCAGCCAGGGCAGTGTGTGACAGCATTCCTGCCGGCACCATCCTGCCGCAGCCCCTTCACCCTCTGGGGAAGCTGGGCGAGGTGCAGCTGACCTCAGCCTGCGTGCTGTGTTCCTCCTCCAGTGCGTGGTGGGAACAACGTCCTGGACTGCTGCCTGCGGACCAGCGAGGCGCCCATCCCGCGGCGGATCGTGCAGGATTACCGGCTGCAGCTGGTGCGGGACGGCTGTGACATCCCTGCTGCCGTGTAAGAGCCCAAGCAGCCGTGCCAGAGGGACAAGGCCTCGTGGTGGCCAAGGGATGGACCTTGCATGGAGGCAGGGTTGAAGGCAGAGCAGGATGGCGGAGGGGGATGTTGAGCTGGATTTGAGGGTGAAGGAATAGGGAGAACTGCAGAAGAGATCCTGGAGATCCAGAGGCTCAGTGGGAGTGGAGAAGCTGAGAGAGGAAAGCATGGGACAAAAGCCAGGGAAGAAAGTCATCTACAGGCAGAGATGGGGGAGGGCAGTGAGGTAGGGAGCGGGTGAGAGCTTGAGCTGTTCTTGATCATCCCTGGGGTGTCTGCTCACTACATCTTGTGTTTTTCCCTCATTGGCCTGGCAGATTCATCACCACAAAGGGCAAGCGCCTCTGTGCACCCCTCCATTCCCCATGGGTGATTCGTCTCCAAGAGAGGCTGGATGCCAGCTCTGCCAAGAGGGTAAGAACCATCCCTGTTCTCAGCCAGGCAAGAGATCAGCCCAGGGGGTGGGTTTATCCTCTGCAAACAGGCTTTTCCCATTATGACTGGGCTGCTGGGAAGAGCAAGGGCATGCTCTACTGAGGCATGGATAATTTGTCTTGGTCTCCATCCCTCCTGCCTCCAACTGGGACTAGTCTGCCTCCTTGGTAGTCCCTCTTCCACCCCAAATAAATGCAGCCCTGGGACTTTTGTTTACCCAGTGTCACTCCTGTGTGAGCCTGGCGTGTGCCATGGCAAGTGGCACTGGTAGCAAAATCCCTCCCCATTTCTGCCCTGCAAGCTTGGAGTCTGCTGCTTGTGCATCTTCACAGAGGGGGCTTGTGATGAGTTTGGTGGGTGCTTTACAAGCCCTGATAGGTCCATCACTACTGTGGCTTGTCCAGCAGAGGAAGGGACCCCTGGGGAGCTCATACCCCAAGGAGCACACTAATACCAGTTGGGTTTTTCACTTCCCCAGGGCAAACCTCAGGGCAAGTAGGTCCTGAAGAAGTCATGGCTGGTCCCAACAGCTGGAAGGGACCACTTCCCATCTGTGAATCTGATGCTAATGGAGCCAGCTTGCTTCCACCTCCAGCCCCAGGGCTGACCCTCCTTGAGGCTCATGCCAGTGTGGGGGTTGGGCAGAGCCCTGTCTACTCTGTCTTTTTCCCTCTGCCTCCAAAGTGACCCAGCAGCCTGTGTCAGGCTGAGCCAGGGGCTGCTGGACTCCATCACCTTTGCAGCCTGGAACCTGTTTGATGGACTGATCTGTGAGGCAAGCTGGGGAGTCTCAGACTTCCTGTCAGCACAGCAGCTGTAAGCTCCAGCTCTAGTCAGTTTGCTTTTGTTTCCATTGTCAGCCCCAACCTAGAGTTCTTCTGCATCCCTGGGAAGGGCTGCCAGCATAGAACACTTGTGGGGATGGAGGGGAGTGATGGAGGTGTTCCACAGTGGCCCTACATTGTGCGGATCCTTGCCAAGCACAGCCCGGATGCCCTCAGAAAATGTGTGGCTGATGTGGTTCCTCTCTCACTCCTGAATTCCCTGCACTGTTTTCCTCCTGCCCTTCCTTGCAAGGGTAGAAATAGAGCCACTAGTGCAGAGCAGGCAGAGATGTGGCTCTTAGCCCCTGCTCTCCTCTGGGACATTGCACCCTTTCTCAGTCCCCCAGCCTGACACCACTGTCCAGCCCTACCCCATGCCCACGCCTGAATCTCATGCTGCTCTCAGGTAATTTGCTGCTAGATCTGTTCATTGTGACAATGCCATGTGTACGCCTCTTCTTTACTCTCTTTTTTAAATTTTTTTTTATTTTTTTATTATTTTTTTTATTGTGCTGTGATTTTGTTAAATAAAAAGAAAAGCCAGCAGGTAGTTGTCATGCCTCATGTTTGAGCCTGAAAGCCAGCATGGAGTGTGTGGTGAGCAGACAGCTCTGCCTACTGTGCTGCAGTGGCAAGGGGGCTGTGCTGGGGTGTGGGAGAAGGAAGGAGGGTTCATAGGGATGAAGGACACAGCAGCTGGGCTGCAGGTCTCTCCTGGGAGTCTCTCAGCACTGTGGCACCCTGCTCTGCACACAGGTGCATCCAGGCTACAGGAGCAGGTCCCCGTGGGAAGGCGTGCAGGGATGGGGTAGAAGGGAGCATGCCAATATTGCACCATCCAGCCCCAAACACTTCAGTCCTGCAAGTGCAGATGCTGGGTTGGAGCTCCCCAGCTCTCAGCTTCCACAGTAGCAAGGGACATGGAAGAAGTGCTGCAGGAATGGGAGGTTTGTCCTTGCAGTAAAGGGAAACTGAGGCACAGTGTGGTTGATTACTCTGGCAGGTCAGTACTTGCTGGCAGCTGGGGTGCAGGTGGGTAGAAGGATAAGCTTTTGGGGCAATGGAGGCTGCTGACACCTACTCCTGGGCACATCCATGGATAAGGCACAGATGGCAGCCCCCCAGCTCCTGCCACTCATCTACGGTAAGCTGAGGGTCTGTGGCCATTTTCCTCCTGAGCCTCCAGTCTGCTGTGCACTCTGAACAAGGTCTTGCTGTCTCAAAGTGTCATTATGTCTCCTTTTGTCCAGTCCGTGTGATGTTTGAACAAAGCTGTTGTGTCCAGCTGAAGCATTTGTGTGTCCAACAGGCAGGCACCATCCTCTCCCCCCAAGCACTGCTGTGTGACTGTCTGCATCATTAAAACTGGTCGGGTTTGGTGCTAGTCAGCATGCCTGGGCACAGGCTGAGAGTGAGATGGCCCAGGACTATTCCTGAAGGCAAGGGGAACATGGCCACCAGCCCTCAGGGGATGGCATCCACGGTGCTGCAGTGGCTGGGCTGTTCAAGCCAGGGAGTGCCCAGGTACCTGATGGCTTTTTGCTGACACCTCTTGAATGCAAGCTTAATCCTGTCCCTTCCTCTCCCCTGGCTGCCTGGCTGACTCAGTTGGTGGGCCTGATTCTCTCTCAGGTGTTCTCCCCTCTGGGGTCCTCCCCCCTGGTATCTGCACAAGCAATGCCTTGGGCTCGGATGTCTCTGAGAGTGACTCCCACAGAGCACCAGCTCTGTCCCAGATCATTAACTCTAGTGACAGCCCCAGAAATTCAATCCTAGCAGAAGGAAGAGAAGGAAGGCTGGTATGGGAAGAGGGGCCAAGACAAACAGTGTGAGTGGGAAATGAGGATAACTGGCGCTGGCTTGGACAGAAGCCTTCCTGCTGCTCGCTCAGTGACCTGTGAGGGGGCCGTGACTGGGGAGGGGGAGGATGCTTGGCACAGATCTGCTCTGAGGCTGAGCTGCTGCAGCTGGAGCAGGTCCCTGTGAAGTCCCTGCCAGAGGGGCTTAGCATTGGGTGGATCTGTTTCATCCTGGGCTGCAGGCTACCATGACAGTGTCCTGGACCTGGGAAAATGAGGAAGAAGGGGCTTGCACTGGTCTCTTGGATGTTGGAAGCAGGTTAATCCATTTCCATAAGAGTTTCAGGGATGTCTTAGCCAATCAGCCCGTAAGAGCATGGTTGCAAAGCCCAGGGTTCCCATCTCTCCTGGGAGCAGTAGATGTGTTCTTCTCAGAGCAACACAGCTGCACACCACAGATCGCTGCTAGGTCCCAGCCTGCCATGGTTCTCAAGTGGATGGCAATCCAGATCCCAGATCTGGCAGCAGGCTGCTCTTGCCCCCTCCAGGGGAGGACAAGAAGAGAAATTGTCCTGGACCAGGTACATGGTCCTGGCTCCTGTCCCTCCTCCAGCCCTGCAGCAGCCTCTCCCCCACCTCCAGAGCCCAACTCCTCTTGGAAATCTGTCAAAAACCAGACTGGTTCAGTGCTTAGTAAACTAGGGAGTGAGTTTCTCTGATTCAAAATGTCAATGATCTCTTTAGAAGGAAGCAGCCGCTTTCCTTAGGGAAAGTGGCTAGCCACTGCCATGTCAAAATCCTCGCTTCCCAGCCCAAAGCTAGTTTCAATAAAAACATCCTCCTGCTTTTCTCTCCCCAGACAGGTTTTTCTTGCTCTTTTCCTACCCTCGATGCATCCTTAGGGGTGGATGGTGCAGTACCAGAATCCATTGCAGTGTGGTGTAGACATAGCCTCAGTAGCTCAGGAGTCACATGCAGGGATCAGTTAGGCTCTGGAGCATTGGTTGTATGCCCTGTAGCCCTTTACTCAAACCTGAGGACCTGTATTTCACATGTTGTGGAGCAACAAGGTGCTGTAACTACAAAGCTTTCACAAGGAGCTGACAGAACAGCCACTCTCTTGGTGACTGTGCACAAGGCAGCAGGGAAAGGACAAGGCTGCATCTATGCGAGCAAACCGAGCAGGCATTGGGTCGCTCCCTGGCTGCCAGCACTCACAGCTGGGATCATGAGAGCACTCGTGTGTCTGCCTGGCATGATGAAAGCAGTCTTGGATGCTGCCCAGGCTGAATTCAAGGGGCACCAGACACAGCAGGCACAATCTGCTGTGGTCTCAAGGTCTGACCTGGCACAGACATACGGAGCTGGCAGGTAGGATTGAAGGTCCCATGGCAAATACATCCATCTGCTTCTCTGCAAGCAAGGCACCAAGGGAAATCCTATGTTGGTCTCTCTTGGTGCCATAATATCTTTCCAGGAAGAATATTTACTGGAACTGGTTTTGTCCCTTGTCTCCAAAAAGACAGTGTACAGGGGCTTTTTCTGTCACCAGCATCTCCCAAGTGTTGCACGTGCTGCTCCTGGAGTGACTGGGGAGGAACCAACTGCATCCTTCCCACATGGATCTGCAGGCAAGGTGAGCAACACTATGGGGGCTAAAAGCTGCTCCCCCACTCACAGCCTTCACACAGCTTCTTCATGTGACTCCCTGGGGCACCAGAGTCAGCAGGAGTTGTGGACATGCCCTGGGCACATTTGCCAGTGCAGGGGCCAGTTGTTCCCCATTCTGATGGTCTCATGGTGCCAAGGCAAGGGGCTGCTCTTCCTGAGCACAAGTGCCAGATCCAGCTGGCAGGGGCTCAGGGGCCTGTCTGGGTTTATGTGAAGAGATGAGACATGTGGATGGTTGGGTAGGGTGGGAAGCCGGGTGAGGAAAAGCCCCTTTAGCCTTGTTCCATTGTATTGTTTGCTCTTCCCTAAACAACTTGTGTGCCTGATGGAGAGGATCCAGACCTGGCATCTCTCATCCTCAGGCCCCTGCTTGCTCCCCACTGATTTCCAGCATATCATCATCACTGCTGCTTGTCTAGACACTCGCTGCCGAGATCTGTCCCGTGGGAAGACGCCAGCACTTTTAGCCAGGCTGTGTGGTTCCAAGAAGGAGCTGGTGCCATTCCTGCCATGCTCCTCCTGCAGCTGAACTCTCCCTGGTGGCACTGCCCAGCCTGCACCTCCATGGTCTGATCCCCAGGACTAGAGCATGGGACTAGGGTGTTTTTCCTGCCCTGAGTCACATTGAGCTCAGAAGCTGTCTTATATGGAGACCCTTGTGCCTAGACAGAGCTTGACTCAGCTTTGTGTTTCTAGAAGTAGCAGGAACTACAGCTTATTTCAGTGGGGGCTGAGCCACAAGCCAGGTCCCAGGGCTCCCTTTGGAAAGGGAGGAGGGACCCATCCTCTCTGCCCTCAGATGCACCAATGTTCTCTCTGTGCACAGAAGCACTAAAAGCTGGAGATAAAGACAAGATAAAGGAGGGCAAGCAAAGAGAAGACTCAACCTGCTGAGAGAACACTCTGGAAAGTACCCATTACCCATCCCTCCTGAATAAGCAGCGGGCAGTGACAGGAGGCTTAGTGCCATTTCTATGGCCCTCCCCACCTCTCCCTCCTGTTTTCCTGCTTAACTGTGCCTCTAGGTTTTTTTCTGCTCTCCACACTGCGTGCCCGGCCACAGAAGGCTGGGGGAAACCCATCCTCCCTTCTTTTCTCAATTGCTCTGCAACCACAGCAAAACAGTCTGGATACAGGGCAAAACAGAACTGTTTGTCAGAGACTGAGGTGAGGGGACACTACCAGCTCAGACTGCAGGGATGGGGCTTGGAGGAGGCTAGGAAAGAGGAGGCTGGTTAGCTCTGCTTGGGTTGAGAGGGACAGCTATGGGGCAAGCAAAGACGAGAAGATTTCAGACCTTCTCACGAATCTGTGAAATTGGTGCATAGCCTGAGGCTGGCTGGGGTGCATTATATCCACAAGCATGGGAAATCTTTCCTTGTCCATGGTGAAAAGGGAAAACCAGAAGACCTGTTGGAAATAAGGCAGACCCAGGAGCTCTTCCTGGAATCTTTCTTTAGATCTAACAAACACAAACCTCTCATCCTGGTGTCTCACTCTCTCTGCTTGGCCCTGTGCTGCCCAGTTTCTGCCTAGTTTCCTTGGATCCTTCTGCCCCAGATATATTTTACTGTCATGGTGACTATTCTATGCCTGTCCAGATGATTTGGCAGCTGTGCTGTGTCAATGCAGATTTGCAAGGTGTGGTATTTCACAAGCTTCCTGGCTTGGGAGGTTCACCTGCTGCAGCCTTTAGTTGTTCCTTGCTCCAAATATCTCATTCTTCCCCACTTTCCCACAGAAAGCAACATTTTCTCTCTTGCAGATGTTATGGCTGGGAAAGCCCCTCCTCTGCTGAGATGTACACAGACTGTCCTCACACTGCAAACCCACAAATCTGTTTACATGGACGCTCCTTAATCCTGTTTAAATTATCAAGCTGTGACTTTCTGCTCTCTGTGGGAGGGGCGACACTCCAGAAATGTGAGCTGCTGTGGTGGTCTTTGGCAAATATATCAAGTGCTTTCCTTGAAAGTACCTGCAATGTATAGCTTCCCACCTTTTTATTTAGCTGACACAGCTTTTAGAAAGCCACCAGTCAGCGTTTACGGTGATGGATGACAGCAAAGAACAAAAGCAGAAGTGTCCTGGATACGCTACAGCTACAGATTCAGCCTCTTCTCACTGTGCTTGGTTTCATTTCCCAGGCACTGCTTTGTCCTCTGACCCTGCCAAGGACAGCCAGCCAGGGAATTCCCAGTGTCAGAGCTAACAGGGCTGCGAATTTCACTGCCTGCCTGGGGTGGAAGCAGGGCTGATATCTGCTGTGTGGAACCCAGCTGCTTCTGAAGTCTGTGTCTGCACTGTGCAATGGCTCTTTGCTGAGCCCGTGGGATCCAGTTGGCTTCAGGAGGGCAGCAGGTCCTGGAGATGCTGTCACTCAGCTCAGCACTTCTCACTTCGGGTAGGCAGGCTCTGTCCTGTTTGCACTGCTTTGCCCCCCATCCCAGTACAGACACTTGGAGCAGCAGATATTTTGCAGCTTGACAGAGAATGGTAGGAGGGATGCTCTCTCTACCTTGATCTGGTTTCCAGATAAAATACTCACTAGCCCTGCTGCCAGCAAATCCAACACAGGTGGTTTGTTGCAAAAAATAGCATCTCTTGGCATGCCTGTGTGCTGTAGAGCTGGTGTTTAAAACTTAGTTACTGCAGACTGAAGCAAAAAATCACCACGAAGAGCCATTTGTGAGTCAGCCTCCCATCTAGAGGTGCTCAGATCTCCAGCCCAACTTGGCAACTGCTGCAGTGCCAATAGGAGAAGTGGGGGTTATGCTGGGATGAGGAGAAAGGGGTACATGTTCTGCAGCTTGCTGTCACTGCATCCAGGGGCTGCAGTCCCCTTCCCTTTCAGCAGGGGTGGCTGCTTGATTTATCTCTGAGATTTCTTTAGTAAGGATTCTGGACATCACTCATAAGCAGTCCTCTAGTGCATGAATTATAAAAATCAGTCTCATTGGGAGAGGTGGTCCCAGATGGGACAGCTGGACTCTGGAATGTTGTGCACCCACTTGGGAGGGTTGTGCAGGACAGTGGTGAGTCTGAGCAGAGGTATGAATGATGTGGCCTCAAACAACAGGATGAAGGAACTTGATTTAATCTTGCTTCCAGGAACGGATGACATGGTCTCCAAGTGTGCAGAGGGATATAGTGAAGAGAAAGTGAAAAGAAGTACTGAGTTTAATTCTGAAAAGTCCAAAATTCTGAAAAGAAACCACAGGGGTCGGACTTTGGGGGAAAATCCATTTAGCAGGAAGAAGCAGATGAAGAAATGCTGCATGTCCACTGCCAAAAGCTTTTACAGAGGGACCAGAGATGGTCAGAAAGCTGGAAGTAGTGCTGGCTCTGGCTCAGCACAGGATGGGTTAGATGACCCCAGGCAGTCCTTCCTGATACTTTCCCCGCCCTGTCATGCTGTCCTACCAGGTTCCTCGTGGTATACTTCTGCTATACTTCTGAGGGCTACATGAAATCCTTCACTTCCTATGACCTTGGGAATCTCTCTAAAAGGTGGAGAAGGGAGGATGCACTTACACTCTGAAGCCCTCATTTACTTGTTGGGTGCTTGATGTGAGCCTGCCTGTGGTCACAAGAAACCCTTGCTCCTGGATGCAAAACCTAGTTCCCAAATGATGAAGGTGCCTTGGGAGCATGGGGAGAGCTTGCCATGCCAGACTGAAAGAAACAGATCTCGTGTGTCTTCCATTGGAAGTACCTCTGAAGTGGAGCAGGCTGTGCAGTGCTAATGGTAGAGTGTGAACCATCAGCAGTGAAAGCCAGCATTCTTGTTGTCACCATCTGGGCCACATGCTAGGGTGCTCCTGAGGAGGGCCTTGGCAGGCTTGGCTCTGTTTCACCAACAGCATAATTTGAGTTTGGGCTTGAGGAAGAAAAGAAAGCAACCCAAAGAGATAACAGAAATGAGCTCTTCAGGGTGAACGTGAAGCCAAGGAGTTTAGCATCAAACGCCTTTTGAAAGCAGCTGTGCAGCCCTGCTCAGGGATAAATAAAAGCTGGTTTGAAGCTGGAGAGCTAGCTGGCAGCACACACTGTTCCCATCTTGCCAAACACTTCCCAGACCACCTGTCCTCGCAGGGCTGGGTTCCCTGAAGAGCTCTCATGCTGCTGCACACTCCAGTGGAGTGGATGGGTGTATCACCAGCATCCTGATGCCCAGCCTGGGCTTGGAGCAAGGGCACGGCTCAGGCTCATCTTGAGGGGGAAGCCCTTGCAGGTCCTTTATCTCTCTGGAGAGCTCAGAGAGATGGAGACCATTCCACTTCATGGTATATCCTCATGATGTACCTTGTGATGTTTCCTAGATTTGGAGTGGGAGGCAGCTGTGAAAGTTTGGCTGGCAGGAGATGTGCACTGCCTGGCCTCTAGGGTAGTGCCAAGCAGAGGCCATGGTTTTGGGTTGGTGCAAGGTCTGAAGCATTGGAGTCAAGGGAGTTCTAATCACATCAGGCCTTCTGTCGGCCTTCAAGTGTCTGTGCTCAGTGCTCTAGCAGAATAAAGAAGGACTCAAGCAAAAAAATCTGGAACAAGATCAGAAGCCAGACACTCTCCTAAACAAAGGAGATGCATGGCCTTGGAGGAGAAAACAGACATGTAAATAGAGACGGAGGAGGCCAACAGAAGGTTGGGTTTCTCTGGATCTCATTTGTCTTTCTTGTGCTGCAGCTGTCTAAAGCAAATGCTGGGGGGCTGTGGTGTGCTGGAACATGCTGGGGCCATTCATCACGGGCTGTGCTGGCAGTTGGGACAAGTCCATGATGAGCAGAACCTTCCAGCTTTCCAGAGGGCTCTGCCTCACTTGCACCACTAGCTTTGAGGCTGCAGCCTTTCTTGTGGTGCATGAAGACAAAGGTAGGGAGAGAACAACTTCTTTCAACAGGGTATTCACCCCTGTGAATATGACCCTGAGGTGCTTTTTTACAAGCACTCTGGCTGGTCTTCAGGAGGGTCATTGCCCTCTCTGTTTCCAGAATCCCTCCAGTGTACTCTGGGAAGGAATACCTCCTGGTCCAGATCTTGCCCGTCATTGACTGTGTCTGGTTGTACTTGCACAAAAGCCTTCTGGGTCAGTACTTTCCAGTCTGAACAGCCTCAATCTGCTCAGCATTTCTCCTTCCTTTCTGCTCTCCTGTTCTGGACAGTGTGTGTGAACGAGGAGGGTAGCTAGTTCTGCAGGGATTTGATACGGAGCTGCTACAATGGGATTTCTATGACAGGCAGGAGGTTGAGTCTTGGCACAGCTCTATTGTGAAGAGTCTGCAGCTCCATGCCATGCTTCATGGGCCATCAGGGACAGCACAGACAAAGAGCAGAACATCAGAATTCCAAAGTGAGACTTTTTCTCAGTTGCTTGCAAAGGGAGCTGGAGAAGGCCACAGTGGCTGGGACTTTGAGGGCTTCCCTGAGGAGCAAAGGGACTTTACTGTTCCAGAACAGCACCATCCTTCCTCATTTTCCTGTGGGATAACCCTGTCCAAGGATTTCCAGGCAGAGGCTTATCAGAAACAGGAAAAAGCCATCAAAGAAAGTCAAGCTAAAGTCTTCTGGGACAGAACTGCCAGGAGTGCACAGGGAGGGCTAAGGAAGTCTCTGAAGCATGTAAGATGTACTAGGCTGGTACCCCTAAAGGGGCACAGCAGCAAGGAATGGGAAGTCCCTGGCTGGTTCTTCTGTGCCTGATAAGGCAGACTGGCTCCATGCCCTGCTAGGGAAGGACTTTCTTGTGCATCCTTTCTTACTGGAAACAGAGGGGAGAGTCATCAAGATAACAGTCAGAAGGATGGGAAAAGAAAATGCATCCCACTCCAAGCACAGCCATTGTGTTAGCTGGACTCCTAAACTGTTGGAAAGGAACTATCAGAAACTGGGCAGGATTGAAAGCTACTGAGCCCCTGAGCTCCTCTCCCTTCTCATAAAGCTACCCCTGCAGCATTAGAAGTGCACTGATCCCCTGGAGACCTTAAAGGCCTTTTAAAGCCTCCTTCTTCTTCAGGGAGGCTGACCCAGGGATCCTGGGTCAAATTTGGTTAGAAACATACCTCTGCACAGCCCACTGCAGCATTGCCAGGGCCAACCCAAAGGCTCCTGTTCCATGTGCATCCCTGAAATGCTCAGGTCAAAGTTTAAAAACATCAGCAGTGCTCTTTTCACACTCTCCGTTGATAATCCATTGAACTGTCAACACGGGGTGCTGGTGGGGCACAGCCAGGAGCTGGACAAACCCACCACAGGTAGGTGCAAGTGGTTCCCATGCAAGCTGCACCTGGGGGAGTTCCTGCACTGGTGGCTCCTGGGTGCTGGCAGGGAAAGATAGCTCTGGATTCCTCTCTGTCTGCTGATTTCTCTTATGTACCTAGTAGCAGTCTCAGCCGAAGAGAGAGATAGAATGAGAGAGCCTCTGACCCAGCACTGCTGCTCTTGGGCTGTTCCCTTCACCCTTAGCGCTGTGAAATTTCACGTGATGCCTTTCACACCCTTTTATTCTTGTAAGGTGTATATACTGCCACTCTCTGAATGATCAAAGAGGCTCGTTAAACAGCTCTCACCTTCCTCGTTGGTGAGAATCCTCTGAGGAGCCCCACAGGGCACTGGGGCAGCTGCTCTTTCCAGGCATCCTGCTTGCTGAGGCACCCCCCACCCTACAGGGGGCTGGGATGAGGGGTACCAGCAGATGTTCTTCCCTGTCTTCATCCCCAAGAGATCTTCACCTACCCAGCATTTCTCACATCCTGAGGAAGTGGCCGCAGACAGAGGAGCTGTGAGTGGTCTCCGGGAGGGAGCGTGCTGGTCCTTTGACCTCCTGTGCTACGGGAACAAGAACTCTCCTGGCTCTCTGCCCTGCTCTAGCAAAGCTTAACCCAATGTCCCTGACTCCCTGAAAAATCCCAGCCAGCAGAAAACAGCAGCCACCCACTGGGAAGAAGGAAGGCACCACCGGGTCTCTTCTTGTCTTTGTTCAGGCAGGCAAAGTCCAAGGCTAGCTGTCACAGGGAGCCATTCCAGGCTGTGGGTCTGTGGCAGCACATCCTGGACACCTACAGAAACTAGCAGCAGAGATAAAAAAGCTGGAGAGAACTTTGCCTGAGGGCACCCATGGGCGGTGCAGGGCTCAGGACATAATGCACTAGGTTGGGCTGGTTTTATGTGAACTCATAAATGGTACCAATGGGTACCTCCAGTTCCTTGCAGTAGAGAAACAGCACCCTGGACCACATCTCTGCTGACTATTGACTGAAAAATGCTGACGGGTCACTCCCACACATTTCAAGTATTTTGTGGTTTGGTTTCTGTTTGTGGGTTTCGTTCAGTTTGTTGGTTGGTTTGGTTTTGTTTATTTAAAAAGAGAGTGATTTCTGTGGACAGGGGTGCTTGGGGCGAACATAGCAGGACTCAAATGTGGGCACAAAGTAAAAGGCTGCTCTGACAGATGCCTACCCTTCCTCTAAGTTTCTTGCAGCTGCTGTTACTGCATCCCAAATGCTATTTCTGAAGGGACAAGTGGGTTGGTGGTCATGCTGTGGGAAGATGCCCCCTGTCACCAGCATGCCCCAAGGTGGAGGAGCCGCCTCAGCAGAAGAGATTGCCCCCTCCCTATGTCAGAGTGCTTATCAGACAGATGTAGCTGCAGCTCTGAGCCCAGGAGCACTTGGGCTGTGGGAGAATGACACTGCTGAGCTCTGCTCCACAGTGACAGTAGGCTCATTCTTTAACTGTAGCCCTGCCATGGTCTCCGTGTGTCACTGACTGTGCTCCTCCTTCCATGTGTACAGGAGTGGCAGATAACTCTTCCATTCATTGTACACCTGGTCTGTTTAGATAAGATTGAGGGCTTTAGGGTCTAGTGCAAGTCTGAGTCTCTGGACAGCACCTGTAAGAGTAACAGTTCCTTGACAGAGGCACACATGGCTGGCACATCCTGCACCTGAGTGCTGATGCTCCTTTTGGTGTGTAGGAACTGAAGCCACAGTGCAGAGTGCTGGCATGGGCCATGGGAAATGCTTCTGCATTCTCCTCACCTCCCTACTCTCCTAATAGCACAGGAAGGCACTGTTACAATCCTCAAGGCCAGGGGGGCTCTGCTTTGGTCAGGTAACTCTTGTCTTTGCTGGAGATGCTATCTCAAGGAGTCTGTGATGTGCTGGGATATGGGTCCACAAGCCTTGCTCCCCATAGCTCCCTTCTCACACAAACACAGAGCAAGGAGAAGGCATCTGCCAAACTCCCACCAGCACCAGCAGTGGCTGCAGGCAGGCAGTGGGAGCTGGGCACAGGTGACAGCCACATATGCCCATGGCTTATGGTGAAAGAGCTTGCACAGGACACAGTGAGCATGGGAGGAAGCCAAAATCTCCATCCTGGTGGGTCTCTGCTACTCTTTTTCAAGGTCCCCGTGCTGGTACATGTAAGCCAGTGTCAGTTCAGAGCTGACATCACATCAGAGCCCCAGACGCATTCCATACTGCCATTTGCTGGGTTTATCCCTTCTGGCACCATCCTGGGGTACTTGGATGGTGTCACAAGGCTGTGCCTGGCCCCCTGTAGCTGTGTGAGGACACTGAAAGCCACCAGCTTTGCAACCAGGGATGGTGTAAGTCTAGCCTGCTTAGCCTGCCCCAGGTGCATGCCAGTGAATACCTCCCAGCTAATCAAGGATGTTTTCTAGAGAGCTCCAAGCCATGCACAGCTAATGTCTCACACCAGTGTCATTTACCTCTGCAGTGAAATAAGCTGCTGATTACACAGCAGTAGATTAAAGGGCTTTCAATATCTTTATTGGGTACAAGATACAAAAACTTAGCCTGGTAACTGTCTTAAAAGAAAAAAGAAGTGAAAGTAAATCTAAATGATAAAGG
Organism: Phylloscopus whistleri; assembly: GCA_017589585.1. Taxonomy (NCBI): domain Eukaryota; kingdom Metazoa; phylum Chordata; class Aves; order Passeriformes; family Phylloscopidae; genus Phylloscopus; species Phylloscopus whistleri. The sequence continues at coordinate 679,885 of JADMLD010000713.1, forward strand.
CAGGACTTGGCACCTTATCCTCCTTTTTACAGTCTTCTCCGGTTTACAGATACACAGCCCTGTGTACATTTCAGTAAATACTCACAGTGCTACAATGAAGGTTCATTTCCTTGCAGAGACACTTGCAAGCTCCACACCTTGGTCTTATCCTATCTCTTTTTGTGCTGCCAATGGTAATTTATCCTTTGCTCCTGATGGATTGTGTGGCTCGGAGAGGTACTTTGTCACTCCTGGCCCCAGCCACGAGTAGAGAAGCAGTGGGGAGTTGTGTTGTCTCCTTGGCATTCTTGGCAAAGATGAGGAGCACAGGAGAGATATGAAACATCAACAGCCTAGATCCCAGAGATACCAAGAGGCTGGGCTTCCCTTGGTGTGACAGAGTAAGACCCCACAGCTGGGTGGGCAGCACCCCCTTCTTGCACCTTGTAAGGTTTCAGCTGCTGCCCATCACCCTGACAACCAGTGTCCTTGTCTATTTTTGGGCTTTTCTTACTTTATGGATCTGAGCTGTGCTTTGAGGAAGGGCATCAGAATTATTATACCAGGAGAATCACAGTAGCAGTCACCATGGGCTGTGCTGGAGCCTGTGCAAAAGGAACCTGAGCTTCCCTTTGCAGCTGATGTTCCAGCAAAGATGGCAGATCCTTTTTGGTTTTGTTTTGGTTGTTTTTTTTTTTTTTAATGTATGAAATGACTGCCTTCCTGAAGAAATGAAAGCATGACCTTTTGGACATCAGTATACTTCCTCTGGTCTCCAGATCCCAGTTCTACCAGTTTTATAGGTTTCCAGACCTGCAGATCAGGGAGCATTGTAGAAGTGAAGGAGGTCAGTGGAGCACCTGTTAGGTCTTCACCAGGGATCCTCAGGCCTCAGCCTAGGAACTGCTGTTTTTAAAGGATTGTGATGCAAAAAGGAAAAGAGGTTATTTTCTCCAGAACTGGAGCAGAGCCAAGCTCCTATGCTTATGTAATAAGAATAAACAAACAGCAAAAATCCCGCAGGAAGGGAGGCCACTAACCCGCTGCAGGATCTGAGCCACCAACAGCACCGGCTTCTTCCTTTTCCTCCTACTAAGGCTTTGGTTTCTGCTGGCTTCCCCTCCTGCTGGGCAGCAGCAGGCTGCCCTCCCAGCAATGGTGGCACACAAATTGTACTGTGCTTCCTTCCATCTGCACTTCCAGTGGGCCCCTGAAGGCAGCAGTTCTCTTTAGCCAGACTACAGGCAGCAGTCTGACCTTCCTGACTGCCCCAGCGCCCCTGAAGACAGAGCAGTGCCCACTGCAGGGGAGCAGGGCTGCATGGGTGACAGCAACTGAAGCAAATAGCCCCTTGTGCTGGAACACTCTGAGCATATTTCTGGCAGGTTTTGGCCCAGGTCAGCTAGCCTAACCCCAAAGGCAGGAAACATTCCCCACCAGAAAGCAGCCCTTGGCAGAGCTGATTTCTTAGTGCAAACGTAGCTGGAGCATCCTTGCTCCTCTCTGTGCAGGCCTGGGTGTTGGTTTTTGCTATGATGCTTCTTCTGGAGCTCTCGGAGTGCCGTGATGGGTTACTGCCACATGGGTCTGGAGAGGCTCATCCCTCAGCTCTGCACACAGCAAAAGCATTTCTCCAGCTCCTTCAGCTATCTTGCCTGCTTATGCCTTTCACCCACTACTTGCTGGGGCATCTGAACAAGCACAAAGGGGATGCCAAGCCCCACTGTCCCCTGCAGCCTCTTAGAGTTTGCCACCAGTGCCCCACATCATGCCAAAACTCCCGGCAAGGCCACTGGGAGGGAGGTGCAGGTCCCTACCTAAAGTAGCTCAGCACAGCTCTACCAGCATTTCTGAAGCATTGCCAGCTTCATGCTTAGGGGAGTTTCTCACCAGGCAGCACGAGCTGAGGGATGTGGATGGTGTCACCCCGCTGCAGATGGGAGAGAACATGGCTCCCACTTTGCTTCAGCCCCTGGTTTGCTGGTTATCTCGAGACCACTCCTGACAGGGGCCAGCCTCCAGGGGTCTGAGACGGGGCTTAAAGTAAGACGGGGAGGTGGGAGGGTGGCTGCTGCCCATGGCAGCCTGTCACCTATTAGAGATGGCATGCAGAGACAGGAAGCATTTGTTCGGTGGAAACCACCCCCAGAACCCTGAGCCTACAGGGAAGGGACAGAACCCCTCCCAGGACCTGGACTAGAAAGCTGGAATCAGGCACACATCAAGGCAAAGATATGACAGCCCCAGACCTGGGGACTTGTCCATGCCTTGGTGTCTGCAGGTCAAGAGGTCAATCCCTCCTGGACTGGTAAATCTCAGCCTCAGGAGTGAAGCAGTCAGTTATGCTTAACTTCTGCTCTGCTGCCTGCAGAGGCTGTGAGTTTCACCAAGGGATGGGGAAGCCACAAGCCACAGGGGTGCTGCAGCAGAGCCCACACCATCCATGTTGTCACTGCTGTCCCTGTTGTCCCCAGGCATCAGCACATACCAACACAAGGGCTGGCAGGGAGCCCAGCTGGAAAGGGCCAGAAGGGCTTTCTACCTGCTTTGGATCATCACGATCTGCCATTGGCTTGCTGCCCCGAGCCACAGGCTACTGACTAGCACCCAACAGCTCCCTCAGTTTCTATTCCCTGGTCACATTCTCCCTTTCATTTTCCAGAGTTTTCTCTATGATACTAAGTAGCCTTGTGAGGGACTTGCCAGCCCTTGTGAAAGAAGAGGCAATAATCTCTTCCTGAAGGAAGTGGCCAGGACACATAAAGGATCCTTCTAACCCAAGTGTATATGACACCGAAGAATGTGCCCAGGAGGAAACTGAGGCAGTGAGGGCAGAGGAAGCTGTGAGGAGCAGGGCTCCAGAGCACTTTGTGGAGGGACTGCAGCTGCTGCCATTAGTTAAGTAATGCTTGGTGAGGGTCTGCTGTTGTTGGGGGTCCATGGTGCTACTGTCTGAGCACTGCTGAGCTACAGGCTTGCCACCAAACTAGGCCACAGGCTTGCCACAGAACCAGGCAGCATGCTGTGAACAGCCAAGAGTCCTGTTGGGAGTCTACAAGGAGTGTTCTAAGTGAGATGATTTACTAGTTCTCATTTGCCAGCTCAGCACTGGAGATGGCTGCCATCCCCTCCAGCCACCCAGAGGTCTGCATTCCAGAAACAAAGCCTTGTTCTGAAAAACCTGCTCTTGTCCCCAGCTGAAGGTACCCACAGGGTGGACAGGAGGTCTGCAGGAAGATCTGCATCCAGCATCTCTACCCTCAGCTGGTGTTAGGAGCTGCTGATCGTGTAGTGGCCAGGGTTTTACCCTTCCACAGAACCTCTCCTCCACAGAGGACAGGCACAGCTGAGATGACACACTTTTCTTGACATTCCCTAATTGGCTTGATTTGTCCATATTAAACATTTACCATCCACAGTTAGCTCCTTCATTAGCTATGACACATCATGTTTAACCACACAGCAATATTGCATCAATGCCAGGGCCAGCAGCAAACACTCCGGAAACTTCTGCACAAGGATAATACAGAGACCATGAAAAAAATCTGGGTTTGAATTAAAACTTAAACAAGCCTGGAAATACTTCTGAGCTGGCAGAAGACCTTAGACAAGTGTGCACCTCCCCATGCACAGCCTTCATACCTGCCTCCTTTATTTACACACAGCATAGTGGCTTGCCTGTGGACTTGCTCACCTGCAGAGAGGAATGAACACTCACTTGGTTCACAAACCACAGCGTAATTAATTCCCAGAAAGGCTTCTGGGCTTCACTCTGTGGCTGTGGAAGTTCAAAGTGCTACCCGGGATTAACCAGATGCTTCTCCTGCATGCCCAGGGTGCTCAGTCCCACCAGCATAGGGCAAGGGATGGGTCTTCCAGGACCAGGGAGAAACCAGGCAGGTGGGAAAGGAAAAGCATTTCAGAAATGACAGAAAAAGCAAGATGAGGAACATGCCGGGATCCCTGCTACCCTCAGCCGCACGATGAAGAAGCCTCAGGCCCGTCGCCCTCAGGGCTTTTCCCTGAGCGTTTTCTGAGCCTCCTCTCACAGGGATAGACACCATTTCTGGGAGGCTGTTTTGGAAGGCAATGTTTGCCATCTAGTGGGAAAACTGAGTCTGTGTATCTTGCCTGCAGAAGGATGCGGCTCGTGGTTTTCTCGGCAGTAGCTGGCAGCCCCACGCCCCCTTGCCCTTAGCTGGGCAGCGGCTCCCAGCAGCGAGTTCCGCGGAGGAGGGAAATTGGAATAGGTGGTGCTGGTTCAGCTTCCTTCAGGCAGCTGGCCAGGCTCTTTGCCGCCAGCCACAGATGCCTGCCTGCGTGTGGATCCTTAGCCCAAGCCCTTGGAGAGGACCCTGGCCGAGCTGCTGCCCAGTGTAAGCGGGGAGCTGAAACAAGTGCTCTGTAGTAGGGGAAAAAGCACCATGTTCTGGATAAGTGGTGCCTTTCAGGTCAGCAAACCCCTGGGGACTGATGCCTTCCAGACTGGCATCCTCCCAGGCATCTCTCCTCCAGGTTAGTATCCTCCTGGGGATCAGTGCCCTCCAGGCTGGCATCTCCAGCATTCCACTGGCAATCAGCACCTTCCAAGCCAGCATCCTCTCTGGCATTAGTGGCTTCCAGGTCAGCATATTTCTAGTGATTAGCACTTTCCAGGTTAGCTTTCCCCTGGGAATCAGTGCCTTTAAGACCTGCAGATCATCCTGGGGATCAGTCATCATCCCAGGAGGGGATCTCAGACAGATCTGACACTTTTGGCACCTTACAACCTCCAGATCCACCAGCACAGAGGTGACTATGCTGGTGCCAGTGCCTAGAATTCACATGGAGCTCAGCTGCTCTCACCTCTGGTGGATCTCCCAATGGAGAATAAAGGCTGGGAGTTGCTTGAGTGTGATGTGACCCTGCAGAGACCACAGGAGACTCCCAGAGGCACACTTAACTTGGGTCCATCATATTCAGGATGCAGACAAAGGCGCAGCTGTACAGAGCTCTGCATGCCCAGTGCCTGCTCCATGGACTCCTGGAAACACGGGGAGCACTGGAGTGAGCCAGCTGGTTCAGAAGTTCCTGGGTAGGGCTGGGCCATGCTGTCCATAACCTCTACTTGTTTATTCTGCCCGTGCTGACAAAGCAGCTGATGTGGCAGTGAATGTAGGGGAGGAGAAGGTGCAGCTGGTGGGAGGAGAGCAGGTAGAGAGGCTGTCCAGGGAAGCTCCCAAAGCTCCTGCTCTGTTTTAGTCCCTGCAGCTGGAGGAGAAGATGGAATTCCTGCCACAGGGAAGGGAGGAGATCATCTCCTCTGAGAAAGTGAGATGGCAGTACTGAGGAGGTGTAGTCCTCATACTGCACAGCAGAAATGTGTGCATGGGGAGCACACAGCATGTGTCCCCTAGTGCCACCACACCCCAGGGCAGGAACACAACACACTGGGAACTCTTGCTTGGGCAACAGGACTGTTTCCAGTGCTGAAAAAAAAAAATTTATATATATATATAAAGGAAAAAGTTAGCAGGAAAATCGTGGGCTGCTGCTGCTGCATTTCCCAAGAAATCACGAGCAGCAGTGCTTGGGCAGAGCTGTGTTGCTGGCTGTTGCCTCCCAGCATCTCTGTGGCCAAGTGCTTGGCATTTCCCTTCTGTGAAAGACCAAAAGCATCCTAGAGGCAGGGAAGGGGCCAGCCCCAGCAAGCAAAGAAAGAAACAACCCATTTCTGGAGGGAGAAGTTGAAAATGCAACAGCAAGAGATGCCTCAGGTCTCCCCCTTTTCCACATCTGGCCTGGCAGGTGATGTCTCCTCTTCTGTTTCAGGACAGAAGAGCAAGGAATTTTCAGGCCTGTGGCAGCTAGAAAGGGAGGCAGATGAAGAGGGAGTATGGGGGATTGCAGGGGTCTCTAATGGGTTGAGTGCTTGGGTCTTTAGCAAGTTCCTAGGCAGAGGTAACCACATGCAGGTGAGATGAAAGCCATGGTGAGGGCAAATGCTCAGCATTACATTTTTAAAGCATTCATGTTTGGACTCACTGTGTCTCTGGGCATAGTCCCTGCTGTTCCTACACTCTCAGTGTCTGGGCAGTGTGAGATGGAAGTAGCTCCTGAGGGGGATGCAATCCCTCTGGGGATGGCCCCTATTCTCCCCAGTATTCTCAGGACCTGCACTGGTGACAGTTGTCTCCTCATGTCAGCTGTGATGACACTTATATGAGGACTGGGTGCACAGGTCACACCCAGGACTTGTTCCCAAACACAGTCCTTGCTCTCTGCCCATGGCCTCTCATCCTTCTTCACAAGTCAGCCCCTCCTGAGTGAGCATCTTTGATGCTTAGGATGTAACTGGGTGTCCAAACTACCTATCCATACATTAATCTATACATTCATCTATCCCTTCCTCCCTGTGACAACTGATCCACATCTGCATGTCTCCTTCCCTCAATCCATGCCTCCTTCCCTCTCTGCTGACACTGTGTATGTAACCTTTGCTCTCTACATCATCTCATGACACATATAGATGCATGTTTCATGGCTATTTTGCTGAAGCTGCTTTTACTTCTTTCCTTGGCTCAGGATTTGGCACAGAAGAAAGCAGAAGCAGCCATGAGAGGTAAGTTGAGACTGTTTTGCTTCACAGTCCTGTGCAACTCGCCTCCTCCCCTGCAAAATGCGGGCTGATCCTGGCAGTGAGGCAGCGAGAGGAGGAGGCTGGTCCTGAGGGCTAGCTCAGAAATTTGGCAGGGCTGGTGGCAGTCAAACAGCCCAGGCAGTGCTGCACAACCACCCACAACCAGTGCCTTGCTGCAAAGGCTTTTGCCAAAGCTATAGATTTCCCAAACAAGCCCCTGCCTGAGACATGATCTGGCCACCCTGTGCTGGATGGAGACAATGGGTATGGATGTCTCCGCGTCTCAGCGCTGGGGACCTTCCCTGGTGTGTAGCATTGGCTGATGGAATTTCTTTAAACCAAGTATATCCCAAGCCATGTTCTCCTGCACTTTTTTCCTGCTGGGCTTGGGCTGGTCCCTGTTCCACGCCAGGAAGCTGGACCCATCCCTGCCTCATGTGGATGCAGTCCACAGGGCTGCTTTGACCTGGCACATTCTCAGCATCTCCAGGCCTGGCTTGTACCAGCTCCCCTGGCGATCTTGGCACAGCATCCACCCTGGGAAGGGTGGGATACGGCAGCAAAGGCAAGTTTGGATGTGCCTCTGCCTACTTGGGGCAGGGCTCCAGCCTGCAGCAGGAAGCCTCCTGCTCACTCAGCGGCTGCGCGAGCCACCAGAGAGCCCAAGCCTGGAGGAAGTGCCCTGGCCCCACAGTGGGACAGGGAGGTGCCGGCACTGGGACTGGTCTCATGGTCCCTTCCTGTTTTTCTTCTCCACAGCTTGAAGACAAAGTTGATTTTGGCATCTGGATCCCTCTCCTTTATTCCAGATTGCTGCTCACCCCAGCCCTCCCCTTGCATCTTCTCAGTCCACTGGAAAGCCCTGTTTACCCACGTCCAGCACCAGTGTATCTTCCCCTTTGGCAATAGGGAGAGCAGCACCCAGCACCAGGTTATCTTTATTCCCTAAAGCACAGAATCTGCTGTTTCCCTTGGGTCCCCAAGGCCCACGTGTCACATTTACAGGCTGCTGGGGCAGGGAGCTGAGCCATGGGGCACCCCAGCAGGAAGCTGCAGTGCAGGCAGGCAGGGCTTTGTGGTGCCATGCAGACCCCCTGCCTTCTCTTCGTATCTCCAGCTGCCAAATGGACGGCAAGTAATGACTCCTTACATCAGAGAGGAAAGGGGTTACCCTCCAGGGCCATGGGCAGCAGGATACAGTGATGAGGACCAGATATGCCTCGCCTGCCCCCAAGCTGCCCTGGTCACCAGAACTGGCTGGCCAGGCAAGCCCCAGCTAAGGAATGTGACACAGGGCTTGGCACATGGGGAAAACAGATTTATGGGTTCCCCAGCAAGCAGCAACAAATTTCTATTTGGAACATGCCTGGACTTTCTGGAGTTTGAAAGCAGGCAGAATACAGGGGCCAGAGCTGCTGTCTCCCATTTTCTGGCTGCTATGCTGCTACATCTTAAGCAGGCATCAGTCTTTAAACCAACACCAGATGCTGGGAAATTACTGAGTTGTTTGCAAACATTGGAGCCACAGGTATGGGATGTACAGCAGCATCTGTTCCACAGCATCTCTGCACAACCACTGCCTTGATCCTTTCCATACTGGCAGAGGAATGGGATCTGGTGGTGATAAAAGGAGGTTTCCAATGGTAGAGGCTGCCCATGCTGTGCTGGGGACTGAGAACAGACAAGGGTGACCACGGCAAGACAAGGGTGACTGTGTGACACATCAGAATGTGTGTTGGTTGGGTTGGATGCTGGGGTCCGGAGCCCAGCAGGCGATGGCAGTGTGATATAGCTGGAGCTGTCAAGCTATGGGATACACCTGGGAGAGGTGATGTGGCTGCCAAGCCTGGAAAGCCAGGCAAGATCTGGTTCTTTACACCTCACCAGCTTGGTTACCTGCTTTACCTGCCCTGTGGAGAGCTCTGCTCTGGTCCAGGGATAGTGCCATGCCAGCAGCACACTGAGACAGAGGGCTGACCCCCATCTCTCTCAATTCAGCATGTCTGTGCTCACGAGGGACAGTGAGAGGCTGCAACCACATAGAGCCAAGCATGGAGAGCCCCCATGACTCCACAACCGGGGCACCCAGTGAGAGCAGTAGGGAGGAAGCCTGTGGGCACACAACACACTGCAAAAGGCACAGCCTGCTCCAGTTCCCTCCAACTCAGTCCGCACAAGGACCATTTGTGGGTGCCCCAGTCCAGGCTCCCTGTGCATCCAGGCTCCATGTGGGTTCACAGGCAGCCCCAGGACCCAGGTGGGTTCCCACCCTGCACTGGCGCTGCTCCCCGTGCTCCACGCATTGCCAGAGTCTGAATTTCCACCCAGCTCCGTCTGGATCTCGTTGGGCTGCTGGCACTGAGCACCAGGGCCGGGAGGTGCCAACACATGGAAGCCATTAGAGGGGCTGGATCGAGGTGTGGCAAGGGGCCACATGCAGAGCAAGGGGGGCTGTGCAGAGGGTCTGCTCTCAGCTGTCATGCTGGTGAGGGCAGGGCAGATGTCCCACACAGCTGCCTGTCTGCATCCTCTTCTGGCACTTAGCCTCGGCACGGGTCTCTCTCAGCCCCTCCAGGCACCTGGGGAGAGGGCTGAACAGTTTGGGAGGCAGCCCTGCTGCCTGTGCCCCTCCTGCAAGGACCATTCCCAAGCTGGCACTCACCCCTCCCTTGGCCCAGCATCATCTGCAAGGGGGTTTTGCCTGGACAGTGCCAATGATAGCATTGGCATATCCCCTTTATTGGCATCGCTGCTCCGTCCAGCCACAGCACGGGGGATGGGGGCAGAGGGAAGGGGCAGGGGGTGTTATCTTCCACCTGCTGGTGGCTGGTGGGGGGTGACAGGCAGGGATCAGCACCCTTTGGTCTGGCACTGATGCCCGGCACCCCCCGGAGCCTACACCCATGGTCCCCCTCAACACTAGGCAGTGAAGTGGGGCTGGCTCAGTATCTTATCCCCATTTGTTTAGCAGCGCTCGGAGGTGGAGCTGGCCTGTCACCCTGAGCCTGAAGTGACTCCAGCTGGCTCCTGGCGGGCTCAGGCAGTCCAACGCTCCTGAGAGCAGAGCCTCTCTCCTTAGGATCCATCCTGCAACCCCAGGGTGTTGGGGGCTCCGGCAATGTCCACAGCTGTGGGGTGACCCAGGAGGCGTGGGGTCCTTGGGGGCCAGAAGTGGCATCAAGTCCCACGCATGGGCAAGCGGGTGCAGGGAGCAGGGATCGGCCAGGGCTCACTACAGGATCTGAGCTTCTGCTGAGAGAGAGGACAGGGGGTCAAGCGGGACACTGGAGACACTGACCTGCCCCATGCTCCACACTCCCTGCCCCACATTTCCCCCCATTCCCCACCCTGCACCCTGACTCACTCGGTAGTGCCTTCAAGTGGGTGGCAGCAACCAAAAAGTTTGGTTTGGTCTTGTCCTTGCCGTGTTTCCTCACCCGGAGCCTGGGGATGAGAGCAATGGTGGCTGAAGACCCCAAGCAGCCTCCCTGAGTGCCAGGATTGCCCATATTCCTAGTGATCCTGCTGTGCTTCCATCCAGCTGCGCCCAGCTGTGCCCAGCTCAGCTTAACCTCTCCACTGGGTCAGCTCCAGGGCTACAGCAGGAACTGGTCAGCTGATAGAACAGGACTGGGATGGGAACAGGGACTGACAGCAGAGCCAGAGCACAGCAGGGAGATCCCATGGTGGCAGGATGAGAGGGGACCTGGGGACAGGATTCCCAGGGAGCAAAGGTACATGGAGGGATGGCTATGCTGACTCTGGAGCATGAGACTCCCCAGCAGGAGCCTTTGGGAGGATATTAGAAGGAGCAGCATCTTGAGGGGATTCAGAGAAAGGTCCCTTGGATTTGAGGTTGTTAGAAAGAGCCCAGGCAGGTTGGGCAGTAATGGATGTGCTGGGAAGAGGCACTGGTGTGGCACAGGGGCAAGGGAAGCGTAAACCACCCTACAGGACATCAAATGTGTTTTGGCAGGGATCCCAGAGCAGGGCTTGGGGATCACAGGGTTCAGGATGGGATGGGGGACAGCAATCATACAGATCCTCCTTCTCAAAACCCAGCCTACCAGATGAGGATGGTGATGACAAGAACAGCAGCCAGGATGAAGAAGGCAAAGACCCCAAGGGACACCAGGACGGCCATCTTCTCCAAGGGGTCACTGCGATCTGGGACAGAGAGACTGTCACAGCCGAGGGATGCCACAGTCCCCAGCACCTGGGGAACCCTATGGCAAGCTCCTGGACACTCCAGCAGCCCAGCCACACACGGGCTGGGGGCAAGAGACCCTTCCCATTAGTCTCAGCCACACACGTGGCACTCCTGCCCACCACCCCTAGCTCTACTCACTGATGGGCTCAGGGTTGGGAGCCTTGGAGGGCTCCTCAGCCAGGCTCTCCAGTCTGGCATCTGTAGTGGTTTCTTCATGTGCTGTGGAGGCCAGGTCTGGAAGAACAGAAGGGATGGAAACACTCACCAAAAGCATAGGCAGCACCCCAGAGACTCAGAGAGAGGAGTGTGGAAGGGTATCTTTGTGCCCCAGAGGTCCCACCAGCCCAAGGGTGCCACTGAGGTGCTAATGGTGCTTTGGAAGACCCACCCTGTCCCAAGCCTGTGGGGGAGCAATCCCCAAATGGCATCAGCACCGCTACAGGCTGACAGGGGCTGGGAGATGTTTTATCTTCCTGCAGCTCTGCCTCCCAACCTTAAGTGGCCCTGGAATTGAGACTCGCCTCTGGTTGATATTTGGGAGAATGAGTGCCATAGGGAAGGGACTGAAGAGGGGCAGTTCAGGGTTCTGGAGGGCCTTTGGGAAGGGATGGCACAAAGTGGTAGGCTGCTGGGGGCTGCAGCCTGTCCCCCTCTCACCTCTGACTGGTGTTGCCCGGGCCTCAGCACTCCACTCACTCCAATTCCCCGCATCCAGGAAATCCTTGGCACTGACTTGGACCACGTGCTCCAGCCCGGCGAAGGCATCCGTGATAACCTCAGACAGATTCACTGTCTCTACCTGTGCCAGGCAGAGAGGAGCTGTGGGGCAGGCAGGGGCATCCCTCACCACCCTCCCTGGCCCCATGCACACCCCACTCCTGTGCTGGCCCTGCCTCTCCTTGCACACTTACCACGGACCAGGAACGGTGGATGACGGGTCGGTACTGGAGCCGAAACCTTAGCTGGAAGTGGGGCTCCTTTGGCCAGGAGGAAGGGTACTTCCAGCTCACATGGAGTCGCCGTGGGGCCAGGGGGATGGGCTCCACCACCAAGTCCTCCGGAGGGTCTGGCTTAACTGTGTGGGAAAGGACAGGAAGCCACTGTCACCCTGCACTGCCGTGTGCAGGGGTGTAGGGTTCCCCACTGTCACCCACAGGTAACTGCCCTGGGATGGGCAAACAGCGGGACAGACAGACAGACGGATGGGCACTCACTGATGGCCTGCATGGTGACATCAAGAAGGCGGTAGCTGAAGCCCAGGGGGTTCACCTCGGTGATGTTCAGGCGGTAGGAGCTCCAGAACTCTGACCTGTGGACGGTGCAGGTGCCGGGGCGGGACGGATCCTGCAGGCACAGCCCCACCTGCCCGTTCTTGTTCCTGCAGGCAGGGAGGCAGGGTGGTGACACGTCCTACCCACCCACCATGCACAGCTTCCAAATACTGCCAAGGAGGTGCCATGAGAGACCTCCATGTCAAGACTCTGGTGGAGGAGGCAGCCCCTCTGGCTCAGCTGCACCCACCCTTCCAGAGTCTGGCATATCCCTCTGAGCATGACAGAAGGGACCCTCATCCCAGCTCCAAACTGCCTGGGAAGGTCTCTCCCTGAGGCAAACCCTTCTCCCTGAGGCAAACCCTTCTCCCAGACTCCCAAGGTAGCTGGGAAGTAGTTGGCTCCCTGATGGGGACCCCAGCTCTTGATCTGGGGTCCGTGCTGAAGACAGCAGCAGAGCCTTTGGGATGGGGGCCAGTCCCTAGGGAGCAGGAGCAGAGTGGGAGTAAGTCCTACCTCCGCTTTTCTTCGCCTGTCAGGGATTTCTTCCTGCCATGGAGACAGATGGAAAAGCAGATGATTAGCATGAGGGGGCAGCACAAAGTGAACCCCGCCATGACCCAGAGGAGGGACAGGAGTCCACACTGCAAGGCAGCCCCACACTCCCACACTGACGTACACATGTGACAGCATGGGGGACAGAGCTAAAACCACGTCCAGCTCCTCTAGTGAACAGCCTGGCAGCAGGAGCTGGGCATCCCAGGGAAAAGAAATGGGACACCCTTCCCTGCCTGCGATTTCATCACTCAGCAGCAAGGACACAGAGACACTGATAAAAGCAGCTCCCCAGAGCTTGGCTTCACTCTCCCCCTAAAGCCCCCCAGATCCCATGCTTTCACTCCCCCTCCCTGTGGAGCCTCTGATGCTCCACTCAGCCCCCTCCCCACCAAGCCCCAGGCTCCTGCAGCTTTCAGCAGGGTTGTACTTTATGAGCTCCATTGGACTTCAAAGCTGCCTGCTAATTTGGCTTGCAGGGATAATTAGAAGCAGCAATGCTGTCAGGGCTCCTTTCATCCCAAAGCATGCCAGAGCAGAGCGTGGAGGCTTGCAGATGACCTGCTTCTCCTTTATAGGCCCTCTGGTGCTGGCAGAGCTGTCAGCAGGGAGGGGGCCTGTCTGTGCCAGCCCCCCAGTGCTGCTGAGACCCCCACTGAGAGCAAGCAAATGCTTGGTGCTCTGCTCACCTCAAGACAGAACCTGCTCTGGGGTGCAGCACGGTCCTTGGGGCAGGAGGTGAACCCAGGGCATGTGTGGGAGGGCCAGATGGGTTTGTTGGTTATCCTTGGCTGTAACCCAGAGCTTACACCATAACAAGCCCAATCCATGCCCTGTGGGGATACTTCACCTGTATGTGGTGATGTATCTGGTGGGGAGGAAGGTCTCCACACTGGAGGTCCAGGAGCAAGAGAAATTCTCATAGTCAGATGCTCTGCAGGACACAAAGGGGACTCCAGGCAGGTCTGGGGTGCAGGGGAAAGAGCAGTCAGCGAGGAGTCCCCTATCCCACAGCCCATCCAGCACACAGGGGTGCCTGCGTCAACACCAAGGCCCTTTTGGCAAGCCTCTGGCAGGGGTGCAGGCACCACGCTCCCCCTAGGACAGCCCAGCTGAACAGACATGCTACTCACGCCCCAGGCGCAGGGACACCAGGTGCAGGAGGCCGCCGTCCTGGCCGTGGCAGCTGTAGGTTCCCGCGAGGGCCAGGCTGGCGCTCGGCAGCACCAGGGATCCCTGCTGGATGGCTGAGCCCTCTGGCAGTGCCGTGGCACCTGCTCGTCTCCACTGCACCGGTGAGCTGAGGAGGAGAGACCAGGCAGGCTGCCTTAGAGGACAGGGGGTGCCCAGGCCCACCCCGTAAACCATCCCACCGGACAGATCCCTGGATGTGCACGGAAAAGGCTTACCTGGCACGGGCCCCAGGGCATGGCAGGGTCACGTCTGTCCCCAGCTGTCCGTACTGCACGCCTGGAGGGACGCACATCCCCAGATGGGTGTTAGCACTCCATGCCACCCCACGCCAGGGCTGGGGGTGCAGGTGGGGAGCCCCTGGGGTTGTATACCCCACAGTGGGCACTGGCTATGGGGTCTTGCTTCACGCAGGTACCACTACAGGGGACTAGTAAGGACTTGTCCCAGTTGGGGTTGGGCAATGAGCAGAAACACAGGCTGGCCACCACTGTAGGATGTAGGGCTGTGTTTCATGTAGCCTTGGTAGGTCTTCTCCTGCCTGGGGGGAATGGGGTGCCCTCAGGGTCCTCATGCCTGGGACGTGGTGGGGGGTGCTGTATGGGGGCACTTGGTGGAGGTCTCACCTTCTTCTCCCCAGTCTTCAGGGATTGCAAAGGAGGCTGATGCCAGGGCTGCTGCAAGGAACACCATCACCCTGCCCAGGCCTGGGATGGAACTACGCATCTGGAGGAGGCAGAGAAGGGGAGGAGGGAGTGTTACTCCCTGCAATGGGGCTGTGCAGGGAATAACACTGTGCATGTGCAGCTGGGGTGGGAAGGGACCAAGGAGAAATTCTGGCCTACATTTACATGTCAGATGACAGCAATCAGATCTAAACAGACTCACACAGCAGGGCTGTGATAGCTCAGGTTGTACCACGTCTCACATCGTGAGGCTGGCCCAGGGAAGTCTCCATTTGTGGGAGAATGGTGCTGAAATCCCTTCCTCCCACTCACTGATCACCAGTGAGAGGGGCAGGAGATGCAGTCAGGGATGTGCACCCAGCCCTTCACAGGTCAACCCTGCCACAGACTGGAGTCTCCCTGCAAGCATCACCTTTTCCTCCCAACCTACACCACTGTGGGCACATCAGCCAGTGTCACCCTGGCCAACACAGCCAGCGTTACCCAGTCCTGGCCTACCACTATCCCCCTGTCCATCGCAGCCAGCAGTGCTATAAGATATCCACCCCAGCCAGCACCCTTTCTGTGCCAGCCAGCATGACCCTAAAGCATCTGGACCCACCTGCAGAGTCCTGCACCAGCAGGACATATCAGCCAGTGTCGTCCTGTCCATCCCAGCCCCATCACCCTGTCTGTGCCAGCAAGCACCACCCCAGGGCATCCATCCTGCCCAGCACCACACTATCCATACCACGAGTGCCACACGGTCTCTGTCAGTCAGAAATGAATAATTTCTCCCTAGAAGACCCCCCTCACAACTGGAGAGGCCTGTTTACTTGCACACCACACTGCTGGGCTCCCAGCTGCAGGCAAGGGCTGAGGGCACATGAGGCAGTGAGGTCCCTGCCAGCCCCAAGAGCAGGCATAAATCTGTAGGCATAAATCCGTGTCCCCCTGGGTTCAACAGCTGAGAGACTGGAGGGAGGGATGCTCCAGCCCAGCAAAGGCACCCCAGAGCAGCAGCCTGTTCCCCTCCTGTGGCCGACTGCCCATGGCCACAGACCAAACCGCCTGCTGAAGGAAACAAGAGCTACAAGGCAATCTGCTGCAGGGGGGAAGGCGTGCGGCACCCCACATCAATCCTCTTCAGAGCATGCCAGGCAGCCTCAAACACAAGCCCCAAATGTAAATAATTTCATGAGACTGTCATAAGCTTTTCCTACCAAACCACCCTAGAAATGTTCCCAAGAAATATCAGTCAAAAGGTCTCTGCCAAAACTATGCTGGTAAGTAACTAGGAACATTTGGCCTGAAAGTAAGATATTTTGGTGGTGGAATAAAAAAAAAAAAAAAAAAAAAGAAAAAGAAAAAAGAGTGTATTTTGTCTTAAAAGCAGCAACCAAAAATAACTCAAAAAACCACGTGGGCTAGAGTGAAGGAATAGTTCTGGGGGGAGGGGGAAGGGGTGTGGGTGTATGTGTGTGTGTCAAGAAGAAGGGAGAGTGTGTTAATATACAGAGACAAAAATAGCTTTAAAATAAAATAATTTCTTCTCCTGACCACCCTGCTTTTTCATTCAAATACTGCAAAGGGTATCCAGCCTGTCTCCATAATGACCCTAGTGCTTAGATCTAGTTAGGGACCACCAACCTAGACCCTGACCCTAGTGGTCTGTAACCCTAAACCTAACCCTAACACAGCTCATCCTGATAGCAAGTCCACATCTTCCACCCTTCATCACACTCTGTCCCAGGGTCCTCCCAGAGCTCCCCAACCTCACCCCAGCACCATGTGAGCTCTCCCATGCCAGCGCAGTGGGAGAAGGCAGCACCGAGCCCCCCCAGACACACACTGACTCAGTAAACGACCCACATAAGCACTGCCAAGAACGATCCCTGGGGACAAAGCACCACTGCAGAGAGAAGCAGCAGGGCAAACCGTTCCTTGCCTGCCCAAAGGCCACAGACAAAAAGGGAAAGAGCCACAGAGCTGCAGAATACCCAGAGTCCTAGCCTGCCCCAGGTGCAGAAGCAGGGCAGGCGGCCAGGTGCTACATGACAGCCTGCCCAGAAAGGATCCCCTTATTTTCTGCCACCAAACTCCCCGGCCAAGGGAAAAACAGGTGTGCAAATGAACACAAGTGTGTGCGAGCAGCCAGGCCTACCTTCCTTGGTGGCTCCACACCCCCACAGATGGGCACACAGGCAGAGAAAACATCCCTTGGTGCTTGCACCAGCAGTGACACATTCCCGGGACACAGAGTCCCGGCAACAGTGGTCCTGGAGCTGAGCCGGGACAGAGGGAACAATCAGAGCTTTTCTTCTCCCTTCATGCTAATCCTGGCCAGAGAGACGCCTGCCGCCAGCCCGGGGCTGGGTGACATCCCGTTGCCACAGCCAGGGACCCAGCTCAGCCCGGGGCGTGGTTTGGCCCCGGTAGGAAGAGCAGCAGTGCCGGACCCTGCTCCCTCCGCACAGGGATGCTCCTGCCACTGGCATGGCCAGCGTGACCGGGCAGCCTCTGGCCCTCGTGGATGTCAGCCAGACATGCAAGGTGTCACTCTCCATCCTTCCCTGACCCCGCTGTTCTGCTGGGCACCATTCAGGCTCATGCAAAAGTTTTTTGGGCAGTGGTGGGGAGAAATCCTGACATAAGCCCCTTCCTTCATGCAAACTGAAGTTCTGTATGCCAAAACTTCCCTCAAATTCATGGCCACGTGCACGGGCACCAATGTCCATGTCGGGTGTGACAGTTCTCTCGGCACAGCTGCTCTGTGCCATGCCCTGCGGTGGCCTGGCAAAGCCCAGCACAGATTCCTGGGGGAAGCCAACTTTCCATTGTGCTCGGGGATTTGAAAGACATTGGGTTTTGTTTTCTTAGTGTTGTTTTGTTTTGTTTTGTTTTACTTCATTTGAAGTTGCTCTTCAAAGCAAATGGGCTGCACACAGAGCTGGGGTGGTGGGGACAGGGACAGAAGCAGATGACTCTGTGCCTCAGGGCTGCAGATGGCAGCGTGGAGACACAGGGAGCTCCCCACCGAGCATAGAAAGCTGGGGTGCCTCTTAACTTCTTCTTAGGGTGGTCAGAGGCACCACTGCTGCAACAGAGATAAGGCAAATAACCCAAGAGCACTTGGCAGCTCTGCCTACCTTGTGCCAGGTCTTGATGGAGTCACCCACCTGCAAAAAGCAATGGGCAGAGGCCCAAAGCTGGCTCTAATGCTCCAGAGATGGCACCACTCTGAGCATCCTGAGCTGGGGGAGCATCCCTGGCCCTGTGCTACAAACCCTCCTCTCTGCCAGTGACTGCTGTAGGAAAAATGTCCTATGCTGAAATGTGGAATGCCGCAGGAATTCCCCTCTCCTTGTTTCCCTGTGGGGAAATCTGCCTTGGGAGCAGTGCCCTGCTAGTCCCTCTGCATCTGACAGGCCTGCAGAAGCATCATGCCTCGCTCTGAGGAGCCATGGCATGGTGTGAGTGTGTCCCTGTGGCTGCCCATCTGCCCAGGCCCTGGAATTGCCCCATCCCTGCAGCACTGTTGACCTTCACCATCACTGCATGTGTGCCTGTGAGGGGAGCACAGCATCCACCATCACTGCTGGGTGATCCCCTGCAACAGCCACCCCTGTCCCCTAAAAGCTGCTGGCACCCTCTCTGGGTGCCCAGAGAAAGCCCAGCAGTGGGTGCTGGAGGGAAGCATGTCCCCCACACCCATCAGGGCCACCAGGCCTGTGCACAATCTCCAGGACTACCAGCAGCACCTGAGGCAATATCTTGCCCACCTTAGGCACTTCAGGGGTGATGCTCTGAGCACTGTCCCCAGGCCCCCCCAGTGCCTTGAGGACCTCAAAAGGGGCTGTTTTCCTCTGCACCACTTCTGTGGGGGGGGTGCATGGGCCCCCGTGCCTGCTGGGGGGAGGGGGGTACCATGCCATGCTGGGCTGTGCCAGAACACACACATGCATAGCTGCAGCCAGTTCAATCCCAGCACACCGGAATCACCCCAGTTAAACCAGTAAAACCAGCTGGAGTCTTTCCCGGTGAGGCCAGTGCAGTCCAATAAGACCTGTGCACAGTCTGAACATAGGACTAAACCCAGTTCAGTCCCGATGAGGGGCTTAACTCAGGGCAACACAAATATTGGATTATACCCCACAGCCCAGAAGGAGAATTAAATCCCACCCAGCCCAGGAGAATGAAATGCAGTGCAGTCTAAATGTGTGGTTAAACTCATCCCAGCCCAGGAGTGGGGCTAAACCCAACTCAGCCGAAATGTGAGGCTGGACCTAGCACAGGTCAAACATGTGGTTGGTTATGCCATGCAAATGTGGGGTTAAACTTGGCACAGCTCAAGAGTGGGGTTAACCCACAGCTCAGTTCAAACACAGGGTTAACCTCAGCACATCCCAGTCATGGGGTTACACAGTTCAAATGTGGGGCTAAGCCAAATCCAACCCTGGCATGGGGTTAACCCCAGCTCAGCCCAAGCACAGGGATAACCCCAGCGTTGTCCAGGGAACCAGTTACCTCCACAGCCAGATACAACTCACATCTCCATCCAAACTAGACCAACCCCCTCCAACATCCACTGGTGACACCCAGCTGACCACAGCCCCACTGGTTCCCAAAGCAAAGCCCAAACCCCGCCATAACCCAAGGGTCACCTCTCTCCTCTGTGGAGCCAGCAGCTGCCAGCAGCTCCTGGTGCTTGGGGCTGGGGGGCCCCTACACACCTCAGCATGCCAGCAGCACCACGGAGGTCAGGCTCTGCTCTTACCCCAGCCGGGAAACTCTCACCCCAATGCCCTGATTTCCGCTCTCCTCTGCTCCATCCTGCGGGAAGAAGTCTCTGGCTCCCGGTTGTAACTGGAGGCATCGCAAGGGCCAAAACAGCGAGGGCTCTGTTAGCAGCCAGCAGCCCTGACACTGTGCCAGCTGGCAGTGTTTGCATTCCGAGGGGGGGAGAAGGGGCGCCCCCATCCCCATCCCCACACTCTTCTCTCCGAAGCCACGTGCCAAAGACATTCCTAAAAATAATCTCCCGGCTGTAAAGAAACCTACCAGTGCTGGAGCTGCAGTGCTGGAGGGTTTCTTTACAGCTTGGAGATTATTTTTAGGGTGGAGGCATGGAAGTTGATGGGAGGGGGTGCTGCATCCCCACTGTCCTTGGCACATGGTTACAGGACAGGGATGGGCACAATGCTGGATCTGGGGACACGGGTGGGACCTGCCAGCAGAGAGCTGGGCCACCCTGTGATTACAGCAGGGTGGGAAAGGCTTTTCCTGTCCCAGGAACATTTTGGGATTTGGGACATTTTTCTGCTCCTGGGCTCAGCCCAGGCTGGCAGAGAATTAAATGAACACGCAGCTCCCAGTACAGCAGAGCAGCCGGGTACCAGCCTGCAGCCTGCCCTGCCAGGACCATCTGCATCTCCCAGAACAAAGTTCCCCCATAAGCTGGCCCTGGAGCTGATACAAGAGCGCATGCATCCATAAATGTAGGGGACAGACACACATGTACATACCTGTGAATGCCCCGGGCACACCCAGCTCCCTCTGATGCTCCTGATGAACTCCAGCCTGGGGCTGGGAACTCTGATCGGGAGCGGGGCCCCACAGCATCCCCCATACGCGATGCTCCCCCTTCCCTCCCCCTGCTCCAAAGCTGGCCAGCGCCCAAGAGCCATCAGGCTCAGCTCCATCCCTGAGGCACGAAGGCACACGGGTCAGCCAAAACACAGCAGGGCCAAAGCAAACAGCTCACCTTACACAAATGCTCCCCCAGCTAGCAATTTGCTGTCACTCCTTTTGCAAAACAAAATCCCTTTTGGGCAAGAGAGGGATTTCAGGAGTCATTAAGGACCACCTGGGCAGTCAAATAAAGCCATCACCAAGGGGTGGCCCAAGTTAAGCCACCAGCAAAGGGTGTCCCATTAACCTTTTGTACACCACCAGCAGTGTCCCTGTGGGAGAGGGGCGAGGGGATGGAAATTGCAGGCTCTCAACAATGTGTGATGGGGGGATAACGGCGCCAGTCTCCTTCACCTGGTGGGATAACCACGACCTGTCTTCTCCAAGCTTGGAGTCAACCCTACCTGCTTGCACAGAATCACTGAATAATTAAGGTTGGAACAGACCTCTAAGATCATCCAATTTGCTATGTGGAGGTGGGTCAGGGGAGGCAGTTTGTTGTGAGGCACAGGGCAGGAACAGAGCCTGGGAAGACACCTCACTGGGGGCAGCATCCATGCCCCCACAGCACACTTCTTGCCAAGCCAGTCAGATGGCAGTCCCCTAGACAAAAGGAGATGGAAACGTGGCAAAAAGGGAAAGAAGGGGAAAACATGGGGGCTGTAGTACAGGGCCAGCGGATGGGGGCTGAGCCCCGCCTAAGTTGAGAAGGTTGGAAAAACACCGTCCAGCTCATTTTTTGCTAGGGGAAAAATACCCAGCCAAGTTCTGAAAGATTAAGTGCGATTGTATCCAAGAGGGGGAAAGCAGGCCCATGCAGTGAGTGTGCTGACACATCTCCTTCCCCAGTGCTGGAGAGAAGCCCCAGCCCCACTCAGAGCCAGCTCTGTTTACAGGCTCCTATTGTCTCTCTTTTTTTCATTTGGATTCTCCCCCCTCCAATGTTATAGTTCAGAGTAAACAAAGCAAGCAGCCTCTCACTCCAAACATTTCAGCCATCCCAAACTTTCTCTGGAGGGGGGCTGCCCATGGAATTTTCCTCATCCAAAAGAATTTCGAAATGTTCCCATTGCAGCCTGCTCTGACTGGAGGCCAAGACAGTTCCAAAATTCTTCACTAAATGCTTGAGCTGTCCTGTGCACTGCCACAGCTCCGGCTGTGCCCCAAAGCTCCCCCCATGCACAAGGAGATCCTCTGGCCTGGCCCGAGGGGAACAGAGGCATATTCCAGCCTTCCCCACAGTCTCACTGAAGTGAGACAGCAGGCTTTGGGTGAGGCTGGATCCTACCTTTCTATTTTAAGCTGCCACTTCATTTCTCATTGCTCCAAGTCAGCAGTGCTGCTGCAAAGTACTTGGGTGCACTAGGGCCTACGTGTGGCAATGCACCCCAAGAAAACACAATTATTTCCCTTTGCAGACAGCCTCTCCCCAGCACCAGACAGAGGGGAGAGGGTGCAGCGGGTGCCAGAGCTCCTCCTGGGAGCAGTCAGTGGCACCTTGAGCACTTTTTGCAGCGGTGATGCCTCCTCGGGTGCTGCTGGGTCACCGCACAGGCAGGGGGACAAGGAAGGGATGGTGTGCTGCATGCATGCCCCAGGATGGAGTGGGGGCACTGTGCCCTTCACACCCCTGGCAGATGGTGTGTGGAAGGGAGGACAGAATGTACTCCAGGATGAGCCAAATGGTGGGTGCCACCTGAGCGTGCTGCTGCTCCTTGGTGCACATTGTGCTGCCAGGGTTTGCACCCTGGTCCCAGAAGAGGTGGGACCCCAGTGAGATCAGAGACCCCCAACAGCTCTCTTGGCTTTGGCTAAGTACAGATATGAAGTGAAACCCATGAGACCCTGGCATAAGGGTGCCAGCACTGCTCAACCCACTGGTGATGGGGGCACTGGAGGTAGATCCTGAAGCAACTGGAAGGGGAAGAGCCCAGCTAAAAAGCCCCACAAAAAGCCAACAGTTGCAGGAAGAAGTACCTAAACCTCAGCCCAGTGTGGATTAGGATGTCAATGCAAGCCATTGGAGTGGCCTGGCATGCTGATGTCCCTTGTCTGCTGTCCAAAACAGCCCCTGAATGAGTTTCACCGGGTAGGTGGTCCTGTAGCCCAAAACACAACCCGACATGCTGGGGAACCCCCACATCCTCCCTCCCTGGGCACATGCAGATTTTGGGGACTGCAACCCCTTGATGAACATGCTGTCAACCCCAGGAAGGCAAAACACTGCTGGTACTTGCTGCATCTCCCACCCACAGCATCCCACCCTGGTGGGCACAGAGCCCTGTGCCACCACAGCAGCACTGGCAGGGGGGAGATACCTCAGCTCCACGCCGGGCTGGAATCTTGCTGTGGGACGGGGCTCTGCCGGGTGCCCCCGCTGCCTCTGCACCATCTCCCTGCGCCGCCGTGCTGGGTTCTCCTCCTCCACGGAGGCTGCTCAGTGGTTTGGCATGGGAGTGGTCCTACCCCCCCCCCACCCCCAACCCCAGCAGCCCCCTCCCCTATAAAGGGGCCAGGCAGCGGCTGTGTGGGGAGCAGAGCCCCCGACACAGCAGATGGGGTCTGTAAAGTGAGGCTCCCCCAGGTGTGTTTGCCTTGGCCGGGGCTCAAGCCCGTCCAATTAGAGCTATAGAAAACATATCTTACAAAAAAACGAGGGGGGAAAAATAATCCTCTCCCCTGCGCTGGGGCCCAGGGTTTGGCCGGGGTTTCTCGGCAGGCCAAGCACAGGCGATGCAGGCTCTGCTGGCAGCAGCCCGGGGAGGGCGGGATGTTTGTGGATATTAAAATGCAGTCGTAAAGTAGAAGAAAAGGGCAGCCTTGTTTCAGAACGAGTCTCCGAGGCTTTCCCCTCTCCCGTCATGCTCGGCACCTGGCCGGCAGCACGAGCAGCTCCCCCTTCCCACAGCTCCCCCCAGCCACCCCCGGCTCGCCCAAGGGCTGAGGTGCTGCCAGTGAGACCCCATCCCTCATGGACCGAAACTTATCATCTCCAGGAGGGAGCAGATTTGGGAGGGTCCCCCTCTACAGCTACCCATATTGGGTCAACAACATTAGAGCCGTGCTTCTGTAAAACCCACCCCTGCACATCCCTTCCTTGTCACCCCTGCAGCTCTCTGCTTTCCCTTGTCCACTACCCTGCCTGCATGGAGCCAAGGCTGCCTGGCCCCAGCTGCTTGGCAGCAACCACAGGGCAACACCACCAGTACTCCACTGGTTGGCCTCTCCCTGCCTCTCTGCTGGAAGTAAAATAAGCTGGATGGTCTTTTGGTCAAGACTTAAAATTATTCACAGGCACCCAACACCCTGAGCCCACACAAAATCAGGGGCATATGGCAGGGTCCCATGCGGCTCCTCCCTTTCCCAGGGACCCCATAAACCTCTGGAGAAGCCCTCTCTTTGGGCTATCACCCCAAATCCATCCAGGAAGCAGGATGGCTGCCTCTCCACAGCATCTCCTCTGCCTCTATGCTGTCATGGCCAGCTCTGGAAAGTCACAGCTGGAGGCTGGGAAGCAGTTGCAGGCATCAGTTCAGCAAGGGTGGCTCCACCCTGGCCCACCTGCTCAGCTGCAGATACCCAGCGCACATCTGGCTTCACCGGTGCCTTCCGCCCCCCTTCCCCGCTTGGTACGGAGGGGTCTTTGGGCTGCTAGCCTGGAAGCCCCACCTCCCATCCATCCATCCATCCCCGCCCCCATCCCTCTCCCTTCGCCCTGTAGGGGCTCTCCAAGCCCCCGTCCCCCTGCCCCACGGGGACGCGAGGCACATCGCATCCCCAGCCACGGCCCAAATGACTAAGGCCCCGGCAAGCGAACCGGGTGCCGTCGGGGCGAGCAGGGCCTGTCCCTTGGCCGCGCTCCCTCCCCGCAGTGGTGAAATCACGTCTGGAGAAAGCCCGGGGAGTGAGGCGCCGAGGGCCCCCCCCGCTGCTTCCCAGCGAGGATGCTCGCTCCCCGCCCGCTGGCCGGCCGCCCCCGCTCCGCAAACCCCACATCCCAGCAAAGGGGTGCTCCAGGCACGCAGCCTGCAGCACAGCCTCATACCTCATCTCCTCCTCCTCGCTCCAGATCCCATAGCAGCATCCCAGCTGTGGAAGTGGCTGTGAGATGTGGAAACGCAGCAGCGAGCCCCAGATGCTCGTAAAAGTGCTCCCGGGGAGTGGGCAGGAACCTCTAATCTCCCTCTGACTTCTGTAAACCCGCCAGGGGCCGGGGGGCAATCGGGGGTTGGAGGGGTTGGAGGGGGTACCCCTCTTGCTGACACACCACCCCCTCCACCAGCCGGCAGAGCAAGGCGGCCCATGGAAGGAGCTGGTGGCTCGGGGCGCCTGGAAGCAGCGCTGGGCAGCCCCAGAGGGGACAGCGAGGGACGGGCCACCAGCGCTCGGCCTCGGCCCTGGCAGGCGGCACGTGCCGGCCGCCACGGGGTGACAAAGGCGGCTGCTCTTGAAACGCCTCCGCGGCACGGGAGCGCGGCTCCGGGTTAGGGTTTAATTATCCGCCTTCCTCCGCAGCCCATGCTCTCCGCTCCCTGCACCGCCACAGGGACCCCGGGAACGTCGTCCATCCCCCCGCCCCCGGCCGGGGCTGCTGGCATGGAGAGCAGGGCTGCGGCGGGGAGCTGGCTGGGAGCACGCCGAGGCTGCAGCTGGGGGCTATAAAAAGCACGGCTGTGGTATGCAGCGAGGCACTGAGAGGGGGAGTAAAATGAAATCAGGTGGTGGATGAATCGGTGCTTGCTTCTGCAGCAGGTCTGGCGACCGTGCTGCTCCCCATCACCCCTTCCCTGCTCACTGCCCAGGCTGACAGCCCGGTGAGGCTGGGGCACAGCGGAGAGCTGGGATTCGGCAAAAGGTGGAAGACGCAGGGTTGGGTTGGTGGGTAGTGGAGGGGGGTCAAGGCTGGGGAAACAATCGCTGGCTCTGGTACATGGGCTCCTGCCCGGGATGGAAGCATTGCAGCCACCCCTTGCCCAGCTCAGAGACGCCAGATCCGGGCACTCAGTCTTCTGGCAGCTGGTACCGCAGGATTAACTGAGCGCCGATGGATGCCCAGAGCTGCCTGTGCCAGGAGGAAGCCCCACCACCCCCCAGCACCCGGATCCTCGTGGGGACCTCATCCAGAGGGGACAGTAACGCTGCAAGCTGGGTACAGAGAGGGCTCCCCTCAGGCCGGCAGGAGCTCCCTGCCCACGGACGTGCCGTGTTTGCACAAGTCTGAGCAGTGGAAGGTCAGATTAATTTTAAACCTGAATAAACAAGGAGAGAAGGCAATGCCAGAGCTCGCCCTTCTCAGTAGGGATGCCCAGCAGCAGAGCACAGCACCCGCAGTGCAGCTCTGCCCTGCCCAGGGGTTCACATCCCCCTAAGAGAGCTGGAACAGACCCACAGCCAGGGACCTCCCTTTTCCACAAGGAGCTCCCAGCTGAGTCAGTGTTGGCAGCAGGGAGAGCAGCTCCTACTTGATTTTGCAAGATCCCTCTGGTCTCCACAGGGGAGCGCCCACCCTGGGACCCCCATCCCACTGGGAACAGCACCAGGGCTCGCCTGTTCCCTGGCAACAATGCACAATGTGGTCTTGGGAATGAACAAGGAGGAGAAAAGAGAATAGTAAAATTGTTTGTAGGTCAAGAGGAAAACGAAAAAAAACGAAGTTTGTGTTTTTCATGCCAAAAGGAAAATGAAAACCAAAACATTTTGTTCTAAATGATAGGCCTTGTTTAGTTTTCAGTGGTTTTACTTTTTAAAAAAGGTTTGAGTTAAATCGAGCTAAATTTGTCTTCCAAACATTACCTTGGGGCAGGGAATAAAATAAATTGGAAAAAAAAAAAAGAAGAATAAATCAAAACATCTCATTTGGAAAATGTCAAGAGCAAAACGCCACGGCGTTTCCAGCCTGGGAGAACCGCAGCCGGGCGCTGAACCCAGCCTCGCTTCACAACTTGCGACAGCTCCCCCGAAGCAACTTTTTTTTCCCCAGAAAATAAAGCAACCACTGTGCCAATTGATGGCTGGCATGGCTTGTGCCCTGCTGCCCGGCTCCCATCAGGGATGTCCCCACTGCCCATGCCGGTCCCCAGGACCTGCTGGAGCACGGAGAGGCTCTTTTACAATCAGCCGCCGCGCGCATGAGCTGAACATGAGCTGAGCTGCTCTCCAAAACTCCTCTTTAAATGTCTTTTCTATTAGGTCAGCATTCTTGCGTCGCCCAGGGAAGGTGGTTATGGCCCGGCAGCCCGGCACACAGGCTCCTCGGTGCTTGCTGCTGGCTCTCCGACAGCGAGCAGCCTGCCCACGCTATTAAATTACTGAGAAAAATGGATCGTTTCACCAAAAATTAGGTGCAGGAACCTCTCCTACAGTGGCAAGGCGAGCTGGAAATTGGAAATTCATAGAGCTGGCCGCAAATGCTGCCTCTGGCTCTGCTCCACCCTCCTCTGGTTGTGGTGAGGGATGGTAGAGAGGCGTTTGCTGCCATCCCTGAAATGCTGCCACTGATGGAGATGCAGCAGCTATGTCGCCAGCAGCAATGTGAGGTTTCCCACATATCCTAGGAGGGTTAAATGCTTCTGCACAGTCCCTCTGCCCTTGATAGGTGGGGAAAATAGGTGAAAAAAGCTCTCAGAGACCTTTCCAGACACTGGAGAAAGAAAGTTCTCCATGTGTGGCTCACCATCAAGCACCCTACTGGAGCAAGCACCCTCATGGGGACACAGTTTGGGGATGCTGCAGGACACGCTGCACCAGCACCATCCCATTCTTACAGCACCACTCCAGGGGTACTTCCCCACAGACCTTGCCTTGCTCAAGTCCTCCATCCATCCATCCATCCATCCATCCATCCATCCATCCATCCATCCATCCATCCATCCATCCATCCATCCATCCATCCCAGGCACAGCATAAGCACCACTGCTGCTCCATCTGAGCTTGGGCATCTCACCATCCTCCCAGACCACTCCAAGCCCAAGCCTCAGTGCCTTGTTGAGCAGAGCTCTCCAAGGCATCTCCAGGGTGGACTACTCAGCTTCAGGAGCTGCCAGAGAACCCAGTGCATATCTGCAAACCCCAGTTGGGAAGGAGGAATGTGGATGTGTAGCAGATCAAGAGCTGTGCCTACAAGATACTCTGAGAGATGAGTCCCTCACACTGACCTCTCCCTGTGCCAGCACGGGAAATGGAGGTACTCATCTTCCTTGCTATGTACACTGTTTTTTGGATGCTGGGGTGCAAGGACTGTGGGCACAATCCCAGCTGGAAAGGGGAAATGGTGCTGGGCAGAGGATCAGGGAGGCCAAAGAAAACGGATGCCTCCCCTGGCACAGCCATGCTCCAGCCATGAAGCTGCAAAACTCAAAGCCAGGATGGGGTGGAGCAGCCTCAAGGGAGCCATGAAACAACCCAGCGGGAGCCTTGCAGGAGCTAAAAAAATCAAAAGCAGCCGAAGCACCGAGGAACCCCCGGGGTTGCGTGTTGGCCCTTGCAAGACAAGGATGGAGCAATAGCTGGTTGGGTCCACCAGCTCCTCCTAAGCCTTGAGGCCTCAGGCAAAACTCATGGAAAGCAGACTCCTGCAGACCTCCCCAGCAGCCGGGGGCTGGTCCTGGCCCTGTAAGGAAGTCTGGGGAGGTGCCAGCTGGCCTGGGCACCCTGCGTGACAGCGGCTTTCGCAAAACCAAGCCAGGCCACTGCGGCCAGGCCATCCCTGGAGACCTTTGCAGGGCTATTGCAGCACAGCTGTTGTGAGCTCTGTCGCAACACTGGCACGGCACTGGGCCGGATCACAACGAAGACCCTTCATGACAGCCCTTCCTGGTTTCCCCTATCTATTTTTGCAGGAAGGTAAGGGCTGAGCTGCACTTTTCATGATGTTACTGAATTCAAAAGGCACTGATGCCCATGCCAGCCTTCATCAAACGGGGACTGGTGATGTGGCTATGGGACTATTGGTCTGGCCAGGATGAAAGCCTTCTGTCCCAAAGGAAGGGGATGGTGAAAGCACAGGAAGGCGAAGGAAACAGCTGGACAGGCACAGCCACGCCAGCCCAGGGGCTCCAGGGATGCTGTGCCAGCTCTACTGCCTCCAATATGCTCTTCTGTGAGGACATCCACACCCCCTAGGCTGCCAGCAGGGTGGCAGGCAGCAGCCCCAAGTCCCTGTCTGGAGCTCCCCAAGGTGGGATGACACTTAGCTACAGCTGAGCACAACACTCCTCAAAGTAAATGGGTCAGAAGACCCTCCCCAAACAGCTGCAGAGATGATGGTCCAGGAAAGCTGGAACCTTCCTCCTTCCCTTCTTCCCCTCAGTGTGTCATCAGCACTGGCTTCTCAACAAGGGTTGGCATGCCTTGCTTTCACTTTGGGAGGTGAAATAAGCCAGAAGATGCCCAAATGATTTTCTTTCCACCATAAGGATTTCATTAGATGATGGAGCCCTGAACTTTTCCACCTCTCCCTATACGGCAATCTCTGTGGGTCCATAACAATTTTCATTAGGCAGTTTCTATTTTGGCTGTCTCCATTCTGAGAGGAATGGACCAGAGCTGAGCAGCCTCTGGGGAGCCCCAGGCTGATTTCCAAAGTGCTTTCAGCATCCTCCAGTCTCCTGGTTAATACAGTCTTGCCTGCATGCAGGCCATCGCCACCTGCATGGAACAGCCCCATGTCCGACCATATCAGATCTCCTGAGGTCCCTCCAGCCTCCTTATCCTCTCCAAAAGCATCTTTAGGAAACATGTACAAGCAGGCAGATGTGATCTTCCCCTGCCCAGACTCTTCCAAAGTTCTCAAAAGCCTTTTCAGCAACGACCAATGCCCGCTGCAGCAAGCCCAAGCCGTGCTGATCAGATGTGACCAATGTGACCACAGTGAGCAGCCCTGGTAAGACGGAGGCAAATCAGGTCTTGACAGATTCCCTGTCCCTCTTTTCCTGGATGCCCCCAGCTCAAACATCAGAGTAGAAGAAGCACTTTTTTGTGACGTCCCAGACTCATACCACTAGAGAGAAGGAACTGCACCCTGCAGCCCAGCCATCCACATGTACTGGAGAGCTTGGCAGATGCTCCAGGGGCTGCAGGTGCTGTGACCTTCCAAAAGAGCCCAAAGCTCACCCTATCCCACTGCCATGCCAGGGTGACTCAAAGACCTGGGAAGCAGCCAAACTCGAGAGATAATTCCTATTTACACACTGATCCCGGACACTGCAAACCTGCTACTAATCTCCAGAGGAATTTTCCTTTTTTCACGGAAATGGTTCATTTGGACCAAATGGAATCTGGCTGCTGGAGAAGACTCAACCACAACTGCAAGGCATCTGTGCCCTTCCCCACCTTCATAACCTGGATGGGAGAAGAAAACCACTGCACAGGGAGGTGCAGAGAGATTTGCTGGTGGAAACTCAGGTCATAAGGTCACGGCATCCCCGTCCAGAGAGATTTGGTGATTTTCACACATGCGATGCTGTTGTAACCACAGGAACACTTAGAAAAACCAAAAACTCTCTAAACATCCCAGCAAGCCAACTCAGACATCCCAGGGCTAATCCCTTATGCTGGCATTGTATCAGCATCCCAAATGTTGCTGAAGCCTCAGTGTGTTGCCTATAGGGAAGAGCTCCCATACCATCCAAACTCTGCCCTTGGCTATATCTTGGGCAGGGGCAGAGCCATCCTCTTTCACGCCTAAACAAGAGGAGGGGAAAAAAGCCTGTGAGAGACGCCGAAATTTTCCAAAGGGAGAAAATCAGAGACACAAGCTGGCACCTGCCCCCTCCAGCGGGAAGCATCTCACAAGGGGTTTTCCTCCAGAGCCAAACCCACGGGAGAAGAGGAGACAAGAATCCTTTGGCTCGCTTAACCTAATGAGGAAGCTATAAATATAGCAGGGTAAACACCAGAGAGGGATAAGAGGTCTTGAACTAAAAGCACAATGTTGGCACAAACCCACAAGGGAATAAGCTCTCCAGGAACGCATTCAGCAGGAAACCAGAGGGAGGTTGAGGCCTGTGTGAGCAGGAAGAGCCTGGAATTGCCTTTGAACAACAGCAGCGTGGAAAGAAAGGGTTTGAACTGAGTGCTCAGCTAGTTCACGGCAGGTGAGGATGCCACGCACTGTTGGCATCCACGAGGGCTTCCCCCCTCAGGACGGTCCAGGTGAGCTGTGTGAGAAGGGCAGGGGAGGCAGGACACCTTCATGTGTGGGCTGCAGGTGCCGGCTGCCTGGGAGCCCACCCAGCATGACAGCTTCTGATAAACCCAGCAGCTGCAAAGGGGAACTGCAGTTGCTGCTGCTGCTGCCACGAAGAAAACGGCGGGGAGACTCGCTGCGCAGTGAGTCATTCATTCATCCTTCACAAACAGGGCCAAGCATCCTCCTCCCCCCGCCACTGGGACAGGGAAAAAGTGGCTTATTAGATATAATCAAGTCAAGTTTTCCCCTCCCTGTGAGGTTCCTCTTCCTGGAATAGGAAGCACAAGACCAGAGCTGCTTTTCTTCCACCTTCCTCCATTAGCTGCACCCTCTAGGGAGCCCTCTCCACCACCCTACTGAACCTCACATATCCTGTTCACCCACTGCTGGTGACATCCAGCCCTCAGCACAACACTGCTGTCACCACTTAGACCCAGTCCCCCACCTCCAGTCCCACTTTGGCTGCCAAGGTCAGTGTGCAGTGAGAGCACATATTGCCCTTTTCTGCCCCAAAAGTGCCAGGTTGGTGGGGCAGAGGCGATGAGAGGGCACTGTGGTCATATCTCATCCTTGTCCCTACCACAGGAGGGCCTTCACCAGCTCCCTGTGAAGCTCCTCTCCCTGTGCCGGTCTGAGATGCTGTGTGCCTCATGTCATCCCACACCTAACCTCACTGTGACCGGCCCTCCTGAAAACAGGCAGAGTGCAAACACACTACCTCCTCCTGCAAACACAACAGCCAGACATGGGGCTGGCACCTCCTGGCACACAAGGCCCTTGGGCAGCCCCAGAAGTCTCAACTCTGGCTGTGCCACCAACATGACTGGTATGCCAGGCAGTCCAACACCATTTTGTGTGCATGCCAACACATCTATAGGCTGCTGCAGCGCTGGGTTTCTTCCCATCCATGGGGACCAAGCACAGGACACCCTCATGCCCCATCACAGTGGGGTCACAGTGGCTGACAGTGATGTCCAAGCCAAGCTGAGCTCCATGGACACCTCTGATGGCCTTCACCAGCCCAGAGGCAGAGCCTGGTGGGTGACATAGCCAGCCAGTGAGGGTGGTGGTGGGCACAGCCCAGGGC
This sequence comes from Phylloscopus whistleri, assembly GCA_017589585.1. NCBI lineage: Eukaryota > Metazoa > Chordata > Aves > Passeriformes > Phylloscopidae > Phylloscopus > Phylloscopus whistleri. Next base: position 711,342 of record JADMLD010000713.1, read on the forward strand.
TGGCCACTCGTGGCTGGCACAGGACAGCGAAGCTGGGACTGAGATAGCATCCCGGGGCAAGGAGGGACAAGGCAGGCAGAGCCCTGCCAGCGCCCGCGCATGGGAAAGCGCCTCTCTCAGCGCCTCTCCTAATTAGGAGCAGCTTTTCCCTGGACCCCCCAGGAGAAGAGGGGGCCCTGCCAGGGGGGCGCTTTGCCTGGCACTCCGGTATTTCTCCAGAAAACCCCTTTCAGAGACAGTAGTGGTATCCCAATCGGGAATGGTAGGGGGTAGTCTGTGGAGGCTGGGGAAGGGGCTCAAAACATCCCACCCCAAGAACATCAATCCCCCGAGCATCTCCGGGCAAGGCGAAGGCGCGGAGGACGGAGAAGGGGGAGCAGCACTGGGTAGCCACAAGCTACCGGGAGGGACCGGGAGAGCAAGTCCCTGGCAGCTGCTTTGCGAGGGGACACAGACACGCAGACATCCACACACACACACCGGCACAACTTTCTCCACCCGGGCAGCAAACAGCTCCGGGAGCTGCCCGACCGCAGCCGCGCGTCCCTCACCGCGAAGTCGGGGCGGCGGCGACTCGTTCCCCGCTCGGGCTGGGGACCGGGGGACTGTTCCCTACCTTCCTGCGTGGCGCCGCGGCTATGTGTCCATGGCGCTAGCGGAGCGGGAGCCGGGCCGGGAGCGGGAGCGGGGCCGGGAGCGGGGCGCCCGCACCGGGCTGGCTGGGGCCGGTAGCGCAGGCGGTGCGAAGCCGCCGGGGCAGCCGCCGCCGCTCCATTGGAGCAGGGCTCTGCCAATCTGCCGCCACCACCCCGGGACGCTTCCTGCCTGTGAGCCGCCCCCCGGGACCGGGAGCGATCCCGACCCGCTGCCCACCGCTTGCCCGGGATTCGCCGTCTCCCCCGGGGCTCCCCGTCCCAGTCCGGCCGGAGCGCTGGGATAGGGATCGCCACTGATGTGCGATGCCCTCCGGATCGCGGGTGTCCCCCCCCGAGGCTCAGGAAGCCCCCGAGAGGGCACAACCCTCCCCTGCTCGGGGTGCTCTCGGGGGTCAGCACTTCCTGCATTCACCAACCGTGCCTGCCCCATCCCTGCATCCTGGAGGAGTGGAGGCGGGCAGGTCCTGCCTGTGACTCAGTTTCCCTTACCCCTGGCGGGCGATTTCTTTGGGCTTTATTATTGTGGTGGTTTATTTGATGGGGAACGTGCAGGGTGGAATCTGGCCGCGGGGTTTGTGTCCCCTGAGTTGAAGAAAGGGCTCGTTCCTCCTTGCAGCTTGTGGTGTGTGGATCCCTCTTTTGCAGGACACGTCCACCACCCAAGCTGCTTTCCCTTGGAAATGGGTTTGGTTTGTCATTGCAGTGAAAATGCTCAAGAGGAAAAAGATTTTTTGGAAGTGTGCAACAGGAAACCAACTGGTGAAGACCCACTGGGAACTTGCCTCTCTGGTGGCACCTGAGGCCGGGTCTGGATTGGGCTTTCCCCATGTGATGCCATCAAGGCTGGCACTGCTGGAGCCCTGGGATGGACCCACAAGGCAAGCTGCCTGTGCAGGGATAATGGCCACATCTTCCAGGTCTGCAGCACTTCTCCTGGAAAAACAGAGGGCTCTCTAGGCTGGCAGGAGTGAACAGGGTCACAGACTCCTTCTGCAACCCTACAGTGACAAACTGATCCTTGCCATATCCAGGCAAATTCCCGAACCCCAGAGTAACTAAAGACTACCTGCAGTTGTGCCATCCTATCTCTTCAACACCACAAAAACATGCCCATGAGCTATCCCACCTCCTGTGCATCCATGTGATAATAAACTAGTGTTTTCTTTCATCCCAGATCTCCCATGCAACCCCACCATATCAGACTGTGGGAGAGATGGAGGCCATGTGTGGGGTGAGCAGTTCCTGTACTGGCTCCTGGCTGCACTGGGAGTGTTGGGCTCAGCCATGGTTGAGGCTTGGTGCCCACATCCCCCAAGGAATAGCCCAATGTGGCACATCTGCTTGTGGCAGAGGCTACTTCCTCACCAGCCACACATGGCTAGATCCATCCCACCTGCACGATAAAAGCTGGGGCTGTGCCAAGGCTGGGGTGTCCCTCCTTGAGCTCATGGAGTCTTTCAGGTGCTTTGCAGGAGGGGTCTGGTTCCACCAGCCTGCTCACATCTTCCCTCAGCTAGTGGGTCATGTGGATCTTGGGAGCCTGGGGATGTAGGAGGGGCTGGTCCTGGGTAGAGAGAGGTTTCCTCCGTCCAGCTCCGAACTTTCCTCTTCCCGCCTCCCGGTACTGCTCTGGTCTCTGCAGCCTGTGTGAGCTGAGGGACACTGAGCATCTTCCAGGATCAGCAAGCTCCTTTTTAAGGAGCAGAGTTGTACGGGTTGCAGCACGCATTTGGCCCCGGGTCCTCCCCCGGGAGCAGACCCTGACCTTTCCTCAATGCCTCGTGGTGTTTGCAGTGCTGCACCAGGAGCTGGGCTGCTCGGCGCCAGTGCTGGCCGGGAGCCACGCCCTGCTTTCTCTGCCGCTGCAGTGCTGGAGAGCTGAGCCCAGCCGAGGATCTGGGGAATCCTCAGCTCTGCAAGGCTGGGGCCACCCTTGGGGGTGGGAATCTGAGAGCAGAACCTGAATTAGAGGGGTGTCTGTGCAGAGGGGCGGAGCAGGTCAGTGGCGTGCAGGGAGGAGGGATGTAGTGGGGATCTGGACTATACTGGGCCACCAGCTTTGAGCAAAGTTAGAGAGCTTTGCAATGTTGGGTGAAGAAGGAGATGGTTTGACAGTGATGTGGGGTCTGCTGGATGAGCAGGGCACTTCATGGGGCTGCATGCACCTGGGGGTCCTTGGGGCAGGACACCCCTGGTGCAGGGCAGGTCTGACATTGCAGCTCTTCCTCTGCTCCATCCTCAGGCTCAGATGAGGATCATGAGCTCCACAAACCTCCTGGCTCCTCCTTTCTGCTATGGCAAAAGGACATGTTCAGGCTCTCTCCAGCATCCTGTCCGACAGCTGTCCTCCCTCTCAGCAGCCCAAAAGGACTGAATTTAGGGACTATATTCCTCCCTCTTGAGCAGGGAGGAAACTGACAGCTCGTGTCCAGGCAGATCAAGGCTGGGACATGTGAGCAGATGTCTGGGGATTGAATTACACTATGACAAACCCACGCAGGACAAGCTGAACTGGGCCATAAGATTGTGGTGCCCTCCCTCCCTGCCCGCAGCTTTGCCTGGCTTGCTGCTGCTATGTGCTCAGAGATGTCCTGAGATCCTTTGCCAGAAGGAAGCAGTCACATCCATGAACTGGGCTCCCATGTGCTAGGCTAGGTGAAGAGATTGAGAGGTTTAGGATCATGAGCTTGAGACCTGGAGCTGGGCCAGCCCTGAAGTGAGATGTGTCATGCTGATGTGCAGGTGCCCTCTCATGATGATGTGCTGAGGGATGAGGATGCTGGTCCTGAGCCGTGCTGGCTGAGTTAGCACTTGCTGGATTTCTGCCTGTATGGTGTGAGGGGAACAGATAGATGGATGGAAGAGGATTATGGGGGCTGCAGATGAGTGCATCTGAAATCTGTGGTGTCCTCTCATGGTTTCTGTGCTGAGGGGACTGCCACAGGGTGTGTCTCCTCATGAGCAGGCCTGGCTGATGGTGTGAAGCCTCTCCCAGTGCCTGTTTCAGAGCTGCCCGTCTGAGGATGCTCTACAACCCTGCAGCCTGGGCAAGGATGGGGCACACACATGCCCTGGAAGCCAACCCCAGTGACTGTCCCTGACATCCCAGACACGCAGGTGACCCAGAGGTGGAGGTTCCTGCTGAATGCAGGGCATCTTGGGGCAATGGGGCAGTGCCCTTTAGCACCTGGGCTGTGTGGGACTTGCCCCGTGAAGCCTCCTGCTCAGCGGCTTTGCTCCGGCTGCCTTGGGATGTGTCCAGGTTCTGGCTGACGTGCTGTGGGCATGGCCCCGTCTGAAGTGCAGGCTTGTTGTGTGTTTACCCTGGCCAGCCTGAGGTGTACAGGAAACCAGAGAGCTCTGCTCCCTGGCTGTCACTATATTTATTATGGTCACAGCTTGGGCTGCCCACACTGTGAAATGAAGGTAGCAAAAACCCCAAGTGCTGCAGCACAGTTCCTGCCCTGCCAGCCCTGCTCTGCTCTGATTTACACTGCTATCCTGGAGCTGGGAGCAATCTTGTCCTAGAGCAGGATGGCAGGCTGTGTGGGACTGTGCAAAGATCCTCCTGTCCAAGAGCAGGGTGGCTCTTCCCAGATGTGTCCAGCCACACTATGCCAAGAGAAATTGCTGATGAATACCCAAACCAATGTCACATCACAGTCATTAGCTGCACTAACGCCTGGATGTCCCAGTCTGGTTACATCTTCCCTGGCTCCTCACTTCTGCTCTGCAGAACAGTAGTGAGCATTGCCCTAGGTCGGCACAGCTCTTGCTCCAGGGATTTTCATCCATCTCACCCCAAAAAGAGGTGTGGGGAACACTGCCCAGCTGCCACTGCAATGTGCAGAGCCTGGGCTCACTCCAGTTTTTTGTTGCCTGTGACCATCAGCTTCACACAGCCTGTCCCATCCCTGCTGCCATGGCAGGTCCTCACTCTGGAGAGGACACTGCGGTGGTGACTCTAGTTGCTTTAAGGGTGGAGTTCAAGGTTTGGAGGCTGCTGAGGACTGGGAGTCCATCCATGTGGGGCTGAGGACATGTGCCTGTGTAGGGACTTGAGCCCTCCCAGCTGCTCCCACCACTGTGCACCACAAGCACCTGGGAGGCACCATGTGAAGCACTGCATGCTGAGAGACATGAGCAAACCTCAGATGAAGAGAGAAGGGAGATGTGACTTATACACGTGGCTGTTTATAGGGACTGCCCTCCTGCCAGCACCTGACTGGCAACAGCAGGGGCTGGGCTGGCCTTTAGGGAGTGCAGTCCAAAACCACCAGCCAGCAACCTGGGGACTTGAAACAAATCCTCCCGGCCCTGAGAGGGCTCCTGGTGCCCATGGGGACACACGGCTTGCTGGATTGCATTGCTACTAAAGGGAGAAAGTGCCAGTGAGCTGATAAACAGGGGAAAGTGAGCCAGCTCTGAAACCGTGGACAACTTGGCAGCCCTCCTCCCAGAACAGACAGCCGGGTGCTGGAAACTACTAAGCAGGACTCAACTGACAAATCACTGACACTGTGTTTTCAGTCACAGAGAGTTAAATCTATGCAGGGGAGAGAGAGATCTGCCTTTTAAGGAGGATTTTAAGAGCATGATATTAGTTTTGTTGTATTTAGGCATCTTAAATTTCTATGTTTTTTACCAAAATAAAGTCCAGGCAGACATTCAGTGAAGGACCATGGCACAATATGAATATGACTTTTGAAAGCATTAAATTTACAGGGCGATATAGCAAGCAAAAACGAACTAACCAACTAAAACCAACCCAGAGATGTGGAACATGAGAATTTATTTACAAAGGAAAAATAGGAATGCTCTGGAGGGTGGATTTCACTTCTGGCTCTGGGCAGCATCTCCCTTGTGCAGCCCTCAGCATCTGGATGCTGCCCATGGAACCAACTGCTGGGCACTGTGCAGGGAGATCCTGCCCATGAGCAAGGCTTGGCTGCTTCCCAAAGCTGTTAGTGACTGTCTGCAGACTGTCTTTTGGTTGTTCAGACCCAGGGGTATACCAGTCACATTCTTACTCCTCAGTCTCATGGCAGAGTAACTCTTCATCTCTGCAGCACATCTCAGCAGAGCTGAGATGCTGCTGATCTTGCTGATGCAGCCATTCCTGGTACCTGCTGATATCTGAATCTGGGCAGGATGGGGTCTCTCCTTAAGCACCTGATCCTGGAGGCTGCCGCTGGTTTGTGGCTCACGTGGGATGGGAAAGGTCTTTATGTTCATACGAAAAGTCCCATTGCTTCCGACCCCCACAAGCCCAGATCCACGCATTGGGAATGTGGGTGATACTGTAGCATGGAAGAGAGTTGGGAAATAGGAATAAGATGGGGAGACTGATATCCTGGTGGTAAAAACCCCCCTGCCCTGCTGGATCCCCGGCTCCATCACGTAGTGGTTTTGCTGAAGGAGGAGGTTTACCTCGGGGACGGGCACGGGGCTGGTGTCTCCATCCCAGCCGCCCCCAGGCTGGACCGCGGCGTGCTCAGCTGGGCTGGGCGGCTGCGGGGGGAGAGGGAGCAGCCGCCGGCCAGGCCCGGAATGCGGGCATTCTTCTCGGGCTGCGGCTGCCCTCTCCCGGCTGCCGAACAGGGCTGAGCTTCGCTTCCCGGGCAGCATCCGCCTCCTCCGGGCTCCCGGACTGCTGCAGACCTGCGGCTCGCAACCCTCTGCCTTCTTTACCCCCTCCACATCAGTACCCAGCAACTCCGACCCGTCAGACTGGAGCTTTCCTGGGCGTTGTGTGACCCCACTTTTACTGCTGAGAAAGTCACGGCAGGGGTGAGGACAGCGTCAGGCTTCAAATGGACAAATGCTGCTCCTTACACTTGATGACAAAGAACCCTGGGATACCTGATGCCAGGGATCTCACAGAGTCACAGAATGGTTTGGGGTGAAAAGGACTTTAAATATGACCTTACTGCAACATCCCCCTGCCCTGGGCAAGGTCACCATTCACTAGGCCAGGGGGTCAAAGCTCATGCAACCTGGCCTCGAACACTTCCAGGGGTGGCACATCCACAACTTCACTGGGTAACTTGTGCCAGTGCCTCACCACCCTCAAAGCAACAATATTTATTTGTAATGTCTAATACAGATCTCTCTTTTAGTTTAAAATCATTCTCCCTCACCCTATTACTATCTGCCTTTGTGAAATTTTGCTCTTTTATAAGCCAAGCTCCCTTTAAGCAGTGATGTTGAGGTGGCTTGTTCACAAGGTGCATCTCTCCTCCATGCCCCAGGCCCCCTGGTTCCCTAGTACACAGGGGCCCTCAGGGGTGCAGTGGAACCCTAAAAGAATCAGAGCTTTGGGGACATTTGTTAGGAGTTTTTTATTCTGAGGAAAAAAAACCAGAAACAAACAAAAAACCCCACCCAACTACCCACCCAAACAAACAGGCAAAACCCCTCTGGAAAGCCAAAGTTTTGGAAGTGAAAAATCAGAAAAACTATGGTGCAGAGGGTGGCAGTGCTGTGTGGACTGTGTCAGGTGTAATTCTTGTCATGCTGAGGTTCAGGGACAGGCAGGCAGCACAGAGGATGTCTATGGGACAGATTTCCTGAGAGGAGCCAAGCCATCCTCATTTGAAACTTCACCAGGGTTTTGAATTTTGCTGGTATATCCTCCAAGAAGTCCTTCAGGCAACAGCTGTCCAGTCTGGAAAAAAGGACAAGCATCCAGTTTGACCATTTTATTTTTCAAGCTGCTGTTGCTGCTCCATGTGGCTCCAAGCAGAGTGGGACACCTGGGAGAGAAGGAGCATAACAAGTGAGGATAACAGCATAACATCTGCCTCTATGGCACAGGGTGGTGAGAGGATGAGGGCCTTGAGGTTAGAGGCACCAGGAAAAAAAGAGGACTTTAATATTTAACAGCAAGCATCCCTTGAGCAAGGACAGTTCTAAATGGAGAACAGACCACCCATACAAGAAAGGGAGCAAGTGCCACCCCTGCACCAGAGGGAGATGCTGTGGGCTGGAGATTTATGTGAGACACCAGTAAAATGTGATGTTTCCCTGTGTGTCACCAGGTTCATACCTGCTCCCCATGAGAAATGACAACTGTGGAGCAGAGGGTGGCACTTGCAGTGGCAGGAGCAGCATGGCAGGGCTGTACACGGGGAGGAGGGCAGCAGCAGGGCAGACGAAGAAGTCTGTGACCAGAAAAGAGGGATTTATGCATTATGTCTAAACCCACTGTCTCAAGTAAGTCCCTGGAATATAGATCATTGCTGGAAGCTGGTCTGGGCCTCTTTCTTGGAATGAGGATGAGAAGGTGATGTGGGAGAGGGAGAAGCATCTCTCCTTTGGGGATGTCCCTCACTGAGGGGCTACGTGAGCCCCCCAGGGCAGAGCACCTGCCGCAGCTGCCAGGGAGTGTCACCGAGGCGGGGGTCCCTGCAGACACCTCACAGCAGGGTGGCACTGCTAATAAATCCGTATCTGCTCGTGGTGTCCTACAGGCTCGGCGGTAGCTGAGCAGAGCAGCCTGGGTCTGCGGGTGCATTTGCGGATTTGGAGCATCCTTGCGGCGCTCCCAGAACAGCCGTGCGAGGGCAGCACAGACCGCCGAGAGCAGGAGCATCAGCAGCAGCGGAGCCTGCACACCTGCTTGCCAGCAATTCTCTGCACAGCTCCTCTAGGACCTTGCTCCGTGCTCCCTCCCACCAGCAGGTCAGTGCTTGCTCTGACTGGGAGGAGCTGCTGCAATTCCTGGTGCTGGCTCAGGAAACACGTTATCTCCTTTCTCCGTGGTGGATGAGCTGCAGTGACCATCCTGGCTGGGTGCACATTGGGTCCAGGTGTATGTCATCTGCCTCAGGCTGTGTGAATCCTGCTCATTCACTGGGGAAATCAGGTTGAAAATGGGAAAAGACATGAGAAAACACAGTCAGCTTTTGGGGAGCTGCATGGGGAGCCCTGATCACTCAGGATTTGCCTGAGGCCACATTTCTGCATGGCAGTGGGGACAGGCACTGGAAGTGTTTGCCAGTTTCATGCTGGCAAAAACCTTGTGGGTTCTGGGAGGGGGGATCTGCTCAGCTGAGTGGAGGGAGGAGAGGATGCCCAGGATGACAGAAGCCTCTCCAGTGTGACAGGAAACCAACTTTACTCCTACAAGGGATGGGGAAAGAGGCTGGGGCTGGGAAAGGTGACAGGGCAGAAGACATGTGGGTTGTGAGCTGCAGAGGGAGTAACAGGTTTTTGGAACCAGCAGCAGTCAGGAGGGTGAGAAGGTAAAAGTTTCTGCAGGATCCTGCTGATAATCTGGCAGGTATTCCTGGTTGCAGACTGTCTTGGGTTGCAATGCAAGATGTAACCAAAAGCATGTATTGTATTCCCAATCTGTTGAAACCAGTTGAAGAGTTGTTTTTTTTTTTTCTTCATCTCATAATTCTGGGAGGGGGGAGTGAGGGGTGGGGGATGGGGGGTGTGCCTTTTTGTTAATGGGCCAGCTGTTAAAACCAGGTGGAGCAATGTTCCTGGTGTTCCTCATCTCTTCCATGACCCATCCTCCCTCCAGGGGGATATCTGCTATTAATGAGCCCTTAAAGCTCACTGCATAACTGATAAAATGACATTGTCCCATTGTGAGATGCTCCACCCAGTGGGAGGAGCCAAGCATTCCCACCTGGATAAAACCTGTATTTCAGAACACCAAGGCAGCCTGTTTTTCCACTGCATTTCCCAGAGGAAGACCAGACCCATTTCGCCACCACTGGACCCTTCTACAGGATCATTTCTACTCCAACAGAACCACGTCTGTTACTCCAGGAGGATTTATTTGGACTGCTTCCAACACACTGACCAACAGGGTGTCAGGTCATATTCTGACTGTCAGGGTTTCTAGGATTTTTGTTTGTTTGCTTGCTTTTTTGGTTTTTTTGTACTACTACATTTGTATTTTTAATATTCCTAATAAAGAACTGTTATTCCTATATCTTTCCCTGAAAGCCCCTAATTGCAAAATTATAATAATTCGGAGGGAGGGGGTTTACATTCTTCATTCTAAGGGAAGTTCCAGTTTTCCCTGGCAGACACCTGTCTTTCTAAACCAGACACAGACAGTGCCCATTAGAGACAGGAAAGCACAGAAAAGGGGTTTTCCAATGTTTCCAAGCTCCAGATGGTGTCTGGATGATTTTTCTCCCAGGAAAAGTGGACACTGGAACTGGATTAACTATATTTCTGGAAGAAGAGCCAGGACTGTGTGAAGATACCTCTCAGGGCCATCCCCTCACTCAGCTCAGACTGATCAGGTTCCAACAGGCTGTGATGGGACTGACTCTGCTCTCCACGTTTGCCAAAGAACACCAAACAGAGGCACTAAATTTGAGCATTGGACAGCTTTATCCCTGACTCAGTTACTGGGAAACTTTTGAGAAAGACCCATTCTTCCCACTATAACAGCAGGCAACAACACCAGAGGGTTGTCCTGTTCAAGAGCCCAGGTAAGTTGTGGATGTTCCATCCCTGGAAGTGTTCAAGGCCAGGTGGGACAGGGCTTGGAGTAACCTGCTGTAGGGGAAGATGTCCCTGCCCATGGTAGTGGGATTGAAACAAGGTGATCTTTAAGGTCTCTTCCAATCCAAACCATTCTATGATTCCATGATTCTTATGCCAAGTATAGAGAAGGCTGTTCCATTTTTGGAGGATCCAGCACCCCAGGAGATCATCTACCCACCAGACGCAGCTAACCTTGGTACCTGCTTGGGTTATCAAGTTGTGTAGAATTGCAGCAGCTCCTCTCTGGATTTGGCCTTCCTTCCTTTATGGTTTCTGGAAATATCCCCTCTCTTCAGAAACAGTGTCGTTGGGATATGAAGTATTTGAGGGTATGGGTCTGCATGAATCTAAGAACACCTGCAAAGCAAATACCAGCCCTTCACAGCACAGCATGCAGACAGTGAATCACCTTCCTCTCTGCTGTGATGTGCCATGGTCATTACACAGCAGCTCCTGCCCCAGCTGTTGGGCTCAGGGACAAGGGCATCTCTGAGAACTTCCAGCTCCAGAAAACATCTGGGCTTCTAGAAAACCAGGTCTGGTGCTACACATAGCCTTTGGATGGGTGAGCTGGGAAAACAACTATGGGCCCATGTTTCCACTGGGATCTGGAAGGGGCTGCTCTGGGGTCCCATGTCTCAATCCCTTTACCCTTCTCTACTCCTTGACTTTTTCACCCCCCTACTCCACTGCAGCATAAAGTACTGGTCCATCCTGCAAGCCCCTCCCCTGAGGGAGCGCAAGGCAGTGGAGAAATAGACATTTGCTACTGTCCCTGTTCTTAAGCCACAGCCTTGTCCATGCTAAAAGCTCCAAGGTGATATACATGCAAGTGGTTGATCACACCAATTACCCCATTAAAGCCAGAGCCACCACTCTTGTCTCAGGCATCTTGCTGCCTGGCATAGCCTGGTAACATTGCTCATCCCTAGGGTTTGCCAGGCACTATTCAGAGGACCTAAATGTGGGGCAAACAGCTCCTGGTGGGCAGGTGTGGTGATACAGAAAGAGATGCTGCAGAAGGCAGTCTCCCATCCAACAGGTTACAGCTGTGTTAATTATCTCAGAGTAGAAACACCTTGCCCTCACAGCCTTGGGCATGATAAGTAGTGAGTTAACTGAGTTGAAGTTAGTTGGAGTCTGCTCGTCGTGCTGTGAAGACCCAGGGACAGGAGGTCGTGGCAAGGGCCAGAGAAGGTAAGACACTGTAAGATATTGTACTTAGCATAGGCAGGGTTAGGCGGCCGTGCTAGGGGCAGGATGGAGCCGGACTCGGAACAGAAGAAGAGAGACAATGCTGGAGCTGTGTGGAGCTGCTCTTAGAAGATACAAAGAAGGAAGATATAGGAGACTGAATAACAAGATATAGATATGTGAAGCCTTCTGATGATTTTGGTGAAGCACCTCGAGTGTCCGTGTCAATGTCGACTGGCACGCATGCCAGCGACTGCGACAGGCAGGTACTCTCAAAATTCTGAGTGTCTGAGACTGGGGAATCCATGGCTTCCCCTGATTTCCCCTTCCAGGTGATTTGCAGATCATGATGACACCCAGGACAGTTTATTCTCAGCCATCTGATGCTTTCTTTCTTGAACATACTCCCATGCTGAGGGAGTGTTCAGCAAAACACACTTCTGGAGGAGAGTCCCCTGAGACTGCAAGAGTCCATGGGATTTATCTCTACAACTTATAAAAGTTTTACTACAAATCTTCTGGCCCAAGCGAGCCAAGAGCTTGCTCTATAAATTACTACCAAGCTAGGGATTAGGAGCACTAAAACAGACGTACTTCGCAGCTAAAAATAAGGCACGGCACAAGCTTGAAGGTTTGTTCTGCCTGCAAGTTTTATTGCACCCAAACTGTATGAGATAATGTGCAAGAAAGAACTGCTTAGCGGATCCATCTGCTTTTGGACACATTCGCCTGCTCAATAGCTCTGGAAGGAGGCGGTGAATCCATGAAAGAAAATGGAGTTAGACGGTGTTGCCCAGTGCAGTAAAACTTTCCCCAGACAAAGAGAAAGGCTTCCCTGTCCCCTCCCAGCTCTGCTCTGGGGATGCTCTGAGGACCCTGATCTTAGGTGGTATTTTGGGATGCTGACAAAGGAGTGAGCCCCACCAGTGCTGGTGCCAGGTTTTGCTCTTGCTGGGCTCGTTTAGTCCATGGATGTAAACAGGCTTCGAGAAAGTATTCTCCCTTCTGCTTAGGCTTGGCTGTATCTCCAGAAGTGCCCAACTTCTCCTGGCTGGGTGATCTGAGTGTAGCCCTGTCAGCCTCCAACCTGCAGGCACACAACAAAATACAGTTCAAAAGCTGTAATGCATGTAAAATTTGTAATGTAATGCAAAAATTGTAATGTCTGCAAAGTTATTCACAGAATCCCAGAATGGCAGATGTTTGCAGCGACCTCCAGAGCTAAACTTTGTTTAACCAGGGCCCACTAGAGTTGGCTGGGAAGAACCACATCCAGGAGACCTTTGAATATGTCCAAAGATGGTTATCTGCAGTCTCCTTGGTCAATCTGCTCCTGTGGCTGGTCACTTGGACAATAAAGAGTGTGTAGTATGTCTGGTTTGTGCCCATTGCCTCTTGCCCTGTCACTGGACAAGTCTCTCCCATCTTTTCATCATAGGAAAGACGACCCAATTCCTCATCATCCTGTGGCCCTTTGTTAGACTCTCCAGTATGTCTGTATGTCCCTTCTACTGGGATTCCAGAACTGGATACAGGGCTCCAGCTGTGTCCTCACCACTGCTGTGTAGAGCACAGGGATCTTCTCCCTTGACCCACCAGTACTTTCTGTAATCCAACCCAGGATAAGTTTCAGTAAGAGCATACTGCTGGCCAATATTCAGCTCAGTGTCCACCAGGATCTCCAGCTCTTTCCATCTGAGTGGCCCCCAGATCCATCAGTGCATGGGGTTGCTGCTCCCCAGGGGCAGGACTTTGCACTTCTCCTTGCTGAATGTCATAAAGTTCTGTTGGCCCATATCTCCAGCCTGTCAAGGCCTTTTAGGATGGAAGCCTGACCCTCTGGCATTCCTGCCACTCCTGCATCAGGACCAGAGGAGGCTGAATTCCTCCTGCACATTCCCAACCTTGACCAGGGACACCTGTAAGGAGTGGGATGGAGCATTGTGGTGCAGCCACCATGCAGGAGGGGTGAGGCTGGTTGGACCCCATGTGTGCAGGGTGTGGGTGTGCATGAACAATGGATCCCTCAGAGATGGAGCCATGATGGCTGGCTGCATACTGAAGATCTGTATTTTTGTCAGAGAATCTCTGGTGGCATTGACATTCCGGGAGCAAAGCCCCCACTTTTAATCAGCCTCACTGGGGTCCCCATGACAGAGGTTGGCTCCACAGTGCATGCTTTGGGCCAGAGGACCCTGTTCTCACAAGGAGAAGAAGGGAACAGAGGGACTTAGGGACTGCCTGTCTGTATGTCCCTGGCTCCTCTGCCACCTGTGTCTCACTTTGCATCCCTTCAGTGTCACTGGGGCTGAGCTTTTCCAGCAACAAATCAGAGGGCACAGCAGATATGTGGCTGAGACCCCAGTCCTGTAGTGAGGGTCAGCCCAGGCTTGTTAATATCTGAGGCCATGATTGCAGCAGCTTTTGAGAAGCCCTGAAAATACCGTGACAAGTGTTACCTGTGTCAGGATGAACATTTTGGGATGTGAACCTGGGCACAGGGGAAGGTGAACACTGAAGTAGCCAGGGGATATGCAGCTTTAATTGAGCTGGAAATCACAGCTGCTCTATTAACCTATTCCTTGTCTGGGACAGAGACAGCCCTGTCCTGTCACCCTGGTGGAACCACAGCTCAGGAAATGTGGCACTGTTGGACTTCAGCTGGGGCAGTGCTGCCCCTCAGTGTGCAGGAGCCAAACACTGATCTATGGTGGTCCCTTTGGTCCCATCAACAGGACACAAACATGCACCTGATGCAAAACCCTGTGTGCATCCTCATCATACATCTGCACACAGGGCAGAGGAGTAGGATGAGCCACGGTGCTCTTCAAACTGTCTGTGTGGATGTGGAGGGGTGGAGAGAGGCAGAAAAGGCTTTTCTGGGAGAAATGTAGCAGTAAATGAAACCACAAGCCACCTCCCCTCAAGAGTGAAACCCCAGTGAGCAGCAGAAGGAAGACAGGTCTCCTACTCTCTACTACTGACCCACAGACTGCCACGGTAGCCCCAGTCCCACAGCAGCACTCAACCAGCTGCACAGACCCCCACGCTGGCTACAGCATTTGCTGCTGCTCTGGGGATCTGCAGCCTCAGGTGTGCCCAGGTGTTCTTCAGGGCCACCACGAAAGGGCCAGCCCTGGGAACATACCCCGCACTGAGACCAAGCTGTGGCGCACGGTGAAGCCATCTGTTTCCATCCTGCAGCTGCTGTCCTTCCCATTGCAATTTACTCAGCCTCCTATAATTTATTCATCCCAGGATGCAGCTTGTACATCTGCAGTATCATTACTGGAGACACCATTAGCTTTAAAATTTTATAAACCTCTACGCAGGTGATAAGTTGAAAAGTTAAAGAGGGTAATTGTGGCAGGAAAACAGGGGTATTTGCTCAGTGTTCATCTCACACCAGAGATCCAGACTCTGGGGGGGCTTTGGAGAGAGATCAGCAGACTGGTGTGAGCGAGTGAACTGCTGCCAGCTCCCAGTCAGCTCACCCAGATGTGAGCCCATCCCTGCTGGATCCATGTACTGGGCAAGGGACCTACAGGCATTTCCACGTGTTTCTCCCTCCTGCCTCTTGGCTGCACAATTTCCTCAGGTCAATGACAAGAGGGGCTGCACAACCAGATGCTTGCATTTGGATGTGCTGCTCGTGCTTCTGTGATGGACTTGACAAAGGACTGGCGAGGGTTAAGGCAATCCTGAATCATCTGCCTGCTCTCTGTTGGTCTGGATGCTTCAGGACTCTCCAGGGAGCTGGGAGAGTCTCCACCATGTAGATACTCACCACTCGGAGCATGCCTGGGTCTCCCAAGCTGCATGTCCTGCCTGCAATCCCCTCCTGCCTCTCTGCTTCCTGACCACGTTCATGTGCCCTCATTCAGGAATACAGCAATTAAGTCAGGCTGGGCAATTTTCCTAGAAAGTTTCCATGGCTGGGGTGCATGCATGCCCCAAAGGTTTGGCAGGGAAGCAGGCATGGGAGCCTTCACCAGAGCCCTGCACCCTTTGCAATGAATTAAGAGCATGCTGATCACTTCTGGCATCTGGAGGTCTCTGACAGCTGAGCTAGGGGGATAAATTCCCTCTCCCCAAGGCCAAGGGAGATATGTGTACAAGCATGACTTACAGGCTGCTCACAGAGAGTGATGATCTGGAAGGCTGCAGGGAGCAGGGTCAGTGCCAAGCAGGTTGGGGCATGGAGGAGTTTGAGGGGTGGTGGGAGGGAGTGAGGAAGTGGCTGAGACCAGGGAGGGAGTGGAGGAGAGAAGGTCCCGAAGGTGTCCCTCCATCTGCAGACAGCTTTCTCTCTCCATGCTACAGGTGAGAACATCCCAAATCCCCCCTCCATCCCTGGTGTACCTGCAGCACTGCTCAGTCTCCTGCAGCCTGAGGATTTGGACAGCGTTGTGTGTCCCCAGGGTCTGTTCAGAGCACAGGCAGCTGAGAGCACTGGGGACAGGCTGCTCGTGGCTCTAGCTGGCGTGATTCTGTCCCATCTTGTACAGGTTTTCACGCTGGCTAATGAAAGCAGCCTTTGGGTAATTTGACTTCCACCTGTCCTTTCCGTGAACCTTGTCAGTCCCTCATACACAGTGTCACTCTGTCTCCTGTGGGTTGCTGTCCTGCAGGGTGAGCTAACCACACACTGTGCAATGGCATTATCCAAGCCCTGAACCATCACCTGAGCTTTGCCAGCAGTTGGTGGCAGTCCTGGTTCAAGCTTCAGGAGGCATTTTCTCCTCCATCCTGCAAGCATCTTATGCCTCCTTCCATAGCTATGTTTCCCAGAATTCTCCAGCACCTAGTATGAAAGGATACAGGATCTGAATGCTCAGCCAAAGGGAATTCACAAACCCTTGAGCAACAGGAGGGGAATGAAGCATGGGGAAGTCTGGAAGACACATCAACCCAGCTGAGACTGACCAGTTCCCAGCTTGTCCTGCTCTCCTGACAGCCAAATTTCCTTTTTCTTCCCCAAATGACACCCACACACACATTAATTTTGCTGGTGCTCATCCCTCTTGACTGTGATTTTCTGTCTCTGATTTACGGTGGGAAATTAGCTCGAGATGGGACTGAGAAACCTAAAATGGCTTTAAGTAGGAGGACAGGCTCATTCTGCTGCCTGCCTTAGGTAGCCATGATCTGCTGGGGTGATTTTGCCCCAAGGCAGAGTTCCCATTTGCATTTTGGGGCAACGTGCCATGGTCTGTAAGCATCATCATTCCCACATTCACGGACCTTACACTGGTGATACCAAAACAGCTCAGACAGGTCTTACTCTGCTGTGTAGTTCACAGCAAGGACTTTTTCCTGGTTTTCCCCACGAAGTCCTGGCTTCCTGGGAATAGACAGTGAAGTCCTAGCAAGCCTGGTCATCTTCTGCAGAGCGTAGACCTCTTAAAGACTATACAACCCTCAGCAGCCTGGATGGCCCTGGACTCGACTCCATGCATCCTAGGAAGTTATGACAGAAATACAGCCATCCACAACAATTTCTTCTGGAATGTGAAGACCAAACAAGCCTGTGCTCAATGGCCAATTTTGTCGGCCAAAGCTGGCTCCTGGCTCCTCTGCTGCATTGGCTTCCTTCTCCCCATGCTGCCCAACTTCCATCCGCTTGTACACCAGGATGAAGTCTTCTCTAACTGTTCCTGACTTCAGCATGCTGCCAGGTAAACAGTGTGGAAATTAGTGGAGACAAGTAAATAATTTGTAAACAATCATTTATTCATTACTTTCCCCTCCTTTCCCTGTGCAAGCAGATTGCAAGGTGCCTCAGAAGCACTCGCAGTTTGGAGTGAGCTCTCTTGTAAGGCATTTCCCACTCCCCATGAATAACTTATGAACAGATCAGAGTGAATATTAAGGGCCTGGAAATCCAGAGACTTGTGCTGCTTTGCTGACTGACTACCGCTCGTGCTCCTCCAATAGACAAGATATCTAACGAAACAGCACTAAGTGGATTCACTGTGCTGTAATTAAAGGGTGTGCACATCTGTTAGTCAATGGGCTGCCTGTCAGGTAGGGTAAGGGAGCCATGCAGCAGGGCATGGCATGCCTGAGAAATGTGGTCTGTGACTGGGATACCAAGTCTTAGCATTTACTTTTGGGGTTGGTGCATATTGTACAGTGCTTCTACTGAACTATTGAGGAGAGGCAAACATGATGTGACCATCTGGACTGGGTTGATGCAAGAGGCTCACAGAAAAGTTTTCTGAAAAGCCTCACATGTCTATAAATTACCCAAACATTGGTAGAAGACACACACGGAGGGCTTAAGCCCCAAACTGCCAGAGAGCATGAGGATGTGCTGACTTCAAAGAGTCCAAAGTTAAGCTTGCACTTGGCTTCAGTCAGGTGCTCTGTGATGGGCATTTATCCACCTTCAAGCTCAGCCACCTGCTTTGTGTTATCTTTTTTTCAAAAGATGATTATAATTCACTCAGAGAAAGGTTCCCAACCCCCTGCCTGGCTCCTAAGGCAAGGGTTCAGATCAGTGCTACATGAATTAGGGGAAGTGGGCTATGAGCTGAAATCCCTTATGCTCTTGCAGAGCTCTCTGTCAGCCCTGCACATGATGTTCCCCACATCCCAGGCCTGGCAGGACCCTCTGTCCAGGGTGGTGCTTATAGAACTGAGGGCTATGTTGATCCCAAGTACCTTTTCCAATGTAGGCCTCAAGCATCTCCTAATGTTGCAGGGAGGTTAGGAGCCCCCATGGCTGGGGACATCACCAGTACCTTCTCCTGAGGCCTTTGGACAGCATCTTTCATGCCACCATGGCTGACATCAGACCCAATAGGGACCTAATATGTGATCTGTTGCTTTCATTCCAGCAGCGAGAAGTCGTGGACAGGATTTAAATCACGGGTGAATGTGAGGCACAAAGCTACAGATCCATGTTCCAAACATCTGGAGTACCCAGGGGATGCCCTGGGTACCCCCACAGTGTCACGAGTCTCCTCTGGACGTCCTGCAGCACATCTACTGGCACGGTGCAAGTCTTCCTGCACCCCTGAGCCTCACCACGGCAGGCTGTGTGCCGGCAGCCCCACCAAGGGCACCCGCAGAGCAATGCAGCGGCTCCGGAGCAGGCAAGGGGACCATTCCCAGCACTTGGATGGACCCAAAGCAGCACACAGCTTGAGGCCGGCCCCAGCTCCCCCTTGCCGGATCCCCCATGCATCTGTAGTCCCTTCCCCTCCCCGGCAGCCTCATGCACCTGCACTCCTAGGCGGAGTGGGATTTATCCTGCCCCAGGCGCTCGGTGCGAGGGGTCAGCCCTCGTAAACCTCTCCGGCACTGGAGCCCAGGCCAGCTGCCTTGCTCGCGCCCACAGGGAGAGCCTCTGCACCCTGGGAGGGTTTCTCTATCACTCGTTCCCTAGGCCAGCACACAGCCTCTTGGGTCCAGGGCATGGCATGGTGGCAGCATGGTGAGGATGGGGCTGTGTGCTCCTGGTCCCCTGCTCCTCTCCCCACACCAAGCACTTTGGGTAACCCCCGGTACGTGGGAGGCGGCTTGAAGTCATTCTGGTCCTCCAGCAAACCCCTCCAGCTGTCTGGAGCCAGTGCAGATTGTGGGACGTGTCTGGTGACTGACGAGGCCTCAAATCCACGTTTGTGAGAGATGATATCTAGAGTTTTAATTTTTTTATGAGTGAGGGGTCAGGGGGAGGCAGGGACTCCCAGGGCGGCTCAGAGAGGAGGTGGCAGTGCATGCATGTGCGTGTGTGAAACACATTTCATCCCAGAGACTCCCAGCTGCAGGAGCCCTGCACAGATAAAACCAGCATCCCATCACCTCAGAGCAGCAGGGACCAGCTGGGGAGGAGGTTGGACAATGGCAGCTAACAGGGATGTGTCAGCAGGGCTCAGTGTCGGCTCTTGGATCAAAGCCTCTGCTCAGTCCCTCCTTCCCATCACCAAAGTCTTCTCTGGGCCTTGCCCATGGGGTTACTCCAGCCTTGGGCCCTTCCTCACTAGATGAGTTCCTGGAAAGCTTTGTGGAGCTGGTCTCCTCCTTCCCCAATGGAGGGACCATTCAATGGAGTGCCTCCATGTGATTGCTCCACCATTCGGAATCTGGTGAGATGCTGTGGCCACTTTCAAGCCCTACTGATGCTCCTGGAGAAGATACTCCCCTGCCCTGCAGTCTCATGGGCAGCATTTGGTGCATGTTGGTGATTTCCACAGGAAAACCCTGTCTGCAAAATGCTCTTCCCTGTTTTAATCCCAGCTAACCTACTTTAAACCTCACCACACCACTGAGGAGTAGGTCAGAGTCACCAGTGCTTTCCAGCTGGCCGGAAAATTGCCTGGTCTTTCATCAGGCAGGAGTAAGGCAAAGAGTGAGCCCAGGTGAAGCCATGATGCCTGCTCCCAAGTGTACGATCTTGGATGGGATCCTGCTGGGAAAGGACGTGGAGCAACCTCTTGGCCAGGAAATCTTAGAAGAAGGCACTTGCCTGCTGCACACCCAGGGTCAGTGTCTGAGCCTGTTCCCACAGCTACCTCAGGTGACTTCCAAAGGTGGGGATCTGGCAGCCATATGCCATCAATGTCCCATGGCCAAGGCTCCAAGGTGACCACCAAGGTCACACACTGCCATCCATGACTGCAGGGTGGTGCCTGGCTCTTTCAGTGGGAAGATCCTGTCCCCACTTCCCACAGACAGTGGGGATGGAGGAACCTCTCCTCGAACTGGCCGGAGTGCCTGCATGCAGTGAGTCTCACCCGGAAAGGAGGAGGGGGGCCGAGGCCTCTTTGTAACCCAATCTCGTCTGCATGGGCCCCTTTGTTGTTATTACATTTATTTATTGATCCCCCTTGGGAAAACCTTAGCGGTGCTGGACTTGCTGGGGCTTTATTAATGGGGATAGGGAGTGAGGGGAGGGAAGGGGGGCCAAACAGAGCACTCGGACCATCTGTTCCCACCAAAGGGATGGAGCAACAATAGCCATGTTTATAAAACTTCCCTGCAACTCATTGTGTTTGCGAAAGGAGAGCTTCCACATCAAAGGCCATTTCCGCTCCCACTGCTCAGGGGCCCCTCCATCTTCCAGCATTCTGCAAGGATCTCCCTGTCCTGGTCCCTTCTCTTCGCAACCCTGGACACATGGTGAGGTGATAGTGGCATCACCCACACAGGGACCACCATGACTGGGGACGTCCCTGCCAAAGGGAGTGTTCATTACCTGTCCATATCTGCTGGTCCAGGGGGACTTTCCAAGGAGGGGCTTCTCCTGGAAGCAATAAAACTATCATAAGGTATTGGATAGTGTTTGCCAAGCACTGGTGTTGGGAGCAACAACGTGCCCAGTACTGGAGACCTGTCTCCTGGATGGTTTCTTTCAGTCCACTGAAACAGCAGGGTTCATGAAGTTGCTTTAGTTTTCCTCAGATTTCAGATGTGGGAAAAAAAATAAATGAAGAAAAACAAAAAAAGGAAAGGAGTGGGGTTTGGACACGTCAAAGCTGGCTGATGGGGTCCTTCATAATGAAACAACTGTGTTTGGCTTTGCTTGAAACTC
This sequence comes from Phylloscopus whistleri, assembly GCA_017589585.1. Taxonomy (NCBI): domain Eukaryota; kingdom Metazoa; phylum Chordata; class Aves; order Passeriformes; family Phylloscopidae; genus Phylloscopus; species Phylloscopus whistleri. Next base: position 732,246 of record JADMLD010000713.1, read on the forward strand.
GTATTAGATTATCTGTTACAATCAGATCAGCATGAAATAAAGACCATTAAACAGTGATGAAATATTTTGACTGAACCAGTATGTTGTTTTTTTCTTCCCAAACTGATCTTTATGGACAAGGCGAGGGCTTAGTTCTGGCTCAGATCAAAGCCAAATGCCTTCCTGGGGACTTGGAGTTGTCAGCCATATCCTGACCATGACTTGATCCTGCAGCTGGGGACAGGCTGCTCTGAGATGAATTTGCAGGCTGGAGGTTTGGGACATATCCAGGCTGTCACATATCCACAGCATGACCCTGAATGATGGCATGTCACCTCCTGGGACTGCATCTCCTTCCCCATTTGTTGGTGCTTTATGGCAGTGCTTGTCTCCATGGGGTAATTCACATGTGAGCTGCTGGGGTTTGTGACCACTGGGTGTGAGAACAGACAAACTCCCTGCGGATGTAGAATTATTTCAGTCCAGCTTTGGACAAAACTGAGACCTCTAGAAGACACTGCCAGCCTGCAGGAGGGCACTTTGGGAAAGGCTTCTCTCTGCACCATGTGTTTTTGTGCAGGGACCTGATTTCCAGCTGGCAGGACAGGCATCCTGACAGCAGGCTGGTGGCTGGGCAGGGTTCAGGCTGCCTCACACCTTTCAACCATCCCTTCCATCCTGGAAGGGGGAAACCTTCCCAGAGACTGTATGACGCCTTCTCAGGAAGCAGTCCAAGTCCCTGTTGGCTGTGTCCCCTTGGCCAGGCTGCTGCAGGAGACCTGAGTATGGTCCCTGATTGCTTTTGGCAGGGCGTAGGGAGCATGCTGCTCTCTCCCAGCACTTAGCAGCTTCCCTGGGAACCACGCAGGAAAGGAGGAGAGGAGCCCAGACTTGTGGGAGACACTTTTCATTTCATGCCTAAGCCACTACTCTGCTGCTCAGCCACATGGCTCCATTAAGTCCCTTTCTGGCTGTCTTCTTTCCATCAATCACCCCGTCTCCGCAAGCAGCCCAGACACCGGATCTGGGTTATAAATAAGACAATCAATCAGCGATGCTATTAGATAAACAGAGTGGCAGAAGCCAAATTAATGCTTGGCTTTTTCTTGAAAGGGAGGAAAAAAAGAGTCAATTGCTTATTAGAGGACCCTGGTGTGGTCTGGTCTCCATGCTGCCGCTGAGACGGGTGGGCTGTGCTTTGGCTGCATTTGTCTGTGTGTAGGGAGGTTTGGGATGCTGTGAGCACATAATCCATGTGGGTCACCCTGGCCAGATCAGGGAGGGAGCTGGGGTAGACTGGAGATGAGCAGGGAGGTTGTAGCACTGGGGTAGTGGTGGGAGATGGGAAAACAGTGGTGATAGCTGCCCATCTGGGCAGTAAGGAGGTTTCAGGGCTGATCTAGTGGGGAGCGAGGGCATGAGGCTGCAGGCAGAAGTGTCTGAGGACGAGGGACACAATGCCAGGACAGACATTGAGCCAGTCAGGACGGATACAAGGAAGAAGAGCATCACTGCCTGGAGGCTTTTCAAACAGGCAGTCTCTTCTGGAGGTGAATCAAGTCCTTGTCTGGAGCCACCAATGAATAAGATAGTCCAAGACTGTTATTTGTGGTCTGCTGTGACCATCTGTCACCTCTTGATGCTACAAACCTCTGCCCTACAGCATTGTGAGGGTGCTCAAGGCTGTTTTTACCTCCAGAGTCTGCACCTGCAGCTCCATCTGCTTCCCTGTGTGGTGGTGGCTCATTAATTCAAAGCTCCCAGGCCCATTCCTACACCAAAGATGTCAAAGAAGAGATTTTCCTCGTGGTGGCACTTCGTTGCCCGAGCTACCCCTCCTGCCACTGGGGAGAAAGCCATGGGAGGAAGGCTATAATCTGCCAAAGGCATCCAGTGTACAGGAGACATAAGCTTTTTCGGAATCAGTACCCCGTGCTTTGGGCTGGGCTCTTGCATTTGCTGGACTTGACACTGCTGCAGGCTGAGGACTGGGAGAGTCTGGGCTTCTCCAAGTCAAGCTGACTCTGTTTACAATCTCATCCCTCACAGATGCTGCTCTTCACACTTTCATCCCAGGGACTGCCTTTCCACCAGCTCCTTCTGCTTTCACCTCCACCTGACACTTCCCCCATTTGTGATGGAGGAGGGTATCCAACCCTGGAGGACCAGGTCTACCCCTGTGCAAATAAGCAGCAGCTCTCCTCTGCCAACTGGCTCAAAAGATCCCACCTGGCATTTCCACCCAGGCCAGCAAGCTCTCAGCTCGGGTCTGGCAGTGCAGCTATTTCTCAGCAGCTGAGCTGAGAAAGCACACCCATAGCTGCACGGCTTTCGTTCCCATTCTCACCTGTGACTGTGCCAGACTGAAGCTCTGCCAGAGCTGAAACGCACAACACAGAACCCACTGCTCCTCCTTCCTCCACCAAAGCATGTCACCCCATCACAGGCTACACAGCGCATTCCTGTCCGCTTAATTTGTGGTAAATAAGCTGGTTGTTATCCCCTGGGAAATCCAGGCTCCTGGGAGGCTGGTGTGGGAGCAGGTAGATTTTGTGACTATTGGGTCAGGGAGAATGAGGTCTCTGCTAGCACCCGCCTAAGGGAAGGATGCAGGGGGTGCAGTCATTCGGCCACATTCCACTGCTCAGCCCCTTGCTCAAACAATGGGGGGTTTCTGCTTCCTCTGAGGCTTCAAGTCCAGGAAATAGCTCCTGCTTTTCCAGTCACACTTCTGATCCCTCTTGCAGAGCTTGGGGAGCTCCGTGCAAGGCTGCTCTCACATCAGCAACAGCCCAAAACAACACCTAAGGTGGGATTTACTGCCACATATGTGCTGGGAAGATGCAGGGACCCATTGCACCCGGGTGATGTATTGGATTTCAGGTTATGTGATGCACAGGTCTCTCTGAGCATTGTAATTCCCTCTTTCTTCCTGTATGGATTTATACTGCTAAGTGGATGGATTTTCTGCTTGGCAGGGATGCTCCCTTGGGACCTTCCCCAGTTTGAAACATCTCTGCACATCTGTACATAATATTCCTAGGGCACTTAATGAGTGGGCTTTTACGACACCCCTTACTTTATAGACTGCTGCTTAACATGGCCAGGCACCACGGAGGGGCTGACAAACGGCATCCTGGAGCCGGCGGAAAGCCGAGTACCAGCTCCAGGTGCTGCATGATGCCTCTGTGTGAAAGCCACTGCTCTCAGATGGCTTCTTACACAGCTGCCCTGAGCAGTGGAAGCACCACTCCCTTGGTCCCTGAAAGAGCTTGAGGGGGACAGGTTTCTTCTGCTTAATAACTGGACACAACATGTCTCTGGACCTATGGAGCTGTGGAAATCCTGGGAGGAGGTGAAGGCAAGCTGTCTGTCTGGGATGGTTCCCCCTGGTAAGGGCTGGGCCTGACGTTTTCATCTCTGCTAAGAGCTGTCCCTTCCCCCTGCCCCAAAGAGCCATCTGCTATGGTAGATTACCCCAGCTTTTAGCACTGTGAATCCATAATTAGTGCATAATTAATTACCAGATGTTTTTAACACTAATGAAACATTAATAAATGATGGAGGCATGTTGTCTGGTAATGGAACATTAACCAGTGAACCAAGTCAGGGCTGCCGCCAGCATGGCCGAGCCAGAGACAGGTCTGCATCTGACTGAGCTCTGCCCTAAATAAAGCCCCAGCATTGTTCAAATCACAGCAAGTGCCTGGCGGGAGCAAGTGACCAGCTTAGTGCTGCCTTCAGGCTTTGCAGAGCCAAGGCTGTGGCTCCTTCGCCTCCATCCTTCCTTCCACCCACTCACCCATCCATCCACCCCATGCACGTCTGCATCCATCCCTCCATCCAGCTAGCCAGCCACACACACATCTCCCTGGTGGAGAGACTTAGGGCACCAGAGAGGTAATTTTCTAAAAAACTGAGCTTTTCCCCCTGGGCATTGCTTGATGGCATCCCTGCTCCTGGTGGTGCTCACAAGCAAGGCACACAGGGACAGACTCCAATAATGTACTTTGCTGCATCCACTGTCCCCACACTAGGTCCTTGTGAGCCCCGCCCTGACAGAAATTCAGTTCAGAGCATCTGGGCCAGTGACATTTTCCTAACATGAAATTATTAATCAGACATGGGAAGTGCATTAGTTGTGACTACATGCCACCTCCAGCCTCCAGGCTGCAGTGGGGCACAGGCAGGTCTCCATCCTCCTGCCTGCCCAAGAGATGTCAGGGCGCAGCCAGAGCTTGGGGACACACGGGACCCTCCAGGGCCCATGAATGGGGAGATGTGGCACTTCCCCATCACAGCATGGGTGTCATATGGGGTGGTGACAACCACCTCCTTTCCCTCACCAGAAGTCTCCAGACTGGGCATCCCCCTTGCACCTTCTCAGGATGGTCTTGAAGGCCAGCTTTTGGGTCTCCCACCCTGCTGGGAAGACGGTGCTACGGTCTCAAACACTAGAGCAGGCTCCAGGGTGTGTGTGTCCCCCTCTCAATACTCTTCCCATGTCTTCCTCACTTCAGCCAACACCAGGCATGGAAACAGGCAGCCAAAACCACCCTCTCCAGATGGAACGGAAATAACACCCGGAGCCGCCAGTCATCATGAAATGAACATTTAATGAAGACAGTCTCTCCTGGTGCGTGTGTATGTGTGTGTGTGTGTGCGTGTGCGTTGTCTCTGTGAGCTTAGTTTTATCCCCTCTATTACTTTTTTTTGATTTTTTTTTTTTTATATATATACATCTATAAAAAATTCAAATACAGCATGTCAACAGTGGGAATACTAGGACGTATGGTATTAAATACTGCGCTTGGGTCCAGGCAGGGCCAAGAGGAGGTGTCTTTACAAAACAGGACTTCGGGCAGGATGGGGAGGAGAGCAGAGCAGGCACGGGGACAGCTGGGGACAGCCGGGGACAGCGGGGGACAGCGGGGCACAGGTCTGCAGGGCTCCAGCTCTAAAGGCAACAGCAGAGCTATTCTGCTTTTGTTGGAAAATGAGACAAAGACATCAGTGGGGGTGATTCCCTGTATCCAACATGGTTAAAAGTCTGGGGGTGATGTTGGGGTGGGGTTGGGGGTGGCGAAGGCTCCTGCAGGGTGCTGTGGAGGGGGGAGGTGGAGGGACAGCTCTCCCAGGTGCTCGGCAAGGGGCAGGAGGGTTTTATCGGTGTTTCACTTCGGTTTTTTTTTGTTCCATTAAAACCCTGCCACCTCCCTGCTCCCCATCGCACTTGCGAAAGCCACCAGTTCCCCCCTCCACCACCCCCTCGGAGGGGACCAAGACCCCCTCCCCCGATCCATGCGCCCCTCCAGCTTCGCCACGCGGTCGAGAGCTCAGGGGAGCGAGTCCAGTCCTTGGGGGGGACCCCCCTTTTTGCCATAAGGGGGTACACAGCTTGGAGCATCATTCCCCTCACCACCCCCCCGTTTTCATATCCCCTTTTCTCGGCGCGCTGCCGGCGGGCGGCGGGCACGTCTTTGGCGTGGGGGGGTTTAGCTGTATGAGTGGGGCCCTCAGCTGCGGCGGGGCCCGGGCTCGCTTCACTTGGCTGAGCAAAGGGGCGCGGAGATGTGTCTCCTCACTCCGGGCTGGGAGAGGATCTTGCGGCTCCCCAGGGGGGACGGCGGCAGCTCTGTCCTCCTCCGAAGTGACGGCGAGAAGCGTGACACGTCCTCGGTGTGTGCAAAATCGGAGAGCTAAGAGACTCAACCCGGGAGCGGGGCGGCGGGGCGGGGGCGGTGGGCGGTGGGCGGTGGGGAGGCGTCTGCGCTGGGCGGCGGTGGATGGACAGATGGAGATCTGCAGGCAGGGAGCAGAGGGGTCACGGCCTCGCTCCGAACTCAGCCGTCCCCACTCCGCTGGTGGGACACACCGAGCAGAATTCGGCCTTTTTCCACAGGGAAAATTCACCCAGGGACCCAAACGCATCATTTCCTCCTCCTCCTCCCAGGGCTCACCCTCCCCTGGCTGCATGCCACCGCTAGTGTCACACATGAGATGACGCTGTCAGAGGGGAGCAAAGAACGCCCGTGCCCGCAAGGGGCTTCTCTTTGGGCAGCAGAGAGAAATCCTTTGGGCACCAAAGGCATATCCTTTATCTCCCAAAAGTGACACATGTGGCTGCTTCCAGGATCCGTGCTTGGGTAATATGAGGACACTGAAAGGGCATTTGGCTGTCACACCCACGAGACAGCAGCCCTGGTCTGTAGAAGAGAGGGGCATTTTGTGGCTCTCCAGGCTTCCAGCTCCATTCTAAGCCAAATTAAGGTCATTTTTGAGATGCAATCTGAATTTTTTGATCTCAGACAATTTTTCTTTCATCACTAAGCAAAGGCCTTAGATTTCTATGTGGTTTCTTTGCCTCTCAGCAGAGAGGATGGGAGAGGACTGCTGAGAACAAGACATCAAAGACTGACCACTTTGCCAGCTTTGCTTGAGAAGCTGTTTTTGAGATCTGCAGCCGAATATCATCTGGAAAAGCAGTCAGACCTGGAGCATTTACTAAACTGCAAGGAAAACCCAAATTATTTGTTCTCAATGCCCTTCACCCACAGTCTGGTTGGAACATCCCCTTCCCGAGCACATTGGAGCCCGAGGGTCCCCATCCCAGCACCCACCTCCTGCTTCTTATGCCTCCGATTTGAGAGATACTCACTAAATAAAGAGGACACTATAGGCAGCCACGACCAGTCCAGCTGTCCAACACACTGCCATGGCCCCGCTGCCCACCACGGCCCCCTTGTCACAGATCTTGGTGGTGGGTGGTGCCATGAAAGAGGAGGTGCTAGCACTTGTTGTCTCTGCAAGGAAGGAGAGTGGATGGTGAGGGGAGCTGTGTGCCCTGGGATTCATCCCATAGGAGCAGCCCTGCTCTCCTGCTGGTGTGGATAGGACCCAGTCCCAAATTGCCCTTTTCAGTGCTATACCACACTAGGGCTGAGGTGGAGGGCTGGGATGATCCAAGGGGTGGTGTGATCCATGAGACTTTTCTGTCTGTGACAGTGGACCTACTGTTTTGAGATGTTTCTGCCATCAGGCAGAGCTGGGCATCCTTCTCATCCCCATCCTCACCATCTGAGCCACTCCATGCACCAGCTCTGTGGGAGTTTTAGCTAAGAAGTCACAATGAGCCACTAGTGCTCAGCCAAGAGCATCCCTCACCCACAAAACATGCCAGACACAGCAGGCTGCATCTACTGGGCTGGCTCACAGGGTTTGTTCTGCTTTGTACTGAACCAGATGGATTGTCCAAGCCTGCAGAGGGCTGCAGGATTGCAGGGGGTGCCTGGATGAGCAGTCAGGCTGGGGCAGCTTTGGCCACATCCAGATGGCCCCATAATGTCCCTGGCCAGACTGTCTGGGCTGATTGCTGCGGACCACAGCGTCTGTCTCAGCATCTTTCAGACTCCACTGAGGCGTCACAGTGGGGCTCAGCGTTGGAGCTGGGGTGTCCCACACCAGCCCTGCCTGGCTGCACCAGGCTGCATGTGCAGGGATGTGTGTGCCAGGAACACGCCTGAGCGGGCAGGTGACATTGGAAGGGGCATTTCCACTCAGCACAACACAGGTGGGAGGAGAAGCAAACCCAAAATGCTGACAGCAGTGCTGCTGCAAGGTGCTCCAGCACTCCTTGTGGGGGTTTATCCACCTGGGAATGGTGGAGGGGCTGCAAATCCCTGCTGCTGCCTGAATACCCAGGTGCTCTACCAGGTGCTGTTTTGAAAACGGGGATTTCTCTGCATAGGAGTCAAGGAAAGCAGTGCAGGGTCTGCTCCATCCTTTCTGGGAAACGGAGGGCTGATAACACCCATTTGGACACAGTCCCAGCTCTTTCCTAGAAACAGAGACTTGTTAACTTGGTGGCTTTTATTTTGAATTGGCATTCCTTTGAGCCATTGTGCAGGGTCAGAGGTGTGGAGGAGGTAGGACTGGAGAGGGGAGGGAGGGCTGGAAGAAGACAGCACTCCAGGGAACAACAACCACAACAACAACAACAACAACAATAATAATACAATGGCCAGCCTCATTGTTCTGCCCCAACTATCCTGGTGAGAAGGATGCTGGACCCAGGTGAGCTGAGTCAGTATTCTTCAGGCCATGGTTGCACCTGCTGACAGGGCCACAGGTGGGGGGCAAGGTGCAGGCTGAAGGGCTGCAGCTCCAGGGGTGTTTGGGGGCTATCCTTGGCTGTGGACAAAACTTGCATGGAACCAAAAAGGAGATCCCTCAGCCTGGAGTCCTCAGCTCCTCCTGAATGAAGCCTGTTTGTACTGGGAGGAGGCTCTTACCTGTGATCTGGGCCTCCGTGGTGAGATGCTTGGGCTCCTCTGTCCAGGGGGTGGCATGAACTGCCACACTCCAGTCACTCCACGTGCCAATGTCGTTGTCTTTGGCTGCCACCTGGATGATGTACTCCTTGCCAGCGTAAGCGTCCGTGATGGTGTGTGATGTCCCATCTGACAGCTCGACCTGAGGGCAGCAGTGGGGAGAGGAGGGTGGTCAGAGGAGCCCCTGGGAGGTGTGAGGCAATCAGTATATTTAGCTTGGCTAAAAGATGATAACGAGACCTTTGCAGCACTTTTGGAAATACTGGGGCATTGTGGGCAGAGGCACAAGCCCAGGACAGGGATGGAAGGGGAGGGAGTTGCTCCAGCTGCAGCTACACTAAAAGTCCAGAGACCTGAATCCACTCACGGCATCAGAGCGGAGCAGCTTCCTCTAGAGGTCACCAGAAACTAGCAGATGTGTGTGCAGGCTCCCTCGGACATGTACGTGCTTTCAGGGCACCACTGCCAGTGCTGGGAGGAGGTTTCCCCACCAGCAACACCTCTGACAAGCCTGCTCCCGTGCCTGCTGGCATCCCGTTGTTTTGGCTTGCATCCCTCCAGCTGGGCCCTTGGACAAGTATCAAGTTGTGTCCACACGTCTTTCCTAGAAACCATTCCCTCTGTCCCACTGTCACTGCTTTCTGAGCCATAGGAGACCCTGCTGCCCTTTGTGCTGCAAAGTGCAATGGTGTAACCCCATTTAATCCTCCAGGCGATCTCTGATCCGTTTGGAGCTCGGCTCTGGGACAGAGGGATGCAGGTGCTCAGCAGAAATGCACCCTGTTGGCACGGACCCCGCTGAGCAAACACGTGTGGCTGACAGAGGGGGAGGGCTCAGCCTCTAAGTGACCAGGGCAGGAGTATCTGGCAGAGCCTAAGTGGGATACTGCCCTCCACCCATCTCTGAGACTGAGGACCAACGTGCTGCCCATTTGAGAATCCCCCTGCACTGCTGTGCATGGCATGGGGGGCAGACAGGGCACCCCTTGTCTGCCCTGCACCCTGCCCAGACACATTTCTAATAAAAATGCTGCAGGGTGAGGGGCGGTGTGGGACTGACACAGCCCATCTGGGAGCACCAGTGCCCAGCCAGGGGCTCAGGCAGAGCAAGCATCACATCATGGGTGGGGGAAGTTTCATGGTGCTTCACATGTGGGGTCCTCCACAACTCTCCAGCGACCCAGGAGAAGGTCAGGCACAGAATCACAGTGTCCTGGGGAGCAGCAACAGCTCAACAACAGGAGGAAAATCCAAACTTCTGCCTGGTCAGGAAGGAAGGAAGGAAGGAAGGAAGGAAGGAAGGAAGGAAGGAAGGAAGGAAGGGAGGAAGGGAGGAAGGGAGGAAGGGAGGAAGGGAGGAAGGGAGGAAGGGAGGAAGGGAGGAAGGAAGGAAGGAAGGAAGGAAGGAAGGAAGGAAGGAAGGAAGGAAGGAAGGAAGGAAGGAAGGAAGGAAGGAAGGAAGGAAGGAAGGAAGGAAGGAAGGAAGGAAGGAAGGAAGGAAGGAAGGAAGGAAGGAAGGAAGGAAGGAAGGAAGGGCTGCACCATTGGGGTGCCCAGGAGGTACCTGTGGGCCAATGCACCTGTGGGGTGAGGCTGCCCTGGCAGTGTGGCTGTACACAAAAAAGGGAGGACCAGATGGCCATCACCTCACAGCTTGCAGGAGTACCTTAAAAGCAGGAACCCACCTTGAGAAAGAACCAGCCCTTTTCCAGTCCCTTCCATGCAGCACAGATGTAATCCCTTTGGCATGAATGCTGCAGCCCCCTCCAGGCTTTTACTGGGATTCCAAACAGGAGGAGGGGCATTTTTGCTTTCTTGCTCCACATGAAACCCTTTCCTTCCCTATTCCCACTTCTAGGCCTGCATCCAGCCTTCTGCCCAGAACATCAGAGCCCTTGGGCTCTGCACTCCCAGCTGCTCCTGCCACCCATCCTGAGCCCCACATATGGAGCACATCTGGGTGCAGGCCTGACTGGTCTCCCCCTCAGCCACTGGGAGCCCAGGCACCTCAGTGCAGGTAGGCAGGAGACCCACCAGGTTGTGAATCATCTGGTCTGCTAGGCACTTCCCTGCAGTGTAGTGGCACAGTCACACTCTCTCTGCCCCCCAGACCTTGGGACCTCTTTGGTGGCATCCACCAATGTGGATGGTAATGCCAAGGAAATCAAGTTAAATTAATTCCTAATCATAATTAATTAAAATGAAACCTCATGGAGTGAGCTGCCAACTCCCTGCTGACTTGACTTGCTCTGTGCTGGCCGGGGTATGCCTTGGAGCCTGCGAATGGACAGGTCTCTGAAAGATGCTGGGCTTATCACAGCTGGTGTATGCCTCTGTCCAAGACTTCCAGCATGCTCTGAACCCCCTGGCTCCTCCCTGGGACCTGCACCAAGCAGGCTGCAGGCAGGCCAGCTGTACTAAGGTCCTGATGACCTGGCCAGGCTGCTTTCCCATCAGGAGCATTTTCTCCATCCCAGGATCCTTCCCAGCTTTCTCTTGGGAACAATTCCTGCCACTTCCCACCCACAAGCAACCAGCAGCTGAGTGTTTGTAGGTGGGCTGTCACAGGCACAAGGGGGTTGAATCTGTGCCTTGCCTGGGCACGTTCCCCCCAGGACTCAGACTGGAGGACCTTTCTTGTAGGATGTTGCCCTAAGCTCTGCTTTACACAGCAGTTAAAAAGAGAAAGCATAGATGATATCATACATAACCAACCTCTGGATGCAGAACTTCTGAGCTGGGCAGCCAGGGACACATCCAGCATTTGCCATGGTGGGGGAGGAAGCCTCTGGGTGGGTGCCCATGACCCAACACAGAAGTGTCACAACAAATGGGAAACCACACAGGGATTGGGTCCAGATGGACACACAGAGAAAGAGAGAACTGGGGGAAGACACACTGGGGAGGCTGTGGGGGAAAGGGTGGATACACAGCATCAAAGGCAGAGGAAGAAATTCTTAATCCATGTCCTCGCCACACAGAGACAAAAGTTGGAGGAAGGCTGTGCATGGTAAGTTTTTTGGCCAGGGTGGGGGTTTGTGTGTCGCTGCCTGCCTTTGTGCACCTGCCAAAAGTCACTCTGACTGACTGTGAAGTGCTGCCCAGATTAATGAGGGATCAGTAGCCAGTGCAATGCAAAGCTATTAGCATTGGAAAAAAAAAAAAAAGAAAAAAAAGAGAGAGAGAGAGAGAGAAAGAAAGAAAAAGAAAAGAGAGAGAGAAATGAAAAAAACCCCTTGAACCCTTGAAGTAATTCAGATGACAGCTTGCTGAGGACAGCGTGGGCTGGGATCTCATTCCCTGCCATGGTCACATGCCCTCATATTCCTCCTTGGAAAGATTATGGAGCTGCTGAGTGCCCACCCACGGTCCCAAGTGCCAGGATGAGGACATGGGCCAGTGCCACATTGATGGGACAGAGACAGACACTGAGGGCAGGCTGAGGGGAGGACTGCCTGCCACTTGGCTTTCCCCCTGTCCATGCTGGTCCCCCCTGCACATGTGCTGGAGGCCTGGGGAGCATCCACAGCAGACATACACACCCCAACACCCCTGCCTGCCCTCCTTCCAGTCCCTGCCTGCAGACCGGTGTCCCTGCCTCACAGTGCTCGGCACAGCAGGAGTTAAGGAAGCCATTATCCCCTCTGAGCTCCCCTCATCCTGCTCCCACGGCCTCCAGCCCACCCTGCCAGGGTGCCCTGGCAGTAAAAAAGGTCACTGTGCTTTCTTCCCACCCAGGCTCTGCTCCTGGTCCAGGGTGACCAGGTAGCAATTACTTGTGAACAGGGTGATGCATGGATAGGTTGGAAGCCCAGGTGGCCTTTGGAAGGGCATGGGGCAGGGGGGGCAGGAAGAAAACCCCACTCTTCTCTGCTCTGACAGCTGGGTTGGGGTCTGGTGTATGTTGAAAGGAGGTGCAGGGGGAGAAGGCAGATCAGACGCCTCCTTTTCTGCACCCCACTTGAAAATATGTTTGCTGGCTTCCCTGTGGTGGCAGTGGTTCTGTTTTCCGTTCCTTGACACCTCCTGCTTTCCAGTGCAGCTCCTAGAGTGGGATGGGGTGCTCCACTGGCAGTATGGGGATGATGACTGACTGGCACCCCTCTGTCCCAAGGCAGGGATGCACTATCTGTGTGTGTGACAAGACAGTGACCACGCACCTGTCCCAGGTGCTGCACCAGGCCTAGATCAGTCTGCCTTCCCCAGAATAAAAGGAGCACCCTCCCTGGCTATTGTAAGGTGAAGCTGATGTGCTCACACAGCCTTTGCTATCCACAGCACACATGGAAAGAAACCCCTTCTAACAGCACAACCTGGCTCTGCCAAACATCTGGCATCCTTGCAGCCTCCTCCCCTGGATGCTCCTCGAGTTATACAGGATGATGGGAACTGGGATAGGGACGGGACACCCCAGTGGGCTCTATTTCACAGCCAGTTTTCCCCACAGCAAGAGCCAGATCCTGCCACTGGGCTGCAATGAACTTTGCAGTGACTCCAGATGTGCTGGTCCCCTCCTGCCAAGTGACAACTGTCAGAGGTCACTTTTGCTTGTGGCTGTGGGGAAGGTGGGATCAGGGATGCTGAGAGCACTCAGCAACAACTCTAACCCAGCTGGCACTGATATATACTGCCTCCACCATGCTAATGCGGTGGGCTGGGGGTGAAAGCAGCTTGGGCATGGCAGAACACAGACACCTGCTTGGTGTGGTCTGGATGTGGGCAGGGAAAGTTAGGCTTGCCAGCACCTTCCTACCTGCTTATAGCTGTGTGAGCTTGCAGGTGAGGACATGCACGTGTGAGTTGCATGCTCTGTGGACTCTGCTGCTCTGCAGCACCTTTACAGCTGCCAGGTTCTCAGTACTTTTAGGTCACCAGAAGTTTCCAAGGGGGCTGGGTGCACCCAGGCAATGCCAGCCAAGGGTCCTGAACCTGCTCTGTCTCAGAAAAGGGGATTCCTGGGCATTTCCCACTCCCACTTTCCTCTGAGAAACTCTCTGCTCCACCCTGCCTGCCCCACACTGAGCTGTCAGTGACACTATTACAGCCTCAATATTTTGCTCCCACCTATTAATTCTTCGGATTTTTTCCCCCTTCTTTTTTAATCACTGACTTTGCAGCCAGGAGGGGAAGGGAGAGAAATGCCGCAATAAAAGCTACCAGGCGTGAAGTTGTAACCCAGCTTGCTCAGGGTGACCTCCCTGCCTTGCAAAGAGGGGGAGTGCAGGCAAAGCAGCAGAGGCACAGGGGGATGCACATGGGCACAAAGAGGCACTCCAGCTGCAAAGTGACATTGCCACCGTGCAGGAGGGGACGCTGCTGTGGCGGGCAGTGGCACTAATTGCCTTCCTACCCAGCTTGCTCCATCCCTCTCCTTGCCCATCACAGACAGGATATCTGCATTAGCTCACACTTTCAGGCTATTTCAGGCTGCTGCAAGGCAGGAACTTCCAGAGACAGCATGTGAGATTCACCTCTCTGACCAAAAAATGTTGCTTTGCCTTGGGAGACAAGCCTGAGCCCAACCTGGCAGCCACTTCCAATATGGATGAGGGAGGTCAGTCCAGAGGACAATGCCATCCTCACACCAACAAACCCGACACTAAGTATTTGGCAATACCCACAAGCTTTCCATTCCTGTCCCCAAAACCCCACCATTTGCCTGGATGAGAGCAGGCACAGATGTCTGTGTGGGGTTTTCTTTTTGCCCCAGCTCCTAAAATCCTGTGATGGTGGAAGCTCTTCTGCTTGCACTTTCAGAGAGGGACGCTCCCAGCCTTTGCAAATGCTCACGAACATGGCCCTAATGCTTCCAACGCAGAAGAGGAAGGAGAGAACCCAACCACATTATTAGCTTTAAATATCTCATGACCTTTTACTGCAAATCTCAAGATCTGAGGCGCAGCTCGCCTCACGGTTCGTTAACATTTCATGTTGTCAGCGCGGCCAATGGGTTCAATTAGACTTCACGACGGCATCTGCAAATTGCTGGCAACCCACAGTAGGAAATCCTCCCTCGGTCTGGCCACCAGCTCTGACGCTGCATAAGAAATACCTTCTTGAGCCCTGCCACATTCCAGAGATGTGCATTGAGCTGGCAAGTGCTCAGCGCACGTGATCTCCCTCCAAAAACTGCAAAAAGTGGGGGATCCTGCTCCAGAAAATGCCACGGGAGGGGAGCAAATTGGGTGCAAGACGCACCCATGGCTCCCCAGAGATGCTGAGGACAGTGTCTGGCCACCCTGCTGCATGCAGGGGTGAGCGTGCAGATGTGCTCGCAGGGAGATCGCATGTGCGAGTGCGGCAATCGCTGCTGTTGCGAGTTAACTGAAGGAGCCTGTAAAACCAGAAACAGGCTATTAGCAATCCATTAGGAAAGGGTATCAGTTCCAGCCTAGGTAAGCCATTAGAGGAACATCTGAGAGCATTAGGAGAGCTCGCTTGGGGCCAGGATGGGGCTATAAAACAGAAGAGGAAACCACGCTAATCTGGCTTGAATTACAAACTTAAAAGCGGGAGAAAAATAAAGGATACCCTAAACATTTAATGTTTTATATTTAGGAGACAGAAGGGGAGATTTTGCCAAAAGGAGAGAATAAAAAACCTGTTTAGGCTACGAATATCCATCTCTCTTCTGGCAGCAGAGAAACCACCAGCCCCTCTTCCAGAAAGGGAGGAGTGTGAATTTAAAGTTGCTTGAGTTTCAGAGTGAGCTCAGTGCTGGTGGGGTGGAGGGGAGTCTTTGCCACATGGTGTGACATGAAGTGACATGGCTGCATCCCCAACAGCTGTGAAATGCTTGGGAATGCCCATGTGGAAACGCATCACATTGTCCCTCCACGATAATAATTCCCAGAGCATATCACTGTAATTCCCAGAGCAAACTGCAACATGAGAGCTGCTAAGTGGTCTGGGTGGAAAGGGATGGCAAATGACACACTGGGGCTCAAACCCAATTTGCAAAGCGCTGGGAAGGGATGAGGTGTTCTCCCCAGAGACTGCTTCATGGTGTGGGGTGCTTGGGCCAGGCATCACTGGACTTTCTCTGGTGGTGGAGCGAAAACTGCATTTATGGCCAGCTCTGTCTGACTGACTAACAGTGCCAGTCTCAACAAAATCCTCTGCTCCCGCCATGGATGGCTTCATCTTCTGGTGCCAAGCCCTGGCATTATTAAAATCCTGAAAGGAGGAGCCTGGAAGAAAGCAGATGCTGATTGAATCAGCCCCTATGGTATTTGACAGCTCGGCATCCATCTGATCCTATTAGTGGTCATTCAGTTCTGCCTGCCGAGGTGCTGTGCATAAATCAGACCCTGCAAAGATAACGGGAGGTGGAGAGGTGAAAGAGGAGCTGCTTCTTCTGCCAAGAAACATCGTGTGTGAGCAGGGCCTGCACGGATATTCTGTCTCTGGGCAGCCTCTGATGCTCCTTTGTGGGTTTTCTCCTGCAGGGATTAAGACATACCCATGCAAGTGTGGCACGTGTGACCACCTTGTCCTTTCTCAGGGCAATTGCTCCTTTGAGCTGAGACCTAACACCACCACTTGCAGGACAACAGGATAAATGAGCTAGACTTCGACCTACCAAACCGTGTCCTTCCCTTTTCTGTCTCAGTTTGGGGGAACAGGGACACCCTCCAAAATGACAGCAAGTAATAAGTCAAACGAAGAGTGCAGGGAGGCTTGGGCATGCTCCAAGCATGCTGACATTGGTGGGGTTAATTTTAGGTACAAACACCTGTATTTGCAGGTGCTCAGCTGGGCTAAGCAGGCTGAATGTGCCAATGGGGTCTGAGGTCAGAGCAGCTCCAGCTGCTGCAGCCCTGCCTTTCTCTGGTGTTTGGGAAACGATTGAATTAGGCTTCACATATAATTCATCTGATGAATAGTGGCAGTTTTCCTCAAGTCATCCACAAATCAGATTTTTCATTACACAGCCAGCAGGGCAGGGAGTCAGAAAACAAGGCTGGCACCTCACTTACTGAAAGCTTGCACTTGCTCACTGAGCAAATTATTCCCCAAACACTCTTCTTCAACAGTCAGTGATGAGGAACATGTCTCTTGCAAGGGGATATTGATTAAAAGTACTTCCCAGGACTGCTGTGCCTTCCCAAAATGCTGGGAGATGAACCAATCCCAGCCATCCTTGTACCCACCAGGAGAGCTAGTACCTTGCACTCTCTCTGCACCTCAAGGTATTTTTATCTAGAAATTACGTTTTTACTGTCCAAGAACTGCCTTTTCCAACTAGGGTGGCCCTGCCACCAGTGTCACCAACACCTCCATGTATTTCCCACCATCACTGCCTGCCTGAGGGCAGTGATGGAGAGGCCACACCATCCCCTCAGGATCTGCCAGAGGGGACTGGCATGGCTTGACTCTGCAATTATGGTGCCTCGCACCCAGTGATGGAGGGACCAGCCACTCCGAGGGTGTTGAGGTAGGAGGTAGCTTAGTGGCTACCTCACAGTTTTTGGGTGCAAACCAGGATATTTGGCTGGATCAGGCTGTGGCAGGGTAAAAACATCAGCTTTTCCTACAGCAATTGCACACCTTGGGGAAAAAAAGCCAATTTTGTGTTTGGCAGTTTCCATTAAATCTTCCCCTTTTTACACAGCTTCTACAGTTTGAGCATTTCTTCCCCAAACAAAACAAAACAAAACAAAAAAATAAACCTACAGAAAACTAATACCCAAACTCCACCTATGCTTTCTAACCCCTCTGGATGCTCCACAGATGCTCTGCCACTACTAGGAAGGAAGCAAAGGGCAAAGAGGCGAGCAGGAAAACCCTCTGATTTTCAGAGCCATCAGCAAATGCTACAGTCTGAAACACAACCTGTGGTGCTGCCTCATCAAAAAATCCAAGCAAATGCAAGAAGTCACCAAGACACCTTGCAGAGCCACCAGCAAAGCCTCTCATCCACTCTCCCACATTTCTCTCCCCAGGAAGTGCTGGCTGGAAGAAAATCCCACTTGGCTCTTTGATGCAGGTGCCCAGGGACCAGTGCTGATTCTTATTTGACTTTTGGGGTTTTTTAGCAAAATTCTTTATTAAGCAAAGCACCTAATTGGCTTTCAACTGGCCCAGCCTGGGCACAGAAGGGACGCTGGATGAGCTGTGCCAGGGTATCAGCACCTCCTCTCCAGCCACAGAATGCTTTCCTACACAACTCGAGCATACAAGCAGCACACAGAGGTTTAAAAAGAAAAAAAATAAAAAGAAGCCTGTTTGTTATCTTCCTGCAGTAACAAATGAAATCTGTCCTCCAGGCTGCCAAGGATTTCACTGACTATTTTTTTTTAAAGAAACAAGAAATAAAAGTAAGAAATACGATAACATCACAGCAATTGCTCGGTGACTGTGCTCTGAGTTATGGTGAGCGGTATTTTATCTCCAGTTCAAAATCTAAATGTGGCAGAGGCACATTTAAATGTGGTGACATTTATACTTTAAATGCCTTTTACATCTCGTTGGCAAGTTTTATATAGAACATATGTATGGAAAGTAGATAGGGGCCATGGATGAAAACGCGGAGCAGGGAGAGGCTGCAGAGCCATTTGTAGGCAGAGTGCGAGCTGCAAGAAAGATGGAGAGGAAGAGAAAAGCAACAAGAAAGAGAAGGAGAGGAACAGAGTCCAGGTTGCCTGGGCAGCAAATATACATCTTTTCTGTCCCTGAACACTTTTTTATAATGCAGCTTGTTCCCAGTCACGGGCTCGCCCCTCTCCCTCGCATCCCAGGCAGTGCAGCATCACTCACATGTTGCCACTGGTCCAGGATGAGAGGCCGATACCGCAGGAAGAACTTCAGTGGGAAAGACTCAGGGTCAGGCCACGATGAGGGGTTTTGCCATGACACTTCCAATCTTCGAGGGTTATTGGGCACAGGTTTGGCCACCACACTCTCCGGAGGGTCTGGCTTTACTGGAAGAGAAGAAAAAAGGGTGGTTGGCAAAGCTTTGCAAGTGGCATACTTCCTTTATACCCCTTGGCAAAGCTGGCTGGGCTTTGCACCATGTGCTTTCCAAGAAGAGCAGCCAACATGAATCCTTTCCCCAAACTAATTAGATGCAAATCACCTTTTGTTGTCCAGCTTAGTGGTATGGCTGTCCTGGCTCAAAATACCACCATTAAGGAGGTGACAGCACTGGAGACGACACATGGAAACCACTGGGCCAGGGAAGAGAGCATCCCTCCTACACAGGACTAATTGGATCAGGATGAGGAGCCCACCAAGCCAAAATCTTGCACTTCGCTTGCAACTGCTGATTTCTGTGAGTCTGACACACATTCAAGCCTATTTACCTTACAACAATGTGACAGAGTTTGGCCCTTGGGTTTAGGGCTGGGATTTTGAGGATTCAAATCACTGGCACATCATATTTACTAAAGGGGAAGGACTGCCCTGGTCACCTTCCACCCCCTCTCTCACCACCCTGCTCTGCTTTTGGGCTATGGGGATATTTTCTTGCTACCTGATGTATTTCAGGTGAATATTAATTGGCTGTGAGCTATGCAACGTGCTTTGATGTTGCAGCTACTTCCAGAGTGCCGGAAGCTCATCACAGACAGGCTGTGATGAATGTCACTGCCTGTTGCAGAGCAGTCATCGCTCCTTGCCAAGAGTTTGATCAAATCCTGACAGCTCAAACTCCCAACTGCAATAGCAAAGCTAAAAAAATTTGTGTACGCCCATGCTTATCCTTTAATCATGGTCAGGAAGGAGCTGGACACATGGAGCTAGGCACACAGCTGTGCCAGAGGTGGATGAGGGCTCTCTGCGCACTCCAAGAATAGAAAAGCACATGAGTCTTCATGTCCTGGGAAGGCATTTAACCCCCTTACAAGTCCATATGCAGACAAGCGGATCCCTCCTGACCTGAAAATTTCTGGACTGAACAATGGTCCCCAGGCTCTGACCACCTTGAGCAGAAGCCTGTCAAGATGTCAGCATCAAACTCCCCTGGCCAGGATGGAGGAGGGACGGTGGAGCTGTGGGGAGCCCCCTTCTGCCTGGCAGAGCTCCTGCCCTGGAGTCAGAGGTTTTCTCCATGCTGACTCCAGGGTTCAGGCTGTGGGTAGGAGGTGATGCCCGCACAGACGCTTTGCTTACCCTGAGAGAGGAAGGCAGTGGTGGTGAGTGAGCTGCTCCCTCACCACCTGAGCCTGCCTGCAACCCTGCCCTATGTGTGAGGGGCATCTTTCCCTCACTCAGATGGGATCAGGTGCTGATGTGTGGCCAGTCTGCTGCAAGTGGAGTCACATGTGAGCTGCTTGCTGTCACCCCTGCTCCAGAAGGATGGTGGCATTGCAGCAACTGTCCCTGAACTGCCATTGCTTGCTCCTCTCAGGAGAAACCAGCCTGTGATGCTTTGAGAACACTTCCTTGTCTGCAGGTGAGGCAGAGTTTGCTGAAATGAAGCCACAGCCCAACTGCCTTGTTGGGACCCATTTCCCCCCATGACATAGCCCACCACTAGCTCTCTCTCCCCAGCCTCCTCTTTCTGAGCACCCTGGCACACACGCTGCTGCAGTCCTTTATCACCATCATCTTCTCCACCACCCTGGATTTCACTGCCTTCCCTCTGTCACAGCGGGTGCAAAGAGGGCTGGGCAGCTTCCTCCTTCCAATGTCACTTCATGCTCAGAGGATGTTTCCAGAGGCTCTGGCAGTGGCTGGTCAGCTGGTGAGCCTGACCACAGGTACGTAGTGCCACCTCTCAACTCCCACAGACTCCTCTCTGTGGCAGGATGGGGCACAATTTTCCATTTACAGCTTTATCCTCGGCAGCAGGAATGCTTTGCTGGGGCTGTGCTGAGCTACTCCAGATGGCTCTGCAATTCCTCCACTCCCTTTGAATCCCAGGGCTGGGGCTGGACATCAGCTTCCATCGACAGGGACTTGGAGTCCAAACGCATACGGAAAAGTATAAATCCAGTGTTGGCTCAGCAGGATGGGTTTGCAAAACAAAAGTCTGTTTGGCTGAACGAATGCAGATGACTGTGAACTGCAGCTCTGCAGTGAGGAAGTGGGAAGGAAAGTGCTGGGCTAGGGATGGATGTAGTGGATACTCCCTGGGGTAATGAAGGGGGCCTGGCCCTGGTTTTTAGTATGCCAGCCTGAAGGCATGATTAAATTCAGTTGGGCATGGCAAATGTGCTTGGGCAAGCAATGAGAAACACTACCGTGACTGTTAAAGGAAGTCAGAAAAAGAGTGCCCTGATGCTGAGGTGGGAGTCACCTGCCCATTCTGCAGGGATGGGACCCCTACCACTCTCCTGTGAGTTAGACACTGTTGCTGGTGCACAGAGGAAGTACGTGTTCCCAGCTGCTACAAACCTTCACACAGCACTGCAGGTTAACAGGAAAACCAAAAGTCCCTGGTACCTCCTCAGGTGTCCCTCCATCTACAAGATTCCTGCCCAGGCTAGAGACCACAGCAGGGCCAACCCCTCCAAAACCGTGAAGCCAAAACTGTTCCTGCCACGTCCTTCCAAGGCAGCAGGGACATAACAGCCAGGAGAGGATACCAGAGAGGTCCAAACCAATGTCTCTCAGGACAGACCTCATCCTGCTGTTCTTATCACGGGAAACACCTGGGCTGGTCCCACAGGGGCCAGCTGAGGAGTGAGGGGAGACAGGCTGCGTCCAGCTTCCCGATTTCTGTGTGACCTTGAAGGAGTCCTTTATACCCTGCAGACAGGGGCGAATGCTCCTCCTTCCCCAGCCTTTGTCTGCCTCCATTCAGCCTGCACATGGTGAGGCAGGGGCTGTCTGGCTGTACATCAGCCAGCATAATAGAGCCCTGTCCTCACTGAGGGCCTGCAGGCAGTAACATAATAAAAGCGGTAATAGTAATAATAATAATGGATGATGGGCATTAGGCTGAGTACTGGTTAAGCGGCTATAAAAGCAGATGTAATATTATCCTGCAGAGCTGAGGGAGCATCATCAGACATTCCAGGGAAGGGGACTTGGCCAGGAGGCTACTCACAGCTCTTCCTGCCTGGTTTTTGGCTGCTGTGCCTAAGCGAGGGCTCGAAGTGCAAGAAGAGCATCAGGAAGCAGCTTCTCCTTAACTGCACGCTGCATGCTCACCCTTAACTGCGAGTCTTTAGCTATCCATCGCCCCTGGCTGTTGTCAGACATGTCTCAAAATGAATCTGGTGGTTCAGAAAGGCAGCTGAGACCCTGTGGCATGGAGCGGCCCGTCGCCCATCCCATCTCTCCAACAAGCACTAAAATGGATCCCTTGCGGCCATTAAATATCCCCTGGCATTTTCCATGAGCAGAGGGATATTAAACTCCATGTCTTAGCCAAATGTCAGTCTAGGTAATTTAATTCTGCCTCCCTAAGTAGTATGAATTGAACTGACCTTCTGCTTAGGCAACTGTATACCTGTGCTCAAAGACTCCGAATTTCATACAGACATGGGCATCATGCAGCCTCTCTGAGACGCTCTGCATCTTCATCGCCCCAGAGCTGGAGTTGGAAGGATTAGATGACCTTCCCAAGGTCACACGAGGGATGGGGAGTACATGTGAGGAAGGTATCCACACCTGCAAGGCCCCATCCAAGGCTGCCTTCCTCCTTTTAATGCTGTGTGTCTTCTCATATTTTCCCCCAGGATCATATGAGGAGAAAGGTGCTGAGGAAGGATGCCAGTGTTGCTGTGTGGTGGTGCTGTCCTGGCTTTCCTGGGAGATGCAAAAAACAGCTCTTGGGCTGAAACACAAGTGGGGAAGGTGTGGTTCTATCCTAGTGGGCCAAAAATGCCCCCATGCTGTTTCAGCCATCATGAAGGAGGTGGCAGCTCCTTATACACCACCTCACTCCTCCACTCTTTTTCTGCCTCCAGGTCCTCTTTCCCTACAGCTTCTTTCCCACCTCCTTCTCCCTGGGGCTGCAGCCCTGATGTCTGTAGGGCTCTGCAGGGCTTCCTCACACTCACCTTTATTAATATCAATACTTTGGCAGAAGATGTAATTATGAAAACAATTTGCAGGAGCAAGATGAGGAGGAAGGCAGTCTGGATCTCCTAGCAATAGGAGATGGGGGCCAGAGGGCCGGAAAAGCTCTTCCAGTCATCATTGCAAATGACAATGCAGAGTGACCCCTCGCAGCTGGCTGCTAATAACCAGCATGGCACAACCGCCAGCAAGGCACGAGCTCAGGACAGCAAAAGAAAGTAGCAGTCATTTTCCACTCAATTAGAGACCATCTTCCAAGCAGCTGGGGAAGGGATTTTCTGCTGGGGGCTCCAGGGACAGAGAAAGGAGTGAAGAAGCAAAACCAAAGGAGGTCATTCCTTCCCAGGGGGCTTTTTGTGCTTGCACAGCCTGGGTGGGTGGTCTGACCCCGGAGAGCATTTTCTCCCAGCTCAGATGGTGCTGGGAGGGAGAGCTGCCTGCCCTGCACTGCTCTCTCCTTGGCTCCGGGTTGCTCTGTCCCCAGCAGGGCATGAGATCAGGGCTACGTGGCTGTACTTTAACTCCATGCAGAAGGTATGATGTTTTTCTCTAGGCTGGAGGGAAAACACAAGGCAGGCTCTGACAACCACAGCCCAGGGATTTCAGGAGAAGCATCACACAGGTCCTGGCTGACACTGTCTCTTCATTTTAGCAGGATGTGTGCAGATGTTGCAATGTTCCCACTCAGCATTTTCTCAATGAGGCGAAGCAGCGGCTTTGCCCTGAGCCATAGGTTTTCCACCCTTCATGTAGCAAAGGGAAACCCAGAAAAATATCCCAGATGAGAGCTCATCAGGCCAGCTGAGATCCCCAGAGAACCTACTGGAGGATTGCAGCTGCAGAGAAGAGAGCTGGAAGAGACACTGAAGCTTCAGCAAGGACTGCAGGCAACCCGGGGCAAAACTGCCTAGCAAAACACGGCAATGCAGTGCACTTGCTTTAACACCAGGATGGCACGAGGAGAAGTTCCAGTCGGGGTAGGTGGCTGTTGTTCAGCAGCAGCAGACACTGTAGTGATCTGCTAAACCTGTTACTGCCTTCTTCAGCACTCTGTCACCACCCTGTCTGTGCTGCTGATGCATGGCACCCGTACCAAATCCTGAGGAGGAGAATTTCACAGTCATACAGAATATGGAGATTTTAAGGCCACTGGATGCTGAAGTGGTTATGGGAGTGGGCTGGTGCAGGACACGGCCTCTCCTATCGGCATCAGCCCATCACCCCTTCCCCAAGTGCCATCCTGGAGCCAGGTGATGCCGGGTGGTCTGACCTCTCAGGGCACTGCTGAGACGTGTCCAGGCACCCTGCACCCTTCCAGCACTCCTGCAAGAGGCAGTAACAGGACACCCGTGCTAAGGGCTGGCCTGAGGCAGTGCTGGCCTCTGCTCACTGACTCTCTGCTCTGACCTGGGCTAAGTTCAAACTGCTGGGCTGGATCCAGCTTTGTGCTGGTGTTGGGATGCCCGAGGCTTGCAGTTAGGTGTGCTTCCCCAGGGGAGGTGCTCTTGTGTGTTGGATGGAGGACCAGATGTTTGGGAAGCTAGGCAGGGCATGGGTGGGATACAGATGTTACAAGAGGGTGCCCTGAACTCCTGCAGGAGGGAATGCAAGGAACTTGGAAAATGCTGTTTAATTGCTGTCCTGGGCCATGCAGGCTGGAGGCTACCTTCATTTTTAAGGAGTGTATCTTCCACAAACACAACAACTTCCATTTAAAGGCACCCAAGAGACTGAAATTCCACCACTTCCCTGCAAAGCTCCCTGTGTTGTTATCAGCATTCCCTGATGAACACAAGCTTCAGGTATGGACCATGGCTGCAGACACATGGCAGGACAGTCCCCGCTCCAAAGTTATTTCCCTGCTCTGTTCAGAGCTGGTCCCTTGTTTGATATTTTCCAGGATTTGGGATACAAAGGGAAAATCTGGTATAGCAGTGGAGCTCCTCTTCTTGCACTCCAGTACTTCCAGCTTCCCCATGCTGTGATGTGCAGCACATTGAAGGCAAAGACTAACCACTGGCTGCACCTTAATGATTCGCTTATTTGTTTTTCAGGCTCAGTAATTGCCACATGCAACCAGAAAACTGTTTTTCAGTGTATTCCTGAACTCCATTCTCTCCTATTTTTCCTGTTCTTTGAGGATGTCACAGCACCAGCAGTAATCTGGCTTTGGATGGTGGCAAAAGCTCCCTGCTTTTCTGTGTTTGGCATTGGATTACTCGGTTCATGCCTGCCCTTCACAG
Organism: Phylloscopus whistleri; assembly: GCA_017589585.1. Lineage (NCBI taxonomy): Eukaryota > Metazoa > Chordata > Aves > Passeriformes > Phylloscopidae > Phylloscopus > Phylloscopus whistleri. Next base: position 756,769 of record JADMLD010000713.1, read on the forward strand.
TCAGGGGAGTATCCCTGCCAAGGGTCTGGACATGGTTGGGAAGCATCCCTGTGGCACAGCCCAAGACACAGACACCCCAGTCCAGAGGGCCTGCTGCTCCCTGTCCCACGCTGGACATCAGCAGTGCTGATGGGAGAGTGAACAGATGCAAAAGAAGGAACAGAGTTTTTAGGAAAGTATTAGGTAAGGGCTGGGGGAACTTGACTATAGGAGAGCTTTATCCTGACTAACGATGGAGAGAAGAGAATGGGACATTTTTAACTTCTCTACTAGTCCTAACTCCCATGATTCTGCTTCCAGCACAAACACCAAACCTCTCCTTTAGGGATACTCTGAGGGTTAAGAATGGCAACACCGCTTGGACCTCACAATTTTCACAGCTCTCCACCCTAATGTGTGGCAGCTTCTTCCCCACCAACTCAAACAGGGAAGAACTCAGCAACCATGGGAAATCTGGACCACACATGACACCAGGCCACTGATGTGACCAGCATGGAGGCTGCCTGTGTGTTGGGGAAGATGAAAAAGGAAAGCCTTATAAATATGACTGCTTAGGTTTTGAGAATATGAAACCTATAAGTGAAATAGAATTGAAAGCAAGTTTCAATGTCTAAAGCCTTAGTTACTGGACAACTGGAGAACAATAGTGTGGCTGGCTGAAGGTAATCCCCTTTTGATTAAACAATGCCCGTTCTCCTCACCAAAAGTCCAAGGGTCAGAGCAGACCCTACTAGCTTGGCAGGAGGGGTCCAAAGAGTAGTTTTTAGGGTTTAAAATATAACACAGTATGGTAATGTAATGATTCTTATAGGCTGTATGTAAATGCTGTATCTTGTATTAGATTGGTTGGTGTAAGTTAGAATATTCAGTATAGAAGAAGATTTAATGTACTGTAACGGGAACTTTGCTCTCTTACTTCTCTTACTCCTCTTACTTCGCTCTCTTGCTCTTGCTCTCTCTCTCTCTTGGCTCTGCTCTGAGCTGCAGCTGGCAGCTCCCAGCAGGGCCCCTTCACCCAGGCCCTGTGCAATAAACCTCATGCTCCAAGACCAGCCTTGACTCCAGAGACCTCTCATCTCCATCCGCTCCGGTTCCCACACCCGTGGGCATCCTGCCTGGCTCCCCCAGAGTGCTCAGGTGGGCCGGCAGGGCCCTGAGAAGGGGAAGGGCACAGGGAGGATGCCAGAGTGGCTCAGACCCCATTTCCATGGATAGGCAGGATCTCTGCTTGGAGAGCCAGTCCCTTCCCTGCCCCATCTTTCTGATGGATCACACTGCAGAGCACGCCAACCCCAACACCGCCCTGGAGAGGCCAGTTGCTGCCGTGGAAGTTACCTATGGCGAACTCGTCAAAGGTGAGAGTGGTGAAGTTTTTGCCCAGAGCATTCGTGACTGTCAGAGTCACCTTGTACTTCACTGTTGAGAAGAGCTGGAGGTATCTGATGTGACACCTGTTTTTGGGAATGGCATCCTTCTCACAGACCATGTCTTTTGTGCCGTGTCTGGAAAGCAGAGGTGAGAAGAGCTGTTACCTATGGATGCACCCAAGCTGCTGGAGGAAGGAGGCAATTGTGCAGCTCTCATCCCCACTAAGACAATGGTCCCCATGCACTAGCCCTTGGTGCAGCCAATGGGCTGCTTTCCTCCTTCCAGGGAATTGTGTGGGCTCCTGGGTACGAGGTTTTCTCACAAAAAGTTTTTTCTCACTGAAGCCTACACAGAGGCTTCAGTGATTGTCCTCATGCTGGCCCCAAGGAAAGAATGGGATGCTGCTGGGGTAGGGGTTGGGTCTGGCCCTCCCGTGAGAGGAACAAGGTCTCCTTTCTGATGGTGACACTAACCTCAGAAGATAATACACAGACATCAGCCTGCATGAGGGCTGTGCCAGAGCTCGGGTTCAGGGTAGGGAACAATGCCATGCCATGGCCAGTTCTGGGTGAGAGACACTGCTGCTGCCCAGCAACAACCAGCTTACACCAGAAAAGAGCATGGCAATGCCAAATGTGTCAAAAAACAGTGGGCACAACATCCACTACAGACAACTGGTGCAGAGAGGATGGTCTTGGGAAGCATGGAAAGGGGACCTGGGAGATGGGGACTTTCCCAGACCCTTCTAGGGAAATTGAAACTTTCTTGACACAAAGTCCTGGTCCCAAACATCCAATTTGTATGTCCCCAGATAATCCTTCCCCATGCCCATTTTTGGGACGCTGATTCCATATGCTCAGCACAGGTCAGACCCACTGCCCCAGGACTTCAAGGCACTACTCGAGACCTGCTCCAGGCTGCAGGGACTGAAACTCACTCTGTTGCACCCTTTCCTCCCAGACACTTACATGACAGAGATGTTGAAGAAGTTGGGGATGTACGTAGGAGTGGGCAGGTGCCAGCTGCAGTAGAAACCCTTTGGGTAGTTGTTGGACCGGCACATCAGCACTGGCTCCTTCGGGGGCACTGCCAGGGAAAGAAAAAGGGTAATTAATTACCTGCTGAGGTGGGGTAATCACCAAGTTCTGAGCAAAGGGATGACCCTCCACTCCCAGCTGCTGCCAGACTGGGAGGGGAGAGTTTGCAGTGGAAGCCTGGACTGTGTTTATCAGCTGCTGGAAGTATCATTGGGGGGGTCTTTGTCTGTTGGAGTCCAGGGCACGTGGAAAACTCCTCGTGCTGCCCTGGGGGGTCTGAGACCCTGGCTGGGACTCCAGGAAAGCACTGCCTTTGACCTTAGTCCATGGGAAAAACTTCCAACACTCAGAGATGAGTTGAAAGCAGTGAAGGTGGGAATGAAATAGTAGTTTAGTTTGTCACAGGGTGAAAATTTGTAGGTTTGGGTTTTTAGTGTGGACACAAATGAGAGCAAGATGGAGAATTTTGGGCAGTGTCTCATCTTCTTCTTCTTCTTCTGCTCCATTTTCTGCTGTGACGGTGGCACAGAGACATTGGTAGAATGGGTTTGACACAGAGTTTGTGTGTCTAGAATGGGTTGTGATTATTGGCACAGAACAGTAAACATAGCACATTTTAGGAGTTAATTGGGCTAGAGACCTTTAAGAACCTTGGGATCTGCTGTCCAGGGGGTTTCACTGTGTTTCTGGCACGTTAGGCCAGGTTTCAGTGGCATGCAGAACTTGAGGTAAGAAATGGAATAAACAGCTCTGAAGACTGAAGCTGCAAGTCTCATTTATCTTTTTAACCCTGGTACTGGACTTCTGGAGGAAAAAGATCATCCTCCCCTCACAAGCAGGGACTTCTGAAAGGGAGTTTCCTGCATTTGACCCATGTTTTCTGCTGAGGTCCTCCACGACACCTTGCTTTGGGCTGGGCTGTGCAAGCTCACCTTCTCCTCAGGCAGCTCACTGCTTCTAATGAGGGATGGAGTAACAGAGGTGGTTTGCAGGTACCAGGGGAAATTGTCTTCAATGCTGTGACAGAGATGTTGCTGATGGGGAGGAGGTGCTGCTCTCTTGACCCCATTAATCTACACTGCTCACAGCTTTCTCTGCCACATCCCTGGGGAGCGATAAACTTATTGAGGGATGATCCTCCAAATGATCAGAGGTCACCCAAGGGAGGGAGAAGGACCACTGGCAAGATGAGGAGGAACAATGTGAAACCAGCAGAGAAAATCCAGCTCTGCAGGAAGACTCAATGTTAGCACTTTTGGCATGGGGAGGAGCATCCCTGACTCTGCTGCACTGCCTCCAAAGAGACACAGAGGCAACAGGAGACAGGATGAGAACACCCAGTGGCAGCAGCCTTCCTCTGTCCTCTTCAGCTGATCCTAGAGGTTAGAGGCAGAAGGGGATTTTAAACCCAGCAAAGAGTTCACACTGTACTTGGCTTTCCTGGACACACGTGCAGTGCACTCTGCTTTTTCAGGAGCACAGCAAGAGTTGCAGGAAAACTCTGCAAAATGCTGAGGGACAGTGCATGCAAAGAATGAGATGTGATGCCTTTTGGCTTGATAAATTTTGCCCTTGATGCTAAAAGTCTTACTTGATCTGACACAGAAGTCAACTCTTCTTGGTACCCAGGCACTTGCATTGATTGTTAAGAGCAGCACCCTGGCACAGTGCCTTGCCATAAAATACACTCCCTGGGCTGGGTGTGCACCAGGAGTCCCCTTGGAAAGGCTGTCTGATCCTGTGGTGTTCCCTCTTTCCCTTCCTTTGTTAGTCTATCCCCATCCATCCACTGGGAATATCCCAGGACATGCTCTTCTCCCCAGGTGGGTGGTTTGAAACAAACTGAGCAGACCTGGCAGCCTCAGTGCCTCTTCAGCCCCACAGCCTGGGTGTCACTGGCATGACACACTCGGGGGTACAGCTTTCTCAGGGGGTGGAATGAGCTCCAGCTGCGACTGGAGTCTACAGGGTCTATGGAGTCTACTACAGTCTACAGAGGGGAAACTGAGGCACAGGGCTTGCACACCCCTGGCGCCCCTGGGGCAGGGCTTAGAGGGCACAAGCGGTGGATAAGAGAGCCAAGCGCAGCAAAGTCAGGGAGCAGGGAGCTAGGAGGAGAGGGAGAGGGAACGGAGGGGGCTGGCGGGAGGGAAAGCTGTGCTGCTCGGCTCCGAGTGCTCCTCCTAATAGCTATTTCAGCCTTCAGCCGACAGACGAAGGCCAGAGCCTGGTTAATGAGCCTCCCGGTTAAATTATTCAAGCAGACCCTCCACATCAAAACAGAACGGCTAATCGCAAAGCCAGAGACAAGGGCCCGATCCCTGCTATCAGCCCCATCCTCTTCGTCCTCCCCGCAGGCTCCTTAACCCTCTCCCTCCCTCCCTGGGCGCGGCGGGAGCCAAGGCGGCACTGCTCTTTGCAGGGTGCCATGGAGGGGGGGGTCGGGCGGTGTCCTGAAAGGGTGCAGGGGCCTTGGGGACAGCCTCTGGGTGCCGGGTGACCGCGTGGTGGCACTGTGGGCTAACAGCACCTGCCCGGCACCCGGCAAACCGGGATGGGGCTGGGACTGCTGCCGGGGGGACGCTGGGGACACCGGGGATGCCACCGCTGCTGGCCGCTCGCCCGCTCGCCGCTTGTGTTCCGCTCGCAAGCGGGAGTCGCCGGGAAGCCGGGCAGAAGCAGGCGGGGCTTTTTCGAGCATTCCTGGAGTCCTGCAGGGGCCAGCCCCACCAGCACGGCCCAAGATGCTGCACTGCTACGCACCACAGTTAGTCCATCTGAGGATAATTTATCTCCATTGTCTCCAGTACCACGCCGGATCTGGCTCTTTGTGATCTGTGCTAATTCCTCCGCTGAGGAGACTGGGGCGGGCTCAGGTTCGTTTTGCTAGGAGGAGGAGGAGGGAGGGCTGCCCATTCTGTATCCCGCTTCCATCCCCACTCCGCAGCAGCCTTTGAAGATGCCCCATTTCCACAGCATTGAATACCGTGAAAATCCTGCCCTCTGCTTCAAGGCTGGTCCCCAACAGCAGCCTCAACCTTTCGTGAGCAGCATGCTCCACCTCTTACCCTCTGGTGTCTTTTAGCAAGCCAGAGGTGGAAGGAGAGACTGGGGAAGGGAGACAAAATGATCTTCACATCTCTGCCCTCCTGATGCAGAGTTCAAGGACAGATGCAGCTGAAGGGAAGCTGCTGTATGAAGCCTGACTCACCCCAGCCTTTGCCCTCTCTCTCTGGGCAGACACAAGCTGTCTCACACAGCCACTCCTGCAACCTCCATCTCTCCAGAGAGCCATCAGTCCCAGAGCCACAGGTGCCCCGGGAGGGAGTTGTCAGGCAGCCACCCCAACTTTCCACTTTGACAGGCAGGAAGTTCGTGCAGAGTGTGAGGCCAGTGCAGTGTGCCACAGGGGGCTGTGACCATGGCCACCACGGCCAGGCACCTCAAAGGATAGGGCTGCAAGCCTCTTCTCAGCTGCCTTGTTGCATCAGGAGGGCTCTCTTTGCCCACCCAACCATGGTGTCTTCTCCAAGCTGGTGGCAGGTAGCCTGCAACCTTGTTCCTCTCCCCTCCTATCACAGGAAAGCACTCACTGGCACAGCTCATGCTGCCCATCAAAGGCTCTTAAAGACAGCAAATAAAATTGCAGGCTCCAATCGATCCAGCGTTCTGTAATGCTGTCTTTGGAGGTGGGCCAGCCCATCAGGCTGACAGAGAGAGCAAGAAAGGCAGTGGAGGAAAACAAAGCCATCAAGGGAGCAGCATTAAAGGCTTTTTCTACCCTGAGGTTTTGGCCAATGTTTCTGGGTGTGGGGTGTCCTGCTCCAACCTTCTCCATCCTCTCTCAGATGATGTCCAGCTCTCAGCACCTGCCCCACACCACAAACAGCCCAAACAACACGTTGAGCTACTTGGGCACTCCTCCCTGGGCTCCTGCACACAGCCTCCCTAATTCTGGCAAATATTTACATCCCTATTGCTTCATGGAGCTGCTGAACTCTGTAAAAGCAGAGCTGTTTTCCTTTTGCCACAAACAGCGCCTGCCCTCTCTAATCTGTCTATTAACCTCTTGCATGGCAGGGAGCCACTTCTCCCATGTGTTCTGCTGATGTTCTCCCTGAAAACCCAGCATGTTTAATGCCTGGCTGTGGCAGCTGCCCAGAGGCTTGGGTTGTAACCAGCCTCACTGCAAAAGCTCTGGGTGAGGTGAAGAAAGGCTCAGAGCTGAGCACATCCCATCTGGGAACATGGCTCAAAACTATGAGGTACTCCAGCAAAATCTGGATCTGCCACAGCAATGAAAGCTGCTGCCAGGGTCATCACCTCTACAGATCTCTGAAAAGACCAGTGGCAGGGATGGAGTTGGCTTTCCCACCACACAGTGCTCCATGCTCTGCATCCATTTAGCTCTCCAGCTTTTTGGAAATAGCTGTCACTTGACCAGCTTCAGCACTTCTGCTCAGCTGGGGACAGCATCACGAGTGGTCCTTGAGGATGAAACAGCTCTGGATACACCAGCACAGAAACAGATTTTTGTTTCCCTCCTCATCTCTAAAGCCCAGTTGTCCTTGTACCCTCTGTCCCACTGTGCAGGGGAAAAGTGTGACCAATCCATTTTAGAAACCACTAAAAATGATCTACAAGAGCTTTTCCTAGCTCTGCTAGGTCATGAGATAATGGACATTAAAATCATGACACTTTTATATATAGAAAAGTTATTTTAGGTCACTTTTAGAGGTTTCTGAAATGGATCAGTTATAATTTTCCTCTCCTGCTGAGGGCTGAATGTACTAAAGATGCCTTGCTCCACAGGTGGAGTGATACAAAAAATAGCGCCAATAAAAGTTTTAAGAGGCCTCTCAAACACTTCTGTAGGAGGTATTTTTTCTGGTGCACTTGGGGCACATTCAGGCGCTGGGCTGATGGGGGATAATGAGCCCATAGTGTGCTTTTGGGGTCACCTGCATAACTCATCATCTCGGTCTTGGGCCAGCAGAGGCTCCAGGGTCCACAACAGCAGCATGTGCTTGAGCTAGAGGTACAGCTGTGACACAGCCTGCCTGCACATGGGCAGGACCCCCGTGCTGCCCCACATGGGGGGACAACCCCACAACCAATGCTGCTCTGCTGCCAAACTCCTGCTGTTTGCACCCCCAGTGCCCATGGCATGACCAGATCATCACCCAAGGACTTTTTTACATACCCTGTGGTGGTGGGTATGTACCCATGCAGAAAAAAACGCCACCCAACTGACCAAAAGCAAAGCTGCAGAGGCTTGGACAGCACAATAGGAATCCACCTGGGCACGAGATGCCAGCACTTAGCACATGGGCACAAAAGCAGCAGACCTTGCTAGTCCACACACGCATCTACACAGATGCTTTTGTTATGCACATGCTGGCTGCCAGCACAATGTATTATTTATCTAATGCTGCTTTTCTAAAAGCCTGTTTGTGTACAGGAGGCTGGTAGGGAACAACAAAGAAAACAGTGATGAATAAATCATATTTCTACTGCCAGGTGGATCAGGGGAGCATCTGTCTGCCATGTGCCACCTGCGATGGAGTGCATGGCTGGGGACGGTCCCTTCCATGGACCCAAATGTTTGGGTACAACTGTGTTTTTTTGCTGGAGAAAGGGAGGGAGGTGAAGCTCTGAATTTGCTCTGTTTCCCCTTGACCATCTGTTCTTGGATAAGCTGAGGATGAGAAGGGGTGCGGAGGACAGCAGGTGATGCTCCCTATGTTCTGGGAACATCATGTTCATAACCACCACTTCTTCAAGAAGGATAAAACAGGTTTTGATATGTTGGTTTTCTTTTTATTTTTGCTTGTTTGTTTGTTTGGGGTTTTTTTGTTTTTGGTTTGGTTTTTTTTAGTTGATACAGCAAAACTACTTTGAGAGAGAATTAGAGAACCGAGGGGTTCAGGGGCACAGGATGAGATGGGTTTGTTTCTCATTGAGCTCCTGGGTGACCTGGGCAAGTGATGGAGACAGGGTCTATGTCTCTCCCTTTCAGTCTAAGCCACCCCAAGCTTCGCAAGTGGACATTTTCAGAGGGGCATTCCTTTCCCTTGAAATTAGACACTGAAGGTATGTCCCTCTGGAGTGTGAGTCATCCCAGCTGATCGCCAGAGTTGCTCACTCAGCCAGCATCTAGCCCAGCCCTCAGACCCAACACTGCAGCACCTCCCTGGTAGCTCCCAGAATGGGCCAGGGACACCTGCAGCTGTAGGCAAAGACCCCTGAACCTGCTGCCACCAAAGAGCCATCTCCCCAGGCTCAAAGAGCAAGAATTTATTCCCCAAGAAGGTGCCGGAGAAAAAGGTGGACTCAGCAACAGATAAATTTCTTAAAGGCTCTGTTTTGCACTGATTGGCGCTCATAAACCAAGCTATGGATTTTCTCATTTCCCTTGCAGAAAATTCAGTGAGCATGGCATGAGGCAATGCTGTAAATTTTTGGGAGAGGAGAGGAGAGGAGAGGAGAGGAGAGGAGAGGAGAGGAGAGGAGAGGAGAGGAGAGGAGAGGAGAGGAGAGGAGAGGAGAGGAGAGGAGAGGAGAGGAGAGGAGAGGAGAGGAGAGGAGAGGAGAGGAGAGGAGAGGAGACCCCACATCCCACTTTGAGCCAAAGTGGCAGGGCAAACTCCCAGTGTGATCACAGGCTCACTGGAGTTTGTTCCATCCTGCACTGCATGAGGCCGTGCTGTTTCCATCACAGCAGAGCTTCTCCTCAAACGTGACCACTCTCCAGCCTCCAGAAAATTATCAGGCAAACCTCACAGCCTTGATCTGTGAGAGGAAAGAGCAAGAGCAGAGGGGCTCTGGCAACCCTGGCATGGGGTGGGCTGGCTGTCTGGAATGGCAGCCTTTGCTGGAGGTGCAGGATGCTACAGGAAGGTGATGTAGGCAGGAGAAGCCATCTGGCATCCCAAACCCACGACAGACCCTCTTGTTCCCACTCCCTCCGGCAGCGCTGCTGCTTGGCAGTAATGCTGCCCCAGGGAAATGCCCATCCTGCCGAGCACACCAGCACCCCAAACCCAGCTGTGCTCCTGGAGCTGACTTTATTCCCACGGGGCAGCATTCTAGGCTGGGTGGCTTAGGGAGTGATGCACGGCAGGGATGCTGGACACCTCCACCCTTCACTTGGGACCACACCACAGCAGAAAATCCCTTCTGACCCTCCAGTCCTCCACCAGGAACCAAAGAGCAGCTTTGCTCTGAAACAATATTAAATATTGAACAAACGAATGCAAACCTGTTATCTGGGATAATTGTGAGTAAATAAAACATTTAACCAAACCAAATGCAGCTGTTTCCACTTGGAGCCGGCACAACAGCAGGGAAGCCAGCTCAGCTACTCTGCATCCTCGTTACGGCAGCTGATTATTGTTTTGTGTATAACAGTAGCACCGCCAGCCCTGGAGCAGGGCCGGGGCCGCGGTGCTCGGTCTGGTACCCCTGGGATGGGTACACCGGCACGGTGGGATGCGGCAGCACAGCAGCTCGCCGGGCACGGGAAGTTCTCTGCAGCGCTGGGGTTTGCTCTTCAGCCCAGGGAGTTCACGGCGAGGCCGGCTTTCCTCCCCCAACACCTCTGCGAGGGGATTTGCATGTAACATAAACCATTTCAGAGCCAGGTCACTGGTTCGCACATAGCCCCGGGCAGTAATGACCAAACCTCGTTACCGGCTGCTCTGGGATTGACTGTGCCGGGCCCCCGTCCAGCTCCTGGAGACCTGGAGAGCAGTCTGGGGTGAGGGAGTGTGCAGCAAACGAGGGAAAAGTGCCGGCAAACGGGGCCTTGGGAGGCTCCGGGGACGGAGAGCATATCCCTGCCTGCAGCTCAGGGCTGGAGCATCCCAGGATGCCTGTCTGCCACGCCCAGACACCGGGGAAGGGGGCTGATGTGCTCTCGGTTTTTGAATATTCACAGGGCTTTCCACAGCTGGGATTTGGAGAGGAGAGCTTCATGGCCCTGCAGCTCCCACCCAAATGCTGGGCCTGTCTCTTCTGAAATGGGGAAAGATGGAGGGCATGAATTACATGGGATTTTCCAGTCCCTGACAACATAATTTCTCCTTCCAGGGGACTTTTCTCCTCGACACGGGTCTGGATGCACTGTGCCAGGGCAATGCAGGCAGGAGATGCTTCCTTGTGACACACGGGTTCCCCAGTAACTTCTCCACACCCCAAGGAGGTTGTGGTCGTTGCACATGGGAGCACATCACAGCCCTGGTCTCCAGGGAGAAGTATCTGCCTTCCTTGGTTATCCTCCATAAAAGGCCTGAGCAGACCAGCCTGCAGACACCTGACAACCTCCTTCAGGAGATCAGCTGGAAAAGCCATAGAGGAAACCATAGGAAGCCATAGAGGAAAAGCCAAAGAGGAAACATCCCTGTGTGCTGAGAGAGAGGGCTGTGCCTTTCTTGTCTTGGTCGTGCAGGGGGAATGCAGGGTGATCCCAAGGGTTCTGCAGATATTCAGGATCCCGAGGGTCCCCTGCCTTCATGCCTGCACTGTGTGCAGCACAGAATTCAGCACTCCCTTTTCCCTCTTTTCCCAGCTCCAGGCAGAAATTCCCTGCACAACCTACACCACGGAATGCCCCTGCCCCCTCCATCACCTTATTCAACGGCTGCAAGAAAGCAATCCATCATCTCTCCAGATGGAGAAGACAGGGAAAATACCAGGTGTGATCAGACACAACTGGGACCATCGACAGCCATGTATCCTCGGCAAAGCTGTCCCACCAGAACTCCTGGAAGTTGTATATTTATCCAGGAGGAGCCTCTGGAGGGAAGCTATAAGCACTTTGTCATGCACTGAGCAACAAGCCAGCCACGAATATTATCTCCCAGCGGGGGGGTGTGGGCTGCCTTTAACAGGCAGCAGCTCTCCAAAAATGCCTCCTCTCTCTTCATCTCTCTTGACATGCAGTCTGGATACGTCCCCTTCTCTGCTCTCCTCTTCCCCAGTGAGGGAGGTACCTGCTGGCAGAGAGACCTCTCACCCCATGGGGAATGGGGAGGAAGAAGTAAGAGGTTTCTGATTCTCTGCAGCAGAGGAGAATATTTTTGGGCTTCTCCTGTCTGGGCAGGAGGAGCTGATGGGAGTGGCTAGTAAGCAGACACAACCCCTACCCACTTTCTCCTCACACTAACACTGGCTTTTGCATGAAAAGTTCTTTTCCTTCAGCATTTATCGAAAACCACCCTCTCCTTTCACCCACATGTTCTGCTAGGGAATATCTTGCAGTCTGTTCTTCCATCCCCTCAACGAGGCTGACCCCATGCCTCCCCTGAGCCTGTACTGACTACTCTGCTTTGGATTCAGTCAGGACAGAGGGCTTAAAAGTGGGCATCTGTACCACAGGGTGCACCAGATGTGTGCACAGGCAGAGGAGCCATTTGGTCATCCTGTGTTTGGCCATCCTGATTGCATTTGGGTTTGCTCACACAGACTCAGGATCCCCTGGTCAGTGACTCACATCCTTGGGGCTGCTCTTCTGCTCCACATCATCTCCTGGTGAGAAGATGCTCTGCTCCTGGGGCTGATCTGCAGCCTGTGCCTGCCCCTCAGCCAGCCTGGACCCTGCTGTGAGTGTGTGAGAGCCCTGCACCCTGCAATGCTGGTGGCTTTGCCCAGCTTCATGTCATTGTTGCAGTCCTGCTGGGAAACCACCTGCAGGCACCTTGCAAAAACAGCTGGGCTGGAGCCGAAGGAGGTGCTGGAGGTGGTGTAGAGAACTGACACAGGACCAGAAGGAGCTTCTCCCCATGCTGTTCCCACCCTGAATATGTGAGAGTCCTCCCAGCAGCAGTCAGCCTCCTTTGGTACATCCAGGGAAGCCACCTGACTCATCCCACCTGTGCTTCTGCATGATACACTCTGGAAAAATCACAGCACTGGGCCATGGTGGGGATGGAGCTGAGATTAGACACCACGGGGGGTGGCTCTGGCTTGTGGTGCTGTTCTGGCTGCTCAGGGATGATGGTAGCCCATTAATGGCAGGCATTTGGGAAGATGCCTAATTTATCATAGGAAATGAGATCTCCACACCAGTCCTTAGCTGCTCACCCCCTGGCTTTGAGAAAATACCAGTCAGACACGTCACTAACAGTACGAGTGTTCCCCAAAATCTTCCCCTTTGCTGTTGATACCTTGGGGTAGAGGCAGGAAGAGCATCAGTCTTTGTAGCTCACCCAAAATGTGTCCTTCAAGCAGATGAAAAACAGAAGAATGTGACATTTCTGGAGGTGCTGGGCTGTAATACCAGCGCAGCTAACAGCACTGCTCAATACCAGTGCTCTCTTTACTAATGTCTGTTTTTTTATCCTCAGGCCTGAATCAGACCCTGGCCTCATTCTGTTCTTAAGACAATGGGGTCCTTGGGATGATGTAAAGTCACACAGCTCCAGACTTCACTGCATTTGAAGTAATAGCGGTGTCCTTAACTCAGCTGGCTTCAAGGGAGGTCCCATTTTCCAGCCCATCTGTAAAGAAATTGAGCTAAAAAAGGCCCTTTGCTTTATGAACATGACGCTCATCTTCCTCAAATCCTGGCTCAGTGCTTAAATCCTCACAAGCAGCAGTGGGCAAACGCCAGGGGATGTTTGTGGCATGTGTGGCCCGGGCAGCTCCAATGGCTCAAGTGGCTTGGGGAGCCCGTTCCCACCCCTGTGTGAGAGCCTAGCATTTGCAAAACAAAATGTGAGGCACAAACCAATTCAGTTACTCACAGAGACTGTTCCCACCTTCTCTAATCACTACCTCTGCAAGGTTGTTTTCATTTTGTTCCCTCCCTACTCCCCCCAGCTTCACTCAGCAGCAAGCACCTCACTAAATTCCCCTAATCTCCCCTTTAGGTCATACGATATCTTTTAATTCTTTAATCAATTTTCCTCCAGACTCCCTGTAATTTATCAAGGGCCTTTTAACAATGAAACCCCAGAAGCAAACACACCTTCCCTGGGAGCATCAGCACCGGATCAGTGGCAAGAGCAGCATCGTTGCCATGTCTGCCCCGACAGCGATAACCTGGATGCTCAGCACAGCCTCTCCCGCCTCATGGAGGACAGCAGCCTGCCACACATCCTCTGATTTGCTTACAACAAAGAAGAAATTAAAAGCACCTAAAGCACTTATTGTCATATAAAAGTGTTGTCATCAGAGTTTTAATTATTTCCTGAGGAATGGTGGGAACGCCCAGCGCAGAGCTCCCCCATGGTGGGCATCACAGCAGGGAAGGAGTTGTGACCCAGAGGTTCACAAAACTTTTCTGGGCAGGATGATGAGGCCAGGATGCTGGCATGGGCACCATGCACAGGTGGTTGGGACATTGCTGCTTTTTTAGGGAACACACCACACTGTTCATGCAGCAGCACTGCCCAGCACAGTGTGAGACGCTTGAGGGACCTGGGCCAGAGGAGAGAGGAAGACACTGTGCCCAAACACCCCACTGATGGTCTGGGACTGATTTCTGTCTGTGTTGTGGTCTTTGCAACGGACTCAGCAATGGATCAAGTAGTTTGGCAGGGAAGCCTAAGGCTGCTCTTTCTTCCCCTCCCTTTCTCACCCCCTCCAAGGTCAAACAGTCCTGGACTCTCAATAAACTGTCACAGGGGCTCCAGGGGATTTTAGGAGGCATTTGCTAGGATTTCAGCAGACCTGAAGCGTGACTTCACAGGGATGGGGGGGAAATACCCTAGAGCTTTGGAGAGAAATGTTATTAGAGTCACTGAAGGATTTTGCTGTGCTCTCTGAAGCATTGCACAGAAAATTACAGGTGAAGAGCAAGCCCCGTGGTCTGGACCTTGCCAGCAGCATAAAGATGTTGCCATGTCTGGGCTCACACTTCCCTATCACAGACCAGGAGCACACTGAAAATGCCTCCTGCAACAGGAATTCTCCTCTTGATGCACACAGATGGCTCACAATCCTTCTGAGATGAGGTGAGCAGCTGGGACAGGTCTGAGAGCCAGGGCTTGGCTGCAGATGAGAGCTGCAAGGATGTGCTGGCAAAAACCAGACAGGGCAGAGCAGTCTGGGTTTACCCAATAGTTTGCCATCCTCTACTGGAGCAGAAAAAACAGCTCTGACTGGGTTAATGCCAATGCAGTTAGGTCTGTCCCATGGTGTAAAGGTCACCAGCAGTATGGGAAAAAAGGCAACAGGCCTGGAATAAGTGGGTAAATGCTGTGATGCTGCCAAAGTTTTGGTCCTTTCCAGTAGTGACACGAGGTTGAACCTGGCCAGGATCCAGTATGGGAAGATCTGGGGTTTATCTGTGACAGGGAGATGCTGAAGGTACAGCATCGCTACTTGTCCCATGCCCAGAAAGCTGTTCACAGGCATTTCTGGAGAGCAGATCCCACAGCAGCACCCACAGCTTTATGGCACCCACAGCTCAACCACGGCCCAGCACAGTAAAACTCAAATGACTTTTGAGGTCGTGACTCACACATACATCTCGGTGGCTTTCTATCCTGCTTTCTGCACTAATACGGGACGGAAAGGCCAGACCTGGGCCAGCACCCACCAGACAGATGACTGTCTTTGTTTCACCCCCATGCTGATGCTTTACTTGGACCTGTGAGGAAGTTTGCAGCTCGAAAGCAGCTGTCACTATGAGCCAAATGGGTTGCAAATGTATTGGCATGTGTTGTGTCATCTGCAGTGGTTAATAGGATCCATTTTCCAGGGAAGGGGAAAAGGAAGAAGAGGACGGGAATGCTTAAATCAGCAAAACAAACATTCACCGCCCCTTCCAAAGCACTACACCCAAGGCAATAGGTTATTTATGGAAGTTTGGTCTGGAGCAATAACCTGCAAGGGCTTCTCACAACAATGCAGCTGGATTCAGATGTCAAACCAAAATCCTTAGCACTTAATACCTTCAAAGTCTGTACACAGAATGGATGCATTGCTGGCCTCAGTGGAGTTATTGTGGGATTTGTCTCTTATTTCACCACCAGCCCTGTTAACATACTAATTCCTGCTGCCCTGGAACTGGGCAGTGGTCCTCCCTTCCTGGTGGCACTTACATCATGCCTCAGCTCTGAAATTATGCAGGAGTTGCCTGCTCATGTGGTAGCTGCTGCAAGGCTTGAGAAAAGTCGTAGGTGGGAGAAAAGCATCCTGTGCCACCTTACCATCACCTTATAGGGAAATGGAGGCACGGAGCAGTCAAGGGAGGGCTACTGAGGATGGAGAGGCTGACTGAGGATGCCTGTTAAATCCCTCAGACCCAAGTGCAGCTCCCTGGTGGACCCCAGGTACTCAGTCACCTCTGCAGGCATTTGAGCACTGCTGGGCTCAGCACCCATGGGTGGCTGAGCTTCCCAAGCCCCTGTCTCTTGCCTGGCCCCCGGCAAGTCTGGGAGATCCCTCCTTGCCTGCCTGGCTTCCCTGCAGCCCAAGCAGATGTTCTGGGTCCTGTGTCCTGAGACAGATCCCGGCTTGATTTATTACTGGACGTGACTTCTGGAGTTTGTCAAAGGCACCCGCACCCCCTCCCCTGACTTTTCCCACACCCTTCCCATTTTGTTTTACGTTCACTTTGTGGTCTCCCCACCATAGCTTGCAATAAACAGAAACTCATTTCCAGTATAAACAACTGCACACTCTGCCCCAGCGAGCCGTACGACCCTGCCTTTCCCGCTCCCCAGCCCTGTCTGCTTCTGGGTTCTGGGAAAACAGTCTCTTTCTTCTGCTTCCCGCCCCCCCACCCCCCAAGCCTCCTGGCCCTTTCCATATTTTTTTTTTTTCTTTCAGAGATTTATAACGTGCCAGCCAGAGCTGGAGTGGTCTATCCCACTCCACATCACGTACGTGCTATTAAAACTAAAGCTACCAATAGATCTCGGTAAGGAAAACCACCTGAGCTCTGCCTGAGCTGAGGGTTTACAAGATGGGGATGTTGGCCCTGACATGGCCAAAAGCCTTTCAAGATGTGGGATGTCTCTCAAGGCAGGATTTAGAAGACTTGAGTCAGAGTGTGATGACGTGCAGGGGAGATCTTGCCCCCCCCAAGCCCTGAGTCAGGAGAGGTGCCAGCCTGATGGGAGCCAAGCCTGGTGAGAAACTGCAGGAATGCTATGGTGAGCTGGATAGTCACACCTCTGAAGGGCTAGGCTGATGCTCTCCATTGACTTTATCTATCTATAACCACCTGGAAAGGAACTGGTTGGGCCAAGCAGTCTGTCTCCACTCTTTCTGTGCCTGATGGGGAGAGACAGACATTTGAGGAAGGCAAATCAAATCTTTCCTTTACATGGAGCACACAGCTATCTGCAGTGTTTTCACAGAATCATGGAATATGCTGAGTTGGAAGGGTCCCACAAGGATCACCAATTCTGCTCTTATCTCTGCACAGGATAGCCCCAAGAATCCCACCATCTGCCTGAGAGCATTGCCCAAATGCCTCTTGAGCTCTGTCAGGTTTGGTGCTGTGACCACTTCCCTGGGGAGCCTGTTCCAGTGCCCAACCACCCTCTGGGTGAAGAACCTTTTCCTATTATCCAACCTAAATCTCTCCTGACACAGCTTCAGGCCATTCCCTCAGGTCCTGTCACTGGTCACCACAGAGATCAGTGCCTGATAAAAATGCATAAAAAATGGTAAATGTTTTTGACACCTGGAAGAGCTTGCCAAGGCTCAAGAGGATTCCCTACCATTGGAAGTCCTGATATCAGGGCTGAATGCCTTCCTCACAGTTTTGCTGCCCTTCAAAGAGGGATCTATTCAGGGCAGTATCCTGCCCTGCAGGGGCCACACAGCAGGGCAGGCAGCAGCCTTGGGCCCCCACATCTTCCTGACATTCCACATCACAGGGTCGCTGCAGGGGGTGCACACACCCGCCTTTTCCCATGGCAAAAAGATACTGGGATCAATAATCTTGTAATGCTTGAGGACAAAGCTGCTTGGTTGGCCAAAGCTCTTTGGTTGCAATTTTCCTCTCTATTACCCCTCTTTTACTCTCTATTGCCATCTTCCTGGGACAAGCCAGCCCAGGACCACCAGTGGCCAGAATGTAGTAATTTAATTCCAGGCAAGGAGTTGGTCAAAGCAGACAGTGGTTTAATTTTTGCTGGGAGATTAAGAAAAATGAGGAAATGAGGTGGGTTAGTGAATATCTGAACCCAAGTGGTTTAGCTGGAGAGAATCCCAGCATTGTAAACTGGCCTCTAAGACTGCTGGAAATATCCTTATCCCTGTTGCAGATGCTGCCTGACACCGTGTTCATACTACCACTGGCTTGGACTCACTGACAGTAAGGCTTGTGCAGCCCCAAACAGATGGATTTTGATTGTGCTGCATCTCCTTTAGTTTTGCCCCATGTGGGGTTTTCCATGTAGAAATAAGCTCCTTGAGGGAGTGCCGGGGTGCTGCTGGAGGGCTGCAGCACTGGACTGGGAACTTCACATCTACAAGGTGGCATTGATTTGGAAAAAAGCCCCACACATGTCATTTACATGGACATGAAACCTGAGTGACTGTCTCGGTGCAGAGTCTGAGGGCAAGCAGGGACTGTGGTCCTCACAAAGCAATGGGGAGCTCCCAGCCACAGCTCCTGGCACCTGACCTGTCCCAGCAGCCATTCCAGTGCAGGTGAGTTTGCTCATTTTACCTTGTCCTCAGAGAGAAGCTGATACTGATCAGGTGTGTAATGCTCCCAGGACAGCCCAGTGGGCAGGATCAGGGCTGGACCCGGGCTGGGTGGGTGTCTCCATGCACTGACTGTAATGCAGGAATGTGCTGGATTGACCCTTATACCGCCTATTCAATGCCAGACCTGGGCTGTGAGCTGGCCCAAAGGAAGCTGTGTCGTCCCAGAGGTTTTAATTCCCTTGAGCAGGAAGTGACAAGAGATCTGGTAATGCAGATCCACCTTGGTGCAGCCCGTGCTGTCTGTGCAGCAAGTCCAGCAGATGGTCTTCCCATATTCAATGGGAAAGCTGGAGGGCAGGGGAGGTTTCCTCTGCAAAATGCCCAATTTTCATGGAAGCGTGTTGATCAGGAGGAAACAAACTAAAAACCTCCACATACAAAAATCCCTGGAGTGGAGAAGCCCTACTGTTACGTGCTGAGACCTCCTCTACCTGGACAGCTTGGCTATTATCTCGCATCACATCTCTGTTTGCTGACAGCCCACCATGACACGGCTCCATATCGTGATGGGGACAGCTGGTGTTGCAGGTGGCTGTACCCATGGCAGAAGAGTTACAGCCAGCTACATGGAACGGGGTGGGCCTGCGGGATTCCCTAATAACAAATCCATACCAATGGATTAGCTGTCTATGGAGACTGTCGGTGGCATTTTATCTCCTCTTTGCGCCCCACTGATAAAAGCACTCCTGGTATGAAGGGTGACAAAGAAACTGCTCTGCTCCTCTTCTCTCCCATGGATGAGCAGCTGAAGCTGTCCCCAGCTGACCTGAGACCCTTAGCCTTTTCCACCCAAACCGAGCATCCCCAGTGCAGTTAATCACTGCAGGCGTTGGGGGCAGGAGACAGCCGAGGCTGCTGAAGCCCAGCACAGTTTGCTGACCCTGGGGAGGAATGCAGCTGACTCACACCACGGGAATCTGACCTCCACGGGGGCCGTGCAACTGGCTGAGATCATGGATATCCATGTCCTGGCACTGTGGCTCCCAGCAGAGCTGCAAACAGTACGGTGTGCCCTTGTGGGTCACGGTGGGTCGAGCCTCTCACCTCACTACAGTGATGTTCTTTAGGCATCCCAGTGTGTGCTGCACACCCTGGCACAGTGCCGGCTTCCCTGTCCCTGTCCCTGCTGACAGGCACAGGCAGCGGTCCTGGCTCTCTCCAGCGTGATACTTCCAGCTAGGAAATGCTCCAGAGTGTGCCAGCACTGGAGCTCTGCTGCCTCTGATTCTCCTCCAAGCGACCCACAGGGTACTGTTAGAGCTGCTGTTATGGTGATTTTTATTTAAATCAATATCTTCCGTGTTATCCCTGAAGCGCTCACTACTAATAACCTCTCATCCTCTCAGCATGCCTTCAGTGGCCATCAGCTTTGCTTTGCTCTGCACAGAGCTATGAGCCCTCAACACTTCTCTGCAACTCCACCTCTGCCCATGCCTCCTGCGAGTAAGGCTGCTCCCACCCCGGGTGCAATTCAACCCCAGCAGCAGTCACACATACCTATGAGACTCCCAGCTGGTATTTAAGTTTCCAGTCATTGTGATGGGAGGAGAAAGCCCTGAAAAATCTCATTTCCAAAGACTTTAAGTGGCGGAGTTCCTCTTAAAGTTCCTTTAAGACTTTACGGGATCTGATAAGACAAATCCCAAATTATTTGAATAGCAGGTTTCAGATCCAGCATGTGGCTTTTGAATACCAACATTTATCATTACTATTCCTGGAGACAGCAGGGGTTTCTCTGTGTGGAGTTTCTCAGTGCAGAACACGGAAGAACTCTGGGTCACTTGGTCACCTACTCCAGCAAAAAGAGGGAGGGAAATACCCCAGGGAATGACACAATCCTTCTAACCACACAGGGCACAAAAAACCACCTTGATTTACCAGCATCTCCAAATTACAATAATAAATCTTTATCTATTTCATCTGAGCACATATAGGTCCTTTTCTGCCAGAGCTGAAAGTCTTGGTGAATCTTCCCCAGGTACAGCCTAACAACCACAGTGTGAGAGTCCTGGGGCTGGGGACCTGCCAGGGTGAGGCAAACTCCTGAGGTGAGCAGACACAGATCCCCATGGGCAATGCTGCAAAGCCAATCCTTGCTGTCAAGAACCGTGCCAGGGTGCTGCAGCCCCTCATGGGAAAGGCCCCTCAGAATAAAGCACCAGCCACCATCACACTTTTCTGTCTTCCCTGGCCACCCTTCCCCAAATCCCTCCCCCACAGCTTCTCCCAGGTTGCAAAAGCCAAAACCAACAGGGGGAAAAAGTGAGGCGTAAGCCCATCATTGTGATGGCAGATCGGCATATTATGGATTTCCCATGTCAAAATAATGGATCAAAATTCGTGCTGCCACCCTGGCTCCAGAAGGGCACCGCTGCTCCTGCCCATGGTTTATGTTCGATGAAACTGAGTTAGTAGCGTTTTTATCTGTCAATTAGGAACCATGAAACAGTTATTAAATAGAGTCAGAGCCCTCCTTGCTGCTCTCCTGGGCAGTGCAGGAGACACATAACAGCCTGTAATGAAGCATTAAGCAGCAGCAGTTTTGTTTCTGATAGGATTGGAAATGATAAGCCAGTGAGGCATGGCCAGATAGGGGGAGCAGGTCCCTGGCTCAGAGGACACATAGCAGCAGCTGCTGTGGGGAAATTCAAGACTGAAATTTCTGCCCCCCTGCCCCAAATAAACTCTCTGTAGGACTGCCATCATGCTGCATCTGCTTGACGGGGGAAAAGCAAGGACCTGAATTTAATTATCTGCTTTTCCTGGTGCAGCCCTGGATGATTTCAATGGAGGCAGGAGGGCCTTCAGCTGTGAACAGCAATGCTATCCCAGCCCCAAGGAGAAAAAGGGCTGGTTTAAACAAGTTTTAAAAGACAGAGACTGGGCTGCTCAGGGAAGGGAGATAACACAGGCACAATCCACTTCTGGAGGTCATCAGAGTTCAGGGAATGCTGTCACTGCCCTCCCTCTGCAGATGTGGATGCCCTAATCAGGCAAAGTCAGGATGTCTACTTATCTCAAGGACTCCATGTCCAAGCTTTGACACAGGGCAAGGCCAGATTCTGGGCAGAGTGATGGCAGTACTGCACAGAGAGACACCCCAGGGATGGAAAGTGTGGGAAAGGGCAGAGGTTCCCAGTTCCAGTGTCAGTGGACACACCTACCTGTGTCCTTCCCACCCTCGTGTCTCAGGGTGTGATAAGCCCTTGCTCTGCACCCATACCAGCCCCAGGCTGCTCAGAACAGCATTTGCTCACCCACCCAGCAGGGCCTGTTTCACCAAGGGACCACCCAAATGGGTACAAAGCAAACTGTCCTGCCTGCACCTTGCCCAGGGGACCACCACACATCTGGCTATGCCAAAGGCTTTCAGACATCTGTGGCTGCTTTGCAGCCTGTTTTTTCACAACAGAAACACGACAACAACAGCAGGGTTGTTTGGGGTTTTTTTTTGCTTCTGGTGATTTTAAATGAAAAGTTGGCTTTCAGGGCTTTTCCTTTTGGAACTCCCTCTGATTAATTAAAACCCTCATCAAACCAAAACAAAATCAGCAAAATCTTGAACACAAGTGCCCAACTCTCTAATAATATACAACAAAAATTTTCATTGGGCTCTGACTTACAGGGCATTTTTCCAAAGTTGCCAGTGAATCACGAATCCCATTCATTTCTTCTTTCTGGGCAAACCACTTAGGAATCTGAAGATTAGCATCTCCCAGTACAATGAGGGCTCCTGCTAGCTCCTTCTCCAGTTGCCACCCTTCAGAGAGCAGGGGGGGATGTACACTGCAATGTTAGACTTACTCACTGCAAACCTACACCATCCATCCCTCTCTTCCCAGGGACTTCTCAGAGTTGCAGTGTTTGCGAGACACCAAGGGACTCCCAGACAGGTTGCACCATCACACCACTCTGTCCTGAGTCCTGCCATCACAGTATTCCCATGGCACAATCTTCAGTGCCTGGCCTCCAGGCTAAGCCCTGTCCTTCCCTTCCAGCCATGAAGAATGAGAGGGAATCCTCCCCCCAGCAGAGATCTGAGCTCTCCCTGCATGGAAAAATGTAGCTATAGTAGCAAATCACTCAGAGCTCTGAGGCAGTGATGGACAGGTTTCAACATGGCAGATGGGAAGGTTGCTGGAGGACAGGATGGCATGAGAGGAGTGTGGAGGGCACAGTGATAGGCATGCTTCCCTAGGGAAAGTGCCTCCTCACACATCCCCTGTCCTGCTGCATGCCCATGCTGTGGGCATGTAGTTACCAGAACAAGGCTCTCCAAACTTCACAGACAGACACAGACCTGCTGAGTATTTACTGCTGCCAAGCCATCTCCAACACCTTCACCTCCCCAGGATGAAAGAGATAGCCAGAATGTGGCTGAAGCCTTTGTGTTGCCTCTCCAACCTCTCTGCAGAATAAAAGCAGTGAAAAATCTAAAGCAGCAGGAAAAGCAACAGCTGCTGTAAAAGTAGAGGAACCCAGGAGACAGGAAAGGAATAGACCTGTGTCCGCACACACCAGGCCCTCTGAACTGCAAACTGCTTCCTTGAGACAATGCTACCTTGGCCCAGTCCATCTGTTGGGATGGACTGGTGCCCAGAGCATGATTTCCATCTCTGTACCACGGTGGGATGCTCTTGGCTGCAGGCAGCAGGGGAGCCCAATGTCACCCAGGCTGAAGTTCATCCCAGCTCCTGCTGGGAATGGTCTGCAAGACCCTGCAGTGGTTCAGTACCAATGGAGCTGTCACACACAGCTGGGCTGCAGAAAGTAGATGAAGCAGGGACAAGAGAAATAGGAATCCCTGCCTGTTCTGATAGTAGATGGTGAGAGGTTTTCAGCTGACTTTCCACCTTGACTGTGCCTGCAAGGTGGCCAGTAGGGAAGCCCACTCTGGGTTGCTGAAGAGAGGCACACCTGTATCCAGTATACCAATGTCAGGACAGGGGGTAAGGAGAGACGTAAAGGGTTCTCCCTACACTATCCCAAAGAGGATGCACAATTAGGGCCAAAGGCAGCCCAGGGTCCTTACAAAACACTTATCACCCTCGCCTCACTGGGAACCTTGGACTTTGCAGCCCTGCAGCAGCTGGGTGTTTCCCTCACTGCACCTCTTCAGAACAGAAATAGAGGCCCCAGGTGCTACTCAGGGATCAGTATTTGCTTTTGGAAAGCAGCCAAGTGGCTAAACAAGGCTGGAGCCTACTGCAGGTGCCACAGAGCTGCTCAGCCAAGAGACAAACCTGGAGCAGTGACAGGGGCAGGAAGACCTGCGGGGGCTCTTTGCAGCCATGGTGAAAGGGCTCTGAAATGCCTCTATCCTAGTGTGAGCATCCTCCACCTGGCAAGAAGGGCTGCAGCCTGACCTGCTGTCCCTGCTTGCTTTGCACCCAGAAGGGATTCTGAGACTGAAGAGAGGGAAGGCGGGCAACCCCTCCTCCTGCACCTCCCTGGCTTCCCTGAAATTTGCTCTAGAACAAACTCTCAGGGATTAGCACCAGCCACATCCTGGTGAGAACAATATTAAGGGATTATGAGATTAGAAAATACCATTTATGCCTAGAGGAATAACTCTAATTCTTATCTGATTGTCTACAGATGTCAGCAATCAAAGTGCCTCTTTCATGCAAAGCAGGGAGCGCTGTCCGGGTGGTAGGTGAACACGACTTGGCCTCTCCTTGCATGAGCCAGCTCCTCCTGCTAATACGTGCCCCGGATTGTGTTTGGCAGCAGCTGCTGGTGTGTTAGTTAGTTCATTTGTGGGGAAAAGCTGCTCAGCAGGAGCCCTGTGCTGGGGCTGCATCCCCCTCCTCCTGTGTCTCTGCCGGGCTGCCCACCCAGGATAAGCTCAGCCGTGCCTGCTGCTGCAGGGTGCTGGTGGAGAGCCTGGGGGAGTGAATGCTGCTGTGCCCACAAGCAACACCACCCTGAAACTCCAGTTGCAAGCACACCACACCCCCTTTGCTACCCTGGGCCACCAGCTGCTCCTGCCCTGGGTAGTGGCCCTGTGAGCAATGCCAGCACTGTGACAGGCAGGATGCATGGCCCCCCACGACTGATGCAAGGCTTTTCCTGCTCCCACAGGGGTCAGACAACTGTGTGCTGCCTCACTGTACTCTCACGGTCTGCCTTACACCCAGGTGGAGGGGCTGGGATTGTTGGGGCTGGAGCATCACTGGCTTTGTGGCACTACTGCCCCTGGGATGGCCAAGTCCTCTGTGCCAGCTTGCCTGGGGAGGCAGCTCATAATGGGGTGGCCTGGGAGGCTCTGCCCAGCCATTAGGGAAGGTAAGTGCTTCTGGGCGTGCTGTGCCAAGCTCCTGTCTGCGTGCTGGAGGCAGAGTTCGTGCTGTTTGATGGCACATTATCTCCATTCGGCTCCTCATCAAAAGCTCTCTGTCAATCCCTCCCTCGAAGGAGGGCTGTGAGAGCTTTCTGTCCTTCATGCTAATGCTTAACACGAGTATCTCCATCTCATCCCTCCTCTTCCTTCCCTTTCTCAGACTGAGCCATCTTGTCCCATTTTGCCCCACTGTCTTTTCCTGCCTTGCCCTGTGCCTTGCAGACACCCCAGCACTGAGGCAACATTTGCATCCCAGCCAGGACATTTGTATCCCAGCCAGACACCAGCAGGGCGCACGAAAAGCCAAGATATCACGGAGCTGGGATGGAGCAGGGTGAGGAGCATCCTAGGTGGGGACATGCAGCATCCTCAAACACCCCACATCCTCCTGTTCTGCAGGTTTTTTCCTCGCAGCCCTGATCTGCACCACTGAACACCTGAGCCACATTATCTGATGAAAGAAACAGCAACCGCAAAGCTAAATCTGCAAGACAGGGATATGCACCTTCCTTAAGTCACCGACTTGAAGGCCATGGGAGAAAATTAGTTCATCTCACCTGACCTCCTGGGTTGCACAGGCCATTACATCCCTCCATTACCCCTCTATTGAGCCCAATAACTTGTGTTTGACAGAACCATCTTTCAGCAAGGCAGCCAGCCTTGCTCTGCAGATAACAAGCGACAGAGGAGACGACACGGCTTTTGGCAGTTTGTTCCAATGCTTAATCATTTTTTCTATTAAAAATATGAGCCTCATTTCTAATTCAAATGTGGTTGTGGCTCGGCTTCCAGTTATTTGCTCTAGTTATGCCTTTGCTTGCTGGTTTAGTACCCAGTATCTTCTCTGCTTGGAGGTAATTACCAAAAGGAGTCAAGGCATCTTTACAGCTTCCCTTGAAGTCACTGAACAGACTATTTTAAGTCTTTCTCCTTTTGGCAGCTCCCCCTGCTCCTTTCACATCCGTCTTTACTCCCGTTTTCCCAGGGTCCTTCTCAAATCACTTCTTTGATAACATCACGGGAACTATGCAAGGATCTAATATTGTCTTTGTACATATGCAGCAGTTGGCAGAGCTGGCTTGGTCTTGGATCCAAGAGTCCCCTTTTTGGCCAGCCTGTCCCAACATAAACTCACAGTGTGGGGCACCTCCACCCTGGCACCCTCCTGCAGGAGCTGTCTTCTGTCCTCTCTGCCATTTTGCTTTTTTTGTCATAATTAAGCCCTGGAGGAGTGTGGCAGCACAGACCTCATACTGCCACTGTTTCTGGGCAACTGCTCTGCTCATTCCAAATGGGAATTATCCCTGAGTTTTGCCAAGAGACAGGAAAGTGGGAGAAGGGAATGCTGCAAAATGATGCCTGCAATGACTATGTCTCACAGGAGCTTTATGAGCTTTTTAATGCCCATGAAAAAGGCCACTGCTCTTTTCCACTTCTGGACAAAACCCTCCATGGGCCGACACAGCAGCCCTCACACTACCATGGCAAAAATCACATTCATGAACACTGCTTTGGCAGCTAAAAAAGTGGGTGGTGCTTCCCCTCCTGTGCCTTTGGAGGCGATGGTAGCACTGTTGGTGTGGTTATGCTGCTCCAGCCAAGTGGGGTTTGCAAAGGCCGTGTGTCACCACTGACATTTGCAGCAAGGAACGGCCTGGTGCTTTTGCACAGAGCAACCCAGCAGCATCATCACACCTGCTTTGCACTGATGTGAACAGCAGGGGTGGCCACAGTAGCAGCTCCTCCCTCCATGCTCCTTGCTCCCGGAAGGAGTTTCTGATTTTGGACCTTACCTGGCCACTTAAGTCCAATGCTTCAGGTCCACTGGAGATAGGGGAATTCTCCTCTCCCTAGAATTCACGATTCTCTGAGAATAGGCAACTGATATGCTGGCCAGGAGGGGGAGGAGGAATGGGAGGGAAGGCTGGATGATGGAGGCTGTGGCAGAAAGGAGAGGTTGCCCATGGGTGACACCTCCAGGCTGGCTGCCTGGGAGCTGTCCCACTCCATGGTGTGAAGTAGAAACATGCAGACCTGTGTGATCAGAGGTCCCTGGCGTGGGCTGCAGTGGGTGAGGGTCCTGGCATTGGGGCTGTCCAAACCAACACACCCTGTTTGGGAAGCCTGGTAGGGTGAAGATGGCACAGAATCATCACACAAGTTTTTAAGCCCAATTCTGCGGCTTCAGAAAATTCCTCCCCAGTCTGTGTCTTCATTTCCCCTTCTGCCTTTTCATTTAGGCACTGACATCCCTGCTACCCACCAAACTGGGGGAGGAACGAGAGGTGGCACAGGCTGCCCTGTGTCCCCAGTGCAGCACTGTAATCCATGTCCCTGGGTTTCAGTGAGGGCAAGATAGAAAGAAGAGAAAGAGGCTGGTGAGGCCATAGAGCCTTTTCAGAGGGCAACGCAGGGAGGTCAGGCACAGAGGGAACGGGAAGCAGCTTGGGTCCCTTGAGGGGAGAGCAGGGATGAATTCTGCATTGGAGGGTTACACAATTATTTCCCCAAAAAAGTGAATGGCACCACATCAACTGCAAAGACACCAAAGGATGGCAAGTTCTAGCTCATCCACCATACAAACAAAATACTTCATAGATCCCTGGCTGCAGCCTGCTGCCAGCAGGCACTGGTTCAGACTAAGGCAGGTCACACAGCATCCAGAAAGCAGCCAAAAGGCGGACAGCTGCTTGCAACCCTCTGCTTTCTTCCCTGACAAAGAAGACACAATGCATCCATGATATGTGACAAGCCATGCCATGCAATGCTGCTCCTTATGGAATGTGCAGAGTTGGGGTGTGCTCCGTTCAAAGCTGCTCACATGGTCTAGCTGTGGAGAGGAAAAACATCCAGGGCTGGGAATGCTCAAGACAAGACAGCCCAACATGAGCAAAAATACAGCACCAAGGTCTGAGCTACAGCTCCAAACCTCCTCATGGTTTCTTGGCATGGACCCATTGAGTGATCTCCTGTCCTCCAGAGCTGAACCACCTCCTTGTCCTACATCCAAACTCAGTCACACAGAACACTGATTTCCCTGTGAACCTGACTCTGTTCCAGTCATGGTTTCATGATTCCTCTGTCCTCTACATCTGCCACTTGGGGCAAACTGCAGCGCTGGAGAACCACTGCTGGTCCCTGCTGACACAAGGTTCTGTGCACACACTGCTGGACTCTGCTCATCATGTCCCCAGGAGGAGACCAGACTTCCCCATGCTGCTTGGCACATCAACTAGTCATTGCTCACTTGCTTTTGGCAAACAGCCTTCTCCCTCCCCAGCATCATCAGCAGCCAGGCTGCCCAGGCTGGTACCCTGTGAGCTGGTGGAGAGAGGGGCACACAGCCTGAGGTTAGCTGTGCCCAGCAGGCTCTGTATGGCTCCTGTCAGCGCACAGAAGACCATCCTGAAGAGAAAACAAGCAGCTGTCACCCTAGGGATGGTATCATAAACCATTTTAATAAGGCATTTTGCTCCCCCTCCCAACCATCCTAACTCATGCGAACGCTGCTTTGTTCAGTTGGCAGCAAATGATAAAGACCCCCAGGGAGCACAGGAGGGGGAGAAAAGGGACATCTGTTTAGAGCATTTCTACTGTATAGTTCTCCCAGGCTATTTCTATTTCTTCTTGTCAAAATTTATCAACTGCGTAATTGTTTAAACAGCATTAAAGTGCTTGGAGCAAGAGCAACTGGAAATTGTCCTGCAGTTGCCTCTGGTACTGATGCTGACAGCTCAGGAAGGGACTGTGGAGGAAAGGGATCCATCGGGCATGGGAACCCTCTGACTCCTTTTCTGGGGGTGGGGAGACACCACCCTGTCCCTCTGTCCTGCTAACAGGAGGAAAATAATCTCACTTTATCCTGGTGCGCTTCCCTGCTTTCCAGGCCCAAAGCTCTTCTCCTTCTCCTCTGCTCCCTGTCCTGACCTGCTGTTAGCACGCATTTAGTCTGCTAAATTATTTACAGCAGAGGCAGTGGCTCGGGAGGCCACAGCTAATGACAATGTCTTTCACACTGAAGTACCCTGGACCTTGCCCTGACCCTGCTGAGCCCTTGCGTGCCTGGGCCCCCACTGTTGTTCCCAGCCACTACCAGAAGCTTCAGAGAGAGACGGAAGAGCTTTGGATACTGGGAAAAGATGAGAATTTACTGCTGCTGCCTGCCATCTCCTCTCCTTCAGACTGGAGGGATGTGGCCACAGAGGATCTCCACTGTAGGGTCTTCCCATTCCTGGTGACACTACCCGGCCAGGGTGCCTGCAATTATGGACACATGTGGGCAGTGACAGGCAAGAGTTACACCCTGTGCTGGTGACATTGGTGGGGTTTCTTCTTTCAGCACCTTCTGGGAAGCAAACAGTGATCTTTTTTAAGTACCACAGCCCTTTGGAGCTGTGGTGGAGAAAGGAAAGCAGCATTCACAGGTGGAGCATTGATTCCTTTACTCCTTGCCCCATAGCTACAGTGACAGGAGGTGGCTGTATCCTGGCCTGTTTCTCCCCTTCCAGGACCCTGGAAGCTGGGGACACATTGCTGGTGGGTGGCAGGAAGCTTGCACCAAATATTTAGACAAGGGGTACTTTGGAGGAGGTTAGATAAAATCCTTCCTGGAGCAGAGGCCAGTGCAAACAGAGAACTAGTGTGTGTCCCCTCAAGTCTCCACAGCAGTCATGGTCCTCACCCATGACCACCATCCCCCAGACAAGGAGGAAGGCTTGTCCTCTCAGCCCTAGGCTTCCCTAATTCCTGGCACTGCAGAACAAGGATTGTGGGAAGCTGTTTAGACTGGACTTGGGATTCTTCAGTTACAGAGCTGTTTTTGTCATGTTAGGCAGGATAAACAAAACCTCAGGAGAGCAGAAGGAGGATGTGCCGCCATCCACCCAGGACATGGGATGTCGGTACTGCATGCAGTGTTTGGTGTTTGTGCTAGGCAAGGATGGGGAGGATTTTCCAAGAAGCTGCCAAGCCCTGAAGTCCTTTTTCCTTTTCTCCTACAGCCCAGCAGCTGGAGCCAGGCTCCCTCTTGGTCCTATCCCATGATCTTATTCCCAGCCCAGCTGCAGGAGAGGATGCACAGGGAGCCTCTGGGCTCATTTCACATGGAGGTCCAAAGCTCAGGATCCCACATTCACTGAGAGGGTTCGTGCATCCAAGCAGCCTCTCTCTGATAGATACTCCATCCCTGGCTCTGGCTCGTTGCTGGCAACCCTAGAACTCTGCCACTGAAGGAAGATGGCAAGAGAGTGACCATCTTCTCCCCTACTCCGTGCCCTCGTGCCACCTGATGCTCCTGCCGTGACTCCAGTGGAGCCACGAGCTATTCACAGCACCCAACATGGCACGAGCTCATCCACCACTAGGATGTGGGGCCCTTCACGCACCAGTGGGGACGGGACATGGGAATGGGATACTGCATGCATGGGCCACCTCCTGGGCACGCTCTTCCCTCGGATAGCCCTGGCAAGGCTGGGGCAGAGCTGCTGGTGCTGCTGTCCTGAGCCGTGGCTACTCATAAACGCCCCGTGGCCCCACCACCACGTGCTCCTTGCTGTCCCCAGCTCGCCCGGGCAGCCGTGGGGACGGGAGAGGGGATATTTTTATTGTTTCTGACACCGGCTGCCCCAGATTATCATGTTTTACACAGCGAGCCAAGGAAGCATCACTCTGCTATGCTGCAGCTGGGCTGGCTGCCCAGCCCAGGGAGGGGAAGGAGGAGAGGAGCAGCGGGGCACGGGTGCGAGCGTGGGTGCGAGCGTATGAGTGTGTGCACACGTGGGCCACGGGGCACGGCTCCATTCAACCCTTCCCGCTGTGGCACACAGCCTGCAGCCCACTGAATGGGGTGGAAAGGTCGCCTGCTGCCTGCAAACGTGTTTGTTTTTCTAGTCCGGCTCCTAATTCGATTAGGACTAATTGCATCTGGGAGCTTGGTGGGGTTTTTGGGTGGGTTTTTTTTTTTGGCTTTCTCCTTAAAGAGCTGGGATAGTAATTTGCATACTGTTACCTAGTATGCCTTTCCAGCTCTCAGCCAAGACCCAAAATCTGGTTGCAGGCAGCACAGCTCATCCACTGAATTTTCCCAGCCATGCATGAACAGCACAATTATGGGAATGTAGTGATTGGAGAGCCTGCATGCCTTGTGAAATAAAGCTGAATTTCAGTGAACGAAGCATACCTGCAAGCTTGTTGACTCTCACTTTCTGTGTCTCTCAGGAATCGGGGGGTGATGCCTGGCTGTAAATCACCCCAGGACCACTGCATCCAACCAGCCCCCAGTGCTGCAGGCACAGTGGGGAAAAAAGCCCTCCACAGTAATGAACCCAACATCTCTGATGTGCATCTCCTGATTCTGGAATACCAACAGTCATTTAACTAGCTCTACCCTTGCTGTAGATTTGGTCCACGTTAATGTAGTCCTGCCCTCCAGCACTGCTTGGGCACAGCCTTGGGGTTGTGCCTGTGTAGGACTACCCCCAAGGGGCAGGAGCACACTGGAAGGGTGAGATGGATGAATCGAGGGGGTGGGTGCTGTTCCCTGCCTGGTGCCAGGGAATGGTTGCAGTCATGTTTAACTTGTTGCTCCTGAAATAGCCTAAGTTTACATCACCACGGGAAAGGATTGGAAGAGTTCAGAGGGGAAAAATCCATCAAAAGGGCTTTTTTAAAATAATAATAATAAATAAGCTCTGCATCACAGATCACTGGACTTGAGCAACAAACTATCTGCACACGCTGACCCCAAGCCTGTGCTTCTCCATCAGCATCCAGGCAGATGCCTGACCAGAGGGCACCTTGCTCCGAGTGCCACGCCTTCACCAGTGGCTGCCAGAGCTGGCCAAGCTTCTGTTCTCCCAAGCTGGCATGTCATCAGTGCCCTTCTGCAGTTTTTTTGTACCCAGCCAAGCCACGGGAACAGGCGGGCACACACATATCCCTGGCACTGCCTTCCTCCACTGTTCAGCCAGTGCCCATCATGGGGTGGTCACACCTGCCCTGGAGGAGCCAGAGGTCAGATGTCTTATGTGGAGCGGTCACTACCTCCTTGTTTTGCTTCTTTATTTTGGGTAGGTGAAACGGATAAAATGTTTTAAAAATAACAACAAAAAATAGATGCAAACTTGCAGTACAACCCTCTGGTTGCAGCTGGAGCCCAGCTGGGAGGAAAAAAGTCTTCTAAGGCAGAGAAAAGGGAGGCTCTGATTATTTATTAGTGGCCGATGTTTGATTGCTTGCTAATCAGTCCAGAGAACACTCTGGCTCTCCTGGCCTCCCTGCTCACATGTGGTTCCTGTTGCTTTGTCCCTCTCCCCCTCC
Organism: Phylloscopus whistleri; assembly: GCA_017589585.1. NCBI lineage: Eukaryota > Metazoa > Chordata > Aves > Passeriformes > Phylloscopidae > Phylloscopus > Phylloscopus whistleri. Next base: position 788,509 of record JADMLD010000713.1, read on the forward strand.
CTCTCTCTGGTTTTGCTTTGTTTGTTTTTCTGTTAATTTGGTTGTTTTTTCCATGTCATTTTCCGTCAAACCGCATGTTTTTTCCTCTTTCTCTCGCCAGCCACTGCAGTGACAGACATGGAGGAAGCAGGCCAGCCTGGGACTGCTTGTACTCTGCCAGTCCCTTTCCCACATCCATGGCCTGGGAGGCAGCAATGCCCATGGGGCAGCGCTGGGGCTGGCACCAGGCTACAAGACCACAGGCCACCATTGTAACATGGAAGACAACTCCACCACCTGCATCTGTGCCCCTGCTGCTGGAGGAGATTCTGCTGTATTTTCTCTCCCACACAGACCCCGTCTCTGCTTGCACTCCATCCCGCCAGGCAGCAGCCTTTTTGGGCAGCAGGCTGAATGATGAGGGTCAGATGCATGTCCACCAGGGCTTGGACATCCCCAAAGCAGGACAGAAGGGCAAAGGGGAAGAGGTGCTGGGCTGGAATGGAGATAAGCAGGTCAGAAAGGGATGGAAGGATAGGAGCAGAAGGAGAGTGCCTGCCCTGGCTGCCTCCCTCCCGCCCTCCCTTCTTTGCACACAAGGCCTCCCCGCTCTCATATGCACTCTCTGGCTTCTGGCAGCCTTTCCGACGCGCGTTTCCACTCCTCTCCGGCCCATTAGCAGTATTTTTATAACATTCTGTAACGCACAGAGCCGTGTGCCAAACCTCAAGAGTGCATTATTTCCCAATGTCTTTGTTACATCCACCCCCGGGCCCTCCGGCTGCGCGTTTCCAAAAGCAGAGCTGTGGCCTGTGGGGGCAGCCAGGAGCCTGGCACCATGCTCCTGTGACCCAGAGCCCTGCGCTCCCTCCTGCCCTGCTCCTGGTGCTCAGCCCTGGGCTCAGGCCAGGGATGCCTGGTGTGTAAAACGACCTGGACCCCTCTCCTGCTTCTGGCCACGCATGGGCATCTCTTGCTGTCAGGCTGCAGGGCAGGTGATCACTGAAGATAAATACCTGGCTGCTCTCCTGTGCTTCACCTCATGCTCAGCTGCCTGAAGAAAGAGGCAGACCAACAAGTCACTGCTCTAAGTGCCCTGGAAGGGGTTTCCTCTGGAGAAGTGCCAGCTTCCCCCAGGCCAGTTTGTGCTGAGCTTGCAGGTGGCTGATCTGGGACCTTTAGCGACAGACAAGCCTGCCTGGGAGCCCCTCCTTCTCACCACCCCCGAATGCAACTGTCCCATGACACGTGCACCAGTGTCCCTGTTTCTGCAGTGAGTGAGACAGCCCAGCTACCTCCAGCCTCTGCAGGGTGCTGCTGGCCACCCAGCCACATCCCCCATGACGTGGACTCGGGTGTAAAACCCATCTCAGGAACCAGATGAGCTACCTGTGCCTTCCCTCCCACCTGCTGAAGCTCATTTTTGAGACCCCTTCACACAATTATGCCTGCACCATTATGTAGCCTGCTGGTCCCTTCAGCATAAAATCTCTCCCCCAGATATTCTCTTATTCCTCCTTAGCTACTGGCATATCCAGTCAAAGCCCCCTGGTCCTTGTGGGCCAGAGCCATTACAGATAATACCACAGAGAGTGGCCCAAATGCAGTCCAAACACGGTGCCGAAGCTTCCCCAGTCCTTCCAGGAGCTCCCCCTTTCAGCACAATCTGATCCCCTGCAGCTATTTCCTAAGCTGTGTTCCAACTCTCATACTAATCCACATTTTCTCTGGTTTAACTCATAATTTCCCATGTGGCATCATAGCAAATACTTCACTGAAGTCAAGACAGATTACACTGACCACATTCTGGGCTTAGAAAACCGGTTCCCTTATCAAAGAGAGCTATCAGGTTAATCTGCTGTGATATATCCCTGGCAAGCCCCCCTGTACTTCTTTCCCATTTTCCATTTGTCTCCACGTCTTTAATTGCTCCCTCTTCCAAGTGCACTGTGCGGCCCCACTGTGCTGTGGGGTCAGGCTGTCTGATGAAGACTTTTCCCTCGCTCAGGCACAGGAGACACGTTGCACTGGGTACCACCACTGACCTCTCAGCTGCTAATGAGCCTTGCTAATGAACAGATGTCCTCACATGGGGATGAGGTGCTCCCCAAGCCTTCAACGCGTTGTTGTCTTTGTAGGTGCCTCCACAACAGAGAATCACCTCCAGGTTTTATGCTCCCTGCTCTCCCTTAGCCTGCCCTTGCTCTCAGCATCGCTGCTCAGACCTGGTGGGGATCATTTGGTATTGGGCTCTGCCGAGCTTACTTTTAATCTCCCCTGAAACCTGTCTGCAGAACCAACTCAGCTCTTCTCTCCTCGTTTGCTCTGTATTTATATGGCTAACCCCCCTTTTCATTTCCTCTGCAAGGTCTCACTCAGCGTGACTCCTGGCAGGTCTCCCTTTATCCCTGTGCTCGCTGACCCCCACAACAGAGCTTGCTTTGCTAATTGACACCCTTCCTGGTCCTCGGCCCTTCTCTGCTCCCTCTACACATCCTTCCTGTGGTGTACGCTCAGGAGCACCCCTGCCTTGCCTGGGGAGCACATTCCAGGTACCATCATTTATTTAATGAGATTGCCAGCACTTCTTCACATGCAGCCCCAGCCCCTCACTCTCACTGCAGTCATCTTCCTTGTTGCCCCAGTAAAAGAGAAAAATGCAGGCACAGGCCTGTTTTTATTTAATTTCCCATGCAATTGAAACGAAATGAGTCCAAGATCCCTGAAATCTCAGGTTTGGGATCCCAATGCACTCAGCTACAGCAGCAATGCTACCACAGAGCCATGCTGTAAACCTCCCACAAGTCACCCATCTCCATCTACACGCCCAAGCCCATCTCCATTCCCTGCTGGGATGCTCCCAAATCCACTCCTTTGCATGAGTTCTCACACCTCCTGGGAATCAGTCGTTCCCAGCAGAGCCAGGACACTTAGGGTGGGGTGAGGGAGGCAGGGGCTGGGGGTGCAGCGCTGGGAAAAGAAACCTCACAGAGAACATTAAATTAAAATCCAGCCAGTTAAATTAATTACTACTAAAAAGCGTCTCACCTGATTAGTTCCTTGCACAGTTAATTGTGCTAACAATGCCAGGCACTTGTTTATTTATTTGTCACCCTCTCTCCAAGGGGCTGGCGGCCCCAGCAGTGTCCAACTGGGCTTCTCAGCTGCCTAGTGCTCAGGGGGCTGTGAGTCTCCAGCATTTGCTGTGGGAACACACAGTAATAGGGAACAGCAGGATTTGTGCTCTAACGCTGAGCCATTCCCACGGGTCCCTGAGCGGATTGACAGGGATTACTGTTAGCGAGGTGCTTAGAGGCGGAAGAGCCATTGCAAAATCACAGCCGTGCCACAGCTGCAGAGGAGTGGTTGCAGGCTGTGGACCTCTCCCCAGTCCCCTTGTTTCCTGCAGACATGCTGCACTCTGTGCACTGGCACAGCCTGGGACCTCTCCCTAGATGGGATCTGGTGAGCACATGCCCAAGCAGAGGAGCTGCACAATCTCCTTGTGCTGCTGCCTGCACTGGACCCACCTACTGCCTTTTCTGGCTCTGTGAACACCTCCTGACCATAAGGCAGCTAAAAAGCCCGACTCATTTGTTAGGCAGTGGCAGTGGCCTTTTTGTCTGCCATACTCCCAACCCCCACACCTGTTCACTGGTGTAAACCCTGCCCTGTGCTGACTGCTTCCCCTTATCTGCTTCTCACATCGCCTTCCAGCTCCTTCCAACACCCCTTCTCCTTGGCCCAGACACCAGGATCCATCCCACACAACCTTAAATGAGTTGGACACTGTAAAGCATCTCTAATAATCTCATCTCTGGGTGCAGTGAAGTCATCATGCCTTATTTTCAGGTCTTACACAGACCCTCCTGTGATCCTCTGTCCCTGGAGCACGGCCTAGGATGGAAACAACACCCTGGCTCTGATGCCAGGTGCAGAAGGTGAGAGATATGGAGCAGAGGAAGGCTCTGCTGTGTCTTCCAAACCTGGGAACTCCTGGAAGGTGGGGTTCCCAGCTGGTGCATCACAGTTACTGTCCCACAGCTGGCTGTGCTGGCTGGTGCTCCCAGACACCCATGGAGTGTATGCCAGTTGCATATACTGTACTGCAAAACACACACAGTTGCTATCAGCTGTACAAACACAGCAGCCCTCAAAACACACAGCTGCTATCAGCTCTCAGCACCATGTGAAATACAGCACAACTCTTATCTCCCCTGCTGAGGCCCAGGAACCAGCGCATCCCATGCTGAAGGTATGCAAAATGCTGGGGAATGAGCATTCGTCGTCCAGCACGGCTGTGCACCCAGGATCCTGCAAACCCAGGGATCACCAACACCTTTTGGCTGCTCCTCTGAAACAACCACACTGCAGTAATCCCAGCCAGTGCTTTTCCTTGCTGACTACAACCCTCTCTGACAGCTCCTCCCACCTACAGAGACAGTTGTTGTGGCACAGGGCTAGAGGGAGAAGATACATTCCTTCTCAAATTATTCCTGAGGTGTCATTTAATCTACTGGCTTTGATCCAAAGCTTGGGGCAGATTAGCCAATTCCAGCTGGGATTAGTATGCCATGAGGACCTCATATGGTGGTGTGCAGTGGACAACCCTATGTACAGAAAGTAGAGGGGTTGGCATGGCAGGAGGGAGGGCTGTGGGGAGTCAGTATGGGAGCAGAGACTGTGCCCCTCAACATGACATGCTGGGGTACTCACTTCCCACCCTCAGGTAGGTCTGGTATTTGAGGTGCCAGGAGGAGCCCTCGTAGCAGGAGTACTGGCCGCTCTGTGACAGGTCAACATTCTTCAGGATCAGGTAGGACCCGTTCAGGTGGGACTCGTCGATGTCGGTGCCGTTGACTGTCCAGGTCACGGCTGCATCCCAGTCCATGGAGCCACACTTCATGGTCACATCTGCGCCTACCCGCTCATACTGGATGTGGCTGTCTGTGGGAAGGAATGGGAGAAAAGCAGGTGAGCTCAGAGCCCCTCAGCATAGTCGCCTTGGAAGTAAGACCTTACCTTCCCATATGAGAAGTAAAGAGGAGTGGGGTCTGGACTGACATCGTGTTGGTGGTCAGGGAAACCCAAGTTCTGCTCCTGTTCCCAGCCATGATTTATTTTAGAGTAGAGTGGACCAGCTGACAAATACCAGAGGATCATGGACCATCTCCAACCACAGGATGGCTTCCTCTCACCTTTGCTATTGTGAACACATGTCAGGGCTGCACGTATGGCTCGCCTGCTGAACACCCCCCAGCACGGCCAGGCACACAAGCCATTGCCAGTCGTATGTCCAGGTGACTTGTTGCAGGACACAAACCAAACGCACGTATCAGAAACTCCCAGCGGAGAGACAACACAGCCCCAGGACTTGTCACCAGCAAACTCCACATATTTACTACCACAGATGGGAAGCAGGTAGTTCTCCTTGTAATTCCCTATCCAGGAAACCAGGCAGGAGGATTGCAACCTAACCATGCTGCACTGTGGAAAGGCACAGCTGCTTGGTGCATGCAGTGCTGTCTCCCTGTCTGGGTTTTCTTTTCTTTCCACAATAACATGATGCCTTGCTGAGCTGTTTGATGTAGCAGCTCACGAGTGGGGCAACACAGCTCATTGGGCACCAGCTGCCTAATTGAATTTTCTCAGGTTTCTGGACAGGAGCTGGAGCTGACATTCATTAATGATCCTTAGCAACTGAATATTTCCCATGTTGCTACACTTGGCTGTGCTGAGCTGCATGTGGCAAGGATAAAACCACGTGAGTGCATGTGTGTGACACAGGGTGAAGCAGGACGGGAGGATGAATGGGGACGAGGTTCCTTCAAGGCTTCATCAAGCCTTTGTGCACAGAAAAGGGTGGTTCAGTTCTCAAAATTCTCCTGGGCTTCAAAACCACATTTGACAAGGTGCCTTCCAAGGAAACTAAGCAGCCCTGACACATGGGGAAAGTCCTTGCTAGGATTTATAGCAGCTAAAGTCAGGAAACCAAAGGTGAAAACAAGCTGTCAAATGTAGCAGTAGAACATGTCACTGTTGAAGTCTGACTGAGATCCAGGCTGGATCAGATCTGCCCAACACCCTCGTAACTCACAGGTAAAAGGGGTCAGGGCAGAGAGAAGACAGAGCACTGCTGAGGCTGTCAGGGCAGCCAAATCACAGGGGGGTTCCAAAGTGCTGCAGAAGGACATCATGGTACAGACCACCAGGCAGTAACACTGTGTTGATTAATGCACAGTGGAATGCATGCAGCCTTGCTTCCCCTACACACTCATGGTTTCAAATATGCCACAGCCTCCATGGAAACCCATCTTGGAGCCATCACACTCCCTTCTCTGAAAACATCAGCTCAGTAGTGACCAAGAACTCAAACCCAAAATGGAAAGCACTGTAACTCAAAGGCCATGAACAAACCTGTCCCCATGCCATTATGAGCACAGCACCACTGGAAGCAGGGCAGAGGAAGGAAAGAGGAACAGCTAAGGCTGGAAACAGATCCCACGTAAGGATGGTTTAGTAGACTCAAACCCTTCAGCCATAAAAGGAAACAACCAAGCAAAGATGTGACAGACACCTTAGCAATGACGAGTGACATGAAGAGGACAAATAGAGAAGGACTGCTTGCTCTTTCTCCTAATAAAATAAGGAGGAGCAAAACAAGCAATAGAAAGTGATCTCTCTTTTTTTTTTGCACAAATTGTGATTAAATTACAGAAATCTATATCCATCAGATGCTGTTGATGTCAACACTGGAGGGGAGGAACAGCAAGTAAATGAATTCACAGCAGAAGATGACCTAAAACACTGAGCTGCCCAGTGAACCTTGGGAGATTGTAAGCAGCTGATAGTGGAGATGGATGGGAGAAGCACCCCCAAGGCTTCTCCTCCCTTTTCTTCCTCTCCAGACATCAGCTCCTGGGTCCCACTGATAGGTGGGACAACATGGACGTGATCCAGCCATTCCTTTTTCCTAAGCCCACATCCTGACCCCATCTGCAAAGCTGGCTCTGGAGGTGTGCCTGGCAGGTCTCAGCCCTCCTGCAGGTGGTCTATCAGGACACCTGCTTCTGACAGGAACGGAGAAACTTTGTGGATTTTATCCCTGCTGGGAAAGGGGATGCTAAGGACAAGGAAAAGTGGTTTGTAGTAAGTTGCTGGTGGGATGCCTCAGGACCATTTCTGACACTAGCCAAGGACGGGGACCTTTGGGAAAGTGTGCTGACCAGGAAAGTTTTTCAAGAGTCTTAAAAAAGCTGGGAGAATGTACTAACGGGCAGAAAGAGGGAAGAACATCCAAGATGAAGCATCTGTGTGAGGAGGGGCAGCTGGAACAAGACCAGATAAACAGATAGGCAGAAGTGGAAGAATACTGTGGATTGATGGACAAATGTGTGTAACCACAGACAGATGGACAGCAGGCTGGATGGGCACAGATGGAATGGAGGAAAGGAGGTATGGAAGGCCAATGAATGTGACTGGTGTTGGGTGGATGGTTGGCTATTTGAATGGCTCTGGATGTGGATGGATGGTTGGATGACGAACAGATGGACAGACAGATGACTAGGCACATGTGTGGGTGGACAAATACAGATATCAGAGTTTCAGTAAGAATTTAAGCATCTTACTCAAGTTCTATAATTTCTTCTATTGCATAAGGTATAAAGAGGTTTTGTCTTCCTGTTTCCTGTTGGCTCACACGACCATTGACTATCCTGTTCCTACACTTGGAATTCTGGTTATCAGAGACACTGGAGGTCTGACACCCACCCCTGTATCACCCACCACCTTTGCATGGACAAAGGCTCAGTGCAGTGAAGGATCCACAGACCTGCCACCATTGCCTGGCTCCTGCCTGCCTGATGCCTATTCCCAGAATTGAGACAGAGAAAGCTCTGGGATGCTCAGTTCTGACCTTCAGGATGGTGGCTGAGAACTTGCTTGTCCATAGCTAGTGGCTGAAGACTAAGCTGGGAAGGAAAAAAGTTACCTTAAGTTATTTCCTTAAACACAGTACAAACACACTGGGATTCATCCAGAAGGTTGAGGAAGCCATTCCTGGAAGACAGGTCTTTGAAAGCAATGCTCCTTTCCAAGACAATGATTTAAGGTTCCTGATGAAGGAGAAACCCAAAGCCCAGCTTCAGAGGAGGCATTTCTCCCAGCAGGGTTTGCTGAGGGTCTTACTGGAGCAGAGACAAGTCCTCATGTCCTCCCTTGTCCCATGCCAGGTGTGGGAGTCCCATCCAACCACAGTGATGTGCAGATGTGTGGGAAGGGGCACCTTTGGGAAGGGGCACCATGGGGACAGCTCCCCTGGAATGCTGGAGAAGCCTGTCTTCCACGGAGAGCAGCAGCTCTGCTGTAGGATGGGGATGAGCAGGGGTGACCAGAGCTCTACTGGGACCCTCCACTTCCTGCAGGCTGGGAATGGGCAGGAGCCCCTCCAGCCCACCCAGAGCTCCACAGCTCCCCTGAACAGGGAGGGAAGGAAGGTCTGTCCACACTCGTGGTCACCGTGCCACAGGTAACCCACAGAATCAATGACCACGATGGTGCCTGTCCTGCAGGGCCAGCCCTTTTGGATGGGTATCAGCTGGTGACATGAGTGTCCTGGTGGAAGATTCGAGCTGGACATGGAGGATAATTTATTCTCCCAGAGGGTAACACAGGACTGGGACAGGTACCCACAGAGAGGGGGATCCTCATCCATGGAGGTTGTCAGGGCACTGTTGACGAAGCCATGGCTGATCTGGTCTTCTGCTGAGGACAGACCTTTTCCGAGTGGGACACTGGACTAGACACTTCCAAAGATTCCTTCCCAGTCACACGGATGTGATCACTGGCTAGCACTGACACTTCAAGACGCTGCCCTGCCCTGCCCCCACACCACCCTGCCTCTCCAAAGCATGCTGCCTTTTGGGTGAAGTGACATCACAGGGCTGTGATGTCATCATAGAGGAGCTGTGATGCAGCACCCGAAGCAGCAACATGCCTCTCAGCATCCAAGCCTACTCAAGGCCACATGCTCTGCCAGGCACAGCTTCATGGCTTATGACATGAAGTCCTAGATCTAGAAAGGAGCCGTGGTGATGCATAATGGGAGAAATTACAGTTTTACCCACATCTCTGCAAAATTGCATGGAGGGAAGATGGGAATAAACATACAGAGCTTCTAGTTGTGGGATAAATATACAGAGTAGTGGACCTGGGGCAGCTTGGAGAAATGAGCTATGAGCTGCTTTGCTACACTTACAATGATGAGTGGCAGCTTTATAGGTCCTGCAACTGCAACAGGGCCCAACAGGACAGCAGATAGCAGTCCAGCAGAGAGATGTGGAGGGAAGACGAGACAAAGCACCTGAAATGTGGGGTCCATGGAAGCATATTCGATGCTTCCCAAACTCATCCAGCTGGAAATCCAGTAGAAACCTCATCCTTGTTTTCCTCCTTAATGGTATCTTGACCTACGTTGAAACTGGAAGGTGCACAAGGAAATCCTGCAAAAAGGTGAGGGCTGCCCTGGCATGCACTGTGCTAGGAAGGAGCAGAACTCCTCTTGGGACCTTCCATCTCCACTCCTCCACTCCTCTTTGCTCCAGCTGAGGCTCCCACCCAGCCAGCATGAGCAGCTGCCAGGCATGGCAGGAATGCTGCTGGGCACTGGCATGTGTGGAGCCACAGACATGGCACTGGGGGTCTCTGCCAGATGCCTGAGGGGTCACTGGAACAGCGAGCAGAGGAAGTGGAGAGGATGGTTTGCATTCCTGGCACCAGCACTCACCGCAGCCCTTTAATGGGGGTCTTTCAGCCAGGGCCTGTGGCAAGACAACATCCAGCAGACACACACAGGGCCAAAACCACCCTTGCTGTCACAGTGATTTGCAGGCAGACTGGGACAAATATTCCCTCTGAGTGCTCTGCCGAAATGCACTGCAGGGTTGTGGCTTCTGTGAGCAGAGAGTGAGCAAAATAAAGGCACTGTAGCATTTTTGGAGAGAGGGATGAATGCTCTGCAGGTTCCACACCCTCTGGCTCTTTGCTTCTTTTGCAGATGGTGAAAGCAACACCGTGAGAAAGGCTAGGTCCCCACTTTCTCTGACAGGACACGGAGCAGTTCTGCAGTGGGACAGAGCATTACATATGTGTCTTTGGACAGAGGCCTTCACATCACCCCACTGGCCATCGTATGTCTGTCCCACAGCTGAGAAACCAGCCCCAAGTAACTGTCTCAACAGCTAATTAGCTGCCTGTGTACAGAATAAATTATACATTTAATATTTACACAGTGCCAGGGCTATGCCAAGAGCTTTCCAGGCATATAAACCAGAAGAGTCTTTCATCCCACAACCTCCCATGGTAAATGAGATGAATCAGCCCACAGGAAACAAGCAGGGAGCCTCAGAGGATGGAAAGAGGACAGAGAGGTGACCTGACCAGCCTCTGTGGGAGGATGTTCCTGGCCTTCTCCAGCCATAGGACAGGGTAGTGGCACAATCCTGTGGCCTCTCCCTTGCTTCAGGACCCATGCCCACTGGCCTGGGCAGCACCAACAGTGTCCAAGCAATGCCAGTGGCTCCGCTCCCCTGTGCAGTTTGACCGCCCCTGGGGTCTGCCCTTCTTGAGATTAAGCTCCCTGACCATGGCGAGGGTTTCCTGACACCAGCTTCCTGAAGCACACTCCACTTGTGGTCTCCTCACATCTATTCCAAGTGATGCCACTTGGTATTTGCACAGCTTTTCTTGCCAGCAGAAATCTTCCTTCAAGGAGAAGAAATTTCATGCTTAAGGAGGCACTTCTTCCACTAGTGATTTAAAACTGGATATATCTTTGTAAGGAAACAAGCATAATTAAGTGTCATCGATGTAGCCAAAGATATGGACTGTTCCAAGTTAATTTTGCCCATTAATGAGGAGTTGCAGAAAGCAGAGACTGCGTTTGTTTGCTCTACTTTGGTAAATCCCTGGAGTCAGCAGCTTTGCTCTTGACAAGAAAAAATAATTAGAAAGAAACTTTAATTAAGAGATAACAGATGGGTGCTAAAGGACTTGTACTCAATCACACCACGATAGCCTGGAAGCAGAACCATGGTTTACTTCAAGAGTGTTGTGAAGGAGGGACTTGACCCCGCTGACAGGATCAGGGCAGGATCCAGGGCAGGAAAAACTCTTCCCTCAGCCTGGATGTGACCACAAAACATCCTCCTGTGGGCATTGGCAAAGCCCTGACATTCCTGCAGAAGATCTGCACCAGCTCTGCAACAGCCTCACCTTTTGCCTCCCTCTGAAGCTGTACCCCAAACCCAGCTGGGGATGTCCATGGTGGGGTGACAGGGGCCTTCATGGCCCTTCCAGCTGCTCAACTGCACAAGGCTGGTGCCTCTCCCATGAATCTTAATGCAACATCTTCTGGGCTTTTCTGAGGATGAAGGGACACTTTTACCATCAAATGTTCCATTGTCACAAATGATAATCCAATCCACAGGCTCCCTCCTGAACTTGATGGTCCAGCAGTGGGGAGGTGTGATGCTTGCACTGCTATGAGCTTGACATGCCATTGCCCAGGCCAAGCTCCAGGTGACAGGAGCAGACAGGATGGCAGCACCATCAGGATGGTGTCACTTGCATCACTCGTGCACTGGGGCCAGCAGGGCTGTGCAGTGGCAGAGAATCAGCACCCTCCTGGGGAGAGAACACAGTGCTAAACCTAGCAGGAAACCACAGAACACAGGCCCACTGCTGGAAGCAGAAGACACACAGACTCCCAGCAGAAGTGAGGGCCAAGTCCTTGCTGCAGCACTGGCTCAGCCCATGGGATGCAGCAGCTCCCCATGTCTTTTGGGCAGTGGGCCAATGGGGAGCCCTGGCTGGCAGACACAGTAGGAGGATGCCTTAGCAGACAAGTGTCATTTAACTTAAATAACTTAAGTGTCATTTTTCTGTTTGTATCATCAGACTAGGTGAATCCACCACTTTGGTCTGGTCTGAGTGGGATCTCACCAGGGCAGAGGGTGTCCTCCCTGTGCCCTATCATGTCTGTGTCTTGAACTAGTACTGCTGCCTTTTCACCAGCCCCACATTGGGACAGAGCTTCTCTTGCAGCTCTCTAGACCTGCCAAATCACATCAGCCCAGAGCTCCACACTGGCAGTGCTCCTGGCTGCCAGCCAGAAGGGCTCTGTGTCAGAGGCAGCCTTGTTTTCCTGCATGCCATCAAGCCCAGCTCTCACTGTGAGTAGCAGGAGATGTACAGTGACGTAGTGCCCCAAGCATAACTTGACCCTGGTCACAGGGGACAAGCAAAACTGAGAACAGCAACCAAATCCATCCTGCCTCTGTAACAGAGTCTCCTTAGCCATGCATGGGCAGGAGACCACAAAGAAGCTGTCCTCTCCCACAGCTTCAGGGTAGGAGTGAGCTCTGCCCGAGGGTGCTAATGCTGGTGCACACCCATCTGCAATGGTTGCATACCCCTGCCATGGATCATCTTGTGTTGACAAAGCCAGGACCAGGAGAAGATGCTACTACTTCTGCTTTTCTGTCTCAGCAGCCCTACAGCAGAGAGGTCTGGATTCTTTTGGGCTGATGATCTTGGCTTTTTAAGTTTTTCCACAGGAGGCCTTGTTCTTGCATCCCAGGAAGGGACCTGAGATCGTGTGTTGATCTGTTACCCAGAAGGTCTCCTTGGTAAGACCATCACTTGGATGTCTGTCCCAGCTCTTCTGGTCCAAGTGCCTTGGGACTCCAAGTACTCTCCTTGCTGCAGCTGGCTGAGCTGTGACACTGTTTTCATCCTAAGGCAAAGCTGGACGGGACCTTACCCACTTGGCTTCCTTGCAGAGTCAGCCTGAGATGACTCATCTTGAGGAAGTGCAGTTGCTTGGCAAAGCAGCAACTCCTCCAGCTCCCTGCAACTATATCGGGCTGCCCCAGCATGTGAGGCGGTATGGAGGGAACAATGTTGGAACACCAGGGGGAATGGCACTAAGGGGAACCAGCACACAGCAGGAAAATCCCACCAATATCATCCGAGCTGGGCTCACTTGAGCCTTCAACCTTTGCTGCCAAAGGACTGCTGCTAGCATCATGGGTGAATTAGAGGCTTGGTTTTTGGTCCTGCTTTTTCATGCAGACAGGACAAATAACTCTAAGCCACAAAAGAGTGCTTAGATCAGGCTTTTCAATGCTGTTTAGGGGGAAATCAATACAATTCAGAATTAGGTGCCCAAACCAGAGCCGTAAACACAAGAAAAGCACATTGTGGTCCAGCAACAGTGTGAAGATGCCTGTTTTTACTGAGGTTTGGGGAGGGGGAGGTGGGGGCAGAGCAGCATAGAGACATCCAGGCGCCTCACTCCCCGCTGACCTCCACCTGCCTTTCTAGCCTGGTGCACAGTGCACAGTCCCCATCCCTGCTTGCCAATGCCCACACGCCCACCCTCAAATAACAGCCTTGCTCCACTCAAACACAACTGCTATTTGTTCACATAACAACCCAGCTCCCGCTTCACCCCGCTCAGCGCTGCGGATCAGCACCAGGCATTGTACAATGTTTTTTTATTAGCACAGAATTATGGAAGTCAGAGGCGTAAAAGACCTGTTGGGTCCCACTCAGTCCATCCTCCTTCTGCCAAGACAGTATTGGTCCCTGCAGCATATTTACTATTCCTCCAGTCTAATTTTACATACTGTACAATCTGTGCAGTGCCAAGTTACGATCCCTGTGTGAGAAGCAGAGCTCTCAATTTCCAGGCTCTTGGGTGTGTAAAATCACAACCGCGATGCTAAATTAACTTTTTTTCCCCTTGCATTTAATCATTTAATAGCTCTAAAATTCAGCCCCTCAGGCTCTTTCTGTCTGTCTGTTGGCTTGGGTTCTGCCTGCTGTAGGCCAGTGGCTTGTCGCTTACAGATGTAATGCTCACGCCCCTGGGTGGATCGGCAGCAGCTGGGCTTGGAGCGGGGGTAACTACAACTTAACACATGAACTTCTGTGCCTGAGGATGGAAAAACTCCCCTGCTTTTTTTAAACATGGGTACAGGGGGTTCATCCTTCTCTTTATTGCTCAGCCCCACAAGGAGGAGGCACAGAGTGCATTGCAGACAGGGACAGGACTCAAAAGCATCATGGAAGCTGGACTGAGAAATCAAAACAGGAGTGCAGCCTCTAGTGCCAAGACATGGGGGACAGGGCATTCCCTGGGGTTCCCAATAGAAGCACCACTACTTTTGTCTTCACCTGCGCATCCACTGAAGGTTACACCCCAGGGCTTGTTTCCTCCCAAAAGGGATTCCTTCCCTCTGCAACAACACCAAAATTTTCTTTGTGCACGTGGCTACAGAATAGCAGAGGAGCTGAGCTGCTGCCAGGGCAGCACAGTGAAGAGGATGGGAAGAATAGATTCTGATAAAACGGGAACCATTTTCCCAAGTTTGAGAGGTTTTTTGACCCAGTCACCATCACCCCTCCAAGTAACATGTGCACATCTGGAATCCAGGGCTGATTTAAAAGCAATATTAAAAATAAGACACTCATCTTCTCTTGCCTGCGGGGGCTATATCAACAACTAAGACAAGGCATTGGGGTTTGCATTGGTAATAATGAGATACTACATTTGCATTTGATGCCTTCCACTCTGAAGGATCCTCAAGCAAAGCTAAGCCTGGAAAGGATCACTGGCACAGCCACAGCCAGCAGAGCTGCAGCCCTCCCATCACACAGAATATCTGCTGGGGAGAAAGATGGGCACATATCAGACCCACGGTATGCTCAAAAGGGTGATACTTACACCAGAGACAAAATAAATTGCTGAGTACAGCTAATGGAGCACCACAGACCACACTGGGCTTTTGGGGGCCCAGTCTGCCTTTGAGAGCATTTCCTAACCTCCAGTTACGGATCCTGCCATGTCAGAGAATCTTCAGTTTGGTGCAGGTTTTTTTATTGCCTCTGCTGGGGTCAATGAGCAAATGTTAGTACAGGAGCAGACGTTCGTTCTTGAACCAATTATGCACTATTTCCTAAATTTCAACGTTTAAAAGCTATGAGTGTCTTACTGCAAAACAACAGCTAAAAGGCTAGTTATGTTTCATTGACTGAAATACAAGTAAGTGTGCCCTGCTCTCTGGAGAGCTCTTGGGTTTGAAGCAGAAGATCTTAGGGAAGTATATTTTCTGAAAGTAAGACTCTTCAGAAGCTTGCCATGTCCACAGCTCCAGTCATCTGAAGGCAGTGCTGAATTACAACTATTATTAGCATAAGAGATACTTGAAATCTGGAATTTCTGTAAAATGTTTTGAATTCAGGTTCTGAAGCATTTCAAGGACTTGAGAAAATATCTTTGGCTCCAAGTCAGCAAAGCACTTAGGCAAGGCCTTAACTTTGAGCATGTGTTTAAGTACCTTGCTGACTTGGGGCTTTTAACCCCAGCAAAAAGAAATCAAAGAGGAAAGAAAAGCCAAGGAAAAAAATATCTGGTGTACATAGAAATCTCCAGACAAGCCAAAATAATAGAGGAATCTCCTCTGGAAATTAAGAAAACAAAAAATAATAGCGACTTGCTTTAAAATTAAACACTAGAGGAAGATTTCTGGAGGAGGGCAGCGAAAGACTCCCAGAACAAATGGAGTATTTCAATGTAGCCTAACACCAGCTTCACTCTCCTGCCTCTTCAACATTCAGAAATTATTTATTGCTGAAAAAAAATCCCAAACCAAACCCAAAACCTGCTTCCTCCTCCTATTTCCAGACGAAGTGCAATGGGAGAGAGAAAAATCTTGGCTTTGGCAGTGAAAAAAACATCTCTGAAATGAGTCGGCTGTGAGAGACTGTCTCTATCAGGAGGGAGGAAGAGGATAAGGGATGAGGGAGTGAAGGGTAGTAATGAGGAGGAGGAAATTGCCCAGAGGCAGAAGCCTGCAAACAACCACATGCACTGCCTGTGAGAGGGGGAATATGAGAAAGTCCTTAAGGAGAGAAAATCAGTGCAAATCTATGCACACATGCACGGAAAGCAGCTACAGGCAGCAAGCCGTGCTTCCCTACCTCCAGCTTGAGATCGTGAATAGAAGAACTGCAGCACAGCAGTAAGAGCATCCTCTGCAGCCCACCCAGGGAGAGCAGCCACAGGAGCAGGGATGGGAGATGCCCCGGCTGCTCCAGGAGCCGGTGCTTGCAGCCTCCCCACAGCTCTGGCATGGCCAGGGCAGGCTAAGGGTGCCATGAAGCTGAAAATGCTGCTGTGCCTCCACCAGGGCAAAAGTCCAAATTTACAAATATTCTCTGTTAAGGAGGAAAAAAACCACCAAAAGACCCAAGTTCCTTCCTTCAGAAGGGAAACCAAAGGTTTTCATGTATTTCTCATGTGTTTTTTTCAGAACTTCTCCACTGAGTTGTACAAAAGGCTTTGCAAAACATTTGGTTTTTTAACGGGAAGGGGGTGTCAATTAAAAGTGAAGAACCTAACCATTTCTGAAAAACATCAAAAAGACAAACTGCAGTCTTTCTTTCCCCTATGCTTCATCTCATTTTTATCTCCCCTGACAGAAACTATGAATTTGTAAAACATTTGGATGTTGATGGGACTTAATTTCCAACAGAAAATGGCTCCCCTGAGCGTTCTCCCCATCAGCTTTGCCCAGGACAGATTGGCAGCCAGCGCTTTGCTCCCTGATGGAGATACCCCTCATGGGAAGCACAGGATTCCAGCACAGGGGATGGAGGTAGCTCTTCCTCAGCACTCACACTGTCACAGAGCCTGCAGCCCCCCAGGGATGGCCACCCTGTCATCCACTGCTTCGTGCTGGCACCCAGCAACACGCAGCTCCCGTCAAAGGGATCTGACAACACAAACGAGTGAGACAAATGAGGAGAGCCTCGTTCTCCCTGTCTTACACATGGAGATGAAGTCCCCAGAGCAGATGAAATGACTGGCCCAGAAGAGTTGTTTTCATCAGAGCTAGGCTCTGGTTTTCCTCCTTCCCTGTGATCCTACACCTGGTACATTGACACTGGGGTTTGGTGGGGCTCTCCTGACCCTGCTGAAACATAAAACCACAAAGCACTGAATTAACTTCAGCTAGTGGCTTTTTATCCACCTGGGACCCCTGTACGGCCCCAGGGATGCCAGCACTTGGGCACTGCAGGAATGGCTTGTGGGGCTATGGAACAGCTGCTGCTGTGCACACCAGTGACTCCCTCTGAGGCACCAAAACAAAAAGCCTTCCATAAATACTGGTTACACTAAAAAGCTCCTCAGGGCTAAGCAAGTTAAGAAAAATGGTGCAAACTCATTGGAGGAAGGAAAACACAATTAAATCACCCATCAGCCCCTCTCCACTAATTCCTTGTGCTACCAGGCTTGACTTGAAGGTCTCTGACTGCTGACATGCACTTCCCACCCCTCATCCAGTCCTGGCACTGCTTTTCCAGAGTCCTGGCAAGGCGTCTGTGCACACATGTTATGTGGGAAAGGAAGGCCCCCACAGTCCCAGCTCCCAGCACAGTCACAGCTCAGCACCCTGTGGGGCTATGGGCTGCACAGAGCCTGGGAGCTGCTGCCCCATGCCACACACAAATTAAAGGCACTGAACATTTTCAGGGGGGTTCAGTATTCACTGGGAGACACAACTGCAACATCAGGTAACAGCATTAAAGAAGCTGTGAGTGCTCATGGCGGCTCTCACTGTGAGGTTCTTCATTCCAGAGCTGTGATTTAGGGCAGGATGAAGAATGTGATGGGATTAAATCTGTCTACCCGAATCCTGAAATCTTCCTTCTGGGTTTACATCCCAAAGTCCTTCTCATAGATCAATAGAAGGATGCTTGGGCCCACCTCTCTGGAGCTGCCAAGAATAAAATTGTAAAAATATGGAGAAAGAAATGCATCATGGATACAAAAGCCCATGGACTCAGAGAACTCAGTGGAATAGACTTCCCCAGCTTAGAATGAGGGGGTTCACTAACACAGAGGTAGGGCTGTCCACTGGGTATCTTTCTCAGAAGGAGCAGACACTTCCACTTTAAAGTGACTGATCTAACCCTGCAACCCACTCCAAATTTCCTGTGAGATAAGGCACATCCCACTTCTTAAACAGCACTTCTTAGTAGCCCAGGGGTAACTGAAAAACAGCACCTTTGATAAGGGTGAGTCAAGCTAAGACAATGTCAATAACCAGAAAATAACTAACTAACTAAATAAATTAATTTTAAAAAGAAAATAAACAACAACAACAAAAAATTTAAAAACCCCAACCCTGCATAGACATACAGACAGATGCTTCCTCTAAAATGACAGCTTCCAAAGCCCCACGTTGCTGCTATTCCCCCTGGGATTTTTCTCTCTGTCTACCACGCTGCCAATGCAGCAGCTAGGTAACTTTTGAAGAGCACCAACCAGGAGCGTGAAAATAGCTGCAGTGATTATATTGCAACACTTCACTGCTTCCCTGAGCTGCAGCTCCCTCCTCCACTGTTGGAAGTACAATCAATGCTAATTAATTAAGGGCCAGAGCCTGCCAACCATGGTCACACCAACTTCAATGCTGCTTCCTGAATATTCAGGGCTCACGCTCCATAAAAGCAAGGATCAGCCTCCAGCAACTTGGGTTGAAAACAACAGAAACTCTCTTTGCAAACCAGGAGAGATGGACAGGCATGTCTGTGTCAGAGCTGAGAGCTGGAGGAGTCTGAGCTGGGGCAGACCCCAGTGAGCTGCAGCTGTAAATCAGCAGTGAGGCATCCTGCAGACATCCCAAAAGGCTCTCCACCAACAGCAATGACAGAGCTGGCACAGCTTTTATGCCCAGCCAAGGCTAAGAGGAGAGTGCTTGTGTGGGGCCAGAGCATGACCACCCTCCAAAAACAAGGATGAGAAAAGCCCCTTGTCTTAGTGGCCAAAATGATGAGCCCTGTGATGCTGGGACAGAGGAAGGCAAGGGCTGGGTGTTAATGGACAAAGATAGGGAGGCTCCTTGAGAGCAAAGGAGACAGGGAAGAGTCCCAGGAGAGTGAATGAACTTCACTGGAGTGCCAGTGCAAACAGTACTAGAGCTCACTAGAAGGTGAGCCTGTGGCTGTGATGCCTAACCCTGCCAAATGGCTTCTGTGATGCTCTAAGAGTGAAAAGGTACCAGTGGAGAATCCAACCTCCTGATCTGCCCCTCCACTATGCCACACTGAGGGACCCTCACACAAAGGAAAAATGCAAGACCTGTGCTTTCCACCATAAAGGTAAAACTACTTTTCAAGTCTGCTGAGCACAGGAACTTGTGCCATGAGTACAACCACCAGACTCGTTCTATGAAATATTACATGACCTCCCAACAGAAGGAGTTCCTGCAAGGTGCAACAGCCTCCTCCCACTCCTCGGCAACATCACTGGGTTCTCATGCCTTTGCATCCAGCCTCTGCAGCTGTCCTGGCAGCTGGCACAGGCTGTAGCAGTCTCCAGGCTCACAGTTATAGCCAGTCATGGAGGCTTCCCATGGGAAATCACAGGAGGGGACTATGCAGATGGACATTAGCTTCTGGATTTAATGCACTCTCACTCCCACGTGCCTCAGTTTCTCTCCTACACAGCACCTAGTCATCTGGAGCTACCACACCACAGCGCAGGCAAGCCACGAGCTCAGTGGAGTCCAGTGTGCCAGGGTCCATGGTTTGGCTGTAGTCAGAGGCTCTCTGTGACTCATCCTACAAAGTCTCAAGTACACGGCTATGGATGGAGAATCCCATTACGAGTGCTCCAGGCTCAATTCACACTCTCTCTGGGAGTGGATCTGTTCATAAACAACGCAGGTGATGAGCAGAGCTCAACCACCTGGTTGGAGAAGATCCTCACTTGGATGGATGAATGGATGTGGGGCTAACAAGGCCAAGCTCCCAGCAGTGGACCCCTGTGTGTACACTCTACACCACCCCAGTTTTCAGCTGGTGATGCTGTTGTGAGCTTGCCTTCATGCCACTCACAACAGGATGGGACCCTGATCCGCCTCTGGAGCTCTGTTACCTCTGTGAGGGATGCTCATCAACTTCCTTTGTTTTATTTTAGTTTTAGATCCTGGAGGCAGCAGGTGTGGGCCCCCTGTGAGTAGCAGAGACCAGCTGAGCATGGAGTGGGCTTTTCTACAGAGAACAGAAGTGCCCTTTGGAGGAGAAGAGCATCCACTCCCCACCACCTCTCTGTGAGCAGAGCTGTTGTGCAGCACCACACCCAAGGCCTGGACTCCAGAAATGCAGGCACACGTGGGGACACCTCATCACACCTCAGAAAATCCAGCAGGAATCAAGCAAGACAGGCCACACACTGCAGCCCTGCTTTAGCTTGTGCATCCCAGTTAATTCCTCAGTGTGATGGTGCCAGCTCTCCTCTGCCTACAAATCACAGAGCTCTTGGCTGGCAGAAATCCTACAGGCTCCTGGCCTTGCAGGTCAATGTTTTCTAGCATCGGCTCTGTAGACCTCTGGCTGTTTTGCAAAGCTCCAGAATGGACAACTGAGAAGAGGCTGGCTACTGGCAGATGACTTAAATCAGCTAACACAGGTCTGCTCTGGGGGAAATGCTGTAGGCTTTGCAAACTAAAAAAACAAGGAAGGTCAAGTGTGTTGAACCTGGGATGAATGGCACTATCTTTCTGTCAACTATGTGCACTCTGAGGTGAGGTTTTGTCCCATCCCAGGGAATTTTGAACTGAGAAGTGGATGTGTCTTGCCAGGGACTCTCCCTGCACTCAGGTGCACACAACTGTGCAAGCAGAATACTTTATCCCCTTTCTCTTGTCTCTTAAGTAGAGATAAAGGCTGTTTTATCCCCGTGCTGTGAATCACACCCACAAATCCCTTTCCCCAACACCAGCCTCCAAAGTATGGCTCTAATCAAGGGAAGGCAGTGCAATGAGGCTCCAGACTGCTCGACTTCAATTAGCACCTGCTAACAGCTGAGCCTAGATAGCAGTCTGTTCCAGCAAATTGTACACCCAGAGATCAATGGTTCATACAGGACTAATACTGCTGTAACCTCTCCTGCCTCCATCACTGTCAATTGCCTTGTGGTTTCACTTCACTTCTCCACCTGATGGGCCTTCCTGGAGCAGTCATTACAAGGTGACACACATCGCTTTTCCCCTCTGTAACAAGCCTGCCACAGCCCCTCCTCAATCCTTCTTCTCTTCCTCCTTTTAATATGCCACAATTATATTGGCTTCTCTGCATGGATCCACCCCATTTAGTGCTGCCCAAGACTGCTTATCCTGAAAGATGCTCTTTACATCCACAGCACAGGCTGCACATCTTGCAGGTTGTTCTGTGCATTTTTTACACTTCAACATCTCCTGGCCTGATTAGGAATCTGGTATTTCCCTTTCCACAGAAGCACAGTGTCTGCTCCAAGAAATTAACCCCACCAAGGACTTCAATAATAGAGATTTGTGGATAGTGTGTCCCAATGTCTGCACTCCTGAACACGCTTCATGGTATATTTGCTCTGTTTCCACCCCAGAAAATCCTCTCTGAGGAAGCAGAGACAATGATGTTTGTACTCAATGTCTTCTGTGCCTGAGTTCCCATTATCCAGGGCTTTGCTTGTTCCCAGATGTGTCACAGGTGGGCTGAAGGTAGCAGCAAGTGAGTCCATGCCCAACACTACAGATGGATGTGCAGGACCTGAATGTCCCAGCCTTTCCTGACTTTTTGGCCCTGGGTGCTGCCACACACAGCTACTGTGACATGTCCTGGGGATGTTTTGTAGCACCCACTGCTGAGGTTGCAGGCTCCTACGAGTGATGCCCAGAGCTGCCCCAGGGCTGACGCGTTTTAGTCTTTGAGCCTGACTGGAGATTGGCTTTGCAGTCCCAGGGCATCCAGGACTTCAGACACTGGAAACTCTTCAAATGGGATAAAGAATGAGTGGTACATTCAGTCCAAGTTCTGTTGGACATGTGGGCTGATGGGAGCAGGCTGCTCTGGAAATGAGAGATGTCTGGTTCACTGGGATGGCCACATTGACTTCTGAGGTGAGACCTTTTTGAGCTTTTGAAGGCTATTTGAAGCCAAATCCCTGAAGCATTAAAGGTTTCCACTCTACCTGTCACAGTTCTATGTGATCTTCCATTTCTGGAAGCCTTTGAGAATGTAAAGAAAGAACGAGGATTGCTTCCTTCCCCACCAAAAGAAGCTCAGTGCTAGGACAGGACACAGCCCTTCTTCAGCAGTCAGTGCTCTCAAAGGACAAGGCCAATGGCTATTCCCTTTGTGCTGGGCTAAACCTCAGCTTCCTAAGGTCTGAAAATCTGCGCAAATGAGATTTTGACTTCTATCAGCCTTTGGAGGCTCCCAGCTGCTGTGACAATGTGTCTGTTTACTACCATGTGTCAGCAGAGGAAGCCATGCTCCTGCTCCATACAGCAGGACAATGCCACACCAAGGAAATCCAAGCCTTTCCTCCCAGCCTCTACCCAACAAGCAGGCCTTGTTCAGCACTGGGTTTCAACAAGGATTTATTGGCAAGGACTCTCTGACTTATGTAGATGATCCACAAATTTAGTTCTGCCCCCTCTGCACAGACACAGCCTGGCAGCTCCTTCTCCTGCCCCACGGGTTGTGGCAGCACTGCTCTGTGTTAGCAGTAATCCTCCAGCTGAAGCTTCTCTAGATGTTGGGGTGGACTACAAATCCCATTCCTCCTCCGCCTGTTGATGTGTAATGAAGCCTAAGAGACTACTGAGACATGTTTTTCCTTAACACAGGCAGAACTAATGAGTCCTGGCAGACTGCGATCCTCCTGGCAGTTTTTTCTCACCACAGATATGAACAAATGTATTTTCACCGCTTTTGTGGGACCACAGGCTTGTACAAAGCCTGACAGATCCACACTCCAAAGCTGTGTTTTCTTTTTTCTTTTCTGTCTTTGGTTCTTTCACAGATTTGTTATCTGCTTCAATACACAGGACCTATTTCTGGGAAAGGTTCCCTTTTTTGTTAGCATCACAGATATTGCCAGCTAGGTTTCCTTCCAAGCTCTTGTATGGCTCACATGGGACAGATCTCCACTTTACTCCAGAACTTCATCAGCTTCATTTCAAACAACTACTTCCGTTTCCAGAAGGTGGCAAATTCAGATCCAGTGGCTCCAGACAGAATTGTACATGGAAAGCAGGCAGCTTCTTTGCAATGTCCACAAATTTCAGTAACTTGCAAAAGCAAGACTTCAAAGCCCTGAACCATCAGGTTGTTTTTCCTCTCACCTAAGTGCCAGTGCCTCTATTTTTCTTCCTGTCCTTCCCTTCTCTCCCCCACTTGCACTTCAAGAACATCTCACCTCCTACATCCGACAGCACTTAGCACAACGGGACATCAATCTCGCTGCTGACCTGTGGCTATTTTTCAAGCACAGAGCCTAGGTAAGAGCTGTGAGCTCTGCAATCCCTGTCTGACAGGCATAAGCCGTGCTCCCGCAGCGTGTCCCAGCAGGACAGGCCGTGCTGCACCGTGCACCAGCGACGTTCTGCAGTGCAGAATTAACAGGCAATGCGTGGAAATGAACCCTCTTGATTCCCCAGCTCCCAGGAGAGGGGGCAAGCCTGGGATGTGCTCCTGGCAGGGCTGTCCTGCATTGCTGGCCGGACCCCTGAGGGATGCTCAGCTCTGGAACCTGTGGAGTGATGAGGCAGTGGGCAAGAAAGCACAGGCACTAAAAATAGGCTGTTTGCGGTAGGGACTGACCACATTTATTAGCAAGCCTGTGCTCTGGCTGACCACAAGGTCAGCTGCCTAGAGATTGGCCGTAATTCACTCTGTGTCTGGGCAGGAAATCTACTTGAGCTCAGGGGGATGTCCAGTAATAGAAAAAGTTGTTCCAGGACCTTGGGCTATTTTTGCTGTTTTCTTTTATTTTGTGGACAGAGAAGCTTTCAGGAGATGCATCTTGTGCTGGAAAAAAGAAGAAAAATAAAGCCAGGTGCTCATGGACAGAGAGAGGGGTAGAAATGGAAAGGGGAGCATGCAGATGTTTGTGCCCATTTGGGTCTGGGGTTCTTTTACTTAGACAGGCTCACCTTCACCAGGGAAGATCAGAGCAACAAAGGGGACTGCAGAACTTGATGGGCTCTTAAGCACCCCAACAGTGTGCAGCAGAGTCTAACAGGTTTCAGCAGGGGTGTCCCTGCAGGTGGGGTTGCTGTCTCTTCTGCTTCCCTGCAGCTGTGGGTTGGCAGGGAAGATGAGGAGGCAGTGGGAAAACTATCACAGTAATGAATGCTCAGGGGTGGAGATGATGGACCTTCCTTGGAAAGGCATCAGAGGGCAGCTTGAATTACAGCCAGGTTGCACCTCTGGCCAGCATGGGATGGGCCAGCAGCTTGTCCCTCAGGAGATGCAGTAATCCCATTAGGACAATGCTGGTTCCCAGCAGATGGCCACGAGCCTGGACTAGCTTAACTATGAGCAGCAATGAGCAAGGCAGAGGAGGCAAAGATGCTGATGCCTGCCCTTGAATGGCAGCCTTCAGAATGATTTAAGCAGGCTCTGCTGAATGGAGCTGCAGTTTGGAGCAAGGCTGGTACATTCAGCCAGCTGGATAATGAGAGCATCCAGAGTTATAACAGGAAGGATTAAAAAATGTAATTGCTAATGGGGAATTAATTGTTAATGGGGAATCATCATTGCAGGAGGGTGTTCCCAGTGTGGCCCCGCAGGGATCTGTTCTTGGCCAATTGCTAATCACTCATCTTATCAATTATCTTGAAGGCAACATAAAACTGTTGCTGGCAAAGTTTGCCAGTGACACAAGGGCTGATGTATATAATGGAAAGGATGAGCCCATCACACACAGAGTCCAGAGCAGTTAATATACGAGCCTTCCCTCGGCAGGAGCACGTGTTTTGTGCAGCCAAACACAAATCCATTCATCTCCAGTGGAGGAATGTAGGTCAGACTTGCAGAATGCAGGACGGTGTCCCGGGGAGGACAACACCGACAAGGCCTCGTTAGGAGCCACTTGGAGACAAAGTGCCAGTGCTGAGAGCAGAGCTTAGCCAGTGGCAAAGGAGGTGTCATGGGAGGTAGGAAGGTGCTATGTAATAAGACAGAGCTTTTTCCTGGACTAGCCCCAGCCTGAGCCTGGAAGAAGGTACTATCTCCACCCTCCCAGCCGGCCACTCTGCACACACAGTCAGTCCCTTTGACCTCGCCCTCCCCAGCAACTGCCTGTGCCCTGGCAATTACAGAAATTCCAGATCACTCTGCTGCACACACAACTCACCCTGAGGAATGCATGCAAAAACAAACAACATATGACAGATGTTTGTCATGTCACTTAATGCATGACTGAAGGACACTGTGGGAGAGGAGAGGAGAGGAGAGGAGAGGAGAGGAGAGGAGAGGAGAGGAGAGGAGAGGAGAGGAGAGGAGAGGAGAGGAGAGGAGAGGAGAGGAGAGGAGAGGAGAGGAGAGGAGAGGAGAGGAGAGGAGAGATACTTCAAATATACTTCTGAATGTATACTTGTAGATAGCTCTCCTGCAGAGTCATCTTAGGTTGGATGCACAAAGCCACCCCATCACACTTCTTGAATCCAGGCACCTCAACTCAACTGCATTTGCACAACAACAAAAACCTACACAGATGTCTACAAACAAATCACGCAGAGTGGTGTGAATGTACAAACCACCTCCTACACAGCAAATCCAGAGAACTGCTCCAGATTCAAAGTGTTTAGTTTAAGCATGCCAGGCAGGTGACATTCCCTGGCATGGGCTGACTTATGTGGAGTAAACAGAGTCCAGAAAGTCACATCCCTGTCAGCCAAAAAATGCAACACAGGCAAGGTTGGGCAATTCTAGAAGGGGAGAGAAGTTTTCATATCTACAGTTGGTTTCTCACTGAAAAGCCAATTTGCATGGCTTTGCTGTGCATTTTGAAGGCTATTTACTGGTTCAGGCTTTGTCTTTGCAGCAGCATTTCTAACGAGGCATGTACAAACTGGAGCCCCCGGGAGGCTCTGCAGCAGAACCAACTGCAATAGATTAGCGTCAGGGCTTAAGAGAGCAAGAAAGAAGGGAGAGAATTGAACAAAATCTCTTTTTTCCTCAGCTGAGGAATGATGGGGGCTAATTGTTGTTGGTGAGGAAGAGAAGAGATGGGAGCTTCTGTGCCTATCAATAAATTAACCCCGGTATGTGGCATCTGAAGTGCATTCATTTCCAGAGCCTTTTATCTCTTTGTCTCCTCTCCTGGGCGAAAACATAATTATTGTTTAAACATGAGTTAATTCAGCAAGGTGAGGATCAATAAAGCAGAATTACTCCTCTTTTAAAAGCAAAGAAATCTCAATCTGGGACAGATGTGGACATAACTCTGGCAGAGCTGATGGATGGGGAAGACACCTTGGTCACAGCAGGAGACTGGGGAAGCAGAGCTCCCTCTTTTCAGGACTGCTGTAGGCATTGGGTTTAATAAGAACAGACAAGTCCAGCAACAGGCAATCACAGCAATCAGTACAAAAAGCTGAAATCACCCATGCATGTTCACTTCGTTGCCTAACATGGGATTAGGCATCTCCACCATGCACACATTTCCCACATAAGAGCTTGGGTTAAACCCCAAAGCTCATGCTGTGACCTCTCACAGACCTTTGAAGGCACCCAGGCCCTGCTAGGGAGGAGGTCTCTGCACTGCAGGGATCCCCACCAGCTCCCCACAGGGGAGCCCCACCAGCTCTCACACAGTGGAGGCCCTGGACAACCAAAGGTGTGAGTGTCACAGCAGACAGCATCACATCAGTGCTCTGCTCAGCTTTCCCCATCACCTTCCTCCATTCTGAAAAAAAAAAAACTGGCAGCAACCACTGCCTGGAGAACAAAACACAGGAAGGAAAACTGAGCTATCCAAAATAATGGGAAATTGATTAGAGGGCTAGAACACCTCTTCTATGAGGAAATGCTGAGATTCATGGTATTCTTCAGCCTGGAGAAGAGAAGGCTCTGGGATGACCTTATAGCACTGTCCAGTACATAAAGGGGCTACAAGAGACCTGAGGAGGGACTTCTCACAAGGACATGCAGTGACAGGACAAGGGGTAATGGCTTCAAACTGAAAGAGAGTAGGCTTAGATTAGATATTAAGAATAAATCCTTCTCTGTGAAGATGGTGAGGCACTGGTGAAGGTTGCCCAGAGAAGCTGTGGACGTCCCATCCCTGGAAGTGTTCATGGCCAGGTTGGATGGGACTCTATGCAAACTGGTCTAGTGAAGGCGTAGCTGTCCATGGCAGGGGGATTGGAGCTTGATGATCTTTATGGTCCCTTCCAACTTAAACCATTCTGTGATTCTTTGTGGAGGGCATAAGGCTCTCCCCTTCTCTCCCAGGTATTCAGCCTGGTCTGCCTACTGTGTGCTCTCCCACTCTTCCTGTCCAGCTCCTGTCCATTCCTCCATGCCAGCTGGATCTGTGCAGATGGGGACAGCCCTGTTCCTGTCCAGGGCAATGCCCATCTCTGCAGGAAGGTTGGCCCAATCTGGCAGCCCAATCCAAAGCTGCTTATTCATGCACTAGAGATGACAGTCCTGAACACCCTCTTCCATTGCCCCTCTGCCCTTCCCTGCAGCAGGACTCACTAAACCCACTACCAGAGCCAGAACATTAGTGCCAGCCTCCGAGCATCCCCCTCGGGGCTGCCCTGCTGGATGTCTCTGGTCTCCCACCATCCACAGCCCACTCCTGTGGGAAGCCGCATCACACCCACCTGTGTGATGGATGTGAAACCTGAACAACATGCCAGGGATGCAAAGCAAGGAAGCTCTGTCACCCCAAAGGTCACAGGAACCCCAAATCCACTGACCTCTGAGCCCCTCCACTCCTTTCCCCCAACACTGGGGATCATCCCAGGCTTCTGCATCCCAGACAGATGCACCCCGTGCTCTGCCAGCTCCAAGGAAAAGGACTAAAGGTGAGCAGCAGAGGGGTTAATACATGAGCAGCCTCACCTTCACCAAGCCTGATGCTGCTTTTATTAATTCATGTGCACTTTGCAGGGGTGCATATGCGAGCCAGGAGAGGGTGGCCAGACTCCCTCCACCGTGCTCATGCTCACTTAACAGCTTGTCACATCCTCCTCACTCAAGTATTCAGTGCTAATGCATCTCTTAAAGTGCTTCATGAGCTATTAAAGTCCAACGTGCCTCAAGTGCATGATAAATGGACTCTATGCCAGCATCCCCCCCCCCGTCCACCGGTCCTGCCACCAGTGGGATTAATCCATCCTCACACCCCAGTCCTGCTGTGCTTTTCCAGCCCAGCTGGTGGGGGATGAGCTCTGGGTGGGGGTCACAGGGCACAAGCTTTGGGTCTCCAGCGTTGACCTGCCTGTGTGCAGCCTCTCTGAGCTGGGCACGGTGGGGTGGGAGGGAGACCTGCTGCTCCAAAGCTCCTGCCCACAGCATACCTTGGTGCTTCAGAGGGGTGCCCAGGAGGGATAGGCCATGCCTCTGGGGAACAGTTTGAGGACACTGCCACTATGAAATACGTCCCACTATTTCGTAACTAATTTTCTGACCTTGTATCCTTTTTTTCTTTTTGACCCCCAATGAAGCTGCTACAAATGGGAAGAGCCCTGCCTCACTTCTCACACCCCATTCAGGCACTTGCTGATGCACACAGGCCTCAGCAGCTTCAGTTTTGAGCTGATGTCCCATACACCCCCCTCCCAGACACTGGCAGGCAAGGGAAACAGGAGGGACACAAGGGCATGGGAGGCCTTGCTGCTAAACCCCTGAATCCTGCTGTGTCACAGAGCAGAAGGTGACAGTCACTGCAGCTCTGCACCAGCTGTCAGTGGCAAAATATGTGGTCCTGCTCACTGGTGAGAAGCAGCATTTGTTCCTTTCTAGACTACACAATTCAAGTGTGTGCAACCCTGAAGTACCTGGCACTTCTGTGTTTTGTGCATCTCCCTGTACAACTGGTCTGGGCTACTGTTCCTACAGCACAGCAGGAAGCAGCATCGTGCATCCAAAGGATGCTCTGGCAGTCCTATTGCCAGGTCCTTTAAAACCTCCAGGGGGTGGTCCTGCAAGCACAGCAGGAGTGAGCAGCTTTGCTTCTCTGCAGGAAGCATCACACCACCACAAGCAGCATACAGCTCAGCACCCAAATGCTTTGAGGAGGCACCCTGGAAAGGGAGGAGTTGGGGACCATCCTGCAACCACCAGCCAGCAAGGTCCTTCTGTGTGCAGAGGGTGGCTGTCCCCGTGCAGTGTGGATGTGCTCTCCAACCCCGGATGCTTTGTGTCCAGCCTGGAAGCTTGTAGCAATGTAAACCCACCCAAACGGATTTAGGGCAGCTCAGCAGAGCACTCTGGCTGGGCTTCTCAATTTCACAGAGCCCAAGGATGCATAGATGTCTTTTACTGGAGTTAATCAGCAAAATTCCCCTCTAAGATCCTCTAAAAGCAACTACAGACAGGCTGCCAGGACAAGCAGTGAACAGCTGGAGGTTCCCCATTTTGTCCTATTTTTGCAGAGCTGGACTCCACACCAGGACTCAACCAGCCCTCACAATCTTCCTGCTCCTGCCTAGACCCAGGATTACGTGAGGCTCCTTCAGCTCCCAATGCCACCAGTGACTCTAAAGTGCAAACTCTCTAAAGCCACCACTAAAATAAGCCCTGAATCCTCTGCCAGCCTGGAGAGATGTGAGCTAGAGGTGGGCACAGATGCGTGTTGGCAGTGGGGATTAAGTCACCGCGAGGAGGTGAGAGCAGGTTGAAGCATCATCCATCATTTCATGGGGCAGGGTGTCATGGAGCTGTCAGGGGTGGTCAGAGTTCAGAGCTGACAGGCTGATGCTTCCTCTCAACTCTTCATCCCTTCGTGGGTGAGCTGCATGCAGCAGCATCCATGAAGGAGTGGGCAAAGGGGTCCAAAGCAGTAGGGACACAGTGAGCTGTGGGCAGGGCAAGGGGCATCAGCAGAGGGATCAGCAGGGTGCCCAAACCCCACAGTGATGGGCGGGAGGGGGCACTTGTCACGGAGGTAAGTGATAACATGCACAGAAATAACATCAGGCGCACTGGAAGGTGCACCCAGATTCCCCCAGGAGAGAGGCTGGAGGAGAAGCATTGCCATTTTTCAGGACCCCCAGGGCCTGGGAGGTGTGAAGGACTCACCCTGCTGGCTGTGCCTCTGGGCGTACACCACCACCACCGCGGCGAGCACCACGCAGCAGGCTGACCGGACAGGGCTAGCCATCTGTGGAAGCAAACACAGGCAGGAGCAGTCATGGTTTGCCCCCAGTGCTGAGAGCCCCAGGTGACAAGACTGCAAGGAGATGACTGTGAAACCAACTCCATCGCAGCCAAGGGGAAATTCACTGCAAATGTGGCATTTTGCTGGGCCATGCCTCATCACTCGATGGCCTGTGGCACTTCCCATGGGAGGTGTCTGGAGGTGATGATATGCCTTGCACAAATGCTCTATCTTCCCCATCTCATTTTCAACATTTTCCTTTGGAAAGCCAACCCCTGGTGCCGGGCTCTCCTTGGCAGATGCAGCATCATCCTAGGAGCCAACAGTACCTGCAAGCGGGTTGCAGAGGGGTTTTGAGGAGAGGGGAGCACACCCAGGTAGCTCACAGCAGCAGCTGGTGCTTTGAATCTGCAAGATGTTGATCTCAGCACAGACCTCAGCCTCAGTCATCAATATCTTGATGGGCCTCAGTTGTCCCCCATTTCTCTGGGCTGGGAGAGGGGCAGAGGCTACTCCATCCTGGTGAGCTGTGCCTTGTCCCAGGGGATGCTGTGGTGCAGGGAGGTGTGGAGGGGGTGACAGTTAAGAAAGCAGATGATGAAGACATCCTGCCTACACCAAAAATCCCCCAGGAGTGAAAGATGGCAGCAACAACTACAAGGATACCCTGCACAAGCCCTCCCAGGCTAGAGATGCCCAAGCTCTCACTTTCTTGCAGCCAGGGCTGGTAGAGGAGACTAAAGCCAGGAGGGAGCTGCTGGGGACAGCAACAGGGGATGCCAGCCCACCCACCAGGAGGTAAATAGCATCATGCATGAAAAGCAAATTGCACCTTCAGAAACCATTTAAGCCTCTCTAATCTCGAATACCGTATCAGTAACGTGCACAGGATTGCCTTTTAATCTAGAACATGAGTATGGGCTCATTATCCAGATGGCATCCATTTAAACCTAAATAAAGGGGGAGCTCTATTGGCGAGAGAAAAAAAATTCAGCAAAACATATTCCATTACCCAACACGACTGTTGCAGGAGCCCAGATGGCCTTGGGTTCACAGCAAGCCTTTGCAGGGCTGGAGGGGAAGGCAAGAGCAGATGGGTGGGATTTCATGAACAGATTTTGGGGTACAGCCTGATCTCAAATGTCTCTAGGGGGCAGAGATGCTGGAGGAAACAGTGGGTCTGAGGAGGACGAGCCTGGAGGTGGGCAGAGAAGGGATTCATGTCCTTTACCACTGATCTTTCAGTGCTGAGTTTGGGCTTGAAGGGCTGGCAGCAAGAGCCATTCCCAGTGTGCTGGTGCTGCAGAGCACAGACATGCAAGCTCCAGACCCCACTGCCAGCCCTCACGGGTCACCTTGAGCAAATCACTCCAACTGCCTCCCCCGTGCCTCAGTTTCCCCGTCTGTAAAACAGAGATAATGAAGGTGACCTTCCTCTGAAAGCTCTGGGCTGGGAGCGCTAAGTGCTAATTACAACCTCCTTATCACTCACTCTTCTTCTTCTCTCCTGCTTCTCTCCTGCCTGCTTTCCACTGCCTTTTCCACTGTCCCCTCTGTGCCCCCAGCATGGCTTCCTGACTGCCACCCTGCCTGTGCTCCAGCTGCCATCACAAGTGGCAGCTCAGGGAGTGGTGATAGCTGGAACCTGAGGCAGGTGGCAATGCCACGTCCTGGGGCACTGCTGACATGTGGGGCCCTGAGCAGCTTGGAAACCACCTGCAACCCAGGAGCCAGCTCTCCCTATTTACACTCAAATTTACTTTCCATTGAATATTCCCTTCCTACAGCCCTGGGAGTTGATGGGTGGCACCAGGAATTGAAGCAGGCAAAGAACCAGGGGCCAGAGCCCCCCTTCACCACAGTCTAGACATCTCCAGCTAATGCAGCCCCCCCCATTTCTGGGGACAATGGCAAGGACAGGAAGCAGGACAGGACCCCCCAGCAACCAGCCTGCTCTTTGAAAAGTGTGAGATCTCCTTGATGTTGCCTTCAGCTTGGCTCAGTGCAAATATCATCACCAGCATCATGCTCTACCTCCCGGCCCTGCCAGGGAAAAAAGCCACCTGCTGCCCACCTCCTGCTGCTCCTCCCTCATCTCAGCTCTTAAAATAATTGCTGCTGCTCCTGCCCATGTGCCTAGGCCAGCATTGAAACAGACAGTTATGTAGCAAGGAATGGCTCCTGTCCCAAAGCACTGGTAGTCTCAAGGGATACAGGTGGAGTAAGAGAGCAGAGGGACCCAGAATGGGAATGACCAGAATACAGACAGAGGCTTCCAGTGACATCACACAGAATTCACCATTTGGCTGTGCTCACCCTGAAAACATCATTTCTTCTTAGATATGAGCCCTGTGACCAGGCAGGAGCAGAGCTATTTTAGGACGAAAAAAATCTAGCCAGAAAATCAACCTTTTCTCACTTGAATTGCAATTTTCCATGCAGTATTTGCTTTGTTTGACTGTTTTGCCCAAAGCCATGTTGGTTTTTTTCCCCCCCAAGCACATAACAAAGCCTTCACAATTTCTGCAGACGCTTCCAATGCGATTTTCTGTGAGCTGTTTTTGCTCACTTATCTGTTTCCCTAGCAAAAGCAGCACCCCGGCATTCAGGTGTACAGGCTAGTGAGCAGCAGCTCACCAGGTGTGCAGGTTCCTGAGCTATGTCCCTGTGCCAGCAGGGAGCAGTTTAGAGGTGATGGAGGGGAACCACATTTATTACACAGCAAAGCCCGCAGTGTGAAACTCAATCTTCTGTGCAAAAGGTAGATTTCCCCCCTGTAATGAATAATTTCTTGGAGGTAGAGAGGAAAGAGGAGCCTGGGGAGAAGGAAAGGGGAAGAGGGAGCATATGAAATGAGGAACATATAAGGGACCAGCAGCTCTGGAGCCATCCTCCCTGTTCTCAGCTTCCTGTCTGGGGAGAGAGCAAAGGGTCGACCTTTCCCTGCCTTGTCCTCTACACCAAGGGTAGTGAGGGCATCAGTCATGGCCACTCTGAGAGGAAGGCAAACTCAACACAGACATGAATAAGGTCCCCTCCAGCAGCTCTCAGTCTAAACAAACATGTTTCCAGGCATGTGTTCCCTGAGCTGGATCAGGACTGAAGGGGCACAGCAATGTGACATTAGCTGTTGTGGTGTGATGGGGTGAGGACAGTCCTGGGAAGGCACAGAAGGAGTGAAAGGGATTGTGTATCCAGGCAAAAAGTAGGATGCCACTTTCTGCTCAAGAGTCCCAGTGTCTTCTTTTGAGTAGGCAAAGGGATGGATCCCTTCCAGCTCTCCCTTAGAATAATCTCCAAAGCTTCAGCAGTGGAGTACTAACTGGCACCTGTAAGCAGCAGCTCAGGGCAGGGCTGTCGCTGGCTAGTGAGGGATGTGGACTGCACCCCAGTCTCCCACCACAACTCTTACCTGCCACAGGCTGCTCTCAGCAATGATAAATAAATAAAACCCTCATTCTAGAAATGTGTGGTGGCTGCCTCACAAGAAAAGTGGTGATTTCAAAACCCAGTATTTCCATGACAAAGTCTTCCATCAGACAATTCCCCACCAGGTGCTGTTATCGGGTCTGGCTCTGAAGCCATGAGCTGAGGGAAAACAAACTCTGTTTAGTCATTTTCTTCTCCTCCAGCTTTGCCCTGAGCCTTCTAAAGGAGCTTTGCAGTGCCTGTCCTGCAGACACCCAGGGCAGGCACCACGGTGTGACTGCACTGCCCACAGCCACTGTCGATGCTGTGGTACAGCCTCTGCTGCAGACAGGGGCTGTGCAGGAACACCTGTGCTGCAGACACAGGCTGTTGATGGACACCTGTGCTGCAGACAGGAGCTGTGCAGGAACACCTGTGCTGCAGACACAGGCTGTTGATGGACACCTGTGCTGCAGACAGGAGCTGTGCATGGACATCTCTGCTGCAGACAGGGGCTGTGGATGGACACCTGTGCTGCAGACAGGGGCTGTGGATGGACACCTGTGCTGCAGACAGGGGCTGTGCATGGACACCTGTGCTGCAGACACTGGCTGTGGATGGACACCTGTGCTGCAGACAGGAGCTGTGCATGGACACCTGTGCTGCAGACACAGGCTGTGGATGGACACCTCTGCTGCAGACAGGGGCTGTGGATGGACAGCTGTGCTGCAGACAGGGGCTGTGGATGGACAGCTGTGCTGCAGACATGGGCTGTGCATGGACACCTCTGCTGCAGACAGGGGCTCTCTATGGACACCTGTGCTGCAGACAGGGGCTGTTGCTGCTGCAGTTCACCTGCACTGCAGACACCAGTGGCACTTGCTCAGGTACCACCTGTGCTGCAGATGCTGAGTGTAGGTGGTACTGCACACCTGCACCACAGGCACTGGCTATAACGTGGTACTGAACACCTGGAGTGCAGATGCTGACTGCAGGCACTGCAGCTCACCTGTCCTGCAGGTCAGGTCACAGTCTGCCTCTCCCTGAGGTGTGGTACTGTGCCTGTAGAGCAGGTGCCAACTGCAGACGTCACAATGCCCCCCTCCTGGGCCCCAGCATCACTGAAGGAGAAACAACACCCTTACCAAAGCCACTCTCAATTCCTCAGCCTAGGCTTTTGCCAGAGATGCTCACACAGCCTCAGGGATCCAGGGTGCCTCCTGTGGCATGCCATCCCTCCCCAAGGGCAGCAGGGTGTCATGCTGGTATGAGCAGTGAAGCACCAAAGTGGGCAGGACAGCCTGCAGAGCCCCGGGTTCCCAGGGACTGCATCACATGTGGACAGCAGTGCTTGGCCACCTGAAAGCACTGAGTGTTGTCTCCTCCTTTCAGATCATCCCTGGCAGCAAGGCAAGGGAAGGGAGAGGAAAAAATAGTTGTCACTTAATGTCAGATGCTTGCTAACAGCCCCAAAGCCTTCTGGCTTACAGTGCCCTGTCAGCACTAAACTCCTCTTTGCTGCCTAAGAGGAAGAGAGAAAAGAGGGACTTTATCATCTCCTTCATACGTGCAATCAGAAAGTCTTATCTGCAGAGACAGAATCCCCACTGCCTGAAAAGCTTTCCTAAATCTAATTTAAACCCCCACTGTCAATAGAGCAATTAGCACTGTCCCCCTGGACCATGAGTGCTACAGGGATGATTGGGGCCAGCTGAAATAAATTCACTCTTGGCTCTCTGTGACTTTCCTCCCTCCACCTCCTCCCCTTGTGGTAATGAAGTGAAGACCCCAAGGAGGAGGATACCCTGGAGGAAGGAGCACCCCACAGCAGAGCTCCTTCATCACTCCATCCTAGTGAACTGCTGGACCCCTGGATGGCAGTGCAGACCCTCCTGCCCTTGTGGTCTAAGAGATGGGCAAATGGTGGAAGGATGGTCCTCACAAAACTTCCCAGCTGCTTTGGTTGAGGGTGTACCCCTGAGGGTAGCTGTGGACTTGCAGAGCTCTTGGTTCCAACATATCTGCTGAAGGTTGCTCCATCTTCCCTGGATGCCACTGGGAAGGTGTCTCAGTATGAAAAGCAATGACTAAAGCTGCTCTCTATATCCATGGGGCTGAAGAAAGCAGGTCTTTGGGAGGAAGCATCAGCCCAGATTAAATCAGAGCTACTTTTCAGGGGGTAATGCAGTGTTTAGGAGCTACAGGGGTAGCTGGGATGGTCTGGGCTCAAGCTGTTTGAGAATCTCTCCCAGACTGGCAAGTTGGCTCCCAGGACAGGTAATTTCTTGGTTCTGTGGATCATGGTGACATGCTCCCACTGGGGAGAGAGCTGTAGAAAGACCAGCAGGGTCCTGAGAGTCCAGGAATGAGGTCATCACCCTACAGCTCTAGGGGCCGGGGGACTCCTGCTCCAGGAGCAAGGTGGGGTTCTCTCTTCTCAAACTACACCTTGAAGCTCTTCAAATTGGTGCCCAAAAGCATCAGGACAGTCAGTGCAGCCCAGCCCTGGGACACACTGGGGTGCTATGATCCGTCCATGGCCCGAGGACAGGCAGGAGCATGATGTCAGGAGAGCATGGGACAGCTACATTCCATGGGAACCTCTCCAGTGACCCTGCCCAGCAACAGCCCCTGGTGCCACGTCCACTGTGGGGCAATGCTGCTGCACAGGCAGCTGCTGGCTGGTGCCCATTCCCTGTTCCCTCTTGGAGCCTTGAAGTGGGATGTTTCCCACAGCCCATACCTGTCCTCACAACACCCACTGTGCCAACCAGTTTTTCTTCAAGTGGAGGGCAGCAGTCCAGGACCAGCCATCTGCTCCAGCAGTGATAAAAGCCAACACAAGGAACAGCATACTAATAAGCATCACACGTCCTCAACACCGGCACTATGAGGAAGCACAGCAGGGCAGGAGGGGCTTGAATCCCTATGGCAGAGGAGCAGCATTGTCCCAGGACTGCTCCTCAGAGACACCAGTGCCACCTGGGCAGGAAGCTCAGCCCAGCTGCCATACCCAAGCCTCACTCCTCCACAGCCCACAGTCCCAGCCAGGCAGCCTCTGAGATGCAGGAAAGCTCAGACCAACAATGGAAAATGAAATTTTCCCTCTCTTTTTACTCAACTTTCCTCTGCACTGAGAATTTCCTGGCTCCCCGCAGAGAGAGATTGCAGGAATCAATCGGATCTTAGCTTCTATTAAAGAACTGCCAAAACCAGCGGTTTTTATCTGGATCCTCTGCTCAAATGAGGTCTTGAGCAGTGTTTTTCCATAGATGGTGCTATGTCAGGGACAGACAGAAGAGATCAGACAGACAAGGGAGAGAGACTGGAGATGGGAGATGCTTGTGGTTCAGGTGCTTCCCGGTGCTCCTCCTTGGAAGCTGGAGAAATTACCTAAGATGGGCATATTTGGGAGCAGTTCCTGCTCATTCTCCAGGCTGTGGTTACTGTGGGATGGAGTGTCACGCTGATTTTGGGCACTTATATTCCCAGCCTCCACCCACAAAAGCAGAAAATTAATGATGCGGAACAAAACCAAAACAACCCCACAAAATCAAAACCAAACTCCCATACACTGAGCAAACAACCCCAAATACTTTAGGAAGGCCCTGCTGTTTCATGCCAGGTTTGGTTTGTGCTTTCCAGGCAACATTCCTTATTTTTGTCTGAGGGACTGCATTGCTCTTCAGTCCCCCAAGGATTTTGCACACAACCCTGTTTTCTGCCTTGGGGAGACTCTGTAGCAAGGCTGCTTTATGAAATATCCAACATCCCTTCAGATCCAAAGCTCCAGGGCAGAGAAAAGCATCCTAGTATTAAAATCTGGAGTGTGGCATAGTCATGTGCCATCTTGAGCAAAACAAAGAGGAAAGGGAAGACAAACAGGGCTTGTCCAGGCAGAATTATTCTATCAGCTGGATATCCATGATACAGCAGACATGGCAGAGAGGAGCCTGGTGTTTCCTGTGATCACTGCTAGTAGAGATTTTGGGGCATATCTGGCCACAGCAGCTTTAGCATCCCCCTCAATGGCACCTGCACACACAGGTTCCACAGAAACCTTATTTTGCTTGAAACATGAAGACTGCATCTCTTACTAGGCCAGCCTTGCTCCTCTGGAGGGCTGTTCTCTGCAGCACCCAGGTAAGGGGCTGGACACAGTGTGGGCTCTGTGTCCGAGCTCACTGGCACTGGGGCTATGTGAGGTGAAGAGCACAGCGCTGCTGTGGAGGCACAGGGGCAAGCAGGGCAAAACTGCCAGCTGCAACCCAAACAGGCTGCTGGCACCCTGCAGGACACCTTTCCTCCAGAGCAGGTAGGACCATGCTGGCTTGGCCCCAGTAAACCTCCTGGTGGTGATGTCCCCAAGCCAGGGAGAGTTACAGCTCATTCCTGAATCAACACGCGCATCCAAGGACTGAGGCCACAGCATTGCTGCTCAAACAGCAGGGCAGGTTTGCTTTCTGCCAGCGTGCTCAGAGAGAACTAGAGGAGCATGAGAGCCTGAAGTTGTGTTGCAAGAGCTCAGGGACATGAGCAGGATTGGGCTGAGGAGCTCTGGAAGAGATCTTGGCAGATGTCTTGTCCAAGCAGGGAAGAAGATACCGGCTTAGCAGTACTGGGAGAGTAACTGGTGAAAACACCCAGTTGTACAGAGCTTCTCGGGCATTTTAATTTTAGCTGGGCTTTTTGCTTGGGCTTTCTTTTTTTTAAGCTGTTGGCACAGAGGAAGCCACTCCAATGACTCTGATACTGCCTCCCTAGAGACGCCTCAGGATCATGGAATCATAAAATCAATCATTTAGGTTGGACAAAAACCTCATCAAGTCCAACTGTAAACCTAACACTGCCAAGTCCACCACTAAACCCTGCTCCTAAGTGCCATATTTACATGTATTTTAAATACCTCCAGGGATGGTGGCTGTGGCTTGCATTGCTTTGCTTCATCTCTCCTCCATGCCTGCAGTACAAGTTGGCAGGAGGATGGGGTAGGCAGGAGCCAGGCAGCTTCTAAGGCCCTGGGAGAACAGCAAACACTGTTGGAGGCAGACAGGGGCTCAGGATGCTGGGGACTTGTGAGCTCCCCACTGGTCCTGATTGCTGTCCTTCCCTGTTCAGGTTCCAGGAGGTGCTGTGTCCCCACTGCCTCTAAAGCCTTCAGACCACCAACTATCCGGGGGTCACTGGCCCGCATGCTGCTGTGGGGACACAGGCCACTGCAGGCAGACAGGACAGATGTGACAGTGAGGACATTTGTCCACCACCTGCATATGGGCTGCCCCCTGCCTCCCTCCTCACTGCAAGAACACTGCTCAAAACCTGGGCAGGAAGAAGAAGAGTGGTGAGGAACTCTGCCCACTCTGCAGACAGATGGGGTTTCTTGGTCGTTGCTTCACCCAGTTCCATGAGTTCCATCACCACACTCTCCCCATGTGGTTATGCGGTTCCACAGGTGCCCAGCATGTCCTGTGCAGCCTTCTGGGGTCTGTCTCCATACATCACAGCAATACAGTCATAGAAGTGGGTCACTGAAGGGGAAAACTGAGGCGTGTGGATTCTCCTTAATGCCCTGATGACAAGTGACATTGAAGGCTGGCACTGAAGGGAGGATCCAATCCTGCCCTTCAGTGAGAGCAGCCCATGATGGCTCCAGTGATACTGGAAGGGGGCTTTCTGCTGCCAGCAGCCTCTTTGGTAGACTCAGGGGTCTGCCCCAGAACTGAGCCTAAGGCTGGCAGTGGGACTGGGTTGATGTGCCTGGTCTCTTCCGCTTGCAAATGCCCTCCTGGGATAGCAGGGTGTAGGAACTGACCTCTTGTTGCTCTGACCTCCCAATGACCCTACTCACAGGCCAAGCCTCAGCAAGTGACAGCAGCGGTCTTGGCACCACTCAGTTTGCAGTAGGACCTCACTGGCTTCTGCTCTCTTGCCCCCTCTCAGCTTAGCATTGCCTGGATGCAGCTGGTGAAAGAGGAAAAGAAGCCATTGCTGAGAGAGGCAGAAGCAGCACTGCTGAAAGAGGCTGGGGGCACCCCAAAGGCCCAGGCTGGCACTCCTCTCCTGGCCTCCAACTGCTGCCTCTCTGACTGCCAGAGGCTGGAGCCAGCAGAGCATGTAGGGTGGGACCCAGGGACTCCTCTGAAAACCCCTGGGGCCCCTCGACCTCACTGGGATCCTGCCCCAGGATCTGCTCACAGACAGTGTTTGATGAGGGCAAGCAGAGGATAAAGAGGGAGAAATGGAGCTGGCTGGAGGCAGCTGTGCTGAAAAAAAGTCAGGAAAGTATCTTGCCCAAAACTACAGGAAAGTTTAATTATCAAGGACAAAACACCATCTGTTTGTGCCAACTGTGACCTCCCGCTGCCCCTGGGCTTTAACAGCTCTTAAATTAACATCTTTGTTAGGGGTATTCCCTGCCTGACATCAGGGAAGCAGCTCCCTCAGGCAGAGAGGAGGATGGAGTGATTGTCCACTGAGACCCGTGCTGGGGTGGTGTGGTGTGCTCGGTGGTGATGGGGGAAACAAAACACCCTTTTGGAAATGAGGATTCCCTGCAAGCACGACTCTGGCAAGCCCAGCACCACTGTGTGTTGCCACTGGCAGGTGAGGCATGGTGTGAGACTGTATTTGGGTCTCAGCCTCTTTCCAAAACAAAAAGGCAAGAACATGTACACTTGGAGAAAGATTTTGCCATGCAAAGCCAACAGAATTAAATGAATACTCAATAAAGAAGAGGTTTTCAGCCCTGCAAGGGAGGGAAGATGCATAACATTGGTACCAAGCCCCAGAACTGATTTAGTGATGTCAAACTCATCAGTTCCCTTCTTTATTTTCTTCTTTCCTATTCTTTATGGGATATAGCATCCAAGGTGGACATGCCATCACCTTCCTACTTACTTACACTGGAAGCAGTCTGAAGCCAACCTGGCCATGTAGGAGGAAAACAACTCAGCTGGGAGAAGTCCCACTTTGCAAGATCCCAGCAGCCTTTGTCTTGATTCCCTGAGCTTTGCCCTGTGAGCTCCCACTCTCAAGCCCTGTGGCTGTCACAAAGGAGACTGGAGGTAAGGACAGTTCTGCCAGTATTCCTGCAGCAAGGACACATTTTTCCACTAGTAAGCCCTCAAAGCCAAACACTAAAAATGAATGCAGTGGCCTCTGTGATCTGCCATGAAGACGCACGTCCAAGGAGCACAGATCCAGGTCTTTATGCATGCTAGGGCAAATCTAGGGGCTGTGAGTCTGAAGGTGGCCATGCTACCAGACTCCAGGAGTAAGCAGAAGAGTGCTTGATACTCCTCCTGCTTGGCCCCACACTCTCTGCACAATCACCCTGTCCCACCAGCCTGGCTGGTGGGACAGGGTGATTGCTGGACTCTCTGGGCTCTGCTGTCCTTCCAGTCCACAGAACCAGTGTCAATCTCCTTTTTATGCCCCTGATAGGTCAACCCCTCTCCAAATCTGCACCACATTTACATGCCTTAAAACTATCAGGACTTTAAGATCATGTACTCGAGACAAGTGCCAGCATCAAGTCTCATCCTATACATCTGCCTCTCCTCCTGTCCCTCAGGCAACCACCCCTAAAATCTCTTCCACCCCTAAAATTACACCATGGCTTCGCTCCTTCTCACCTTTGCAGGCAAAGCAACCAGCATATGAATGACAGCCCTTGCAATGCCAGATTTGACTTGGAAATCTGCTTGCCTAGATGCACCGCAGTGATCTCCATCCCAGGAGGATGGTGTGCTTCAAATCCCCTGCCTGGAGCTTGCACTCATTCCTCCCCTCGCTCGGGGGCGAGGCAGCAGGCAGGAACCAGGGTGCCACCCCTGCCTGGCACGATGCCTTCCACCAGGCGTGGCAGGGCAGATGTGAACCACGTGTGCCTTTTGTCTCAGGACCCTTCCTGCAAGCTCCAGCACTGAAGGAAGAGAAAATCATGAGCCAAGAGCAGCCACAGATTCCCCAGTGGCCTCCAGCCCCCTCTCAATCTCTCTGGCTCCACTCCATCCACAGGGGCAAGACTCAGTTTAGGGGAGGGCTTGTTTTTTAATTAGAAAATATTCATCAGCATTTAAAAATAAAATAACAAAGAAGTGTCAACCAGCTGGGGCCACGAAAGCTGGGGCGTTTTTGGCTCCTTACCAAGCACTTTGATAGAAAGGCTTTTTGGAAAATGCCGTAGAAAACATTTAATTTCTCCCAAGGCCTGCATATGGGGCTCATCACTTGCACATATTGCATAGGAATATTCATGTGTGCTGGCCTCCTGCTACAGGATGACGAGGGTTCGCTGGTGCAGCATGCAAAAGGGGCTCCTTCTCTTCTGCCTTTTTTTTTATTATTATTTTGTTTGTTTGTTTTTGGTTTTGGTTTTTTGTGGGTTTTTGTTGGGGTTTTTTTTTTGTTTGTTTGTTTTTGTTTTTTGTGGGGTGGGTTTTTTTTTGTTGTTGTTTTGTTTTGTTTTTGGGGGGGGGGGGTTGTTGTTTGTTTTGTTTTGTTTTTTCTCCCTGCTCTGGAAGAGAGAAGCACAGTATTCCACTTCAGTCCCAAATATTTGTGAATGGCAGAACAAAGGAAAAACTGATCCAGAGTCAGGTCTGCTCATCCTCATCAGCTTATTGTGCTCACCACAGGATAGAGCCACAGATGAGCAGCAAATGCAGGGAAACAGATTTCTGCCCCTGGTTTTGCTGCTTTCCAGTTGCTTGAGCCCGTTCTGACGCTTCCTGGATGGAGAGGGGAGCCTGACTTCTGCTTCCCTGGCCCAGCAAGAGGTTTCCATTCACACCCCAGCTTTCCACTCCAGGGACGTGGAGCTGGCTCATCCTGACTGGGTACATCCGTTAGCTAATGCCCTTCTGCAAAACTCAGGAAGACTGAAAATACTCACTGTGGCTGCAGAGCAGAGCCTGACCCAGCAAGGGGATGACTGCCATGGCTTGTTTGGTCCCTCATTTCCCCCCCTTGTGCTGCTGGCTCCCTCCCTTTCACCCTCAGCTTCTGTCTCAGCAGCACTGCCTTTTCTGCAACATGCCAATGAGCTCTGCTGGAAGGAGCCAAGTTCACACTGAGGATCTTCTTGTCCTCTCACTGGGATGCTCACCTCCAGCAAATGCTCCCTGCCTCCCCTTGAGTCCTCCTCTTTCTGTAAGCCCCTATCTCTGCCTCCTGCTCTGCAGCTTGCCTGGACCCCAGCCTTCTTTAACCTCTCCTAAAGCATTTGTGCTCCCTTTCTCCACCTCTGGCTGCACCCTTCATTCCTATCAATCTCTACAGCTCCAGCACCTCCCAGCACAGAGTGTACCAGCCTTGCTGGAGCAATTCTGACTGGCCCCCCAAAAAAGCTTCTTCCTGGCAGAAAAAATTCAGAGCACAAATTAGGAGAAACCCTGAGCAAAGAGAGGGGATAAAAAAAGAAACTGTATGATCCCACTATCTCTGTGGAAGTGAAGTCAAAGACAGCTCAGGAAAAGGGCACAGCTCCTGTGGGGGTTGCAGAGGAGCCTCTGAGCAGAGCAGCACCTTTGTGGAAGGCTCAAACTGTAGTTCTTAGAGGCACTTGTGAAAAGTATTAATAAAAAAAAATCTACTGAATCTTCAAAACAGGAATCATGCCTAAATAAATGTGTACACTAGTGTGCACACACAGAGACTTTATTAATTTTCAGATTTTTTGGCAAGCTTTCCCAATGGGAAAGGGGAAATTTGATGCCAAGTGTATGCCTAGGCAGGGT
Source organism: Phylloscopus whistleri (assembly GCA_017589585.1). NCBI lineage: Eukaryota > Metazoa > Chordata > Aves > Passeriformes > Phylloscopidae > Phylloscopus > Phylloscopus whistleri. The sequence continues at coordinate 831,871 of JADMLD010000713.1, forward strand.
CTGTAAGATTCACTACAGAAAAAAGATTAAAAAGAAAAAAGAAAAGTCCTTAAACTACATCTGGAGCATTGTGTCCCATTTTGGGACTCTGGTTCAATGTTGGCAATGCTGACCTACAGCAAGTCCATGAAGCGTGATGATGAGGCTGAGGCACATAGGGATAAAGACAGGTGAAGACAGGGCTTGTACAGCCTGTAAAAGTGATGGCTTTGGAAGGATTGAACAGCAACCTGGCAGCACTCACCTAGCGATTGCTGAGATGATGGAGACAGGCTGTTTCCTCCATGGTGGGAAGATGAGAGACAACAGCCATGAGCTGCAAGAGCTGCAACAGGAGAGGCTCAGGCTTGCTATAAAGGAAGGCATAATCTCATTACAGTCACCTGCTGGAAGATGAACCCAGGCAGGGTTGTAGGACCTAAGCCTACAACCCTACCCAGGCAAGGTTTGGAGGTTTTCAAAACCCAAATAGGCAAAGTAAACTGGTCCACACTCAGTATTCACCCTGCCCACGGCAGGATTCTGGACTAGAGCTTTCCCAGGCCATTTTTTACCTCGTTGGACAGATGAGTATGCCATTGCCAAGAAAATTACATATGATGAAGTCCCCCACAAAATCTGAGGGGGATGGACCTGCTCAGCGCTTGTTTCAAATACTGGAAAGCAAAATCTGGGTGAACACATCTGACGAACTCTCTGCCTGGCATGGGACATAGAGCACGGAGATGAACGGAGACCACAGGCCTGCAACGTGTCAGGGCCAGATCCCGTGCTCAGCTCAACCCCACTGATGAAGTGGAGACCAAGGAGATGGCTGTCTGTCCCTCTTCCAAACCTCCTTCTGCGGGGACCGCCTCACGTGACACCAGTAAGTGATTAATGAGCGGCCAAGCCCGTCAGCACGCAGCCTGCGTGCATGGGCGCTTTGCATGTGTGCGCGCCGCTCCCTGGGACTTGGCGGGGAGGGGAGCTGGGGAGAAGAGCGCTGACAAGGAGATGATTAATTGAAATGCAAGCGGGAGGAAAAGCAATGTCCGCTAAAACTATCAGGCGTCGCGAGCATGGGAAAGGAACTCGGAGACGCTGTCTCCATCTCTGCTCCACACGCATGGCGCCTCCCAGATCCGAGCTGCTTGCCAGTCCTTTTCCTGGCTTCTATTTTTGCAGGTGCAATTTCATATTTGAAAATAACCATGCTGCACACGCACATACATATATATATATATATTTCCTTTTTTTCCTTGCCGTCCCCCCGGCTCATTGCACACGGAAACGGCAGTGATGGGAGAGCAAACCTCCCAGTCTGCAGCACACGGCAGCAATTAGGAATCCAAGTGCTCATTACCCCACGCCTTGGGGTGAAGGCACCCAGAGCTTGGGCTCTCCACGCCGTCTGCACCTTCCAAGAGGCGCAAGCTCGAAAACACACAAAGTCACCAGTTTATGCTAAAATTATAATTAAAAAAAAAAAAAAGTAAAGAATGAAATAAAATAGTCTGAAAGCTCATGTCTGGCTCAGTTCCGACCTGTTGCTCAGAGTCCATAAATTATATCCCAGTGCTGGAACTGGATTGCACTATCGGCAAAAAGGGCAAGAAAGCTTCTGTTCCTCATCTGACACAAGCAGGCTCAGCTTGGGTCACCAAATAAATAGAGTGGAGATGTAATGTGGTACATACTGTTCCTCTGAACCATGACTGGGAAAAGCACAGAGGGGGAAAGCAATAGGAAAGGGATATCCTAGGGAGAAGTTTGAAGGGGCAGTGAAGGGATTTTGTTACGGCCAAAGTCAAGGACAGCACCTTGGAAATATCCCGCCTCCAGCTCCCTCTCTGAGGAGGAGGAACAAAGACAAGATCAAATAGTCTTTCTGTACTAGGGAGAGGATTCTGAGCTCCAAAGTTTTGGCTTGGAAAATCAGAGATGTGAACTTGCTGATGGTTTCTTGATATAACCATAGTGCAGATGACTAACACCAGATCCTTGTCTGAGTGACCACCAATCAAGTGAGACTCTACCTAAAACATGACCCAAATATGGGCTGCTGGAGCATGGTTATTACCAAGTTTTGCTTGGCAAGCTGATCCCCAGCCAAGACAACTGGCTTGAGAAATTAACTTGGTGAGTTGTTCAGCACTTTGCTGCTCATGTAATGAGCGGACCTGTAGGTGATTGCATTGTAGGACTCCACAAACTGCTTGTACCATTGACATGGTTTAACAGACTGCTGTTTATGAGACAGAGCAGTATTTAAAAGACACATTTCTCTCAGAGCTGCACATAAAATTTGATAGCTAAATAGCTGTAAATGCTACTGAAGTCTGACAACTCAAAGAGGAATCAAGGGTCTGTCATGCAGAGTATCCGCCAATACACCCGGCCCCGCAGAGCCAGTGAGATTTCCAGTCTCATAAAACCTTTTTTATATTGGAAGTGAGAATTTGTGCAGCACATATGAACTCTCTTTTATTGGGCTGGTGTGATGCTGAGAAAATGCAGTTAAAGTTGTACAAGTTCTCCTTGGAGCGCTATCGGGGCGACTATAAATCAAAAGCTTTATCCTGGAATGGGTTTACTAAATAAACCTTCTTTAATCTGGGCTCGTGCTGAGCAGCAGGACCCCAGCACGAGTGGGTGCCTCCCCTTGTCAGTGCCCATTTGCACTGGTGGAGCAGGGAAAGCCCTGAGTGAGAGGTCTCTGGCTCATCTCCCCACTCTCAGCGCCAACAAGAGCATCTCAGCCACAGAGCATCCTCCAGAGCCTGGCATCATTCTCCTCACTCCTCTCATAGGAGTTTGACCCTCCCAAAACACCTGTGACCCTCCACAATGCTCCCTGCCCACAGTCCCAGCCCAGCTGCTGCTGTGAAGCCAGTCCAGACCTCCATGCCTATGCAGCTGGTTCAGAGACCGGCCGGGAGCATCCTGGGTTGGAAAGACCACAGACCCACCTTCAGCACCCAGTGGAAATGGAGAATTTCCGAACCTTCACAAAGGCCTGGAGTGCTTTGGCTGGGGAGGAAGATTTGGTCCAGCTCCCTAATTCCCCAAAGGCTCCTACAGCTGCATTAATTATTTCATCTTAGTCTGGCTTCCTCATTAAGCTAACCTAGACGGCCCGTGGCTGAGTGACAGAGAGCCAGTCTGCAAGAGCCCAAGCCAGCAGTGCTGGAAACTACGGGCTTGATGTGATTTACGTGGACTAATATTACACATATCTCAAACATGCAATCTTTAGAGGACCTGAGGCTGCTGTCTGAGTGGAGGAAAGCCCACGCACAGCCGGCAGCACAGCATCTGGATCGAGCTTGGGTATCAGCCTCTCACCCCACACTTAGCCAGCAGGGCAAAGCCTGATGGTGAGAGCAGTTCCCTCATGGATGCCCTGAAGGCACAGGGAGTGGAAAGCCCCGGCACTACTGCCAGTGGACTTGAGTGTGACACAAAACATCTGTGTCAAAGCAAGGGCCAGGCAGCACAGCTCCGCCGGGCCCGGCCGCTGGACAGCCACTGCACCCCACTGATGTGGCTGTGAATTCAGCTAATTCTGGCATTGGGCTCCCCTTGGGATGTCTGGCTTTTGTGGGCTGTAAGAATGATGCTTCGGGGCATTATGCAGATCCCCTTTTCCCAATACTGCCAAATCTGAGGCTTTTGTGTGAACCCACCGTATTTTGCCGTCTCTGCAAACAAGTGTATAGAAATACAAGACTTCAGCCCCTTAGAATCCTCCAGGGAAAATTCAAAGCAATGAAGAAATACGAGTTGTTTTTCCATGAACCTATTGAAAAAAGAAAAAAAAAAAAACACCCAGAAAAAACCCCACATTACTTTTCAGCCCAGTTTTGCCAGCAGTACAGGTCTTTTTCCCACAGTCCAAGGAATCAACACATTTTCAAATCACTCCTTCTTATGGTATTGAATATCAGAAAAAGATTGCCTTTCATTCAGCAGCTGTTTTGGGACATTGAGAGAAAAGGCAAGCAGTCTAAACTTAGCAAAACATGAAGAAAGACTTTGGTGCATTTAAAAACTAGTCACAGGGACTGGAACAGGAAAGGAGGGGGCTGCAAGGGGTGTGTAAGGAGTGTTTCAGGGCTGCAGCATCCTTCCACAGCCCAAATCTCTCATGGTAGCGTCTCAGCACCACTCCACTCCTACAGCTCCTTGGAAAAACATAGGGACATGTCCTCATTTCCCCAGGAAAATCAGCAGTTACATCCTGATTTGCAGACCTTCAGCCTTTCTGACACATAAATGCTCTGGCATGTCTGTTCTGCCAGGGGGGAGTGGGCAGCTCCAAAAATAAACCAAGCAGCTCAGTGTATTGAGAGGAAACCCAAGAGAGAGAATAGCAATAGGGGATGGAGGATTTGCTGAATTAAGTTTGACCTGAAGCACTGGAAGGAGACAAGCCTTGTTTTCCTACAGTCTTGTGCTATTTAATCCCCCCATGCCCCCAGCAATAGCTCCAACCTCCTCCTGTGAATTCGGTATCCCCTGTCTCATCCATAGGGATGGGACCAAAACCTCAGAGTTTTCCTGAAATAAGGGCATGGGTCTGGGCACTGACTCCAGGGGATTTCTTTGTCTTTCAAACCTGGGTGCCATCAACCAGCAGGACAGCAACCCTTCACTGGAGAAGGCTGAAAGTCCAGCAGTGTAAGGGAAGAGAGATGAGGAAGCCAAACTTGGCAGATATCAGCACTCAAGCTGGGTCATGCAGCACATCAGCCCTGGCTGGACATGCCCAAAGATACCTTCAGGCAAGGGATCAGAGCCAGGCACCGTGTCCCCATCCTAGCTCACCCCTGGTTCCCACCTGGCCCCCACAGAGCCACAGAAAAGTCTTCGTGCCACCAGGTAAGCAAAGAGCCATGACCGCCAGGCTTCTAACAAAGACAAACTGCCTCTCTCCTTCCTCCCAGATTGCAAGCAGATGTGTGCTTAAATTACCTGCTGCTGACTGTGACGCTTAGCGAAGCGCCGTGGTCTAGGAGCAGAACGAAGAAAAAATGTGTGAATCGACGGAAGGGAGGATTAGCAAGAATTCAGCTGGCTCTGGAAGGGCAAAGTGTCGTCATTGCAGGAAACAAATGTCACTTCCATTGCAAAAACAAGCATTCGTGGCATGAGGGAAACCCTCACGTTGCTGGAGTCAGTGACAAAGTTAAGAAAGGTTGGGGAAAGGCTGCAGGGCTACATCTGGGCTTCCTAAAGGGAATTGCTCCCAGCCCACAGAATGCTACAGGAACAGCCCTGTCTGTATTACACGGCTGTGGCTTCCTCTTCCAAAGAAACTCTTGAGGCCTGTGTTCCCAGCTGCCCAGGTACATCCTCTGGTTCCAGACTGCTTGACATGGATCCTGCTGGTGTTGGCTCCTGTGTTGGGCTGCAGGTCTTCATCCTGTTTCGTGAGTCTTCCCAGTGATGCCATGGGAGTGCCCATGAAGCTCCTGTGCACAGGAGGGCAAAGATACCTGGGGCCCATCTTGGAGGGGCTAAGGACAATGCCAACAGAGGAAAGGCCTGGAAATATACCCCCATCCTGCTGCTCCTCTGTGATGCATAAGGAAAATGGGCTCTGCATCAGCTCTGCCCCTACTCAGAGCCTACTTGTGCTCATATCAGTGACAACTACACCCTCACGGGATGCTGCTCAAAGCCTGCAGTTTCAGGGCACATCTCTGCACCAAAAGCAAGACTTGGAGCAGTGTCTCCTCAGAGAACTGAGATGTGGGTGCAGGCCAGGAGATCCCTGACACTGTGCTTCCTTTGTGAGGGCAGCAGGTTACTGCAAGGATGCACAGCCTTTAGAAGAGCATCCAAGGAGTTGCCCCATTTCCCAGAAGTGTCCTGCATGGGAAGACAGAATTCTGCAAACTGAGCCATAGAAATCAAGCCCAACCTGCTCCCCTTCCCCCTCGCTGCTCCTGGCTTGCTCTCTGCCGAGCCCTTGCGGGTCACACGTGGCGTCCCACTTCCCGGCACAGCTCCACCGGCTGGAGCAAAGAGCAGAGTCAGAACCAAATTGCAGATTAGTGTGTTGGGTTCATGCACGGGAAACAAAAGATCGGAAATCTCTGAAGTGCACAGCTGGAATCCACACCTCGACCATGTTTTCGTGAGATATCACGTACGTTTTTAAAAGCTATCTAGAGAGGGCTCTGCTTTAAAACAGCCTGGCGGCTGCTGCGCTGACACCACCTCCTGTCACACTGACCAGGACCTTCCACTGTTCCCTGTCCCCCACAGGCCATGTTCATCTGTAGCCTTTAGCCTTAGGTTATGAAATTATTCAAACAAAGGATTAAATGTCCTCCTCTGCATTTGTTCAACACCAGCTGTGCAGGGAGGGTGGGAAAGGAAGGACATGTGACCCAGAAAAATCACTGTGGGATACTACCTGCCAACACCCTGAAATGGTGGTCCCCAGAAGTCCTGGGGGCTCTCTCTTCATCATATATATGGCCTCACAAGGTCCCTGCAAGGGGAATGCCCACAAGCAGCCATAAGATAATCACATGGCACCATGAGGAACATGGAGTGCAGAAACTCTGACCCCCCTCTCACACCATAAATGTGCTTTCTTCTCCTTTCAAAGCTCCTGCAACAGCAACCATATGCTGAGATGCTAAACTATGAGATCTTTCTTTGTCTTTTTCCAAGTACCAGGCTTCCAGGCTAAAAGTGATTCAAGGTAAGATCAAATATCCTTGTAGGATGCTTAGGTTCTCTGTTCCTCTGTACCACTGATCTCCAAGAAGTCTTTAAACACGCTTCAGGAGTCTGAGCAAGGATTTAATTCCCCTTACAGCTTTGTTTCTTCCTTGTCGCCTCTTCTTCCATCTCTCACATTGTCTGAGCTGCAAGATGACCCCTCAGCTTAGCTCTTCAGGATGTTTGCTTCACTTTGATTCAGGACCTCTCATCTGTAAGCATTTTCTGCCTGCACCACCAGCCAGAAATGGCAGCCCTGCCTACGCCCACTTCTTTCCAGGCCTCCTCTGCCCCAAAGCATCCCCCACGATAACTAAAGCATTCCCTCCAGGAAACCAGCTCCATTCAAGCTGACTTGACTTCAGTAAAGCAACAGCTCCTCAATCCTCCCTGCCCCTTTGTTTGGTGAAGGAGGATTGGAGCAAGACACAGCATTTCCAATTAAAATAATTAGTTTAAAAGTCCAGCATGGAATTAAATTCCAACATGGTGACACGCCACAACCAGCCCCCCCAGGATGGGAATGCCTTGGGACCAGAGATTGTTCCTTAGGGACTGTAGAGAAGGTGCATGGTGGTGATGCCAGGATTCAGCCCCAACAGTGCCCTGTGCACTCGCTGTGATGGAGCGAGGAGCAGGACACCACACTCCATTTGGAAAAACACTTTCCTATCCATACAATAAATAACAGAGCAGCATTACCCAGCAGTGCAGCCACAGGCTCGCCCCAACACAGCGAAGAGCCAAGACAAGCCAAGACGACCTGGGACAGAAAAACTTTGTCCAGCAAACAAAGGGCCAAGGACGAGATGCTGAAAGAATATGAGTCATCGAAGGAAGGTGCCTGCTATTTCCAGCACACATGTGGAGTTACTCTCACCTGAAATCAGCTTTTGGACAGCTAGCAAGCACATGCTGTTTCAAGTCAAATATGCCTCAGTTGCTGTCTCAGGCAGGGAGTTATCTCAGGGTTTATTAATGGGGAAATCCACTGCACTGACATGCTTGAAGCATTGGGTGAGAGCAGTAAGGACGGAGAATCAGCAACACCTGCTCTGCTTCTCCCTAGGGAAATGATCCAAAGAAGGGCAGACCATTGCCCTCAGCCAGGGATGCCCAGCACTCTTCGGACAGCTCCGAGCACAGGCTGCTCTCCCTCCCACCCCTAGATGGGAAACCCATTAAACACTGCAAGCAATGAAGCCTCCGCTGCTCCTCCCTGGAGGCGTTTTCACGGTCAACTTGAGGAAATTGTTCCTGATATCCAGCCTAAATTTCCCTTTGTTGATTTTCAGTTGAGCAGCGGAAAGGTGGGAGCTTTAATGAGACAAGCGGGGCCGCTGGAGGGGAAGGAGCCGTCAGTTTGAGCAAGGCAATGCACAGAGCTGTGGTTTAAGTGAAACAGCTATTGCTAAAAGCCCAGAATCCTACAAACTTGGGATGGAAAATGTCTATTAACTTTCCCAATGGACTAACATGAGATTGTTCCCCCATTTTCTAATGCTTCTCCCAGTCCAGCTATTTGATTGGGACCAGAGCTCTGCAAAAATATGAAGGGCTCATTCATTTTAATTTTTTTTTTTTTTAAGGAATTGATGTATGTGGAATAGAACATTGGACTTCATGGGCAGATTTTCTTGTTTCATCCAAGGGCAAAGCTTATGCTGTTTTGCCTCCTCAAACAACTTCTTCTGCCCTGCAAACCACCACTGCTCTCCACCCCGAACTCTGCTGGTGTATGAGTTAGAGGACAGCAGAAAGTCACTACCAAATTGTGTTTGAAGAGAAGAGCTTTTTGGGGTGAGAAACACAACACAAAACTGCAGATAACTGCTTTCTGGGACATGACTGCTGCTCAGCAAGGCACCTCATGCACTTCCTCACAGGAACTTAGCATGATGTTGCCAGCAAACCAGCACTGGAGTTCACTGGATGCGAACTCAATGCCACCCCTCACTATTTTTCCCACTTCTAATTGAGGAAAAGGCTTTTCATCAGCCTGTAAGACACTGCAAAGCTCACGGGAGCACGTCTGGGATGTACACATGTGTGAACAAAGGGTGTGTAAAGGAACAATTGTGCAGCCAAGTGGGTTTGGCATGAAATCTGTTGCTTCCAGCAACTGGGATGTCAGGACCTAAAAATCTAGCTTGAGAGATGTGATTCAGCGAGCAAAGGAGCAATGGCTGGGTCCAGGAGCACCCTCTGCCTTAAACACCTAGAAAGTATCAGGATTGTACAATTGTGAATCCCAAAAACTGGCTGGTTGCTCTCTGGGGGAAATAAAGCTCCCAGGCTGTGATGCACCACTGCAGCCAGACCCCTTTCAGGGGGCAGCAGTTTACCCAATATAGCCACAGACCCTCACAGGATCATGGAAATAGAAGCATCACAAGAACAAGATCATGCAGGGCTGAGCTAATGCATCCCAGAAGGTGTTTGCCTCAATTGCACATTTTTTTCTTAAATGTCAGATGGCTGCATGGCAATAGAAAGGCTATTTCCCACCCTATTGTTATGAGCTTGTAAAGGCAAAGCGGCTGCACACTCCCTGAAAACACCAGGCTCTCTTTTCCTGAGGACCTGCCACCTGTAAGGTTTTACCAGGGGAACGGAGAGTAGTGATCTTGGTGGTGGAAAGTGAGGGGGTTTAAATGGGCAGGAGCCCTCCCACCCCTGGCATCCATACTGGGCCAGAGCAGAGCACTGCCTTCCCAAAATCAGCACCTAACTTGCCTTGCAGAAAAGGGCAGAGGGATGGCACTGTCACATGCTCTGCCCCACATTAACACTAGGTTTTGGAACCCCATCGGGGAACACATGAAACCTGAGCAGGCAGCCCCAAGGTTTCCCTGCTCTAGCCCTCCCAGTGCCCTTCAGTGTCTCAGCAACACCCTTGCAGGATAAGGGCTCAGCACACTCGCTGCAAAAACCCCCACAGGAGAGATCCACACCAAAAGGTTAGAGGGATCCTACCTCATCCTCTCTGTTTTTAGCAGCAGGACAAACCTGAGTGCAGGACAACGAAGTAGAGGTTTTTTTCCCCATGTACTTCCTATGCATCAGGCAAGAGAGCCTACTGCATGGAACATTGCAAGTCTGGGATGTGGTAAGACATCAACTACATTTTATGAGTTGCAAAGCCACCTCCTCTGTGGCAGCTGAGATTTCAAAGCATACACTCTGACCTTGGTAACACATTTTACATACTGGGTCACTGCTGACATGGGACATAAAAGGGGAAGAGGTCTGGGACTTCAAAGATTTTAATGCATGGTTGGATTTGCTAAGAACTGGGACAGCCCCAGCTACCAGCCAGGCCCTCCAGCCCTCTGCCACTCTTTCTATGGGCACAAGGCAGTGAGATTGAAATTATCTGGGGGGATGTAAAGCACTGGTACACCATTCTAGGCAAGAGGAGGATGAGGATTCAAAGAAGGATAAGACACACACTCTGCTCTGCGGGTAGCCCTAAGGGTGCTGAGGGGGTGATTCCCCATTTTTTATCAGCCGTTTCCAATGGAGGATAGCTTGAACAGGACAGCTCTTCTTTTTCCTCTTATGGAAAGAAGCAGGACAGGTTCATGTCCTTAGCCTGTGAAGGCAAACATCCCAAAAATGGGGGGAGAGGAGAGAGAAGTCTCAGCAGAGAGGTTTTTCACTGGAGGGAGCAAAGATAGATGGGCAGATGAATAAGAAAAGAGAGGAATCCTTCTCACATGACATCCTACCCCATCTGATCCCTTCAGGCTGACCCTCAGCCAGAAGGTTAACACCCCTGAGACACTTTACCAGATACATAATTTGATTCCTCAACTCTCTCCATTCTCCCAGCAAGGGAACAGCACTTTCTATAGCCCTGATTTGCTAAATAAAACACTCCTTGATGGCTCCTCGCAATAACGTTTGCACAGAAAATTGACATTCTTCCTTCTCCCATCAGCCCTGACACTGTTTGTTTGTGAGTTAATAACTTGAACACTCGGCTGGGCTATTGATCCCTTCTCAGAACGATCATTCTTTACTTCAAAATACACAAAAAAAATAAAGGGAATGAGATTGCAATGGCAAAATAAACTCGTTGCTTGCATGTGGCCCCATGGCACTGGCATTGCAGGGGAACTCAGATCCTTCCCAGATGCTCACAATATCTTCTGCAGACAGAACCATACGAGGCTGGATTCATCTCACTCCATTGTCAAGGAAGAGATGACACTGCAGTTTTCAGGAAGAAAGTGAGTTTTCATGACCCAAAATTATCATTTAGCTTTAAATATTATTCACCCAAAAGAGGCTTCATAGAAGGAGAGCCGGTGCAGGTAGGTGTCCGTGCTAGAGACGTTCAGCAGCAGCCACATGTGGGTACCATCACTCCTATTACAGGAAAGGCAGTACAAAGAAACACTTCAGAGCCCTGGTTTCCCAGCTGAACGAGAGAGGATAGCAGAGCAGTCCCACCATCCAGGGCATGCTGCTCTTTGGGCTTTTGATGTATTAGATAGGACCTGGCATTCCAAAGGCAGGTTTCATCCATTCCCTCCTGACAGCACTCCTTTGGAATAGATCCCCCTCCACCACCCAGTCTAACAAAACCTGATTAAAGGAGGCATTAATGTCACTGCAACGCCCTTATCCTCCTTAACCACTCCTCTACCAGCAGGGCACTGCATCACCACTCCCAGGGGAATCCTCCCAGGTCGTGTTTTCCTTTGCAATCTGTTTGCATACCTCTGGCTAATTGTTCTTCAGACTGCTCTTTTCAGGGTAGATTTTCATGGCAAACGATCAATTTTTCCCCAGTTGCATTTTTTTTTTCCTTCAAAGCCTTTGATGTCTGGGAAAATAACAGGCAACCTCAACACACGGCTGAGCATTAGGCGAGGGCTGGGAAGCACTAAGCGGAAATGCATTTAGTTGTCTGGGTCAAAAACCATTTCCTTTGTTAAATGATTATTATTGTTCCAAGAGGATTTCAGTGGGAATTGAGGGTGCTTAGATAGATGGATTCGCAGGTTTGCTGAGCTTCTATAAGGGTCTCTATATCCTCCACCATAATTCTACACCGTAACTTCCAACACCAATAACTCTTCTATGACTCCCAACAGATATTCCTGTACCTTCCAAAGCAATAACTTCTCAATGAACTCCAGACCTGCCAAATCGACTGTTTTCCCCCTGTGGACGCCTGCTTTTTGGCCCTTCTCACCACCCCCCTGGGAATCTTGACCCATTTACCTCTCCTTCTGGTTCCAAGCCCAGTGCAAGGGGAGATGAGATCAGAAAGCGATCTGCCTCAGATGTCAACAAATAGCTCTGGCACTAAAAGCTTTCAGTCATCTCCCATTTTCCTGACTGCTCTCGGCAGCCGAGGATCCAGATCTGGACCTGCTTGCACTTCTGAGCAAACCTTCCCTCATCACATGCTGCCCTTTCTCACAAATTCTCATTTCTTCCCACTCATACCTGGAAATTGCTACGAGTGCTGTAGGTCTCCCCTGGAAAAAATTACTTAGGTTACACTGGGGCTACAGAATAAACACTCAAATAAGAAATAAATTGTGATGCATTTCTTGGGTCACCACACCTCCCAGTTCACCCATAAGAGCATTGTGCCAGGGATGGTGACACTGAGCTGTTACCTCTCTGCACAAACTTGATCTTGACGACGTGTTAATTAAGCTGAGGTTAGAGCTGCTTGTTACCTTATTAGTTTTGGTCCTATCACAGTAATGCTCAGTGGTCTCAATCAGGAACAGACTCTTTTTTTTCCCCCCTCTCTCCTTTTAAGTAACAAATTCTTTCAAGATCCAGTAAAAATAAATGCACACAAGCAGGCTCTGCTCTTTTCCAGGAGATTTTGCTCTGCGAGGGAAGAAAGGTTTCAACTGTGTGCTTGAATCAAAAATGAACATATGCGAGAAGGGAGGAATGACGTGCATCAAAAGCTGCCCTTTTTTTTTTTTGTTGAAAGAGGGGTCTTTTTAAACAAAGAAAAACCCCAAAAGACAATCTTACAGTACTAGGTGCTGTGAACAGTCAGCTCATGCTGCATGGTGAATATTGAGCAAGCTACAAAGCTGCCTAGAGGAGGACAGAGGAAGGATAAATGATTTGGCTCCACTTTTGGGCTCTCTGGTTGCTATTCCACTCACCAATCTGCAAATTGCTTCAACTACTGGGGCCAAACATGGCCAGTCTCCTCTCAGGTCATCCCCACCCCATGAACACACAGAAAGCAAGCAGTGCTACTGTATAAATAACCAAGATTTAAAAGACAGCATTAAATTTGATGAAGAGCATGTTAAAAGAGCGTGCCCTGATGTAGGTCTTCCCTATGCCAGGCTGCCTTCTTGTGCGTGCAATGAGCTGCCAGCTCTCATCAGATCCATGGTGAGCTGCCACAGGCACTTTACCTGGGGAGGAGGTACCAGAGGGGCAGGAGCTCTGCAAAATACTCTAGTCTGAGATCAAATGGAGTCCAGGAAGGAGAGGCAGTTGCGGAATGTCACAGATGAAATTTGGGCAGGTTTTCGTGACATCAGAAGGGATGCAGGTGCTCATCCTCAGGGGGTGATGCTGCTGCCCTGGGGAAATGAAATAGCATTCCCCATTTCCACTCCCTCCCAGTCAGGGGGAAATGAGCCCTATAAACCAAGAATCACAGAACAGCTAAGGCTGGAAAAGACCTTTTATCTCCTTGAGTCCAACCATTAGGACCTCTCACACAGGAGGATCCAACGCTTCTAACACTGTGGGCACCTCTGACCCCCGTGGTTGCCAGCTACTTACAGGTATCCTTAGATGTTGGTGACGGAGTCCCACTGTGAGGACAGGCTTGTGTCACAACCCTAGATGCACTCTAGTGCCCTGTGAATGGAGTGTGATGGCTTTTTAAAAGATGCCATCACACCCACACAAACTGACTGCTAGGAAAAAATGGACCTCAGGACCACCATGGAAAAATGTAGAAAGGAGCCACCTGTTCCTACAAAGCCCAGTTTCTGCAAGGGATTTGCAACCTAACTTCATGTCATTTGTCAAACAGGAGTCAGGACTCCTCTTCCATGGTTTTCAACCAAAATCAGCCTATGCCTTTTCTGGCCTCTTCTGAAAACAACTCAAAAATGGAAATTAAGAAATGAAACCTCTAGAAACTGTTAGTGTTTTCTCTGCCCTGTGCTGAAATTGTCACTTCCCTTTGCATTCAGTGCTGCTATTCTCAGTGGGAAGGAGCTGGTTCTGTCCCAAAATTTAACCTTTGATGTCAGAAAACTTCCAAAAGGGAAAAATAAGCACCTTTTTTGAGGATAACCCATAGGAAAAAGACTTCAGAGAGGCTTGGTGATGCTTTAATGGATAACGGAGGAGAAATGCTCTGGGAACTGGGGTGAGAGAGAACTTTTCTGGGGAGCATGATGTGCCCTAAAGCAGCAAGCCCCATCAGTGCTGGTGTTTCAAAGAGGTCTTGCAGCACAAAGCAATGCAGACAGACACACAGCAACTTACTTGGAGGCTCTGGCATCCAGGCTTCGAGCAGGAAGGCGCTGCACAACTGCACTAATTATCTGCTGAACATCTGTCTCTCCCCTGCTATTGTGGGGCCAGAGGAGTCCTCCTGCATAGCTGAGGATTAGCGCTGGAAAAGATTTTGTTGACTGTGTGATTTTGCATAGGAGGGGGAGAAAAAAATCCTCATATTCCTTGGAAGGGGTGGGTGTTTCAGGGAGAATCTCTTGGATGAAGGAGGGGAATTTGCAGTCAAAATCAGAGACCTTGCTGGAGCAAGAAGCAGAGGCTTGCCCTGATGTAGGCTTAGGGATTTAGTCCCTTGCTCCAAACTGGGGGGAGCAGGATCTTTGTCCCTGTGATCCCAACACTGCAAGTAACATCAGGGCATCTATTACAGTACAGAGGGTTCTCTTGTCACGGCACCCAGCCTGCTCTCCTGGCAGCAGAGGTTAATTACTGAAGACCAATCTGTTGGTGGCTTTCCATGCACTGCTTTGCTTCCCTGGGACAAAGGGAGATTCCCAAGTTCACCAGTGGCTCCAGGATTTAACAATAAAACTAGTAAGATTTTCACTTGTGGTGTGGTACCTAGGGAAGGTTGAGCATCCTTCTTGCTGTCTTGGCTGGGATGCAGTTCTCCCAAAATCCCTCTATATCCAGGGAGAGAGGGAGCAGCACAAAGGACCTTGGATAGGCTCCTGGCATAAATCACCCCCTAATAAACTGAGGAGCCTCCTTCCTGTAGAGGCAAGCGAGGGGATCAGAACAGCAGGAAATGGGACTGGGTGGTGGGAATACATCCCTAATCTTCAGTCTGTAAGCCACCAACATCGAGAGGAAAAACTCCCAACTTTGTATGACATCTACCATCCATATTAATGAGGTTTGTAGAAATCTGTGTGCAAAAAGCCTGACAGAAGCCTAAAAACCAAACCTGTGGTGAAGTGAAGCAAATTCCCTGCTGTTTAATTAGTACAAATGTCTTGTGAGCTGGGAATGTGGGGTTTGTTTTATTTTTTTTTTTCCTTTCAAGACCATCAGGGGCCAGAAACTTGCACAATAACACAAACAAAACATCCCTTAAAATCAACTGGTGCTTTTGGCCAAGCAGAAACAGTTGGGATTTCCAAATATGGCCCATGGGAACGACAGCCCAGGCATTCTCGGGAAGCATCTTGGAGCCTAAACTGTCTCCCAAGAACAAAATCCTTCAGTCCAGCCTGACAAAGGAGGCACTGCATGACAGTCGCTATCGCAGAGGCGTGCGAATTAAGCAATCAATCAAGCGAGCGCTGCCTGGGAGAAGAGCAGCAGTGCACGAGGCACATCCTACCAGCAGCACAGCAGGGCTGCCCCGTGGTTACCTCCCGTCACACCTGGGCTATTGCACCCCTTCTCCACCAACATCACAGCAAGCGGGGGGTTTCCCTTTGGTTCTGGCTTTCTAACCCAAGTTTGGGGAGCAGGACCCCTCCTTGGAGGGGATACAGGTATCCAGCGTTTGTTTTGGACTTGGACGCTATATAAATCAATGGTTATTCTGCGGGGACGTGACAGAGCAAAAAAATCAGAGGTAAAATTTGCCAGACGGCAAGAAATGAGCTAGAAATTGCTGCCGACTCTCCTGGGTTAGGGAGGGAATCCTGTCTCAAAGGCTTGGGATTGTGTGTGTGCCGCCAGCTTCACATAAAGCCATCCCCTGGGGTAAAAAGAGAAAGAAGACTATTTAAAATCACCCATGACTTATCATCTTCCATCTCTTCTAACTGGTCCAACGGGCATGGCCGCTGCCCATGCATGGATTCAAACACCAGGATGTGATTTTTGGAGCCCAGCTGTGCTACCCTGAGAGAAGGGCTGAGCACCCAGAGGCCCAGATATATTTGCAAACAGATTGGGCAAATGGCTGCATGTTTGTAAGTGTATTTTAAAAATCAGATCCTGTTGGCAGGCAACTCTCAGACAGCAAGCAGGGCCAAATCCCATGAATAAATTGCTTGGAGCGAGTAGTTTGACGCGCCATTATTCATAACTAATGCAGTCCTAGTAAACAGAAAATGGAGGCCAAATCTGCCTGTATAGACACCAATGACCTCATCTATTTTCATCCTACTGAAAAATTACTGAGAATTTCTATTTTACTGAGTAAAATAGGAGCAGAAGAAAGTTACCACTGTCCTCCAAAAGGGGAAATGGAGGTTTTGGAGGAACAATATTCCCAACAGCTCTGGAGTGCAGTGGGAGAGCAGGGACCCAAGCTGAACTCAGAGTCAGAGAAGAAATTTGGTCCCACCAATACAAAGACACAAATAAAACTAGCCGAGTCCTTCTCCCATCTCTGATCAGCTCTTGCTCAGGGTTATGAAGAACACAGCTTTCCTAAGATAAGAGGGAAGCCAGAGCCAGTGGAGGGGGCACGACACCTGTAGGGTACCCCCAAAAGTGGGAGCTCTACCACTTCCCAACTAGCATTTCAAAGCAGGTTTCAAAGAGTATTTCGAAGCAGACAAGCTGCAATACAGTTCCCAACCTCTCCATAGTGAAGTTCTATGCAGAACAAACAAAATAAACAGGGAAGTGAAAAGGGAGCAACAGGCTGCTCCTCCACCCAGAACAGCAATTGCAGGCTGCTCAATACAACAATCAAACAGTTGGCTGAAGCAAGCACAAGATACAACTCTCATGGTATTTTCAGTCAGAAAGAAACATCAGAAGTCACTGCCAGGGCACACTGTACCAAAAAAACCCCAAAAACACCACCTATCCTGACTGCAGATGGGAAGGGACCCTCATAAAGCGCAGGTCTGCTAATGCTGATGCAGCCGCCAGAGCAGCAGCTGCTTCCAAGAAGCTGTGAGGCTACAAACCAGAGCACAGACGTGCTATTTCTGCCACATTTCCTATGTACTTTAGGAATCACATCTATTTCAATTTGGGCAACACGTAGGGAAATTGTAAACACGGCTGTGATCACTTTTCCCTTGCTTCCTTTCCTAAATAATGCAAATTTTAAAGGATTTTGATTGCAAGCTGCTTTCACCCTGAAGAAGCCAGCTCAGCACCTCCTGAATTTACCTTAGGGAAAAACTGGAGCCATTGACCTGAAGACTGCCACATTCATCTTGAGCACAAAGGGAAATACTTCTGTAAATGACAAAGAAAATTTATTATGCTGCTTACAAGTTACAGCCCATTAAAAAAATTGCCCTGATTTCAATCATTGACTTTTCAAAATAAATACTATTCTTTCATCAATAAGCTCAAAAATACAAACAAACCACAAATCCTTTGGAAAAAAAAAAAACCAACATAAAAATTATATCTTTACACATTAATAACATTTATTGATCTAACTGTAAGTGTATGTCCACATCCATAATTTTACCATATCCCACATCAATAATATTCTTCACTTTTTTTCATATTAAACTATGCTACTCCCACGAAACAGAAGTCCTAAGTATTCCCCTAAAAAGGCCTTTGCTATTTAAATGCACGGTGGTTAAATTTCCAAGTATTAACGCTAAGAGCATATTTGGTTATGCAGACTGGCACAAGCCATTCACAAAATGAATGGGGCAGGGATGTTGGCATGTCAGAAAATAGAAACACTTGTAACAATACCATGGGAGTTTTCTCTGTCTCCTTTTGCTATCACCTTCTTCATGTCTCACACTCTTAATTTATTAAGCAGCCAAAGTAGCTTGGACTGAGCTTGGTACTGCCAGGTCTCTGTGCCTCGTGGTTTGGACGAGGCTTAGCGTGCTATAATCTGTTTATTAATGCTTTGAAGAGGGGCTGAGCAATGAGGAGGAAAAACTGGCAGATGACAATACTATTTAGGCTAATCAAGAATACCATGGATAGGGTAGACCATCAAAGTGAGAGGCAGTGCCAGGCATTGAGGAAGCATGGTGTGATGATAAATGCACAGCATGCTGAAAGGGAGATTTTGAACTAATCACATACATTGCTGTGGCCTAAATTAGCTGAAAACAGGCAGCAAAGTGATGTCATCCTTTGCTCTGTGGCCACAGCTAAAATGGCAAACAAAATGTTAGGTGATATATAAAGACCTGGGATCATATGTGACGCTGTAAATCAACAATACACCCTGCCCTGGAACATTCTGATTAATCCTGGATACCCTGCATTAAAAAAAAGTCAGGGCTAAAGAGTATCTGTTCAGAGACAAGTAATAAAAGCAATGAGATGCAGAGAGAGTGGAGCCTGAGACTAATTTACAAAGGAGGTGGATAAACAGGAAGAGAAAGGAAGTGCAGAGAGCATAAAAAGGGAGCTGACAAATGCTCCTTGAATATGGGAAGGATGGGAGGGTCCACAACTAAAAAGAAGACTTCCAGCTGCTTTATTTACACAAGTAGCACCTGGTGCACAGCCAGGTCTTGGTTTGTGACACCACTGAGGATCCTGTAGACCCACAATCAGGGGGAGTTTAGAACAATAATTAAGTGCTTTGATTTCTAAAATCAAAAAGTGTGGTGGCACTGGAAGTGGGTGAAGGAAGAGTCATGCTGTGAAAAAGAACACCAAGATCTAGAGAAACACCACCACAGTCAGCACGAGGTCTTATGGATGAGACCTTTATCCATACAAGAAAATGGGACCTGTTTCCCACAGCAAGTTGCTCCTGGCTGGACAGAGCCAAGGGTCAACCCACGGCCTGCAGCAGAGGCAGGCTCTCCTGAGTGCCTCTTTGGCATATTTAGGTATTCAATGAGTTGGGTCCTCTCTCTTCCCATGTCTCCCTTAGCCCTTGATGAGGAGCACCACTCTCAGCACATCACTATGAATGCCATGTCCACACAGCTCTCCAAGGCAGCTGCTGCCAATAGAGGGGAAACTGAGGTAGAATCCCAGCTTTCCCAACACCATTGGGATGCTCCTCAATACTGCACTCCTCAAACTCCCCAGCTGCATCCCAAAACCACAGTTGCCCAGGGGCAAGTGGGCAAACACAAATCCTTGTGTGTCTCTCCATCTCTCCCCTCCCTGTTTTCTGAGGTCTGGTGATTTCCCAGCTGATGAACACATTACCACCTCATTCGGCAACGCCTCGGAGGTGCTCACGTTTCAGACCCCGGTGAGAAAAAGATGAAGTATGAAAATCCCTTTCCCTTCCAATCCAGTCCTCCCAGCACCGGCCAAGGAGCAAACACAAAACGCCTCGGAAAACACACAAAAAACACCGGATGTGAGAGGCTGTGCCGAAGTCACACCATATGCAGGTGTCAGGGAAAAAGGTCTCCTGTCTCCCACGCCAGGCTGCTATCTCCATCCCACAAAGCCTTCCCATGAGGGGTTAGTAGCCAAGGATGATCCTTTCCCTCCACTGGCTTGTCAGTGAACTGGACTAGGTGGAGAAAGGGGAGGATTCTCCATGCCCATCGGCACCAGTAAGTATCTGGAGATGATACCTACTCTGGAAGCCTTCAAATACTCCATGCTGACACAGAGAGCTGCACATACGAGCCCCTACCCAAATACCACTCACCATTCTGCTACAAGTGTCATTGGAGAAAGCACATTCTCTTCTTCCTACCCTCAGAGCTGCACCAAAGAAAGGGACAAAGGTCAGGGCAGGAGTTAAACATTAACCACCAAGGCATCTCCTGGTGACATCCCTGTCACCAAACAGCTGGGTTTGGGGTTGGTTTTTTTTCCACATGGCTTGCAGCATGTTAAAACCCATGAGACACAAGCAAGAACTTGTCCCACTGAGCCAGTGGCTCCAGAGCCCATATTTTGGGGTATTATTTAGGAAAAGTAAGACAAGCATCCACATGGGTGAGGGAGAGAATGCTGGTCATGTTCTAGGTTAAGGGAGCATGTTGGACAACCTTCATCTTCATCTAAGATCCTTGGGAAAAGGCATCAACTCAGCATCTCAGGCCAAGAAAGTCTGATGCTTCTCAGGAAAGGTCACAGCCTCTTCCCAGAAAGGCTTTTTGGACAGGAAAGGGGGTTATAGCAATTGTGGCACCGTTCCTCCCTTCAACACGCTCACGAGCTCAAGCAGAGCAAAAAGCTCCACAGCTCTGCACCACATTGGTTTTTCACCCCATAAATAGAAACAAGCTGATCACACCAAATTTGTGCAGGATTTTGTGGAAAGCGCAAAAGAAAATAGGACAGAGGTTTGTTTAGTGGTGACAGCCCAGTCCTGCCTCTTTGACATTTGCTCCAAACCAGTGAACTGAACAACATTTGAACTTTTGTTTAGACAGATAGGCCTGTGTATTTAGAAATCCTTGAAACTCATCCATCTGCAAAGACAGCAACTCTCCATAATGCAAAAGCTCTCGCCGGGATGCTGAGCTCAGCAGATCTCTCTACAAATGATTCCTATTAAAGTAAAAAATTACAATGCAAGCGTCTATTTGACAATCCAAGCCTGACCAAAAAACAAAAAAAGGAATTAAAAAAACCTAATATGATCATGCCAGTCATCTCTAAGACCACTGAGGAGCCTAGGGAACACCCGCTCTCCATCACCTGCCTGGTGCCCAAAACTCTTTCAGAGTGCACCCTCCACTGCACCCAGGATCATCCTGGTGCAGTCATCCTGATCAGGATCTGCTCAGCTCCTCAATGCCTCTAGAGATGGAAAACCCAACTTAATTGCCTGGCAGTCAGTTTGGATATCTATCCATCTTTTCTATGAGGATCATTTCTCCTGGCACCCAGCCTGAACCTCCCACACTGTGTTTTACCCCCATAGTTTATTGCCCCAGAGACTCAAGGGCTGGTTTCTCTATGAGGTTTTTGCATCTCTGAAAGCTTACAGCTTTTTTGGGCTTTCTCTTCTCCAGCTGAATGCTTCCAAACCATGACCTTGGGGATGTGGGACATGCATAGGTCCCCAACTGCTTTGTACATCCCCAGCATCAGCAAACATTGAGAAACTCATCACAGGTGCAGCCGCAGACCAGCAGTGGTCCTGATCCCACCAGCAAGAACAAAGAGGTACAGCTACTAGGACCGAGGGGAAAACAAAAAAACATCCTAACTAAGAGCCTAAAGACCACCTGAGGCAGAGAGAACTGAACAAGAGCCCTCCCTGTGCTTTCCCCGGGTGGGTCAAGAGTGTGGGGTGTGCCGGGGAGACTCCGTTGGCACCAGGTCCCTTCTCCCTCTCTGCACACCGTGGCAGCAGCAGCGTGCTCAGTTTGTAGCTCCCTGCCCCCCACAAAGCCTAAACCAGCAGATTATCACGTTAACGCTTCAAATGTTTAATTTCCTGCTCCAATTACACTGGTTTTGCAGCGGGAGAGGCGTAGGGGGGAATAAGTGAAAACAAGGCTGGGTGTTTTCAACTAAACCCCGAGTGATCCCAAGACCACCAGGCTTTCCCTTCATCTCCACGGATGGGGGGTCAGTGCTCAGGCTGGCGAGGTGGCTGGATGTAGGCGTGGGAGCCACCTGAGCGCTGACCTCTCAGGCCAGCAGCGCAAGTCCCTCTCCATCCCGCAGCCGAAATCAAAAGATCCTTTTGTTCGGCCATCTCCACAACACTGCAGAAACATTTGCTGCACCACAAGAAAAACAAGGCAGCTGGTGTTGGCACAGCAAAACGGTACCCAGCTGCAGAGAGGGGCTGAGGGAGCATCAAGGAGAGAAGGGGAATCGAGTACAAGGAGGGCTAAAAACAGTGGGAGGAGGGAGGGGAGTGTATCCGAGTGCAGAGTAGCTATGGAGTGAAATGAGGAGGGATGAAAAGCACAGAGGAAAACCGACGGAGAGGGAAGGTGAGAGCATGAAAAAGGGGGACAGATAGTGGGGAAAAAGGGGGAAAGAGTGTGGAGAAAACGAGGGTGTGGAGAAGGAAAGAGGAAGAGTGAGGAGGAGAAAAGCACTGAGGAAACGGCAGGCTATAGCGGCATGCAGGCTCCCGCGGAGCTGCCTCCGCCTGGACACTCCCCTTGCCACATCCACCGGGTTGCTCAATACTCCCCAGAGGAAAAGAAATCTGGAGGAAAAAAGATATCTCAACCCAGGTGTCTTCCAGGACAGCAAGTCAAGCTTGAGTAGCTTTCAAGAAATATTAAAAAAATAAACTCATCCGTAAGCACTCGCTCAACCTGAAAGTCTGAATGGCTGCTTAACAGGGAAGAGTGGTGCTCTGGGACTCAAAATCCCACAGAAAACACCCAATTAGCCCTGGTGGGAAAGCAGAGCCCACCACCCTCAGCTGGGCTGGGGCAGGGGAATCTTGGTTGCCTGCAGAGCTGGGGATGCTTTCTGCTCGGAGCCCTTCCAAGGGGTCATCCATGGCTGCTGTTATTTATAGCTGGCTGAGTGTGCACACCCTGCACTGAGCTCACCCGAGCGCACAGGGAAGGAGGTGAGAAAAAAGGACTGACCTTGGGGTCAAGGCCAGGAATAGCTGCCAGCGGCCAGAAATAGCTAGTGCCATATTCGGCCCTGGTTCTTCGAGAGCTGCTGGATCGGAACACGGTGTTTCCAATATTTCAGCTCCAGTCGTGATAGGATTGATTTCTCCCTTTGACTCATGTTCCCACAACAAGACCCCTCCATAACTGCTCTCCAGCTCCAAAAATCTGCTGGGTGGATGGAGCAGGTGGGAAGGGGCAGGAAAGCAATCCAGCGGTGGGGAGGGGATGATTGACCTCTGGAAAATGTGCTGGAAAAGCAAGGGAGGCAGGTCGCGAGGAGGGACGGGTTTCAGCACCTGCTGCGGCAAAGCCTGACGCTGACCTGGGAAGGGGCGACGCAGGGGAGAGGATTCCAGAGGATTTTGGCAGCGTGCAGCGATCAGCACGCAGCTCGATGACTCCTTTGGGTGCCTGCGAGAAGCTCAGCACATGAGATCAACGCGGACGGTGTGCAGGCACGAAGACCGTCACGTGCGCGCCTCCGCTCCCCCCGAGCACAGAAACCCCTCCGCAGCCCAGGCGTGCGGGACGTGGGCACCTCCCCGTCCCTCCGGATGCACAGATGGACACACGTGTCCTTCCCAACATGCAAGCACAAAGCCTGGGGCAGGCTGACACATGAAGTCCACGAGCAAAGGACTTTCCTGGCTGCCCTGGTGGGGCCTGCCTGCAAATGCCCTGGATCCCAGCACACCCACGTTGCTCCGTGCTTGGCTCTGCTGGAGCATCCTGCCCTTTCAGGTCAGGAAACAAGGGTGGAACCCTTCTTGCTAGGATCTCTGCTGGTTACGGAGATAGTGAGAGACCCTGGGAGTGGGAAGGTCAAATTCTGCCCGCTCCAGCACCGGCACCCAAAGCTCAGCCACCGCCAAAGACAGAATTCAATTATTAACCCTCCAGTACCAGTCCAGGGGCTAACACTCTGATGGGTAAGCGGAAGCTGAAGACAGACAGGGGAGCATGCTGGGGCCTATACCAAAGGCTGAAGGCCCTGGGTGAGCAGTGCTAGCCTGCTGGCTACATGGTCTGCAAAGAAAATTGCCTCACGTTCTCTGCAGAGACAAGATCCTCATACCCTACTGACCAAAGAGAGGTTTGAGCAACTCTTCTCCTAACTACTCCCCAGAGAGCCTCCCAGCCATCTCCATGGTATTGAGGGAGGGATACTGGTGTGACTGCATCATACTCCTCCTTGCTGTGACCTACTCCAGGAGAAACACGACCTGTCACTTTGGCAAGGTCTCCCTGGGTGGCCACTGCCTGCTGGTACAAGGCCCTCACCCTGTTCTGCACTGAAGGGCTGAGATGCAGAAAAAACTGTCTCCTGGCTTCCTCTCTGCATGGTTTTGAGCCACATTTTGTATATGGAGCGAAAACCAAGGTCCACCTGGTCCTGCTCCTCAGCTGGACTGCCACAGCACAGCACTGAACCAGTTCTGTGTGCTTCTGCTTCCCAAGAGAGCTCTGGAGGATACTTCAAGCACCATCGACCAGATCACTGCACAACAGATATCCCCAGTGTCAGACAGAGAGAATATACAACCCCTTGCTCCCTTAAGGGCCTCTTCTGCTTAATTTTCTCATCTGGATGTTGTTCTTCCCGGTCCCTTGCTGCTTCTGTGTATGTATGAACCGTGAGGAGCCGGGCAGGGCAAAGCCGCCCAGGGAGGGAGGCATCCCGGGGAAATGTCCCAGCCCAGGGGGATGTGTAGCATCGGACAGCTCTCACCAGGTGGCAGTAGGTCGTGCTCGCACGGCTGGGGCGTGAAAGAAGGGCCGGAAAAAGCAGAGGGAAGAAATCAGAAAAATAAAGCATGCTCTAAGCAAAACGTCGAGTAAAAAACACAGAGTGCCTGTCGAGACTTTCTTGCCTCCTGTGAAAATACACGCAAATGCAGGGGGTTTTTTGAGGGGTGGTTTGCATGCGGCTGGAAGACACAGTTCCTGCAGGTGTTACTCATCACCTCCAGCTATCCCATACTCCTGTGGCATCCTCACACACATGTGTGCAGTGTCCCACTGGATCCACATCCTACAAAGTGGCTTAAAGAGACATGGAGCCAGGAGCTGCCAGGAGCACAGAGGAGGTCTGCAGCATGCACCAGCTGGGGGAACTCATCTGTCCAACCATGCCACACCAAAGCCCTGTGATGCAGTGTGTGGCACTTCTGCTCGTGCACAGGAGGGATGGAACTAGATGATCTTTAAGGTCCCTCCAAACCCACAGCATTCTGTGATTCTATGAGAGCCCCCTCCTCAAACCCATCGAGGAGCAGCAGTATCCCCTTGAAGCTTCTCCTGCTTGCAACATGCTTCTAAGCCCCGACCACCTCAGCCCAAAGCCGCGGAGAGAAAAGTCTTAGAGAGCCATGTCCTAGTGGGACCAGGACAGGAGCAGGGGGGTTTGTGCATTCACATCTGGAGCACAGCCAGTCCCAGGGAGCCCATGGAGACCTCCCTGCTGCTCCAGCATGCAAAACTTAGCATCTGGTCTCAGGGTGCGTTGTTTTTTGTTGCCTTTTTTTTTTTTTTTTTTTCTTTCAGTTTAACAAACTACTCTCCAGCCTTGTAAGGCAAATCCCCACCGTGCCCAAATAAGCTGAGTATTTTTGGCTGCTCTCCCTGCAGCCTTGGGCTGGCCTTTGGGAAATGCATACCCTCCGGCCCTTCATGCCCTGGAAATTGAAGAGGCTGCCTCCTCCCCGCGCCAGAAAAGGGATTACAGGACACGCTTAAGGGCTTGAATTCATAACCTTCAGCGTCCCCCGGGCTGGGGACCCTCCCGCCTGAACCGCGGCAGCGGCACCACTAGCCGGCAGCACTGCCAGCATGTCCATCCCCGGCATCCAAAGGGCATGGACACTATTTGGGTTTCAAGCTGGGACGGAGCATGCCGACCCTCTGGGCTGCTCGCAATTAACAGCTTCTGAGGCTGCACGGAGACAAATTACTATAATTTAACAAATAGACGTTATCTTAAAACGAGTGTCTTACCCAACACCTATTGATTCCTGCTCCCCTTCCAAAGAACTCACCGCAATTAAGTTGTCACATCTCTAATGCCCACGTAAAAATGAGTCAGCTCCAGCGTCTCCCAGAAAACCTTGTCTGTGCTGGATTACAAAACCCAGCTGCCGAGTTTCCTTTTTACTCCTGTATTAGCCAGAGATGAAATTTATCGCAGTGGTAGACAGCAGAGCTTTTATCTGCATCCCTCTGGCTGCCATGCAGCTCACAGACAGCTCGCTTTACCTTTCCTCTTTCAAACCACCAAGGGTTTTGTCCTCCATAGGCAGGGCACTAGGGAAAGCAGAAATTCTGTTTCTGTGGGCTTGTAACCCCAGCACGGGTGATCTTTGGCTGCTGGAACAGCAGGGCATGCTGCAGAGACGGGGGGCAGTTAGTAGGACCCCATCACTCCACAGGGCTGGCACAGGGATGCCGTGGATTCTGCTGCCCCAGGGCCAGTCCCTGCCCTGCTGGGAGTCCTGCTGGCCTGGGACATAGGTTGAGCAGCCCCAAATGCATTGCATTAGCGTGCTGTGCCTCAGTTTCCCCACTGCCACAAACAGAGTTGGTAACACCTTTACCAAGCAGAGCAGCAGCAGCATGGGTCCCAAGAACATCAGTCCTGGTTTGAAACTCAGTGGGAATTTCCTCCCTGAGTGCAGGTGAGGGGAGTGTGAGAACTGCTTTTTCCTCCCTCAAATGGCCAATTAAACTGCTGTTTTAATACTTAGACTAGGATCACCACCATGACACAACCATGTTTCTCTTGCTCCACAGTGGAACAGCTCAGGGGTTCACATGCTCAGCCAAGACCCTCCCAGGGACCCCACGGAGCAGCCAAGGTGCTTCAGAGTGACGGAGAGACAAAGTGAAAAAGCCCTGACTGTTCAGTAGCATCTCATAGTAGGATTGATTCCGTTCCAGAACAGCCAACAGTGCCTTCAGATCCTGAGGGTTTGCATTTCCAGTGCCCCAGACTGGGTCAAGAGGAGGATTCCTACCCCACTGCTGCTCGCCAAGAGACACGGGAGGGCAGCCAAGGGGAAAAAACAGCACAGAAAAACAGCAGCAGGGGTAAAAAGCCAGAATGAGACTGTGATGCCAGAGATGAGGAAGGGATCTTTACAGAGCCTGGTGAGCTAGACCTTAATTGCCACGCCATGCACTCGGGCAGCGATCCACCAGCTGCCGCTCATTTCACCGATGGAGCGGATAGATTTGATAATCACTGTCATGTAGTGGGGATAATCTTCCCCTCTCCATCTCTGGACACTTGTTTCACTGCAGGGAGAGTAGCAGCCAGCTCTGCAGAGAGCCCTGCACCTTAGTGCAGAGCCAGGGAGGTTTAGGGGTGCGGCTACAGGCACCAAGAAGGGCAGGGGTGCATGGCCCTCTCTGTGGGTCCCCAGTGGGAGCATTCCACTCCAAAAGCCTCCCTGCAAAAGGGGACTCTGTCCCCTTCACCGGTGAAGCCAGTGACATTTATTGATAGCATCCCTGTGAAGCAGGCAGGGACTGAACAATTGCATAAGAAAGGCTCTACAAAGCATCATAAAGGCAAGAGGAAAAGCCACGCTCATAAAATACCAAATGCCAGGAGTTAATAGGGGGCACATGAGGGGTTCCATGGCTCTCTCCTCTGCCCTGGAAAGACCTCGAAGGAGCTCAGCATTGCAACTGTTTCACCCATGACTTGAAACCCTATTCCTTTCTTGTTCCTAAGAGGACATAGTGGCCCCCAGCAGCAGGGCTAGGTCCCCGCTGGAGCAGGAAAGGATCAGAAAGCCCCCCCAGCCCCGAGCTCCCATCCTCTCTGGAACGTCAATCAAGCACCTGCCAGCGCAGCCAATTCACTTCCATTTGGAAAATTAAAGAAATAAAATGAATCGTTTGCTTAATTTGAAAGGGTGGCAGGAAGCAAAGATGCTTTGGGCTCGTGCCAGCGTGCAGAGCTCTGCTCATCCGCAGGGTTCTGCTCGGGCAAACATCAGCCTCTTCCCTTCCTCTGTCTGCTGGGCCCAATAGCCCGTGTGCAAGGGGCTACAGGGGCTCTCAGCCTGCTCCCACCAGTCCCTGTGCTCCAAAACTGGGCAGCAGTTGGCAAGCACAGGGGTGCCCACAGCAGTGATGCCCCCAAAGAACTACATCCGAGGGCCTCGCGGACATTTGCCCTGGGAATTCTGTCCCACGAATGGCTGGGAGGGTGAAACCACTTCCTCAGGGGCACCTGGGGTTTGAGCTTTTTTTTGGTGGGGTTTTTTTGGGTGTTTTTTTTTTTAATTTGGTTTTTGTTGTTGTTGTTTTTTGGTGCCTTTGACCTCTTTGATCTCCGCTGGTTCTCTGCACAGCACAAGGCAGGAAAGAAGGAGCAAAGGTGGAGGTGAAAACAACAGGTAGGTACATGGCAAAAAACCTCCCAAAATGTCATCTCTCTGCATCTCTATGGGCTCTGCTCTGGAAACGCACAACCCTCCTGCTGCCCCAAACTTTCAAGATTTTGGGACATGAAGAACAGGAAATTCTCCCTGTCTCAGCTGCTCTTGTCTCTGGGGCAAACTTCTGCTCACCAGAGCTGGCCTCACCCTAATTCCGCAGCCCCACAGCCTGCAGGGTTCACTCCTGCTCTGTCCCAGGAAAAGCAGAAAGAGCCACCAGGAGAGGACCCCCTTCTCCAGCTGACTCTCTGAGACAGGACTGAACCCTGGGCCGTGTCCTTCCGCCTCCCCAGTGTGTCCTACTCACTTGAAAGACACAAGCATCATCTCATTGCTTTTTCCCTCCCCACCCCCCTTCTCCCCCCCCTCCCACTACAAAGGAATCCCCAAATCCCAGCTCCTTCCTGCCAAAGACACGTGCACCTGCAGAGCAGCTGATGCCAGCATCCAGAGCAGAGCCAAGCACAACAAATGGGCTAAAGAGTCCTCACTGCACAGCGACCAGCTTACAAAAACAACTGTATTTCACCCAAACTCTATTAAACTGTCCTGGGTTATTGCTTCGTTT
The DNA here is from genome assembly GCA_017589585.1 of Phylloscopus whistleri. Classification (NCBI taxonomy): domain Eukaryota; kingdom Metazoa; phylum Chordata; class Aves; order Passeriformes; family Phylloscopidae; genus Phylloscopus; species Phylloscopus whistleri. Next base: position 860,529 of record JADMLD010000713.1, read on the forward strand.
CCTTTCCCACCACTGAGGATCAAATGAGATTTCTGTGGGTACACAAGAGATGCTCTCACATCTCTACCTTCAGCTGCCCCTTCTGTGCTGTGTGCAGGGTGAAGCTCACAGTGGGGTGGCACAGCTTTGCATGCAATTAAGTTCCCTTCCAAGATGAATTTTTCACACTGGGAAAAATACAGCCAGCAGCACATTCCCATGCACAGTAACCCAACGGGGCAGCCAAACCCACTGCAAGAGCCCAGAGAGTCCTGAGTGCTGGGGTCTCCTTGCAAAGCCTGAGAAATGGGGTTTCACAGGCTTCAGAGCCAAGAAGGACTGGTGTGATGGCCAAACCCACCAGCAGAGCCCTGACACTCTTCACCACCACAAGCCCCAACCCCACTATTTGTGCAGTTATTAAAAAGGTATTAATCATGGACCAGGACATTGCTCCCTTCCCTGTGAGCAACCTTCTAGTTTTACCTTCAGCCTTCTGGGTTTTCCTCTGGCAGACTTTGAAAGCCAGCTCTAAACTAGGCTTCTTGTTTACAAGTCAGAGGATTTAAGAGCCGTGCAGGATATTCAGGCCATGGTTCCCATTAATTTCACCAAGTTTTACACATCTAAACCTTAGCCATCAGTTCCTAACAAAAAAAGAGGCTTGCTTCAAGGCAAAAAATAGCCAAGGAAAATGAACTTTACTTCCAGAGGCTTTTCGAAATAGGAATATCTGAAATGCGAAAGTTCTTGCAGTACTCGCTGGGCTTTACAAATAGATAAGGGCGTCTGGAAACTAGAATCTCAAAAATTTCCTCTGCCCGCCCTGTCCCACAGTATCTGCACACACACCCCCACACCAGCTCAGCCACAATCAGTGTCTGGAGAGGAAATGCAGAGAAAAAGTCCAAGAAGTTTAATGAACTGTCACAGCTTAACAAACTAATCCCTGCTTATGCTCACCTCATCCCAAATGAGAAGCTGGGGGGAAAAAAAATGGTGTACAACATGAGGCAACTATCTCTTATCTGCTCTGTTGCTTTGCAAGGGCAGAGGACTGAGCAGGGGCTCCTAGGTCATGGTGAGGCACTGCCTGCTCCTCCTCAATGCACACCCAGAACTGAGCAAATACCTCGCAATAATTTCCCATGAACAGTTCGTGTCTGTTTCCCAGAAAACTTCAGCTGAAGGTAAGAGATGTGCCTGGGAGCAGCATGGTTTATGAAGTCCTCATGGAAAAGTGGCTTTGAACTCAGGCATGAGCATGCATTGAGTGCAGAAGGTCCCTGGTGCTGTTCGTTCATGGCACTGGACTTGCCCTCTGCAGAGAGCAGGACAACAGCTGAGCAAGCAACGGTGGAGGCAGAAACAAAGGACAAAACCAGGAGCAGGCATTTTCCTCCTGCTTCCACTGAGCCCTGGCAAGATCTCCCAAAGCTTCTGGGGAGAGCACCGAGTGTCCAGAAGAAGTTAAAGCAGGAGCTACTGGCACAGTAGCCTTGATCCAGTACCTTGATCCCAGTGTCTTCACACCCACAGGGCTGGGTGCCCCACCAGGAGCCAGAAACAGGGATGTGAGGCAAGTTCCTGCTGGGCAAGCTGCTCCTGCACTTGTTGGCAGGAGACACTGAGTAAATATCTCACAGCAGTGCAAACAACAGCAAGTAGCACTTTCCTGGTAAAGCAGCACCCAGGCTTTCAGTCAAAGCTCAGGGCTATTTTTTCTTCGGCTCTTTACTGAGCCAAAGTAAAAGGATCTATCAAAAGGATAGATCTCTCCCATCTACCTTATAAACATGCACACACACACACAACTAGCTTCCTGTCCCCAAAATCCTTCCCCTCTACACGAATGGCTTCATGGCCATTCCTACAGCAGAAAGAGGAGAAGTTTGTCATGTGAAACATCATCTACCCCTGACCAGCAGCTCTGATCTTCATAAAAACCAGTGCCTGCCTGCACAGAGCATCACACTGTCATCATGTAGGTGCTGTTTCAGAGATGCCTGTAGGACAGCTGGTACCAAACTGGAAATGACTGCAGTGACACCCTGGTGTAGGTTTAGCCGAGCAGCAAAGCCTGGGTGCAGATGCTAAATCAGCTGATAATTCTATATCCCACTGAGAAGGTGGGATTTGTTTGGTTTGGGATTTTTTGGTTGTGTTTTTTTGGGTTTGTTGTTTTTTTGGGGTTTTTTTTGCTTCTAGGTAATACTTTTCTCACATGGCAAAGAAAACGCTGGTTCCATCTGATGATGGCTTGCTGTAAAGTAGTGGAAATACCAGCTCTATTGTCCTTCTGTCTCACAGGGGTGACATTTTGTCACCCCTTTCTGTACAAGTTTATAGGAATAGCTTAAAAACTTTCCAGAAAAAAATGAAGTGTACAGAACAGCACAAAAAGGAAGGAGCAGGGGAAGCTGGTGGTCCCCTGTGGTGTGGCAAGGAGATAGGAGGTTAGCTCACATCCTCTTCAAGAAGACATCAGCGGCTTCAGCTCAGCCCCCCACTGCTGCTAACACAACACCCCGAAGAAATGACTCTCTGCAGGAAAGCAAACAGGGTGAATGGGATCGGCTGCCAAACCCTTACATCTCACAGTGGGAGAGAGGGGAGACCAAGAGGAAATGAAAAACAAATCCCAGAGCCGGGGATGTGCCGAGGGGTGGCTTCGGCGCGGCGTTATCTTTGTCGGCAGGGTGGGCTCCACGGGGGTCACTGCGGGAGAGGGGATTAAGCACTCGCATCCAGACATCCCTCTGTAAAGGCAGGGGAAAGGGGCAGATACTCTGAAAACCAACAGGAAGGCAGGGTGGTTATATCCCTACGGGTTCCACAGCTGCCCGAAGCACCTGGAGAAGTTTATGTGTTGGTGGCCCCCCTGGCAGCCAGGCTTCCCACAGGGGACACAACCCTGTGCCAGTGATGATGCCTACCTGCTGCAGCCAGCCTAGAAAGAGTGAAAGGGATGCACACAGAGGAAGAAAGGGAAGGGGAAGAGGTGAGCATTAAAATATAAATGAGATGATAAAGCTCTGTAGGTACTTTTAAAACTTCCCAGATGGAAAGCCACAAGAAACCAGGTCCCCACACACCATTAGCACATCACTTATTAACCACCCATTAATGAAAGGGCTGCAGATAGCACAGTTCCCTCTTCTATCACCACAATGCTTTTCAGCCAATCCTCCTTCAAATGTCATTGCAAGAAATTCTCCCAAAAGCTAACACCCGAGACCTGCACCTCTATTTCTTGTTTCCTTTCTTTCAGCCAAAGCTTTAAAAGCAACAAATATAAGCAGAAGCAGCTCTACAGCAAGTTTCCATCTAGTCCTTTTGCCATGCAGGACTTGCTGTGCCCCAGTGAAACACCAGAGCCCCTTTGGAAAATTGAATATAGCTTCTCTCTCCAGTTTGGCCCACAAACACACAATGAAACCTCTTTTTATTTTTTTTAATTTTTTTTATTCCAGGAAAATTATTTGCAAACTGAGCCCTAGCCCCCTAAGAACTGGTTATGTCTCTTACAACTTTCTGAAGAGATGCAATGGTCTAGGAAGCTGTGTACAGAAGTATTTGGTTTTCCCCCACAACCTTTGTGGCTGACTGCCTCTTGTGCTGTGAATAATCCTCCTAGACAATAATTCTGCATCAATGTTGCAGAATACTACTGCTAATATGTGTATCTTCCAAGATGTGAGTATTTGTACTGCCGCTGTGAAGTTTCAGAGAAGCAACTTGATTTCTGGATCCAGTAATAATTTCAGCAAAACCACAGGCACAAGAGATGTAGTTCTGGACTAAGAAAGCATCTCATCACTCCACTATTTATAAAACTTTTAAAATACATGTACGAACATAAAAACACCACCCCCTGCTTGCACACATACCACCTTATTTGATCAGACCTCATAAAAAGACCAGATGCTATCTTGGAAAGTAACTTCCTCGGGAAAACAAACTGCCTGTAGTAAATCCCAGGGCCAGCACAGGCAGCTGCCCCAGCGTGCTGTCTGCGCGGGGCTCGCCACTTTGTGGAGTCTCGGGACAAATGGGGCAGGATTGGAGCTCTCTGCAAAGCAGGAAAAGAACAGAGACAAGCCATGAAAATCTCACAGCGCCTGCTAGCATGAGGACGGGCTTCATGCTGGGGTTTCGGGCTGATGGAGGCAGCCAAGCAAAGGGGAAAAAAACCCACAACCCGCGGATGTCAGCAGGCTGTCAGCCTCCCGGAGGCACCGCCATAAAAATCCGCAGGCAGGGAAGGGCTTGGCCGGGCAGCGGGAGGGCTGGGGAGAAACAAAACAACGCGCCGGGTGACAGCGCAGGGAGGCTGTCAGCGCCCCGGGGTCGCAGGGCACCTCCTGCTCCGACAGCCTGGCTGCCAGCGAGCCACGCCACGCGGGACGGCAGCGACTGCCTGCGCGCATCCCACGGCGGCATTCCCCACGGGCGGCTTTCCCCCGGCGCTCCTGAGCAGCCTGGAGCTGGCTGCGCCGTGGTGCCATCGGCCAGGCAGGGAACAGCACCAGCGGGATGATGGAGGGCCAGCCCCAGCGCTCGGATGCTCGGGTGAGGCTCCCCGAGCTCGCCGACGGAAATGAAAGTGCGCGGAGAGCGGAGGGATGCCTGTCCCGGATATTCGGCGCAGGGAAGAATGTGGGGTTCCTGGAGCGGGCACGGCCACCCGCAGCTGTGCAAACAACCCCGCAGAGAAGGTGACTTACCTTGTCCCCCGACTGAGCTCGCACACCGCCCGCTTGCAGGAAGCCTCTTCCCTTGCCCAAAGACAGGACTAGCAAAGCCGAGGGCTGTTTCCCAGCGGGAAGCTGCTGCCTCGCAGGTCAGAAAAGTTAAATTAGCTGGCTGGGGTTAGGACTGAGCACCGATATCCAGCACCAGCCTGAGCCAGCCTAGGACTCAGCAGTTGCTCCTTGATTTTAATTTATCCCCACAACAGAGGTGAGCTCCTTTGCCAGCAGAGCAGCAGCAGCAGTGGCTGCAGGCGAAAGGTTTTGCTGCACTGCTCGGGTCTCATGCCCCACTGCAGCATCTCCCCAGCGCTGCAAGCCCTGAAGGGATCCCGCATCCAGTTGGACGGGCAGGAGGAATGCAAGGCCCCGATCCAGGAAAGTACACACTGATCCGTCAGCACCCGAGTATTCCTGACCCCTGTCTTCCAGAGGAAACTAACTTCAGATGGTGAGAGAGAGAGGAAAGGAGAGGGATCAGCACCAGCTCTGGGGAGAATTGACACCCCAGCAGAGGCTGGTCAGAGGTCACACTGGAAAATGCCAGTTCGGAACCTGAATGCAATACTGAGTGTCAGCAGGTCCCAGCATGGTCTCTAAAAGACCATCACTGGTGCTGCAGGCAGTAGAGAAAGAAAAACAGACAAAGTGATCAGATAGGTATAGGCCATGCTCCTGGCTCCACCACAGTTTCCCAGCCCTACCCTTCCCACCTTCAAACAGGGAAAATACTACTTTTCTGCTGTTTTGCCTCACCAGACTACCTACTGTGGGTAATAGATGAAGTCTGTAGGCTCTACAGCAAAAAAAAGGTGGAAGGGTTTTAAATTCCACATTTCCGTGGGTTTTTTTCAGAGATGAGGGTGAGAAGGGGCAGGGGGCAGCACAATCTCTAAATCTTTATTTCCTCAGGCTCCTTCAGCCTGTTTCCTCCCCAACTTTTGCACTACTTCAACCAATTTTTATTTTTGGAAAAATAAACCAGAACAAATGGCAATAAATATGGGCAGGCTTAGAGGAAAATGGCTGGGATTGCTCCAGATCCTGGCAGAGATCTTCTGAACAATGCTGAAACCCCAGGGCCCATTTCTGCCCAGTGGCAGATGTGGCCCATGGTGGGAGATGTGGCCCACAGGCAGCTCCACCAAATCACTCTCCTGCCCTGGCCAGGGAGAAGCTCATCCAGCCTCAGCCAGGCAGGGGCTCTCCCCAAGCTCCAGGGCTCGGTGTGACTTTTCACCACACCCAGTTACTGGATCCAGGTGGGCAGAGGAGATGAAGAGCCACCAGGCTGTCAAGGAGCAGCCACTGCAAGGGAGTCATGGGGTATTGTGGCTTGACCCTGGGAATGGAGCCTGGTCTGGTGGCAGCAGAAATCACCATCTGCAGCAGGCTGTGTGGGTGGGGGCTTCCCTTCCCAATATCCCTGGGAGAAAGGGGGATGCTCTGCAACCTTCATGCAAGGCTGAATTCAGGCTTTTCAGGGTTAGGACCAGGGATGCTGTTCTATCACAAAGCATTAGCTTATCCAGAGCACGTCAGCCCCCACAGGCAGACAAAATCCTACTGCTCTGAGGGTTCTCATTATCACATGAATCTACATTTATGATGTTTTCCGATGTCGATGTCTCGGCTTTGAGAGCTCTCAAATCCTTGCAAACGGCAGCTAGCAATGGATGAGAATCTCAGACAACTAATGCCTATTGATAAAATGTAATAAATATTCAAGCTAATCAGAAGGATAAAAATGAGAGAGGGAGGAGGACCCTGCAACACACTAGTTGCTGCCTGCCTGAGAACACGATCTTAAAATGATCCAACAACCAAGCCATCACAAATTACCCCACCTACAATCACACCAGTTTTTCTTCTCAAAGCTCTTTTTCAAGCTTTGAAGACCCTCCAGTAAACAGCACACTGAAGTGTGTGCTAAAGGTAAAGGAAAGAAAAAAAACCCAAAGCCCAAGAACATAAGCCCTTTGCTCAACTGCATACCTGGGCACAGGGATACTGCTGACCTGTGAACCCAGCACCAGGCAGCACAAGAGCTGATGGCCATCCCTTGCTCACCACCATAGCCTCAGCGTATTTTTACCTCACTTCACATCTGTGACAATCTCTCCAGTTGTCTTCTCACCCTGAACCATAGAAAAGAAGTTGACAGCAAAAGAGAAATAAGTCACAGCCACTACCCTGAGCCCACACCATTCACCCCAGCTCAAGTGACACCAAATACGTGTATTTCCTGAGCAGGGCAAGATAAGTGAAAACAGCACAGAAGAGTAAGCCAGGCCACACAGAAGAGAAATGGGCAGGAAAAAAGACCAGCCAAAAAAGCCATATTTTTTTGATGGATTTCAGGAGACAACTCTGACAATCAGTACTTTATTCCTGGAAGAGGCTGCCCATAGAAGTTTTGGATGTTCCAACTCTGGAAGTGTTGAAGGCCAGGCTGGATGTGGCCCTGAGCAACATGGTCTAGTGGAAGGTATCTCTGCCCATGGCAGGGTTGAAATGAGATGATCTTTAAGACCCTTTCCAACCAAAACCATTCTGTGATTCTATGATTCCAAAGTCAGGGACTGTCTCTTACCAGACCAGTTACTGTTAGCCCTGCCCTGGGACCATATACCCTTCATCACACAAGGAGATGACATGCCACCTTGGTGCTGGCAGACTCACCTGAATTTATTTCCAACAACAAAGACCAACACCACCACCACCACCAAAAAATCCCACAAAAAGCCTTTATCGTAGCAGAACAGAGGGTTAAAGTTGCAGTTACAGAATTGGTAACACAGTTACTCAAAAGAAAAATAAACCAATTACAAAAAAAAAAAAAAAAAGCGCCAAAAACACAATTCCAGATTATATTTAACACTCAAATTCCTCCTTAATTGCTCCAGTGTCTCAGCCAGTTTGCAGGGGAGGAGTGGGGACTGGCAAATTAGCTCCCCCCAGGGCTGCTTCCCCCTGGGGAGCTTTCCCAATTTACATTCCCATTGTGTTCTTTAATTAGTACATTCCTACAGCTTTTCTGAGAGTCCCAACACTGCCAGGGCTGTGACAGTACTTTATAAATAATAAATCGGAGGGAGTATTCACTGTACCCTGCTTCACTCCTCCCAGTGTCCTGGCCGGTGTCTGGCAGCTTTTTCAGGGACCACACACAGCCTAGAGCAGCCCACCACTGCCAGCCCCAGAGGCAGCCTTTGGTGGGGACAATAATAACCTCTTTTCATCTTCCTACCTTGCACAATTTATTTTGTGGATTCTCCCAGATGAAGCATTTGGACTTTGTGACATCCCCGTAATGTGGTTTCAATGCAGGTGAGAAGGGCTGGGAGAAAATCTTGAGAGAGGTCCCTGCAGCCCTTTGTGTGACCGTAATGATGCCCAAAGGCAGCACTGGACCAGCCAGGCTTTATATGATTCGGGTTCTACACGGAGGCATCCCAAACCCAGCATCAGCAAGTGTGGACCATGCTGCTCCTCCACACGGGGACACAGGCAATACCCTCCAGCCCGAGATTTCTGGCACCCTAGGGACACATGAACTTGTCCTTAGGGAAAATAAAAGGGGGGAAATGTACTTATTCTGCAGCACATCAGCCTGTGCCAGGAAAAGAGCCCAGGACTCCTCGCCACACAGGAAAGCCTCCAGTGCCTTCAGCCTCACAAAGGCTTCACACAGATAATCCTGGAAACCAAGTGGCAGAAAAAGCCCAAAGTAAAGGGAAGACAACGCAGCCCAGCCATGCCGTTGAGCTGCAACCCAACGTTTTTCCCAGGTCTCATTAGGGATGATTTATGAAGGCTGACACCATCGTTAACCTCTGACCATGTCCCCACTGCCTGCAGGGCATTTCGCAGCCTGCCTGCCTGCTACTGTCCAGCAGCAGTGTGGGGGACGACAGAGATTTTATCTCCACTCTTAATGCAATTAGGTGGCTTGAAGGAGACACATTGGATCATCTTAGCTGCAGCAACCCAGCCACTCCATTTGCTCCACGGAGGAGCCCTGCACACACTGCGTGCTTGCACACACGTGCAGCACTGCTTGGCACAGGCACCGGGCACTAATAACCTGCCATTTGCAACCCCATCTGGTTCTGACATGTCCATTATTCAAAGGCATTTGGCAAAGACCTTGGGCAACTCATTTGCAGAGTCCGGGTCAGTTCACAAGCTCATGAATTCCCAAACTATTTGCTGGCCGCGTTGGTAGCCAAGCTGTGAATAGATTTTTGGCAGATTTGAAAGGAGCCAGTGTTTTCTGAAAACACCTGCCCTCAGAGGCTGCAAAAGCCCAAAGATTTCCATTCCTATTTAAGATGCATATCCAGCCCTCTGTAAAGCTGTAGTAAGATGAAAACCTGACTTGTCTGCTACTATAAAGAGTTCCCTATTTCTATCAATCTCACGAGAAATCAAATGACATCAGAGTCCCTGAGCCAGGGGTGCAAGTCTCACCTCACCTCACCTCACCTCACCTCACCCTTCCGTGTCCCCCAAGGGCTGGAAACCCAGCAGAGCAGAAGCATCTCCTGGTCTAGGCCATCCCCAGATCCTTAGCCCGGCCCTCTCATCCCACACATAATGCAATTGGCTGACTCTCCTTCAAGCCAAGCCCAAAACCCAGTGATAACCTAGCAGCATAGGCAGCAGTACTCTTGGGCATTCCTGGTCCTATAGCTACTGCATCAGGATAATACACCAGCTGGAGCACGAGGGTAAACCTGGAAAAAGCACACTTGGCACCTTTATTTCCAGCCAACTCATACAATGCTTTGCTCCCCCTCGACCCACCAGAGCTGCAGACCATTGGGGTTTGCTGCCTCTCGTGCAAGGATGCAGCAAGCTTTTCCCTCCTGCTCTGAGGCTGAGGTTCCGCTCTCCTCCCAGCTGCCTCACTGGTCCAAATCCTCTCTGCAGTCTGTTCAACCAGTGGGCAACCTTTCCCTGCTGCAAACAGCAGCCCACAAGGCTCCCGGAGATCAGGCAGCATCGCACACCCGCTCGGAGAAGCAGGAGGCACAGGCAGGGGAATACTAGACGTGATTTGCTCGGAGACAGCTCTGTGCTTTTGGCAGGACTCGAGGGCATTTGTTTTGAAGCTGTGTTTACATGCCTTTGATCAGACGTGTTTAACTTTTCTGGTGCGTGACAGCAGCAAAACAAGTTTGAGACAAGGATAATGAAACACATTGTGCGCCCGTACATGTAAACGGCTACAACAAGGCTGCGCACATCAGCAGCTCAAACTGGAGGAGGGGGCGGCGGGGGGTGGGTGCCAAGACAGGGAGATGATGCATCATGACGATGCCAAACCAACAAGTTGGGAAAAAAAAAAAGAGTAAGCACTAACCCAGCAACAACAGCTCAATCTCAGCTCTTCGAATTGGCCAAGCGATGTCTGTGCCGAGCCCCGGTGCAGAAGTAAAACTCCACCCGACATGGCAGGGAGCTTTTCCTGAGCAGATAAACTGCTCCCATCGTGCCTCAGGGTTTGCTCTCAGCAGCATTCCAGGGCACCTCAGGTAGGGAGCAGCCAATGCTTTTTCCAGCCTCTGAGGTTCATCAGCAACTCTCAAAGTCAAGCGCCATCTTTTAAAACATGCCAGCACACGATCAGAGAGCAAAATGGAAAGGCAGCTTCCAGAGATGCTCCTAAAATAGCTGCTCTCTGAAACGCTATGGGCACACCTGGTACAATTAGCAAGGATGTATCTACATATGTATAGACCAATAATTGGATCACTGAACACCCTGTCATCATTTCAAGCCTCGAAAGGCAGTAAAAACTCTCTCCCAGCATGCTGAGGAGAAGCAGAGTGTACTGCCGGCATCCTTTCAGCACAGGAGAGTGCATGGTCATAAACTGGGAAATGTTTCCAGGCACGGCAATGTAAACAGCACCACACCGAACTGCTAATGAAGACCCTGGCATGGGGCAAAGCCTCAGCACAGACAGAGAGCTGCCCCTACAGAGCAGTTTGGATGCAATAATCCTATTTTTGAGGTTAAAAGAGACGTGGAGGAGTGTGGATGATCCAGGCCTCCGCTAAAGAGCAGATCCAAGCATCTTATCCCTAGTATGTTTAATTTAATAGTGCAAAATGCCAGCAGAGAGACTTTATAATACGGTCCCATGCTGACCATGCTTTGAGATGAGAGATGCCACCATCTCTTTGTGCTTAGCACAGCAAATGAGCAGAGCACGTTGGCACAAGAGGTTTCCTAATGGCATGCCACCTCACTACACAACCTGTCAAGCCAACGCAGGCTTAAGCAGTGGATCTTAGTTGGCAATAGTGGGGGAAGTGAATACTCAGCTGTGATAAATATTTAACGTGCTTTTAGTCCTGAAGAAGTGTAGCACTGAGGCCATCATCCTGTAAGTGAAAACCAAGGCTGATTAATGGGGGAAGGTACTCCCATTTATGGGAGGTTAGGATCAATCCCAATTCTCAGCTATTTGTTGAATCTTTAATGCTCTTTTTCGATAGCAGAATTCCTTGGTGAAGGGCAGCATCCTAATAAGGCTGCTTTAACAGCAGGGATGTTAAGGGGGTATAAATAAAAGACCCCTGTAAAAAATAAACAATGAGGTAAAAAAGGAAGGTTTCATGTGGTCGCTGCTGTTAGGTGGCTTGGAAAAAGCAGTTTTCAGGTCCCCAGTCTTCTTTGGAGACTGGATTTACTTCTTTTGGAGTTTTCTCTGTCATCTTAGAACTGAGCCCAAGGTTAACCCTCAGGACAAAGACAAGCTGTTGCTCTGGGAAGGAGGGAACGTCAGTGGCAGCCCAACAATCAGTGTCTGACCTTTGCACATCCTTCATTCCATGCTAGAAGGGTCTCCACCTTCTTCCACACCTCAGCCCTCTTCTCAGACCCACAGTTTCACCATTTCATGCTCTGATTCTTCCCCCTCTGAGCAAGGTGCCCCCATTCCACCTTCCATCTCACCAGCCAAGATTAATCCCCTGCCTCCATAATTATATCAGCATTAACCACTCCCCTCCTATGCTCTCAAACATTCCACTTCTCCTTTCTCCAGAGTGAGTACCCAGGGTGAGCAGGCAGCTTGCATTTACAGGGCATTTGCCATCTCCCATCAAGGAGAACATCCCTCTTTGTCCCCTTTGGGTCTTCCATCACGTCACCTTCAGGCACCCCTCTACTCCCATGCTTGCTTCCCCAGTAACTCCCCTTCTGATTTTCTCACCATCCAGTAGGACCAGTCTTTCCTCTTGTAAGCAAAGCTCTCCCTGCACATCTCTTCTCACTGGCCATCCCTCTCTTGCTGGCAAGCAGCACGGAAGCAAGACCACAGACATCAGCCTTGTAATGAAGATGGAGAGCCACACAGCCTTGCTGGCCCTCTCCATCTGCCCTCACCTTTCCGGTTGCATTACGCCTTATGTTGTTTCTTGTCTGAAACTAAACATCAGCTCCTTCCTGGCTGTGCTGTTACTCTCACCCCAACCTTATGCCAGGGATGTTATGGCATGAAAGGGAGGGGATGAAGAGCGAGCCAGGAAAGGGGACAGCAAGAGGCAGTGGGGGAGAGAGTGTATTTACTGCAGGGGTGACCAAAGATGCCCGAGCCAAGTGCAGGTTCCCCAGCATGACGGGTGCTGGTACATCCCTAATGAACCACTCTGGCTCCATTGAAGCATCAACTGGAACAACATCTGGTTGTCTGAGCTGAGAAAGGGTGCTAGCTTCTGCCCTGAGTGACAACTGGGATGAGAAGACAATGTTAACCCCAGGCAGAAGCTAAGAACTTCTTTGGTCCCTAAAGCCCTCCCTCCTCCTCCACACTGCAAGGGGACCAACTTTTAAAATCCCTTCTCTCCCTCCAGCCCTGCATCTGCTGTGGTGGAACAAAAATGTGGTCCTTTCATAAATGATATTCGTCCAAAATCAGGCAGCATTTTCCTCCAGGGCTTCAAGCTCTGGAAGAGTGAGGAGAAGGGCTGCACCCTCTCACGGCTGTACACACACATGCTACACACACAAGGGATGTGCACATACCCTTCTACTTCCACCACGGACCACTCCTCACTAACCATCCTCTAGGATCATTCAGCATCTCTCCCCCCTGTTACCTTCTTCACTGTAATTGTCTTTCCTTATCCACCACTGTAAACAGGGATTATGAAAAGAGATATGAGATTAAGCCTCTGCTGCAGATTAACCTGCCATTGTCCTCATGACAACAGGTGCCAGACGTCGGTCTGTGCCCTGTGAGTGTCCTCAAACATGCTTCCCTGTGTTGCCATAAGACTTTCAGAGAGACAGTACGAGTCATCCTCCTCCACCCAGCCTTAGCAAGCTTTATCAGGCCTTCCTTGTGCTCCTAGCAAAAAAAAAACCCCAAGGAAACCAAAGTATTGTACTTTGTGTCCCTGTAAGGTGCCAGAGACAGAAGCTGGGATGCAACCTGCTGGCATTACAGGAAAAATTAGCATCAGAGAACCAGCCAGGCCCTCAGGTGGACAGCATTATACCCGATGCCCTCGTGGGACTCTGCGCACCCACCCACTGCCAAGCAGCACAGATTCACCGTGTGGCAGTGCCAAGCGGAGGAAGGATGCTCTCGTCCCGGGGAAGGCACAACCAAGCCCTAGTCTGCAGCCAAACTGCCCAGGTGCTCTGGCTTCTTGCCCTAAACCAGGATACCCTTTGGCCGAGCCACATGCTTGGGAAGACGATGCCTGTGCAAATGTTAGAGACAGGGCTGCTTTTGTTTACAGGCTGCTGGCAATGGCGCTGCGCACCCCACATCCTCCCCCGGCCAGGAGCGAGCTCCAAGAAAGGAAATTACACAAGCCAGAAGGTTTGATGGAATGAACCCATTGGGCGGCTTGAAGATAGCTATTAATGGAGAGCTTTCTCTAATTGCTTTTGTATAATCTGGGGCTGCTAGGCGGAACTGGGTAATAAATGAAATCCAATTACATTTTCTCTCAGTATTTATTTTATTAAGTAGAATTCATCAGCTGATGAAGGGCCCCTCGAGGTAATGGCTCATGACCTAGTATAAGGCACTTTTTTACTATTATTATTTTCCCCACTTGGGGAAGCAGATAATTCTGTTTCCCAGTAAATGTAGACTGTCCCCCCTCCACCATGGGAAGCACAACAGGTCCCAGGGCAGCACAGATCCTACACTGTCCTCCCGAGCGGGATCCCTGCTCTGGCTGCTGGAGTCCCAATGAGCACAACGGGTGATTAAACCCCAGCCTCAGCATGCCAGCCAGAACGGAGATGGATTTACAGCACACAGCACAGAGAGGGCTGCAGCATCAACCAGTCCCACTGGGAATGCAGCAAGAAGCAATGTCAGTCCACATCTGCTCCCTAGGAGGCTGGACTCTGGTGCCAGCACTGTTTCCCTAGGACCAGTCTCCTATGCAGGGCTGGCAGTGTGGGCTCAGTTTGGGCTCAGAACCACAACTGACCAAGCTGAGAACACTGAACACCAGCAGCCCAGATCCATCACATCCAGCCCCACACTCCAGCACATCCATGAAGCCTTGTAAGTTCTGCAACACAGCACCTCAACCACCACTGCTGGTGGATTAAACCCAGTGATGGGTGGTGTAGACACAGCTGCTGCCATGAAGGCTGCCCCTCAAGGTCACCAAAAGCACCAGTCCCACACAGAGATGCCTAGCCAAGCCTTGTGCCACGGTTAGCATGCTGGCATCAGCAGGTAAAGCATGTCAGGGATTTCTGGTGCTGGCAGCATTGCAGGGCACTCCAGCTACCAAGCAGGGTTTGCTGGAAGCTGTAGCACTGCAGGAGAACAGATCTCAGGCTCTGGCACAGTGCCTTTTCTGTGGTGTGAGGGGCAGCAAAACCCAGTGTAGGTCAGGAGAGGTTCCTCCAAGTTTATTCTTACAAGCTCTAGCCAGCATCCATCCCTGTGGAGTAGGGATAGCATAAGATCCTCCCTCCACACCAAAAAACATCAAGGGGGCTGGGGTGTGCCAGTTAATCACTGGGTCAGGTGCAGCACTGTTGCCCTTCTGCTGGAGCCCACAGCAAGGGCTCCTCCAGCACAAGCAGGCAGGATTCCTCAGGGATCTTGCAATCAGCTGCTGGGCTTTTCACCATCCCTCTTCCCACCCAGTTATTGACTGACGCTCACCCCTGGCTCCCAAACCCAGCGCCGACAGCCGCGGCTCGCCCGGCTCTCACTGCCATCTTGTCATACAAACAATTTATCACCCGCCAGTGAGTGCTGCTACCGACGACAGACTCCAGTGTCCATTAATTAACAGGAAATACTGAGAGAGGCACACACACATGCACAAATCTGTCTGAGAGGTTTCCTACAGCATCCACCGCGGAGGCGCCCACGTGCTGCCACAGTAAGCACAGGCTCTGGGAGCCACAGCAATGTAGCCAGCAGCAGCCAGGCTCAAAACAAAGAAAAAGCAACGTTATGAGGAATGGAAACAGCTATGGAAGTGATAGAGTAGCATGGTTTTATTCCTGAATAGTAAGAAACTACTCAGCTTAAGGAATCAAAATAAGGGTGGCAATTTGAGAACATGGGAGCAAGCAAGCCACATCCCAGCTGCTGAGAGTTTGGGGTGAAGGTGACACCACAGACAACTCCAAAGGCCTTGCACAGTCTTTTGCAGCAGGAGCAGCTTTGCCTAGCCTTGCACTGAGGCTGAGATGTTCTTGGCTGCTGTATCCCGCTTCAAACCTTCCAAGGTTCCATCAAGGCAGGATAAACCCTGTCCCCCATCAGGGCAGCAAATCCAGCAGCCTTACACATCCCAGACCACAGCTCAGCAGCACTGAACGAGTGCCTGCCAGAGCCTGAGCCCTCATGCTGCTGGGCCAACTAAAAATAAATGAGGTGTGGGTTCACAGAGAGTCAGCATCAGGTTTTAGAAGTGCTGTGTGTCGCTGGTTTTGCTGCAGAAGCCAGGAACAGAGGATAAGGAAAAAGAGTTTCAGAGGGCAAGGAAAATGTGTTTCAGAGGAATCTTCTGAAACTTGTCTGGCTTTTTGATTTGGGAAGAAAACCTAAAACCAGTTGGAAAGGAGATCTAAACATCATGTCAGAATCCAGCTCTTCATCTTTTTTGCAAATGGGCCTTCACTTTCTTCTGTGAGGCTATTTGCCAAGCACAACACAGAAACACAAGCTATTTGCGTTGATCCAAAACTATTTTTCACCAAATAAGCCATTCATCTAAAATCTTTCTGCCCAGCTTGCTGCAGGAGAAGCTATCTGCTCATGGCAGACCACGATTTATGCTTAAATGAGCATTTGTGGCTAACAGACAGGCTAGATTCATAGTGAAATGCATCATCAATAAATCAGTCAATCACTTCTACCCTCAGCTCAGGGATGAAGTCTGGAGTAACTACTCAGCACTTTGTCAACCTTTACTCCAGCAAAGTCTGGGTAAGAGACCTCAGGATTTAGCCTATTGATTGCTTACTATTGTTTGTGATGCCCTGCATGCTTCAGACATGCTCCCTTCAAGCAAGATTAAATACCTGGCTTATAGCATTGGGATTCAATGGAAATTATCTTTTACAAGCACGGGAACAGACAAGTCAAATTGCCCTGTGTAATGGTCCATTGTGGTGCAAAGGTGCCCCTGAATCCCCTCTGTGCTGTCAGCAAGAGGGGCACATGTCAGTGCTGACTCTCCCTGGGGCTGGGTGGTGAGCCCCATGGCTGTACCACATTTCTGCAAGTTAAATGCAATTTTGGCTGTGGCTCCAGAGCCTTTGAGGCTCTCAGCTCCTCCGGTAGTGTTTTGTTGCAAGAATAATAGATTGACAGCTCCCCGGCAGCTTTGAGTAGCATCCCCAGCTCAAAGGCACCCTTAATACTTCTGCCAAACTCCAGCCCCTCAGTTTTCACATTTGTTTGAAGTTAAGCTGATCTAACTTGGGTGAGTGGATGCAGACAGAGCTGCTCAACCAAAGCCAAAGAACGTCTCAGACACTCCTCTGCCCAGGGGCTGGTGCTTGTCCCCCACACACCATCAAGGATACTGAATATATTAATACAGATAAGTGACCATCCTGCTCCCCCAAAAGGGCAAGACTGGGATATTTGCACTCTCCACAACCATAAAGTAAGAAAAGACAGCAACCATTAGCATGGAAAAACACCTCTTAATAACCCTCTGAACACCACCACCTCCCAGGAACCCCTACTTCTCCCTGCTGACACCACCCTGAAGACAGGAAAAAAAAAACCTTCAACAACTAAAAACCTGCCATTTTTCTGCAGAAAAAAAAAACAACCAACAAAAACACAAAAAAACCAAAACAAACAAACAAACCAAAAAAATCCCACCCGAAACAACAACAGCAGCAACAAAAACCAACAAAAAAATAACCCCCCCAAAAACAAGGAGCCTGCAGAAGAGAAGGACCTGGCAATTCAGGGAGAGGGGGGAGAAATAGAAAGTTAAAAACAGGATTTACAGAATCCCAACCCAGACCGCCAGCTGCTCTCCCATCCCCATGTCGTGCCCATGTCATGTACCAGAGATGGCATACTGATTCCCAGGTTTCATCCATACATCCCACTGTAAGGCAAACTGATTTCTGATGCTTGTCCCGCCTCCTTTTATTTCTGCCAGACCTCCCCCTCTCCTCTGGGTACTTTTCCTGCTGCCATTTGTTCCTGTCCTTTACAGCTCTGCCTGCTGTCACTCGCATAACCTTGCCTGTTTGGTAATTTGTGACAATAAAGTGTCACTGTGGGGAAAAAATACAGCATCGCAGCAGCACATAAATCTTTGATCCATAAATTGTGCTGCTCCCCACCTGCATGCCCCTCCTTTTAGATGTAAAGTGCAAAGATTTGGGGCAAGAGGAAGAAAAAAGAGCCAGTAATATGTGATCTTACTGAAGGGCAGCGCTGAGGTGTCCTCATCGGGGGCTATAATGAGTGCTGAGGGACTGGTGATGCTGTAAATTGCCCTGGAGACATGGGCCTCAGTCCAGGCTTCCTGGAGCTATCCAGGGCTTAAAAAGAGTAATCCTAAAGGGGGAAATAATACATTAAATATTGCTAAAGAGTGCAATCAGTGCTGCTGCCTACCTCCTCTTTGGACAACGTCAGTGGTGCTGAGCACACAACACTGGGAGTGCCATGGCCATGGAAGGGATCCAGGTGTGTGCCCCTGAGCCCCTCGCTCCCCTTCCCACCTAGTTGTGGGATCCTGCCCATCTGCATCACAGCTGAACAGCCCCTCCAGTAGATCCCCACCTCCAGCCACTCTCCCTGGGCATTAAGGAGGAGGACTACAAGGAGGCAGGTCTGGACTTTTCCCTTCCATCTGGTGAAGCAGGAGCCCACTTTACACACGTATACCCTCCACAAGGCTGACAATAGTTCCCCATGTCTCAGAGCCAGGATTCAGTGGGGTAGCTCCCACCCCAGGCAAATGCATCTCATGTTTGTGGCCCCATGGATTCCAGCTTTACTGTGCAGACTACCAGGCATCCACCACCAAGGCTCTCCACAGCATCCATGACACCCTCTGAAATGGCTTTAGAGGAGTTCAGCCCCTCTTGCTGATGGTTATTTCTTTGAACTGGGATACACAGCTTGCCTCCATATGACCTCTCAAATATTGAATTATCAGCTTGGTCACACTGTAGATCAGCATCCTGGGCCACTGTAAAACGTCACCTCCAGCACTGCTGCAGCCACTCTCCCAACCATGGCACCTGTGCCAAACCCAGCAGAGTGCCCCACTCCTTCTCCCCTGGTTCTTGGCACATTGGGGTGTCATCCACCATCCGTCACAGGGAACAGCAGGAAGACTTGCATTAAAGCCTTCTCCTGAAACCGACATCCTTCTTGACATCTTTGGCTTACCTGAGCAGCTAAGCAACACTCCTGTGAATATAAACAAGCAGGAGAGAAAGCGCATTCAGTAGACAGATAGCTTGGGGAAGTGTCATCACCCACTGAAAGCCCATATGTGGTTTTGTAACAAAGGTATTTGCTTCCTGTCTTGCCCACTCATCAGAGGAATATACGAGCAGAGCTGAGCGGCACCCTGGAGACAGACTAAAACCAAACGGTGCTTGGAGGGCTCTGCAGGAGCCCTGCAGGCAAACACATTATGGACACCCTGGGGAAGAGAAATCTCCTTTCTCCCAGCCTTGGGAATGGCAAGCAGCCAGGATCCATCATGCACCTATCCTGCACCTAATCAAGGTGATGTGTTAAATAAATGAAAGAAGTCAGGTCTTGGTCCCTAAACCTGCCCATATGTGACAACTTCCCTCCTGGAGCCATAGTTCACTGAGGCCTAAAAATGAGCACTTATTGTGAAATTCTCCAGCTCACTGCTGTGGTTTGGTGCTGGGCTTGGTGTAGGAACACAGCATGGTCCTGCCAGCTGCCTGCCCAGGCAGCAAAGGGATCGAGAGCTGGCTGAGCTGTGGGAGCAGAGGCACAGCCAGCATGTCACACAGCGCTTGAACCACATCAAGACATCGCCCGTAGTCTTGGGAGCCCCAAGGGACGTCCCAGTGTTAATTAACCAAAGGAAATTCAGCCAGGGACACAGAAATATGCAGGAAAGCTGTTGAGGACATGGAGCTAGGCTCTTCACAACCCATAGCAAGAAGGTAAGTGACAGTGGACATATCTGAAACAAAAGGTTCCCACTGGATGCTAGGAAAAGCTTTTCCCTTCTTTATCTAGGGTCAGAAATGAGAGAAAACCAGCACAGCACCTTTAAGAACAACACTCAAGGCTAAGCAGAATGAAGCCTTTGCCCTTCTCCCATTCCCAAATTCATGACTATTGTGACAGAGCAATGTATGGAAGGAAACGAAGGACAACTCTGTCAAATGAGCACCAGCACTCTTTCGCACCAGGAGTGGAATCTGGATTAGCTAACCCATTTCACCTCACCCTTTCCACCAGCCCCTCAAAAATCAAACACTCATGTAACATGTAAGTGCACATACACTGCAAGACCTGAGACAACTTGGTGTGGGGAACCACTCCAAATATGCAGCTTGCCTGACTGGTCCTGATTCAAATATCCTTGATAGCTTTTGATAAAGAAGGAAAATTCATGAGATGCAACATGTCAGTGGCTACACCTTGGTTTGGCTTGGGAGGTTTAGGGTAAACAGTAGGAAAAGTCTCTTTGCTGGGAGGGTGGCACAGCTGAGAGCCAGGTATCCCAGGAGATGGAGGATGTCCATGCTTAAGCCACGAACCCTCAGCTTAACAGCCACACCATTCTGATGTAACATCCATGGCAGCTCTGCTCTGGAGCTCCAAAGGCTCTGTAGGTCTGTGCAGATGCAAGAACAAGATAAGGGATTGTCGACCTTACCTTAGTCACCAACTCCAAGAAGAGACCTCTAGCCACTTCACTCTTACTATCTAAACATCAGGTCCCTTCTTGGAAGAAGGACAAAGACCACCTAGAAGCTGTTCTGCTTGGGGGCTCTAACAGAAGAAAAAGAAGATAAAAAAAACCCCACAGGGCTGTGGAGGGCCTGGAGGGAACACACCTCAGCCACCTTCGCATCCAAACACTGCTAAGCACTCAAAAACTGCATAATCAAGTGACAGCAGCAGAGCTTTGGCAAGACATCTGTCCATCTATAAATAGAGCTTAACTCTGTGTCCTTATCACAGGGCTTTGATGTGTTTGGGAGAATATTTTCTTCCCCTTCACCACAAAGTCCCAGGCATCACAGATAATGGGCTTGAATCGATCCAGCTCAAGTATTGCTAAACTTCCTACCACTGTGGCAGCATGCCAGCCTCAAATAGGACAACAGAACATGTGTCTCTTCAGAGCCAACCACAAGGAGCAGGCAGAAAATTGCTTTAGGCTTAAAAAAAAATAATAAAAAGGTGCTTTTTGCAGATTTGTAGATCAATCTACAATGTATTTTAGAGGTTTAAGAAAGTCAATATAAACAAGATATATCATAGCTGTACAAGAAGCTGAGAAGTTGTATTTCTATTTATGCTGCCACTGGCACTCCAACCACTGGCTCAATGTCCTGCTGCGGTCCCACAACACTGCTCCTCCAGCAGGAAAGTTGAGGGAAGGGGCTCCCTCCACTGCTGCACTTCATCACCCCATTGGTTGCCAGGACAACTCAGCCCTGGGGCTGGCTGGGGTCTGACATACCTGAAGTGTGTCACCACTGCATCTAGTGCCCTGTTTGCAGCACGAGGGCAGCACACGAGGACTAGTGGCAGTGGCCAGGCAGACCTCCCACAAAGTGCAGGCTGTCTCCTTAGGCCTCTGTCTGCACGAGCTCAGCACACAAATCAGCTCAGCCCTCTGGGGATTCTCCAGGAAGTGCTGAAACAATCCCCTGGGATTTGTTTCTCAAGCTGGTGCTGCTGCAGAACCTCTCTCCAAACATCCCCAGGGATGTGACAAGTTGGTTCCCTCCCGCAGACATGTCTGCCATGTGCCCACCATTCCTCTTGCACCATCGTGGCATGACTTGGGAGAGGCCTTGCAGATCACTTTGCCACCTCTCTGTGCCCCTCAGCTCCACTGCAGGGCATTACAAAGCATATTCAGAATTTTTCTTTCCCTGTTTTATTATAGTGAGTCATATAACATACCTTATCAAACCAGATCAAAATCATGTCTGCCTCTCCCCAGATCCCACATACTATGTCAGCCATTAAACATGCAATTATCCTTCACTTACGAATCCATGAGAGGCTCTCATCCTCTCATGGGTAGGAATGCTCATATCCCTGTGGTGGAGCCTGTCCTAATGAGCCACAAGGAAGTGGATCCCACTGGAACTGACCACATCCATTTCCCAGGCTCCACGAGGCACAAAACCCCATTTCCTGGCTTCCACCCTTTGCCTCAGAATAAAGTGTGCATATGGATGGGAAAGAGTTGGCTGTACACCCTTGGTCAACAGGAAGAAGTCCCTGGGCTGCGGGATGCCCAGCTCCAGACATCCTTCTGCCCCAGAGCCCATCCAGGAATGGGTGAACAGGTCAGCCTGCAACACAGGAAGCAGAAACCAGCTTTCTACCCTTCCTACACAGCTAAAACTTGTGCAAATGCCTGCCACACATCCCACCAGATCCTTTGGGAGCAAACCCAGGAGAGGAAGCAGTGATGTAGGGCAGGGATTGGCAGCTGACGTACCAATGCTGGCAGGAGTACCAGCCTGCTGATGCTTCTCCAACCCCCTTCCCATCTCTCTGCCAGGCTCAAGCTCCTCTAGCAGCACATCATCTGGGCTGGGCTCTTACTCCTTCGCTGCCACGCACAAGCAGGCATCAGGGGACGTATCATTCCACAAATCCAAGGAAGAAAACAAGCAGCATTAACTGGTAGCACGTGTGTATGTAGACCCCTCAAACTCTTTTTTCCCTTGCTCCCATCTGGTCTGCTCTGGGCCACTAAATCCAATTCAGCAGTGCTCAGAGCTTGTACCAAAGCTGCGACACATTTGTCAGATCCCTGACTAGACCCACGGCTAATTTTACAACGCTAATTTATCTCACCATATTATATCGCTTTCATTTCATCCCCCCAGGATCCCATTACTGCCAGTGTACCTTGTAGCCAGCATGTAACAGTAATTGGTATTATTAGCGACGTACCCTGCTCGAGCTGCTCTATTTGCAGAGCTGCAAGGAGTCCCGTGGGTGGGCTGATCTACCTGGAGGATGGGGAAGGAAGGAAGGAGTCCTTGTTCTGTGCCACTCCAGGGATGTCACCAGGGAGCAACGCCGGGGCAGGGTTTTGCTGCTGTAGAGCACCTCTGCATGCCCAGGCCCCAGCCTACTCCCCACTGTGGCTCCATCAGGTGTTGCCCACCCCTGGGTTCCTTAACCTTGACCTTTTAACTCCAGGGCAAGCAATCAAGCGTGCACACAGGGAGCATTTCTGTCCTTACTTGTGGCTCAAAGGATAAAGGACTTTGCTTATCCAGGGTTAAAGGGGCTGCAAAACAACTCTGGGAAGCATGATGCAGGGGTAGAGGGCAGGGAAGCTGCACAGGGAAAATTCATCATTCATGCTATTTTGGTCAACGGTTTCCCCTCTTCGGTGTAAGCTATTGCTTTCTAGGATCAATATAATTAAAGCCATGCAGTTTTAGCTAAGTAAGAGGCTGCACTAGTCAAACAGTGACAATTCCCACTTAAGATGTCCTTGTCTGGCATTTAGAGACTTGTTAAATTTTAATTTATAATTTTCCTTTCTCAGGCACAGCACCAGCAAGCACCAGGCTTCCCCAGCACGGCTCTGCAGGGTCTGCATTCCCAAGTGGGACAGCTCCATCTCCAGCCTCCTTCCCTGCTCCACCATGGCTGAAAGAACATGATCCCAAACCCCTCCTCAAACAGCACTGTGGTACCGCAGCCCCACACTGAACACACATGCAACAGGCCACAGACATGGGGCAACCACTCTTGCCCATGGCTGCTGGTGCTGGTCTCCTAAGGGGATGCATTCCTTTTCAAGCAAAGCCCATGCACCTCATCCCTGATGCTGCAGCCTGCCAGGTCAGGAAAGAAAAAAAAAAAAGAAAAAAGCAACACCCAGCAGACATGAGAGCTCCAAGTCGTGTTTGTCTGCAAGAGGTGGTACCTCACCTTCCACCACAAAGCTGGGCTGGGTGACACTTACCTGCTGCAGAGTGGTTCAGCCACAACACAGGACCTCTGGGACTGCGGTTGGACTGTGTACCTCTGAGCTGCCCAAAGGGCTTTACAGTGGTAGAGCTCTTTATGGAGAAGTTGTCCATGGGCAGACCATAACATGGGCACAATTTCCATACTGCCCCTCCACATCCTAAATAACCACTCTCAGCATCTGCCCTCTTTGCACAGCAGCTAAAAGGCCGCTCACACGCCAGAGCCAGGAGCAGTGTTTTGTCACACTTTAATAAACACCACCATCCTCACCAGCAGACACGTGTCCCACACTCCCACAAAGCACACCTACTCAGGACAAGCTGGGTGAGCAAGGTTTTTAACCCACCTCTTACCTCTCCACCAGTCCAGAGTCCTTGGGGCGTCCCCAATTTCTCATAAACGTCTGGGGGATTCTTCTGGCTTGTCCAACCCTCGCTGCTCAGATCTGGGATTTTCTTCAAAAAACCAGAAGAGACAACATGTCAGGTTATCAGGTGAAGCTCTGCGACTGTTTCAGGTTTAGCAAACAACCGAGGCAGTGGGGGGGGGGGGATCTGTTTCCCAGCCCTGACAGCTGGGGGTAACCGGTGCAAACACAAACCTCCTTAGAATAAGAGCCCTCCCACAAGAGCGTCACACTCCAGCCCCAAAGCATGTATTTGCTTAATTATTTCGACTTGGAGACACGAAATGGGAGAGGGGAAAAAAGACCCCTGCAGCTTGGGGCATCTCTGATCTTCTTTAAAGACAGACAGCAATGCTCCCCAGACAGAACAGCACAGCAGCACCACACTGTCAGCCCAGCACCAAGGCATTCACCCAAGAGGTCTTGTGCTGCCTGAGCCCTAATCCTGAAAAGCCTCACACACGTATTAAACGGTGCAGGGAGAGGCCAGCCTGACTGAACCCCGGAGTGTGAAGAGGAAAGCATGCCTGTACGGCTTTGCAGCACAGACACCAAGGACTGGAAATGGGAGGAGGACTTTGTGTGCTAGGTCTGACACGCTGCCTGGTGAGATGGAGTCAGAGGCATTAGTGTAATCAGTGGTGCCCTCCCTTACAGCAGGAAACACGCTTTTTGTGTTAGACAAACAAATTGTCAGTTGAGATCTGTGCTCATTATCTAGTTCTTGTGGCTGAGGTTGTGTTGCTCCCCCCACTTCTTTTTAAATGCTTTGAAGAGAGAAAAAAAATTCTTATGGCTCTGCATTATTAGAAATGAAAAATAGGAGCCAAAACCCACTGGCAAGAGGAAAGTCTGGGACTCACTCTCCTGCAGAGATTCATTCCCAAGGGTGACAGTGACTGCAAGCTTGGAACACCACAGGCTTTAATTAGCACCCAACCCTCAGCTGATGAGCTTTGCCAGAGTTCCTCCCAGGACCTCATGCAAAGCCTGGACAAGCCAATGGGAGGATGCTGCAGAAACCCAAACTACAACCCCCTCATCTACCTCCCCCCTGCCTACAAAACCTAAATAAATAAATGGCCACCTCCTGAAACTACACTGAGTGCCTGATGGCAAAAGCCTCATTTGCAAAGTGCTTGGAAATAATTACAAATTTTTCCCAGAGTTTACAAGGATGGAAGCAGACTGTTTGTCATGCCGGCAGCCACAGTGAGCTGCAATTTATCACACTTGTCAGGTGTCAGCCACCAAGAAATTTAACTGCAGCTGCCCCAAGCCCAGCACCCACAATGCCCCATCACTCAAAAGCTGGTCTGCCAGGCACCCCAGAGCTGAAGAGTGACTGGCAACAAGGGGAGAGGGCTGCTCCCCACCAAGCCTCCTCTCACTCTGCAATGCCACTGTAACTCTTTGGTTAATTTTTGGAAATGTTTTTGGTTGTGGGTGTTGGGTTTTTCCCTACCCACAGACGAAGCAGAACAGGAAAGGCTACAGCAAGACATGAGGCTCATTTATCGTTACCTGCCAGAGACCCTCCTGGGCTCTAATTCTAGCTTGGCAGGGACCTGAGAAGAGAGACTGGGCTTAGCACTGAGTACCCTCAGGGAGGGAGGGCATTATTATGGGTACAAAGTGCAAAATCCCAGTGCCTTTTCTGAGAGACATCTCTGAAACTGAGGAAAGGCCTGACATTTCCTGCCAACTTCGTGCCCTGTGCTGAGCCAGATGAGCCAACCCTGCCACAGGTCCAGCAGCCCAGCTTTCCACATGGAAGTCAAAGCATGACTTGCTTTTTAGGGGCTTCAAATTGAGGACAAACTGGATTTTGGAGGAACTCAGCATGTCCAAAACAGCTGAAGGACCTGATTTGAGGCACAAGTTACTGCTGAGCCAGAGGGAAGATCTGTGACCTGTGCTTCCCCACAATTGAGGAACAGCCTTGATGACAGCTCAGGTGGGCTCACATAAGGAGCAAATATCATCAGCCACAGATCAGGGACAAGTCCTGGGTCAGGTCTCTGCAGGAGGGCTTGCATCACTGCTGAGCTCACCCTGCATCACCAGGGCTTGAGGTCTCAGCAATGCCATGGTCAGGGCGCTTCATCAGTGTGACACCTGTTCTACAGGGCCTGTCTGGGCTGCCCCACAGAAATAGTCCTGCTTTGGCCATTTCTGCAGCAACAAGCTGACTTAAGAGAAACCTGCTTGCAAAAGAACAAACTTTTTAAACAGGTCCTTGCAAAGCACAGGAGGAAGCCCAGCACTCACGGCATGCTGTATGTTCCACATGATGCATCTGCAAGGGTTAATGGGTAACTGAACCATGTGCTTAATTAAAAAAAAAACAAACACAAAAACAAAAACAAAAAACCAAAACAAACAAAAAAACCCCAAAAAACCCAACCAAACAAAAAAAAAACCCCAAAAGACAACAAAACAACAAAACAAAAATGAACCAAGAAACCCCCAAACAAACAAACAAAAAATTCCACACACACAGCATTTGCCGAAAATCTTTCTCCAGCACAAGCTGGGGCTATGCTGATCAGGGATCCATGAATTTTACTTGCACCAACAGAAGGGGCCCAACATTTCCAAGCAGCGAGGCATCCTGCACACGAGCTGGGGGCACAGTTCATGCAGTGCTGTGTGCTGGAGGCACAGCAGTTCCTGCTGCAGGAAGATCCCTGCACATGCTGTGGGTGACACACGCACACGGCCGCACGATTCAGAGCTGGCCTGGGGAAGGTGGTTTTTTGTGGCATCAGCAACAAGCAGAACCCTGATGCCTGGCTCAAAACCTTCTCCAAAACTATCACGCCCAGTCTCACAGCACAAAGATACTGGAATTTCTTTAGTACAACTGCAAGAATTTTTCTTTTTTTTTTTTTTTAATTTTATTTTTAACTGTGGATAAACGAATGCCTTTTCTCCCCCCAACCCTGTTCTGAGAGCAGCTTAAAACTCTCTTTGCTAAAATTTTCCAAAAAAATTCAGCCGGAGGCAGAGACATGTGAAGTTTCAGTCCAAATGGTTAAAGGCTGGCGTAGTTTCAAGCAACTGAAGACAGGGGCTTATAATCAGAAGTGTCAGGCAGCCTTAATTATATTATTTCCTGAAGGAAATAGTTTTCCCTGCTGAAGTCCAGGAGTTATTAAAAAAAGTTGACCTCACTGGAACCAATCAAGATGGAGACAAGAAGCCTGTGATGGATTCTTAAGGCAGGCGTGTTCATGCATCTGTATTTTCAGGGGTCCAGGATTTTAGGACAGGTGTTGCCAGACAAGCCTGGCTTTGCAACAGCTGAGAGCCAGGACCCAAGATCCGGAGCTCCCTCCCATCCATCCTCACGCAGTGCCCTGGGCAGGGGCATGTAGGAGCCCCATGCACCCGGGGAGGGTGCTTGCCTGTGCCCAGATCAATTGCCTCACCAAGGCGAGCGAGGAAAAACAGCCAGATGCTTTGTAGCTGTCAGGAGCACACAGGCTTTTTGTCTGTGTCTTCCTCTGTGCCCATAAATAAAAGTGACAGCAACTTTATTTAGGACTTCTTCCAGTTAAGAAGGGATAGAAGAAAAGTGAAAAATTAAATCGTAGCTCAGCAGAGGCAGAGGGGGAAGGTCTTGGAGGCACAGCTCAGGCTGTGCTGCTGCTGCAGCAGCCTGGGGTGGTGGCAGCCCTCACTCTCCAAAATCACCACCTCCTCATCCCCATCAGTGCACCCCTCTCCCCTGCCCTTCCAGGCACAAAAATCCCAATCCCAACCCCAATCCCAGTCCCACACTGCAGTCTCTGCCTGCTGCTGCCCATTCACTCCCCAGTCAGTGCAAGATGAGAGGTTCAAGCATCTGGAGTGGGTTGAGGTGGAATAACCATGTCTCCTTATGTCCTAAAAGAGACTGAAACAACCCCGAAATAATCCAGAGGAGAAAGTCACGTATTCCCCGCACACATGCAAAGGTTGTACTTGTAGCATCAACAGCTGCCCTAAAGGGCAGCTCAGTCCTGTGCCACTCACCAGCATGACTGAGCAGGGAGTGCAGCATCTCCACCAGCATCCACTAGCACAGGAAGTCCTGTCTGTTTGGCTATAACCTCCAAGGAATATTTTGCAGCTGAGAAAGACCCCTTCTCTATAAAAAGCATGAGAAGAGACTCAAAGAGCAGGAGAGGAGGGAAGGCTGCTCTGCAAGAAGGCTGAGCAGCCTGCAGACGCAGCCTCGGCAATGCCCCAGCATGAGGGAGCACAGCTGAGTTTGAGCATCCCAGTCTGGTCTCCCCCAGTTTCCTGCAGCACCTACCAGCAGCACAGCACCTCGTGTCTCACAATGGTATTGCAACACACTCCTAACACTAGCTTTATTTCAACCTTCATCCTGCTTGCACCAGTGCTGAGCCAGAGTTACGCCACAAGACAAAATCCAGTTCCCACAGGGACTGTATGATTCTACCAGTTCCCAGATGCTTAGGGGCTTGACTGCAGCTCGTCTGGAGTTGTGCTATGCACTTGCACACAAACACAAAAGCTCAGGGCAGGTGTGCAGGGAAAGAACCCCCTCGATCCCAGGGGATGAGCCCACCCTACGCAGAAAGGTTTAGGGTGGAAGTTGTGTGCAGGTCCCAAGGGAGAGAGGCTGCCAGTGACCTCATGGGTTTCTTCCACTGCTGCCCTCTCTGCTGCCATGAGTCAGAGATTAATGACAGGCCATTTGTCAGCACTGGTGGCATCATTGCCAATCTCATTTCTGAGCAGACATCTGACCTTGCTTGCCTCCCCGAGACCCGTGTTACCGCATGGCTCCAGCAGCCTCCTGACAGCTCCCAGGGGAAGCAACACAAGGCAGGGAACTGGGCTGTGACAGCTTGATCCTGAGTCAGGATGCACAGACAAACAGCTCAGGATGAGCAGTGAATGTTTGTCAGCTTGTCCCACTGCCCTACCCTCCTCCCAGCTGGCACCCAAGAAAGGGTTTCTCTTGCAAAGCACTGGGCTAGGTTATGGAGAATGGAGATCTGTGCCCAAAGAGCAGGGCATAGCCAAAGCAAGCCTTGCCTGAAACTCTGGAAAGAAGGGGAAAGAGGGTATGGGGGACACATGATCTTTTTCCCAAGCCTGCAGTATCTGTGTCTCTGCCCACATTACCCAGCCAGCTGAAGGGATCAGAGTGGAGTTCCAGCTGTGGCACCCACAGTCAGCCGTGACCCAGACTGAACTTAACCAGATCTCACTCAATAAGATCAGGTAAAATCCAGACACAGATCCACCCTGCATTCCTGAGCAGGGCTTGTACCCATGTCCTGAGGTGTGACTGACATATCCCACAGGGTCCAGCATTCCTCTGCCCCAAACCAGACCACGTTGTCACTGTGCAAGTCCACTGTGTGACTGTCACTTGGTCACCACACACAGTTCTGGTCCTCACAGAAAGGGAGTAGTGAGACAACAAAAGGCACAGAGGGGAAGGGGAACAAAGCATCTTCTGCATCAGGGCATTCCAAGCACACCAAGGCTTTTCAGCCTGGTAAGAAGGAGGAGGCAGGGCTTAGTTAGCTACAGGACCTTGCGCCAGACACACTGTGTTGGCCAAACCATAATGTCCACACTGCTCCCTATTAAAAAACGGAAAACTAATTATTTCCAGAGGAGCAGAGAAAATTCGGCAACAGGTCTCCTAACAAGTGCTGGTCCTGGTGGAAGCTTTGCCTCCACACAACCCTTAGCCTTAGACACCAGAGGCATCCCCACCAGGAGGGATAAGACAACGACCAACACAGCTCTTCTTCTGTGCCAAGTCAAGCCAGTCCCAGCTCTCATGCTTCTCAGAAGGAGAACAAATTAAAATGATGTGGGACTGGGAAAAGACCCACTTGGTTAGGATGAAGAAATCAGTGCCATTAAACGTCATTAGAATAACATGCCCAGAAAGCTTCATAAAAGGAGATACCATATGATTGAATGCTCTCCAGACCCTCATTTTACACAGACCCAAAACATCAGCCCAGAGCCTCTTTTAACAGCCAACTCACACAACAATCAGGTTTTAGGTTTTGTTTTGTGATGTGTGGGTTGTTTTGGTTTTGCTTTTTTTCTCCAGAGGAGCTTTTGGGTCTGCAATTGAAACTACAATTCCTTTAGTTCCTGGGAGGGGGGAGAAAATAAAAATCATTTTTCATTAAGCTAAAGCAAATGGCATTTTTGCTTGTCAAAAATATTTGACACAACTTTGACAGACTCGACCAGACATATAAATAAAAGATTTTAATCCTTCTGCTTCAGAGCTTAAGAAAAACCTGCTGTCAGTCCAGCACTAGTACAAGCACTCTCCTCCAGGTAACACTCTCTGGGGGTTGCCAGCACCCTCCTGGCACTGATGCTGGGACAGAGGGCAGGTACCAGCCACACCAGCCTTTTGATGCAAGTAAAATCCCACCAGCCCCTGCCATCCCTCTGCAGGCTGCTCCCTCCGAGACTGAACCAGCCTCCCCTGGCTCCAGCAGCAGGGAGGTGAGCAGCATCGATCCCTTCCCTCTCCTGCCACCATCCATATCTGATAGCAGCATCGACCGAGCAGCACTGGATGCTGCATTTCCTCGGCCACCTGGGCTGCGCACCAGCCACCGCCGAGCCTCCTTCCCCATCCGTCGTGTCAGCCAGGCGGCCACAGGCGCCCTGACAAGACACAGAGCCGTGTCGGAGCCCATCTCAAAGTCCTTCTATCCTGTTCAAGCCAGAGAGGCTTATGTGTATGGATTTATACCGTTTGCCCCAACGTTTAGCTACTGAGCTGACTAATCCCTGTGCAAGAAAAACCAAGGTGGCTCAGAGGCTGGGCAATCTACATCATTCATCGTTTAGGTTAGCTATTGTCTTAATCCTCTTTAAACTACTGCATAATACATAAAGGAATGGATGTCCTATATGCTCAGGATATGCAGAAAAAAAACCAGGCTGAAGCTCAGAAATTTGGACAGAAGTGGGAATGACAAATCCTACCAAGCCACAGAAGGAAAAGGAAACTTGTTGCAACCCCTGACAGATGGTTTAACTTCTTCTAGCTCTCTCCACCCCAGCAGCCTTTAATTATTTCCTAAGACAGCTTCCCAGTTACTTCCCAGGCAGCTTCCTAAAGCTCTTCTGCCCTCTCCCTTCGTTACAACCCCATGATGAACTGTGGGCCCCAACCTGCAGCAGGCCATGCCATGTGGTCTTGCTGCTAGCCCCAGGATGTGCAGCCCTGTGCCCCGGGAGCTGGGACATCCCGCTCCAGCATCAGCTGTGGCTGTGCTGCTCTCAGAAAGGCAATGGCTCTGCCCAGCCCAGTGCCATGCCTTGGGCCATGCCTGGCAGACAGGCAGGCTCAGGTCAAGGATTGGAGCCTTGCTTGGCTGTCCAGGATCATGCCCCGCATTGCTGCAGTGCCTGGCCGAAGGATGAACAAAAGCAGGTTTCTTTATGGTAACAGCAAAGAGTTCAGGGGCAGAGGGAGGGACTGCAACAAGGCAGAGGCAAACAAGGCTTTAGTTCACTGCCTGCCAGAGCTGAGGGAACTAATAAACAGACAGATGAGCTAAATTGTCTTCTCAACCTCTGTATCAGTATTCACATTACAGAGCCTGCTTCCAGCAATTCCAGAGTATTAATAATAAATGCTACATAATTACAGCAGACTTGCTTTGTCCTCTCTTTCTGTTTACTGTCAACGTCTCTTTAACCCTTTGCAGCCCACAGCTGGCTCTCCACTGACACCAGACCCTCCACAGATGGCACAGCCCTGGCACCACTGATGGGTGTCTCTCCCAGCTCTCTCCCTGGGCTGGTCGGGGTGCAAGGGGAGATGAAGGAAAGCTTAACTGCTGATACACTCAGAAGGGATCACTTTCTATCTGTCAAAGCCCTGACAACATTGCTGCAGGGCATGAAAAAGGTGTATTTGAGGCCTCAGGAGCACCCCCAGGCTGAGATGAGTTGGGAATGGCACAAACAGCATCTCCAACACATAGAGCTGTAACAAGTCACTGAGAGCCTCTTAACAGCAAAGAGGGTTGGTGGCCTCTCCTGGATTTAATCCCCTCCAGACCTGCAGCTGGATGTGCCTTCCCCACACACATGCTTTTGGGGTATCTCTACCCTGGCCCATTGGGTCCCTTCCTGCTGCACCAATGGTCCTTGGGCTGTCAGGGGTGACAACCACCTGGGATGCAAACACACACTTGCTGGGAGCTGGAAGTCAGGTCTGGAGCAACCCCTAAAGGACATATTCCTGGGGAGACATAGGAGATGACCCACACAGGTCCCAAGTCTGGCACCCAGGCAGGAAAGAACGAAGTTTTTGGATAATCAAGTTTCAAACCAAACATCTCCTGTGTTTGAACAGTGGCCACATCCCCCACTCTCAGCAGCACCACAGCCCCACACAGCTGCTCTTCCCAAGTCTCCTTCCTCATAGGCATGCTGTGCCAAAATGCCTGCCCTGTCTGATCACTTCATGAGCTGATCCAAATGAGAGTTAAAGACCCTCTGGCACTTTTCCCCTGAATTTTCGACATGTTTCATCCAATGTAGATGCAAACTGAACTCTGGAGCCTGCTTTACTTCCCACAGGGCTCTTGGTAAGTATTTCTTCCTCAGTTGCAAGCAAAAAGCCTCAAAACTCTGAAGAAAGGCCCACATTAACAGCGCAATAGCAGTTTTTATGTGAGCACAGGTTTAATTTGCACCTTTCAGGCTAGCTGTCTCTTTTCCAGCCTTGCAGGGAGGCTGCCATGGCTCCTAACATGGCTTCAATAAGAGAACAAATACCTCAAATGGGATTTCTGCAAGAAACCAGCATGCAAAACAAAGTGTGCCTGCCTTCCAGTGCAAATTAACTCAGCTTCTGACCCGACTGCAGACCTTTCCAGACAGGAGACCCACTGGACAGCAAATGAATGCCAAACAACTCAGATGCAAATCTCTCCCTGCACAGAGAGCCTCAAATGCTAAGAGAACACTTGGCTCAAACAGCTGGGCACTGAAAAGCCTTGAAATGGAAAAACACAAACAACTCAAACCCAGTTACATCACTCACACAGGGAAAGTGAGGCTAGAGTGACATAAGAAATCTATCCCTCAGACACCATGTGTCCCACTCCACCTGGGACATGCAGAGCATCCCTGACATTCCTGCCATCATTTTCCAGTGGTTCCCACAGCTGCACACATCCACTTTGCATTTCTGTGCCATCTCTCCTCTGCCAGGTGAAATACAGAAGATTTTTTTTCTTCCCTGTACACAGACTTTTTTTTTAGTTTCTCAGAGAATGAAACAGCAACTGGTCATTCAGGAATAACCACTAAAGAAAAAGGAAGGGACTTCTGTCCTAAAATGAGTACAGGCTCCGAGAAAATTGAGAGGGACAGATGGTGCAAGACCTGGGAGCAAGACACAAAGGCAGGAGTCCTCTGGACAACTTACAAGGAGCATGCATGCCAGAGAAGTAGTGAGCAGAATGGGGGATTGGGAAGAAATAGGATCATCATCATTACATCCAGCTCTTCCTTATAGGACAGTACCAGGAGGACTAGTTGCAGAGCAACATACAGCAGATCACCCCAGGGCACAAGGAAGGGCAAGTTCACCCCTGCTGGGTGGCCCTGGGTTGATTGTATCTCTGCTGGCTCCTTTGGCAAGGCAGCTCCGATTTCTACATGGCAGGGACCTGTGCAAAGGGCACTCAGCAGGCTGGAGTCCCCCCACACCATCACAGGATGGCAGAGCCAACAAAGCAACAACCCATATGGACAGGAAGGGAAACCCACAAAGACCTGCAAGGAAAATGACATATGTCAGCCCCAGAAAGGAAGACTCTGAGCTGGACTGGGACACATGCAGCCTGTGCTGCTGGAGGAGCTCCCACTCGCAGAGGAAAGCCATGGCCCTGCCAGCCCCTCGCAGCATCCGTCAGACACACAGGCAGCCCCCAGCACTGCTGAGGTGGCTGTCACAGAAGGAGTGCAAAGGTGGAAGTGCCTGGACTGATCCCTGCTCAGTGATCAACATTTGCCCCAGGATTATCAACATTTGCCCCAGGATTATCAACCAGCATTCACGGATGCAAATACAGAAAAGCATTAGCATTCTCAGGTCCCAGACTCATCTCCAGGACAGCCTGCATCCCAAACCCCTGCCAGGGCTGTTTCCCTGCTTTCTAACAACATCCATGTCCAAACTCACCCCCCAAATCTCAGGGTGCCCCTCAGCAGTTGATGACAGCACGTTGCAGGCTGTGTGAGCCTCCTGTGTCAGCCTCCTCCACAAGCCATTTTAAAAAGAGACAGCAAGTTATTAATTACAAATTAAGCTGCTAATTGATATTAAGCTCAGTTAGCTCCAGGGGAAACAGAGGCAGAGCTGTGTCCCTGACACCACAGTGCACTGACTGCAAGTGCAATATGAGGGGCCTGAGCTCCCCAAGAGAGCTGCCAAGGGCACAGTCCTGCCACTTCCAGCTTGAGCTGCATGCCTCTGCTCAGAGATCTCTTAATACTTCACTTCTTCATCCCTGACCTGCCTCCAAGCACTGTGACAACCAAATAAAGGTTTGAACACCCCCTCCCAGTTGACAGTCAGACCCCAGGGCAAACCCACCACCCACAAGCACCAGTGACTGCCTCCATCAGACTTCTTCCATAACACAGCAATTAGGAGTGACAGCCCCAGGGCTCGCCCCAAACAAAGATTTCCTCTCCTGAAGGGGATGAGTAGTTTTCTTGTCACCACAACCCAACAGCAATTCAAGGTCTGTACAAAAAGCCCCAGGTTTGTCTGGTCCTGTGTGGACTCCTGCTTCTTCAATGCAAGAACGAACCCATGCAAGAACCAACAGGCAGGAAGGATCATGCCATCTGAAATCCTAGAGCTTAAGAAACCCCTCCTGCCACAAGTTCCTCAGCTCTGCTTCTGAAAAGCTAAGAACGCAGTACAGAATTACTTCCTCTCTTAATAGTTAACAGGTAATAAGTAATAAAACAACAGTATTAGTAAATAATGAGTAAGAGGCAGTAAAGTTCTAAAGTATTTCACCCCTTTGCCCCAACTTTGAAGAACATGGGAAGTTCTCTTGCAAGAGAAGCTCAGCACTTGCCTGCTTTGGACAGACCTGCCTTGTCCAGGGGCTCTGCTGGAGCAGGACCAGTTCTGCTGGGTTTGGCAATCAAGAAGCTGATGCCAAGGTCTCCATCCATCCACTCTTGCACTGCCCTTCTCCTCTGGTAGCTCAATTAAGCCTAACGAATTACATCCAGCACAAGTCATGAGCAAACACAGGAAGACTTGGCGACTGCAGTGCTGTGCAAGCAGAAGGTGAATAAATAAAATTGACTCAAGTTGATAGAAGATGCCAATTCAGTGGTAGAGAATCTGTAGTGAAGCATCTGTTTGGGTGACTTTGGTCCAAAAGGGGACCAAACAAAAACGACACAAAAACAAATTCTACCTTTAAATGGGAAAAACTCCAGAAAAGTTTTATACTATTTCAACATTTAAGTTTTAAACTAAAAAAAAAAAGCATACTTGTAGTTACAACAATGGATTTAGGATCAGAGCTATAGAATACTGTAACCTGACCCAGGTCTCAATGCCATCCAGGGGCATGAAACCAGACATCTCAGATGAAGAGGCTCTGCAGGTCAGGGCTGAGCATCTCAAAGACAGGACTTTTCCCCATCCCCTATTCCTGTTGCAGTGTTTGACATGGGGACAAGATAATTCTCAATGCCTGACTGGCTGACCCCAAACTGGGCTGTGGTCTGCTGCACTGTCCCTTGGTGCTTACAATAAACACTTCACCTCCTTCCTCTCCCTACCCATCAAGAAGTTCGAGATTGCCATGATGCCCCTCAACATCCTGCTTCAACTTCCCTTCCCTGGGCTACACAGACCCACTGCTCCCAGCATCTCCAACATCATTCTTCTCCACAAATCCTCTGTGTTCCCCTGCCCAAGACCACCCCAAGGAGTTTTGACATCTCATTTTCCCAGGAGATGTTGGTGGGGAAATCTACAAACCAAGACAAACTGCAGTTTCCTAACAGGCAAGAAACCCTTCCCAAACCTAGATGTATCCCATGGTAAACAAGTACCACAGTTTTCTCTTCAAAAAACAAAGAGCCCTGCTCCATGGTGGCACAAACAGTTGCTGTTTCAAGACAGTTTCCCTCCTCCCTTCCCCTTCCCTTCCCTTCCCCGTTCAATTTGAAGTCAATTACAGGAAGGTTAATGGGGCAGAGAGGATGCCAGTTGGCTGGGTAATGATGTCAAAGCACCTGGCATTGCCTGGGCAACAGCTAGGAAGCGGGGATGCAAATGAAGGCACAGGATTGCACTTGGTCCCTCAAAACGAGCTGATGCAATTGAGCGTATCAGCATTAATGAACATGGAAATAACGAGAGAGCACCCAGAGAAACAAGCCACTGGCGGCGGGTGGGGGCTGTGCCCACAGCAGGGAGATGTCGTGATGGGCACCATGTTCTGGCTGTCAGTGGGAGCAGCTTCCACACTGCTGACATTCTCCCAAGGCTTCACCCAGATGTGCTTTGCATGGGTTAACACTCCAGATTTACACACCCGAGACCAGACTGTGTTGATCTGCTGAAAGCTCCCCTTGTGCGGCTCCTGGCTCCTCTCCAGACAGTCTGTGACAGGAAGAGCAAGAGGGGAGATTGTGTGCGTCAAGAGGCCACATCTCAAAGTGACCTGATAAACATGGGGCCAAGGCAGCAAAGACCCGGGGGCAAGAGGTGCACAGGAGCAGAGGCACTCGGGGGCATATCAGTGCAAAGAGCACCGACCTGCTCAGTGGGAAGGCTGTTCCAGCAGTGAAGACCAGACTCTCCAAAGCTTGCTGTCCCTGCATCATCTGCAACTGATATTTTGAAATTGTCAGGCAGAGGAACAGGAGCCTCTATGTGGGATGTTGCCTGCCAGTACAGCACTTTGGCACAGTGTGCTTCCATGGACCAGGACTACAGACCAGCACATCAGAGCACTGCAAAGCCTCAGACACCAGCAGAAAGCCTTTCTAGCTTTGTTCCACCATCCAACTGCTGTATCTTCTCTTGAGTCCACAAACTCCATCAGATCCCCCTCAGTGTATTTACTGCTTGCAAAACCTTCACTCCAATACAATTCAGCGCTTTTCTACCTGGCCTTTAAGACCCCTGCATGCTACTGCTCTCCCTCTTTCCTGACACCACTCAAACCCCAGCACAGCTCCGGTGAAGCAGCTGCCTTTGGTCCTCATGCTGAGTTCATCCATCCCTCTAAATCCCAGTGGCACGGGTGCTGGTGCCCTGCTCGTGCTCACCCTCTTCAACTCCACAGCCCAGCCCCAGAATACACTCCAGGGCAGCAACATCTCCACTGGCAGCCAGAGCGAGGTCCCACAGGGCCCTGCTGCCCCACGAAAGGCTGCGTTAGAGGGACGGGGGAAGGCTGACAGCGTTTCTCACACCACTGACTAGCAGAGCTTGCACAGTCGAGACGCAGCTGCGCAAACGCGACCCCAGCAACCACCCCCCAGCCCCAGTGATTCCCCACAGGCGTGAAGAGCAGTATCAGGGACACAAAGAAGCCGACGCCACAGGGAAGCACTTGGGTCACGCATCCATTTACAAGGTCATCGCCCTGTGCCTCTTTAAAGCACTTCACTTTCGCTGGAGGCGAGTCAAGGTGACTCGGACAGACGGTGCTGCCGTTCCCCCTGTTCCCACCGATGCTTCCTGCTATCCCTCGCCCTTCTGCTGCCAGCCCCGGGGAACCCAGGGCATCCTTCTCTGCCCTCTGGAAACGGCCCAGCAAAGCAGCAACTCCGGCCATAAATAACCCTGGCAATGGGTAAAAGCAGAGCAGCCGTGGGCTCTGCAGGGACCGGAGCATCCCTGGCCTAGCCGTAGGCAGGCTCCGTGGGACCCAGCGCCTGCCCGGAGCAAACACCTTCCAGGCATCCTGTCTGCCCGCCACAGAGGGACCGGGCATGTCTGGGCTCACAGCAGCGCCATCCCAGTGCCAGGCCTCTCCTTCAGACTCCACATGTTGCTTTTAAATGTCAGCAGTAAAACCAGCTACAGAGAGGGAATTAAATGGAGGAGGGAGGAGGAAAAAAAAAAAGAAAAAAAGAAAACAAAAAAAAAAGGAGAGAAAGACGAAAGGGAGAAGAGGCAGCTCTGCTAATGAGTCAGCCAGGAGTCTCAGAATCCATTTGAAACACGTAGGGCTTAATATAACTTAATGGTTTTGTCAAACTTCGGCACTCTGTTAAAAGCACAGGAGAGCTGGTAATCCAAATGCCAGTGGCTCTGCCTTTGCAAGTCACAAAAAAGCTGCTGTTCCAATCCCCAGACAGATCCATCTGGTTTCATGCAGGCAGCAAGTATGGCTCTGGCTAATGCAGTCACTCATGAGGGTAGTTCTGTATTTACTTAGCACCGGCAGCAGCTCTGACTTTGCCCAGAACACAAAAAATAAACACAGCCACTGCATTTCTGAGCTTGTACATGTCTTAAGGCAGCTCCAGGCTTCTCCTGAAAACATGGCTCTGTCAGGGGAAGAGAGGCTTGCAACTTACCCTCGGGAAGACAAAATGAAATCTCTGACCTATGCGGACTTTGGAAAGAAGTTGGAAGAAAAACAAAAAAAAAAAAGAATAGCAAACCCTTTGCTCATAAGCAGGCAGAGAAAGACATGAACTGAAAAAGCTGGTTCCCCACCCAGCCCTGCTCTCCCTCCTCTTTGCAGCAGCCCTAGGTCAAGGGCCCCCAGCAAACCCTGTAAGATGGAATGGGACTCAACCCCAGGCAGCACTAGCTCTGCAGCTGTCAAACCCCTTTCTAGAGAAAAAGCAGAAATTTCGACCTGCCATTTAAGATGATCTTCCTCCTGCAGACTGAGCCCATCTTTACACACAGTAAAGACAAGCAGAGAGTGTGTAACACTCCTTGCCTGTCCTGATATGCCCTATTCTGGCAGTAGATTGGGAATTTGGGATGTCTCGTTTTGGTTTTATCCCCTCTCTGTGGGCACCAGCAGATGAATTT
Organism: Phylloscopus whistleri; assembly: GCA_017589585.1. Lineage (NCBI taxonomy): Eukaryota > Metazoa > Chordata > Aves > Passeriformes > Phylloscopidae > Phylloscopus > Phylloscopus whistleri. The sequence continues at coordinate 899,417 of JADMLD010000713.1, forward strand.
CAACACCAGACACTGTGTGATTCAAGCCACTGAGCCACAGGCACACCAGGGACAGTGACCAGGGCACTCTTCTCTTTGCAATGACAACAGTCCAGGAAGGCCAAGCTCACCTGTAGAGTCTTGGGAGGAGGCTAAAACATCACTTTTAACCTTGCAACCATCTGCAGGATATCAGTCACTGATCTGACACTGATCTGTCCTCTGCACCCACATCCTCCCAAGCAGCAGCAGCCACCACAAACTGCTGAGACCAGAGATGCTGCTGAGCTCTGTCCACCTGCCCAGCCCCATATGCTCCAAACAGCAGATCCCAGGAACCTGCCCTTCCCTAGGGAAGTCTCCCCAGCACATTCCTCAACCCTGGCTCAGAGGAGCACCTCTGCCATGCACCCCAAGGCAGAGGGTTGTTCAAAGGGCCAGCACTAAAGGAAGCAGTGCTGCCAGCTGCCAGAGCAGAGGACTACAGAAAGAAGGCCTAAACTCCAGGGCCATGGGCACATTCCCTGCTCCACACACTGCAGGTGGGGAAAGGGCTCCAGGAAAACTCGGCCGGGGTGGGGGACAGGGGGGGCAGTGGAGGCTTTTGAGCCTCTGCATCCCCTTAAACCTCCCCCTCCATCCCAGGACCTGGATTCCTGTTTGATTTAAGACACAAATGGGATCGAGTTTAAAGGTCTCAGCCTGGCCCTTGACTCCTTGGTGGGAGTCTTTCCACATCACAAAACCACCAGACAATTCAGCCTGATTGACAGCCTTTCAGGCAGAGGGGCCCGGAGCTGAGGGAGGGGAGGGGGCCGTGGGTCAGGGCTAAGGGGGGGCAGCCAGAGCAGTGCATGGGGCTGGGAGAGCAGGGGACAGCTGTGCAGGGGGGAAAATGTTCAAGGTTTGTGCTTCCACAGGAAAAAGGCTTTTGGGAAAGGCTGAGAGGCTAGAGCATCCTTGAGGAGCTCTTAAGTTCCACTTAATACAGGCAAAATCCAAACTGCAGATAGCACATGCAAGGGGAAAATAGAGACTTGGTACAATGCACTCTTTCCTGAGGTAAGGAGATGGCAGCATACACCAGAGAAAGCAGGAAGCTGAGGGCAAGGCAGAACAGGAACCCCAGGCACACAGAGAGGAGAGGAGTCAGTGACAGGGCAGAGCCAGGAGATATCAGGGCTGGAAAAACAAGTGAGTAAAGCCAGAATTCAGTGACCCTGGGCTCAGCCACTGGGGCTGCAGCAAAGGCTGAGATGGCAGCACAGAAGCACACACAAACATGTGGACATGTGCATATTCTGCCTTGAGCCCAATCCCTGCTCTCGAGCTCTAGCAAAACCCAGCCCAGTGAAGGGACTTGACCAAGTTATCCCTGCAGCAACAGGCAGGACCCCAGAACAAGCAGTAGCAAAGATGAAGTGCTTCCTCACCTCCTCCACCCTTCTACTCCTCACACACCAGCTTAGGAGAGCTGGGCACAATGGTCAGCTCTCTCCAACAAAGCTTTTCGCCCTGCTCCAGGGCTGATGCCAGCAAGCTTCATGGGTCAGCAGAGCCCAGTCTTCCACTGTATGTGGTCAGACCCTTCCAAGCCCATTCACCTCGCTAATTTGGGGAGAAGGTTCCCTTGAAAGTATTCTCACCTTGCAGTCTGGGTCAAACCCATGTTTGCCAGCTGCTCTTCTCAGGAGGACACTTCTGCAATAGGATGAGAGTCATCACTTGGGGAGACCACAGATATTTGTCACACTATCTTATTTATACCCTCTTTTACACACAGGAAACCCTTTCTCCTACCTTTTTTTTTTTTCCATCCTCTAAATAAAAGAGAAAAATTTTAAGCTGGTGCTCTAAAGCACAGCAACCGCCAGCCCATCTCCATGGCTTGCCAAGAGAGCAATTCATCCTCTGCCTCTATTCTGCAGTAGGTAAAGCCCCCCCTCTCGCTTTTGTTCATCTCCCCGCTCTTTTGTTCGGCCCTGAAAGCGTTGATCACTCCTGCATGAGGAATGTGAAACTGATGTGATGTGATAGGAACAATGCTCCAGCCCCAGTCCTTGCAGCCACATCAAAGTCCCCATTTGCATGGCTTCCCCTTGCCTGCCTGTCCCCCTCTGCCCCCGGCCGTGCTCTGGCTGCTTCAGCGCCTTCATTGTCCTCCCAGCTTCGAGAGCAGCCTTGGCCTCCTGCTAAAAGGCGCTCGATGGGCTCCCCATGCCTGCCCGTGGGAGATGGGATCCACGGGCAGCGTCTGGCTGGCGGGAGATGTGCCAGTCGCAGGTGGCACTGCTGACTAGGATGCACCAACATGCTCTCTCTGCTCATCCTGCTGCCGTCTGGTACCCATTTCCCAGAGACTGCTTCTCCCCAGAGCACTGCCAGGCTGCGGTGGGGGCCTAAAAGGATGGAGAGGTAAGGAAGACAAATCCAGAGGTGTGGGGCAGTGGGGCCCAGCCCTGCTAGAGGAGAACGGGGAAGTGTATCAGCACAAAGATTAGGACATTTCTAAGCCAGTGAAAGGCACAGAGGTAGTTCACACTGAAAATGCTTTGTGCTTGCAGTATCTGGGGGAGGTAGGTACCTGCCTGTACTTCTGGTGTGGTGGGAGATGCAGACACTCAGTGAGGACACAACCTGACAGCTGGACACCACCACACCTGTAAGCACTTCCAGCCCATGCAAAACCCTCCAGCAATGGCAGTGGCAGAGGGCTCTGTCCATGCTGCAAAAGCTGCTGGAGCAGCTGCACAAACACAGCTCTGGGTCCAGGAAGCCTCCTGCTGGGCTGCTGAACCCAGGAAAGCTATCTAAAAATCCCATTGCTACTTCGCAATGGGCAGCTACAAGTCAATGCTAGGCAACGCCCTTCCCAAAGCACACTTCACAGGGACTCCAGCTTGTCAGACTTCATCAGGTCAAAGTCTTTAACCCAGGAAAAGAGGGTGGTGAGAGAAAACAAACCCTACAGCAAGACAGAGAGCCTGTCCCATAGCAGCTGTGGCTCCCCAGCAAGCCTCTGTTGACATGACAGCAACTGGAAAGTGATAGCTCTACACCTCCCCAAGGCCTCTAGGTCTGCCTCTCAATCCAGTGGGAGCTCCAGGCAAGCAAATTCCCTTTCCCTTCAGAGGGCATCCAGGTGCCTGCTGCCAGGCAGGGAGATGCAGGCAGCACCTAGGCAGGGAAGGGGAAATCCAGGTAGTGGCTATGCCAGCTGTGGAGCAAGGGAGGGGCTGACATGGGACAGGTCCAGAGGAAAGCAGTAGTGGGGCCACACAGAACACTGTAGCACCAACCAGTGCTGGAAACAGGAGGGACAGTGGTGTCTCTGCAGAACTGAGGGCTGCTGGTACACCTCACAAGCTGAAGGACTTAATTTTTGGCAAGGAGGAAATAAGCTTAGCTTACCCTTGCCATCAGGGCCCATGTAATACTGATTCCCCATCATCTCATCCTGAAGTACTGGGATTCCATTCAGCCTTGACACCAACCATGATGCTGAACTGGTCTGTGCCACTAACCAACAAACACACAGAGATGGCCAGCATCTGTCTGCTGAACACCAGGGGCTTCCAGATCCAGTCATTTCCAACACAGAATGCAAGATCCAGGTGAATGGGTGAATCTGCAATCAAGGCTTTGAGCCCAAGCACATCTCCACTTCGCACCTCATACAGATCAGTGATGAAGGGGGACTCCAGGTGCTCTGGCTTCAAATGCACAGGTAACATAAACAAACAGTCCAAGAGCCAGGCCTGAATCATCAGCCCCAGGATCCAAATGCACTCATGGGTTACACGTAGTGCTCTAATGTTAAACAGGCACTTCTTAAGCATTTCCCAGGCCTGCCTCTACTCAAGCAGCCTCCTATCTTGAGATGCCCTACCTTTCTTAAAAACTGGTAAAACCCAGTTTTTACCTGGTTTTGCTTATTTTTTTAATAAGCTTATAAATGATAAGCTTTATAATTTGCTTATTATTTGCCCCCTATTTGAGTGCCTCTGCTCCTCATCTCTGGCTGGAGCTCATACGCCTGCCAACGGATACAGCACTGGCAACTATTCTGATTTATACTGATGGAGAATATAACTTCCCATAACTAAAGTAAATAGAGTCACTACCAAGAGGCAGAGCACAGTATTTTTTTATTAATGAGCATATTTCTGCCTCAGTGCTCACCGGGGAGGCAAGACAGTCACCATGGAAGAACTAAAACCCTCTTCCTAACACTCTGGGTCACATTTGCTACACAAGGAGTCTGCTGTTGTGCATTATACCTGGCCTATGTCACTCCTGTTTAGGAAAGAAGTCTCTGCCAGAGGAGTATCTTGGGGTGTGATTAAGGAGGATATTTCATTCTGGCACTCAGACTTTTCCCTGCCAAGGTGGTTTACCTTAGGATGATTCAAGAAAGGCTGTTTTGCTGTAGCTGTCCTCACACACTAAACAGAGCCCCCAGCAGTTCTGAGGCTCCTTCATCAGGCTGGGGGAAGCACAGCACACCCAACCATGCTGTGCTCCCCTCTGCTGGACTCCCACCTGATTATCCTCAGGGGAAAAGCTCAGAGTCCCCTGTGATGGGCTGACCCAGGCTGCACACCCACCAAAGCTAATCCATCACTCCCTCAGCTGAACAGGGAAGGTAGAAAATACAGCAAAAGTTCCTCAGTCAAGACTAGGGCAGGGAGAAATCACTCATCTACTACAGTCACTGGCAAAACAGACTCAGCTTGGGGAAATTAATGTATTTTATTACCAGTTGAATCAGAGTAGGGTAATTAGAAATTAAACCAAATCTTAAAACACCTTCCCCCCACCTCTTCCTTCTGCCTGGGCTCAACTTCACCCACAATTTTGTCTACTTCCTCTCTCACAGAGGCTCAGGGGAATGGGGATTAGAGGATGCAGTCAGTTCATCACATTGTTTCTGCTGCTCCTTCCTCCATAGAGGCTGGAATCCTCACACTCTTCCCATGCTCCAGAGTGAGTTCTCTATCACAGAAGCCAATCCTACACAAACTACTCCAATGTGAGTCTGTCTCACCAGCTGCACTTCATCAACTTCTCCAGCATAGGTCCCCTCCACAGGGTCAGGAACAGCCTGTTCCAATGTGGGTCCCCCACAGGTCTCAAGTCCTGCCAGCAAACCTGCTCCAGTGTGGGCTCCTCTCCTCAGGTCCTGCCAGAAGCCTCCTCCAGCACAGGGTCACAGCCTCCTTTGGGCATCCACCTGCGATGGTGTGAGGTCTTCCACAGAATGCACATGGATATCTGCCCCAGGATGGACCTCCAAGGGCTGCAGGGACACAGCTGCCTCACCCTGGTCTTTGCCATGGGCTGCAGGGGAATCTCCACTCTGACACCTGGAGCGTCTCCTCTCTCTAGGCCTCCACTGTCTGCAAAACTGTCACTCTCACATACCCTCACTCCTCTCTTCTCCGGCTGCAACTGCAAATCTTTTCCCCATTTCTTAAACCTGTTATGCCAGAGTCTCTAGCATAGTTGCTGGTGGGCCTGGCCATGGCCAGTGTCATTTCTGTCTTGAAGCCAGCTGTTACTGGTTCTGTTGGACACAGGGGAAGCTTCTGGCAGCTCTTTTCACAGAAACCATCTCTGCAGCTCCCACCCCTACTACCAAAGCCTTGCACACAAACCAAACACATCCCCATGCCCCTGGCCCTGGAAGATTGTTTTTCTGTAGCTATAATGGTGCAAACAAGTAATTTTGCTCAGAGCCTGCAGGGCTGCAGGATGGAGTCTTGTTCTTATGTTATGGCAGTGAGCTGTTGCAGAAGAGGGCACAGAGAAGATGCTGTGCACCACTCCAGTGCCCCATCTCCCCAGCCCTCCACTCAGCTGTGAGCAGGACAGGACAGAGGTACCACTCCAACAGCAGGGTCCTTGCCAACGCTGCATCAGGAACAGGGAACAAGTGTTTTGTGCCAGTAAGGGATACAGGTGACCCCCACACTGTGCTCACTGGGCATCACCCTCTAAAAGTGGGAAAACATGCAGAACCTCCTGCCCCCACGAGCAAGGCTGGGTATCACTCCTTCCCTGGGGGTCAGGGACCAGGAGACATCTGACCTTCTCCTTTACCCCAGTGGTCCTCACAAGCTGCTGGCCACCTCCAGCAGGTGAGGCTAACCCCATGGGATGCTGCATCTGGAGCAAGCCCCCTCGACTTACCTTACACAGCATGGCAGTAAGCACAGCACTCCTAACCCTTCCTGCCCAGGGAGAGCCAAAATGCAGCGAGACAGTTCAACAGAGCCACCTGGCTCACTGCCTCCCGCTGCCACTGGAGTCACACCACAGGTGAAGAGATCTCAAATACAGCTGGACAGACGTTGTTTCAGGGCTTCCTAGTTCTCTGTCCCTAATTCATTCCTGGTTTCTGCAAGACACAGTTAATTCTTGACCAGCCACCACACGTGCGTGTTTCTTTGCTTTCAATTCGCCCAGCAAAATCCATTTACCCTGCCTGTCTCATCCGGTTTCCATCAAGCCTGCTGAATTCTCCTCCAGTGAAATAAGCAAGCTTACTGTAACACCCTCTTTTGTAAGAGCATGGTGAAAATGACAGTCTTTCTGGTACCTGACTATTTCCCTTCACAGGAGCTAAACATTGCTTGTTTTCAATTGTGAACTGTTCTGACTTCTTAAAATGCATGAAAGTACCAAGAGAGTCAATTCAACCGGGAAAGAAGTTTCTAAAAGAGAATATTTACTTACCTTGCAGTTTCCTGTGGAGAAGTTTAGGCTGGTAATTTACTAGCCAAGGCTGTGGGGGTCTGCAGGTGAACACGAGGGGGAAGCAATGCAATTCAACATCTGCCTCATACAGAGGTAGCCATGAGGAGACAGAGATCAAATTATGGTTTAAGGTGCCTGGTTCCAAAGCCCCACTCAGTGGGTCTGTAGGAGACAGACTAAATGCTCCCCCAGCTCGAACAGCCTGGATTTTTTTTTTTTATTATTTTTTTTTTTTTACGTTTTAGATATGTCAGAGCCACAAGCCACCTTTGGATCTAGGCAAAACACAATTCCAGTCCTTTCCAATATGTGTTTTCCACCTCGAGGCACACCTCCTTAGGGTTTCTCAGACTGAATTTGAGGCAAGAAAGAGAGAACAGAAAACACAGACCTTTTCCTCTCACACTCCCTGCTCCTTTCCTATTGCTTTTCTGGTGGCACACACCCATGACAAAGGAGCTACAAGACACCAAAGTTATTTGCCCTGTGAGGAATGCTGCCAAAGAAGCAGCATGTGACTCAGAGTGACCCTTTGACCCAAAACCAGCCAGAGAACCAGGTCAAGCTGCTATCTGCAAGCATCTGGAAGACCCACAGTGTTAAGTTCTGCACAGACACCAGCAGCCTCAGAACAGGGGAGAGTCCCCAGGGATGCACACCAAGAAAGGAGACCACCAGAGAGTTCTCCTCCCATTCCCACTCCTGCCTAAGCAGGGCAATTGTACATCTGGAGCCAGGCAGCTGATGGGAACCCAGCGTGGTGCACATCAAACTGTGCAGAAGGAAACCTGGCCCCTGGACTCCATTTGCAAAATGCTTGAAGTCTGATGCTTTCAGCACAGGAAACATCCAAACTCCTTACACTTTAGGATTTCATTTCCCTCCTGCAGTAGCCTGGAGTTTTCATTTCTCATCCTCTCTTGGTTTCCTTACAGTCTTTTCACATCCTTGCCTTTTTTTTTTTCTTTTTTTTTTTTTTTTTTTTTTGGCGGCTCCTCAAGTTTCATTCTCTTTTCCAAGTTACACAAAATGAATTTAAGACTTCTGCCACTCCTCCCTGCTCATTAACAGACACAAATTAAAAGCAGAATTAAAGAGATTACTTGCAATGCCACTTGAGACACCTTCAAGCCTCTTATTGCTTTACCATGCACTGTGAATTCTGACCCACCAAGGGACTTTACATTCAGACCTTGCCAAGTGTTTATCTATGTTCTGTTGGATAGGTTCAGGGGAAGAGCCCTCATCCTTCTCAGAAATAAAGATTAAGACTTTGCTGGAAGTTTTCCATTCCTGCATCAAGTTTTGTTGCAAAAAAGTTACCACCTGATTTGATGTTTTGACACTAAGGAGCAGCTATGACCCACTTGCAGAAAAAAATCCCAAAACAAACATGCAACAAATTTGTTTGTTTGTCTGTTTGTTTCATGGAGTTTAGGTAGGATGTTACCAGACCTGTACTGGAAAATACTACCACCTGCAGAGTGCTGGTCAGCCACAGCCTCCCACAGACACCACGGCTACAGTGATCCAAGGAAAATCACTGCACACCAGCCCACTGCCAGGACCAAGAGCATGCTGTTGATTTCTACACTTCCAGGTGACAAACAGCTGAGGATCTGAAGACTTTTACTGCTATGCTCAGCTGCACCTATCTCCTCCCCTCTGTGATTCTGTGTGTCAGGGAAGAGGCTGAGAGAGATGCCAGTTGCTCCATGCTCATGGGTGTGTGACATTTGCACTCAGCAGCTCAGGGACACAGCCTGAGTGCCACCACAGTTATTTCTGAAGTCTCATATGATGTTCACAGGTACAGCCTCTGTTGTTAAAAGCTCAGCTGGCACAAACCAGAGGGCACAGGGCTTACAGAGTCCTGCCTGTCCCACAGCACCATTCACATCCTGACAGTTGCATACAGATCCAGGAAAGATGCAAAACTGAGCTCAAGTGCCCCAGGGGTGGAGGGCAGGGCGCTCAACCACCTGTGAGAAAAGAGCAGCAAGGAGGCCTGAACATGTGTCAGGAGATATTCTACCCCAGCTGGTCACCGGAAAGGGGCTGGGAGTGATGAGAACAGAGCACAAAGCCAACAGCTCAACAACTGTCAGCTCCGAGCGCCAAGGCACAGCGAGCGCACACGGGCCATCGCTGCTACGTAAGACACCACATGCCTTAATCTCTCCCGGGGAGAGAACCTCGTCCAGCCCAGACTGTTTGTGTACTCAGCTAATTTTGTTGCCTGACTTTCCACCTACTTGCTCAGCGGAAAACCGATCCTCCCAAGTAATCATCACTATTTCATCCCTACCCTCGGACCTGAGGCCACGGCATGAGCGAAACCCTGCCATGCTGCATCAGCTGCACACCCAGTGTCACAAGGGCAACTGGCTCTCCTTGCCGTGCCCCCTTCGCTGAAGCTCCTCTTCCAGGCTGAGCACCATCTATGCCAGCACAATCGAATACTGCAGCCCACTTGTTAACCTGAACGAGCCTCCTATATCCTAAAATGCTGTTCCAAATCTCCTCTGTGGCTCCTACACACGAGTCGGGCTGTTCAAGCGCAGTAATATAATTAAGGGGGAAAAGTGCCCTGCTTACACCAGGGAGTATCCTTAACAGCATGAGCTTAGTATTAGCTCTTGCTAGAGCACAGTGAGACTGTTCTTGGCTGCTGTCTCCAGTGCTGGTGTCCACACTTGTGAGAAAAAAAAAAAAAAAAAAAAGAAGGTTGTGGAAGTGGAACAGCTTCCAAAAGGAATTAGAAGAAGAATGGAACTGGAAAGCCTGCTGTGCAGACACAGGCTTGAGTGCTTGATTGGTTCAACTAAGCCAAGAGATGATCAGGAGAGGACCTAATCACCCCCTGCAAAAGTGCAGGGAGAAGATTGCTGGCAGTGGGACTCTTGTCCAGGGCTGCCCAGATCCCACAGAGCAAAGGGAAAGGAGACAACTCAGCTTGTGGGTCACTTTAAGAGGGCAAACTAGGCTGGGGAGGGAACTATTATGCCCAGGTCTCAGCGGCAACTGCAAGCTACTCCACCCATTAGGGCCTGAGCTGTAACAGAGGAGGGCAGATGAGTACTGGAGATGCCCTGGACCCCTGGTCCCCTCCTTGGACCTCCCAAAAAGATGAACCAGAAGCCAACCTGTATCACAACACCAAGGGCACCTACTGACAGCCCACTCTGAGATGTCCCTCTGCACCTTCCTTTATCTCTTCATTTCACATGTAAGAGACCTGTCAGAGGAGAAGCCCATGTTCTCAGACTCAGGCCAATGAAAAAAGAGAAGACAGATTATATTGCTTTTAAAATGCAAGTCAGCTATCCTCACTGGATCAAGGGGAGGATCACATTGGACAGCAACCTCAAGAGGTCAGAGCAGGCATTCCCTGTGTTTCACCATCACTTTGAAGTCCCACTGTTCTTCCATTCTTGCTTCCATACTGCAACCAATTTTGTCAGGAAAGCTCTGCAACTCTAAAGCTCATCTGCAACACCAAAGCCTGATCTTCACTCCTCCCTCCAGCTGCAGCTCACTTTGCTTTTAAGGCAAGGCTGCCTGGGATGCCTCTTTGAGGTGAGTAATAAATGGCACACATCTTTCATGCTGGGGCTGTAATCCCATTTCAGAGGTGCATCCTGGAGCTGAACTTGCACATCAGAGTGCAGAGACATTACACCTCATGTGGGGACAGGAACAACTCACTGGGAGCCCTTCTTGCCCCTCAGACTGGGGCATCCTTTGCACTGTCAACACTCCTGGCACCAGACTACCTTCTTTTTTTAAAACAAAGGGACACAGTTATTTACATTCCATTATTAATTCCCCTAATGCCCTGAAGAGTATTTACTGAGGTTAGCCAAGCATTTGAGATGCTTGCAAAGTACCCTCAAGCTTTCCTTAATAGCTATTTCTGTATAGTCATGTTTTGTTCCCAATCTCTCACACATCTCTTTGGGCTTTTTTAGTCTTGCTAAAGACAGGTATAAAGAGATGGCAAGGATCTCAATCATCCAGGGAAATAAATTGGTGAGAAAACAATTCTATTTAATGGACCTATTGTCTCTCTTCTATTTTCTTCTCCCTGGCAGTACTGTGAAAAAGCCTTTCTCCTTCCTTCCATCACCAGCTGGAAAGGCTGAGACCATACACTGCAGACACTTCCACCCCATAACTTAGAGATTCATCCCACTGTGAACTCAAGAGTGTCCACACTCCCCTCTGGCATCCAGCAGCATCCTTCCAGATGATTTTTTTAATAGTTTGACTGTTCTTCCCAGGCCCACAGAAATCCACATATGAGCACACTTCTTCATTTTACATCCCTCACTGCTGCATGTATTCTCACAATTCTTTCCTTTCCTGGTTCTCTTCCTGATGCAATTCTCCAGGGCCACTTCACACCTCTGAGAGCCTCCCATTTTAAAGTCCACTTTCTATCTCACTTTCCCCAGGTACAGAATTATTAACCTAAAAATGCAACCAGGCAGGGTATTCTGGGGATATAAAGCTTCCTCCAACCTCACAGCAAGAATCCTGCCCCAGGCATTTTTTCTCCCACAACAGTCCTTCACTATTTCATCACAGCTTTCCCATCACCTTCTCCTGAAGGCAGCTAGAACCAATACAAGTCCTGTGGTCACCAGACTTCTGTATGCTTGCAATGCTGCCACTCAACATCTGTGGGGTCAGTGCTGAGCCATCCTGTCCCCACCATCCATTCTCAGTTGTGTCTCTGCAGCATTCCCAGAGCCTTCAGCTGGACAGCAGCTCCAACACCACTCACACAGCAAGAGGCCCTGCCTGGAAAGATTTAGAGCCTGTGCAGATACAGCAGGAGTGGGGAAGAAAACAAAACCAAACCAGGTCTAGAGAGAGGAAGGCAGCTCGTTGCAGGGCAGCAAGCAGAGCATGCTGTGTCTCCCTCTGCACTGCCTGAGGTGCTCATCTGTAACCATTCCTGCCTGCCTGGTGGAGGCTGGAGCACAAGTGTGGCTTCCGGACACCAGGGCAAAGAAACCTCCGTGGGGAGGGAGGGGAGACTAGAAGAACCAGCCAAAAAAGGCTGTTTTGGTTTTGCATGAACTCTACCCACCCTTCACCTTCAGGGACACTTCCTGCCCTTGCCACAAGTAACAAGCACATATAATTGAAGGAAAACATAATTCCCCAGAGCACTTCTGATCTGTATTATCCATGCTCGTTACAAGCTGTGAGGCACATTCTGGTCTCCATCAGCTCCAAGAAAACAGGAAAGTGCAACACAGGGATAAGGGGCAGAACTGCTGCTGGGAATGCACAAAAACCAAACCAAAACCACTTAGTAGCTCTTGAAGGACCTGCAAAGACACATGGGCTTGTGCTCAGGCCAGGATATCAAAGCCTAGAGCATTTGCACAGCTCAAGTTAACTCCTTGAGCTTATCCAAGAGAGTGAATTTAACTGGGCAGTCCTGGGACATGAAAGGGAGAGTTCAATTCTCATCTATTGACTGTTTTGGGTTTTGTCCTGCCCTCCTTTAGGTTGCCTCCTAACCTTGGCAACCTCACTGGTCGGTCTAACAAAATGATTACTTGGAAAAAGGAAGAAGTTTTTCTTCCTTTTCAGTAATTTTCTTAATTTTTGAGGTGTTATCATTTCTTTGTTTGTTTGTTTGTTTTGGGTTTTGTTTGTTGATATTTTGCCATTTCACATGGGAACTAGCTGCTGCAAAGCTTTGTCTGCTTCTGCTCTGCTGCCATGGCTGGTTGGAGCTTCCCAGGAGGTGACGGGACAGACACATGGGACTAAGACCACTCATTGTCTCACCCCAGCATCTCACAGCTCATCCCCACTTGGGGAATTTCCAAAAAGGTGTTCAGGGACCACGTTTCACCAGCTCACTGCAGAAAGGCCCTATGCTTAGCAGCAAGGCTTTAGTAGGAAAGCAGCAAAAAAGTAGATAAGCAAGAAGACTTAGGGGAAAAATTTTGCTTTGGCAGCACATTCAAGGTGCCTTTCTCCAGAAGAGCCATGAGATCCAGAAGACATGCTGCACACAGCCCACATACTAAAATCAGACTGCTTTTTTTTTTTTTCCTTTTCATAGCATTATTCTCAATCGAGGAAGCAGAAGAGGCCTGGCCAAGCTGGACAGAGGGTAACTGCATATGCAACTACTCCCAGCAGTGCTGTTTTCCTCTGAGGGATGGTGGGAGGCACAGATCTGGAAACATCACCCCCTCCGAGTCATCTCCTGCAGCTGCTGTGACAAATGTGGGGACAGATGGGGAAAGAGTGATGGGAGGCAGCAGTGACATGCTGCAGCAACACACCACCTTCCTTTAAACAGCCTCTCTGTGTGGAGAATCAGGCTCCTGCTTGCTTCATATTCACCCCTACCCAAAAACTATCTCCCACTCACTCAAACATCAACCCCCTCTTCTCTTCAGCCCTTCTTGCTCCTTTTCTTCCTTCTCTGCTTCCATTAGGGCCAGGAAATTCTCTGGTTCAGCACCTTCCATTTGTGAATTATGTGATTTATACCATCTCCAGCCTGGTAAACTATAAGATACTGGAGAGGATCCAGGAATGCAGGAAGCATGTCGGCCTTGGCAAAGACAAGAAACAGAGGAAGAAACTGGATGGGAACTAGATGGGCTCTTCCTTCACCTGGTGCCCAACCTCTCTTTTCCAAGTTGTGTGATTTATCTCTCTCCGGACCATCTCTGCAGGAACCAGGTCCATTACGGAAATTAAAATGTGCTGCTGCCAGCAGCTGGCAGATCAAACCCTCAGCACTCCTGTCCCCTCCAAGCAGGGATGGCAGACACCACTGAGCTTGCAGCCAAGTGCATCAGAGGAGCTGCCAAGAGAAGCTCCTGCACTGCACCCCAGTGGGCCACCAGCTTTGGAGTCTGCTGGCCAGTGGCACAACTCAGAGGGCCAGCCAGGTGCCAGTCTGAAGCTGGACTCTGGCACAGCCAGGCTTCCAGGAGCAATGGGAGAGTAAACACAGACCTGCCACACTTGCACTGCTTGCAACCCACAGCATAAGCACATCCAAGGGGTTAGAGAGACATCAGGATGCTTCAACACTGAGACCAAGTTTGGGGTGCAGGGAGAATAAAACCCTTTCCCTTCTCCCCACAGCTTCCCTTCCTAGGCAAATATCCCCAGTAAGAATATGCCTGAATCAAGGAAAGATTCACTTCCCAGGACAAATAACTATCACAGGAGGCTGGTGGCTGCAAATACTGCTAGAATATGTGGCCAACCAAGAGATCCTTCCCTGAAAGAAAGGCTTCAACTTCACTCACACAAGAGGAACCCTAGAAGAGGCAGTTTGATGTCTCACTGACTGCAAACACATCAAGGTCATTATCATTCCCTACAAAAATCTCTTTTGCTCATGTATTTCCAAATGATAACATGTGAGCATTCAATCTTGAAGATGTTTGTGCTCTGAGCTGGTGACAGCTCTGGAGAAAGCACAGGAATAAATGCCTGGGGAAGCGTATTAGAAGGGCTCAGAGCTGGCAAGGCAGGCACAAACCTCTCCCAAGCAAGATGAGCTCAGTCAGGCATTACTGACTGAAACAAGAAGAGAGAAATGGAACCCATGCTGGGAGGAGGCAAATTCAGGTGCCCCTTCCCAGCCTCATGCAGCAGCATGTTGCTCCCTAGGACCAGCACTGCTCAACCCAAGACACTGAAGGCATCACTGAGCAGCCCAAAAACTGCTGCAATGGCAAAACCTCAATGCCACACAGCAGCATTTGCACACACAAGAAGCTGTGGGAGAGGGAGAGCAGGATTGTGAGCAGAGAAATGTTGGAATATATGATAAAACAGCCCATGGATTTTTGTCATAAGAAAAAAGGTGGCCCTTAGCAGTTGGGGAATGCCGTCCTGAAGGCTCAGATCTTCATGGCAACAGCAAGACCGGGAAAGAAGAAGCCTTATAACCAAGGGGCCTTAAAACTCCCACTGTTTCCTTGATGCAGAGAATGCAGATGTTGTGCACAGACCCTGGCCTTAGCAGCAGGACAAGGTGTCCTTGTGCACTCAAGCACTAAAACAGGAGCTTGTTCCACCTGAGGTTCTGCTGGCCTATTACAACCAAAGGGCAGATGAGAAACCACCAGCTTTGGCAGGGGTATCAGACTATTTTGGTTTTTAATTAATTTCCTGCAAACAGACTTCTTGCTGGTACTTTCCATAGCTTAAGACAAAAGAATGGAAGTTATCATGTGGACAGTCAGAGTACTGCCATGCCAACAATCAGCCTAATCCCTCTGATTAGGAAGAGGATTTGGAAAAAAAACCACGGGAGTGGAGATTTCCTTACTTCCTTCCGCAGTATTTCAAACCAACCCACTTCATCCTGTGCCACAAGGTAACCTTTTGCCAGGCTGTCCTCAGCCCAGCCCAGACATGACAGGGCACTGAGCACTCTATCTAGGGACAGATATCTAATCCTTAAGTGCCTCTGACCATGTCCTGTTAAAGGGATCACGGCAATCTGCCCACATCACAGCAATATCCTCCTGCACATCACCTGGGAGAGCCAGGGGTGACACCACCCTCGGCTGGATCTGAGCCCTGACCTCCCAGTGTCCTTTCAAACCTTCTGCTCCCTGCATTGCCATGATACCCTGGCTCCGGTCACAAGGAACCTGCCAGGATTGCTGATCAGATGCATGATCTGCTTAAGAGGGGAAGATCAAAGCACACCAACCAGCTCCTTTGCAGCTTGTGCCATTTCTGTCCTACGCCTCTCAGTTCTCAGGGAAGCACTGAGGTCAGGCAGGTGCAGGTAGCACTGGGTGGGATTACTCATGCCTGCGCCCCAGGAGCTGGAAGATGCTGGAGAAACATGTCAGCTTTGCAACCAAATGCAAATCCAAATCCCCAATTCAAATGTCGGAAACAGCAGAAGGGAAAGCAAAAGTACCCTTTGGCAGGTCCCTTCCTCCCAGGGAAGGTCACTTGGGCCAGCAGATGCAGGGAGGCGTCAGAGTGGGGCTCTCCATCAGCTGTTGACAGCACAGACACTTCATCTTCCGCCAGCAGGAAGGTCTGGGCAGCCCTGCATAAGCTCCTCGGGTACTCTGGACCATCACCAAGTGACAGTTCATCCTCATTCTCCCATCCTTGCCAGCCTTCTGACCATCCACTCCCTAAATAGCTCGGATCATTTCAAAGGGATGGTACAAGGAACAAGAGGTTAAAACAAAAAAATCTTCTCCCTCCCTCACCTGCCTGTGCAGCATTTCGGTCTGAGGCTCTGGGTCAAACAGCCTCCTTCAGTTCAAGGCAGATGGAATCCTGTGATTTTTAAGTGACCATCTGTGACCCTGGGCTGCAGCGTGGAGGGAGTGGATACAGACCTGCATCTTAAGCAGATTGGATTTTGTATTACACTGACAACAGCACAGACAGCACAGAGATTCCCCAAAGGCTTCACAGCCAGATGTAACAGCAATGTGCAAGGCTTAATGCCATGCAGGGAACATGCTCTCCACTGGCTGCAGCCTGGCTGCTCAGAACCTGCCCCATCGTGGAGAGCACAAGCCAGCAGGTCCTCTATTTTTTTCCGTAAGGAAAGACCTACAGCCACTCAGCTTTTGGTTACCCAAAAGAATGTAGGCACACTGCTACCAAGAGTATAATGCACCACCTCTGCAGGCTAGGTCCTGGTGAGGGTTATCCTAATCTGAAAGCACCAGCCTGCCATCTCTTGCTCATCTATACAAGGAGCAAGAGACTACACTCAGCTGGGGAGCAACACCAAAACACTCCCATCTGCCTGAGCATCACTCCCACTGAAGCACAATAGGCACATGGCAGGGCTGGGAGCACTCGGCATCCTTCCCACTAGTGTTTCCCCTCTGGATAAATCACAGTTCATCCCTGCTCTGCAACCATCCCTGCGCAGCACTGCCCCGGCCAAGAGCCGTGTTCTGCAGCTCAAGGGCAAGCAGATGGTAGAAAGCCACACTTTTCAGCGGGAGCAGAGCAGGAAGCCTTCGAATCAGGCTACAAACGCAATACAGCCACGCTGCTGCTACTGGCAAGCCCTTTGCCGTGCATAAGTAGTGCCATTGCCGCCCAGCACCTGAACATTACCATCAATTTACACATGACGACAGAAATTAACACCTCATCTCCAACGGACTAAGGCTGGATGACCAATCTAGTAATCACAACCCTGCTCCATCCCCAGCAGAACTTTCTGCCATGCCAAAGTCACCCATGACCCTTTTCCTCCTGATCACAAGGGGACTGCCAAAGGCTCACCAGAACTGGTGCTGCCAGTTCGTGGGTTCTCCTTCTGAATTTAAAGTTGTGTTGAGAAAACTGTGAGTTATTTTTCAGGCAGAGATGTTGACACTTTATTTGCCCACTATGAGCATCCTAAATTGCTTTATTGCATAGATGTAATTGAACAAAGCACCAAGAAGAGAAAGGGACGGGGAAAACCTCTGTGAGGTGCAGCTGGGATTTGCTTGATCTTACAGCTGTCACACATCAGTGCTGAAGATGTACAACCAGATTACTGTCATACAGCATAAAACCTGTACCTGGAGATGCTTGACAAGGCACGTCTGGGCAGAGGAGGGATGCAGTATGAACCTGGGGTGCACAGCACCACCAAGGCTCCTCGCAGCACAGAGCCTTGCTGGAGGGCACCTTGCAGCTGCAGGTACAAAAACACAGGCTTTTCAGTGGTGGAGTGTGAGGGATGAATTTCCCATTCAACCCTGACAGCAGCTGAGCCCCCACAGAAAGAGGGAGAAAAAGCCTGCTCATCCAGGTCCTCAGCTCTTCCCAAGAGCTGGGTGGGTGGTGTGGTGATGCTGTGGGTGATCAGGACTTGCTCTCTTAGAATCCATGCACTTAGATAAATTCACAGCAGAGGGGAAAAGAAAAACAGTCTCTTTACTTTTGAGACTGTCAAAGGCTGGAGTTACAGTGCGTGCTCACCCTGTTATTATGCCATTCCTTGCATGTCCACAACTGTCCACTGCCAAGGACAGAACCCCGGGACATTTGGCTGCACTAACCAAGCCATTCTCAAGGAATAAGCCAGCCTAAAGCATGCAGCAGGAAAGCACTGAGGCAGATATTTTGATTCACATTTGCAAGGGCTTTTGACAGGAGCAAAGAAAGAACATTTTAAGCATTCCTTTCAGCCAGCATGCATCCCGGCCCATGAGACCTCTCCTAGGGCAAGGCACAAGAACAATCTCTTTGAAATCAAGGGCTCCTTTGTCACCCTGCTGCAAGCCATTTGACCTTCAGAGTCAGAAGGAAGCTCATATCACAAGTGGTCTGATGGGCCTGGGTTGGGAGCGAGCCCAGGCACTCGAGAAGGACCACTGCCAACCCCAGCATCTCAGCACGGAGATAAACAGACCCTGAGCCTGAGCACTCAGCTCTGGAAACACTTGTTTTGACTCAGCACATTTTCTCTGACAGCCAGACGCAGAAGGTCACTCAGACCAGCTTTCCATGTACAAGACATATCCTTGCCAAGAAAGAAAAGTCTCAGGCCAAGCTGTGCCACAGGTGCCCAGAGAAAGTTTAAGCCTTTGAAACAGACTTCACTTCAGCAACAGTATCTTACTATTTGTTTTAAATGCATCAATCCCCTCTGCCCTCCCTGCTCCCTGTGCTCCCACACCTCTTCATTCATTCTCTGCTCTCCCTGTAATTGCCCCACCTTGAATATTTGTAGCTCTCTTCCCTGCATCTAATGCAGAGATATTTATTAGGGAACACAGGACTTCTGAATGATACATGGAGACAGCTGATCCCACAAAGGGTAAGAGTCAGCAGAACTTCTGCCCTAAAATGCACCAAGTACCCTGGTGCAGCCTTTTGAGAACTGCTTGCTACAGACAAGCTCTCACCCAGAGCAGAAACCTTGACAAAGTTAGAGCTAACATGAGCTGCTATTGCTGTGACATGTCTGACCTGCAGCTGTGCTGCCAGGGACTGCTCTCCCCACGGACAGTGCCATCTGCTCTGCACCAAGGTGGGACCACAGCACCCCCAAGCCACTGCAGAGCCCAGCCAGCATCCAAAATGCTGCGTCTTCTCCCAACTTACAGCTGCTGGGCCCTGTCAGAGGATCTCAAGCCAGCTGAAACTTAATGTGTGCCTCAGGCACCAGTGTATTTACACATGGGAGTTGTTTGTTGGTGCATAAACAACAGAAGGGACACTGAGCTCCAAGACAGGGTTCAGTCCCCAGCACTAACCCAGCTACCTCCAGTTCCACACCCCACTACTGCCGTTTGACTGGTGCAAGATAAAAAACAAATCTGAGCTAACACCAGCCCAGCCAATATTCTCTTTCCAACCTGCCCTGCCATGACTCAAACCATGACAGTAACAACAGTTTTTCCAAGGAGACAGGAAGGAATCTGAGCATCAGGCAGCAGCCAGAAGGAAGTCACGGCTCCGTGGGCACCGTGGAGAGCTGATCTTGGACGGTGCCTGGGTCGGCGTGAGCAAGGCACACACTGGCTGGCATGCCAGCTTCTCCAGAAAAGGGAAATGTGTGACAGATGCACCGTGTTTATGTAGCAGAACCGCCGCTGCCACTCCCACAGAGCCCTGTCAGCCGGTTTGCACACAGGCACACCTCAGGCCAGCGTGTGTACCCTTCCCAGCCTACCCAGGCAGCGAGGGGCTACAATACACATTTAACTAATTCAATTACTAGAAAAAAAAAAATAATAAAGAATTAGGGCACACAGCCTGTGATTAAGAATTTCTTTCTCAACACGCTGGCAACATGCCTGCAATTACCGAGCCCTTGAATCTCTAAATTCCCCGGAGATCAACAGCACCTGATACCAGCATGTCCTCGGGTCTTTCATAACCCAGAAAGCCGCTCCCCCACCCCGCTGTTTCAACACTGGTGAGATTTTTCACACCTTGCAGCTCAGAAACACTTGAACCTCGGACATCCAGCCCGGCAGGTCACACCAGATTCGCTGGAGTAATTGGCAGCGCAGGTGGGCTGCAGCTGACACAAGCCAGGGCAAAAGTGCTCTCATTAAAAGCAGCAAAGCAAGACCACGCTCAGTGCGATGGGAGGGAAATTGCTTCCCACACCGACTCTGCCGAGCCAGCCACCAGGAGCACTGCAAAGGCAAGAGCTAGAACAGCACTCCCGCTAATAAGATCCCTCAGAAATGCGAATGATGGCCAAAGTAGCTGCGTGAAGGCAGGGCAGGCTGCTGGGGAGAGCCAGATGGCTTTTCCCAGCCAATAACCCCAGGTGCCATAGGGTTAAATCAATGCGTGAAGCTATTAAAGGGGGTGGAAGTGTTTTAACATGGCTGAGTGAAATTCCTCACACTTTTAAGTCGACAAGGACCCCATTGGGGCTTAATGGGCTAGCACAACCCGTCCCATTACAGGTCGTTAACACGCACAGGAGCCTTGGGAAGAGGGGCAATTAGGGTTCCCCACTAACTCTGCAAGAGGGACTCCCTCCCCGGCTTTGAATCCCACAGATTGCAAAGCGGGATCCAGGAAGAGGCCATCCCCTGCTGTAGCCTCTCCACTTTCTCCACCTGGGAGGGGCACACATCGGAAGCTTGCAGCAGGTTGAGCTCTCAGCCGGCTGAAGGGGCAGAAAACTGGCGCCCAGAGCAAAGCACAGTGCTGGAAGCTCCCAACACTACCTCCTCTACTGGAGGACACTGCTCTGCCCCACTTCCTTCCTCCAAACTCAGGGCTGAGGAGTCACTGTCCATCACACACCTAGCAGCAAGAACAACCAAGGTACCAACAAAGCATCGTGCTGTAGAGGCAGTGGGCTGCTCCTCGGAGGTGGCACTGCAGTGCTGGGATTACTGCAGCCCTCACTTTCTGCCATATGGAGTATGGTATTGCCAGCCTAGAAATAAAGTGAAGACCTCTCAGGAACTCAATAGGTATACACTGGTTATTTTCCATTGGCAAAAAAAAAAAACCCCAAAAAACCAACCAAACCAACAAAAAAAAACAAAAACCAAAAAACAGTAACTAAAGCTGAAGTAAAAGGAAAAGCAAAAAAGACTGCATCACTACCTAAACTACCAGGTTACAGCACCTTGCCCTGCCCTCCTCCAGACATCCCTGGAGCAGGCAGGCAGATTTGTTGGTATGGTGGGGAGGGAGCCCCGAGGCTGCAGACCTGGAACTAAAAATGGGATAGAAGTGGCCCCCAAATGTGGCTGCCAGCTTCTCCCACACAGCCAGCTCTGGGTAGGGTATGAAATACTGATCTGCTGAATAGACCTTACAAATTCAGAAACAAGAACAATCCAGAGCATCAATGCCTTGCTCAGCCCAGAGCAGAGAACAAGCTGGGAAAGGCTCTGGGTGGCTGCAAGAAGCATTGTGGATGGGAGAGAGAGAGACCACCCATGAGGGAGAATGCCTGGAACAGTCCCCAAAAAAGTGAAGAGAAAAAATCCTATACTGCAGAGTGAAGACACCCTTGAACACAATTATTTGGCAAAAAGGGATTTTACTGTGGTGGAACTGATACGTATTTTTTCTTCCCTCCCGTAAGAGGGCCCAAAGCTTCCACAGAGACTATAATAAGAAACAAGCTCCAAGGGTCTGCTTTCCTCAAATATCCATTCCTTTGGGCTTCCAGCCCTGCCCACAGTCTAAACATCCCCAACACATGCAGCCCATCGAGGCTTTGGTCTCTTGCAGGTGATGTTTCCTTTCCTTGCCTGTCACAAGAGTGGGGTGAGATCTTTGCAGTACCACAATTCACCACAGGCCGTGACATGACTCTGGACTTGCATTAATCCAGACAGGACTCAGCTCCAGCTCTTTCCCTTCTTCTCTATACTCAAACACCTACCAAATATTGAGAAGACCCTGCTCATAACCCTTTGGTGTCTGTGTGAAGTAATTGCAGCAGTGTAAGTCTGACTTCTCCTCATGGAGACCTAGCTGTCATTTCCAGTTTAGCCCAGGACAAGCCAATTTACCAGTTCTTTCTCCAGAAGTCTCCACAGCAAATCTGTTATCACCCTGACCATCATTTTGCTCACCACGGTGTTTCCCTGGCTCAAGGACACCACCTGTAACACCACTCCACCCCTCCAACTGCACCCAGCCCCTCCAGGCTCCCACTTTTGCACATGCCCTTCATTGCAGCCACTTTCCTCGGGCAAACAGGCCCTGCTCAGACCTCACCAGCCTCCAGCTGCAAATACTGCCCTCTGCATCCTCCTCCAAGTCTATTCCCACCATCCCCTTTCCCCCAAAGTGCTGCTTACCAACAGTGGCATGGCTCCTGAAGATGCCCATGAAATTGCCCAATATTTAGCAACAAATCACTTTGTACTTTGCTCCCATCATCCTAGTAGGAGCCCCAGAAACAACTACAGAAGTATCACCCAGCTTCAGGTTTGCTTTGGTGCCTCAGAAAGGACCAAGCCACTGCTGTGAAGCCACTTGCAGTGACCTCTGCCCCACCTGCACCATGGCTTGTCTGCACTAAAAGCAGAGTTAGGAGAATAGCTCAGCAGAGTTCCCAGCCAGGAGCAATTGCTTTTCTTGCAGTTCCCATCTTGCATGGGGACAGACCCAACTGCAAAGGACCTCAGTGACACACCTAGTCTATGTCTTATATCCCTGGAAGCCTCCCCAACAGGCAGGGCAGGAACAAGCAGCATTAGGAGACACTCAAGCCCATTCAAGAAATCCAGGAGAGGAACTGGAGCCCCTTGGAGAGAGGAGTGCTTGACCAGGCAGAAGCCACATCTTGCAGCAAACAATTTGATGTTGAGCTACTGATGCAGGTTGCTCAAAGAAGCTGTGGCTTCCCCATCCCCATCCCTGTTCAAGGCCAGGCTGGATGGGGCCTGAGAAGCCTGGTCTAGTGGAAGGAGACCCTGCCCATGTCATGAGGGTGGAACGAGATGATCTTCAACATCCCTTCTAATCCAAACCATTCTATGAATCTGTGATTTTGCTCACAGCAGGGTGAGCCCAGCCTGCAAAGGCTCCAGTGGGTCTCATAATGCTGTTTTCTGCTGGAGTTGGAGCTTGAAGACATCCCACAAGGGCATGGGCTTCCTCCCACCACCCCACCCACCCCCAGGAGATGTTACCTGGCCTCTTATAATTGCAGATGTTCAACAGAGAGGGAAACCACAACAGAGCAGCTGAAGGGACCAGGGGCACTGCTCTGAACCTGCTTTTGCCTTGCTCACATAGGAAGCACTGCTGAACAAGTTCATGGCCAGGTCTATTCCCCCGGCTGCCACCACGCTGCAGTGCTGCCCGAGGAGTGCAGACCCCTTTCCCACCTGATCTGCCATGCAAGGTTTGTTTTGCGTTTCAGGCACTGGCAGGTCTGATTTGTAAGATGATGAAGTGAACCCTTCCCCATCCCTGCCGATGAGATGCTCCAGCCTCTGCAGAAGGTCAGGTGCGTGGAGCGCCGCACGTGCCCGGCCGCACGCTCCCCGCCTCGGCCGGCTCCTCCAGGGGACACCTGAGGAGCACACCGAACAGCATCCGCTGCTTGGCTTCATGGTTCACAGGGAATTGCCTTAAAATGGGGGGGGGGGGAGCTAGAATTAAAACTTTAGGGGGTTTTTTTTGTTTTAAACAGGGAGGCCAGACGTGTAACAGTCTCACAACTTCAAGCTGTTTTGATCCAGCCAGCCCCCTCTCTGCTGAGTTCTGTCAGGAGACAGGCACAAAGCACCAATTAAAGACGAGTTATGTTTTTTTCTGTCAAGCAAAAAAGAAAGCGGGGAGGGGGGGGGAAGATGATGGGAAGAGGGGAGAAGAAATCCAGCCCTGGAGTAATTTTGCTTTCAAAGCAAGCTGTCAAGGCAGCCCCCTCTCCTCCCATCTCCCGCGGAGGAAGAGCGAGGGAGCACCCGCGCGCTGCTGCGGACGTGTGGCATCAGTCATCAGACCACACCATCAGTCACTTGGCACAGCAGGCCGAGCCATGCCCTCGCCTTCCCCCGGACATCCGTCAGAGCCCGTGACAAGGGAGCCAGAGCAGCGGATTCTTGGTGAAGATGAGCTGAGCACGAGCCCCACTAGCTCTGATGACAAGAATCCCCACTTATGAGCAATTAGGTTGGGAACAAAACAAAAGCAGCAAGGACTCGGGGCACTAGCTAGCTGGTGTGGCCACAACATCAGCTCTGTTTTTCCATGGTAGAGACATGCATAGCCAGCACAAGCATGCAAACACTGCCTCTTCTGCCATATAGGTGACAATGTTTGAAGGCTCCCTGCAGCTCTCCTGGTTCGCAGCTGAGCTCAGAACAGAGAGCTGAGAGCTTCCCACACCACTCCTTGGTTCAAACCAAAGCTACCTGCCTTGGCAGCATACTGCCAAGGAACCACAGCAGCAGCATGGACACAGCAAGTTCTCCATCACCTTGGGCTAGTACCACCACTTCTGAATCTACCTTGAGCACTTGCAAGCCATTCCCAAACCTCATCCAGCAAGCACCAACCAGTCCTGCAGCTGGACAGATTAAGAAGATTACAAGAAGATCCCTCTGGGCTTTATTGTTGTATGAGGAAGATAAATAGCAAGCACAACCCCTTCTAGGGTGAAAAAGGGCAGGCATTTTGGCACTGCACAAGAACCGATCCCGGATTCAATACTGTATCTGTTTCTTTAGCTAAGTACCCTTTGCAGAGCCCATTGGCACTGATTATGGCATCAGCTTCACTCCCACCTCTTCCTTCCTGGGCTTTCTGAATGCCTCAGCTAATTACAGCAGCAAAGTCACCCACGGGAGATAATGCACACCCTCATTTCAATAGGGTGGTACTCGAGCTGGGCTGAGTGCTCCCAGGGACAGGATAACCTCTGCCTCCTCGGCAGGGCCCAGTCTTCTGCGCTGGATCCACCCCACAGTCAGCCCAGAGAAGGAGGGAAGAGCATCTCTGCTCCAGTTTAGGTCTGCTTAGGCTGGCTGCACACACTCCCAGCTCTCTTGCAGAGTGCCCTGCTCATTAGCATGGGGTCACTCAGCTGCAGCAGGGCACAAGTACCACTTGGCTATTGCAACACCACTCACGTCCACTGCTGTGGAAGTGTTGAATTTCTTTTAAGAGCCCTGAAGATCTTGGTTTGAATTTAAGGGAGGAAAAAAAAAAATCTCACAAAGAATTGCAGGATCTCTGTAAACATACCAGAGGAAAAAAGAAAGCGAATCTTTGAGCCTCTTGACCTTGACAATGTCCTTATAATTACAAGACTATTTATTTTCAGTTAAACCCCAACTATTGAACAGACAGTGTCGAGTCGGTTTTTTCCTGAGCAGGTGATTATCCTGCCTGACTAATCTAATGAAAATTATCAGGAGGCTACTGACCTCCTGCTACACACACTAAATAATGCACAAAGCTTCAGGATCAGACAGGCAAATCATAACCCTGCCTTATCTTAATCACTTTCTATACAGCTCCA
This sequence comes from Phylloscopus whistleri, assembly GCA_017589585.1. Taxonomy (NCBI): domain Eukaryota; kingdom Metazoa; phylum Chordata; class Aves; order Passeriformes; family Phylloscopidae; genus Phylloscopus; species Phylloscopus whistleri. The sequence goes on from JADMLD010000713.1 coordinate 924,618, forward strand.
GGCCTGTTCCACTCCTGGTTGGCTGTGTTAGCCAAATGCTATCTCAGTGGAAACCACAGCAGAGCCAGCCCTGAGAACTGCACAGCAAAAAGTCACCTCTTTAAGATTTATTTTTGTAAAAGCCAAGAGCTGCAGAGGCAGATATATTTAGTCTTTAAGCTGCTGTCTGACTCCTGAGCTTATAGCATGAGGCGGTGGTCCCCTGGCACCTGGCTTTGGGAAAAGCAGTATTTTCGTGCTACTTTGATGCAGGGTACAAGGAAGGCAAGGTCTAAAAAAAATGTGCACAAAGGGGCTCATTGTTCCAGAGAGGTAAAGCCACCTTTCCACTCCATCCTCTTGGAACCTTGTGTCAGCCTCCCCTGCAAACAGGGCTGCCCACAGCTTCTAAAAATGCCACAGCATGGCACGAGGACTAGGGCAAAGGCAGAGGACCCAAAAATGGGGATGCTCTGTCCCCAGCTTGGGACCTGAGGATCTGCAGGAATCCTGTCCCACTCTTGCAGCACCACTCTCCCTCAGGAGAAACAAGTGCAGCAGCTGGAAGACATAAAAGACTACAAATATCAATTAAGGAGCATAGAACTAAGGAGACATTAAAAAAGAAGTTATCACACGCTCCCCACAGAACCTCAGCTTGAGCAGCACCCACAGCTAGACAAACAAAATGCATTTGGGTGACTTCAAACCTAAAACAAGTTTCCACTTGGGAATCTACAGAGAATGGTGGAAAAACACTGCTACAGGACAAGCTAACTAATTTTTACACGCCCTGCTTCCCAACATGAAACCCCAGCTACAACACCAGAGAGAATTCACCCTTCTTACCCATCCAGCCTGACCTTGCTGCCTCATCCTCAGCACCCATCATATGTGGTTCTTCACACCTCCTGGTACAGGAGCTCCCAGATCCCCTCCCATCACTGCTGCAGCCAGGAGCTTCAACTCACAGCCCTCGCAAACTGCTGACAGCCTCAGCAGCCTGCTCCTGCCCTGCAAGGCTCTCCCCATCCACAAAGCACCTGACTTCTCCTCCCACCCCAGGAGTCTTGAGACACTTTTCTCCAGCTGGGGAGGTGCTCAGCACAATGTGGGTGGACAGGATTCCTCATATTTTAAAAGGCCATTTCTTCCCGTCTTAACGACTTTTCAGAAGAAGAGGGGCAGTCTCTTCTAAAGTGAGCAGAAAAAAAAAAGCCTAAGGTGGTTTTAGGCATGACAGAAGAGGGAGCAAGAGAAAGCATAAAAAGACAGGCAGGAAATAGCACAAGCTTCAGCTTTGGGAAAATACCAGCTAACACATGCAAGGAAAGTGATCCATAGCACTGATATTCAAAGGGAAGCAAAAATCTGGGAAAAATTAATGTCCACAGCAGCAGTTGTTGGGGGGAAAGTGATGAGGCAGGGCTTTCAAACTGAGCAGTACTGAGACAGAGGCTCTGCTCAGATCTTAAATCTGCAGATGAAAGGGTTCTGCACTACTGCTCTGTGGACATAGCCATGCCCAAAAGTTTCTCCAGAGGGATGAGCCTGAGTCCCATGGAGCCTGATCATCCCATCTGGACATGGGATGGCTAGAAGGGTTAACTGTCCAGGACACAGGAAAAGGAAAGATCCTTTGCTTTTCGTCTCAGTTTTAGAGAGCTGCCTGTTGCTGAGGCATCTGAGCTACTTCTGGAAAGGAGTCAGAACAATAAATAAATTCCTCTGTCTCCTAGTCTGGGTGACAAGAGCAGCCTCTGGCTTTTCTGGTCACTGAAGGCAGCGCTGTAAGTGCTTGTGTCACGCAGCCTTGCTCCATCCACATACCCTGACTCTGCCCTGAAAAGCCAAGGTGCAGGTCAGTTTGTGTCTCTGCTGTCTAGCAGATGCTTGGTATCCCCCACAGGCACAGCTGGGGTTGCAAGAGGGCCACTGGCTGGGTTAAACTGTGGCAGCAGCCCACTGAGTTATGGGGCACCCTCTTGAACTGCTAACCTTGCTGAAAGATGCTGCTCAGGGACAGCTGAGACAGACCCCAACAGGCAGTATGCAGCATCTGGTGAATGGGAAGTGGAAGGTGAGAGCCTGGCAAAATCCAGAGAACTACAGGTGTCTCAGGATTGACTTTGTCACTGTGCCTGTTCAGGGAGGAGGCTTGCACAAGAGGAAGGGACAGAGTTAAAACCACATTGCACAAAACCTTCAAAAATGCTCCAAGGAGTAAAGCTGGAGCTGGCTGCTGGTGCTGGGACCAAGGGATGGCTCTGGCTCCAGCTCCAGAGCCTGCAGCCACCCCTGGCTCCCTATTCCAGAGCATGGTAATCACCATCCTCCTCTCATGCCAGGAAACAAGCACTGAGTTTTCCCGCTAACACAGTAGCAGGAGGTTGTGACTGCCTGGGAGGGACTGCCACACACCGGAGCTTGCAAATGCTTGTTCTGGGGAGGTTTCTCCACTCCCCAAGCTGACTGCCAGCTGGAGACACGTGTCTGTGCTTGTCCCCAAGGCAGACAGCAGCAACAGAGGCATCCCCTGGTGCCACTCCCCACCAGCAGAGCATGGCAAAGCGTTGCAGTGACAGCCTCCAGGGACACAGGAGCAATTTCCGTGCTGCACACACACGGACAGCGCTCGCCTTCCTTGCTGAAACCCAGTGGGTGAGATGCTGGTTAGTGCCACTCATCCTGGCTGTCTCAAGGCAGACACCCAGCCTGCTGGGACTCTGCTGAGAGCCCACCAGCTCACGGCACACGTGCGTGGCTCTAAGACCAGAGTCAGATGCAGGCTTAGGGAGGAGGAAGGGTTTGCAAAGTCTCTACCACTGCCCTCCCCACCCCAACACATCTTCTTCAGTGCAAACCTGGTTCTGTCTGCTGCTTTTCAACAGCTGCTGCTAGCTGAGCCTAGAATGGCCTGACCAACAGGGAGAGAAGGAAGCTAAAATCTGTTTCTTTTCACCCGTCCACCAGCAGAGCTGTTGTTCCAGCCCCCATGTTAATGCCACGGATGGGAGGCAGGAGGAACCCAGCTGGACTCCTCCAAGGCAGGGATGGAGCAGAGTGAGCTGTTGCTGGGCCAGCACTTAGGAGAAAAGAATCTTCAGCTTGACAACTCAGCAAATTTGATCTGAAACCGGCAAGAGAGAAAAAAAGTAAAGCCTTTAAATGTCATCTCAGATTTGACTGCCAGAAGCACTACAGACAGACAGAAATACAGACAGATAGACAGATAAGCACAGTGCTGCACAAAGAGCCGGATGCCCTACTTTGATCTACTCAAGTGTTTACTAATGTGTCCCACAGCTGGCAGGAGCTGTTAGCAACTGAAGAAATCTGGTTTTCTGCCACCAGTTCTGCTCTGGGACCTCAAGGAAATCCCAAAGCCACTCCAGGTTTCAGTTTCCCCTCTCTGAAGGCAATGATGCTTCCCTCCAGCCCCTAGTGGTGGCAAGGTTAAAGGCTGACCCTGGTAAAGTACTACAGCAAACAGCCTTGGGGGAACCTTCCAAGCCTAAATGCAGAAGTGCATTGAGTTAAACCTCTGGTTTGGGTCCTACACCCAAAGACAGGCCAGATCAGTTCCTTGGGAGAGGCAAAGTCAAAATCATCAACACAAATCCTTTGCTGTTGGCTCTTTTGACCTGGGCAAGTCACACCATCATCCCCTTCCTTCCTCTGGAAGGAACTGGGGAGATACCAGGTGCATTTGTGCAGAAATGGCTCTCCCCTGTACTTAAGGCAACCCTACTTGGAAAAAAACACCACCACTTCTGGCCTGACCACAGGTAGATTTACCAGAACTAGGAAACACAAGATGCTGCATGCCCCTGAAGTCAAGGACCCACCGTAGCTGTTGGGGAAGCTCCTCTTTATCCTCACTGTGCAGTGGAACAAGCTGGGGAAAAGCTGAAACTGCTGATCCAGAACAAAGAGGGCTGGGGTAGAGCAGCAAAAAGCACTTTGCAGGGTAGGGGTGATTGATGATCCCCCTTCCAGTCCTCCTCCCACCTAAACAAGCCCCAAGGACATGGTATGCTTCAGTATTGCTGGAAGATGGCAACACGCACAAAACAGGAGCCCATCAGGCAGGGTGTGCCAATGGGAATGACTGATGCTAGCCTTCTGGATTTCTGAAGGATGGACACCTTCACTGAGAGTCACCAGGTGCATGCCTGAGATGTCCTCAGCACTCAGGTTTCACTGAGCTCAAACTGCGCCTTCTGGCAAAATAACTCCAACTGCAGATACAAGGGAGGAGCCTCCAAAATGGTCAGGGAGTTGAGACATTACAGAAATGCCCCATCAAAAGGGCAAGGGGTTTCTGCCAGGTAGCACAGCACATCTGCGGCATGGCCAAAAATACTGTCCAGCCAAGACACACCCTCCTGCACAGATGTCAGCATTAGCTTGGTGCTCTGTGCCCTGTCATAGCACTTACTTTCATACACAAAATAAAAACTAGACTTGCCAACATACCCAGTGGGCCTGTCAAACTAATCACCTTAGGAGAACTGGAAACACACCAGCAGCAAGAGCCAGCCCCTGCTCCAGAGCCCTTGCAGAAATCACGCATCCAGGAGATGGAAAAGCCTCTGTCGTTCCCGTAACCAGGTCAATAAAAGCACAGACAACTCCATCCAAAGACTTTTTTTACTAATCACAAGAAAGAGCAGCTTCAGCTCCCCCAGCTGCAAATAGGTGGGCAGGCACAAAGGAGGCAGCAGGGAAACGTGTCTGTGCAGCACGTGTGGGCAGCGGGCCGCCCTGCACACGGCCGGGATGTGGGGCAAGAGGAAACCACTCTGAACCAGGCTGGGAGAGAGAGCAGAGGCAGCTCCCTGTGACTTCTCCCACCCCCACCAGCTGGGCTCCCAAATCCAACAGGCTCCCTCCCACCCATATGTGTGTCTGGCATGCTGGGGAGAGACAACAGGCTAGGCAAGGATTTCAAAGCTGAGAGGTCCCAGGCAGCTTTGAATGGCCTCAGATTCACAGAGTGACAGTATAACCCCCCCTTTGGGGGGAGTAAAAATACCCAAAAATGGACTTCAACTTGGTTCCTCAAGAACAAAGCAGTCCCATCCCCAAACCCACAGTTATCTGTGGGTGCACTTTACTGTAACACTGTTATTTCTAGAGCTCTTCGTTAAGTAAGAAGCCCAGAGGACTGGACAGAGCTTTTTTTGATCGAATTTCAGAGCAGCAGCAGCCTTTTGTTGTCTCTCCTTCCTTTTAACATATTTATTTTTCAAGCCCTTAGTTCAGTGGCACAGAGGAAGGTAAATCACACATTAGTGGTGAAGTCTAGCACAGGCTGCCTCCCCTTTGCATCTGAGAACCACACTCTAACCACAAGAAAGGATGTGTCCTCATTATCACCAGCATTTTTAGGCCCTAAACAAAAGGACCATGGTGCAGAGTGTACCTAGAGCAGAAGCAGATACAAGGCTGTTTTATTATACACGATACTGTTTGATTTCACAACCAAATCTCACGCCTGGCGCCGAGGTACCCAACCCAGGCTGTTTCTCCAGGCAGGAGGGCAGCAGTGCAGACCCCTCCTTCTGTGCTGATCAGCTTGTGACACCACAGCACAGGGAGCAGCTCCCCATCCACCACCTATAACACAGCACCCTAAAATCCAGCGTGGCCCCTGCAGTGCTGGGACACCACAGCAACAGCACAGCAAGAGCTGCGTGGGTCAGCCCTGCACGGCGTAGTCCTCCAGGTTACTAGACCCAGTCTCCAAGCTATTTGCACATGTACTCCAGAGTCTGGGAATGCCACCAGAGACCAGGAACAGTAGGAAAATACCAGGCTGCAACTTTGTGAACAAAATTAATTCACTGGATTAACACCCACATAATTAAAAGCAGGCGCATCCCTCCGTAACTGTTAGCATGGGAGTGTGCCTGGTTGTGTGTTTGCATTCGGGGGGCTAGGATGCTACCTGCAAGAGCAAAAAGAGCCCCTTTGCAGAGCCAGGCTCCTCGCAGCACTGCTGAAACACAGGGGGAACATCCTTGCCCCCGGATCTATTTTTTTTCCCATTGAAACAGGAGTAACAGTAGCTCCTCCCTGCCAAGGAGGTCTGAGCCACTCACTGCTCTGTCCTGACAATTCAGAGGGCTCTGACAGCCATGGGGACCTCAGCTCTGAGAGAGGAGAGAATTCTTTTGCTCACTCTTGCTGAGAATGGCAATGGGCCCTGCTCTCCACACCCATCCACCAACCACCCTGGCTTTAGGTGGCTCCTGCTGGCTCTTGGCACCTCTGCTGGGAAGGGGCAACTCCCACTCTCCTCTCCTCACAGGGCTGACCGAACAATGGTTTTGATAGATGAACACAGGCTGTGAGAGCAGCCCCAGAGGGAGCAACCCCCAGCCCCTGCTCTCAAAAGGGAAATAACCACCTTACCACCCAGGTGTGGTCCAGCCGAGGTCCAGGCTGTAAGCTGCTCCCAATATCAGGGAAAATCCTTCCTAGGAGCCTTTCCCTGTTACCCAGCACTTCTTGTACTGCTTCCCACACCAGTTCCTCCTCACAGGGTGTGTTGCATAGTATTTAAATACAACCAGGTCTGGGCAAGCCAGATTTCAGCTGATCCCATGTCCCCTCTGTCAGGCAATGCTAAGAAAGGGGTCACGATTCCTCCACCAGCTGTCAGTACAGCATCACTTAATGCAAACCCTCACAGCCTTCCTCCTCCAGCCTCCTCCAGGCAGTGAGCAGCAGAAAGTGATCCCCCCCGGGGAAAAGAGAGGAGATTTCCCACATTGTGGGCACCAGCATTAATTCTTCAACTGCTGCAGCTTTCCTTTCATTCTGTGACTTTATGAACTTTATGAACATCAGTTAATGTTGGCAGCAGCCCTGGAGGGTATCCCAAGTCACCTGAAAGGAAAGGAGCCTCTTCAAGCACCGGCATCTGGGCTGCCTCTGAGCCAGAGGGCGGCAACGCTGGCCGTGCATGGCCACACTGACCAGACAGCTCACAGCCACGGCACTGGATCAGCCATGCCTCAAGAGGGCTTTGATGACATCTTTAGGGTGTCATGGCTAATTAGAGCCCTCACTATACCCTCTAATTAGGTAATACTTTCAGACAAATCACCCTGTCCTCTACAAACCACTTCACACCTCCAGATACTTCCCTAATTGACTTGAAAGTTGACTCGGCATTTCTTCCCGGACCTCCTTCCATTTCACAAGGCATTTCAAAATAAATAAACCCCCGCTCCTCAGTCCTGTCTCAGAGCCCAGCTGCGGAATTGCCCTCACATCCGCGCAGGCACGCACCTGCACGACCTGACACAAAACCTCCATCACAGGCACAAAGCAAACGCTCTGACGCAGCGGCAGCATCGTCCTCCTCTGATCTCTCGTTCCTAGCCATCCTAGTGCTACTTTCAACCACAGTCAGCAAAGCCTTTTCTCGGAGAACAGGAGTGTTTGCGATGCATCAGTGTCCTACTAAAAATATTGCCCGGGGGCTTGCGAGAGAAGCAGGTCTCCAGCAAAGGAGCCTGGTATCTGGCAACAGAAGGCATTAGAAAAAACCCCAACCAGTGAGAAATTAATATGCCAGAGTGATACCAAGTGCCAACATTTCAATCCAGAAGCCTGACTTCTGCTTTCATTAGGTAATGAACAAGCTGAAATGATCCAAATGTTTTCAGTTTCCCAACAGCACAAAATTTGAAGTAGATAGGCAACCCCCCCACCACCACCATAACTGCAAACATGCTGAACAAAAACTATCAAAATTCATAGAAGATAAATATTGAGCTCTTAAAAGCTTGCTATGAGAACAATGTCTCTTTATTTGCTTTCCATGAGGTTTGTTATAACAAGAGAGAAAGACTCCAGTATACAGTGTTTTAATATATATACACGCATTCACAGCTGAAATAATAGATTTTAAGGACTCAGGACAATATTACAGCTGGATGTATGCAGAAATGCATAAACATGCCTTCAAAAACATATTCTTTTCACCCTGCCCAGATATGTAGATGGACACACATATAATACACACATACACACACACACACTCCATGTTTCAGATCGATCAGAACCATTCATTAAATCAGACTCTCTAAAGTTTCTGCTGCTTTGGGAAAACATGACCCTGAGGAGACATCATGCATGAACTTAACAACCAGCAGAAAATGAAACCATAACACACTGCATCTTGAAAGCCAGCCCTGAATCTAACTTAATCCCTGCTCTGGACAATGCCTCTAGAGAGGCATTAAAACCATGCTAAGGTGTTTTCCTGGATTTCCCAGATTCCCCGGAGATTCCCTGGCACTCTGGCCGCAACCACCTCCTCGATTCGGAGATATTTCTGGCTGACCGCTTCCATCCTTACTCCTGCTGCTTCCATGGCCAGTGACAGACAGACCCAGTGGAGCAGCCTCCGAAGAGCTGCGTACTGCCCTGGCAGCAGGACGAGTTACCGGGACAGCTTGTGGGGTTTGACACTCGTGATCCTACAAAATCTGCAGGGGGATGATGTACGGGGCTTGAAAGGGTCAAGAGCAGCTTTGCATCCTCCTTTCCCACCTCCAACAAAGGAATTCCAGCAGATCTCGTGCCCCCTAGTGTCATCCTGGCGAACGGACCGACACCGGGCACCGCCAAGCACCGGGCACCACCTGGCCCAGGCAGTGGCCTTACTTATCCCACAGTGAAGAAGCCACCGTGTCCTAGTGGCACCTAGAGCATAGTGAAACGCCACTCCCAACTGAGCTTGTTGTCCCACCCCAGCATGCCGGGGCAGCCACAGCCCCCCAGCTCCCCACGCCCAGCACTTTCTGGCCACCTCTGTGCTGCTCTGGAGGAGCCCCGGCAAGATCTGCCCCTCCAGCAGATAGCCCAAGCAGTGTCCCTGGAGGAGGGCCAAGAGGAGGAGGAGGCAGAGAGCATCTGCAGTGGACACAGTCCAGAATACAACTCCTCCTAAAAATAGATAGATCCTGGAAGGGCACGGCCCTTCCAGGGAATGGGAATGCTCAGTCCTAGGAGCTCAGGGTTTGGCATGATAAAACTTCAGAGTGCACAAATGCAAGGCAGTTTGTTAGCCTGTTTCTTCCACCTGTGGCATCAGGCTCTGGCTACGAGCACAAGAAACAAAGAACAAAATCAGCCCAGAATCAGCATCTGCCAGCCTGCTCTGACCAAAGATCCAGCATCTCCTTGGAAAATGCCCATGCCGGCCGCAACACTAATGAGTGCAATCAAACCCCACACACAGAGCACCTAAACAAGAGCCATGTGCTGGAAAGGTGCACAGGAAATGTGTGTGCACGTGCCTCAGTTTCCCCATCTGCCCAGCTTACCATCTCTTATTTTCCTCACCCCTCCTGTCCAGCTATTAGTTCTAGTGGGAAGAGGCACCCCAGGAATACACCTCGACCACCGTCCCCTTCCAGCATCTGCTAGCAGCATGCAACCAAACCTCAGTAACCCATCACCAAAATTTGGAGGAATTCTCCCCAGGGCACTGACCTGAGTATGCTGCTTTCTTCTGCAACACCGAGCAGGGACTATAGCTTAGAATAATGGGGAAGTAACTCAGTTCAGTGCTGACAAAGCATCACAAGCCCCAGCGGGGTGGGAGGGGAGGAGGTGTCCTTCCCTCACGCTGCCATGCCTGGTATACATCATGTTTAGGGCCAGGCATACGTCACCGACACAAAATGGACAAATTGGAGGGATTTCAGAAAAATGAGCGACAAAAATGATCAGGAGGCAGAAGGGATTGATTTACAAGGGGAGATTAAAAAAGCTGCGATCAGCCTAGCTGGGCTGAGCAACTACTGACTGCAAGAAGCAGTTGGATGCTAATCTGCAAATGGGATGAAAACAATATGGGAAGGGGTAATTCAGCATCTTCATCAGTACTGGGATGAAATGAGGGGGAACTCAAGGCTGAGTAGGCAGGGAAAAAAACCCAAACCAACCCGAAAACTCCTTTCCTAGTTATGCATGACTGTCTCCATCAAAACACTCAAAGTCCCCAAAACTCACCCTGCCTCGGACAAGGACCCTGAGGAGTGACTGAGCCCGTGCACGCACACACACACACACAGAGGCACACACAAACAAACACACACACACACACACACAGAGCCCTTTCCCACCCCTGACTCACACTCAGGAGAGCAGCAGGGCCGCCACGATAGCCAGAGAGGATGGAGGCTTCAGGCTTGAAGGGAAGCAGCGGAGAGTGAAGGCTAGAGCTGCCGGTAGCAGTGGGAAGGTCCCCGCAGAAGGATGCTTCTGCACTCCCGGGTCTTCACAGGGGAAAGGTGCTGAGATGGCTTCCTGCAAAGTGGCAGGAGTGAGCTCAGCTGCGAGCACTCAGATATTTACACACAAACAGCACATTACTCAGCAACTCCCATTTGTCAGGCATAATGGCAGAGGCAGCAATAATAAACGACAGAGCTGAGAGACAGGCTCCCCAGGCGCACACCCAGCCCCAGCCTGAGCTGGAGCAGGATGCCTGCCTCCAGCCTGCAGGGAATTAACTGAGAGTGGCCAGGAGCTGGGGCTTGCACCCACAAAACTCCTGCTGCCAGCTTCAGGGAATCAGTCACATCTCCAAAAGCTAAGCCTTGGCTGCACAGTTATTCGAATGTGTGTGTGCATCACAAGCTTTGTGGCTCTGAGAGGTAACAGGGCTTTTCCCAAGTCCAAGAGGTGCTGAGCACTTTTCAGGGAGAAAGGGATGCAGAGTCCTGGCAGAATGGGGTCCTCTTGGGGTAAATCAGACCAAAGATAATGTACAATCATTAGATCATGGCTTGGCTTGCTCTGACAAGAGGCTCTGATAAACTTATCGTGAGGAGCTGTGGCAGTGAAGTCTACCAGGCATAAGGCTCTCATTCCTAAAGCTCAGCCTGTCTTGGGAAAGTCCTTCCGCTGCAGTGAGCCCCAGAGAGCTCCGGTCCCAGGACCTGGTCCCAGCCTGGCCAGACACGAGCATCCCTTGCATGTCTCCAGACATCACAGCAAAGCCCTGACTCCTCATGGAGGGGCAAGGCACGGATCCGGGAGCAGGAACGGCTGCTCCCACGTATTTGCATTTTGCAGGAAGCAGACAATGTCAGTGCCTCACTGCTGAACATACAGCCAGTGGGGCCGGCAGCAGCATGTGCAGGTCCTGTCCCTCACACAAGTACACACCATGGTGTGCTGAGAGTGGGCACAGCCAGTGAAATTAGCTAAACCTGAGCAGATGTCAGCAACTTCCCGAGCAAAAAGCAATCCGAGGAAAGGACCTCCTCAACCATCCCACAAATTAAAACACAAAGAGATGGGAAAAAGAAATTGAACATCTTTGCAGGCAATCCTCTTTCAGTAACCTGCACTCTGAACAGACCCTGCACATGTGTCTGTAAGCGTGGGGTGGGCAACATAAGAGAGAGAAGAAGTGCTGATCGTTATAGCAAAAAAAGTTTAGTGGTAAAAGAAACAACTGCCAGAGAAGCCAGGGAAGCTGAAACATGCAGACCTGGTTCTGTCCCCACTAAAGGCAGCACAAATTGGCTCACGAGCTGACTGGAGTCACAACTCGTTTTCAAGATTGCAGTCGGGGAAGTCACCAAGATGTGGAAATGTCAGGGAGTTTTGTGCAGCCTAAGGATCGGTGTGTATTATGCAATTCTGGAAGGCAGCCCTTGTACTCACGCTCGGGATGAACTGCCTGCCTAGCCCAGGGAGAGCAGCTCCCCAGAAGCGCCATGCAGACACTCTTCTTATAAAATCACACTTCAGAAAAAAAAAAAAATTTAAAAAATTTTTTTAAATAAAATAAAAATCTGCACCGCCACAGCAGGGAAGACGGCAGGTTGCGTCTTTGGAGAGACAGAGAAGAATCCTGCTCTCCCGCCCAGGAAATCCACGGGCTCCGGTTTACAAAGAGCCGCCCCGCAGTCCCAGCCGCTCCAGCCCCGTGCAGTGCCGCAGGGAGAACTCATCCCTCCCAGCCCTCAACCTGGTGCCGGCCGCCGTGCCCTCCCGGCCGGGCAGGGCACGGGGGTCCCAGCGCCGCGCCGCGATGCGGACTCGCTGTCTCGGCGGGTGCGGGGACGCTCCGGCCCCTTGTCCCCCATCCCTCCCCGCCGGGAACGCGCGCACGGCGGGGCAGGAAAGTAAGTTGCCCAAATTGTTTCCTCACGGAGGGGTGGACGCGCGGCCCACGTCGGGGCGCGGACACGCGCGGGCGCTGGAAAGGTGCGCGGCTGCGGGGCGGGAGGGAACGCAAGACCGGGGGGCGAATGCGGGGGAAGAAAGCGTTCCCCCCCCCCGCCTTCCTTTCCGCCTCCCTCGGCGGCGGGCCCCGCGGCTCGCCTCCGCTGACCCCCGTGCCCGCACGCCGCCTCCCCCGTCCCGCGGGTGGGGGTTCACCCCGTGCCGCCCTCCGGCCCCGGCCGCCCGGTACTCACGGCGCCTTCCTTGCCGCCGCTCCCGGCGCTACCCCATGCAACCACCGGCTGCTTCTGCACCGGCTCGGGGGCTATAAGCTCTTTTAAACTCCAGCACATAACCCATGTGACCGCAGAAGCCACTGGTAAGGAGCGCCGGGGAGCCAGCGATGAGCTCAGCCCGCACCCCCCGGCACGGCGCCGGGGACGCGCTCCCGGCCCCGCCGCGACGCGCGCACCCGCCCGCAAACACACACGCACATACGGCTCACACACACACACACACACACACGGAGGCTCACAAACACACGCACGCACACCCACCCACGCACCCCCCCCCCCCCCCCCCCACAGACACACACTGGTCCACGCCCCTGCGGACACGCCGCCGCCGCCTTCTCCCTCCCCGCGGATGCTGAGCCGGAGGGAGGCATCGCACACACGCGACCCCCGTGCAAATGCACACTCGTGGAAGCACCGTGGGGATGGCGCCCCGCACACACACACACACACACACACACACACACACACACACCACGAGCAGCAGTCCCTGCAAGTCCCCCCACCTCCCCAGAGATGCAGCCCCGAGTGGAAGCAGCAGGCTCGTGGTCAGCCTCACGCGTGCCCTGTGCGCACACGCACGGTCGTGCACAGTGCACCCTCCACACGCACAGTCCCTTCCCTGCATCACGAGATGCAGACCCAAGAGAAGGCGCCGCGCCGTTTCCGTGTGCACCTCCGTGCGCATCCTTGCACACGCCGCACTCGTGAGCGCCGCGCTCCCTCACACCAACACCCTCCTGGAGTGCCCAGCAGTGCCCACAGGAAGATGCACACCGTCGTGAAAGCGTCTCACTCAGCCCTCTTCACACACACTGCACAGCCAAACACCCAACACACACACACGGGCTGTGCTCCCTCTCGTACAGCCACCCCTGCACCCACCTTCCCCACTTCAGTAAAACCTGCTGGTGGGTGTTGAACAAGCCCACCCTGCCCATCCATCACAACCCCAGGCTGTGGGGTCCCCTAGAGCTTGTGGGAGCACCGCATTTACCATCACAGGTAAGGATGGAGAGCTGTCACACGTGTGGGTGGGGTCTGCAGGGCAGAAGGACAGATGTCCTCCTGTGCTGTGCTCAGTTACTCCTGATGATGAGGAAGCCCCAGGGGTGACCATACAGCTGGGCCAGGTTGCCCACTCCAGCCACGACACAACAGAATTGGGAGTGCCAGGCTGAAATGTGCCAAGCAGGGACGGGAGCCGGGTGTGAGGCTTTGGTGTGCAAACGGCTGGGACAGGCAGGCCTGGCCGGGCAGGTGCAGGCGTGTGCTGCTGGGGCACGCCAGCAACACGTGTGAGAAGGCAGAGCTGGCAGGCAGAGGGCTCCGCTGAGAGCTGAGTTATGGAAAATGACTCTTTCCAAGGAATTGCTAAAATTAAAGCAGCAGTGAGGCCAAGCAAGCGGGAGCCAATGGGGAGGGTGAGCAAGGACAGCCAAGCGGCCTCAGGGCAAGGAAGGGCAGGGTGGGCAGGAGGCCGAGGGGAAGGCACCCTTGCAGGGCATCCGCCCCTCCCTCCAGCTCCTGCCGACTGCCCAGGCAACTGCAAACACCTTGCGGGTAGGGCTGGGGGAAAGGCTGACTGGCACCCTGGTGGCACTGGCTGGGGGATGCCATGGAGCAGGGGGGCTGAGGGAAATAGCCTTTCCCAGCCACTTCTCCCACTTGGCTGCCAGTGTGCAGAAAAATACCTCTGTTTTCCCAGCCTGGAAAAGACAAATGCCCATGAAGAAACAGCCTGCTCCCTGCCAGGGGCTGGTTGCCAGCAAGGGGCAGGGAGCAGTGCCCGCAGGGGATTTTGGGGAGCCCTGCAGAGCCCTGTAACTCATTATGCACGCCCTCTGCCCTTATCTCCAGCCTAGTGGCTGTGGCAGGGCTGGGTTGCTGCTCCCTGGACATCAGCATTCAGGTCGGCAGTGAGGGCTGTTCCAGCTTCCAGATATCTGAGTGTTCCCAGCTCAAATCCCCGTGACTCAGGAAACAACACATGCGAGAAAACTCTGCAGAGAGACTTGGGAGAAATACTCTCATTGGCAGGTTCCCACTTCCCCTGGCATCCCAGGACTTCTCCTGGTCTGAAGAAAACAACAGTAGTAACAAAACAACAGAACTTTCTTCCTGATCTTCCTGTTAAAGAAAAACCCAAACCCCTAATCTTCGGGCAAGCCTACAGAAGTAATTCTCTTTTGTTTTAACTAGATAAATGTTGATCAAATCAAAGCTATCATCTCTCTTTGCAGTTATGGAGACCATGTCACACAGGCAGAGGAGGGGGGCTGGGTGAGAGCCAGGTTTTGTCTAGTTTTTTGTTGATTCTGCTAAAAGACACTAATTGGATGGAAATAATGATATTTTGTCTCAGATGAAAGTGCACAATAAATTATCTATTTATTGTTAGTAGTTTTATCCATGAAGAATAACCAGCATGTTGGGACTCTGGGGGAATTTGTGATAGCAAGTCCTAGGAAAAAGGTAGAAAAAGAAAAACCCTAGGAGAGAAAACCAGAAGTCAAAAGGAGATGTCTCCAAGGCTTTTCAAAAGGATGCAGCAGAGCTGGGGAATGACCCTGCTGCCCAGAAAGTCAGGACTAGATTGAAGTAGTCACAAAATGGAAGAAAAGGAAAAAAAATCCCAACCTCTTATTCTCCCTCTCCATCCCTCCGTGCTGTCAGCCAGGATCAGAGCTGAAAAAGGGGGAGTAAAACCTGTGCAAGTGTGTCAGGAGAGCAGGTGGTTTTGTGGGGACAGGAATGTAAAGATACCGGAGCATTAGCAGGTCCAGGAAGAGAAATGATTCTTCATTTGCTTGTGAGCCAGCATTAGTCCATCACCCTGGGCTGCTTTCCCCATCCATTGCATCCCAGAGGGAGCCACTCAGGGAAAGCAAGGGGCTCAGCACGAGCCTGTACACTGATGTCCACCCAGGACACTTATCACCAAAGATGCCACCCTGCCGCGTTACACGCCACCCCCAGCCTCAGCAGCAGTGGTACCCCAAGCAGGAGAGCAGATGCTACACAGCTGCATGGCATAAATATAGTGCAGCTGAGCCCTGGTCAGATCCTGAACTGGCCAGTTTGAGCCTGGTCCTGGCCAGTTGTAAAGCAGCACAGATCTCTTGGACACCTGAGGCCAAAGCTCAGGGGAGAGCATTTGCCTGGTTTATTCCAAAGCTGGGTGAGAGTCTGAGCCAGTGCCTTTCCAAACCATTTATTTGATACTCTGTGGCAAACATCTGACTAAATTACTCACAGATTATTCAAACATCGGGAGAGCTGATTAAATGATTACGAGTGAATCATTTGTTCAAAGCAAAATGCCCAAATTCCTACACTGAACTACTGGCAGGCAACAGCAGATGAGTTTCAGTCCTCCAAAATCCCTGAGCTCACATCAGCCCCTAAGTCTGCACTCCTTGCTCACGGCTCCTCCAAAATATCCGCCCCCTGCCCGACCCCTTGCCACTGGCAGGAGCAAGGTGAATAGAAGACGTGGGGAACCATTCCTTGAATTCCTGCTGGACTTCAGGCGAACAACAACACAGCAGGCTGAGCTAGGAGCCTTGTCTCTTGCCTTTGCACAAAAGAGATTCTCTGGAGGGGGAAAAACCCCACAACAATGGTGAGGAAACGTACAAGAAAACTGCAAAGAAAGCAGCTGACCTTGCATGCCGCAGGCCAGAAAAAAGTACAAATGTTCTTGCAAAGAAGCAGGAAAAGATGGAAGCGATGGAGCCGACGAGCTTTTTACCAGCCCAGCTTAATCATCTTCTCAGCAAATGCTCCCCACGAGGAACAAGAGGGGAAAGCAAGATCATGAAAACTTGCAGGCAGAGGAATTCTTCTGGTACTCCTGGACTGATTAAAATTCCTCAGGACTCATAGTGGGAGAGAATATTTTATGTAAAACTTCACCTTGTCTTTATTACATTTGCCAAACTTCTTCCTGTGTAGCTAACGGGAGGTGCGTGTGAAAGACAAAGATGGAGATAATAAGCACAGGACCTGGCTGTGGCTTTCCAGCCTATTACCCATTTGCCTGGGAAGAGTCCTGATGATAGTGGTGAGCATCTGCATGCATACAAAAAGGTGTGGGCAAGGAGAGGCTGTGGGGACCTCCAGAGCCTGGACGGAGTGTAATGCAGCCATGTGTGTGCACAAAGATTTGGGCAGGAGAAGATCCTGTCCTTGGATGTAGCCCTGATCATGGACATCAAGTGGCTCAGAGATGAGTGATTAGCATGATTTGGGATGCAGAATGGTACAGAGACAACCAGATATTGCCACACAGCTGAAATAAGTGAGTGAAATTTCCATGTGCAAGAAGGATATCAGGTTCGGTGCATGCTGCTACCAAACCCACTCCTGGAAAACAGAGATTGAATATGGAGAGACCCCTCACTACTGCTGCTGCTGCTGCTGCTGCTGCTGCCACTGCTGGGTAAGATATCGATGACAAAGTATCGCCTGACACCTGTTATAAATAAAGTCTGTCCCATCACCCACTCAGCACATGACCCACGGCTGCCAGCTCCTCACTCGGAAGAGGCTCAGCGTGGAATGAAAGCCATATTTAAAATACATTTTTGCATATGTCTTTCTGAGCGAGGAACAAGAGGATAGGGGGTCTGGAAAAGGTTTCCTCTAGCACTTTCTTTCCTGTGGTGCCAGAAGAACAAGCCCATGAGTCTCAGGCAAGAACTGAGACCTTAAAGCGGTCATGTTTTGCACCACTTTGCACTGAATTACAGGATTAGTGTTGCAATGCTCCTGGAATGGGGAAATCAGGACCATAATCCTGCGTGTTTGCCAGGTCAGATGTTTTTTTCCCCGTGGATCAGGACATCTTACAGGTGCTCACCACTGCCAGGGTCAGGGGCCACGGAGGTGTCCAGAGGGAATGCACATGGCATGAGGCCACACCCAGGTTAGCGCTGCTCTCTGGAGCCTGCTGCCTCCAGCCCTTCTGTAGCAGAACTGCACCCAAACTGCCCCAAGATCTGCGTGGCAGGAGTGCTCTTGCTGCCCTGGAGAAAGCAAGGATGTCCTGATTGTTGTGGGTTTTGCCTGGATTGAGAGCCCCTGGCACAAACCCCCATCATTCACCAGCCACATGCGAGCCCTTCCCAAGCCGTGGCTGATGCCAGCAGGGCTGGTTCATCCCCACGATCCGCCTGTGGATTAACACTTCCAGGCAAGCCAGCATCTGCTGCAGCGTGGCTCCTTGCTCTGGTTGTGGGACTGGCTTCTATCACAAATCATCTTCTTCACATAAGAAAGCAGAAGCCAGGGATTAGAGGGGTTTGAAGTTTTTAGCATGAAAAGGTCGGGTTTGAAAGAAAAAAGTGAAAGAGCTGCTTTTTGAATGTCTTTTGGTGAGGAATTTGAAAACCCCTGCCCCCATGACTTTCAAAAGGGTTGGGGGTTTTTGGTGGGGCTTTTTTTGATTGGCTTTTTTTTTGGGGGGGGGGAGGGGGGTGGAGGGAGAAAGATTAATTTTGTTTCACTTTATTTCTTTATTTCATTTAGCTGAAAAGCGCGATTTCCCCTGAAACCCACATTTGGGATAAATACAATATTGCAGTTAACAAAATTCTGGGAAATGTCAGGAGAAATCAAAGGTGACTCAGTTTCAAACCCTGCAAGTCAGGAACACCTGGGAAACATCAGTGCCGGGTGTGGGGAGCAGGGGATGAAGAGAAGAGAGAGCTCCCATCTCTAACAGCAGATCCCATGAGCTGCCTTCAGAGGAGAGAGCAACAGTGGGAAATCACCATCCCAAATATGATGCCCCTGAAGACATGCCACCACCACCACCATTCCTGTGCCCTCCACTTCTTATCTCTCAGTGAGTACACACCTTTCAAAGATGCATTTTTTTAAACAAGGATTTGCTGGTTTCTCCTCCTTGAGGAGGATAAGTTCCTTGGTGGATAAGTGGTGGATAAGTTCCTGTAAGTCCAGAAGCTCAATCAAGCAAGTGAAACCCTCTTGGGCTAAGCTCCATCCTCACCCCACAGCTCCTTGGTGCCTGTGTATGGGGTAGATCTATGCCATGAGATGATGGCTCCTGTGGCCACTGACAAAGTCAGAATGGACACTGCTGTGCACCATACAGTGCTTTCATAAAAATGGAGAAATACCCCCCTCTTCTTTCTGCTCCTGCACCCTCTGCCATCCTCCTCTTTCTCTCTTCTCCATTACCTGCATTCCAGCCATCCCTTCCTTCACCTTCACCACTGCCAAGCCTCAAAGAGGTCAAACATTCTCTTTTCTCACACACCTGGCACAATCACAGGGTGTCCAGCCCACCTGCCTGTTTACCCCATATTGAAACATTCCACTTGTGACCCTTCAACACTGATCTGCTTTCAGATTTATTTGGCTCCTTAAAACTGAGCAAACCATTTCTCTGTAAAAATGCCAGAGCAGGGGATTAAGTCAAAATGCATAATTGCTTTTCATCATCTCCTCAGAGCGGGTAGGGCACCTACATGTTCCTGTTCTCAAAACTTCAGATTTGAGAATTTCCAACTAAAAAATATCTCATCTCACCCCATCCACCCCTTCCTGCCCCCCAACCCCCAAAAATGGACAAACAAAACCAACCAACCAAAAAAAAAAAACCAAAACAAAACAAAACAAAAAAAAAACAACAACAAAAAACCCAAACCAAACCAAACCAAAACAAAAAAAAAAAAAAAACAAAAACAAACAAACAAACAAACAAAAACAAAAACAAAAACAAAAACAAATAAAACACGCCACAGACAGCATCAGCTTGGAACCTTTTATCTGAGCCAAAACAGATGTGTTTTCACAAGAAAATTGATGGGTGTCTTCTCACTGAGTTTTTGTGTTATATCCCATTTTGGGAACACCTTGCTGCCTGGGACAATGCACCTCTGCAGAGCACAAACACCCATTCTGCTAGTATCCAACAACTATTTGCCAAAAAGACCTAACGGTCCAAATATTCTCCTTGAAATGCAAAACTATCCTGACCAAATCTGCTCAGCTGTGACTTCCTGGAAGGTGTTGAAAAATCTGGCAGGGTGAGGAAAAGCCCATGAAATTTCCTTAGGAAATTGGGCCAGCATTGCAAAAGGCTGCCGAAATTTCTCAGTCTCGTCCAAGTGGAGATTCAAGCTCTCATGAGAAACAAGAAAATCTGCATCTCCCCTGATACTGCGATGTGAAACAGCGAGTTAGCAAAACTTCAGGTGCTGTAAATTTTGATTTCCTGACAGCCACTTTAGCAAAGCTTTCCACCTAGAGACGGGAAAATTAATTATGCTTGCACAGCTTCTTTGTTTGAACTGAAAAAAAAAAAAGCTCCCAGGGAAGTTTTGGGTGATTATGGATCCAGAGGAGCTGCAGTTGAAATATTCATGCTCTGGAGGGTTCCAGGCAAAATCTGAGACTGCAAAGCCCATGTTTGAAAAGGAGCGTCTTCCTTGCTTAAGGACAGGGCACAGACTTTTCCTGCCTCCATCCCTCTTTCCTCAGACGCTGACAGGGATGTGCGAGCTGCTCCCAACCATCTCTAGTGCACCCTCCACCTCTTTCCTTAGCAGCGAGTTTTGCGCGGTGTGAAACAAATGCCGCAAAGCGGCGAGGATGCAGCGATCACAGGGGACAAGAAGAATATTTTTTCCAGCGGGGTCTCGGGGGAAGAATGAGAAAGACAAATAAAAGGACCTGTCTTGGCTTCGGCGGCTGCTGAGCGCGGCGGGATGGTTCTCCGTGCCTGCAGTGCCATCTCCCGGCAGGGCCCGCTCGGGGACCGCGGAGGATGCTCGGCGCTCTCGCAGCGGCCGCGGGGGCTCTCCAGGGTGGGCGCTGGTTTCGGCAGCGCAGCTCGGCCCGGGGTGCTTCCCCCATCCTGCCGAGGGCTGGGCTGAGCGCCGAGGGGCTGTTCTTGCAGGGGAAGGAGGTAACACGGTGGTCTGATATTTTGCCCTGCTTTAATGTCAGTGATACCTCGTGCGGAGGGTGTTCACATGAGAGAGGTGTTCTCTGACGAACAGGATGACAGGCACGCTTGCTAAACCTGATGTCCGGACAGAAGGGGAAGAGCGGTGCTGGACATTACAGCATGGTATAAATGAAAATATCCCTGAGAAGCTCTCACAGTGTCCACGTGCTGTCCCTACCTCCTTCCTCTGCCTTTTGCCTGTCCCTACAGCAGTGTGGGGAAGCAGGGGCTCATCCTCCCATGTCTTCAAATCATCAAGCAGTGGGTCCTGGGCTCCTCAGGCATCCCTGGCAAAGGAGCAGTGATATGGAGGAGAAGTATTGAGAAGGACCAGTTTCCACGCCTTCAAGTGGCTCTTGCTCTGTGAGGTGTTTTGAGCAGCTGTTTTGCATCTGGGAGGGCGTACTTGGGTTTAGGAGTGAGGGGGCTCACATCTGAGGTCTGCACTGGCTGGTGAAGCCGGGATGTGTTCAGGCCAGGACAGAAAAGGTGGGTAGCAGACATCCCAACCAGCTGGTGAGGTGTCTGTTCCCCCAAGCATCTGCAGCCCATCAGATAAGGCCTGCAGAGGCTAGAGGACAGATCAGTGAATAAGGTAACAACCAAATTACTCCATGGGGCTGGAACAGCCCAGATATCAGTGTGCTGTATCCCAGCTTGTTCCCATAAGTTGTCCTGCTCTGGTCTGGCTGTGCCCAGGTCAGCAGTGCCCTGTATTTGCCTCTCATGGGCTGGATTCTTCCCACAGGCTCCTCTGAGCTGGCTGGGGAGAAAACCCCTCTTTGGGAGTTCACCCTTTCCTGCCTCTCAACACCTCCCAGGTGTCTGGATTGTCAGGGCTGGAGGAAAATGTCCCCATCCAGAAGCCATTTCAAGCCCATGCTAGGAAAGTACTGTAATGCTGGTACATGGGGTGTAACAGCTCCTACCACATCACTCACTGCTGTAGCCAGTGATAAATAACTGCAGTGACCCCGCCGCAGATCACAACTGTACTTAGAGACCTCTCTTGTGGAGGTCAGGGTTCTGGATGAGGCGTGCTGGGTACTAATGGCTGTCCCCACTGTGCTAATTGAAGTAGGGCTGGAAACAAAAGCACACCATCTCTTATTTTCAGACAATGGGCTCAGAGGAAAGTGCTAACAACATTTTGTCAAGCAGTGCAGATGCTTTTAGATTCCTTCCTTTCTCTTTTGCCTCGGTGTTTTGGGTTTTCCCCCTGGTGTATCCTTCATGCTCTGTGAACCCTGTGCCCAGAAGTGGGCACAGAAGCAAATCCTCACTATCTTTGGGGTAGGCATGAGACATCCTTTTATTCAAAGAATTGATAAAACAGCTTAATCTGCACTTACGGACTACTGAGGAGAGTGAGATGCTCACCATTCTCTTGATCTCTCTATCAATACAGATTGTTTTTCTAAAAAAGGTACAAAAGTCCTGTGCTTGATGCAGGAGTGCTCAGGCTGGCAGGAGGGATCAGGTTCATACCAAGGAAGAAGTCAGACCAGATGGTCTGACATCAAAATGGTCCTCACTGTCCTTAAAGTCTTGGGAGCTCTACTTCAGTCAGTTGGTTTAAGAAAAAACAAAAACAAAACACAACCCCCCACTCAAAAAACCAAAAACCAACCAAACAAAAAAAACCCCAAACAAACAAAAAACCAACAAAAAAAACCAAAAAGAAACAAGAAAACCCCAAACAAACAAACAAAAAAAACCAACAAAAAAACCCCAAAAACAAAAACAAAAAACCCCACAAACAAACAAACAAACAAACAAACAAACAAACAAACAAAAAACCACAACAACCTCCCCCCCACCAAACTACAAACAAAAAAAAACCCCAAACACACACACCCAAAACCTTTTGAATTTTGATTGCTTTCCCAGTCAGCTAAATTCCAATTGAATTTCTTCTGGACAAGTTTATAATCTTTCTTCTGCCAGCCAGGCGCTTTAATCTCTGCCATTGTCTTCTGTTGCCAGGAGCAGGCAGGAGTTGTGGGGTGAGGGGCTGTTTGGCACCATGGTCACAACCATTGTCAATACCTCGTATCTCAAGCATCCTTAAAACTAAAAACAGGGAAGGAACTGCCAGGGATAGATTAGTGTTGGCTGCCGAAAAAGAATCAGCCAGGCAAGAAAACGAACTGGGAAAAGGAGCAAGATGAGATGTGAATGCACTCAGCTGCAGGGGAACAATATTTCTTGTACCAGCAATGAATACAGTAACAGGGAAAGACTTGTAAGGATCTTGATTTTTTTTTTTTTTTAAAGTATGCTCCTGCTGCCACTGTAACTGCATGTACTCACAGATAAAGAGTGTTTACCAGGAGTGTGAGAAGCAGGAGCACAGTTCCCCAAGAAATTTTGTTTCTTCCACAGAGAACTGCAGGATGGAAGCAATGGGCACAAGCTGCACCATGATCTTGCAAGGGATGCACCAAAATCTTGGCCTTCACTTAGGGAGCATTGAATGAATGAATGAATGAATGAATGAATGAATGAATGAATGAATGAATGAATGAATGAAGAGCCTGTCATGGTTTCCTTATGGACCAGAGCGTTCTCCTCTTGCAAAGGCTGCTGAGGGCACCTGCCAGCCTTGGGCTTGCAGAGCAGAGGTGAGGCAGGTAATGTGTATGAAAACAGACAGCAAAATTATCAGATGGGATCTGGAGGCAGCTACACCTGTGTTGAGCTGTTGGAAATTAGAGTTAATTAGAGGAAAAGGAGTTGGCACTTCAGGAAAACTTCAGTGCCTGGAGTCTTGGACATGTGGACTGTCTGTGGAGTGGTCCTGGGGCACCTTTCAGCAGCACGGGTCTTGTGTTCTGTGCCTTGTCTCTGTCATAGATACCCAGGGCTATTCTGTGTCTATACCTGGGGGAGGCCCTGATTTAACAGCAACCCCCACAAATGCTCCTCCAGCATTACCAAGATGCCTTGGATGCAGGATAGGGACCACATTTCCCATGACAGGAATGAGGCAGTTCTCCCTGCCAGGCAAAGCGCCGGTCAGGCAGGGGATGTGGGAAGTGATACATTAAATCCCTACTTATTGCCTATCCACCACCCAGACGACATGGGTGGGGAGAGCACAGATGCCACAAGCATTAAAGGTTTCTCTGCTGGGAAAGCCTTTCTCTGCTCGAGCTCCTCTCAGCAAGAAGCAACTCTCGATAAAACTCTTTCAGCAGCGTTGATGGCAGACTGAAGTGAAGCAGCAAACACAACCCCAGCAGGAGACCGTTTAGGTTATTATTTTAATTAATTGCACATGTAGTTAAACTGAAAGAAAAATAGAGACGTGACACCCAATTATTCAAATCAGTTTCTGCCAGTCACACACCGATGCTGCTACCAAGTCCCAGCACAAAGCTCTGCCCTCTGCTATCTCCAGAAATGCCAGATATTTGCATCTCAAGGTTGGTAAGCTATTGTCATGCAAGTTTTCTTGCTGTGCAAAAGGGATGAGGAATTGTAAATCTACCAGCGTGTTCACACAGAGCATTGCATTTCCTAGAGCCGGTGAATCATTCATTCCCTCCTGTGGCAGTTTCCCCCTAAAATGTCTCGTTCTTCACCGTGCAGCACAGACTGCTCCAGTTATCAAGGAAGACACTGGGAGATGCAGCTCCATAGCCAGGAGAAGGACCCAGTGAGAAAATCAGGCATTGGGCTCCTGGAGGGAAACACCCTCAACAGCAATGTCCATCTCCAACGAGATGCTTACACAGTTCCAATCACTTGGAACAAGTTCAGGAAGTTAAAGCAGGCTGCTTCAGGCTGTGAAAACTTTCAGTTTTCTTCGGTACTGACCAAAAGTATGAAAATGAGACTGTCAGGCTTTTCAGGACTGGGGCTTTTTAATATGATTCCCCCTTGGGAGCAAGCATTGCTGCTATTTGCAGCTGCCAGTTCCTGTTCTCCCACCGTGTGGGCAGACATGCCTGTTTCTGTCTGCAATGCCAGGCACAAATCCATCCTCAGCCCCAAGAAGCAGCCCTGAGGCTGTGATCCCCAGATGGGCTCTCAGCATGCAGGAATAGGGTGGTTTCCTGGTTTCCTGACACACAATTCCCCCAAAGCAAAGGCTCAGTGTGATCCCTCATTATATCTCTGCTGGAAAAATATCAGAGATTCCAGTAGAAAGGAAAACTCCCATCTCTGGTCACCTCTAACACATCTGTGAAGCCCAGCCGGGCTATCCATGAGGGTGCTGATCCCCGCCCAGCCCAGCTCAGCTCTGCAGCCTCTCGGAGCCCCCTGTGCCACGACCCCTGATACCCAGTAGGGATGAGAGCTGCACCAGCAGAAGCAGGCAGACCCAGTCCCCAGCACCCCTGTCGCCTCAACAGGGAAGGTGAGTGGGTAACTTTATTCTCTTTTTAAAAATCAAACTGGGGCTACATGTGAGTTGCCTGTGCTTCTGCACCATTGGCTCAGTGGGACAGAGGCCGGGCTCTCCCCTGTGTTCATGTATCAGCTACTTTTTCACTCCTCCAGTCTAGCTGATTAACAAGTCCAATTAAACTTCGAGCCACGCTTCTCCATTTGCATTTCCCTTTGAAGTTTGCTTTTTCTGTTTGAGACCTGGAAAAGGTTTGATGTATCCCAAAAAAAGCTATGGTTTTTTTTCCAATGATGCCAGTTAGTTTGATAGAAGATGTTATATTTCCCTAGAATTCTGTTTCTGCTTGAACTGTCACACCACCCTGTTCATAAGTGTGCAGATAATTTTCTTGTTGCCCTAATTTGAAAGCTGTCCCTGCTTTCAACCACCTGGTTGGAACTGGTTGGAACTAGATGATCTTTAAGGTCCTTTCCATCCCAAACCACTCTGTGATTCTATCCACGGTCATTTCCTCTGCTTCCACCCGCTGCCTCACCCCATGGTTTCACTGTAAGCCCTTTGGAGCAGATGCTTTCCCTGGGCTGTGCTTTGCAGAGACAGGAGAACAATTTTAACCATTCCTGCTTTAGAAACGGATGGAGTTAATTAACATCATCCACCTTCTCCAGCAAGGCCAGCTGCAGCAGTGCAGACTAGGATCTCCTGCAGCCTTTCAGGGCACCTTTTAGGGCAGCTGCCAGGTCTGCCCTGGCACACTGGGAGGGAGAGCTGATGGAGGCAGAGCTCCTGTCTCCACACTGTGACACCAGCCTGTGGGCTGAGCAGCCTCTCACCCAGTGCAGTTTGTCCCAGCAAGAACGAGGCTGTAGCAGTTCAGGGGCTGCAGGGCTGGGGATGATGCCTGCTCCAGGGGGGCCCTGCCAGCTGCTGAACAGGTAACACATCATCAAAGCATCACTTCGCAGCAAGCAGCTTCTAGGAGAGGCTTTGATCACAGGCAGTTTGTTCTCAGGCCTCACACTCCTCCTTTACTGTTACAGAGACATTTTTAAAAATTGTGAGGTTTTGTTTTTCCAATCAGTGCCATCCTGGAGTGGTTCTAACACCTCTCCTTCCAACCCCAGTCCAGCTTTGTAGGGACATTTTCCCCTATGCTGGATTTAATCTGCCAGTCTGGTGACTTACTTAGGGAGAAAAACAGGCTTAGGACAGACTATCACCTGCAGCCTTCACTGGAGTCAGCATCATTAAAATATATACCTCCCCAAACCATCCCATAACTACAGACACAGATAACCCTGCCTTCCTGAGTGCCTTACTGAATTAAAAAAACAAACAAACAAAAACCATTGCAAACTCTTGTAGCCCTCATACACCCTCTGTGTCACCAGTGGGGTGTTGAATGGGAGGGAAAGTATTTTGGAAGCTGAAGGGCTTCTTGCTGCATTGAGGCAACTCTTGAAGTCTGTAGCTGCCCCAGAGCAGCCAGGCTTTGCCTCCATGCTGCAGCCTGCACAACAAGGACCTTCCCCAAGGAATCATGAGCCCCAGACTCACCAAGCTGTAGGGACAAGCACAGTGCCAGCCTGGGATGCTCAGGTTTGTGTACCTCCTGAGCCTGAGGTAGGTCTGCAGCAGTTAGTGTGCAGTGTGAATCCAAAGTCAGTCGTGTTTTCGAAAGATGCTTTTTTCCTTCTTAGAGTGCTGGGGGTAGTGCTCAGGTCTGGACACTTCAGAAGTCACTCCATATCTGCTTGCTTTTTGGCTTGTGATTTTTTCAGAGCAGAACAGCCTTCCCTGTCTCCTGTTGAGGTTTCACCAGGGATATTTCCAGACCCCCGGACATCACTGTGGGGCAGGTCATTGCTGAGGTAAGGCTGGGCAGTGATTTCCAGCCCAGGCTTGCCTGCCTTCCTCATCTTCCTCAGCACCCAGAATACACTTTAGTACATGTATTGAAGCAGCATTTCTGCTTGTGAGGGCTTGGAAAAGTTTGATTTCATAATTGCTCAAATGAACAACAGCACAAAAAGAAAAGAAAAAATGTAACCAACAAATAACCCAACAAACAAAACCCAGTTTTAATTGCAGACTTGCTACAGGGGAAAAAAAAATAAAGAGAAGCTCTTCCAGCTCTGGCCAATTTTCTGCCTTTTCCAGAAAGTAGGTGACTGGTATCAAGGAGCCCAGCAAAACTGGTAAAATTCCAGCCCCGGCCACAAAGAAGCTCTTCCAAAATCTGAAGCAGGAAGCAGTGGAAGGAGCCCATTCCTCACAGAGGAGATAGTCCTGATGGAAAGATGGCCCTGAGGAAGGGCAGGCTTGTCTTGGGACGATGCCTGTGGACAGCTCAGATTTGTTTGCAACAGGCAAATTTTCCAAAACAGAAGAAGAAGCTGTTTCAATAGAATCCAAACCTTTTGCCAGAAAGGTATCATTTTGGTAATATATTTAGGGGAAACCATTCAACTTAATGGTTTAGATTTACACCTAATACTCTACTGCAATTTGCTCACAGTATGTTATGTAATATATATCACACACCCAATTTGCATGCTGAATTTTAATATAACTAAAATGCTGAGAAAGTGTCGCTTCAGTTTTTCAGAACAGCCCCGAGGAATGTTTGCTTGACCAGAAATTTACATTTTTCATTCCTGTTTGGAACAACAACAACAAAGAGGTCGATATTTCCCATGAAACAGGACTCTGTGGCTCCGACCTGCTCTCCTAGACAGTCTGGGGGGAGCAACTTTAAAGGCAAGGCAGGCAAAATACTTTTGATGCTTTCTGTTCTCTGTCCCGTCCTGCACTGTAACAACCGATGTCTTCAAACGAAACAGCTCCTCGAAGTTGCAGGAAGAGCAAAAATCCTGAACCAGACCCGCCGTGCCCCGAAACCATTCCTCTTCAGAGAGCACTCCCTCTGGGCAAATGAACTTCAAATAATTCCTCCCTCTCTCCTCCTCCAAAGAAGCCCTAATGACACCTTGTCCGTGAACTTAATGTGTTTTAAACTATCTCCATGCCTGGCCACATACTTGGAATGTCCCCTAAGGACTGCTAAAAAGTCACAAGCAGGAAAAAAAAAAAAGACAAAAAAAAAAAAAAAAAAAAAAAAAAAAAAAGGACAAAAAAAAAAGCTTCAGTCTGGCTCCCCGGGCTCCCACCCCCATGGAGGGGAGGGTTTGCCTGTGCTCAGCTTTACCTTTTGCACACCCACACGAAGCTCCTGGTAGATGGAGCCGGACATGAAAGCAGCTCCGAGACATCAGGCTGTGTTTGAACTTTTCACCATTTTCTCCCTTCCCCCCTCCCCTCCACCACCATCTTGAGGGGGAATTTTTTTCTTTTTGGTTTCAAAAAGCCCTTCAGGAAATGATTTAGGAGCAGAGAGCATGGTCAGCTAATGGGCTGCAGCTGAGGCAACGTGGGGTTATGCTCCTGTCCCGTCCCTGCAGCGGCTCTGCGCGCTCGGTGACTCTGCCCCGGCACGTGCACGTGCCCTGCACGCCTGGCACATCCCAGACCCAGGACAGGCAGGCCTGGAAACCCTTCAGAAAATAATCAAAACCCCCAAACCCTCCACAGCAGCTGCCCTCCACGTGAGCTGTTGACAAACAGGGACTAAACAAGTAGTGCTGTTCCCTCTCCAGCTTTTGCCTGGTATCCCTGTGTGCAGCGCCTTGCTCAGAGTGCTCCTGAGTGCCCCTGAAACAACAAACCACCACTTGCTGCCCCAAATCCTCTCTGTTTCCTGCATCCCCAAGCTCTAGGCAGAGCTGGGGGATGACAACAGGGACATTTTGGGGCTGGGAGTATTTACCATTTCCCCTCCGTGCCTTGTCCTCCCCCAGAAAAGCAAGCCAGGCTTCAAACACAAGCAGCACAACAGCAGCCTCTGCCAAGTGCCATCTGTCTGGGAAGTGCAAAGGCTCTCGGAGTCACAGATTGCCATGAGTTTCTCCCTGCCCCCTCACAACCCGTGCCTGGAATTGTTATCCTAATTTCGCCACTGATTTTAGAGAGGCAAACTCTATTTTGCATCAGGGTGGTGCAGGTCTCCCTTTTGGTTTTTTTGTGCGGGATAATCGTTGGGATACCCCCTCCCAAGACAGCACATTTCTCTTCCAGATTTACATCTTGTCCTCCCCACCTGTTAGGCGCCAAGATGACTGTGGTGGCACAGGTGGTGGGCAGGACACGGGGCAGGCACATTTTGTTCCTGGAAGGACAAGAGGATAGGAGATACCTGAATGGTCCCTGTGCACTCCACCGTGCTTAGTAGATGATGGTGTTTGCTCCCAGGAAAAAAGCATCTCCCTAAGGTTTCCAAAGTGCCACTCAGATGACAGTGCACTTACAGACACCTAAATGCAAATGAAAGCCAGTTGTACCTCACAGGTTACTCCTAGAAATTATGTGGCTTGAGCCTACCTAGTAAAGAAAGGGGCCATTGAATAAACCCTGGCACTTCCCTCCTGGATCTCCCTATCTTTAAGTTTGCCTTGGGTGGAGAGGATGGGTGACTGCCATTAATCTTGGCAGCAGGCAAGAAATGATGAGCCTGTTCTCCAAGGCTGGTGTCACCAACATGGGCAAAATTGGAAGTGGGTGATCCACGGGGTAAAGGACAGCCTGGACAATGCAGGGAGCTTGGCCAGCATCCTGCAGCACTCAGCACTGTTACAGAGCATCCCAAACCTCCCTGTTGGCCCTGTCCCCTTGGGCTTTCCACATTTACTGCAGACACAGCCTGCCAGACAAGCATTTCAGCTTCATTCACAATCATCCAAGTTTCCAATTAATGACTGCAAAATTCTCAGGATTAAGGCAGGCAACCACATAAGCCCTGGGGTAATTTTGCCACCAGCTAAAAAAACCCAAACCCCAAGTCTAAAAATCTAGAAAATATTCATGAGAAAAACTGCAAACAATTCTGTTGCCCTTTAGAAAAGCCTTGCCATTTCCCAGCCAGCTCATCCCAGATGCTGCAGGAACCAAACTGATCCACAGAACATCTCTGGGGCTGTCTCTGGAGCAAGTCACCCTCTACCCCCAAAGTGTGGGGCTTCTCCCAGCAGGCAGCAAGGGCTATAGGGCAGGGGAGAAGAGGGCCAGTGCACGTCCATATATGAGGGAGATGGATGATGCTTAGGCAAGTGTTTGTCTTCAGTTTCCTGTTTTCCAGCACTCTGGAGACTGCACATGGTACCCCTGAGACAGGGGTGCTGCTGGGTGGTGGCCGAGGACCAGCCTCTGGGATGTCCCTGGGGTGGGGGTCTGGAGGGACAGACCAGAGGGGAGCACCATGGGGCTGAACTGGAGTCGTGGGGGCTGTGACCACCCGGGTAGGGCAGGCACCACCTGAATGCCTGCCCCTTTCTTGGTGCCAGCCGCTTTCTTCTCTGCCTTCCCCGGTTCTTCTTCACTGTGTTTAATTAACATTGTCTCCCACTGCCTTGCCATGGGCAACTTTTTGTTTTCTTCCAATATGCCAGCAGGGAAGACTTCTTAAAATTGCCCCAGTTTCTCACCCTGGTCTGGTCTCCACCCAGCCCCATCCTAATTAACAAAACATTGCTGTTGAGGGGCAGAGGCAGCATTGAACTCAGACCTTATTCCTGCTCAGCTCTCTCCTCTTTAGAGAGAGGGGTAGAACTGCCACCCTATCCTTCTGCACACCCGCTCCCTCCCCATGCTCAGCTCCTTGGCAGGAACTCACAGAGCTTCTCCAGGCTGCACAGGCAGCAATGGGGGGGGGAAAAAAGTTGGGCTGGTTTTATTTTTTTTTAATATAATTTTAAAATTGTGCTTTTAATTTTTTTTTTTCAAACTAAAAATACCCTCTTGTTTTAAAGTTTCCAAGCACGATGCCCTGAAGAAGCAAGAATGACAGATGCTGCCGAGGACAGATGTTTTGCTTTCCTTTTTTAAATTTTAATTAGTAATATTTTCCACACCAAAACTCACAGATGGCTATTCGTGTCGCTGCAACTGGATCAGGTCAGGACCAGAATGACCTGCTGGGGACATAGCCTAACCACCCTGGCAGCACGGTGATTATATTTAGGCAGGACTTTTTCTCTGCCTCATTAACCTATTATTTGCCATTGCCTCTCTGGGCACAGCTGGGCTGCCCTCAGCCTCATCCCCGAGGCACCCTGTTTCCTTTCACTGCAGGTCTTTGGGATAGACATCTCCCCTAACCCTTCAGCAACTGAATGCCTGAGCTCACCCCACCAAGTGGATCTTTCCACAGCTCCCTCCCATGCACTTCCATCCATGCTATCAGGGATGTTTTTTGGATTCATAATTTTAAACCAGTCCATTTGCTTTCACGTGTCACACGTGGAGTTGTGCCTCTCTAAGACAACATTTCAACACACAGCAAGGGTGCAGACAAGGGCTCTGGGTAACAGTGGGTAAGATGTTACCACAGGGATGGCTGGGGACAGCACTGACAAGGGGAAATCACCCCCTCTTTATTCCCTGGGCTCTTATGTCTGTCTTTCAGAGCAGTGGCAACGCCTCAGCATGTCTCTTGCTTCCCTGTGGGACTTACTCCAAGAAGCTCTGATGGAGAGCCACCTTCCCACAGGGAGCATCACAATCCCTGTGTCACTGCCCCCTGGCACACCCACACACGTGCACTGACCCTGGCTGCTTCCCAGGGAGGGAAAGAACACAGGAGCAACATCAACTGGTTTGCAGCTCTGTCCTGCTGGGAAGGTCTCTGCAGGCAGACTGGAGCAGTGATGGGTGAAACGCAGCTGTGGGGAATGCAGGCATGGCAGGAAGAGAGGGCAGGCTCTGCAGCATGTACTTTTGCATATTATACAGCAGGTGTTTGTCAGGAGCCATTCACGCTGCTCCACCAGCTTATGGAAGGAGGCTGGTGATAAAAGGCTTCCTTAGCTTTTCCCTTGCTCTGAACAAAGCTTTGCTACACAGTAAAAAATCATGGAGAAGCAGACACCTGTGTGTGAAATGTCAGCTTGGTGAACTGTGGTGATGGAAATTACAAAGCAAGAGGCAGGAATTTTTAGGAAGGCACACATGTTACGGTGTGGAACAAAGCCACTACACCTTTGACTGGGGCACAGGATGTGGCTCTGTGCCTTATCTTTCCACAGATGAAGCTGGAAAAGGTCTGTAGAGAAAGATGTAGAGAAAAGATGAACAGGAGGATGGTGTCCAGGTAGGGAGCAGCTGCCCAGGCTGGGGCTCTTCTGCAGCAGAAAGGGTGACTGGAGGGATGGAGCAGCACGGGATGGATTACCTGGGGATGCAAAGTTCACCTCAGCAGAGAGCCCCATCTGCACTGCTTGTGGAGCCATGGGCTGGTCTCTGCCATGGAACAAACCCAAATTCCCCAGCACAGGTCATTTCTGCTCTGGCAGCCCACATGCACCTGGGGACTCATCTTCTCCTGCATCTCTGATGGAGATGTCAAGGACCATCAGGAACAGGGCACAGGCCTGAAAGCAGCATCAGAGAGGGAATGGTCAGAAGCAGGGAAAGGC
The DNA here is from genome assembly GCA_017589585.1 of Phylloscopus whistleri. Classification (NCBI taxonomy): domain Eukaryota; kingdom Metazoa; phylum Chordata; class Aves; order Passeriformes; family Phylloscopidae; genus Phylloscopus; species Phylloscopus whistleri. The sequence continues at coordinate 956,961 of JADMLD010000713.1, forward strand.
TCACATGAGACTGGGATTAGAAACAAGGAAAAGGTTTTGCTCATGGGGATGCTGAATAGCACAGTCTGAAGGAGCCCAGGGCTTCTGCAGCTCAGGAACAATATATGCCTAATGAATACTAACAAATCAGCCCTAATTGCAGAGTTCTGAATCTTCCTCTCTAAGGTGTGACATGCATTACAAGGGCATCAAAACAGAGGATAGAAGACATTTTCTTGGTTCTGGGCAGGCATGTTATCCCCTAGTCCTCTCCTAGAGCCACTTGCTGATTCACAAGGCTCATTCACCTTCTAAAGAGGCTGGTGAGAAGTCAAAGCAAGCACAGCCATCAGCCATGGCCTCAGGAGAACACAAGGGCTGGGGCTGCATCAGCCACCTGGGGAGCCTTGAGCTAATGGGGCTGGACTGTAACTGGGGACTTACAGAACAAAAGTAAAGGGGCAAGAGACATGCCCCCAAAAACCTCAACAGGCAGCCAGACTGGGAAATACTGGGTTTAACTGCTGTGGCATCTACAGGAGCATCCAGCTCTCCCATGTGAATATCCTGAGATAACTCCAGGGATATCTCAGGGAGAGGCAACTTGCAGGAGAGGCTGCCAGGTGGCTGTAATGGGGTGAACCTCTGCTAGCAGCAGCCCTGCCTAATGTCAGTAAATGGAGCAGAAATCCTCTGCCTTCCCCAGGCCATGGAGTTTCGTGTAATAGACCCCAAGTGCTCCAAAGCCCAGCCAGGTTTATGTTGTGGGGATATGGCTGTCTGCCTTTTATTGTGTTTTGCTGTGCTATCCTATTATACTGCACAATAAAACACCAGTTTCCTCCACTCATTAGCCATTTGCTTGTGCTGGAAGTGCACTGAGCGTTCTCACGTGCCTGTGAAGGGAGGTGTAATCTGCTCCCTGGGAGTCCCTCACTTCCCTGCAGACCCACTGCCTGCATCACAAGTGTGGCCACAGCCTCTGTGTGTGCGTGTCTCTGTGCCCAGCTGTGTGTACAGCCACAGCAGAGTCACATAAACACTGTGCTCTGGAAGTTACATTCCTCAGGTCAAGTTGGCAAAACTTGGGGAAAAGGAAATCCGTGGTTATCTAGGTTAACTTTAATTTATCCCTTTCGTGCACCGATGTCCTAGATTAAATAAGGTATGGGGACCTATGAAAAATGGTAAGTTTGACTGTCAGTACAGACAGCACAGGTGGGAAGAGGCAGAAATAAGGTACTACAGCAACAGCAAAAATGGTGCTTTTTTACTTTACTGCCTTAGATACAGCTTTTCCATTATAGATTTTGGGGTTTACTTGGCGGATTTTTGCTTTCAGCACTTTTATGACGCCTCTTAAATAAAAATTAGGTTATATTATAGGTGCAGCAGTCCAGCAGCTTATGATGTCCCTTGGGTGTTGTGAGGTAAACAGAGTTAACATGGGATTTGGGCACTGGATGGCAAATCCAGGCAGGGTTTGTACAGACAGGGGCTGTGGTAGGGGAGAGACAGAGCATCCATTTTCCCTTACTTTTCTTTTACAGGAAAAGTCTGTGTGTGTGCAGAGAGAACAGAAACATCTTGGTGCAGAGCTGACTAAGAGAGGCAGCAGGAGCTACCATAACTATACCCAAGACCAGGCTAGGCTTAGCCTTTGCTGCATGGACTGTGATTCAGAGGATGGAACAGCCGTGTGGGCTTGCAAACACTTCCTGCCACCTCAGCACACGTAGCAGCAGCAGCCTGTGGGCCCCCCTCTAAACGGCAGCTACCCCTGCATGCCTGTTCTGAAGCTCTGCAAAACCTCCCAGCTTCCAAGTGACCTGCCTCCAGCAAGGACCGATAGTTCCCTCTGCTGGGAGGACTGTGAAGAAGTGTCTTTGAGCTCCTTTTCCCGTCTGAGGAGGAGAAAGATCAGATGTCTCAGTCCTGGGGCACCCTCACCACCAGCATCTCCAAGAAAGTCCTTCCTCGGGTGTTACTTCCCTCTCTCCTCGTTATCCTGATAAGGGTAGAGATGAAAAGACAATCCACAGCTCACCTTTAGTGATTTTATTTGGTGGTGGTAATTTTTTTAATGCCTGCCCTTCCCTGTGGTGGAAACGAGCTATTTCCAGGGAATTTCAGCTTTGAGTTTGGTTTTTTTTTCAGTTTCTGGAGCATAGTCTTTGCTGTTACAGTTGTGGAGAAAAGCTGGGCAATGCATTCCTAATATAGCAAAGAGCAAATGCTTCCCGTTTTTTAGGTCTTGCAATTCTTTTTTAAGCTGATCTGCAAAATCTGATAACTAAGGAGTTTTAAAAGTTGGATGATATTAACAACCAAACAGAGCATCCAGCAGCTACTCTCCTTTATTTCTGCCTCTCAACAGGTAATTCTCCATTAGTCTGAGGCATGTGGTTATGTTTCTCAGTCAGATAAAATAGTCTTTTTCTGAGTCCTGTCAGCCTGAAATCCCATTAGTTTTATCTGGATGGATTGGTAGGAACATAGGGGATGTTCCTCTTTCCTTGATCCAATAAAAGAGGGACAGAATTAAGAGCAGTGGGTGGAAGAAGAAGCAGAAAGGGTGTGCTGAGGAAGCAGAGCCTTTGTGCCTTCCAGGAGAGACAGCAACAGGGCTGAGGAGAGTGTCTTCAGACATCCTTTAAAACCAGGTCAGGAACCAGCAGACACATTAATATTTTAACAGCCTAAAGCAAGCCCTGCCCCACCCTGACCTGCCTGATTTGGGGTGCAGGAACCCTGTGCTGAATTAGTTCATTGCTTACACCGTGACTCGAATCAGTTATGGTGGTTGCAGTGAGTAGCCTGCAGCTCTGCTGGCTCTGTGTGGCTCCTGCAAATGCAAAATGATGCACCTGGGGGAAAAAACCATAGAATCTCACACAGCTGTATCCAACTGACAACAAGCTATTATCCTCCTGAAAGGGAGTTTGGCGTGGACAGCTTTACAGGAGTCTCAGTCTCCTGTTCATTAGCAGCCAAAGAAGCAAACAGAAAGTTGTGCCTTTTTGGGGGAGGAATGGAGAAGGGACCTGTGTAACCACACAGACCATGGTGAAGCTGCATCTTGGATGTGGCCTTGACCTCTGTCTCAAGACAAGAAACAGAGCTGGAAACAGCTGAGGAAAGGAAAGGTGACAGGTCTGATCAGAGGCACACAACAGCTCTAGACACAAAGTGACTAAATCACTTCAGATTCTGCAGCTCAGAGAAAAAGCTGAATGGAGATGTTGGGAGTAACCTGACAGGTTAAAAGAAGGTGGCAGATGAAGTATTCCTTTTTGCTGTTGCCTGCAGCACAAGAGTGAACAAGCATCCAGGGAATTCACCAGGCAGTGGGCTTAAAATGAACACAAAAGGATGCTTTCCTACCACCCATGCTCACACCACCCCCCTGCCCCCCAGTTTTTGTTCAAATTGTGGAGCTTGTTGCCAGCAGATCTTGTAGATGACAAGAGTTTCATCTGTTTCCAAAAGTGAGTGAGCAGCATGAGTAAAAGAAAAAAAAATCCCATCAAGAGCTATTAAGGGCAAAGATACCATCTTGAGAGTTGTGGGAGTGGGGAGGCTATGGCCATATGTGCCTTGTCTCTTGTGTTTCTCTCCAAAATTTTCACTGGTGGGAAGTGGCAGAGGGCAGATTTGGGAGGAGGAGGGTGGTTCTACCCCTTGCTGCCTGTTCTTAGGACCTTTGGTATAAATTTGGGGTGGGCTGGGCATGGGCAGAAGCAGAGCTAAGCACCCTTAAGACTCCAGGGATGAGAAGAATGGCAGACAGTAAAAGAAACCCAGGTCCAGCCTTACCCCACCTACATTTCAGTGTGGCTCCTTAACAAGATGTGCCATTGCTTTCAGCCCTCTCTGCAGCCAGGAGAGGCAGAGGCACAGTCACAGGGCAGGTGATAAAGATGACCACAGTGGGGCTCACCTGACAGCAGCCAGGAGCGTCCATCTCAAACAAGCACAGCAGGACAAGCCTGTAGTTGTGCTTCTCCAGCAAACCATCCCTTCTGGCAGCAATCTGCTGGGACTTCCCGAGCAGGGAGCCGTTCTCTGTTCACTAACTCCATCGCCAATTTTGTGACTGGAAAAGGCTGCAACACCTTTGGTCAGACAGGCAGATAGATGCCTGATCAATCCCTGCACGCTGTGGGTCTCAGCTGATACATTCCAGCTGAAGATCTGACTGGGCATGGAGTTAGAAGCAATGTGCAATCACTGTTGAGGTCCAGGTGAGCCAGTCCAGGTTACTGCTGGAGTTCCATCCCAAGGTGCTGAGGGCAAGGATCAGCACCCAGTGATTCATAGACAGCACAAGACCCATACCACGAGCTCAAGGTCATGAAATCACTCCTGTCTTTGATGTCTGCTGCAAAGTGGAAGCCTAGGAGCTCAGGAGAAAACTCCATCATGCCAGGCAGCCAGGGAATAGGCAGCTCTTGCCCAGAGGAACTCCCTGACTAGGAAGCACTTTGCAGTCTGGGAGACAAAAGAAAGACTAAGAGAGACTTTATGCTAAATTCACCCACAGTGCCTGTGTCACAGCCAGAACACAACCCCTCATCCATGGCCCCAGCCCACACAGCAGTATTTGTGTGAAATTCCTGGGACTCTTCACCAGACAGAGCATTTTGTATCTAGGTGCATTCAGCTGGAGTTTAAACAGAGGCCCAAGCCAAGCCAAACCCCAAGCAGCAAGTCTGCCTCACACAGTGTGAAAGGACAAGGGATAATGCTTTTGATGGTTTCAAACTTAAGAAGGGTGGATTTAGATTAAGTATAGAAAAGAAGGTGTTTTAAAGTCATGGTGGTAGAACAGTGTCCCAGGTTTCCCAGAAAGGTGGTGGATGCCCCATCCCTGGAAACGCTCAAGGTCAGGCTGGACAGGGCTCTGAGCAACCTGCTCACTGCTGGGCAGCTGTACTAGGTGGCCTTTAGAAGGTTCTTTCTGACCAAAACTATTCTACAATTCTGTGATTCTGTGGCTCTGTGATAGTGGAGGACTCTGAAGCCTTATCATCTCATATCAAACACAGCTGGGTCTTGATAACCCAAGGCACAAGTCCTGACTTTTAGTAGCCTTGATTTCTTTGGATGTTTCCTAGAAACCAGGAGTTTGGCACCCTGTTTCCTCAGCCTTCACTGAGCTCACCAGTCAGGCTGGACTTTTCAGGCACAGGTCTTTAAGTGCAGACATAGTCTTAGATCAGCTGAAGGAGAAAGAAAGACAGAGGGAGACGTGATCCCACAGCTCTGGAGACCCCAGCAGCATGCTGGCTGCCCACTAGCATTCAGGAGCACACAGCCAGAGCCAGCAGCAACAACTCCAGCTGGAGGGAAAGCAAGATCTGTACTTCCCCTTCCCTGTCCACATCACATGCAAGGAGATCTGTGATCGGACTCCCTCTCTGAGACACCCCAAGGCTGGAGCTGGGGAAGCAGAGAGCACCCTGGGACACCTGTGTTCCTACCAAGCAGTGCTTGTCCTGTGGAAGGTGATTATGAGGTTGTTCTCAGCTGTGATGGCTGCGTCACCTCTCTGCTCTCACTTCTGCCTTTCCCATACTTCCAAGAGATAATGATCTCATCTCCTAACTGTTGAAGATCACTCCTTGTCTGCACTTCCCTTCCCTGTTCCCCTCCTCTGTTCATTATGGGATAGAAATGTTATCGACCAACAATCACTAGATGTCAAAAAATCTTATCGCAGAATCCAGCTGCCAACATAGCCTAAACGTGCTTAGGAAATGTCAGTAAATTACAGCAGAGAGAGAAAGTGAGCAAGGGAGGAAACATTAGGATGAGCAGTGAACTGCAATTAACTGCTCCACATTTGGAAGAAGCAGGAAATGTATGGAGGAGAGCAGAGCTAAGGGGTCATTGATCTCTGTAATTGAGGGGAAACTGAGAAATTGATGGTTTAATGGGGTTCAGCTGAATAGAATGTGTGCTTTTTGGGCCATGCTGGGGCAGGGAGACCATTGCTGTTGAGCGTAGGATCCATCCTAGTTGGGTCACAACACTCAAGGTACCCCTCAGCCTTCCTTGGAAGAAACTTGTCTGTGTTGTTCAGCTTGATATCCATCTGGAGAGATCTTCTTGTCTCATGTGCATGCCTAGACTGTGTCCTTGCTTTGGCACAGACCTGTGATCACCTTCTTTCCAAACTGACTGGAGACCAGGACTTGGGCTTTAGATTGTCATCAAGGCAGATTAGGATCTGTCATCTCTAAGGATGTGCCCAAGAGTGACCTGGAGAGGAGCCAGCCCAAGGTTGTTCAGCCTGAGTTTGCCTCCTTTTATCCCACAATTCCTTCAGAAAATATCATGTAGAAAATACTGCACAAGCATCTCTTGGCCAGCCTCCTGCCACTGCCCTGGGATTCACTGGGGGGCTGCTTAGCAGTCCCAGGGGCAGAGTGTGAATAACCTGGGGCTCCAAACACACGCAAGGGTTGCCCTTGCAGGTCCAGCTGTCTGTCCCAAGAGCATGCAAGGGTCAGCCCTGCAAAGCTCTGGCACAGCTGGACCACAAGTGGAAGCCAGCACCTTATAGGCTCTGCCTTGCCACACCAGGGTCAAACAATCCAGTCTCTCCATTCCTCTGAGGGAGGATCAAACATCACCAGAAAAGTCCTGAACTGCCATCCTGTTTATTCCCTACCACCACTGCCTGATTGTTCCCTATGCATGTATCTCCAAATATTTTGACTCACAGAAGGAGGCCTTAGGCAAAATAAACTGCTGCAAAGATCTAGAGGCTGTTCTACAAACCCATCTGGCCCCTCTCTCCCTCTCCTTCTCCCTCTCCATCATCTCCATCTCCATCTCTCCTTCAAAACTCTTACTCTTTAATCAGGCTTCCAGTCTCAGGGCTGTTTCCATCCCCCAGTCTCCTGAATGCATACTCCACCTATCCTGGACACTGCTTTCCACCCTATCTCTGCTTTTCATCTCACACTCTCCATCCTCCTGGTTTTCTGTCCTGCACACATCCTCCCTGAGCTGCGAAAGATGCTGCAGTGAACAGAGCAGAGCTGGAATGGAAAACACAAAACACTGCACAAATATGTCTCCATGACCTGGCTGTTCCATGGGAACAGTCTGACCTTGGCTTTAATCCCATGGCAGAGGGAAGATGTTTTAAGGCTCTTTGTACCACTGAGGAAGAAATGCTGACTAGTACAGTTCCCAAGGACAACCACAGGTCATCTTCTGTGGCTTCCTTTTCATCCATAGATGCCAGGTCCCAGTTTGGGAACCACAGCCCTAATGTCCTGCAAATGTGGGCACCACTTACTCCACTAGGAAGTTGTCAAGGTCAGGCGTCTCATCGCTTGCCAGATTAAATGGTCACTTGCAAAATTCACAGGCCCTTTGGGGATGTCAGCCTCTAGTAGTACAAGCTCATTGCTTGTCACTGCAGCTCTGCTCAGCTCATGCTTTGCACAGCTGAGCAGGCACCAAGAGGCACAGACCTGTGTTCCTCCATATGCTCTCTGCCTTGCCTGCAGCTGCTGCATAGCCAGGGGCTGCACAGCCAGGAGAAGCTGTGCCTAAAACTCTCCCCATGGCTTCAAAACCACAGCCAGGTCCAGGATCCCCTTTACAGCATGCACAATCTAGGTAAGGATAGGCCAGGTTAATAATTTTCCTTAAATGGACTAGAGGATGAGCAGAGGTTTGTTCTTTTTCCACAGGGTCATTTCCCCACTCTTTGCAATGAGACACTGCCATTTAAGAAATAGCAGATCACATTTATTTGGCCAGTGAGTGCATCCAACAAAGATGCTCAGGGTTTGGAAAAGGATGCTCACCCTCCTCCAGGAGATGATGACATTTCGGTCTTTCTAATTAAGTTTGTGTCCCAGACCAGCAGAATCTGGAAGATATAAATCTCATTTTTTTCCCCTTTGTATTAAATTGAATTTAATGTTTGTGTAAGATAAAGAGCTTATAGCCCTGGATATCTTTGTTCTAACTCCCTATGGACACTGCTTAGGACAGCAGAGTCCTCTCTTTCATAGCCCCTGGTCTGGGGAGTCTCAGCTACACGTGCTGATAGCCCAGCTAGCTTACAGGGCAACCAACTCCCACTGGAGAGACTTAGACTTCTCAACAGGTTTTAGACAGTGACTTGCAGCAGAGGAAAGGGAAAGTATGATTAGCACCATAGAAACCTGTCCTACTTAGGCAAAATGGTCCTTGTGGCTGCAAGACCTGTGTTGTTGTGTAGATTTTAGAGAAGTGACAAAAGAAAAGCTGAACCCCTAGAAATCAAAATCAACCTCTCCCGAGACAGTGTCTATCTGTAAGTGGCCTGAAATAAGGCAAGTATCTTGACACCCAAAGCCTGGACACAAAGCCTGCACGCTGTCCCACCACAAGAGAAGGTGAATCTTGGAAAAGAACACGATGACACTTCTTTTAGAAAATTTCAAGCCATCTACTGAAAAGCTGCACATGAAATTATCCTCGGTGCTGGGAAGTGCCATCACCATCTAGTCCCGATTTGCTGACATGCAGGTCACCAAGGTCCTGCAAACTTGTGCTGGTTTTCCTCTGTTCTCCTGAGCACAGCTGGAGCTATAGACCTGCCCTTCCTTCTTTGCTGTGTGCCTGTGAGTGTAAAGGAGCTAGAGGGGATCCTGAAGCATGTTTGCCAAAGAGCTGCAAAAAACAGTGAGAAAATCTTCTGTAGCATCACCCCAGCAGTGGATGCTGGCCTTGCTCTCATGGAGACCTGCCTTTGGGTTGTGTTTGCTGTGCTGCACTGAGCACGTGGGGTTTTCAAGTAAAGAGCAGTTGGTCCTGTGTTTTGGCCATGAGGAGAGGAAATACTCAACACCCCAAATCTGTACAGCTTCATCCTTTCCTTCACTGTGCCCTGGGGACTGCTGACTGAGAATCTGCCTGCACCCAGCTGGGCCCCTTCTGTTAACTTTGCCCCACAGAAGGGACAAGAGAAGCTCCCTGACCACAACAGCCTTGGAACCCCATGAGGCACCCGGTGTGTGAAAACTGAGCTCAAAACCCTGCTTGGAAACTGCTCCTCTCCTTCTCCAGTGCTGCCTTATCTCCCTGCTCCCTGTGCTTCTGCTGTGGAAGGATGAGGTCATGGAGCACTGGGAACCTACCACCCTTTCCTCCCCTCTCACCAAGTTTTCCTTGCCCAGTGCAATTACAAAGATGTCCATGTTCATTTGGCTGGACTTGCTGTGCAACAAACTCGTGTGGCCCTTCAGGGAGTCAATAGTTAAGACAATTCCACAAGGAAAGTAGAAGCTTCTGCTTACAATTTTCTCACTCCTTCCCATCTGCTCCAGTGCAGTGGTGGGAGGGCAGAAGCAGAAGGGAGACATGATGTGGCTGAAATATGTCAAACTCCAGAAGTTTCATTAAACATGTTCAAGAGTTATTATTCAGACCTTCCTGGTGCTCCAAGACTGCTTTTAGTTGGCTGAAAGCTTTTAAGTGCAGAGGCACTGGATATAGGCCAAATTGTGTGACTGTGATGCTGTCCATGACCTCCTTCAAGTGCCCTGGACTTTTTACCTCCCAGATGTTCCAGCTGACCTGTAAAATCAATATGCTGGGACTGTATATTTAACTGAGTGCTTGTCTTGGGCCAAGGCCTCAAAAAGGTAGATCACAGGTAGGTATTTCTGGAAAAAGACAAATGGGAGATGGCAATGAAAGGGTGTAACGACTGATGCAAGAAGGGAATAAGCTCATGCTGTTCAGTAGAAATAGCATGGTCGTAGAATCACAGAATCACAGAATAGTTTGGATTGCCAAGGATCTCTCTTTACTTTAGAGGTCATCTTGTTCCAACCCCCTGCCATGGGCAAGGATATCTTCCACTAAGTCAGGTTGCTCAAAGCCCCATCCACCCTGGCTTTTAATATTTCCAGGGATGGGGTATCCACGACTTCTCAGGGCAACTTGTGCCAGTGTCTCATTGTCTCACAGTAAGGAGTTTCTCCCTAATGTACAATTTAAACCTGTCCTTGGTCAGTTTAAAGCCATTCCCCTTGTCCAATCACTACATTCCCTTGTGAGAAGTCCCTCTCCAGCTCTTTTGTAGCCTGTTTGGCTACTGGAAGGTGCTCTAAAGTCTCTTGGAGCTTTGTCTTTTCCAGGCTGAGGTCCCCGTTTTTGCCCCAGGAGCAATCACAGAGCATCTATGCATAGCATGGAAGATCCAAAGCACTGCAGGCTTTTTCATATGTTTTCTAGTCATCCTGATGTTTGGGCACTCTAATGAGAGTGGCAAACCCTAGTTCTGTCTCTCCTCTGATTCACTTGTGTCCTGTGCAGATACACATGAGACAGGGTTTTCAGCTGGTGCCCACTACCATTTCATTTCTGGTGACCGTCCTGCTTTGGATACACTATTCAGTATTCATATTCATCACTATCCATCCTTCCTCCAAAACTCTCTGGTCTTGGCTACTACAGGGCTTGTTTGGCTATCAGGAGCCTGGTACTCAAACCTCTGATGGGAAGAAAGAAAGAGTATATGTATTTTCAATTTGCATCCTTGTAGTGGCAGAGTGGCAGAGGGTGGCAGGGGGAGACGGCAGATTTCCACGTCTTGTGCCTAGGATCTGCAAGGCCTTCAGGGACCATTTGCTCTCTAAACTCTTAGAGCTGCTGTGATCCCAGCTGAGCACAATCTGAGGGTGCTGCAGCCATGGGTGCTGTTGACATGCAGTTGGGGCTGTAATAGATAACATCTCTGCAAACTTCAGGCAGTACAAGGGTAGTGCCGGTTGTAATTTCGTGTTAATTACTGCTGTAAAAGCAGTACCCAGATGAGATCGAGCCTTCTGAAAAACAAGGGGTGGTGCTTGTTCCATTTGAGTGTCCAGACTTACAGTCTGCCTGGAGACAAAAGGTAATGAGGAGTAATAAGTCTGTAAGAATTACAAAAGTGAGAGGGGCAGCTCAGCATGGCCCCATGTGCCTTTGCTGAAGATATTCAGGGGACTGAACCCTTTCAGAAGCCAGCCTATGAGTTTGTGTGTTCGCCCCAGCCCTTCCCCAGTGGAGAAAATCTCATTTCCCACCACTAATTGATGCACAGAACCACTCATCTCACTGAAATTACAGAGAAGAAAGCGTTTGGGTTTTTTTTTTTATTGGCCATCTATTAGCATTTTTAATTTGCTACATGAGGTAAGTTTCAAAAGGTGCCAGAGGGCAGCTTAAGAAATTAGCTGTTCTTAGCATTTTCTCTTCTTTCTGCCTGACTTGGGTCCTCGAAGCCTTAATTAAAACTAGGGAGTGCTTCCAACGCACGGCACAGCAGACAGTGCATGACAAGACAAGCTGGTGCCCCCCGCAGAGCATCATCCTCCTTGAGACTTCTGATGGGAGCAGGGAGCATGAGAGAGCAGAGGGGAGATGTCATCTCTGTGTTCCACAGGTGTGGGAGGCACTGGGGCTGTGGAGCAGGACTACAAGTCCAGGAGCTGCTGCAGGAAGCAGGTCTGGATCCATGGCTGGGTGAGAGGGGCAGACAGGCAACATCACACCCTTGATGGGAGGCTCTTGCCATGTCTCTCTCCTCAAGTCCCTGAAGCCAGCTAGTGGGTGAGTAGACTCATTTACAGGAGGAATTTCCCTACTCATCACTCATCACTAGGAGACATTTCTCCTGATTCCCCATCATATCCCTTGCTGCCAAGCAGCAACAGCACCAGAAAGCTCTGGATGCCCGGGGAAACAAAAGGTTTTTGCACAGCTTTTCAAGCATACTGTGTAGTAATGTGGGAGAGAACCTTGCTGCAGGTTGGGTCACTTAAGGCCAAGAGCTAGGTTAAAGCAAGACAAAATAACACCTTGCAATGATGAATAAGTTGCCAAAAAAAAAAAAATAAAGGGCAGATTCTCAAGTTTGTAGGAAATATTTGGCTTCCTCAGCTGCTTCTTATCTTCCTTTCTCACTTTAGGTCAAGTTGGACACTTTCTTCACTGACTCAGAACAGAATTTCTTTGCCTCAGCTAACCAATGCCACCTTCTCCCGCTGTCCATCCATGCTGGGCAAACTCAAAAGAGCCAGGAAGAGGCCACGCTGCTGCCAACATATGTCACAGCCACAACCTTGGTCTTAACCTCTGCCATGTGATTAAAGGCAGCAGGCACACCTCTGACTTCTCACCCTGGGCCCCACCCAGCCACACTGTCTGTGCCAAGGCAGGAAAAGGGTAGGAGGCTGGAGGAGTAAAGGACATGTGCTCCTTCCAGCAGCAGGGAAGTGGCCCAGGGGGAAGCTCCAGGGCCAGACACAGAGCATAGCAACAGATTGGCTTGGTGCTTGTCTCAAGATTTATCTTAGAGAACAAAAAATGTGTTTTGGAAGAAGATTGAGCGTGGAAGTAAATGTTAGCTAAGCCAGGGACAGAAGAGAGACCACCTGCCTTCTGCAGCATGAAGCGGCCATGAACAGATGGGATGCTTTCCTTTGGAGAAGTAGTGGTCACCATGACCTTGCAGAAATGGAAAATTTGGATCACTTTGCTTCACATGACTCCACCTGTTGAAATCCAAGGACAGAATGTGGCTGGAGCAGCTCAGGATGTGGATTTACAGGCTCTGGATGGAAGCTGTCCCCAGCTGTCTGTTTGGCAATTGCTGTCTCAGCAAGCAATGTGAGCTGAGGCAGGGCCATCCAGGGCCATCACTCCATGGTACTGGCTTTATTAACTGTAGTTGAAACAGCATCTACAAATTGTTTGCAGTGAAAGCCTCCAGGATTAAGCCCTCCAGTTTGTCTCCTGTCCCAGTTCCTGCCCTGTGACTGCACCTACAGTGCAGGGACTTGACTAACCCATGCAGGGGACATCCTCACCCCCTTCCCTCACCATTTGGCTGGCAGCAGTCAACAAGAGACCATAACAGGTGAGACTGAAATCCAGGTGCTCCACCAATAAAGAGACCAGGATCTTTTGGGGCAACTGGTACCTCTTCCAGTGTGGAACAGAAGTCGTGCCTCCAGGCATCACTGCTCTAAACAGTACCCAGTTGGAGATTCCTCCTCTGTCTTGCTTCCTGCCGGACTTACACTCAGCCTTTTGCCTGCACCTGAGTGTTGAATATCTGCACAGAGCTGCCACAATTTCATCAGGCCTGCACAGGAACTCCCCCAAAATTTGGCATCAAAGAGGGGTCAGTCATTTCTGACTGAGTGCATGCTAGCAGCACGCAAGGGCTGGAGCAGGAGAGAATCCGCCTGGGCTGTCTCCATGCTGCGTGTACAGGAACAGGTCAGGATGGCTCTGCAGAGGCTGTGGCTGGTGCTGTCATTAGGCACAAGGCAGCCTGTGCAGTGAGCAGGAGCTTTTGCATATCCTGCAGACCCTGAGAGCCCTACTGCACATCGTTGGGTACCATCTGTTCCTGCCTTCCCCACTGACTGTTCATCCCACTCACATCCATAGGCTCTTGTTAACACAGCTCTCCACTGATCAAACCCTGCCGTCGTGCTGGGCCCAGTTTTCCTCTCCTTCCTCTGAGGAGTCTTCTATGGGTTACTCCACCCCAGCTTTAATTAACACGGGGGAGAGAAAGTGAAAACAGCTCTTAGTTGATCATGGCAGGAGACGAGACCTAATAAACCCCAGGAGAGGAAGACTGACTGCAGAAATCAGGGTAGTAAAACCAGAAACCTCTGGAGTAAGGCTGGGTTTGGGCTCTGCAGCTGGTTAGTATTCAGCTGGAATGCCACGTTGTTATAGACAATGCATTAACATCAAAGCCACTGGGTAAGCGGTTTTAGTTAAGTGATGTATTTGGTGTTATATTTTTATTGTGTGTTTTTTACATCATGTTTTTATTTTTATGTTTTCGTGTTCGAGTTTTTGCAAGAATTTAGTGCTGCTGAAAAGCATTCTATCGACAGCCCTGGAGATTGAAGCTCTTTGTCTATATCCAGACCAGGCAGCATGCTAGCAGCCTGCTGGTACCACGCTTGCTCTTTGCCTCAGTCCCACTCTCAGGGATCACCTTCAGAGGTGAGAGAGCAGTACTGTTGGCCCTGCCAGCAGAGAAGGACAAGGGGATGCATTTGTGGGGTCCCAACCTTAGAGAAGACACTCTAACAGCCCCTTTGAAGCCCAGCTTGCCAAAAGCCTTTAAGGTCCATGCCCCACTGTGCCAAGGGGAGTCAGGCATGTCACAATTGGATTTCTGATTGCTGGGTGTCATGGTGCTTTTGACCTGCAAGCCAAAAGTCACCTCTAACAGCAGGATTCAGGAAATCTCAACTGCTGCTTAGAAGTGAGGACATCAGTCCCATTCCTGTAGGACCAAGACCCGTGAAAGAAAAAGTTGAGATCAGACTTGGTTGGGTGAAGGGTCAATGACAGAGTGAAGTCCCCAGCCTCCTCTGGCCCTTCTAAAGGACATAGAGTGACATGGGTCACTGCTGCTGCTCCCCTTCCTCGCTTCTTTCCTTGCCAACACATTGCTTTCCCCTTGCCCATGAAAAGCTGAATTGATGGGAGAAGAGAGGATTAACCTTTGCCACCCGTGTAGGCTGCTGCGTACAAATATTTCTCTCCAAAGCATCAAGTAATAAATGAGTCTTCATCTTTGTCAAACACCTTGGAGTCCATTTGCCATGTCTCCCCAAAGGCAGCACAGCGGGGCAAGGCAGTGTGTGAAATACAGGAGGACAATAAATCTCTCCAGCACTGTATGGGCATTTTACAGCTTGCAGTTTTCACTGAGAAGTGGCTGTAAATAATGGAGGGGGATATCTGCCACCTGTCTCTAGGGGAGGATTTATTTGGGTGTAAGTGCTATAGATCTTCATATGTATGCTGCAGCTGTAAATAAGCAAAGTTTAAGCAGTGACTGGGGTCTGTCTTGCTCTCTCTCCCCCCATACTCCTTTTCTCTCTGTTGTTTCACCTGTTTGTTTCTGTGCTGTTTTAGGCTACCTCTCACTCCTGAGGTGAGCACATGCCTGGAGAGTCACTTGAGGAGAAAGTGGGTTGCTGTGATTGAGTACACATTTTGTTTTCACATGCAGCCCATACAAAGGATTCGAGAGGAAGAGAAGCTGATAGTTAGGATTCAGGACCTGCTGCTATGTACTCTTCAAATGCTCCTTTGAGTTCTTGGTTCAGGATTTTAATGATGCTGTTATTCTTGTGCAGAAGCATATGGTTTGCTCCAGTCTGTTCTGTGTTGCTGTGTGCTGGCCCCTGTTTCAAGTCACTTCACTCGAGGAAGAGTATCTGGAGGGAAGTTAACTCTTTGGAGGCATCAAAGCTGCCAGTCCACAGAGCCCAGGGCATGCCTTGGCATGTGGCATGCAGAGCCAAAAGGCTTTGCAGGCAGCTGGCACTGTCAGGTCATGCCAGGCTGGTTGTCAGGCATTGGGGACAACTTGCAAGGCAAGTCTGGGTATGTGCAACTTCACCTGCAGGGATGATGAAGGGTCCAAAGAAGTCACTGTTGATGGATGTAGCAAAGCAGCCCTTGATTTCAACCAGCAACCCACAGCCCAGCTGGTTGTTGTCCCCTGCAGCCATGACCCAAACAGAAGATGACCTGATTCTTAGGCTATGTTTGGAGCACAGAGGCAGATTTTGGAGGTATCTACAGACTGCAAATGGCTGCCCTTGGGCTGAGCTGGAGGAAGAGAAAATGGCCCCTGGGTTTTGTCATTAGGAGATGGGGATTGCTGCTGGCAGTGTTGCAAAAAACCACAGTCACCTGAAGGTACCAGTCGCTGTCAGTCCCGTCCAGAACCATCTTTCCATACCTGGCTCCATGTGTTCCTCCAGGAACTCCCCAAGCTCTGCTCAAACTCCAGAAGAAGAAATGCATATGTATGGACAGTGATCCATTTTCAGCTCCTGGTAAGCCAGAAAGGAACCAAAAATCATAGCAGGAAAAGAAGTAGCCCCCCACTGATGCAGGGTGAAAGCAGATCTCTGTCCCTGTCAACTAGGCACTGCACATGTGCAATAAAAAGGCAGACCCAATTCAACACAGCTTGTGGCATTCTCTGAGATGCAATACTAAGTAATGCCCTTCCCTTGCCCTTCAATATCTTTATAAATTCTACCCTCTCTTCCTGCCCACACAACGTGTTACAGAAATCAGAGAGGAAACAAAGAGCCGAGGACAAGGAGACCCGGCATCCCGCAACAAAGAGCTCTGCGAATTCTTCAGGAGATCCCCATAGTGCGATTAGCATCTCTTTACAGCAACATCATCTCTCCTTCTTTTGTTTCCCCAGAGGAAGATAAAATTGTCACCAAGCGCCAGAGAATGAAGCTTGATGAATACTGAAAAGACATTCACCTGTAAACTAGGATGGACTGGCCCCAGATGCTTTTAATTAATGTGTTCAGAAGCTGGGACAGGAAGGAATAACTGGGTTTAGAGCTGTGAGGAGAGTGCAAGGAAACAGGGCTGCCTTAATGAGAAAGGGTGGGTGGTACTGGCTGAGGTGTGAGCTCACGTCCTACTCCCAGGCACTCATCCTGCTCCCCTCTGCTTGCACAAACTCAAAACAAAAGCATTCTTAGGGTGGAGCACATGGGTGGTGAGATAAAGCCCTGCTCCACAGTCACCCCTCTGGGCTCCCACATGGGCTGCTCTGATCACAAGTCCAGGTGAGGAGCTGTGACTTCACCCTGTGCCTCACTGTAGGCAAGGAGCTCCTACTGATCTTTGACTTCCTCTCCCATGTCCAAATTCTCAACCAGAAAATACTTTGCAAGTTAGAGAACAGGATTGCTATTGCTCATTCTCTTATGTGTGTCCTTACCTTTTTTTTTCCTTAAAAAAAAATAAAAACCGAACAGCAGCTCTCAAAAAGTATTTTATAAAAGGTTGATTTTGTGAAATGCTGTTGCTGAACTGAAATTTGCAGGAAGTTCGTGGGCAGTTTGAACTCGGTCTTGTTCCTTCCCAGCAACTTCTCATATTGATGTTTCCTATAGTGACTCATTGTCCTCTCTATAAGCATCTCTGCCTGACTGAAGCAAAAAGGCCCAATTAGGGAAGGGTTCCTCTATGGATCTCCTGAAATTATGGTAGTTTAAATTGCTGCCCAGCAACCCAGAGCTAAATTGCAGTGTTTCAGCATCTCTGGCAATTGCTGTTTCTCAATTCATATGCCAGAAAATGATGGGTCCAAACAAAGAGAGCTTCACTGATTGAAGGAGAGTGGGAGATGTGTAGGCAAGCCATGGAAAACCTTAGTACCAGATTCCACCCCTCTCAATTCAAGGACTTTTGAACCCCAGCTATATCATACTCAGAGTCCTTTAGGGGTGAATTTGGACAGGTTCCACTCTGGCCCTAAAGGGACAGGCAGTTTAATGAGGTTTGGCCACACTGGAATGGTGAGCAGATACAGCTTCACAACCAGTTTTAGGAGGTCCATCTGGAGCTCCTTCATCAGAGTGATCCTCCTGGTCGAACAAGTAGGCACAGCATCCCAAAGCTGTGTGTTGATTTAACAGCTTACCAGTCAATACTGAGCCTGTCTATTCTCTGAGGCTTCAATTTCATCTTCTGTAAATGACTGAGGCCTATAAATTCACTGTATGTGTCTCCTGCTGTTTGTGACCTGGGACTTTCCAGTGTCATGATGCTCCCCAGAGCGAGCTGTTTTGGAAAAGGTTTAGAAAAAGGCAAAAATAGCAAGCAAAGCAATAGAACTGCAGCTGTGTGAGGAGGAACTGAATAAGCTGAGGCTAAGATTTGACAAACTGATAACCAAAGCGTGAGAAAGGTCTGCAAGATTGTGAGGGGGAAGGAAGGAATGGAGAAAAGCCAGTTGTTTTTTGTTCCTTACAATGGAGTTAGGAGGCTTCAAATGAGAACAGTAGATTGCAGATTGCAAATAAACTAGATCCTTTGAAACAGAACATCATTTGCCTGTGGAACTCATAGACTCACCGGCTAGCTAAGACTGACAGGGAACTGTCATTTTATGCAAGCCCTCTGTCCAAGCAGGACCACATAGAGCAGGCTGCCTGTGTCTAGGTGCCTTCTGAGGATCTCATAGGGTGGTGACTCAGCCTGTTGCAATACTTGGTCACCCCTGCAGTAAGGGAGTGTTCCCTGATGTTCAGGAGGAGCCTTCTGTGCCCCAGTTTGTGCTCTTCCTCTCTGTTTCTGTCACTGGGTACCTCTGGAAAGAGCTTGGCTCTGTTCTCTGTCACTGTCCCTTAGGATGTTTCTGTACATTGATGAGATCCCCTCTCAGTGCTCTTCAGGCTGAACTGTCTGAGCTCTCCAGCATTTCCTCATAAGAAATGCTCCAGTCCCTTCATCATCCTGGTGGTCCTTCTTTGGCCTCTCTCCAGTCTGGCCACTTCCCACAGTGGTAGTGTGGCCTTCCAGCCTGCACACTTCCCTGTGCAGCCAAGCACTGGATGTGATGCTGCAGCCACGGCCTCACCAAGGCTGAGCAGAGGGCAGGGATCAGCCTGGTGCAGCTCAGGATCCCATTGTCCATTTTTGCTGCAAGGGCACATTGGTGGCTCATGGCCAACTTGTGCTCACCAGGCTCCCCAGGGCCTTTTCTGCTGAGCTTTTTCCAACAGGTGGTCGCTGACATATACTGGTGCACAGGGCTGTTCATCCATGAACTGCATCCTGTTGACACCTCCTAGTGGGAACTAGCAAATAAAAAACTGGGCTTGGGCAGGACAGGAAATACGCTGCTGGCTTGGGACATGAAGCAGGGGGTTGTCAAGATACTGATGAGGAGGAACTTGTTCCAGAAACTCAACTTGATCATTTCCATCACTGAGTAATGCCTGGTGGGACACATCTCTTGCCTAAGACTGGGAAACTGCTCTGGAATTCGGTGGTCGCTGTCTCCAGGACACCCCATTTCCATGCCCTCTTTGAGCCCAGGTCAGTGACACTTCCCTACACCTTCATTTTTCAGCTTTCCTATCTGGAAAGTATACCCCAGGCTGTCATAGCTCTGACAGGGAGGTGAGAGCTGGGTGTTCAACTTTTGTTTTCAACCCTTTTTGCCTTAAAATACCTTGAAAAATGTTCAAATAATTTTTTTCCACCAGCAGTTTATTTGCTTTTGCTCACAAAGCCATATTTATCTACAAAAAAATAGAAGTCGAACCTCCCAAACACTTGGAACACAAGAACGTGGGGCTGGCAGGGACTTTCAGACTTGCCAAATCCAATCCCTGCTGCTGCAGCAACACATCACAATGCCCTTTCAGAGCTGAAGTGTGCTCTCTCCTAAAAGCTGTTTGGATTTCTGCCTCCGTGGTTCCTACTGGGTCGTTGCCCCAAACCCAATTGCTCTAATGGTTCTAAGCCCTCGACTAATTTCCAGCCTGGTTTTTTCATGGCCAGTTTATATACATTTGTTCTCATGCCAGCACTCTCCTTTGGCTGAAATAGCTCTCCTACTCACGTGTGCTTACTCCCCAGGCATATTTATAGAAAATCATCCCCAGGCTTTAATAATGCAGCACAATTATTTGTTTTTGCCTACGGTTCTGTAGAGGATAAAGGGCTCCTGAGCTGTCCCTACACTTTTAGCTCCCCTGGTCCTCACACCATTGCAAGTCTGCCTTCAGCTTCCTCCCACCCTAAGTGAAGCATAGCGTGGAATCTGAGGAGAATTTTGTTCTCACTGGGAAATGGGATTTTGGTGTGTGTCCTAAGAGAAATCTCATCCTGTCCCCAGGCCTTTCCCCCTCCTGGTGTGTTCCTGGAAGGAGCAACAGTGTCTCAGTGAGCACCTCTCAAAAAACCTTACAAAAAAGCAGCTCTTCAATTAGCAACAGCTTCTGTCAACAGAAACAGAATGACAAGCAATGGCAGGATAAACTGCAATTTATTTGAAAATATGCAAATCCATTCATTAAATATTTCACATGAATTTTCACACATGAAGGTGAAAAAAAAAATCTTGGCGGCTGTGTATATCCCCTCTCTATCAAAGACATACTATCAGTTGCTGTTCTCTTTCATTCTCAGGCTATTCCCTTTCTGTTCTGCACATTTCAACCTCCTTTTTCTACTCTATCACCTGATACCTGGATTTCCAGAGTCCTCACATCATCAGGCAACAACTTCCCCTCATTTCCCTCTTTTTTAATCTTCAGCCTGCCTAAAATTGTTTCCATCCTTGGTGCACTCTCTCTCAGGATCACCAGGAAATGAGATTCCAACATATCTGGGGCATTTGTACATCAGCAATGAAAAGATAAAGACCCCACATCCTGAGGTCTGTTTCTGAGGCACTCTGCTCTTGCTGGATGAGGTATGTGATTCTCATGCCTGGACAAGCTTCTTTTCTGGGGAAGCTCCCATCAGCTGCAGCTAAGTCTCACCCTAAATCCCACCCTGCAGTGTTCCCAGCATTGTCAGGACCATATCCTAGTGGAGGGGCAGGGCAGAGCACAAGAAAGAGCTGCACACTTTCCTTGACAAAAAGAATTGCTCCACTGAAATGAGGATGCAGGTCCTGAATCCCAGCTGATGGCAGGAGGGCCTCAGGGAATACTCAAAGCAAAACAAAAGATGAGCAGGTATTAATTTTGTAAGCAAAATGTTTAAGGGAAATGGGGGTATGAGAAGTCACTGAGCTCTCCTTTCTGGGTGAGGGGTATTTGGAAGGGATTCCCCTCAGAAACTCCACACAATGGGTTTATATCTACCTTCAAGTCATTAAGGTGCTGGACTCAGAGGAAACACTCAATTTAATTCATAGATTAGTTGCTCATCTTTCCTGCTTCGGTAAGGAGTTTCCCAAGTTTCGTGCAGTTAGGGCATGGGGAGCTTCCCTCTGACAAGAACACTCTCTGTACCTCTGTCCTTTTTCCCAACAGTTTCCTACTGGTACCTATCCATGGAGTCCCCCCAGAGATGATGGAGCTCTGGCAGAACAGGAGCCTGTCCCACAGCTATTTTCCCATGCTGTGAACATTTTTAAGATTAAAGAAAAAAAAAAAAAAAAAGGGGGTGGGAGAAAAAAAAAGGAAAACAAACAAAATGTCTGTTCCAGATTGGGCTAGAACTGGAATAATAATCCTTCAAGACTGGTTTGGCACAGTCAAACTATTTTTCTACTGTCATTGTCGACTGCTCTGCTCTCGCCTCAAACATTTCTGTTACCCTGGGGTTGCATTTCTAAGTAAGCACTGAAAGAAGTCAGAGACCCTTAGTTTTACAATTCCAAAAGGTATTGAGACCAGTTACTTTTAGAGTTGGGAAATCCATCAATCCCAACCATTCCTTAAGGCAAGTTTTGGTATTGAGAAATCAGATTTTTTTTTTCTTTTTTTTTTTTTGATGGAGGGAAAAATCACAAGATTTCCCAAACATCTCCAAACTGATCCCCTTGAGCCAGAGGATTTCACGGTGCTGTTTCCATGTCTTCTGGCAGTGAAAGGCAACCACGGCTAATGAAATGGATAAGCAAAATAAGAGACAGTTCTGGGATCAGATATCCCTTGGCTGGGCTGCTCCAAATACCTCAGATTTGTTTCTTTATGAGGCCCTGTATAGCTGGGCTATTACTCTGCTGGCACCTGGCTCTGACAATATGTTATTTTCATACTCAGATCACCACAGCATTGATAACCTCATGGGGAGTGGAGGTAGATCTCTGTTTAGTAGATCTTCCTTCATTCTCAGCAGGTATTTTCCCATCTGTCCTTTTACCTGTCAGTTCTGATGGTGGAACATGAAGTAAAGAGGCTCAGCCACTTTTCTTCTTTCTTTTCTTTTCCTTTTCTTTTTTTCTTTCCTGTTTCAGGTTTTCTTTTCTTTTTTTTTTTTTTTTTTGTGTTTTTTTTTTGGTTTTTTGTGTGTGTGGAGGGGGGGGGAGGTTGGGTTTTTTTGGTGCCATTTATAAATTTTACTGAGTAAAGCAAGGCATGCTCCATAAATCAGACTGCAAGTTGGAGAGTCACACTGAGGAGTATGCAGCAGGATGAGGCACCAGCTGTTCTCTGCAGATGATAAAGCTGTAAATATTGTGCTGGTTTAAGGAGGCAGACCCCAGCTCGAGGCACCCTGTGCCTTTGCACACCCGATATTTCACAAGAGGTTCTCCAAACTGTTTGAAGATCCCCACAAGGATGGGCTGCCAAGTCTGTGCCAGTCACCTGTGTGGGTGTGCAAGGGCTGGGAACAGGTTCAGACCTTCCTGAAGGTCACAACAATCAAATATCATGCCTGGATTCATTCAGTATGCAGCAGGGAGCAGGAGCAGACTCCGCTCTGCTTTTATAGGACCTTGAGTTGTTTGATGTAAGGCCGCATGCAAATCACTGCCCAAGGATGTGTTTGTCATATAATTAATATTAGCTCCCACCCTGGAGCACACTTCTGTCAACACAGAATAAATATTCCCCATTAGGAGGAGGGTTGGTTGGGGAGATCACGACTTGAAGCACTCGGATACCTCTGTGCTAGCCATCAAGGATCACTTCCCTGGTGCTGCAAAGCAACCACTGAGCCAGAAGATTGCTCATTTTCATTTCCAAGGAGTTTGGGGTTGGTTTGTTTTTCTGGTTTGTTTGTGTTGGTTTGGGGTTTTTTGGCTTTTCTGGGTTTTTTAAATGGTTTAAATCAGTTTTCCCTTTGGAAGTGTCCTCTCTCTTCCCCAAGACATGATTGGAAGCCCATCATCCAGAGATTTCCAGCACAGTTACAGACACATAGTAGAATGAAGAGGCTCAAAGCAAGTCTGTCTCTAAACCCACACATGAGCCCCGCAGTCTGGTGTTACAGTAAGAGACAGATATTTATATATATATATTTTAATAAGGTGGAGATAAATAGTGCATTCATTGGAAAACGTATGTGGAGAGAGGGTGTAATGAATTTTCAGATTAAACTTGGCAAGTGGTTTCAAGCTAAAGAGGAGATGTTTAATCACATTTTCTTGCAGAGAAGGCTAAACACTGGGTTTCAGCACAATTTTTAAATGAAATGCCTCCATTTTTTTCAGCAATGCTTGTGTTTGTCAGCCTGACGATGTGCTGAAGGGGCTTAGCAAGGAATCTCAATAACCAGTTGAAGCACTCTGGCACAGCCTCCGCTGAGTTTCTGAGCTTTACTACTTTCTGATCAAGAGAAATGCTGAATAGGCCAAGGAGCAGCAAGATTTGGCTCTGCTCAGCAACACCTCCACCCACGCCACACTGGGCAGCACCCCCTGCCTGAACCCCCAGCCACAGGCTGAAAAGCCAAAGGGACACACAGTAGCCCTGTAGGGATGAGACAGGTGTGGATACACACAGGCTGCTGCACTGGGTGCAGGCATCTTGCTCTTTGGCAGTGGTGGCACCACTCAGATTGGTGACCTCCCTGTCCCCAGCTTCTCCCCTGTTCCAAGGCTTTGCTTGCAATTGCATTGTGAGGCTCCCAGGAACTGGCATCTTCTGATGGCAGTGAACACAGAATAATTTGCTGGTGCTCAAACAGAGGCTGCCAAGGTAGCACAGACGAAAAAGTGTTTCATAAAAAAAAAAAAAATTGCAAGCAAAAAATTAAAACAAACCAAAAAATCCTACATTGCACCAAAAAAAAAAAAAAGAAGAAAAGATTATGCAAATGCTCTAGAGAAGATGAAAAATTAAGCATTCCAAACTAGCAAATAATTCAGTCTTCTCAGTGTCTCTTTTTTCTCTTTTCTTGCCTGCATGAGATCTGAAATTAGATTTTACCACCTGCCTTTCTGAATTGTCCTTGTACCTTGCCTGCCAAGTTTCACCCCTGCAGAGGACACTGGCTCCTGGGGGATGAGGCACGACATGCTCACCTTGCCTGGTGTCCTCAGGGACAGGCATCTGCTCCAGCACTGCCTCTGTGCAGATGTGCATGTGGGGTTGCTCTGCCTCCCCTCTCAATTTTGGAGCACACAGACCAGTTTCAACCCACTCAGCAGGAGAGAGGGCATGTGAAGAGCAAGCTTCTGGGACATTGCAGTGGGCACCAGCTGGAGGAGAGGAAATCCTTCTAATATTCTTGTTGGCAGAAAGGTCCTGTGATGTGGTGGTGATGCTCACACCTTACTTGGCAAAGGAGAACCCACCCAGCTGGCTCCAGCCTGATGGGAGTGGCAGGAGACTCACCCCTGCAAAAAGCAGGACCCCTGGTTATCCACGTACCCCATAGAGAGCACTGAGCTTGCAAAGGCTGGGGAGAAGGAAGTTCAACTACAAACTCCTGTTTTGCAGAGGGGACATGGGATCTAGGGTACAAGTAAAACTCCAAGCAGGGACATGCACAGCTTGCAGTGTACTGACCCAGCTTTTGTCTCCCCCTACAGCTGTGGCACTCCTGTCGAGGGGTGGCTTTGACAGAGGGGTCTGTCAGTGCCAGGAGGTAGGAGCAAACAGTTGTGTTGCTCTTGGCTGAGGTTTTTAACCCCCACACTTGCAACTGAACAAGCTCTTCTGACTCAGCACCATTAACTCTGTCTGCAGCACCTGGAGTTACCTGGCTCAGCTGGCACACGGTGTCTTGGTGAGGCAGAGCAGTCTGCTGGGAACCTGATGGAATGAATGCACACAAGGGACCAGGGAGCAGCAGGAACTAGAGCATCACACCCCAGGATGCTCAGAAAAAAGTGTTCACTCACACCTGTCCCTTAGTAATACTTTGGAGTAATACTTAAGGAAGCTTAAGTGACCTTCAGCCCTTCTTGGTGGTCCACCACTTCCTGGCATGAAACTCTGTTCCTTGCCATTATCATCACTGCCCAGCCCTGCCACAGCTTTGTCTCTATGCATCCATTTGTCTTGACTCTATTCACACAAATCCTTGGGATACCAGTTCACTCCCACACCATGCAAAGCCACCTTCCTCAGCTCAGCAGCCCCCTTGGGAAGCCCACCCTGGCTGCCCCCTCTTCAGCCTCTGCCCCTGCAATGAGCAGATTTTGCACAGCAACTGCTGTACATGACTCCAGGCGGGTTTGTCTAGAAGATCTGCTGTGCTTACACACATGGTTTAGTGGTGAACGCAGAAGTGCTTTGTTAACAGTTGAACTTGATGATCTTAAAGGTCTTTTCCAACCTAAATGATCCTGCAAGTTGATGATCCTGAGAAAACAACCCCATTTGTTGTACCATGGATCTCTTGCACAAAGCAGAAGGAGAAGAATATTTATGCTGAAAAATAGAGAGGAGTGCTCTCAGGAAGAGCTGGTTTTGGCTGTCAAACTCTGTCCATAGGAAGATGTCAGAGGAATTGCTGTTAAAATTATTTAAGGGCAGGCTAGACAGCTCACAGTGGTTGTTCATGGCATATGGTGGAAATTATGGGAAAGCATCCCCTTTTTCTGAAGCCACATGACAACCCCAATCAGTGAACTGACAGAAAGTAAGGTGTCTGTAAAGATATATGTATTAAACATGGAAATATGTACACACACACCTATGTTTAAGCCAGATCAGCTAGAGTTCATCCTCAGCTTACAGCAGTGGTGCAGAGAGGGGAGAAAGAGCTGCTGGTGGCAGAGGAGGTGGTGAGAGAGGTGTTTACCCATATTGCTGGTAAGAGAAGTGTTCATGGGTTACAGCCTGACAGTTTTGGTTGTACATCCTGAGGACTTCTCTATCACCTGGTACTTTGTCTTCTAGAAGTTGCTAGTGACTGGAGCCTTGTGAAAAATCTCAGCCTGTTTGTTTTATTTATAGTCCTTATTATTTCATGGCTGAACTTGGAGATGTGACCCCCCAGCAATTGAAAGGGCAGCAGACGAATCAATAGATCCAGCACCTGCTCAAAAGCTCTTCATTTTGTGAGCTTTATACCATCGTTTCCAAATGTTTGGGCCAGGTTTGCCAAAGGACAGACAGGATCAAGGTGGTGAGCAGTGCCAAGGAGAGGTGGAGCAGGGGCTGCTGTGGGGCCACTCTGGTGCCAACCCAGAGGTGCCAGAGCTGTTGTGTCCAGACTGGTGCAGCAGCAATTAACACTCAGCATAAATGCCAGGCTCTAATGAATCTGTGCATGGGTTATGCTGTGGACCTTTGTCTGCTGCTGGTCCTGTCCCAGGCTTTATTTGGTGTTTGCTGTTCCTCCCGTGTGCTGCAGGTCTTGCCATTTTCCACAACTATGATAAGTTTCAGGGAAGAGTAAGAAGAGGAAAGAAGGAAGGCTGGAGAAATCTCCTTGCTGCAATTCCCTTTTATCATGAGAGGTAACCTTCTAAATGCATCACTGATACTGTATTTACGCCTGCCTTAGCTGTAGATGCTCAGTTTGACACCATTAAAAGCTTCATTGGCTTTGCCATTTTCCACTGGTTTTCAGTCTTCTCTGCTGGTGTTCCTGGGAGACCAGGCTTCTGTAAGTGTGTGTGAAAGCCCAGCAGCCAATCAGCCCAGATAATAAGCAGGGAGAAGTTTACAGCTTGCAAGTTCTTCGGGTACAGTAAGCTTCTCTGTCTGTTTTATGTCAGCCCACACAGCCCCCAGAAAAGTGCTGCACCACTGTGCTTCAGAGGCAGCCTGCGAGACAGAGGGTATGGTGCAGCAGCTGGGGGATGAATTAAATAAAACACTAAACAAAATGCATTCCAGGGCAGTCGCAGGAGATGAAGCATGTCCTGCACAAAGCAGGTCCCAAGGATCATTCCAGAGCTTGACACTGCATCCTTGAAGGAGGTGCAACATGCATGTCCTGCTTCTAGCTTCCCAGTGGACTATCCTGCGCACTGTGCTTTGTTTCATGCCCTTCAATGCATACAGACATGCCCTTAATTACTCAGGCTGCTGGCTATTCCATCCAGCATCACTCTGCAGCAGCATGCAAGAGCAGTAGCGATACAGCTGTGATGGCAGGTCAGGGTTTCGAAACCGGGAGCCTGGGCTGTGTGACTGCTGCAGAGAAGAAATGCAGCACCTCCACAAGCCATAAGCGTTATACAGTGGCCACCAGCCCACTGATTCCTGGCCTAGGGGCGGATGCAGCGTCCTTCCAGACGGAGCGGGGCTGTGCGCGCCCGGGGAGCGGGGCTGTGCGCGCTCATTGAGCAGGGCTGTGCGCGCTCATTGAGCAGGGCTGTGCGCGCTCATTGAGCAGGGCTGTGCGCTCAGGGAGCGCGGCTGTGCGCGCTCGGGGAGCAGGGCTGTGCGCTCATTGAGCAGGGCTGTGCGCGCCCGGGGAGCAGGGCTGTGCGCGCTCATTGAGCAGGGCTGTGCGCGCTCGGGGAGCAGGGCTGTGCGCTCATTGAGCAGGGCTGTGCGCGCCCGGGGAGCAGGGCCGTGCGCGCTCATTGAGCGGGGCTGTGCGCGCCCGGGGAGCAGGGCTGTGCGCGCTCATTGAGCGGGGCCGTGCGCGCTCATTGAGCGGGGCTGTGCGCGCCCGGGGAGCGGGGCTGTGCGCGCCCGGGGAGCGGGGCTGTGCGCGCTCATTGAGCAGGGCTGTGCGCGCCCGGGGAGCGGGGCTGTGCGCGCTCAGGGAGCAGGGCTGTGCGCGCTCATTGAGCGGGGCTGTGCGCGCTCAGGGAGCAGGGCTGTGCGCGCTCATTGAGCGGGGCTGTGCGCGCCCGGGGAGCGGGGCTGTGCGCACTCGGGGAGCGGGGCTGTGCGCGCCCGGGGAGCAGGGCTGTGCGCGCCCGGGGAGCAGGGCTGTGCGCGCTCATTGAGCGGGGCTGTGCGCGCCCGGGGAGCGGGGCTGTGCGCGCCCGGGGAGCAGGGCTGTGCGCTCATTGAGCAGGGCTGTGCGCGCCCGGGGAGCGGGGCTGTGCGCGCCCGGGGAGCGGGGCTGTGCGCGCTCATTGAGCAGGGCTGTGCGCTCATTGAGCAGGGCTGTGCGCTCATTGAGCAGGGCTGTGCGCGCCCGGGGAGCGGGGCTGTGCGCGCTCATTGAGCGGGGCCGTGCGCGCCCGGGGAGCAGGGCTGTGCGCGCTCATTGAGCGGGGCTGTGCGCGCCCGGGGAGCGGGGCTGTGCGCGCTCATTGAGCGGGGCCGTGCGCGCCCGGGGAGCGGGGCTGTGCGCGCTCATTGAGCAGGGCTGTGCGCGCTCATTGAGCGGGGCCGTGCGCGCTCAGGGAGCAGGGCCGTGCGCGCCCGGGGAGCGGGGCTGTGCGCGCTCATTGAGCAGGGCTGTGCGCGCTCAGGGAGCGGGGCCGTGCGCGCTCATTGAGCGGGGCCGTGCGCGCTCATTGAGCGGGGCTGTGCGCGCTCATTGAGCGGGGCTGTGCGCGCTCATTGAGTTGGGCCGTGCGCGCCCGGGGAGCAGGGCTGTGCGCGCCCATTGAGCAGGGCTGTGCGCGCCCGGGGAGCAGGGCCGTGCGCGCTCATTGAGCAGGGCTGTGCGCGCCCGGGGAGCAGGGCCGTGCGCGCTCATTGAGCAGGGCTGTGCGCGCCCGGGGAGCAGGGCCGTGCGCGCTCATTGAGCAGGGCTGTGCGCGCCCGGGGAGCAGGGCCGTGCGCGCTCATTGAGCGGGGCTGTGCGCGCTCATTGAGCGGGGCTGTGCGCGCTCATTGAGCGGGGCTGTGCGCGCTCATTGAGCGGGGCTGTGCGCGCCCGGGGAGCAGGGCTGTGCGCGCTCATTGAGCGGGGCTGTGCGCGCTCGGGGAGCAGGGCTGTGCGCGCTCATTGAGCGGGGCTGTGTGCGCTCATTGAGCGGGGCTGTGCGCGCTCGGGGAGCGGGGCTGTGCGCGCTCGGGGAGCAGGGCTGTGCGCGCTCATTGAGCGGGGCTGTGCGCGCCCGGGGAGCAGGGCTGTGCGCGCTCATTGAGCAGGGCTGTGTGCGCTCATTGAGCAGGGCTGTGCGCGCTCATTGAGCGGGGCTGTGCGCGCCCGGGGAGCAGGGCTGTGCGCGCTCATTGAGCAGGGCTGTGTGCGCTCATTGAGCAGGGCTGTGCGCGCTCATTGAGCGGGGCTGTGCGCGCCCGGGGAGCAGGGCTGTGCGCGCTCATTGAGCAGGGCTGTGTGCGCTCATTGAGCAGGGCTGTGCGCGCTCATTGAGCGGGGCTGTGCGCGCCCGGGGAGCAGGGCTGTGCGCGCTCATTGAGCAGGGCTGTGCGCGCCCGGGGAGCAGGGCTGTGCGCGCTCATTGAGCAGGGCTGTGCGCGCTCATTGAGCAGGGCCGTGCGCGCTCATTGAGCAGGGCTGTGCGCGCTCATTGAGCGGGGCTGTGCGCGCTCGGGGAGCAGGGCTGTGCGCGCCCGGGGAGCAGGGCTGCCCGGCGGGGCGGCTCCCGCGGAAGGAAAGCTGGGTGGCACCGAGGCAGAGCGGGCTCGGCGCGGCGGCACACGCACAACGGCGCTGTCTGCCAAGCTGCCCGCTCCCATCTGAAGATGCAAATCTTCAGCCTCGTTCTCCGGGCCTGGGGAAGGTAAAATGTGGCGCTGGCTTCGTCCGTGATGACTAGTGGGAAAGAAACCCCAGCATCCTGAGTGAAAGGGATGGGAATGTTTCAGGAGGGTTTGCCAGGTAATTAAAACCAGACTAGCGAAGACCAGAAGTTGTGATGCTGCCTCCTGTTCTCAGCTTCTTCTGGTCTCCCCCATCTCTCCCCATCCCAGCTTTAATTTTGACTAGCCTGCCATTCCTGTCCCTTGCTCCCCTGCTCTGCTGGTTTCTCTTCTTTCTGTCTGTACCCTGGGTAATTTCCAGCCTAGATCACCTTCTCAAAGCCCTGCAGGACCTCTGTGTGTGCATGTTTTCAAACCCCAACAGTGCAATGGAGAACCTGAAGGAAGGAGGATGTTGGTGTTGGTGTCTTGGGGAGAAAGCAAAGCCCTGCTGGGACTCAGAGCAGACGTGCAAGGCAAGCCTTCTTGCTCCCTGTAGGGTGAAGGGCAGAAGGAAATGCTGGGAATGACATCCCAGAGCACACAGGTCTTCTCCAGACTCCTCCTGCAGCTGATCTCCATGCTGTTCATGTGTGCTCTCAGCCCCTTCCGAGGCTGGGACTTTCACCATCTTGTGCCAATCAAACCAGCTCTGGAGGTAAAATTAGTGGATACAGGTGAAGAGGTTATCTGAGCCAGAAAGCACCTGTCAAGGCAAAGAATAAACTCAAATCACCTGTGGTCCTTCCCTCATGGAAACAGCTGCTGAGAATGCTGGTGGGATTTGTGGCATCCACCACTACATAGTTTCTTCTTGAGGGTTTTTGGACTCTTGGGCTCTGTGTCACACTCTGTGGCACAAGCATGTTTCTGCCATCTTTCCCCAGAGATTCTCAGTGTCCTGAGACAGGGGAACTATCTAATTTCACCCCACACAGATAGCTTTCTTTGAGCTATTTCCCACTGTGAGCTCCTTGTGGGGCCAGTGCCCACAAGGTGCCTCAATCCCACTTTGCCAGTTCTGCTCCCAGAATACGGCACAGGAGCAGTGATCCCTGAGTCACTTTGCCAGCCTGTTCCTGGAAAGCAAATGGAAAAGACAAAGAGACAATTATTAGAAACTCAAGCCCCTGGGAAGTGTTGTTTGGGTTTTTTATTTTTTTCACCACAGTATCCACTTAGATCTATGATTTTCAGCTTATTATACAATGATGCAGAGATATAAAAATACAAATGCTTCTTTACATACAGGGATCAGAAGAACTCAAAACTATCAGAACAATTTTATTAAGTCAGATTAAAGCTCAGGTATCTCAGCATCCTCATAAAAGTGCATGTGTAAGGAAGGCATAATACCATGTCATGCAGGTATGATGCTCCCCTCCTGCATCCTTCCCATGCTACAAATATTAGGGAATTATAGGCTTGATCCTCACTGGATTTCTCTTTTGTGAATTCATTCAGTCTCACCTTGGACCCAGATAAACTTTTAGCAGCCATAGCACCCCCTGGCAAGGAGCTGCCCAGGTAAATGAAGACCATCACCTCTGATTTGGTTTGAATCCATTCTCTGCAGTTTTCTTTGATGTACTGCAGCTTTTGAGCTGTAGGAGATGTGCAGGCAGAGCCCAGGTCTGAAGATTTTGCTCTTTTAGCCTTGTGCAAGGTTTGTTGTTTCTGCTCTGTGCAGAGCCCAGCACATTAGAGACCTGAGGCCATTCCCATAATACAACCAGAGCAAAATGCTCTGCCTTTGTTCCTGCTCGCTGCAATAGACCCCATCTCTGCTGCTCATTGTTTTAAGACTTTTCTATTAATAGCAGAAACAGACATGCCATTTCAATAATTCTATTCAAATTAATGCCTTTCATTATACTCCAAACACAACATCAAAGGCTTAGATTGCACCCTGGCCCTTTGTGAGACAGAAGGAGTTCTGGTATAAAGATTTCCATCAGAATAGACGTTTGATGGGAGAAAGCTTTTTTGTCCATCAGGAAAGATAAGTTTCTTAATGGGATTAGAGGCTTTGGTTCTTGTGGATGAGTGACTGCAGCAGCCTAGGAGGTCCTTTCCACTGGCAAATTTTGTCCCACAACTCACTGCAAGGGAGACATTTCACACAGGTAATATTTTATTTTTACTCTGTTTTTGTCTGTGAGAGAAATGTCTGTTTTCCCAGGGCTGCCAGGTCCTGGTGTTGGCTGGCAAGTCATAGGGACTGTGGTGTGCCTTGGAGAGAGCTGGGACTGCACAACTCTGATTGCCAGGATGAGCTCAGAGACAGCAGTGTCTGCAGGGTTCCCTTTGCAGGCTCTGCCAGACACCCTTCCTCACCAGCAGACACAGCTAGTAAAGAAAAAAGGACAAGAACAAACACAGTGGAGGGGTTCCTCTCCTGGAGAGTTGAAGATTCAGGTTGTAGGGCTGTATTTATCTGTGACTCTGGCCATGAACCTTTGCCTTCCAGCAAGAGAAGCACTGGGGGATTTGGGATCATCCAACTGGTCCCTCCACCCCTTGGATTAGGCAGGTAGAGGGAGGGGTGGTTTGGTAGTTCTGTGTGCATTTCCTCCTGGATCACCTGCAAGTGGGGAGCCATCCACCTCAGGCTGGTCCTGCAGGGAGTGCAAAATATAAGAAATTGAGTCCTCAGAACATGGCCAAGGCTGGATCTTGTCCTGTTGTGGCAGCACTCTGGAGTCTCTTTTGCCCTCTCAGACTCTATCCCCTAGACACACCCATCATTGACCCAGGGTCTCACACCTACGGCCCTGTACTCTGCAAACCAGGCTGGATGTACTCCACCTCAGCCAGGACTGGTCCCTGGGAATGCTGACACCTCCATGGGCTTATGCTTCCCTGTGTACTTGTTTTCATATGCAAATAAAAGCTGTATGTCCTTGTAAGTCAACTCTTCATTGCAGCGAATGGGCTCACACATTCCTGCTGTGTAGTAAATTCTGGTTTTCCTATCTTGTTGTTTTCTCTTCCTCGGGAACATTTGATTGGGTTACTCTTTGTCTTTTGGTCTATAAAGGCTCTTAATGAAGCCCTATTAGTGAACTAAACAGAAACATTTCCTCGTTAAAGGACTTCATTATGCAGTTGTAGCTGAGCAGAGCCTGGTGACATGTCTCTGCACATTCTTGGTTAAGTCCAGTCTGTGTTTAAACTGCAAATGGGCCACATGATCATTCCCTCTGGCCAGTGATAACTTGAAGGGCAGAGCTTCACCTAACTACAACCCTCAGGAGATGTCCTCTCACCTCATATAGCCAAATTTTACCCCATTTTGGATCCACCTGTGGCTTCATATGGCATGTCAGCCCAATATACCAGCAGGGCTGGAAACCACTGCTTCCTTCATTATTTGTTTCAGTGGTTAATTGGTCTCACAATGAAAAACCTGTGCTTTCCCTCTGAACTGAATTTCGTCTGCCTCAATTGAATTCTGCTTGTTGATTCTGACTGGTGCCATCCTTTGCTAGATTAAAGAAATGGTATTTATTCCTCATTGTCAAGGTTTAACCCCAGACAGTAGCTAGACCTCACACAGCCACTTGCTCACTCCCTCTGTGTAGGGATGGGGTAGAGAATTAGAGGAGTTTAAGTGAGAAAACTCATGGATTGAGATGAAAACAGCCTTGTAGGTAAACCAAACAAAGAATTCAAGCACCATTTCCATGGGCAGGCAGATGGAAAGCAGGGCCCCATAACACCTCATGGTTGCTTGGGAAGACAACTTCCACCATTCCAAATGTTGCCCCTTTCCTAGATGTGACCCCAGATTTATGCACTGAGCACATTGCCATATGGGACAGAATGTCCTCATGGTCAGTTGAGGTCAGCTTCCATCTCTGTCTCCTCCCAGCCTCCAGCCCCCTCACTGGTGGGGTGTCGTGAGAAGCAGAAAAGGCCTTGACTCTGTGCAAGATCTGCTCACCAATAAATAAAACATTCCTGGGTTATCCATACTGTTTTCAGCACAAATCCAGATCACAGCCCCAAAATAGCTACTGTGGAAAATATTAACTCTATCCCTGTCAAACACAGCACACTCACGAAGTTGTTTACACAATTTATTTCACCCACCTCTCTCTCGCTTTTTTGATCAGTTACCTTGGGCAAACTGCCTTCATGTGACAAACCTCCAATCTCACTCTCCCAAAACCTTTCAAAAATATGGAAGCAGAGTCAGGGTCCAGCTTTGTCTTGGACCTACCCCAGGAACCTCACTCACCGCCACGGGTTTCAGCCTGCAGCCTTCCACAGCTTTGCCATCAAGCAAGGAAAAAACATCCTTAGTTATCTTTATTTTTTTATTTCTTTCTTTTCTTTTTTCTTTTCTCTTTTCTTTTTTTTTCTTTTCTTTTTTTCTTTTTTTTTTTCTTTTTTTTTTCTTTTTTTTTTTCTTTTTTTTTTCCCCAGCTAGAGAGCTAGCTGAAACACCATCAATAAGCAGAGCTCACTAAAAAGGCTACTGAAAGAGTAGAAATATTCACCTACTCTACACAGCATTAAATGTCACCTTTGCTGGTGGGGTCCTGAAGAAATTTGCCTTTCATTTCATAATTTTCTTAATTTGAAGAACTCAAATTGAAAGCAAGGTGGTTCATGTCTGGTTTCTTGTCTGTTTATTTTTTCTCTGGGTATCTTCCCATGGATCACCAAGAAACATTCAAGCAGCCACACAAGTGAAGTTAAATAGTGCCTTTTAAAGAACAGACAGTGTCCCTGATGCCTAAAATGGCAGACTGTTTGCTACACTCCTAACTCATAATGCTGTGTGTGAGAAAGACTTTTTATCTCTTATCAGTGAGAAAATGCAGCTGTTTGTAGCCCTGGGAATCAGAGAATCCAAAACACCAAACAACAGTGAGGAGAGCAAAGTCCCACCCCCCCAATTTCTGCATTGTTCACATAATACTTGTGAGCACCACGGCACATCCGCAACCTTGACTTCAAGATGAGTAAGGGACACCCTGCCAAGCCTTGTTATCCACTCACTTTTTGCACATTTTTACCAGTGTGACTGCACTTCCTCTGCCTACCACTGGACTTTTGGCCGTCTCTTCCCAGCAAATCAAAGTCCCATTTATTTCCCTTGACTGTTTTTCTATCCACTCACTTTTTGCACATTTTTACCAGCATGACTGCACTTCCTCTGCCTACCACTGGACTTTTGGCCGTCTCTTCCCAGCAAATCAAAGTCCCATTTATTTCCCTTGACTGTTTTTCAATGCCCAGACCCATAGGCCACGGTCCAATTGCCTCTTAATTTTCCCTTGGATAAATAGTGTAAGTGAATTCCTCACTAGAGGACAACCTTCCCCAACATCAAGTCATCGTGGCAGCAGTTTTCTTATCCTTTTCAATATCCTAATTAACTAAAGGTCTTTTTGGAAGGCAGAAACACAGAACTGGACACGATATCAATAAGAATACAGCAGCAATCTCCTAGTTCCTGCCTACTGTCTTGCTACTGAAAGATTCAAAGATGTCATTCAGTCCCTTTCTTACAGCAGTGAACTGAATATCTATTATGAGAGTTTCAAGAATGACTGCCTCCTGAGGTACAGCTCCCTGCCTTAATTTCAAGTTTGCTGGCCTGGGTGTGGAATTTCTCGGGGTTTGCAGCAGAAGAATGCTTATTATGAGGAGCAGCAGTGATGCCCAAAGGAAGGAGCACCTTGTGTGAGGTTAACATTACACCCTGAATTTGGTGTAAGTCAGCTCTGAGCTGATACAAAAAAAAATGGCTAAATACTTCTCAATGGACCTGTCCAACTGATGCCAGTTTTAGGTCTCAGATCTGTCACTCAGGAAGGTGACCTGTATAGTCTGTATTAGTTTTTGCCAAAAACAGTGTGTTATTAGTGTCACTTGATGCTGATTGATGAGAGGAAACTGCCACTGGCTTTCTCCTTCCTTCATTTGTCTGGAATTGGTAGTTCCCAAACCTCTGGATTGATGGATTCCTCTCACACAACAAGGTTTGTTATCAAACCTACAATTAAGAATGTGAAGGGTATGATTTTCCTCCCACTTTAGGCAGATGTCTGGTCTAAACAGATACTTTGGGCTTCACTAAAACCAGTGGGGAAGATGAGGTGTCTCCAGAGGGTGAAGCGATGCACTGCTAGGAGATGCCCCTGTGAGGATGGGATGAACTGCTCCTTGGCGTGTCCAGGCTTTCTTGGTGGATTGCTAGGCAGCTGCCATAGCTCAGGGACACAGTGTTCAGCTGTCTAAATTTGAATAATCTACCCCCCACCCTTCACCTTAGTCTGACAACATCCTGGCTCTGAACCATTGTAGCCCAGCTTAGTGTAGTCCTGTTCCAGCCTGCAATACCCAGACTAATGTCATACCTGGTCTGCAGCACAAAGATCACACTGCACACTCAGCTGCCCTGATGGTCTCTCCCTGAGCCCACCCAAGAGACCCAGGCCTCCACTTTACCAGGCACCTGCCTCTGCGGTATTTCATGAGTTAAACCAGATTCTGACCAGCAGCAGATGCTGCACCTCACTCTTGCTGTGATCAGCATCTGGCAGAGAAAAAAATGGCTTGAACTAGACTTTGGAAAAATTGATTGCTGAAATTTAAGTGACAGAATAATAATTATTATAATTGCAATAATTGCAATAATTGATAGTAACGGTTCCTCTTTGCGTGCCCCTGGGGAACTTGCATGGCAGGCCAGCCCTGCGAGGTGCTCTATAAACACACAACAAGGAGAATTTCCTGGAAGCAGGAGCACAAAAGCATGCATGGCTCCTGCTGTCACTCTTTGTATCAGCTCTTTGTGCTGCCAGAAATGGGCAGCAAGTGTAAGAGAACCGTCAGGCTGCCCAGTTTTGGGTTCACCTGATAACCCCACTTTCCTAAAGCACGGTGTGAAATAATAGGGAGCAGCAGAAATTTAGGGTAAATGCATGAAAACCAGTTTCAGGCAGTGGTGCTTTGCCAGTACTGGGGCAAACATCACAGCAAAACAAACAGACTGAAGGGAATTCACAAACACCAGCCCCAGTGGGGAAACACATGAAGTGGCTGGTTTGGGAGTAGCTTGGTTGGGGCATGCCAGCACTGAGAGACAATGGCAGGTGGGAATCCACTGCCCAGCTCTGGGAGCAGATTGACAGGGAGGGACCAGCCTCAGGCAGCCTTTCCATAGGTGCACCTCCAGACAAAAGTGATGGGGAACGGTGTTCAGTACTGCCTCTGTGTTCACAAAGGCCATCTAGACAGGGGAAAGGAAAGGACATCATGGCAATTTTCCCTTTAGATATATTTTCAGCCTAAACAGAGGTTTCTGATGTGCTGCTCTTAAGTAGTCATGTCTTAGAAACATGGCAGAGAAAGGGCCATGGATGGTAAGGGAATTTAAAACAGACAGTTCAATTATGGTAATTGGTTTTGACCTCCTGAAGGACCTGATCCATGGAATTACAGGAGTCCCACATGGCACTCATGACTGGGCACTGACATGGGATGTGCATTTCAGAAAGCCATCCAGTCTTGACTTCAGAACCTTGAGTGATGGATAATTTTTCCTTTCTTGGAAATTGCTCCAGTGGTTAATTGCTCAGCCTATTAAAAAAAATAAAAAAAAAAAAAAAAAGGAAAAAGAAAAAGAAAAAAGCTGCACCTTATATCCACCTTTAATTTTTCCATCTTCAGCTTCCAGACATTGGATCTCATTTTGCTTTGTCTGCTCAATTAAAGAGGACTGTAATATCAAATACCATCTTCCTCTATAGATACCTATAGGTCAAATTACTTCTTACCCTTCTCTCTGGTGGGCTAAATAGGATTAATTTCTTCATGTTCATTTCCAATTTTTCTTTTTTTCCTAGGCCTCCCATCATTTTTACAGCTCCATTTTTCAATCACTCAGTTTTCAACATCTTTCCAAAAGCTGAACACCAAACTTACAGGTAATGTTCAAACAAAGATGTTGGCCATGTCTTATATACCCAGACATTGTGGACCTGCTCCAAGAGCTCCACGTCTCCCCTGTCCTGAGGAGCTGGGAGCTGGGCACAGTGCTCCACGTGACACAGGGCTCAGCAGAGGGTCAGGATCACCTCCCTGACTGCTGGCAGTGCTCTGCCTAAGGCACCCCAAAGAGCCACTGACCTTCCAGCAGGGAACACTGCTGGCTTAGGGGAGGGTTCTTGTCCAGGACCCTCAGCTGCTTCTCCTCAGCTCTGTTTCTCAGCAGGGCATCCCCAGAATGGGGATGGGCTCGTTGCTCCCCACATGCAGGACCTGCACTGATCTTCAGACAGTTCAGCTTTGCTGACCTTCAAGCAGTTCTTCTCTATCCTTCCCTCTGCTCTGTCAAGGTCCTTCTGGGGCTTTCTGAAGGGTTCACAGCACTCAGGGGTAAAGAGCAGCACCCTTGTGGAGATGCCAGGGAATAAACCCAGGTTCTCATGTTAAAAGTACAGTTTTGGGTTTTTTTTTTTTTTAATTTGAAAAAACACAGGATTTTTCTTCTATCTGAAAAAGGCTTATGATTGCTTAAAAGATCCCATGGTAAAAGAATTAATATTAACATGTTCTAAAAAACCCAGAAACTTAAAGAGTAAACAAAAACTGTGAATGAAAGATACAGAAATCTAATAAAATTTTGAAAATATACAAAGAAGTATTTTTTCTCTCCCCAGTGCACTTTCCAAGGGGATGATTTGGCTAATTAAAGTGGGAGTATTCATCTGAACTCCACAGTTTTGCCATTATTTTAAAATCCCTCCCTGTGTTGAGATGGCACCATAGTCTGGGATCCTGTGGAGTTTTGGTTTGGTAGGATCCCGAGAA
The DNA here is from genome assembly GCA_017589585.1 of Phylloscopus whistleri. Taxonomy (NCBI): domain Eukaryota; kingdom Metazoa; phylum Chordata; class Aves; order Passeriformes; family Phylloscopidae; genus Phylloscopus; species Phylloscopus whistleri. The sequence continues at coordinate 995,069 of JADMLD010000713.1, forward strand.
ATTTAGTGCCAGGTGAGTAACTCAGAGTGCCCCAGCCCTACAAAAATCTGGTCAGGTTTTTGAACAGACAGCTCGTGGGGACGAGCATGAATGCAGCAGACACAGAAATCTATGTCTTCTGAGCCTGCCAAAACCTGAGAAAGAGTTAATACAGCAAATAGGATAAAGGGCGCTTCTGGACGTAATTTGCTTGGATTTTTCTAAAGGCTTTTTGGTGGAGTTCCTCACAGGAGACTCTTAAGGAAAATAAATATCTGCGGGGTAAGGGGCAGCATCCTGTTGTGGGTCAAAAACTGCTCAAGCAATGGGATACAAAGGGTAGGAGTGAATAAATGATCCTTGGAGCAGGGGGAGGTTAAATGGGAAAGACTCAAGGGACTATCTTTGGGAGGGGCACGACTGAAAATATTTATTAATGGTTTGGAGAAGCAAGAGGACAGAGCAAGAGGTGAGATCTATCCAGGTGGCATCACACTGTGTAGGGCTTTATTTGTTAATAGAAGAAGGAAAGAAATTGATGAAAGGACAGAACTATGAGGGATTGTGAGAAGCCCTAAAAAGATTTTATCAAACTGGGAGATGAGTAAGCTGGAGGATTGTGAGATAAATGCAAAACTGGGCAGTCATGGAAGCCTGTCTGCGCTTCACAAGGGCTCTGCAGGGGTGGGCTGGAGTTTAGCAGACTCCTTTTAGGACAAGCCTACTGACATGGCATCAGGCAGAAGGAAGTAACCAGCAGCTGCTAGAGTTGAGAAAAGACAAGTTAAAAGCAATTCCCCAAAATGGAATTCCTAAGCTGGTAGGCAGAGATCATAACCCAGTTCCAGGAATGGGTCTCTCATCATCGTGTCACCAGGAGTGGGAGGGAAAAGAGGAAGTGAAACATCTGGAGGTGTAAAAAAATGCAGCCGTAAAAAATATTCCTGCCATTCTGTATCCCTCATAAGATTGTGAGATGAGCAAGTGTGAGAAAAATATGGGTGTTAGGTCCCTTGTGTTGCCTCAGGCATCAGAGTTCAACAAGGGGTATCAGGGTGAGCACAGTTCTGCCTCCAGCTTGCACAAATCATGGGGAAAGTGGTCTGAGATTGGGCTCATGAAACCCTTAGATGTCTCAGAGCATCTGCTCTGGGGACAAAGGAGAGCTGTAACACTCCTTTTGCTGGAATCACAGAGATAGCCAGTGATTTCAGCAGTTTATTGTTCAAGGGGCTTTGATAGAGCTGGTGAGGTGACCCTGGTGGCCTGGACACCATGGTAACGCTCAGAGCCCAAACCAGGAGTCTTATGGCTGGTGAGGAAGACGGTTGCAGAGTGAGAAAACAATTTAGGAGAATTTATCATTGGGCAGCTTTAAATGGTGCACATGGTGTTGTCTCCTGGCCCTGGTGGGTCCTAGCAAGGTCCAAGTGCTGGCATCCTTGGGCTGGGAGCTCGCATGACAAAATGTGTGTTTTGCTGCTGCTGCTCTGTCCTTATGCCAGAGGGCCAGCCTGCCCTGTCAGCAAACTGGTGACCCTTCTGCTGAGGGGAATTGTTCCTGTGTTGACCAGAGAATGCCCACAAAGTCCAAGTTCCTCTGACTGAAAGGCACAGAGCAGTAGCTTTGAAGCTTGCAACAGCATGAAATCTAGGGGTGTGCTGGCATTTTGTCCACAAATACGGCCAACGGAATAAAAATATTCCTGAATTTCTTTCCCCCAGTCGTCTCTCCCAAACAAAGTTTTTCATTGTTTCACATTTTGGGTTCTGCACCACCAGTGACAGTAGCTGCACTTCGTTGGTGACACCTGGAGGAAAAAGAGTATTTGCTTGTGGGTGTCCAAGCTCTCGTGAACATGCACTGCCTTTTCCTGAGCCTTCTGTCAGGTATGCTTTCTACTGCTACTTGTCATCCTTCACATTTTGCAATTAGCTCATGTATAGGCTGAGAGGAACCAGCAAAGAGGTTCCCTATGGCTGTCTAGGCTGAAGATCAGAGGTGCCTGTGCTGTCTCAAGCCTGGAACCTGATTTCCAGCCAGCACATGGCAAGCAGCAAACAACAGCCTCACCATGGCCTGCTGTGATGCTCTCCATCCTCAGGCATGGCTATCAAGACTTGCTCCTTCAAAATGGCTTCAAAGCATGCTGTTAGAGAGCTCCTCAGACCCTGTCATCCTTCACACTGGGATGTCATTTGCTGTTGTGGCTGAGCTTACTTTGAAATAAAGCTTCTCAATGCAGGGAGTTTCCAGCTGGCAAATGGCTGCCTCTGGGGCAACACAGAAACCTTCTAATTCAAGTGTATGTGTGATTGCTGTAGCATCTCAGCATTTGGCAGTGTTTATGCCCACAATGCCCTTGAAAGGTGGACAAGTGTAGCTGAGCTCCTTTGAACGACGGGGAATTCAGCCCCCTCAAACCCAAAGCTGCTTTGCTTACAAGCATCAACAAAACTCCTGGTGGAGGAGACATGAAAGCAAGTCTTACCTTTTCTTACTTCTTAAACTCTTCTTCACCTGGACTAGTCACAAGATTTAAAGTCCTTTAAATCTGCTGATAAAAATATATTCCATCTGCTGTTCCATCAGAAAACATGTAAGTCACCCTTGCATTTTGCCTCTTGCTTACTTTCCCCGTGACAAAATCTGGCCAGAGTGGAGGATGAGGAGCATTTCCACCCAACCGCAGCAAGAGCATGTTGGCAATCAATTTTAGGCAGGTAGTTCATATCCTCAGTGATACACAGATTCTCCTTTCAGGAGTTTTCCTGCTATATTGCAGCTCCTTTAACAAATTGCTCAAGTTTTATTCTTTATCCTCAGAAAGCCTTCACAGTGTCCTCAGAAGAAACCATTTCTTCCATGACACATTGCTGTCAGGAGTGGGTTTCCAGGTTTAGCTGCATGATGTGATAACTGGAAACAAGCAGAAACAAGATTATTGAAACCATAGTCCCCACTCTTCAAATATGCTGTCAGGGACTGGGGCTTTCTAAACTACTTTGTCTCCCAAGTCTCCTGATTTCAGGAGTCTGCACAAATTCTGATGGGTTTTTTTGGACATGACCTTTAACCATCCAGGCTCAGCTCCCACAGCCTCTCACGTTGTCCTGACCTTTTGGCAACGGCATAGATGCTTTAAAACATTGACAGAAATTGAGAAATCCTGGGGCCAGATGGAAACTTTTGGATGTGTTCTTCAAACCGGCAGTATAACACGTACAGCAGAGTTTCATCCAATTATGCCAGCACGGAGCCTAGGAACACGTGATCATTGCAGCTGGTTGAAAAAATACTAATTACTTTTCAGAGGATATACACATTATATATCAAATATATATGCTAACATATGCAAATTTTCTTGTGTGCAAAAAATAAAAGTCTAGGGGGGTTCAGGATGTTTTTGCTGTCAGTGTGCCTGTCAGTTTGGAGCATTAAGAAAATGTTCCTGAAATAAAAGACATCTTTTCCTTCCTGGTGAAATTCCTGAAAACAGTGTCTAAGAAAAGGCTCATTTTGTTTAAAAAAAGAAAACATGAACCAGCTCCAGCTGCTTTTCTACTCTGTGACCTTGAGGGAGCAGTTCATGTGTCTGGCGGAGGTTTCCAGCCCCTGAGGAGGCATCCAGGAGATCCCACCTGGCCTTTCAAGGGTGCAAGGGGCTGTCCTCTATTGTATCCACCAGCCCTGTGCAGATGTTTAGGATCCTTAGGGGTGTCCCCGAGGGCACCAGAGGCTGTGCCTTCTGCTGCAATAAGGCATGTATGCACATTACATCAGAAAGTGCAGAGCAGTCGGGGAGCTGTACTCTACAGAGGGACTTGCTGATGAACGCCTGCATCCCGGGCTCACAAATAATCTGGAGACAGTCTTTTTAATTCCCGTGGCACCTTCCATCCTCAGCCACGCTGCTCCCCACAAGTCATCTGGATGACAGTCTCTGCATGAGCCACATCAGCATTTAGCTGGTCTGAGCCCACCACAGCCTCCAAGGGAGCACATTTGCACAGAACCTGCTTTTCCTCTGCGGGCAGCCAGGGGACAGGGCACTGCCGGGTGCCACTCTCCCTCCTAAAACTGCTGCACAACAGAGCTGGCAGATGACTGCAGTTCCAAGCACAGCCAGGGAAGCAGGCATCTCCAGTCTTTCCTACCCCTCTTGGTGAAGGAGGCTGGTTCCACCCCTTCCCTGAGTGTGAAGCACCCAACAGAGTCCTTCCCTGCTTTGGTGACCCTTTTTTCCACAAACCTCTGGAAGATGTGAGAGCCTCCCATCTTATCCAGTCTCATCCCGTGACCTTAATGCAAATTGTTTGAGACTGAGGACATAATAGGAAAAAAGCTGGGAACTGAGCCATGCCGTAAGGATAAGTGACTTGTCAGGTTATTGCAGCTCTGTCTTGTCCTTTGCACAGGGAACAGCCTCAGGATACTGAGACAGGGCTGCCAGCATGTGCATGGGAGAGAGGTGCTGGGAGCGTGGTGGCCTGCCAACACTCTGTCCAGAGGGCAAAAGAAGGAGTCATTCACTATGGAGGACATGATGGGAAACCCAGGACAATTGTGACCCATCTCCCCTGGAGCTGATATCCTTGGGAGGAATTTTGTCCCACAGTTGAATGTGTGGCTCCAAGTCCTTGGCTCAGTCATCAGCATCCAGGAGAAGCATCACACTCACAATGTTAGGTCTCCCCTGCAGTATGAAATGGGGCAGGGGGGATTGGAAAATTTTGCTGGTGGTGCTCCTTCAACCTGTCTTTGTTGTGGAAGCCTAGACCAACGTCTCAGGGGAGCAGCTGGTCAACATTCCCCAGCCTAAATCTGCAAACACCAAAGGCTGCAGTGGTGCAGTGGTGTGGCCAGGTATGGGAGTCTGGAGAGCACCTCAGATGCCTGTATGAGAAGCCAGTGTGGTGACGTTTTGACTGTAACTGAGGGGCTCAGGGCCATGACTGGCATTGTTTGTATCTCTTACCTCAAGCCAGAAGAGTTAGTTCTCCCATGCAGAGCACAAAGCCTTTCTCTTTTCTTTCTAACCTCCTACTGAGATAAATATCTCCTGGATCCTCTCCCTGGCTACCGAGCTTTGTCACTTCACTTCAAGACACCAAGAAGACTCATTTCTGATTTCAGTCAGCTCTACCTGAAAAGGTCCTGGCGTAGGGGTAAGGTGCTGAAAAAACGTCCTCTCCCAGCTGCTCCCTGGCACAATCTTTCCTCCACCATCCAGTGAGATGCCTTCAGGGAGGGGTGCATTGTGATGTTTGCAGAGGGCTTAAGGTCATGAATGGACATGGCTCTTCACAGGAGAGGTGATGAGGCACATGACTGTACCTAAACTTCTCTGATCCTCCCCCTAGAGTGTAGAACACCTCCTTACTTTCAGGGCCATTGGGATTTTTCATACATTCAGGTTTTCTGGGCTCCATCTTGCATGTGCAGTGTCCTAGGGCTGAAGCAGACTCAGAGCACTCCTTATTCCATCTCGTGTTTTCTGAGTTCTTAACACCTGGAGATTGCCCTCAGCGCTGCAGTGCTCATATCTCAGTGAGTCCCACAGCCCACATGCTCCCAAAAATGTGGGCTTCAGTGTACCACTCTGATTTCTTCCAGGAAAGTGTCTGGCCAGGAACACGTATCATCATGGACATAGTGACACTTCTCATTGCAGACCCCAGGAATATCTCTTCTACAGCAATTTTTTTTTCCCTCCCTGTCTTGCAATGGTGCTGGATGGCATTATTTTGATTAATAACTTATTCTGCCATGCTGGAGCCTATGGGTCACAGACTCCTCCAGCAGAGAGAGGCTCAGAGCTGATGGCAGGTGTCAGCAGACACAGAAACAGTGTAAATGAAGTCATCAAAGATTAAGAAAGAGGAAAAGCAGACTGCAAGAGAAGGAAATTTTTTTATAGTAGGCAGGTGGGAGGGGAGGGAAGAGGGAAGCAGGACAAACTCCATGATGAAGTATTAGAGCTTCTTCCCTCAATATCCAGCTGCTGCTCGACTTCAGCTTTAGCAGCTCACAGCTGAACAATTACATCATGTCCTGCTCCCATTTGGATGTACTGGGGGGTGGTTTTCCATCATTGCTCCTTTCCATATCTCTGATTCCTCTTATCCGCCCACTCTTCGCCACCCAATGCTGGGCTTTGCCAGCCACTGAGAGCTCACAAGACTCAGTTTTGAAACCTTGGTGAGTCCTCTCCACTCTGCTTTTGGCCACTTCACCTCCCAGTTGGGGACAGGGAGCTGTGGGAATTAAACTAACCCATCCACTTCTCAGCTGCCACCCAGCAAGCTGCTCCCCTTCCCTCGTGCCTCAGCTTCCCCCAGAGCACCCTCACCACAAGGCAGCGAGGCTGGCCCAGCTCCTCTGTGCAAACTGCTTTCCAGCCCCCGGGGAGAATGGCAAAGTATGATTAATACGACTATTTATTTTGCAGGCATGCAGGAGGTAAAGGTGGAAGTGCTGAGACATATATTTGATTTGGCAAATTAACACATCATAAGACATAACCATAAAAAACGCACAGCCTCCCAGCATTGCTTCGCTACTTCCCGCCCTCCCCCATCCCTGCCGGATGAGCTGTAATGAGAGAGTAAGGTGAGAGAGCTGTCAAGATAATCTTTCCTGTTACACTCCATGTAGTTGCAAGGATGGAAGTTGCAAAAATAACACATTTTGCAGTCTTCAGGCTAGACCTCCCCATTAGTGAGAAAGGCTGCACAGCCCTGCTGCTTTTAGGCACTTGCTCCTTGTAATGAGTGCCACCCACTGAGGAGTGAACTGCTCTCCATCCCTCTGCTTTCCACAGTGAGATCACCCTGTCCGACAGAGAGTGCAGCAGGAGGAAGTCAGTGCAAGACATCATCTACCTCCTAAGCAAGGCTTGTCCTCTGAGTTCCTCCCCCAGGCAAGCACACTGGGCTAGACCACAGTTCATGGAAATTGTGGGGCAGATTTGGCAGAACACTTCTTCCCAGGGGTCTGATGCTCTCTTGCTTACCACTGTCATTTGGTGGGAAGGTAATGAGAGGTTTCAGTGCATCATTACAAGAGCACACTCATGTCCTGGCTGAGTAGCCTGGAGGTGCCAAGCTTCAACAATGTTGGGGGCAGGTCCCACCTCCCAGAGCCGGACACAAAATCTGGGGCACTTCAGCCAGAGCCAACCACCTCCACCTCCCTTTCCTAGGCATGGAAGCCTTCCTTGAGCTCTCTGCTGTAGGATGAGGTTGATCACAGCACATGAGAACTTTATTTCTCTCCATGAATGAGGAGGTGAACTTACTGAGGACAGATCAAGTTTCAACACTCACACGGTGGAATTGCAGTGTTGGTGCCTAGAGCAGGGGGCATCATTGCCAAAACCAGGATGTGTCTCCAGCCTGGTGGTCTCATGCCTGGGGCAGGTTGTCATGAGGTCTTTTACAGCCAGGAGGAGAAAGCTGTAAGTGGCAGATCTGGCACCGTGCCCTGGGATTCAATTTTTCAGTCTCAGTCCCAAGTACAATGACTTATTCTCTGCCCCAGCAAGGCTGACACAGGTCTCCGGCACAGCTTCCCACCCTGAAGTGGTCATCAGCCAGCTGGGTCTGTCAGGATGCTGGAACAGGACAAAAGTGGGCAAGAGCCAACAGTGCACTGGGGAAAAGGGATGAGAATGTCCAAACCTGACCTGTGATTTCAGGCTGTGGTTATCACTGGTGACACCACTGCCTGGCCTCTCATGTGTTTCGAGGCAGGCTGCAGTTGTGTTTGTGCATTCAGGAGCTCAGCTGGCTCTTACAGTCTGGCTTTTCATACTCACCTCACAGCTTAGGACCAGTGAGAACTGCCTTCTGCCATCCCAAGTTTTCCAGGCACTGGTCAGAGCTGCATGAGCAGCTCTTTTCCTCAAAAATAACATGGTATAGGTTGAAATGAAATGTCAGCTTAATTCTAAATCAAGGGGTTTGTCATTCACAGGCTGCTGCTTGCTAATAACCCTGACACATTTCAAGGCAGAGCTGTATGCTTTTCCCTGGGATATTCTGTGCCCAAGAATATCCTCCTGGTGCTGGCAAGTGGGAAGCAGCCACTATTCCTCACAGACCTGGGAACACACAGGTGTCCAGAGGGCTGTGTGGCTTCGTCACCTATACAGGATTTTTCCATGAGATGATGGGACAATGTCTCCTTACCTAAGCAGGGCAATGACAGACGTTATGTCCTGAGTGCTGAATTCCCAGCAAGAGACATCCACAAGAGCTTCCAACCTGGCTGGTGGCACAGTCAGTGCTGCAGAAGGTGAGGCCAGCTGGGATCCTGAGAAAACACAACTTCATTTCCATCCAGCCACGCCAGGCTCAGGCAACCCAAAACCAGGGAGAGCTCCCATCCCTGCGCAAGCTGGGGACTGACCCTGGAGCATGGAAAGGGGAAGCAACAATAATAAGAGTGAAACCTAAAGACTGTCTGAAAACACATGTGCTGCTGCCAGTAAGGAGGGGAAGTATTTTGAATTCAGCTGAGGCTTTCTCTGGCTCAGGGTGACCTTTAGAGACCACATCCCAGTTCACACTTTCCAGCGGAGCTGGCAATGCAGCCGGTTCTCCATTCTCATAATGACTTTTTTTTTTCTTTCATTTTTTTCTTTTTCTTTCTTTCTTTTTTCTTTTTCAGCTGAAATATTTATGCAGGTTTTTAGGGGTGTAGCTTTCATCACTCCAAGCAAGAGGAAATGGTCATATCACAAAGCAGGTTACAGTATACGGCCCTGGGGATAGCAAGGCCTTTGGTAACACTTCTTCCCATGGCCTTTCTCCTAGGTAACCTAAGAGCAGGAAGGTTTATGAAGCTGATCCCATCAGACCCCATGGAGAGACTTAGCCTAAACATCTGAAGGATGAGAGTCACAGAGAAGAGGGAGCAGAGGGAGAGGGTTTGTAGCAACAGCTTGAAATAGGAGGGAATATTAGGACAAGAACATAAAGGAAGTCAGAGAAATAACACCATCTCATTTACCACTCAAGCACGCAGTGTTTGTCATATTGAAATAAAAACAGTGGTGAATGATTCCCCAAGGAGACCTCCTTATCTGACTGCATTAATGCAAGATAGACCCTTGTGTTCATGCAGGCAGTAACACAGACACTTGTGCAGACACATGCACACACACAGAGGGTTGGTTTGAGAATGGGAAGGGCGAAAGGCAAGAAATCTTTAATCTTCACTTTCAGAGAAATAAGCAAGTGCATCATCACCTCTGTGCTCCCACAAGAGCAGACACCACCCATTTCCCCACTGCTCTACCTGTAAGAGAATGGCTCTGGCAGGGAGGGGCTGCCTCACTGTGCACCCATAGAACAACAACAGCTTGAAAGCAGGAAAAGTACCACGTACTAAAGCCACCAGTCCTGGCAAGAGAAATCTAGTGCAGAGCTGGTCCTCAGTTCGCCTGATGTCCTGGCAGAGCCCACAAGGATGCCAGAGACTCCAGAAGCCTCAGGACACCAGAGCTGCTGTGCCTCTGCTCAGCCACCCCTGAAGCAGGACCCACAGCCTCCTGCAGAGGAGCATTCAGCTGTGCCATGGGCTTGGCTCTGGGCATCTTTTCTGCATTCATTGAGGTTTTCCCTTCTTTACCACCTAGATACCCTCTGATTTACACTAATCCTGTGAGCTTTGTCCAGCCTCCTGCTGGCTCAGCCTAAGGCTTTTTCAAGCTTCTGGCAATCCTGTCCCATCTCACTCCTTTCTGAAAACTGGGGAGAAGAAAAAGGTGTTTCCCACAGCTTATAAAAATGTGATCCTAAAAAATCCTGTTGGCCAAGGTCATCTCTGTGGAGCATTTAGAGATCAATGCTGAGCCCTGCTACTGATTTCATCCAGTACAAACACATAACTACCAACAATCTTGATGCTGCAGTGCTGGAAAGCAATGTTTCAAACAGAATCTTTTAAGAAGCAAGAGAGACCAAGCAAACAGGTGCCCTCTGAGCTTGACAAAAACTCAAATCCTCTTCAGGGGGAAATTAGCAAGCACTGCTGCTGGCTGGATCCAATTTATTAAGGTCCCAGAGAAAGCAGCCATGAAGAAAAGAGATAAACAATCTTCAGAGAGAACAATTGGAGATCAGTTGTGACATAATCAGGAGACCAGTTTCTCAAGGATGGAGAAAGGGGATGCCAGGCCTTTCTCTCATTAATCAGAATTAAAAGCCAGAAATATGCTGTCTATCTCTGCTCTACAGCAGTGCTGCAATTGATTGCTAATTGTTCTCTTTGAAGATTATTTATCTCTTTCCCTCAGGATCATTCCTTCCTCCCCTCTCTGTTTCTTCCCATAAAAAAAAGAATGACCCTAAAGTGTCTTAAAAGGAGAATTTGCAGAATGAGAGATCATTCTTTGTAGTGTCATTACAAGCTCACAAGCAGCTGGATGGGGAAAGGAACTACCCATTATGGCCACAGTTTTGTCTGTTTAGTGGAAAAGGGCAAATTGTAGCATGAAGAGAAGTGTCAGAGAGTTGATATATGAGAAATCAAACCAAATTTCCTTCTCCCTGGTTCTCAGGGCTCTTGGGTTAGGCACCATGTGATGTATGAAGCAATGTTTGGAGCCCTGGGAGACCTAATCTGGTAATGCTGGTAACTGCAGGGTCCTTCAAAGACCTTCCAAACCCTCTTTCTGCTCAGGAATTTATGCACAGTTGGGTCAAAGATGGAAACTGAAGTATCTATGTGCATTTGAGGGTCACCTTATTTTTTATTTGGAGCTTTATCATATTACTAAATTCTTATTTTTCTGAAGTACATTGCTAGACCCAACCCAGCAACCCAGGAATGCCAGCTGGAAAGTTTTGAACCCTGTTTAAACCCTTTGCCCAGCAAGCACCGGGAATGGGAAGATGCCGGGAATGAGACCACGAGTACTGCTTTTGGGAGGTGGTTTGTAGCTGGAAGGGGAAACACCTGCCCATTAGTGCTGTCTCCACATCCTTGGTGCTGCACAGAGGGTGCATGGGTGACCAAGTGTCACAGTCTGGTCCCCTGTGAGCCTTGGAATGATGTCCACACCTGCGTGTGTGTATAAGACATGGGAGGAGAGGGGCTGTGCTGGGAAAGAAGGTGGCAAAACCCTCCCTGCCTGCCTGGCTGGAGGGAGAGGAGGGAGCCCAGAGGGGCAGCTGTTCTGCCCTGTCCTGGACAAGGAGGGCTTGGCTCTCCTTAACTCTCCTGGCACAGCTCACTTCCAAGCACAAGTCTGATGCCTACCAAGCTGTTCCCAGCTCACTGTGCCTGTGATGTGCCCCAGCACGCTGCACTAAACCTTCTCTGGTGCCTCAGATACCACGTTTCGACTCTTTTATTGTTTCTGCATTTTTTCTTAGATTTAGAGTGGGGCAATTCTGCCCCTTCCTTTGCCAGACTATGCTTGCTTTTTCCTCCCAGCCTGGCATGAACACTGGATGCAAAGGGGTCTATGTGGCAGAGAATCATTTTGCTGCCCTGTCAAGAAGCAGCAAGAGCACCCCTGGTCATTGCACGAAGCACAGTCAGTCCTGAGGGGAAGAGGTCTATTTCCCTGTGGAAAGGCTCAGCCTGATGGTTGAAAATGTGCTAGGAAACCCTGAAGGCAGCATTGGGGAAATCAGCCTGGCGTGTGTCAAACTCTCACCTCACTATGAGTCAGAGGGAGGGAACAGCACCTATCCCCGAGGGACCCCAGCCTGTCATGGGAAGGGGAGAAGGCAGTGAAGGGAAGAAATGCCCATTGCCTTCCCAAAGGTTTGCCTGTTTTCCTCTGCCTATCAGATGGAGATCATCAGCCTGGAAGGGCTGACAAGACAAAATCTAGGGGCCCTGGACTAGAAGCAGCTAGGGAAGGACAAAGGATGATAATTATTATTGCAGAAGAAATTCCCAGCTGTGGAATCAGCACGTCTCATTAGACTTTAAAAATTAGCAACCCGGAAAGGTGAATGCACCTGGAAGAAGCCAACTACAAGCTAGGACCTCCCCATCCCACTTTCTCCCAGTTTCACCTTTCCTGCTTCAGCGTCCACAGGCTGGGAAAGGTTTCCTGGGGTAAAAGAAATGGCTCAGTTTTGGATGGACACAAAACTTGCTGCCATCCCTTTGAAATATTTGTTCTCCTGTTGGATTGCTAACTGGAGCCTATAAAAGTATCCATGCTCAGGTTCTCCCTCTCTGTGTAGCTACACACAGAAGTGCTGGTTTGCAGGATATGACACTTTAGGAAAGGACCTTGATCCTTCACACCATGCTCAGAGTCCAGCATTCTCTCTGCAGTTGGAAAATATTTTAACTTGATTTCACCCCTTGCTGTTTTCTACGAAGATTCAGAAGGGAAAACACATTTAAAATATCTCTTCTACTTCAGCTTCTCAACTTGAAATGGTCATTAGTTTTCTTTTTACTTGCAAATGACATTGTCCTTCACTTCAGGAAAAAAAAAAGAAAAAATATTTAAAACAAAATATGTAACGGTAATGAACTGATTTTGATTAAATTCTTGATGGAAAAATTCAACAGGTCCTTGATTAGACTTTTAATGAAAATCAGTGATGCAAAGTAGCCAACAGCACAGAAGTCAGAGCACTCAGGGTAGGCAAGGGGGAATCAGCCTGGCTGAGACTTGTTTCATCCCTCCTGCACCAAGAAGTGGTCATTGGCTGTTGGCCAGTCTTGAGCACTGCTCTTTTCATTTCTTTCCCCACAACCTATAAATACATTTAAAATAAAATTAAGAAACTTGGTTTCATTCCAGTTCAAGAGAAGGAGGGGAAAAAAAAAAAAAAAAGGAAGGAGAATATGAAAAAGTAAGCAAAGAAAAAAAAAAGGCAGACTTTTAACAGATTTATTTTCCCTGTAAAATAAAACCATTGTTTTCCAACTTTACTGGCAGAACAGGTGTCAGGGTGCATGTGACTTGGTGGAAAGGCATGTCTGAGGTGTGCAGAAATCTTTCCTATAACATCATCCAAAGTGTTTTGTACCAGCAAATATTTGTCTTCTGCATAGCAGTAAAAGGGATTGTTCTGTAGTCCTCTGCACTGGGGTCATTCGAGTCCTGGTACAACAAATACTGCTTCTAATGAGAGAGAACAGCCCTTGATCTCTGGCTAAAGGCAATCAAAATCCATTTGGCATGGTAAGTCCAGAGAGGGAGGAGGAGAACAAGAACTCAGCGAACAAAAGGAACCGCAGCAGCATGAGGATCCTGGAGAACAAAAGCAGGTGAGAGCTATCCAAGAGTACTTTGAGGGAAGCACCAAAAACCACACAAAACCACAAGAACTTCCTTTACACGTGCTCTGGCTCGGGCTGAGTGATCTCCCAGTGCCGGCAGGGGAAGCAGAGGGGCAAGCTGTCCTCCGGTGTTTCGCTCCCAAGGTAACTGAACCGTCCCCCTGGAGGTCACTCTGCATGGAGATAAAAGCACTTGGACTGCACACAGACTTCATGCTGGAGGCTCCTGCTGGGTCCCAGTGACTGCGGGCACTCAAGCCCTCCTGCTCCAGGGGGTGACTGGTGTGGTGCCTTAAAATACGAGTGATTTCAGCTGGCAGGACCCTTGCAGGTCCAGGCACTGCATGCATCCATCAACAGCCCTGCAGCAGCCGGGGCACTTGAGAAGTGCCTGGTTGAGGAAGGTTAGTTGTGATGTCCCTGTAAACCTCACTGGGTTGAGCAGCCAAATGAGCAAAGACAAAAGACCCCTGTGTGGCCAGGAAGACCCAAGAGAGGCAGAAGTGCTGACGGACACAGCAGCTTGGCACAGCTCTGTGGAGGGATGAGCTGGGGAGGAGTCATGGGGAAAATGATATGGAGCCTTTAAACACTGGTTCTGGTGTGTGGGAGCATGGGTTGTGCTGCCTGTTGCAGGGCATGCAGACAAAGCTCAGGTTTGGGGGGCAAGAGCAGCTGCAGGGATAACCCTATTGCAGACAGCACCACACTGTTCCCTCCTCCTGGCTGCTGGCACTGCCAGGCTGCAAACCAGAGCCACAAACCCAGTCCTCTCCGGTGACTACAGAGACAAGAGATGGGCTTTGTCTGTGTCCTGTAACACAAATGTGACACTTATGCTTCTGCCATCTCCAAAACAAGTGTTTTACCCAACCTCTCCCATGTCTGCAAGGGAACAGAGCTGGACACAGTGACAGGCTTCCAATGCCAGTTCACTTCAGTCACACAGGTCCTCCATCAGGCTTTTCCCTGTGGTCCTGTGACTGTCTGCCCAGTAATAAATCACTCTGCACGGGGAGCTCAGGAGGAGAAGGGCAACAGAAGCTGCCAAAGGGCAGCAAAGCAAGAAAAGAGACATCCTCCATACAGATGTCCCTTGTACCACAGTTAAAGGGGAAACAACATGCCACATCAAAGAGGGGAAATTAAAAGTATAGCAAATATGTCCCTCCACTCTGCAGCTGTCACCTGGGAGCTTGCATAAAGTTTATGACACTCTTTCATTACTAGAAACCAGCAGTAAAGGAGCCAGACATTTATTTTGCAGCTTGGCTCTGCTCCTTGAGCAATAAATGCTACTGGGTCTGATGCACAGTGTGGAGCCAGGTCTGCAAACTCACTGTGCCTCTGCAGGAGCAGGGCTGAATGCTGCAAGGTGGTCCTGGGATGCTGATGCTCCTAAGTACCTGGAAATGCCCTGATGGAGGACCACAGGGAGAGAGAGAAAAATGAATGCATCAGTGCAGGCCTGCAGTGATGATGAGGTTTCTGTACCACCATGGTAGCTGCTTTCCATGGAGTAGAGAGGACAAAATAGGGCTGTGATGGTTTTATAGCTGAGGATCAATGGGATCACTGAGGTATACTGCTGCCCCATTTGTTTGTGGAGAAACTGGAGCATGACCAGGAGGTCCTCACATCCACCAAGCATTCCCCCTTCAGCCCCCACAGCCACCCTGCCCCCCAGCGGGGAACCCTCACTGTGGAGCAGAGCTGGGTGCAATGCACACCCTCAGAACACAGGGAAATAGAAGATTCCACCAGGCTTTTGGCTTTCTTCTACTCCTGGCATGTCATAACCCTTTGCAGCCGCCCCTTGGTGAGGATAAAGAGACTCTCCCACCCAAGGAGACTTCAGAGTGAACAGCAAAACCAGACCAGTGGGACCTGTCCTTGTCATCTGATGGCAGTGACACAGAAGGTCTTTGGAGGAGCTGGGGATCCTCAGTACTCTGTGCTTGCCCAGGGCTGGCATGTCTCCAGCAGGCACATGCCTGGGCAGAGGCAGTCACAGGGCAGAGCCCAGGCTGCCTGAGCCAGGTATCAGGACTCTGAATGACCACAGGTATCTGTTTACTCTTATTTCTTTTCCTGCTATTACATGAGGGATCCAGTGCAAATTTTCCAATCTCTGAGTACAAAAAATTACCCACTATATGGCTGGAAACACTTCACTTTGAGAGAGGCAATACAGATTGTTGTGGGAATGCCAGCCAGGTCTGAAACCATCCAACAGTTCAGGGCAAAGGTAAGAAGGCAGGAGACCCCTTGCAGAGAAGCCAGACCATCCCCTTCAGGAATGCCTTTAGGAAGACAGCTCCATGGGCAGCTGTGCTCACCTCTGGCACCAGGATCTAGGTAAGAGCCTGCCAAAAAGATACAGTGGTGTCTCACAGTGCTGGGGAGGAGAGCTGCAGAGAGAGAAGGGTAAAAACCCAAACCAGCACAACCTCCAACCAACCCTCCCTCCACAAGTAAACAGCCCCAGAATAAACTTTGGCACCAACCAGGTGGTATTGTAATGTCTTAGCACCCTGTAAGGGACAAGTAGGATGAAATAAATTCACTTGGTTTTGAAATGCCTCGGAGTTGCATTTCACAGCCCACTAAATGCCCACTAAATGTCTGCAGCCGGGGTTTATCACACTTGCACAGATCTTCTGGTGTGACTCCAGCTGGATGCTGCACCCTGGGCACCTTCCAGTTCATTAGCTAACATCTGTCTGACATGATGTTTGTTTTCTCACCCGCATGCAACAGGGACAAGCCTGCTAAGGAAGCTTTTGATCACTGGGTTGTTTTGGCTGCTGGGTCACTCTTCTTTTGCTGTGAGTTGCTGGTGAAGGAGGCAACCTCTCTCCACCAGAGCCTTTAAACACACAGGACTGTTGGGACACCCATGGTTTTACACACACAGGGGCTAAGCCAGCAGTCCCTGGAGAACAGTGCCTGAGAACTCTGTCACTCACAGAGCTGCTCCAACAGCTCCAAGATACACCACAAGGCTGCATCCTCATCCATCCACATACACAGGAAATGCCTCTGTCCCCAGGACATTGATGTTTCTGCTGCTGTATTGGGAATAATACTTCTCCACACAATTTGAGAAAGCCACTCTCCTTCCTCATGAATCCTGCTCCAAAGTCTCTCTGGGGGCTCAGACTTGCAGGAGTCTGATTGCAGGGTGCCAGCTTCCCATGGATCAGCCAGGCCTGGCTGAATGTTGGCACACATGCTCCCAGCCCTGCATGAACACATCACCACGACACTCTACACACTCCTCTGCCCACACAGACCAAGCTAGGCTGTACAGCAGTCACCGTGGCTCATATTGGAATGGGTGTGGCTCTGAGTCCAAGTTTGTGCTGGGCTGGAGCAGACCTCCTGCTCCCTTCTCTGTGGCCAAAAGCCAAAATTCAGTCTGTGTGCTGCCTGCATCTCTACATCCTGACAGTGCTCCCACTGGAGAGGTGTTTGCAACCAGTACAGACATTTTGGGTGCCTCAGCTGAGCTGTTCTTCCTGCTCTCTTCTCTTCCTGCTCCCTGCTGGAGCTGCCCTTGCCACACAGCCTGTTGTTGCCTGCTCCAGGGCTGTTTCCACAGCTACACAGCAGCACAGGGGTTGCATGTGAAGTACCAACAGCATTCTCCTCTTAAGCTGACAGCAGAACAAGGAGGAAAGCAGAAGTCCAGGTGGTAGATTGGCCTGTGGGTCCATGAAGTACAGTGATGGAGATGATACATTTCAGTCTGGTTTGAGTTTAAACCAGACCACACAACCCCTACCCCAACCACAGAGTATGTTCTTCTCCCCCACCTCCACATCCAGCCCGGCTGCACATCCAGTGGTGCCTCAGAAAACTCTAGCAATGCTATCTTAGTGCCCCTTCATCCAACTACAATGGCCAGGGCAAGTGGTAGACCTGGGCTTGTCTTCTGGGAGCCTCCAGGAGCCCAGCATTCTCTGCAGCTCTCCCCTTCTCTGCTCCCCAGCTGGCACCTGTCCTGATTCGCATGCCCAGAAATTCATGGTACACTGATAACCCAAGGCAAACAGAGAAATAAATCCCAGCATGAAAGGTGGCCCTGAGCACACCAGGCATCTCCTTGGTGTTGTTGGTAATTACAGAGGCAAACAGTCCTGTGAGCAGTGCTGCCAAGGGCTCCCTGGAAGAGCCCCAAGGTCCAGATAGCCAACTGGTCTGTTGATGGGGCACAGAAGAGCAGAGATGTGGCTTTTCCCTCCTGTTCTTCTGATTCAATTATCGTGCCTCTGGTTTAGCAGGCAGCTGGCTTGGGAGCATTTGCAGCAGTCAGGGCTCTGTGTGCCTGGGAAGCCCTCCCATTGGCACAGGACAAGCCCAGGCATCTTCAGCTGCTTCCTGCTTTGAAAAAGAATTCATCCGTGGTGGAAATTGGGAGGCAGACCTAGTACAGACATTTTGGCATTGAAGTAGCAGGTACTGCATTGTCCTGAGATGCCTTTTTCTCTTCTGATTTGCTGATGCCAAGTCAGGGGGTTAGAGGGGAGCTCAGACCTGAGAATAATTTTTCATCAGCTTTCCATATCCCCTCAGTCTGCATATTCCTATACCACATAAGTCAAACTCTGCCAAGACCTTCTCACGGCATCAAAATATTTTGCTGCTGTCCAAATTTTCTGTTGTTCCTGATTTTGTTTGTTTGTTTGTTTGTTTAATTATTGCTCTGTGGAAAATTTCGAAATGACAACTGCTCCATCCCTTTTGGAAAAAACAAGCAGACACTGGAATGTTGGGATTCCTCTCGGAGCAAAAATCCCACATCTCAGTGGTAGAGGTCAGTACCTTGATTCAGCTGCAGGAGGAGGGTGTCAGGGAAGAAGGTCCTAAGACACAGCTGCACCCTTGCTGAAGGCTAGGATGAAGCTCAGGGCATCTTCTGCCCTTATCCCTCAGGAAACAGAACGTATAACCTGCCAGCAGCTCCCACTATAATGCAGTTGGAATGCTGGATCCATGCAGGTCTCTTGCAGAATGAGTCTTGTTTCCAGGGGATCTGATTCTCCCCTGTTTCAGGTGAAGCTTTTCTAACATCTGCCCTTCTCGTGTCCTTCTTTTACTCTTGACTACATCACCCCAAGTGCAATGACCTGCTCTAGAAGGGAGGTTAGAATAGACTATTTCCAGTGATCCCTTCCAGCACCAGCATTCTCTGATTTTGTGATTCTGTGACCTTCTCTACCTCCTCAATCCCTTCTGGGTTCTGATATCTCTTCTCTGCTTTCCCATCAGGAATTCCTGCTCTTTCCTTGCCCCAGAGCTTCCTTCATTGCCCTGAAGTTGCTCAAGGCTTTGGGGAGATGAAACAGGAAGGGAAGGTGTGACCTTTCCTGGCGAAGCCTGAGATGTGGAAGCACTGTGCCCCTAACAGTGCACTATGGTGCTGCTTTGCTGTTCCACTTTGCTCTCCACAGTGCTATGACCAGCAGCAGAGGAACCAGCAGTATCCATTCCCACCTGGTGTCAGGACTGGTGCAGTGTAGGTTGAGGTGTAGGTGCTGTTTGCAAACAAGAAAGTGAGGCCATGGTCAAGGCTCCTTACAGGAGACAGTACCAAAACCCAGCATCTCCTCCAGGACAGCTCTGCTGCCTTTTTTCCCCCTCCAGCTTCAGTGAGCTCCAGCACACTGTCTGGCTTGGATCCCTGCAGGGCTCTTTATCCAGAGCTTCTCCATCCCTCGACTGTAATTCCTCTACAACCTCTGCCCCCTCAAGGCTGCTTTCCCCCCCTCCTCTAATCAGTATCACTTAGGGCTGGCTCTGCTGTGGTCTCAGCATGCAGCTGCTGGCCTGCAGCACCATAACTGAGTCCCAGGACTCAGCAGCAGCTCCTCTGAGAAGACAAATCGGTCATTATGCATCTGAACAAATAGATTTCATATTCCAAATGGAGAGATCTGTCAGCAGCTCCATTCCTCTGGGAAGCCATGAATGTCAAGCCATTTAAGAGCCCTTTCCTAATGATGCCCCTGGTGAGCAGCCGTGAAGACGTATAGCCCCAGAGCTCGGGGAGGGTTTGCTGGAGACTATCAGGGTAGAGGGGAAGATTAGGAGGCATTAGCACAGCAGAATGTCTCGTTCAGCACTTCCTCTGGAGTCCTGCACAGCAGAAAAGGAGCACGAGGCATGGGCTCAGATTAATGGCTTTTTCACAAGCCAGCTTTGTCTTCTGACAGAGGAGAAAAATGATTGCACACACACACACATAAGCACGCACACGAATGAGGGGAGATGGGCTGTTCTGCCTGACTTGTACATTTTGTAATGGAGAGCCTGGCTGGAAGGAGAGGGAAAAGATGAAGTAGGGCACTGGGAATGTGATCCCTCTCTGACCTGCTGTGATGCTTATCGACTGCAGACCCTGCAAGGTTTGTCCTGGCACTATTCCCCCTGTGATCCATAGCCCTGTAAAAGGCTCTCTTGCTGGGTTGGGGGAAGCAGAGAGCCTTTTACAGGGGGAAAAGACTCTCTCCCAGGCCAGCAGACTGCAAGAGCTGACTGTGACCCCTGGCAGCACTGACAGTGTTAGACTGAACCAGGAGCTAGCCCTTGCAGCCAGAACTGTCCCCATGGTAAGGGATCAGGGCTCCCTGCTTCCAAACACAGGGCATGGAGACACAGTGATGTCTCAAGCTCATCCACATGGCAAGTCCATGGTTCCTCCCACTGCCCACATAGGTACTCCAACCTGGAAACTAAACATTCAGGTTGTAACACTGTCCTGATCAGGTATCCCCTCCCATGCCCTTCTTTGCTAGATTTGGTTCAAATTTGACAGGAGCATTAGCCCCCCAAAGTAGATTTTTTTAAAACAATTTTTGAAATATATTTGACTAAGTGTCACAGAGCATTTTGGAAACCTCTCACAGACCTGTTATGTGGCAACTTCTTAAAAATTAGCAGTTGTGCTTTGGACAAAACAAAACAAACATACTCACACCAAGGAAAGGTGACCAGAATCAAACATCTAGTTTCAAAAAGCACAGGCAATTTCAATTACCATTCCCCAACACCCCTAAACTTAAACACTCATGCTGATAACCACTGCCTGTATACAAAACGTGGCCCTACCTTCTTCCAGAAGTGTATACCAGCCTATGTGTTATCTCTTCTGATGGAGCCATTTGTATTAAGGGAAGAAAAATGCAAGTATCTAGAGGCCACCTTTAATAAAGTATTTGATAGAGTGCCTTGCAAAACCATACCTGGCAAATGAATTTGAATTGGAGTGGATACAAGCTGAGGCACCTGATGGAAAATTGCCTAAGAGGTGTGTAAACACAGAGCCATGATAAACTACAGGGGTCTGCATGGGGAGGAAGGTGTCCAGAAGGTGCCACAGGGATCGATGTTAGAGCTGGTCTAGTTTAACATCTTTATTAATGACAGGGAGGGAGAAGTAAACAACACATTAATAACATCCCGGGATGATACTGAACAGCACAATTCCCTAGATGGAGCCAAGAGAAGGAATTTGCAGAGCAAGGGCTGACCCTGCACAGCTTCTTGCATTTTCTTGTTGAGATCAAGGGGTACACTGGGCACCTGAGGTGCAAAAGGGGCCACTGGGCTGAAAGGAATCTAGAAAAGGAATCCAGGATGGAAGCAAGAGATGAATACCGTGCGATAACTGAGGGAAAGAAAGTTTGGGTCAAATTCCATTCTCTAGCCCTCAAGATCCTCATTTTTGCCCAGGGAAGGGCACTACAGACAATGGGCCATGCAAACTGGCAGCTGTGTTTCCATAGCTAGATGCCTCTCCAAGGAACTTTCAGGCAAGTGCTTAAAATCAGAGATGCTGTTTATCCCAACGCCAGAGATATTGCACCCGTCCAAAGGAACGCTGTGTCAGTAATAGACGTGTCAGGATAAACAGCAAGCATGAAGTGATCAGTGAGATCCCTGCTTTTGGAAACTGGTGATTGCTTAATACCAGCAATTGTCATTTCATTTCATTTATGTCATCTTTTGGAGCACGGTCCTGGCTAGGGAAACACACACATTCAATACTTCAGAAAGACTAATTTTCCATGTTTCAAGGGAATTATGAGCAAAACTCTTGGGGAGGAAGATGAGGGCAGGAAAATGAGATGATCAAAGTTGAGCACGTGGGAGACAGTGCAGGAAAGAGCCACAAAAAAAAAACAAAACAAACCAAAAACTGTGGAGCTGGAAGAAAATCAGCCTTGCAATGAGAGACTGAAAATTCTTGATCTGTTTAGCTCATCAAAAAGAAGATTGAGATTCAACTGATTGCAATGTGTAAGTACCTTCCCAGGAAGAAAATACAAGGTGTGAAAGGCTCTTCAATCACATGGGGAAAAGAATAAAAGAGCCAACAGCTGGAAATTAGGGTCAGACAAATTCCAGTAAGACATAAGGCCCAGATTTTCAGCAGAAAATGTGACCAGACATTCAGTCAAAATCCCAGGGATGTGGTAACTTCTGGGACGTGGTAATTTCTTCACATCTAAAAGCGAGGGATGATTTTCTGTAAGATGCTCCAGTCAAATACTGGACACCGTTCAGTAGAAACCAGATGCAGCTCACAAGAGGGCTGCACTGAAAAGGAGGTCATGACGGATGACCTGTGGTTTTCTTCCAGAATTACTTGGCTGGAAGAGGATGTTTAGATACCTCATGTTGCATCTCATTCCTTTCAATTCCTCAACTGCCGGCATATCCTCTTTACACTCTTAATTACAGATCTGCATTCATCATCTTTTGTCCATTCTAGATATTGTGCTGTACTTGTTTTTGTCATGTTTGCTATACCAGCATCTTAATTTATCCCACACAGCTGTCTGTCATTTCAAAGAACAGCCTGTGGCTCCCCATGCATTTTCCATACCTGTGGTTAAGATCTCGATGGGACAGTTCCTGTTTTATTCCTAGAACTGCAGGAGCCTATTAAAGAAGGAAACTTATGCTGTGCTCTCTTTAAGGAAAACTTTATTCTTCTCTGTGCTAGTAATTTTTTTTCTTCCAGTTGTGAAGCTTGCATCCTTTTTCAACAGCACAGCCTCTTCTTCTTATAGGTTGAGACAACCTGATATCAGGTGCCCTGAATTCACCTCCTGAGAGATTTTGGCTGGCTCTACCTAATGATCAATACACCTTGATTTAATGCTGCAGGAGGAGCTTAGGTGTTACCAGAGGGAGGAGCAGTGGGCTCTGGGGACTTGGGGAGGAAACCAAGGTGGAGGAGGGAGGCCGAAGGTTGTTTTTGCTGCTATTATTTAAGTAAACAGCAAAGGTAAGGCTGTGAGCACGGGTGGGCTTGACCCTGCCCTTGCAGTCCGTGAGGGAGCCAGCTGAACGCACTGGTGCTCACACACAGGTCTTGTGCAAGGAGACATCTGGAGGCAGGACCCATCTGGATCAGACCTCTCTCCTGGGAACAGTGCTTTGTGACTTCCTGGACAGCATAAAACTGCCAGAAATGCAAAGGCACTTCAGAAATGGGCAAAAGTGATGAAAAGTCTGTGGGCAAAGGCCTGGAGCAGGAGTAAATGGGGGACTTGCCTGCTTGCAAGAACTTGGGAGGAGGAGGGAGGGTATTAAGGGTCTCCTGGTGGTTTCACTGGGAGGAAGGGAATGAAATCAGATGAGAAAAATTGCATCTGAACATCAGGAAATGCTTTCTGTCTCTTAAATGTATTAGCTTGGGGAATTGCATCCTTAAGGACAGGGTGAGGACATGGTTGCTCAAGACATACCCGGCAAGCCTCTGAGCTTGAAGGGAAATATCCTGTGAGGAGTCATTTCCTCAGAGCTGAGCCAAGCTGGGACAATCCCAGCACTGCTGTTACACCCCCACCGTGTTGATGTCATTCAGAGGGTGCTGCTGGGTGCCCTCTGTAGCCCGGGGAATTCCAGATGTCCAGTTTCATAGGCTGGGAGGAGGGATGAGCATCCTCCTCATGGTGTCCAGCCCCAAGCTCCTGTGTTCTCCTCCCATGGCTGGACCCCTGGATGGCTCTCGTCTCACCTGCTCAAGTGCCAGTGGTGATGGAGATGGGCAGGAGGAGAAGGGCTCCCCAGGAGTCCTGGACATCCTAGACTGATGTCCACACCAGTGCTCCTGCACCGTGATGGATGTGAAGTCACAGCTGGCTGTTGCACCTCCGTGGCTGTGAGCTCACCTCCAGCAGTGCTCTCCAAGCTCTGATATGATCACCAGCCCACTTAGGTTCTGCCAATGGTTTTGTCCTGTGGGATGTCAGCTGTAGGGGTGTCCTGACTTTTTTTCACCTTTCCTTGCTCACTGTCCCAGCCTCTTGGGCCTGCTTTGTCCAGGGCTGACCACATCTCCAGGGCAAAGCACCCTTACCAAACTGGTGGGCTCCTACAGAAGCTCTGAATGCAGCAGCCAGCAGCACCATCCCTCCCACAGATATATCTGTTCCCTAAGTAAGACCTATTGCCAACCTGTCCCTTATCTACCTTTCCCTCCTTTCCAGCCGCTCCTCTCTTCCCGGCTTCTCCCGGAGTTGTGTTGTTGCCGTGGTTACTCGTTTATCTTTAAGAGATAAATTTCCCCCCACCCCAGTGCAAAGTGAAATTCCCGAGCTTCATCCTCCACGGAGAACTGCCTCCCTCTAAAGTGGCACTAATTGAGCATGAAATGCTATGCAACTAAATTACACCATAATTTATTCGGCGTTAAATGATTTTAAGCAGTGGCTCAGGAGTGCTGGGAACAAGAATCACTCCCCTCTTCCCACTCTCCTCACTGTGCTGACTGCGCCGCAGCCGGGAGCAAACCAGAACCCGAGGATTGCATTCTCCCAAGAAGGACCAGCCTTCAACAGAACAGCCGCCACCTCACTGTCTCATTTTTTCGGGAGAGCTGACAGCTTGTTGGGCACTCATCAAAGAACTGCTAATCACATCCTGGTCGCTGCTAAGAGTCCTAATTTCTGATTTCTGACGGGGAGCCTGTCTGTAAACTGCGGTGTACGGGATGTCACCGGCATCGTGCAGGATCTGGGTGGTTTTAGCCTGTCAGGCTCAGATCGGGGGCTGAGGGCTTTTCCTCTTCAAAGAGAGAACACTTCAGTGCAGAGAGTCTGGCCAGGTGGAAACCAGCTGCCCAATTATATCACATTAGCTTTTTCTTGATTCCCAGACCGCAGATCCTTTCCTCCCACCTGACAACTGCCCTCCAGTACTGTAAAATATCAGGTCTCTCACACTGGTGTTTCTCTGCAGCAAGGAGATGCATGTTGTTCCTAAGGAAATAGGAAATCATTTGCTCCCCCTTCTAAACATCAGCAAAATACCATTTTGAAGAAAAATGCAGAAGTTTCATATCGAAAATGGAAAACCGAGATGTTCCAACACTCTCCAGAAATATTTTTCACTGTCTTTTCAGACTGAAGGCATTTGACAAAATTGATAAAAATAACAGAACTACCCCCATCAGCACAAGGTGTATTTTTAGACATAAAAGAGGAAAAGTTTCATTCAGTGAGGAAAAATGTCCCTACTTCCACTCAGAATGGAGACAATTTCAGCATTGTGTAAGAGACTCCAGGAGAAATGCATTCTCCTAAATAAGGAAGGATGGGAAAAGTACCAGCAGGATCAGAGGTACAGAAATATAGAGCAGTTTCCAGCTTTCTTTTTTCTTCTTTCTTTTTCTTTTATTTTCTTCCTTTTTTTATTAAATATATGGGGACTAGGGTTAATTGAGACTCCTCCAAGTCAAAGAGTAATTGGGGACAAGAAGGAGCCAGCCCCATAGAAAAGAAAAGAGGGCTGCATGAACGAGCAGATTAGGACTCTTCAGTCTGTGTCAGGCCTGGGTGATAATTAAGGATGGTTAGATTAGGAGCTCAGCAAGTCTAAAATAGCATGGAAAAGACGACTGGGGATGCATCTTTCCTTCCTTTTCGTACATCAAACTAGAAGAAAACAGGTTCAAAAGCAGCAAAGGGATTTTTCTCTCATATATGGAGGTTAACCTGTGTAACTTCTAGCCACAGGACACTGTGGGTGGTAAAAGTGCTATAAAAAAAAGTGGTACAAAACCCACCAGGATTATTTCACAAGGGCATAATTCATCTGCTTAATCCCAGAGTGGAGTTTTGTTGCAAGCCCAAAGATGGTACTCAAGGAAGACAGTCAGACAACCATGCTGCATTGCTGCTGGTTTGAGGCATACCCTTGAGGATGTTGAGGTGCTGGGACAGACTGTTCAGAAGGGTTTTTTGAGACAGTGCAGGTATCTGAGCCTTGTTTCAGCAGTGCGGGCACCGACAACATGCCAGACCTCCTCCCAGGCTGTGCAACCTCCTTCTGCTGAAACAACATTCCAGTGGGAAAGATCAATTTAGCTAAAGCAAAGTGTTTCACTTAGAAGTGTTGTCTTCCGACAAAACTCATTTTAAGGTGAAAAAATAGAAAAAGGAAAGAAGCGGGGGGGGTGTAAAAAAGAGGATGAGTACTTTGATAAGGTTGAAGTGTTTCATTTGGGTCTTGAGTGCAGTGTTTCAAGATGACTTCTTCCCCTGTTTCAAAAAGGGAAATACATTGTAAAACCGAATGAAAAATGAAAACCAGAAAAAAAAGGAAACCAAAGCAGAACTCTTTGAGTCATCCCCACATCTTTTTCCCCTGCTGTTTTCCTTCAAGAAGATGGTTAAATCTCACTGGGTTTTGTTCCATCCTGGAACGGAAAACCTCTTAAAACCACTGAACTTCCCCCAGGTTCTCTCCCAACCACTTCCCTGCTCTTTGGGATGACCTCTGTGGTGGGAAGCCAAGATACTGAGCCCAGGCCACTCTCCAGCTGCCCCAGATAATCCTCCCAGCTTACACGGCACTCTGCTAAAAGAGGCAGGCAGCTGGTGCAAAACTTCCCCATCCTTTTCCAGGCAGAAAGGGAAAATGCTGGACTCCACAACTGTGGGTCAAATGCCTTTCACTGCCATGAATTTCCCTGAAGATGAGCTCTGAGTGGTGGCACTGGAGATGCGGGGGATAATAGCAGCAACGCCAGCTCTGCATGCTCAGGAGCAGCCACTGTACCAAGCAGGAAGCACACACCTCGAGTGTCCACCCCACCAGCACAGCAGCATCCACCAGGACCAGCTCTCCATCACCTCTGACATGATCTTTAGGCTTGTTCCTCCACCAGGAGCCTGTGGAATGATGATGGAAAGGCTCTTTTTCAGCCTCGAGTCAGACAGGTGGCCTCTCTGCTTGTGGCAGGCAGGCAAAGGGCTGTGCTCTTTCCTGCCAGTCAGCTCTGAGGACTGAAGGAAGATGTTTGTTTGCTCTCCTCTGCCACCCAGCTTTATGAACTCAAGGAAGGTGTTTGTTTGCTCTCTTCATCTTTCCTACAGCGTTTGAGGGCCCTTTGAGGCAATGTTTTTCACTCCATCCTGCCTCATTCCTTGAGGTGGTTCCCAGCATATGGAAGCCCTCTTGCACTTCACCCAGCAAGGCCACGCTATGGTTAACACTCAAAATCCCTGCCAGCAAATAAATAATTACTTGAGAGAAGCTAGGCTCAGAAGTGGCTTGGACAAACAACATTTTTCTTGATTTTTTTTTTTAAGCTGGCTTCAACAAGAGAGTTGAAAAATATTTTTGCCCCAGAAGTAAAACTTTGGGTGAATTTTAAAGGTGAAAAGCATTATTCTGGCTCAAAGAAAGCCTCTTGTTTCCCTTCAGATGTTCCCAACGTTTCTTACAGTGATCTCTGCAAAATAAAAAAAAAAAAATAAAATAGAGTCTTCACATGAAAGTGAAGTAAAATGTGCAATTTTAGTGCTTGTAGAAGGACTTATTTCTGACTGAAGCAGACTTTTCTCACCCAAATTAACTGCGAAGTTGATACAAAGTTTCAAAGTGCGCTCTTCACATCGAAGTGCAGAAAATTTCACCCAAAGGGTGTCATTTCCTGGCATCCCCGTGGCCGGGGAGGTGTCGTGCAGGGGCTGCTCTGCTCCCATGGAGCGCAGAGAGCTGTGAGCTGCTGCGCTTTGGGGCTTTTTGAAGTAAAATAACAATCCTTTGAGAGTGAAAGTCCAGTCCTGGCAGAACAGATGTTGTAACTTATCGCATTTATGGTGGAAACTTGAGGGCCGAGAGGGAATTCAAACAGCAAATAGTTAACAGCATAAACCCAAATAACGAGAAATATATAACGTGCATCAGAGGACCGAAGGGAGTTGATTGGTCTGAAGGAGCAGCGGGGGGTAGAAACCAGCAATTAAAGAGCTGGAGGAGGAAGAGGAGGCAAAGGAGGGCATTGCTGAGTAGCCAAGTGATTCCTTTAAATCCAGAGGGGTGGAAGTGTATGCTTCTCATTAAAATCAGCTGCTGTCCTGGAAGGGCTGAGTGCAACAGACACTTTATCCATCTTCTGCCATCACACGATGAGCTGAGGGCAGGGTTACAGGACATCGAGGTCTTCTCTAACTAACTGCCCCAAACTTTGTTAAGTCAGCTTAGGTGTCCCTGTGGCCTTCTGGGATGCTGAAAAACAGCCATGAGTCAGAGCACTGAAGTGACACAGGTTGTCACTCTGAGCTGAAATTCTGGGCAACAGAGAGTCTGAGTAGAAGAAGACGGAGAGGAGAGGCACAGACCCTTGTGAATTCCCCGTGTTGCCTCACTAACAGCTCACAGCTAAACTCTGGAGTTTCGGCTTGCTGATTACCTCCCTTTTGCCCCCCTTAAACGCTTTTGTTGTTGTGATTAATTGTTTGCCACCGAAGCTATTACTTATCAGATTGTTTGCTAGCTGCTTTATCAGCTGAGCAGAACAGGGGCTTGTTTGTGTGATGCTAAAGCAGCGTGGGAGGCTGCAGAGCTGGATGCAGCCACCGGAGAGGTTGGCTGGGGGAGGCTTTGGGGATACAAACCCGCCTCTAGCAGCCAAAGCTCAGAGATTCCTAACCACGGGAGGTGCTAGTTAAGCACCGGTACCATTCTGTCAACCCCAGTCAGTGGTTTGCTCAGATCTAGTATTCATTAAATGCTATATTCTTCGATAAGTGGAGAATGCATTGTGGAGCTTTAATAAAGGCTGTTGCTCATAACACTGCTTACTGAAGCCTTTCATCTTCACCCTAATTAATTCATGCTAATTTCCTTGCCAGTTGGATACATCAATTTGAAGTTTAAAATAGAATCTTAGTTTGTTTGTGAAGTTCAACATGTTGCAAAATATAGCTCTCCTGTCAGAAGAAAAAGATTGCATAAAGGGAAGGATCTGAATGGGATCTTACAAACACGATGTGCTGCGCAGATTGCTGGGTTGGAGAGATGCGGCACTGCTCCAGGGCCCCACATCTGCCCCCTCCCTCTAGGATCAATCCTGAGTGCTCAGAGACTCCACTGGGAACCCTCTCCACCAACATGATCTTTCCACTGTGTTACTGCACCTTTGCTTTTATCAACACAAAGATAGGAGACTATAAATTCCTTCACCTGGACTCACTCCTGCATGTCACAATCAAAACAAGCTTTATCAGAAGATGCCATTTCTTGAGGCTGGAATGTGGGCTGTTTGAAAGATCTCTCTGAGGAACAAGTTTATGCCTAATCTAGCGCAGGCCCTGGGGTGCTGGGGAAGGAGTACATTCAGGCTGCTCTCAGTTTTTCTTCCCACCAGCACTACAACAACTCAGTTCCTGCTGTAGCTTAAGGGATATAAAGTCACAGCTGAGAGGGCTGTAAAGGACACGGAGAGCCATCAGTCATCACCTTCTCCAAAACTAGCCTTTCTCCAATCCTTCTTGGCAGATATGTTATTCTCAAAGATTCCCCAAAACAGCAAGCCTCTTTCTCTCTAGACAGTCAGCAAACACTTAATTCTTGTCACTGTGATTTACTTGCATCTTGCTTGAAATCCCCTTCCTACAGTTTAAACTTGTTTATTCTTTCCTGTCCAATGGCTCACCCTCTCTGCTGCCTCATGACTATTCCCCAGCCTTTTCTCCCTCACAACCCCGTGCTTTCAGTTCCTCTGTACAGGTCAGTTTGGAGTGACTCAGGTAGACGTTCAGACACAAACACGACGAGAGAAGCAGAGACCCAGGAGATCCCTGCACATGGGCTTGCACACCCACACACGAGTGCTTCCAAGCGTGCACACCTTGCATCTAGCCTTTTTCTCCCTCAGCACCCTTTGCTGACGGCGCTGGCAGCAGCACGGGTCCCTGAGCTGTCAGAGAAATAACCAGCTCTCCCAAAAGCCCCAGGTAACCGTGGGCTCTGCAGCCCCGGTGAAAAATACCCTCAGCATTCAAGAAGAGAAAAATTCGGTGTAAACAGCTGTAGAAGTGCCTCTGCTCCTTGCCTTAGTATGTGGCTGGCTCACCAGCAGAGAGACAGCATAGAAACTGTCCGTGCACCCTTAGGCATGATAATGCGCAGGGTAGATTCCAGGGAATCGCAGGAAATTTTGCTAGAAATGTGGCGTGCAAAGAGGTACTGCAAGTTCCAGATGGTTTGAATTTTCTCTGTATTTATAAAAAATAAATTGATACTTTATTACCTAATCAAAGTAGCTGCTCATGCGTTTTCACCTCCCCCTCCCTCCTCAAATTTAGCACGGGTGTTTCAGATGCTAATATAGAGCTCCCAGGAGAACAAGAGGGCCTTTCTGTGAGACTTTTTAAAGACATCTTAGAGGATGCTTAATAAAGAGGCAGCATGGGGTGGTGTCTGGGTCAAAGGCTCGACATTCAGGATACTTGGACTCCTTCCCAGCTCTGGCACAACTCCAGAACAAATGCTCCATTGCCCTGTGACTCAGTTTCCCCCTCTACCTAGTGAGATCCTAAGCCTGCCCTCTGCCCTGCTTTGGAACAGAGCTAAAATCTGTTACTGGTACCATCACCACCCTTGCATTCCCCATCCTACCAACTACTGCAACATGTTGGCTGTGGCACAAAGAGCCCCAGTCCCAGCCCCAGGCAGAGCACAAGGCTCTGTGGGCAATTTGTGCCAGAAAACACCTGTGCTCAAGGGCTTACAGCTCTGTCTTGGCCAGCAGCAAACGTAAACCCCAGGACTCCTTGGATGTAGTTTGGGGCAGGGATGGAGATGCATGATTAACTACTCACAGAGGTGAACTGACACTGCATGACCTATTTTCAAGGACAGTGTTACCACAGATTTTGGCTAACAAATCTAACAAAATCCAACAAATCTAGCAAAAGGTAACAAACCTAGCAAACAAGGTTGCAAAAAAGATTTTGGCTTTGTGTGAGTTGCCATCGTGGAAGAAAAAAAAAAAGGGTGCAGGATAAAGTCTGCTTTCATTCACAGGTTCCACTGGTGTCCAGGTGACACTGATGAAGGGATGAGGAATCGTGTTTTCTTCCCACACAAGCAAATATGGTGGGAAGACAGACTCTTTTGCTTTTGGCAGAATTCTAAGGAGACAGTTACCCATGCTAAATGTGTGTTCCCCACACATTTTTGGGGAAAGAAACCCCATACAAAATAGGAAATTAACTCTTTTTTTTCCCTAGAAAAATAATAATGTTGTAAAAAAAATTCCTAAACCTAAAGATAAACACTGTGTTCTGTCTTGCTTCTCACGTAAAACCAGCAGGAGAGGAGCCCCATGACCAGGCATTTCTGTTGCCAGTTTTGTTCTCAGCACCACTTTTACAGGAGCAAGAGTGCCACCAGCCTGGGACCGGCACCCTGGGTCACCTGCCCCACATGTACAGGTCCACACATACCCCCAGCAGGCACAGCTGCAGACACAGTGTGGGTCCAGCAAGCATCATTCCCCAAAAGGCAATCCAGCAAATTTCAGCTTGGGTTTTATAAGGACAAAAAAGGGAAGCACCCCTGAGCAAGAGAAGATAACAACTCTGAAGGAGCTGTTTGCAAAGATCCACTCCTGAGGGAAGGATCCTGTCCCTGCAGAGTGTTGCCAACAACTTGTGCCCACAGCTTCCCCAGCACAGCCACAGCCACAGCCCAGTGTGGGGCTGTGTGAGTGGTCATGCACAGTCGGGACAGAAACTCCAGGCTGGGCAGGAGGGAGTTGTCCCTCTTCAGCCTGCTTGTCTGGATAAATTCTGGTTTGTTTCTCTTCTCTTTGTGCCGTTTATTTGATAGGGGAAGATATGGTGGAAGATGGAAGAGGAGGGATTTTCTGAAACATATACCCGCACAGACTCCTAAACTGGAAGAAAACTCTTTGCCTGTTCTACAGCCAGGACTCTGGAGGACTTGTTGGCCATGTCCTAGCCAGGACAGGAGACCACAGCATCTCTTCATCCTGTGCTATGGCAGAGTTCAGTCTGCTAGACCCTGCCCTGTCTGCAGAGGTATCTGACTGTCACCCAGGAAATATCATGAAAAAGAACATTGCTCTGACCATTTTTCAGGGGCAGCAAGAAGATCAAGAAGATCATACAGTATCATACAAGTTGTCCTCATGGGATGTTACAGGCTTTGGGGAAAGATGGCTGTAGCCTTTTTGAAAGAATGGAGTTCCTCATGTAGCCACATATTCTCAGCCCTATTAAACACATGGGATGGGGAGACATTCTTTGTTATGCAATTATGTAGAAAGAAACCTTCATGATAACCTTGAGATTTGGTGAAGCTGTGCAAGAAACCTGAGCCTCAACTGGAAATGTGTTCTGAATCTCACCTCCATCCCTTCCTTGAGTTTCCATGGCTTTGCATGGCAGACCAGAGGAGTGTCTATCAGGTAGGAGGAGAGACAGGAAACACACAGCAAGCGCAGGCAGGCTGTCTTAAGAAGACAGGAAAATATCAGAGTCTGTATATTTAGCCAAACACCCCTTAATAATTTCAGGTTTATTTCCCCATCCTGCCAGCTCATGAAGCAAGTTGAACAGTTTCAACACCCGGCTGAGCTTTGCATTTCATCTCACGTCGAATCCGCTGTCTGGAGACATTTGTTTTGCTTTCATTTATTCCAGAGCCCTGATCTAAGCCACGGAGGGAGATTTTTCCAGTAGGTGCCTGTGTGGCAGGGGGGAAGAAGAACTCAGTGAGTAATTCAGCTTCATACTAACAAGGAGAAATTAAAACCTAAAGTGACTTCATGCAACCAAATGCAGTGAAACAGGCCCTTGATCTAATCAGCACTTTCTAAAGGAATTAAATGCCAATCTATTTTAAAATGCATTTCACTCCGACTTAATGAGGGCAACAGGGAAAAATCAATTGGTTGTGTAATTTGGGATTTCAATAATAAAAACAATAAATGCTAATTAGGAACATTCTTATTAATGTCATAAAATTCTTGGACAGATTGTAGTCATGTAATTAAAGTTTGACAAAGCTGCTTGAAGAATTTGAGGCCTGACAGCAATTGCTGGGACAGGACAGGGAGTGGGATGAAGGCAGGCTGTGCTCAAGGCTGCATGGTTCCAGGAAGTTGGTGAGTTCTGGGAAGGATGGAAAGCACCAAGAAACAGGACCAACCCAAAGTCCCTCTGATCCTTCAGGGCTGTTCAGGGACAAGGACATGGAGCTGAGCATCCCTCATTTGTACCCACAGTGGCGCCCAATTGACATCCTTGAGACGGTTCAGCTGCCATTAGCAGAGGGCAGGAGTCTTCATTCCTGCCTTGCACCTAAAAATTGCTTTTGTGAATGTCAGCTTTCACTCAGCTTTGGGGTGTGGCATTTCCCCCAGGTGCAGAGCCAAATCATGCAAGGCTGGTGAGATACCCTCTCAGTTAATCTCTCTGCTCTTGCTGTGTAAGAGACACAAGCTCTGAGAAATACCATTCCCTTTTAATGTCTAAAAAGCAGTGGGACTATCTAGCACTGTTAGGGAATAACTCATTTCCTTCCGAAAAAAATAGAAATCCCTGCACCAAAAATGCACATTTGTCAGGCAAAGGCCCCTGTTGTAGCAGAAGAGGGATTGGGATGATTTTCTCAGCAGATCCCAGTCTCTTGCCTGGAGGCACCGATATTTCTGCCTGGTGCATCAGAGGGCATGGCTCAGCCTGTGCAGAGCAAGATAAATGCAACCAAAGCAGGATATTCATGCAATTGGCTTGGACAATATCTCATGTAGTAACCTCAAGGAGGGTTAGCAATTCTGCTACACCTCACAGCTCTGACTCTCATCTCATCATGACTTGTCCTAGAAACTGTTTTCCTCTAATGCAACTAGAAGAATAAAAAATCAACAAAGTTTGGGGAAAATATGTCGCTATTTATTGTTTCAAAATTTTAAGCAAGAGATCCCTCTCATTCCCCTAGTTTTGATGTTCCCTTGAAAATGTTGGTTTTTCAAGCTTGGATGCATTAACATTAGCTCTTGATCTATCCCTCTTGTATTATTACTCATCCCTCTTTTTACTTTTTTCTCCCACACAAAAGAAAATGAGATTAAAAAAACTCAAAAAAATGTCAAGACTGGCTAAACCAGGATTTACTTTATTAATGTAGCAGAGAAAAAATATATAGTAACAGTTTTGGTAAACTTCCAGGAAATAACGTGGTATTTAAAAGCTTGGATTTTAATTCACCCTGAAATGTTTCTGTCCTCATCTGGGTCTCCCAGTGCAATCCCCACTGCAGGATCCCTCCTGCCACAGAAGGGATGTTTCTTTACCTGTCATTTTCTCTCCTGCCAGGAGTGTCTTTACCCATCCTCCAGCACCAGCAGTTAGCAGCTGCTTCTCACACCTGCAGCCTGCATGTGCAGGGCAGTGCTGTGTCTGGCTCCTGCATGCTCAATCTGGCCCCTCTGGGCTGCAAGGGCAGCTCTGGTGACTCAGGCAGGCCTGCTGCCCTCAAGTCAGGCTTCTACCTCCACAGTGTTTCTTGTGTGCAACATATATATATATATATGTGTGTGTGTGTGTGTGTGTGTGTGTGTGTGTATATGTCCACGAGGTCAGGTTTGCAGGACTCAGCTGCAAAAAGAGCTGTGCAGAGGTGGAGCTCATTCTGAGTTCTGTTTGTCTTTTCGCTGTTGTCCCACAAAGTGGAAGAGAACTGCAATCTCTGCAATTCCATCAGGAGCCATTCGGGTCCTGAGATGTCACTCCCTGGGATCAGTCCTCTCATATTTCTCCCCTGTTATGGAAGCAAAACTCGTCACCTGTGAGCAGCAGGCACCCCTCTCCTGTGTGATAAATGGGTGACACCAGGCTTTCACCCCTGCCCCCATCCCAGCTCCCTGCCTTCAGGACTGAGTTAAGGGACCAAAGTGTGTAGGAATTGGTACCATGTGCTCGCGCTGCCTTCCCGGAGATTAGCCCCATATGGGGAGAGAGCTGCGTTCCCCTCCATTTGGGATGGGGGTTGATCTAAATGTATAGCAGGCATTCTTTGAATAAATGTGACAGCCCAGGAGATAGACTTCAAACATCACCGAAAGCGGCCCCTTCCCATTGATCTTCGAAATATACAGCCTGGCTTATTATATTGTAAATATACTTTTAATACACGGTGTCTCAAAGTATGTTCCTACCTGACTGTAGAGCCTACATTTCCCAACAACTGGTCTTTTCAGCTGTATCGTAAATGTACAATGTATGGCCCCAGGTCACTTCACCACACACCCTGTGTGAGTTACCCCACAGATTTGGATTCAGATACTGCCTGGGCTGGAGGACCAGGGCATTAAGACGTGCAGCTTCCTTGCAAAAGAAGACACAGAAAGTACCACCTCAGTAAGACCCAAGGCCTGGTTGACAGGCCTTTGGTTTTGTTCAGGGTTATATCTACAGGCAATAAAATACCAGCAGTTCTCAGTCTTAGGAACAGCGTATCTTAGGAAGGTCTTTGCACTTCATGCTTTAAGCTGTGTGGCTTACCTATAGTCTTATGTCTTCCTGTAGATTGTCTACCAATGGCTATAAAATGCTTCACTGCCCTCCAGTTTAAATCAGTGTGATACAGGGTCTCAGGTCTGGAGGGATCCAACCAACAGCCCCTGAGCAATGTGTACACTTAATCCTTTTAATAGATTTTCCCAGCCTAATTGTTAAAGACAGACAAAATCGTTGAGAACAGGCAAATGGCATATTTTTTTCCCCCCAAATACTTTGAGATATTAGTGTTGCCATGTTGTTTGAAATTTTATTTTTACTAGGTAGCAAAGGATTTGGTATGACAACATTGCAGAAAACAGCCTGAGATCTAACAGTCCCTGCCAGTTTAGTTTAAATTCAAACAGCAGTAGGCAGTGACAACAGGTCTACAACTAAGATTTCCAAAGATAAATATCATAACGTGAAGGAAATCTCTGTGGGATAGCCAACTGCATTGAATAGGGCAATGCCTGGATCAAGTTACGAGTTGCAAATGCCAGCTAGAATTTTCTTGCATAGAAAGCATGAGATCTCAGAGGAAAATGCTCTGAGGTAGTAGGATGAATCTATTCTCTGAATGGTTGCAAGGAATATGTAGGACAAATATAAGAAATGGGTCAAGAAGGTGAGATCAACAGAACTAGCACTATTGCACAGGTCAGGAAGCAAGGCAAGAAGCTGAGCCCAAATTTCCCCTGTGCTTTAAAAGTTCCAGTGGTGGTGAGAAATTTGCTTTTCAGCTAAGATTCCTTGAGTTCTGCTGAAATTCTGCTGGAATTAACTGCACTGTCTCCAGGACTAGAGGCAGACAGCACAACAAATAGGGGCTACAAATCAATGTGGCTGAGATGGGATCGACCTCTTCATTTCCTGCCATCCTTCACTGAAAAGATATATAATTCTATTGTCACATTAACACAGGAATTTTGCGTGACATTTTCTTAGCCTCTCTTAGTAAGAGAAAATGAGAGTAGAAGAGAGCACTATACAGCTTTTTGGATTTCTCTTGTATTCTGCTGCCACCTGGAAACTGGCAGGTTCATGGAGGTGCCAATGTCTGGTGCTCAAACACATGAGCCAGTCTGCATGGGCGACATGACACTGATTAAAAAAAATCCAAAATTTAAATATTGAGGTTCTTTCATTCACCTCAGTATTCCGCAGGCCTTGCAGGTGTTTTCTTCCCAGTGTACCTGACTCCACATATCCATCATTATGGATCAGGGACAAGAGCAGGATGCTGCCCACAGAATACTGCCTCCAGCTCTGGGATGTTCACATCTCCTCATTAAGATGTAAACCCTTTGGAACAGGTCCAGAGGAGGCCAAGTGATC
Organism: Phylloscopus whistleri; assembly: GCA_017589585.1. NCBI lineage: Eukaryota > Metazoa > Chordata > Aves > Passeriformes > Phylloscopidae > Phylloscopus > Phylloscopus whistleri. The sequence continues at coordinate 1,031,489 of JADMLD010000713.1, forward strand.
AGAGGTTAGAGCACCTCTCCTGTGGAAACAGACTGAGAGTGGGGCTTGTTCAGCCTGGAGAAGAGAAGGCTCTGGGGAGACCTTATAACACCTTCCAGTGCCTAAAGGGCTACAAGGGAGATGAGGAGGAGCTCTTGACAAGGGTATGGAGTGATACGACAAGGGGGATGGCATCAAACTAAAAGATAGGATATTTAGGCTAGGTATTAGGAACAGCGTCTTCCATGTGAGGGTGATGAGGCCTGGCACAGGATTCCCAGAGAAGCTGTGGCTGCCCCATCCCTGGAAGAGTCCCAGGCCAGGCTGGACTGAACTTGGAACAACCTGGTCTAGTGGAAGGTGACCCTGCCCATGACAGGAAGGTGGGAACGAGATGATATCTGTAAGGTCCCTTCCAACCCAAGCCAATCTATGATTCTATGCCCAGGGCATGTAAATCCAGGGTGGCCACAGAAGGCTTCTGGAGTACAGAAGGACCCTTCCTCAGGGGTTCCTTGTCCAGTGATTTAGCAACCACTTGCCTCTACCATGAGCAGCTGGGCAGAGAGGAAGGTGGGAACCAGTCTCAGAGCCTGAATCTAGAGAAACTTTGTTGTCTTGCTAAGCCGTGCTTTCACATGTTTCTGTGTAAGGGTGGAGAAAGTGCTTCCTTTGCAAGTATACAGGAGATTCTGCCTTGCCATTTGACTTTCAGAGACGGAACTTTTCTAGGGGAAAAACCAGCAAAAGTGAATGCCTTCAGAATCCAAATCACACCACCTGGTAACACTGCAAATAGAGATGCACCATCATTCTACTTTTGAGGGAGATTTGCTTGTCACTCAAATCTACATTCCTGTTCTTAACCCAACTTAGTGACCAACCTAAACCAGCCCCAGGCCCAGCAGCACGTTCTGTACACAATGTTTTCTTGCAAGAAATAGGTCTAAACTGGTCTCTTTTCCCTCCCCCCCAAAATCCCAGTGTATCTTAGCTAAACATGCTGAGAGGTGATCCTTCAATGGCTGGGGTTTTTGTACATGATTTCCCCAGTCCACTACCTACAAAAGCTTAGCTTCTTGGGAAGGAAAATGCCAAATAGGTTAGGAAAAGGCCTTTCCTAGTTTTACTAGTTGCCAAGAAGAAAAATACATTTTAAAAAGCCATAAAAGTGTAATTCTCCTCTACACACATTCTAATAAATCAAAGATAGCTAAAAGGATTTTCTTCAGTGAAAGAAAAATCATCATTTCTTGCCCTATACAAAGTGTGAAAGTTTTAGTCTGAACAGAGAAATTTTTCAGAGAATTATGGTCATGTGAAACCAAAGGGTTAGAAAGAAAAGCTCAATGTAACCCAAGCACTGGCTTTTGATATTATGAAAGCAGTAATGTATGAAACACTACAGATCTATGGGAAATATATTCTTTTCCATGAGAGGAATTGTCAGAGCACAATGTCTGTGAACCAAGATTGATTACACAGAAACTGTTTTTCCACTTGGCATTTATTTTGCAGAGATATTAATGAGGAAACAATTTCTTTTCCCTGCAGTTCAACCTGAGGTCATTCCCCTAGTCTGTTATCAACCTAGACAGCCCATCTGAATGTATCTAATACATGCATTTGAGAGATGAACTATGGTAGGTATATTTGAGGAACTATGAGGTATATTTGGCAATTTCATTTTAAACTACTTTAATTGAGTGAAAAAGTGTTCCTTGGGCTCTGACTTGATTGGTCTGCCTAGTCTCTGCACAGGACCCCAAGTACCACTATAGGTCTGCACATGCACTACTCCTTGCACTACTCTACTGCTTTTAATCGTTCTCAAGGAATCTCTTCTCTCATAAATAAAGCAAAGAGATCTCCAGCAGACCTGACTGGGGAGAAGGTCATGAACATGAGCACTGGCATTTGTGCTGCAGATGCCTGTTCTGCAGGCAGCCTGCACTCTCTGTGCAGAGCTGAGCACCAGGATTTCCCCTGCAAAGGACACAGAACATGCATGGTGGCTCCTCTGGACTGGCAGCACAATTATCTTCAATGGTTAAAGCAGATTTTTATGTCACTACCATGAAACGAGCTTCAGTGGATGTTAGTGCAATAGTACCTGGCAAACCATAGTGGCTGAGGGATGGGTACAAGGCATATCCAGCCATCCCTGTGGCAGGAGAGGTTATCCTGGAAGATGTGGGGAACTCTGAGATTGGCCACAAAATTTTTTTAACCTTCTATCCTAGAAAGGTTATTGAAAATCTTGTTTTTATCTCCTCTTCCTCTATCACTCCCAGGCACCTAGTGTAACACCTGAGATCTGAGTGTACCAGAGCCATCAAAATGTTCTTTTTATAGAGAGTGAGAAAGGGCAGGCAGCATGATATAAGGATGACCTCCCATCTGACACAGAGGGTAGGGCTCATCCCACCAATTTTTGGCTGTGTTAATGCTATGGTTCTGATTTACACTGTAACTGCTGACTGCTCCTTTCACAGCCAATGAAGAGGAACAGATACCTCCAGGGAATGAGGAAAATAACTTCTTCTTCATACAAAGGTGTTTGACAGACAGGGTGAATCTGCATCAAAAGGTGTTCAACAAACAAGAGATATCCCAAATGACAAGTGCAAATTAGATGCTGAGCTTTCAGGTGGCTGCATCCGGTGGAAAAATGTCACACATTTGTAGGTACTTGTTCTTGCAGCCCCCCAGGTAGGCTGTAGAAGTATGTGCTGGTTTTCATGGCCAAAGCAGGATTTGCTTCTGAGCCCTGGATGGTCCTTTGTTATCAGTGTGTACTGTGGTGACCACTTAGTGCAAGGCAGCTGTCAAGCAGCAAAGCGAGCAACCCAAACATCCAGAGCTGCATTTCCTCCAAAATCCCCTTTCCCCACAGGTGAGTTTTCAGATATCCAGGGGTTTATACATCAACCCTGGTTCAGGCATACCCTGCTCAGTCACAGACTGGGAGAGATAAAAGGGTCAGAAAGAAATGTCAGAGAGGAATAAGCTCTGACACAGTGTCCCAGTGCTGGGATTTCTTGCCCTCTGACCAGCTTCTATAAAGCATCACCTTCCCTGACCAGAGTCTTACTCTCTGCCACAAATCCCCAGGGCAGCTGGACAAATTCAATCATCTGGCATCTGGTGATGAATATTGCTGATTGGGATGTTGGAGAAAATAATTGATCCATGTCCATCAACAGGGAGAGGAGAGGAGAGGAGAGGAGAGGAGAGGAGAGGAGAGGAGAGGAGAGGAGAGGAGAGGAGAGGAGAGGAGAGGAGAGGAGAGGAGAGGAGAGGAGAGGAGAGGAGAGGAGAGGAGAGGAGAGGAGAGGAGAGGAGAGGAGAGGAGAGGAGAGGAGAGGAGAGGAGAGGAGAGGAGAGGAGAGGAGAGGAGAGGAGAGGAGAGAGGAAAGGAAAAACCCCAGAACTGCCCTACATACAGGATAAATGGAAGGAATGTTTATGCCAAGTAAAGCTGACAAATTCCAAGGGATCCAGACAGCATCCACCTCTCTTTAAAAATGTGTGGGATGCTGTCCAGAAGATGCTGCCTGAGACAAGTTGTGGGAAGGACATAGAGTACCCAGCTCCCATCCTGGGTGCCCTGCAAGGCATTCCTTGCCATGACAGTGGAGCCAGAATGAGGAGATAGCTTTAGAGGGAGGAAGTGTTCAGGTCCAAAACTTGTCAGAGAGAGGGGAGAGGTTTTCTCTGACAATCCATCCTGTGCTTCCTTGATTGCAGCCACTGCTTTGGAAGAAGAAGCATGTGGATTGTTCTCTGCTCTCTGTAAAGAAGAGGCTTGAGGACGTTCAGCAGCTTATTGCTGCTGCTAGGCTGCATGGATAAGTAGCAGCCTCCATCCCCCAGGGAGGCTGAGCCAGCCCTAAATCCACTTCAGAGCAGAAGAGAACATTATGGCCTGTGCGTGAGGGTCTTAACTTCTCACACGGCTCCTCCACTCTGGTTTTATGGCGCGAAGAGCGCAGCCCTTACGACAGCAGCTCAGCTGCATTTTTCTTGGCGAGCTCATTCCCACCGGACACCATTCAGGCACTCTTCGGGGTGGAAATGAAAAGGAGAGAGAAGTGGCCCCCTTGAAGTTCTGCTCAGCTGGGCTGCTCATGTTCCTGAAAAACACATCTACCTTTTTATAGCTCCCCAAGCTTGCATCTGGGGAGCCTGGATGGCGGTTTCCACATGGGGTGTGTGAGGGGGTGCATGTCTGATGATAGTGAAGGTGTGTGTGCAGCCTGCAGCCCTGCAGGCATGGGGAGAAAGGTGAGGTGGGTGCAGGGGCTGCCTTACAATGTGGATGTATGGGATGGAAAGAGATGGAAAGCAGAGCTTCACAGAAGGAGGAGATGGAGACACCATGTGAGGAGGAGGGCTATTTCAAAGCCAGATCCAGGCAACCCCCATTTCTGCCCCCATCACCCTCTCCCTCTTCCATCCAATCCCACCACAAGCAGCTTTCCCATGCAGCACAGGACTCCAGCAGAACTTGGGGAGGTGGCAGTGCTGGCAGACAGGGCCATGTTGGTTCTGCAGCTGCACAGCTCACTTTCCTCTGCAGGTACATAGGACCTGATGGCTTTAAATCAGCACCAAGCTGTGACCAGTGCTCAACTACTTGCAGCTGCCTGAAGCCCTTTATGTTCAGTGGAAAGCCTGGCACTGGCTGGTGTGGTCTGTCTGCAATGGAGCTTTCTGTTGGAGGGGAGTCACCTCCCTATTTCCTTGATAAATCCCATGCTACAAGACAGCTGTGCAGGAGAGTCTGTTTTAGGGGTGTGGGGTGAGAAGTTCTCTGCTTTCAAAGTATCAGTTGTTTCATAGAATTATTTTTCTTTCCAGCCTGGCAATGTCCATTTAAGGCAGTTCAAATAAATCCTGGCCTGATGCTGAAGCTAAGAGCTGATATCAAAGGGAGATTAAGCTATTTAGTGGCAGAATGTTTTAAAAATAAGGTGGAATGTCCAATACAATCTTTCTGGTGAAGAAGGTCCAATATATCCAGAGGGGTTTGATGCCATTCCTGTTTTTCACTTTGATATCCCAAGATCAGGAACTGGCGAGGGAATTCCACCTGGGTTCTTTCTCTATGAGTTTAATGTAGGTCTGAGCTAAGGGTGGTTCTCTTTAGGTGTGAGATGTGTGACTTTGTTTCTCCTCCTCCTCCTCTCATAGAGGACTCCTGAAAGTCCAAGCAGCCAGCCAAGGGCTGACTGGCAAGTTCTTGCTTTCCTATGCCACCATAAAATCACCAGTTAATACCCGACTGCCTGAGCATTGGCCAGGAAAATGAGTATGTGTTCGTATTTGACCACATTTCCAAAGTGCATGAGCCTCTGCCACAGGAAAGCCCTGTCCGGATTTGTTTGCATGTGTGATCTCACCACTATCCCAGGCTGTGTACTTACACAGACCCTGCAGGAGGACCCAGCTCCATTTGCATGAGTGCCTGACACCATTTCCCTCTCCCTTCATATTTGTATTTTCATTTGCTTGTTGCTTGCCTCGCTGGCCTGTACACGAACGCAGCTTCCCTCCCTGGGCATACGTGGAGGGATGATAGCGCCTGTATTTACAGATGAATTTCCAGCTAAGGCGTTTGTGGACAAGCCTGTGAACAAGTATTTCCCTGCTAGTGTACGTCTGAATAAGTGCCCACATGAGTGTTCTTTTGCCAGCAAATTCTTAGATAAATCCTCATCAGTTGGTATAAGTGCAAGTACTTGCTTTGGGATTTGCCTGCCGATACGTATCTAGAGATACACTTGCCTGAAAATTCATAACCACATGTGGCTCTGCATGCGAATGCTGGTTCAAAGAATCTCACCTCGCGCTTTCCTTTTTTTACCTGCACCTTTTCAGCCTGGATTCTGCCACAATAAGTATTCACAACAAAAGCAAGCAATGGGGGAGGTGAATGCCTTCAAAGCAAATCACGGTTCTTATTCAGATGAATAGTAGAGAGTCTTTTCTTCTGATACTGTCCTTCCTGCTCTTGTGATATGCATATGACTCTATATGTTTCCATTTGAGGCCTGAGGAGCTCTGCTAGTTCCCCCCTGCTGCCCACAAGCCAAAAAGACGATAAGGGAATATAATGAACACAAACAATGGTGGAGGCTGAATTTGACTTTTTTTTTTCCTCCAGGGACAGACAGGACTCACAGATGTAGGAATATTATTGAATTCCTTTGGATACATTTGATCTCTCAGCCAAAAAAGTATGTGGGACATTTCCGCTTATTTTTAAAACATTCTGCCACAAAACAGTAATTCAATTAACGAAAGCTCCCACTGATGTCAGCCCTGAGCTTCATCCCGGCTGAACATTTCTCTCTGCTGTAGACACAAAAGCCACCTTAAAGGGGAGCGACTAATCTGCATATGTTTGGAAAGGAAAAGCCTTCATGAAATCTTTTATGATTTAAAGTGAAGGCATGTAATGAACAAAGTTTGTTGCTCACTAAATGCTTGCATGTGCAAGCAGGCCTGTGCCAGTTGGGTTGTGGTCTTCAGCTCTGCTTGAGGTGGATCTGGAGCCATGGAAGGTGTCTGAGACTTGTGCTGAGGCACTGCATGGCTCTCTCCTCTGAGCAGCCTGCTTCCCTTTGCTGCATTCCCTCCTGGCAAAGGAAACAGGAAAGAACGTTGCTGCACTGTGAACTCAGCTTCATTTTCATGCATTGACTGAGGGCTCTGATTCTTCAGGTCAGAGCTGTTGAAAAGATACACTTTCCCTGGAATAACTCCCTCTCCCCACTCCCACTCCCCAAGCCCCAAACAATTACGCTGGCCATATGTTTTGTAAAAAGCACTTTTCACAGAAACAACATCTTATGCGAAATAGAATCTGACAGCTCTCTTTCAATGAGACGTTAAATGTGAGGTTTTAATCTCAGAAGCCTCAGAAAATTCAGAAGTTGATCTTTCCCCAGAAGCTTTAACTCTGCCCCCTCGTGCATGTGCCCTCCAACAGGAGGGCTTGCCAAATGAGCACATGAAAATACTTTTCAATAAAACCCTGTGTGTATAATTCTGATGCCTCTCAGGTTGCAGGGGAAAGTGTGATTTAAACACAAATCAAAATCAGACAATTAAGGTTACTTAAAAAGTAATATCACAGACGTGTAATTCAACATCATTTGGGAATATACAATAAGATATGGACATGAACTGAGATGGAGAAGCTGAGGGGGCAATATGTTTGAAACATCCAGGTAGATGGATTAGACAGCAAATCAGGCCTCCAGGACACTCACTCAGATGCAACCAGGCTGAGAGCACTTGTAAGTTGCTTCTGAGCCAAAGCTGTTTGGAGCCATCCATGAAATGAATCTCATGGATCTCTGTCCATCCTCGGTGAGTGTATCTATGCACAGAAAAAAAAAAAAAAAGAAAAAAAAAAAAAAAGAAAAAACCAACCAAACAAACAACCTGATCTAATCTAGAATCCTTTGCCAAGGGACAAGAGAGTATACTGGACACTGACAATCTTGTCCCTCTCTGAAACATGTCCCTTGCTCTGGAGCAGAGCCAAGGTCCACTGTCTGGATTGTAGGTGGGGAAAAAAATGAAGTTTGTCAGGCTGCACTGCTTAGAGTGGCTGAGCTGAATCCTGGCATAAACAGTGGATTTCACCCTGGAAAACCATGTGCACACCAGAACAACCTCACACAGGCAGAGGAACACCCCGTGTCTTTGTGGCCACAGGCGTGGCCCTTCCAGTCTCCCGGTCTGCCACCTGCAGCCACCTGCACACGCTGTGTGATGCTCAGCTCAAGGGGATCAGTGGAAATATGGAAATACACAGTCACATCTTCTGGGCACCAGCATGGGTCATGGAAGAGAGGGCTGGGATTCAGTGATGGCCTCTTTACCCAGCAGATATTTCCTGCAGTCTCGTTGCCCAGGGAAGTGTGCTATGCTGTGGGAATTCTTGTAGCAGCAGGGCAGAGGGAATTGTTTTAAACAGAAAGAAGGGGTGTTCAGTCTAGATACAATAAAGAAATTCTTTACAATGAGCGTGGGGAAACAGTTGCATTGGTTGCCCAGAGAGGTGGTAGATGCTTATGCCTGGAAAAACTTGAAGGGACAGGGCTCTGAGAAACCTGATCCAGTTGGAGATGTACCTGCAGGGGACTTGGAACAAATGACCCTTAAAGGTCCCTTCCAGCCTGAAGTATTCTATGTTTCTATTAAATAGACAGACTGCTCAGCTACAGCAGAGCAAGTTTGACCTTCCAGTACTTTGTGGTGAATAGGGGCAGACTGCCAGCCTGGGGCAATTTCAGAACCTGAATAGACCTTGAGGAGTTTGTAAGGGGTTACAGTGGCTCTTTAGAGCTGTTTGAAGTGAGGCTGAGAGGACAAGGGGAATGCTAAAGGGGAAAAACCCTTTTTGCACGTCTCATTCCAGCCTTCATTAGCATATCCTCTCCGCAGGATCACGGCTCAGCTGTCCAGGTGCTGTGACATCCCTGTGACATGCAGTGTGCAAGTGGTGGACCTGGACACTCTTGCATCATCTGGACAAGGTGCCATCATCATAATGGCACAGTGAGGGACAGCTGAGGACCAGGCACCTGGTCACCTTCCCACTCAGTGACCCCCGGGACTCAAGGATGCTGCTCCAAGTGGCTTGAGGGACACAAAAGTTCTGTTCACACTGTGCAAGAGGGCGAGGACTTGCGCTGCACTGAGCTGGGAGATAATTCCTGATGTTGTTCTGCCAGACAGCTCCCAGCCATGGGGAAGGAGCACTCTGAAGGGGAAACAGTAAATGCATCCAGGATGTACAAATGGGCTTTTGCTTTCACTGTCTGAAGGGACTAAATCCCACCAGTCTGGCAGCGTCAGTCAGCAGTGCTCTTTGGGTTACCATGAGTGTACAGGATAGGGGAAGAAGACTACAAATATGACTTTTTGTCAACTGTTGGATTCTTCGTGGCATTTGTGTACAACCTGGGGCAGCACTCCAACTGTTCCCGTCCCACAAAGTAGAATGACAGTGAGCTGGTTGGTGAAATACCACCATTTCTGTGGTCCTGCTTGACACGCTGGGCCAGAGTCCCCTGCAGGGCATGAGACAAGAGTCTGTTCCTGCAGCCTTCCGAGATCAGTTCCACTGACCCTCCTGGCACTGCTGGAGCTGGTGACTTAATGGTTATCTGAGCCCAGCCTGCCCAGCAGCTGCATGGCTGGAGCAGCTTGGGTGCAAACACTTGGTGTCTGTTTCTCTGCTCACCTGCCCAGGATGAGAAGCAGGATATCCCTCACCAACTGCACTGGCTCATCCCAGCCTCCACTGTTGGACACTCTGCTGTGTCTCTCCAAGCTGGCAAGGCAAAGCTGCATTTCAGAGGCTGGGGCAGATGCTCACACCAAGCGGCTTTGATCAAAGCCCTTGTTTAGTTATCAAGGACAGGGTAAACAGCTGGACATGCACCTGCTGGGGAAAGGCTTTTTCCTCCTTTCTTCAATCCCAGCCAACTTCAGCATGACTAGGAGTGTGACCGTTGTGCACCTTGAGGCTGTTCCAGGAGGGTGATCCTTTTTTACAGGATGCCGAATGAAGTGTCCTCACAGTCCCCATTACAGCTGTGTTGAGCAACCAGTCTGTGATCCTGTAAAACACTGAGATCTTTGCTCTGGGGGCAGACTTAGAGGTGTGGAGTGCATGAGGATACTTAACCTGAAGTGCCAGGCCATAAACAACTCCATCTCTGGATCTCCAGGAGACTGCCAAGGGGTGCCTGACCACAGCAGTTTTTCCCCACCAAAGTTCCTGTCTCCTAGGGAAGGCAAGAAGGAACCACGTCTCCATCTTGAAATGTCCAGAAACCTTTGTGGCAGGCTGGGTCTAATCAGGAGAGGTTTTATGGATCCTTCTGGTAGGGACAAGAAGGTAAAGGGATGAACAAAAAAAGGATCACAGGAGTGTCAGCTTTGAAGAGTGAGATATTTCTGTGGCTGAGCAAAAGCTGAGAGTCCTTGGCTCAAGAGGCAGGATGAAGCAGCCACATTGACTGCTTTTCTGAAACCCAACCTCCCCCAGCTTCACATCTCCACACACTGAGGGCTCCTCTCCCTTTTTTTTTTTCTTTTTTCTTTTCTTCCAAAGGAAAAAAAAAAAAAAAAAAAAAAAAAAGAAACGCAGGACAGAGCTGGTACTGTTTTCCCAAAGTGTTTCCCCCAGGGTCCTTGTTGCAGCATCAAATTTCCTTTGAAATGGCTATGTGGGAAGCACAGTTTCTTGGGTCACTTCCCAAATGAAAAAGAAAAAAAAGACAATAAAAAATTAAATAGGAAAATAAAATTCAACATATGAAGAGCAGAAGCCAAATCACAGCAGCTCTGTCCCATTTAATACTTGGTCCTAGGGAGGAGACTGAAAGAGTTGTTGGGAGCAGTGATTTTGCATTACCATGTTCCTGCTTCTAAATGTCTTCCTGGCTCCCTCCCTGGATTAGCCTTTTTGCCCTTTTTCCATTTAAATTCCACTAAGATCTGGGGCATTGACTACTCTGCAAGCTGAGTGTAGAAACAGACGGCTGACTGGAAGCAATTCCTGGAGTGTATTCCAGACCACCAAAGCAACCCAGGGAAGAGGATGAGTTCCTCTTAAACACTTATTTGTGATTTGAAGAAAGGCAAAGCTGATTATTATGGGTACAAAGACTCATATTTCTGTATTTGTCATCTGCCTCTGCTTCTAACTAGCCCTTGGTTTTCTCCTCTGTGTTGACCCATACTGGGAAAACAGGTACACTTCTGCTCAGCCCTGTATCCCTGTATCCTTGTATCTCTGGATCCCACCCAGCTGCATGTACCCCTGACTCCTCAGCAGCTGTGCTTGAAGGTGCAGTGACCTTCTGAAAGCTGCAGCTTGAGATCTCCACTAAGACATTTCCCAAACTTTTCCTAGTGCCTGCTGACATGTGAGAAGCTTTCTGCCACCTGGCCCTCTTGGCAAGCAACAAGCAGCATCTGTCCTGCTTTGATCTGCTGCACACAATGTTTGACCAGGAGTGACTGGGCTGGCGTGCTTTGGTCTGTTTCTGCCAAAGTTGATAGAATAAAGCAAAGGATTCAGTTGTCTGGGGTCAGCACTCCAGACCTGTACAAACAACTGCTTGAACTCTGCAGACAGGCCTGCAAAGTCTGCAAAATCAAGTGCAAATAGTTTTCTTCCTGCTCAGATAGTATTTACTTTCCCCACACAGAACCTTTATTTTTACCAGTGCTGGCTGATAGGATGGGAAGGCACCAAGAAAGGCACCAGATGGACTATTGAGGACAGTTTCCTTTGGGCTTTATTTATATCACACTTGAAAAAAATCCACTTTCTTAAATGTTGCCCAGCCAAGGAAATGTGCAGAACACCCAGCCTTGGTGAGACCTGAAAGTCGATAGCTCTGCTGCTGTTTCAGCTTTACCCATGCACACAGAAAGTCAGCTCTGCTTGCTCTGCTTCACCGCTTCTTTTGAGTGACTTTGTCACATCTGGGAACCTTATGGCTACCCTGAAGCTTCATTTTCTAGTCCAGCAAAGCTGGGGCCCCTCCTGATGTTGTTGGTGTCAGAGTGAGCTCCCTGAGTCCTGATCCCAGCTCACCTTGTGAACACACAGTTTGATTCTATCAACCTAACACATTCCTCTGCTGTTGCTTGCAGTGCACCACCACTGCATTTGGGAAAAATCCCATGAGTAGAGACACATTTTGTCCAAAGTGGTAATTTTTATGTAGACGCTGTTGATGTCTTGGAAGTAATGTGGTCACACTGACCACATCTGTGTCTAGCAAGCCTGGGTGAATCTCTCCCCAGACCTCTGAAAAATACCTGGATGAAATCTCTCTGGTGTTGTAATTCAGCCTCAGACTTTTGATATCCAAACAATCTGAATTTTGAAGCCAGCACCTCAGCTGAAATAATTTACCTCTTCTCCAGAGTAGATTTCAAGCCCCATAGGGATACCTTAAAAAAAAAGCCCAACAAAGAATTTCATTCAGTCATGTATTTCCCTCTATGCCTCTGTTATGTTTGTTAAAAAAGGATGGGTCTTTATGCCTTGTTGTTGACTGCATCAAACTGTGAAAAATAAATAATGATCAAAACCAAATGTCATCTGTCTTTAATCAATGAACTGTTGAAAAGGACAGAGAGTGCCAGGATGTTTATGGAGTTGGGCTTAAATAGAGCTTGCAGCTTGGTGTGTATTTATGAAGGTGTTGACTGGAAGGTTTTAGACTCTGCAGCACACATTTTACTTTGAGCATTTAGAAAAGCTGCTCAGCCTGTTCCCGTTGGGTCTTGCATCTGCATGGATGCCTCAAGCTCTTTCCTGGCTGGCTTCATGGACAGTGCTGGTCCTCTCTAGCGGATGCTTGGGAAAACAGACTGTGCATAAAACATTAAAAGTTCACTAAAGTACAATTCCTTGGATACATCATCTCCTCCATGTCCTCAGAGGGAATAATTGTAAAACTAAAGTGTTTCTGCCATTGCTGGATGAGCTCCAAATAAAGTTTGGGAGCTTCACAGCACCTTCAGGTTCACCAATTCTTACAGATAATTTACTGAGAACTTTTACAAGACTGGTGTTTCTGTTCATCATTGTGAGGAAAAGCAGTGAATTCATAGACACAAGAAGCCCAGCTGGCTGAACAGCTAAAAATACATTTGGCTTGGCATTCTCCTTGTGCACCAAACCTTTGCATAAACCTTCATTCTCCAAAGGAATGCATGTAGCTATGAAATCAGAGCTGCCCTTTTGTGTCACTATGGGCCCCAAAATGAAATCCATCCCTGTATGTAGCATTCTTGGAAGTTCATGGGAATAAAATTATGAGAGTAAAAATAAGAAAGTTGCTTGCTGTCAAAGCACCTCCTACCCATGGAATCATCAAGTGGGAGGTACACAAGTTTCAGACCATTAGTACAGAGACCATAAGAAACCTGCATGTCCATGCTTTGTGAAGGCCACAAATCAATGCAAAATCCTTTAATTCTTGTTATTCACCAGTTGCAATTTCCTTCTGACATCTTGTCTGGTCTCTAAAAATGGCAAGCCAGATCGATAAGCCATCCTACAGCAGTGAGCACCCTGACCCTGAGAGCAGTATCAAAGAATGTGCCATTACTTTACCACTCTGTCATTTTGTCAATGTCAGCTTGAATAATGACTGCTATCTTGCATCAAATGCAGTCTACCCTGAAGTTCATTCACCATTAAGATCGTGTCTGCAAGGAGAGTGCAAACTCAGCTACAAAATCCCAGCCCAAGGAGGACGTTTGTTTTGTTGCTCATGCAGTACTGCACCCAGCTGTACTATATCAGCTTCTGGGACACACTCTCAGTTGAAGAGATGCCATGACAAACTTTTAGGTATCCACAGCCCATTCCCATGCCCATTTTAATCACGGTCAGACATTTCCACTGGGTTTGATTAAAAATACAAGGGTGGGTACACTCAGACAGACAAAAAAATCCATTATAACACTGTCCTATTTCTGGCAATGGCCAGCAGTAGATGCCTACATGGAAAGTACAGAAACATGGCAAGGATATATATATATAGTGATATTTCCCCTGAGTACTCTGCCAGGCTCCAGCACTTTCTATCACATACACATCTTGAAGTAGGTGAGCATATTTTGATTAATAGCCAGCAGTAGCTCACTCCTCCACGAATGTGTCCAGTCATCCTTTAAACACAAGTAATCTCTTTTTGTCCACAGCATCCTGAGGTAAAGAGATCAGCAGCATAATTATATGTTGTGAGAGGAATTGCTCCTTTTGCTTTGAATTGTGATTGACACAAGTCGGGTGCTATGGCTGGAACAAAATGGCTGCTGGAACAAAAAGCCTTCCACCTGTGTGAAAAGCTTGATCACCCAGGAATGAGTGTGTTTGTGCTCCCGTCATTTAATTTCAAATGTCACAGGTCAATGTTCTGCATTATAACCAGTGATGGAACTCAATTTGACGCATTATTGTGAGAACTGTTTAAAATGTCGAATGGGGATAGGCATATTGTACCTGTCTATCACATCAAGATGGAAAACTAGTTTGAATAAATTAACCATGATTCAAACCATCTATTTCAGACTCAATGACTAGGGCTGAGCTGACTGGGTTTTATTTCTTCAATGTGCTGAACTTTGTAATGATCCTAAAACTGTGTCTGTCAGCCACAACTTGCTTTATGATAGTTATTTCACCTACAATTTCATCTCATTTTGCCAAAGGTTTCTCATACTCTTTCAGCTTGAACCCTGATAAAGCATCTTCTGACATCCTTATGTGCTGAACAGATACAGTAAGATTGCAAACAAACCAAACTGACTGTCATGATTGAATAGTCCTCAGACACACACAGCTTGGGTAAAGTCATATTAGCTGTAAAAAGCTTGAATTCCTAGGAAATCTCATAGGAGACAGAATTATCAACACCTAAGGTCATTCTGAATCATTGAACAAATTGAGTCAGGCAACCTTCAAGCAGGTAAAACCTTTGTTACTCAGAATAACAAAATCTATCTTGTCGTCCACATGTTACTAATGTAAAAGGGCTCTTTCCCCTCCAGCTGCCTAGTGTCTCCTTTCCATGTAATGATTTTTCATCTAGTGGAGTTCCTGGTCACACAAATCTGGGTTCCAAATGAATCTTATGAAAATAGCTGTGTTCAGTCAATATCAAATGTTACATACCAGCAGAACTGTCCTGAGACTGTTACAGGATACCTGTGGCCCTGATAGAGCACTTTAGACTTGAGCCTTCCTGCAGACATGGGGGTGATTTTGAGGAAGTTGAGGTAAGAAAAAAACCGTGAGGATTTGTAGGTTTGATCGCCTTGGATGGACAACTTTCCTGCTCCTGACCAGCCTCATCTATCTCTGCAAAGTGCAAAAGCTCTTGGAAGGTACATCAAAGGACCTGCCAGGGTGCATCCAAGTGGTTCTGTTCCCTGGAATCTTGCTCATGACACCTAATAAAAACAACTCCCCACTAAAAGACGTGTGCTGTGACTTCAGAAAACGATTTCCCAAAGCTGAGGGAAAGCACGAATTGCTCTGAGCACAGGAAAAATGTGTACACACATACATACACACACATACATGCATGTATAGTATGAGTATATGTATGTATATGTATATGTGTATGTGTATGTGTATGTGTATGCGTATGTGTATGTATATGTATAGCTTTAAGGGGAGTTTACAAAGGCCTAAACCCTGTGGTTTCATAAGAAAAAGATCAGAACAATTTTTGGCCAAACAGACATTTTTAGTTCAGCATTGACACGAAGGTAGCAATTAGCCCTAGAATAGCAAAGTAAAGCAAGGACATGAAGCAGAAATGCAAATCAGTATAAATTTTAAGATAGGAAGTACAGAAAAAGGAAAGGAGAAGATAAAGGTGGCAAAGGATGATCCAAATTATTGAACAGGAAAGACTTTTCTAGGCTAATTAGGAAAACCAGAAATGTCAGCGATGTCATGGGCCAACCATGTGTAGACAGAAAAAAAATGTGAATAATGACTTAGAGACAGTAGAAATGTTCAATAAATATGTTTGCTCCGAGTTTGGAAAGAAAGAAGAGGATGTGTTTATATCACACAAGGATGTCGAAATATTTTCCACTCTACTAGCAACCAAGAAGGAAGTTAAGCAACTTCTTCTAGGGATAAACACATTTTATACGAACAGGATCTGCAAACTTGCAGCCAAGACTCTTCCTAGAACTGGCTGAGGAAATTTCTGACCCCTTGACATCAGTCTTGGATAACTCCTGTAGCACTAGGGAAATTCCAGTGGAGTTGGGGAGCTCTCATTATGTGCCAGTATTAGAAAAGAGAAAGTGGTCTGACCCCAGCAGCTCTCGAGTGGCAAGTCTGACATAATCTCATCACAATAATGGAAAAACTAATGCAGGAGTCAATCAAAACAGAATTAATGCATGGGAACATAATTAGGGCCAGTTAACATAGACTAATAGAAAATAGGACTTGTCAAACACTCTTTGATGAGATAAAAAGTTGGGATGATAAAGGTGACTATGTGAATATAATATATTTAGACTTTTATAAAGCTTTGACTTTGCAGCTCATGACAGTTTGATTAAAAATTAGCGTGATGCAATGTCCATGAAGTGCTCCCTAAATGGATTAGGAACTGCTAAGTGATCTGCTAAAAAGTAGTTGTTTATGAGGCATCAAGGGCAGGAGAGGGTGTTTCTGAGGAGGCAAGGTCTGTAGGAGTTGGTAGGAATCCTAGCATGACTGTGTCCTGTCATCCATAATCTGGGAGGAAAAGCAAAATTACTGGTAACGAAGCTATTAGCCAAGACAAAGATGGTCAGTGCTTACAAGGACAGGACACACATTCAGAGTTGAAGGGAGTGTCCTCCCACAGGAAGAAGGGAAGTTGTGGTCTTGGTGCTGTCACTAGAAAGCAGAGAATTGGGAAAAACATTAGGAATTTGTAAAGGGAAAGCAATTTCCTCTTTTGATGGCAGATTTCTTGTGTGATATTTGGATAGACAAACAAGATACAAAATATAACGAGCAGAAGCAAGAATAGGAATAGGGAAGGTGTTTTAACTTTGAGAATGATCCCTGAAAATGCACCTGGAATGCTGCACACAAAAATCACCCCAGGGTGGAAGAGATGAAATGTCCCTTTCTTGTGAGCTTAGGGCCAGGCATGGAAGAATGCAGTGAGTGACTCCTTTGGCACAAGGCTTTCTCTCCAAGCAGTAGTGCAAGTTTTCTCAATTTCTGTCTCCAGTAGGAGGACATTAATTGTGTTTACTTTCCTTATTACCTACTGAAGCAGGTGACCTGAGTCTTGCCCTCAACCTCCTTAGATTACTGATAGCAAGATCAAGAGGCATGTTGCAGCAGCACGTACACTCCTTAGTAAGGATAACAGGGCTTTTGGTAAAGATTTTCAGGAGCTGTTCAACACTCTCAGAAAGACGTTGCAAGGACTGTCTCAAGTCAAATTCAAGCTTGGAAATACATCCCCTTTTTTATTTCTAGACATGATTGAGAAAACACAGAATAGAAATGTGTCATATTCTGTCTTCTGATGCCCTCCATCATAGGATATTACCTCAGAAAAGGAATTTTAACCAACTGTAAGTTACTGACATTAACTCAGAATGAATATAAAATTAAGAACTGTGCATTTCTTACTGTGTTTGTCCAGGAGAAGATTCCTGGACTCCTATGATGGGAATACGCTCAGCCATCCAGTCCTTTTTCAGCACAAATTTTTCAGCTGTCTCTGTGTTTCAGCAATAGTGAATGAGGTTTCCATGTAGGGAAACAAGGAAAAAGGAAAAAAGAAGAAAGAGAGGAGGAAGGACCAGTGGGAAGAGAGAAAAAAATGGATCAAAGGACGGATTATAAGCTTTTTAAAAAATAGATCAGATACGACAAAGAGCAGAACAGTCAGTGTCCTTTAAACCATGTTCAGCTGGGTCATATTCACTTGTGGCGTGGCACAAGACACAATCTACCGTGTGGCTCAGCTCCCCAAATGGGATTGTATCCTTCTTTTCCAAGTGGATGCCAAATAAGTAAATTTAGGATGCTCAGGGGCATGGGAAGTGCTTACAGTCTCATCATTTCCCTCAAGAATTTTTTTGAGTTCTACTTGGTAGTGATATTTGCAGCTGTTGTTTTGTAGCCTATGTGAAATTCGTTGATGGGTCTTGTTTGGGTCTGGGGAGTTATTTGTCTACATACCACCCACAAAGATCTACACTCAGAGTCCGCAAAATGCAGTTTTTGTTGATAATAGCAAGCCTAAATGTACAAAGTTTAACATCCTTGAACTGCCCTTCCAGCTCTTCCCATGGAGATCCAGAGTCACAGAAGAAAAAATACCCCATGTAGGTGTCAGTAACCTGAATCCAGGACCTGCATGCAGCCATACCACAGCAATTTCATTTCTCTTGGAATTATCACTCCATTCAGTTGCCTACCCATAGACAAATAGTGTCATCTGAGCTATTTCAGAATATCCTGGCCATCTAAAAATGGGCTTACAAATGCAGTGCAGTGCTTCTTTCTGGGTCAGAAGGACACCCAAAGGGATCCCACAGGTCCCAAGTGGGTCTAAATCTTCCAATATTGTCAGTGTAACTGGGAGTGGGGTGGGATTTCAATCCCACCATGGATGTCCATGCACCCAGCTCACATGCAGACACCCCCACAGCAGACAAAAACGTCTAAACAACCAAGTAGAAAGTGATTCAGCTGGCCAAAGGTCAGTGTCTAAATCAGGGTCAGAGAAATAGCTCTCTGGACTCCCACAGGAGCCCAGGTACTCAGTTCCTGACTATAACAGAAACCTGAGTGTCTCAAGCTGGAGTTTTACTTATCCCTTATGTTAGCCATGGTTTATAGCCTCCCTGAATAGCACACTTACTGGGCTATCCATCATTCATAGAATCAGAGAATCATTTAGGCTGTAAAAGACCTCTAAGAACATCAACTGAAACCGTTAATCCAGCACTGCCAGCTCTACCACTAAACCATGCCCACAAGTACCACATTTACTCATCTTTTTAAAACCTACAGGGTGGTGGCTCTACCACTGCCCTGGGCAGCCTGTTCCAGTGCTTGACACTCCTTTAGATGGAGACATTTTTCCTAATACCCAGCCTAAACCTTGTCTGGCAGAACCTTCAGTAAAGTTCTGAGAAAAGGGATCATTCCCTCTTGTTCTGACACTTGTTACCTGGGAGAAGGAACTGGCCCCCACCTGGCTACAACCTCCTTCCAGATAGTTGAAGAGAGTAATAATCTTCCCCCAGAGCCTCCTTTTCTCCAGGCTGAGCACACTCAGCCACTCCTCACAGGACTTGTGCTCCTGATCCTTCCTTTGTTGCTGCCTTCTTCATTCAAACATGCAAGCCACTGACCACACCAGTGGCCACACCAGTGATCTTAAAAGCCTTCTGAAGGCAAGCATGACACCACCCACAATAGGATTCTCCAGGAAAAGCCTCTCTCCTGACTGCAAGCCTGCAAGTCCACCACTACCATTGTGGATCCTGGGTGTGCAGGGTGCCACCTGCCCACTGGGTCACTGTGCCTCCCTGCTTGCTCAACTCCCTCATGGCTCCCCTGCTCTGGACATTGGGAAGACAACGGTTGCTGGGAAAGCTGGAGTCAGCACTCCAGCTTTGTTGCACACAACAGGAATAAGAGAGAACAGCTGTCAGAGCACACCTATGACAGTTTCCTGTGTAATGCTGGGAGGGGAGGCACTAAATACCATTCATACCTTAAAATAAAAGGGGCTGGGTGGGCGAGAGGTGCCGCCAACCGTTGGTGTCTTCCGAGGGGCACAGGCACTCAATAGTGATTAGCTCTTTTGTGAGGCTGCATGAGGCAGCTGGCTCCCAGCTCCTTCAGACGATGCTGGAACAGAGCAGGAGGCAGGCATCCAGTCTGGAAGATTCTTTATTCAGCAGGAACCGGCGACTGAATGCAAGCACTGGGCTCAAAGTGCGGGATTATATAGGGTTCGGGATAGGCGGGGCTAGCAACTTGGTCCAATCACGGGGAGGATTGAGAAAACAACCAATCGGGGAGAGGATCCAAAACGCACCAATCAGGGAAGGGGAAAAACCAGGAAGTGGGGAAACAACCAATGCGGGGTAACAAATTAGCATAGAGCCTCAAGGGCTCATGGGGTGAAACATTTTGCTCTCCCTACCTGCAGAGACAGTCTCCCAAGGAGACTTCCCTGTGGGGAGCTGTGCCGTTGTGAATCCAGCTTATATGCTGTCATCTCTCCATGGCAGGGCAAGCTACCCTGTGGGTAAGCCTCTGGGGCTACCACAGAAAGGGAGAAGTGCCTGAAGGAGAAGCAGTGACAAATGGATTCATCCCTTCTCAACAGAGGTCTTAAGTACTTTATTTACCTCTGGTGCAGAGACACAGGAGCCAGACAGGTGCCACACCTCTTCAGGCTGGGACTGAGCATTTTAATGCATGTGAACAGCATGCTGACTTCATTAAAGCATTCGATTAACAGCAGAAAGGACCCACTCCAGCAGCTGCATTCATCACTAGGGCTATGGCATATTTAGAGAGAGTGATTTGGTAGGCCCTTAGCATAATCAGAATAGATGAACCTACCTTGGAGGGGGAAAAAAATACACAGCTTTTAATAGACCTGTAAGTGCACTATGAATATTTCTTGTGTCCATCCTTCCAATAGGGGCCTGATGAGATAGGGAGCCAAAGTGGGACAAGATCCCTCAGCAGTGCCTGCACTCGTCCATAGGTGTGTGTTGGTGCCAGTGCTTGAGGGCTGGCACACCACACTTCCATCAGCTCTGCAGAGCATGCCCAAGGTGGTGGTACTTGTTGCTTGCTGCTTGGAAACCCTCTGTACTTGCTGCCCTCAGAGAGGTAGTCAGCTCCAACACATGATCCAGATCCCAGGGGACTGTGGATCCAGAGGTATCTCCCCAGGGTCATGTTGAGATAAGGCACAGCCCTGGTGTGGTCACCTCAACAAGGAGCCTGCAGGTGGATGAGATCACTGCAGGCACAAGCAACCCTACAGAGCTCAGTGCCCTTGGTCCAGCACCCATCATATCTGGGTCAGACCAAAAACCCTGTGTCCCACTCCCAAAAATGTCCAACAGCAGGTAACTGGACAAGACTGGAAGAATAAAGCAGTCTTACTGCCCCAATCACCAGCAATTTGAGAACCAGGGGCATCCTGAACCAGTGATGATATATTGATGGTGAATGATTCTCCACAGAAGCATTCATCCATATATTTGTTCCTTCCTTCCATTTCATTCCCACTCTTCATTTCTCCCCAAGCTCACCACCACTCTGCAAAACAGTGAACACTTACTATTTTTTTAACATATATTTTTTATGCCTTTGTTTACAACCTTCAAATTAATGGTCCTAAAAACAAGTGATTACTGAAAGGTGGCTGGGAGAAGGGGAGAAAGAGTGTTAGAGGCAAGAGGTTGTCTTTTGGGAACAAGAGAACTCAGGGCAGATGATCTTAGAACCAGTTTAACAGCTGAGACTGTGATTAGAGTGTGCCTCTGTATGTGAAGTTGTGAGTTTACTGGAAACTAGGGCAGTCGTGGTTTAGCCAGAAAGTTTCTAATAAAGGAAGAATAACTGGGACCATATTTCCAAAAAGAGCATTTTTAAAAAGTCTCCTTAGGGAAAGTGGAGATGGAAGAGTACTTCACTTGAAAAACACCAAAAAAACCAAACAAAAAAAATAAAACTTACATGGAAATTTTCATTAATCTCTGTAAACTGTTAGGTCAAATTAGGATAAGAAATCTGATCATGGAGGTGTGAAACAGAGGGACTTTAGCCAATTCTAAGGGCAAATCTCAGTGCAGCTTGAATGTTGAAGATTTCTGCCAAAGGTTTCTGCTTGTACATGTCACTGTAACAAACACAACTCTTAATTGGTCTTTCTGCCTATAGACAGAGCCAAACATGTAGATGAAAGATTTTTTTTTTTTTAATTTATATGCATCACTAAAGATGTCATTTTCTGTAATTCTCCTTGCCTCATTCTCTAATATACATGACCTTTAATAAGCAGGACTTATGGCTTGACAGTAAGGACTTTTGAAAAATGCAAGGAAATCCTGGCTGGATTAAATTTTTAGTCCATTTCCATCCACTGCTTACACTCAAGTTGTACGTGGATCATAAACTAAAGATGGCAATTTGGGAGGCAATTTTCTTGAATTGCAGGTACAGCAGGATGCAGAGGAAAGTAATAGCAGGATCAGGCAGTTAGACATGGTATAAACATTTAAGCTACGAGTTAGAGTTAATGGATTTTTATTCATTCACTTTCTTTTTTTCTCTCTCTCTCTTTTTTTTTTTTTTTTAATATCCATGAATGAGAGGAACAAAGGAAATAAAAAGAAAACGAATGAGGGAAAAAATAAATTAATACCTTATCGATAAGGGGCTTTGCTGGCTCTGCAGTTCTCAGAGGATTTTGTGTGCTCCCACTGAAAAAAACCTCTCACTGAAGCACCTGCAGGTGCATGGGCAAGAGCTCCCACAGTTGCTGCAGCAAGGTCACCTCATTTCCCATGGAGAAGAGGCACCCTGTGGATAA
The DNA here is from genome assembly GCA_017589585.1 of Phylloscopus whistleri. Taxonomy (NCBI): domain Eukaryota; kingdom Metazoa; phylum Chordata; class Aves; order Passeriformes; family Phylloscopidae; genus Phylloscopus; species Phylloscopus whistleri. The sequence continues at coordinate 1,053,640 of JADMLD010000713.1, forward strand.
GTGACGCACCAGGAAGGTCCTGGGCTCTGCCATTACTGTAGCTCTTCTGGCCTGGCTGGAGTTTGGGAATCAGGACTTTTCCTCATGTTTCACACTTCAAAAGAAAACAGTACAGACAGTACTTTTTTTGTATTTAATAAGGATCATGTGGCTTCTGGATTCTCCTGCTGAGAATGTATTATTAATATGGGTCTTGCAAGAAAGAGTGAGTGGGCATTCATTGAAAATCACATCCCTAACTTCTCATTGTGGCTTTGGAGATCTCTTCCCTGGAGCAGGAAGTCAAATATTTCAGAATACCCACAGAAAAATAGGGTTTTACCCTCACCTGAGTTTGCTGACTGACTGTCAGCTCAGCACACAGTCCCAAATTCTACTGAGGCCATGGGTGACTCCACCATGCAGGCACCTGGGGATGGGGAAGAGCAGTGCCCCTCTGTCTGCTGGAGAGGCTGGGCACATGCCAAACAGGATGCCAAGCTTCCCCTGACCGTGTTGGGGAAACATGGGAATGAAATTCAACAGCACTCAGAGTATCTCCCTGTCCTCTGAGCCAGCAGTGCACCTCTTGAGTAGTTTCCATTTGTACTGGGAAGAAAAGAGCACCCAGGTGCCACAGACTCAAGATTTCTTACAGGATATTGCCCTGCTCACCTCTATCAGTCGCTTCTGCAAATCTCAGCTGCTGTGAATGTGACCTGAATTTGAAACAGATGCAACTGTCCAGAAACTGGGATTTCCCTACAGGAGGAACACCGAGTCCAAGGTGTGTGCGGCATTTCAGGAGACAGTTGGACTTTTTGGCAGCTGTCCAGAGGAGAGAAGTGAAAACAACATAAGAAAAGATCAAAGACACCAGGACTTTTTAGTCTTGAAAAGAGAAGCCCAAGATATGAGCATAGCTTTTAAATGTTTAAAAAGCTGCCTCAAATAAGAAAGGAATTCTCTATTGATACTGGGAATGGGACAACTTCTGGTGTAGGAAGAAGGTTCAGATTAGATGTTAGGAGACCTCTAAGACCAGGAATAATGAAATACTAGAATAAGGTGTGTGGAGGAGAGGCAAAATCTTCATTTCTTGAGGCTTTTACGAAGAGGTTAAACATATACCTGCCTAGAATGGGAAGAATCCTGCCACAAGACAGGAATGAACACTTGGTCTCTCCTAACTCTGTCCTTTCTTGGCATTTGACTTCAGTAGTAGACAGGGAAAGTGTGCCTTCCTAAAACAAATGCTTCTGGCTAGGGAGTGGTGTTATTACTGACAGTCCTTTCACTCAGATGATTTTGCCATAACAACTATTTTCATGCATAACATCCCTTTCTTCCATTAGGAATTGCCTGATTTGACCTGGCCTGAGGGCAGAGATCATACCATGGCTTTGCTCACTGACAGTGACTCCGGGAAGCCTCTGGATCCTGGATGCTTACAGTCCCCTGGTTCCAGGCCTGCAGAAGGCAATGATGATGATGATTAGTGCAAGCAGAATCAGGCCTGTGTTTTGTAATGGGGGATCAACCCAAAGCTGTGACATTACAGACACAAGCCTGCCTGAGCTATCTTCCTGCCTTGAACACAGTAGGAGCAGAAATCTTCACAATTCAAGCCTGGAGATGAGGCCAAGGGTTGTGCTGTGTGATGCTGTTTGGCCTGGTGCTGGAGCCTCCAGCTGAGCCCCAACTATCCCAGGCTGCATCCTGCACAAAAGGCATTCAAAAGCCACTCAGGGCCCTTTCAGTGACTGACACCCCAGCAAACTCTTGGTCACTGACACCATTTATTCAGTGTTCCCCGTTTGGGCACAGAGCAGCAGTAGTGGGAAATGAGAGGGCGATGGGAGAAGGCATGAGTAGCCCACAGGGAATCGTACACAGCACAGGGACAGGAAGGTTGGTCTGCTCGAGTGCACAAAGCATTCCATATGCAAACACTAATTTACTGGGTCAGCGGGCACACACGGCAGGACGCCTGTACACCCCAGGAGCACACACAAAAACACATGCACACTCACCCCAAGCATAGAGAAACAGTCATTACATTTGTATACACAGAGACAATGCCTGTGAGCTGGCCAAGAACACACACGAGTCACGGTTGTATTTGCAGGCAGAATTCAGCTGCACACATACACACATGCATATTAGTCATTTGCAGACTGTCACCACGTACCCTAAACCTTTTTCCACTGCCCTGCACTTTCTGGCTCTCTTTGAAAGACCCTCACATACTACCAACATAGATAAATCTCTGCAGTGCCAGGCATAGGGAACCCCACCAGCATGCCCTGTTTTCCAAATGACATCCCAGCAAAATTCCCACGAGTGTACGAGCCTGCAGCTGGTAGCCTGATAGGGCTATGTATTTCCTACAGCACTAATAGCTTTTAAAAAATCGTAATGTGTCGTTCAGACAAAAGTTGCAGCTGAAGAGTCAGGAAAACCCCAGGTGAATGCTACATGCGCCAGATTGAGCTCTGCCCATGTGCGAGTCCAATGTGAGAGGGTGAACAGGATGGAGATAGCCAAAGCTCTAGCATTGCTGAGCAATTCGATTCCCTCCTGGGGCTCCCTGGCTCAGCTGGAAAGTTTTCTGTATTGACAAGAGCACCATTTATTTTGGCTGCACAAAGCTGTCTTCAATAGCCCCATGGATCCAGCTGCGTCAGGAGAGGAACTGCACACACAACCCCATGCTCCCACTGGGTACCCGTGTCACAGCCCCTCCTGGCAGTGATGGCAGGGGACAGTACAGGGGATGGGTCAGGCTGTCTCAGGGGTGTACTGCAGAGGGGTTGATTGGCACGAAGTCGGATTTTATCCTTGTTCATGCAAGCCCTACATCATTAGCCACACAACCTCCCGCCTGCATCAGGCAAAGCCAAATAGCAATTTGCCACTGCATTTTCCCTTGGTTCCCAATCAGACCATTTACCTTGGATCCAAAGCCTAAGTGCCTCCCTTCAGAAAGCCCTGCTTGCAATGTTCTACTGAAGCACTTCCATCACAGAAATTTCTGCAACCAGCAGTCTCAGCAGTGAGGCCAAGGGCTAAATGAGTCACAAAGGCTCGATTTCCCTGCTACACTCCTGAGGAATAACATTTGCTTATCAACCCCTACCTGGGGCTTTTTAAGGATTAGTTACTAACGCAGCCAGGCTGGGGACAGGATGCAAGGTTGGTGTAAGCCAACCTGCTCCCTTCCTCGCAGAGAAGTTTGCTTTACACTATAACCTGGTATTCTTTTTGGTTGTTGTTTTGTTTTTCTTTTTTAATTTTGCTCATTACAACTCTACAGAAGCCCCAGGCACTGGTACTTCTGTTTCAATAAGGAGCACCCAGTCCAGGTTTGCCTTTGCTGCTGTGACTTCTGCAGAGCAAGACACTTTGGTTCCTCAGGGTTGGCTGTCAGTATGTCTTCTTTCACTGGTGCTAAAGTCAATCTCAAACATATATGAGAAATAAACCTGTCAAGACAGGAGAAAACCAACAAAAAACAATCAGTGTTTGTTGAAAGGGAGAAAACCTGAATGGCACAACATTAATTCCCACCTTGTAACGTGGTGTCACAAGACACAGGAAGCTGTATGAAAAATAACCAAGGAATTATTTTGTGATGGCAGTATGTTTGGCAACACTATTTCCTTTACAAAATGTCCCCTACTCCGTGATGCTAGCTATGTCTGACATGCAGATGCAGAGGATGATCAGCTGTGCCATTAGTTACCGTCCTGGGGAGCAGAGATGTGGAACATTGCTTCAGAGGAAGGATACTGAAGCAACAATAAAATACCCCACTCTGTCTGGCTTTGGATGAACATGCCAGCACGTGATAATACTCTAAGGGCTCAGAAAGACTGCAGGAGTTCTCCTGAGCCAATCATACAGGGGTGGAGGGCACTGCAATTACAAGGGTGGGGGTCACTGCAAATCGAGGATAGTGGTCAGTGGCTCAGAATGCCAATGGACATCAATGACAAGGGGTCAAGCTCAGTTCTCTGAGCTAGAAGGTTTCTTATTGTGGCAGCAAGCACAGCACAACATCTGCCCCAAGCCACAGTTCACAGAACCATAGAATCATTAAGGTCAAAAAAAGTCTTCAAGATCAAGCCCAAGCTTTGACCAAAAACAACCATTCCCACTAAACTATATCATGATCTGCCATGTCTACTCATTTTCTGAACACTTCCAGGGATGGTGACTCCACAGTTTCCCTGGGCAGCCTGTATCAAAGTTAAACCAATTTTTCGGTGAAGAAATTTTCCTTAGTGTTCAGCACTACAGTTTACCAATAATCCTGGGAGATCCTACTGTCCCCACCACGCAGTGGATCCTCTGCAGCAGCTCTGTGCCAACACTTATTTCTCATGGTGCAGGTGACACTGTGCATCCTTCTTTCGAGAGGCATCAGAGATCTTGAAGGACCTTCTAAAGGCTGAGCTTCCAGCTGAGCCCTTAAAAGCAAGTGCTAAGTATAGGCTGCAAACTTTTGGCACTGTGGATGTGTTGATGTGGTTGTGGTGGCAGTGACCTCCAACCAGCACTAGCCTGTGGGAAATTCCTCCTACATGTATGTAATCTGAGGAGAAATGCTGCGCTCTGTATGTGGAGTTTGCTTTGTAACAAAATCGTCTTTATTCTGGTCTGAGCTGATGGGGTCAGCACTGCCTAAAGCTGGCCTGCCTGTGAGCTCTTATTTTGCAGACATTCAGTCCCTGCAAGGATCAGAGCCCCACTAGTAAACAGGCCCCTGTTTCCCCCGCCTTCTCCATGCTTTGATACCTTTGCTGGACAACCATTAAGCTATTGGAGATGAGCCAGCAGTTCAGAGCCAAATCAAAGCCAACAGGCCCAGACTGATGCTCTTCCAGCACAACAGGCTGCCTGCAGGCAAGTTCAAACAAAATGCTGCTCGAGTGCCAATCTTTCTGTACAGGTACAAAGCGGACATCATGGTTCAATACAGACATATCACACTCTGACATACAAATAACGGGTTGGCGACATGAAGGAACAAGCCTAAATAAATCTTCAGGAGAGAAAAATCAAGTTTATTTGGACAAGGAAGCTGCTTCCAGCTTTCTGAGAAACTTTGCAAGAAGATGTGCTGGGCTCCCTGGGAAGGAGGAAGACACCAGGAGATGAATCTGTGTGGCTGCGAACGACACAGGTGTGATTCACTTGTCTACTTGTATTAAACAGTACAAGAGCTAAGAAGTGAAGAGGCCATTTAAATGTGTTCAGTTTGATTAAAGCTATGTATGTCCATGTAACACAAGGCAGAAACACATGGAGATAGATCCAAGGGCCAAATATCGCTGGCCAGATTTTGCCTCTGAGGATGAGCAGGTGAAGCTCTGATGAGGGTGTCAAGAACTTCTGCCCGCTTTTCCTCAGCTGGAGCACATTTAAAGCCACTGCTGGAGCTTAGGTTGCTTGGGAGTGATACTGCAGGAGTCTGAAGGAGAAAGGTGAGTGGTTTTTCTTTATGAGCTGCAGGTTCTTGCCCAAGCACTACCTCTATTGCTCTGCCAGCAAAAGTATCCCAGGGCAGACCTGGGAGATGGGTTAGAAATAAGAGTGATCTCAGTGTTATCTCACAGCGAAGAGGAAGGTAGGAGGCTTCACTCTCTTGGCAGGTCCCTTCTGGATGGCTCTTTCTCCTCCTACTGTTTTCTTCTGCCACTGTTTTTCTGTCTCATCTACATAGCCTGAGAGTCAGGTGAAGTAAGAATTATCAAGCACTGTGTGTACAAACAGAAGACACAACACAGGTTTGTATTGTAACTGATTGTAACTGGGTTCTTTTGAGCCTACCACGTTCTTTAAATAAGTAGGAAGGTAGGTAGGTAGGTAGGTAGGTAGGTAGGTAGGTAGATAGATAGATAGATAGATAGATAGATAGATAGATAGATAGATAGATAGATAGATATTATTCACCAAACAAACACCTCCAATGAACAAAAAACCCAAACAAATAAAAACAAACAAAACCCCCACAACAACAACAACAACAACAAAGCCCAAGGGAAAAGAAAAAACCAAGGTAACAAACCCAAAAAAGACCCCCCCATAATAGCCAGTTAATCTCACAGATACATATCTGAGCACTCCCAGCTGCACCGATCAATCCACATGCCAAGCACAGGTAACTGAGACAGATAAAGAGCAGATGCTGTGGAGCAGAGATTATATAGTGGACAAAGTGCTCAGGAGACCCTTAACCTGCTAGATAATAAGAGATTTCACCTTGTTTTTTACAGACATTGGTACCCAGAATGGGAAATTGATGTGCTTAGAAGAGAGAAAGCACAGTATCAGGGACACCACTGCAGCCTGCTGTACTGAAGGCATTTGCACTGCAACAGCAAACAGCCCAGGAGAGAGCCATTGACAGCAGCCAGTGTCTGATGGGAAGCTAAATTAACGATTTCTGGGGATGTCACAGTTCCTATAAATGAAGTGGGAGGGCAACTCCCTGTAAGGTTTTGGTACTGGAGCTGATGGGATCCAATTTCCTAAACCCTCTTGCATGGTTGTCCAGCCCTGGTGTGGGCACAGCTTTCTCTACGGAGCATGGAAAGCTGCGTGTGGGAGAGAGGAGAGCGCTGCATTTCCCTACTGCATCTGCCTCAAGACATGGTTTAGATGCTTATTCTGCTCCTTCCTGTCACTGTCAAATTCTGCAAGGCTGCTATTTTCACAGTGAAGCTTATCAAAGGATTGCTCCCTCTAAGCTCGTCATCCAGCTTCCCCAAAGCTTCACACCTTTGTGGTCATGGAGAGCACAGATCATAAGTTCAGCAAGGGTTTCCAAACTGAGCAGGGTCTTCCTGGGAGCTTATACCTGCCTCCCCTCCCATGACAGCAGACATCATGGAGCCAGACTGGTGGCATACAGTCTGTTAGCATCCCAGTGCATCTAAGGGACAATTGGCATAGTCCTGATCGCATTGCCATGCTCAAGGGGCTGCCTACTCACCCCATCCTTGCTTCTACATCCTTGACTCCAGCAATGCCTTAATGAGCTGTAACAGCACCTCTGCTGCAAGGCCTGAGCAGTGACACGCAGCTACACGGGCTGCTTCATCCCTGTGCTGGCATTAATCCTCTCTGGGGACTGTGCTGGATCAGTGGCAGAGGTCTGTGTATGGCTGTGAGGCTGTCAGTGAGGACAGACTGGACTTGGCAGTGCTGGGTTAATGGCTGGATGATCTCAGAGATCTTTTCCAGCTTTACTGATTGAAGAGGTGTTTCAGCACCTGTTAAGCCCCAGCAATGTTGTCTTTGCCTAAGGCTGACAGAGTGAAACAGGCCTCCACACACAATGCAGGTTGCGCAGTATCACACAAACGAAGCTGCAGAGCAGTGATAGCATTGGGGGATGACAAAGCTTTGCCATCCTAGATGATAAACACCATCAATGGCTGCCTAATAGGTAATGTGGGATTGGCACAGCCCCAGGGCAGATGTAACACGCTTACAAAGTGTGTATGTGTGTGACTTCCCATAAATCCATGTCTGACACGATGACCTTTGTGAACTACATTATAAATAATTAGCTGGACATGTCTGTATTTCTTTTTGCAATACCACCGTTGTTAGGACAAAAGTTGAGGTCTCCTGCTTCTTCTATGGTGTTGTGGATTGTGTGTCCAGAAGGGGCAGGTGATGGTTCAGGCAGCATGACCTCTCACTGCAACCTGTCCAGACATCCTGTAATGAGTCTGGCAGTTTGTGCTCAGCTAAGAAACCTAGCCCATCACATCTGAAGAAATCCCTAGAAGGTTAATGCAATATAACCCTTGGCAGCTTGTTCCTGGTATAAATGAGGTCTTATTTGGAGGAATTTATGATTAAAGTGAATAAAGAACAGTCATCTTTCCAAATATAAACTGAAGGTAGTCTCTGATTTATTTCTCGTGATGCATTTGGTCATGTTCTGTTGTCTTTGCAAATCTGTATTTTTATTGCATTGAGATGTTTCTCAGGTTTGGGTTACATTTCTAATAAATATCCGGTGCCATGTTGATTTCCTGTATCATATTTCATTAGTCTTAGGGAGGAATGGAGCACCATTTTTATAAAAAACAGCAGTCTTAAAAGGAGTTTTTAGCACAGGGCTTGTCTGCATTTAGCAAGTGATAGCTGGCTCTCTAACAGTGCTGGTATTGTTAAAAGCATTAGAACCTGCCTTTGCATGGACTTGGTTATCTCAGGATAAAGGTGCCTTATGCTGGTATAACCATTTCCATGTGTGAAGAGGAATAATTCCAAAACTGTAAATCAAGGCTTTTAGTGGCATAACTTTAACTGGTAAAAATCACACTGCTAATAGAGACATGGTTGAAACAAGGAAAGAAACCTCAGCATGGAAAGAGAAATTCCTATTTTGGATGGTAGCTGTGTAGAAAAAGATTTTTAGGATCCCTTTTACTGTCCCGCACAGATATCATACTGGAGTACCTTGGTTTGCTTTGGTCGTCACGGTGAAAAAAGATATCCTGCCTCAGGACTGGACCATGTGGCAGCAGAGCAAAATGGATTCATTCACTCTGAGTGCTGGAGTACCAATGTGTGCTCAGGCCCAGGTGCCCCATTTTTGTCTTAGGCACATCTTCCCAAGGATGTACCCTAATGCATTCCCCACCTCACCTGCAAAGTCTGAAAACCATCTCTTGTGACAAAACACACAGAAGAGGAATCTCCAGGAGTCCTCAAAAAGACCACCGACACTGAAGGGACAGAACAATGTGTGATGGAAAGGCATGACGGGAAGAGGTGGTGGCAGCCTCACAGTGGGACAATTCCCTGCAGGGTATGCTCAGCTCAAGGTCTGAGACTGTGTTTCTCTCACCACTGTACATCTCCCGCATTGCACTGCAATAAGAAACTGAAACCTTTGTTATTCAAATATCCTCCCCATGATGAACTACATTATCCTTCATATTTTCAAGGATCTCTCTCTTAGACCTACCTCTTATTTCATTAATGCAGTTGCTGGAAATGAAATCCCTTATTCCTTAATTGCTCTGCTCCAACCATTCTTGTTACTCTTCATGAAAGCAGCAGACAATAATCCTAATATCCTCCCTTTTTTTGTCGCCATTGCTTAACAAGAAGAGCCTTGAAATCGTTGCCCCTTATTTCCCAGACCTAGCCAGCCGATAGGAAATAATTAACTCCTATCTGTGCTGACGGAGTGGTGGCTGGTGTGTAGCCAGTTCCAGGTAGTTTGTTATTCCTGCTTTATCGCCTGCTGCAGAAGGGAGGCTGCAAGATTATTGAGCAAAGCTTTGCCTGCGTGTTTGTCATTACAAGTTTGAAGAAACAGTGTTAAATAATGATTTCATTTCATTTTATAATTTTCTTAAATAAAGGGTATTGTTTAGTCTCAGTGATGCAAGCGACAAATCTTCTTGGACTCGTTTCATTTTATAAACAAGATTGTCTTTGCTGCAGCCTGTGCTACAGCAGATGATCACACAGAGATCATCCCAGGAGATGCGGATCATCCCTGGGAGCTGCTTAGCAGCAGCAGCAGAGCTGGAATTGTGTGAGCTGCCCAAACAGCTCAGGTTGGGGATGAGGCAGCAGGACACTTGGAATTTAACCAAGCTTGCAATCAGCTGCTGCATGAAAGCAGCTTTGTCTGATTATCCCAAAGGTCCCCTTAGCTCAGCATCCAAGAGTAGCCAACAGCAGATCACAAAAGCAGAGCGGGAGCAGGAGCCAGCATACCGAATCGATATTTATCCCTGCCCTGTGTTTTGCATCTTGAGATTTTCTGCTGTAAATGTGGCTTCCATTGTTGCCTCCAGCAGCCTTTATGAACTCATTAAAGTCTTTATCGCCTACAACAAGGACTTCCCAACTGTATTAGGTGCTTGTTTTGAATCTGTCACCTGCTAATTTCACTCACTGCACCCTGTACTTGTGTTGGGAAGGACAATGAACAACTTCTCCCAGTGCTCACTCCCCCTGCCACTCAGGATTCATTATTTTCCTTCCCTCCAGCTGTGTCTGAGAAATAATGTTGTAAAATCTCTGCTAAGGCAGGAATGTATTAATCATTAACTTGATTGATTACTGAAGGATCATTTCCTCCCTATGATACATGTAAACCCCCAAACTTCTTGAATCAGAAGTACGCTCAAGGTGTTCAGTGTCACATTCATCATCTCCACGAGCATCACTGTTGACAGAGGCAGATGTGGCTGCTCAGACAACCTCCTTACAGTGCTGAGAGACCCACGGTCAAACCTCTGCCTGGCTGGGCAGGGTGTGTGAGCAATCCAGCAGCAGTAAAACATCTCAGTTTTGGGAAGATGTCCCATGGTGACCCTCTGCTTCCCAGTTCCATCCCTGCCTCGTTATAGCATTTACACCCCTGACACCTCAGCTGTCATGCACAACTGTTTGCAGACTGGAAACTGTCCTCAGACCTGCAGAAAAGCTCAGTTAGGGTTAGGATTGCTCCCACAGAAGAAAAGATTGCTTTGCAAAAACCCCTCAGTTTTCAATGGGCCCTACACATAGAATCACAGACTCACAGAACAGTTTGGGTTGGAGGATTCTTAATGATCATCTATTCCAAATCCCTTGTCATGGTCAGAGACACACTCCACCAGACCAGGTTGCTCAGAGTTCCATTCAGCCTTGCCTTGAACACTTCCAGGGATGGGGCATCCAGAACTCCTCTGGGTAACCTGTTCCATTGCCTCACTGCCGTTCCACTTCTTCCCACCATTAAACCCAGCCTGAACTTGGATCCACAGCCCTTACATGTCCATTGCCCCCTTCTTTGGCATGGCTGAAGAATCTCCATATGGAAAGCTGTTGTCCATCCCCATCCTCTACAGGCCATGATAAAGGATTTTACTCTCTGTGACTGTCAAAATGAGACCATCCAGTGACATAAAATCCATTTTGATAGGGGAAAGGAGTGTGATGATGGTAAAGCAGTTGTCAGCCTATTGCTTGAAGCCACAGAGAAAGATCTGTGCCATGTCATGGAGACAATTCTCCTTTTATCTCTGCTCTGACTTCTTCAAACAGCTTGTCTCTCCACTGTCTGCCATTTTCCAGCTTAGCAGCTCCTCTGCCTGGTGATCACCCAAGAAGCCTTTGAGATAGGAGACAAGGGTAAAGAGGTGATACAACAGTCAAGCAGAGATCAGAAAGCCACCCTAGGCTGGGAGCAGCTGGCTTGCAATCATTTCCCTTTAGGACTCATCTTGGAAGTGGATCCCCTCTGCCCCATGCTGAGGTTGCAGAGGGACCTTCGGTCTTCCTTCGCTTTTCCCTCTGGCTACTAGGCAAACACAAACACTGTCCCTCAGGGTCTGTGAAGTACCAAAGCCAAGCCCTGTGGCAGGACTCAGGCTTCTTGGAGGGTGAGAAGGAGCCTTTTGAAAGTACAAAGTCACAAGGTGCTCTGCAGTTTGTAAAAGGTGACTCAGGAGCTGTGTGGACCTTTTCCTCTTTCTCTTTTTGCGTGCTGAATGCACCTCTGGGCTGTGGTGCCTTTGTGATCCCCATGCACAGCAATAGGAACTGGTACCAGTCATGCTGGCAAGAGGGATGGAATGGCTGAAATGGTTTGGAAGGACTGCCTGGAAAGGAAACACACCTGGCAAAGTTCCCATTCCCCAAAAAACAGAGAAGAGCTCCAGGCTGTCCTGTGGCCATCAGTGCACACCAGCCAAACTGAGCACAGCAGAAAGATGAAACAAGTGAAGCTTTCAGACACAGAACATGGACATGGCTGGTCTGATCTCCAGAGGACATGAGAACCCACCTCAACTCGATCCCTAAAATACAGGCCACAATACTTCCCCATTAAGGTAGCAGCATCTTTCCTACCAATTTCCAAGCTCAGGAATTTTCCCAGGCTTGTGGCTGCTGGTGACCCACCGAGAACTGCTCAGGCAGCATAACCCAGAGGTGGTGCCTGATTCTGCCAGATCCCACAGCTTGGATGCAGTGAGCACTCCACTGCCCCCGGGGCTATTTGGAGATGCTCTGCCTCTCCAGCAGGGAGGAGGGAGGAACAGAACATTTCCAACTGCAGCCAAGAAAGCTAATGGATACATTTCTTTTCCCAAGGCAGGCAAATTATTTCTGCTCCCAGCTGACCCCTCGACCACAAAAAACACCATAAAACCGTAAAAGTGTGTAAAAAATAAACACAGGCACGCATCAGCCTTCTGGATTCCTGTCCCCCGAGCCAGAGGAGCTTGGGCCGCGGACAGAAGGAATGTGGTGTTGTATTGGGAGCCACAGGGATGGGATCAGGGACAGGAACGTTTCATAACCGGCCTCTGGACCCCGCTGAGGAGCAGAGGGAAGGGAGAAGCATGTGAGTGATGACTACTCATACGGCAAAGGGGGGCAAATTTGAATCTCATCTGCATGTTTTGCAAAGATTGGGATTTACAGCATAAACTGCTTTCTCTGCTACTTTGACTCTAGTGGTATTGGCTCCTCTGGCCAAGTTTACATCAGGGCTGTCCTGATCAGCCAGGAGCCCAGCAAAGGAGTTATAACACATGGGGCTAGATTTGTGCTGCAGGTTCTCAAGAATCTGTAGGGGAGCATGCTATGAATGGAAGCATCTTTTTGCCTCTCCCTGTCATCTTGCAGCCTGCCAAGCTGGAAGGAAAGGAAGACAGAGAGAAGGCAGTCTTCCACACTGTGAGAGGAGCCTGAAGAGGTGCCAGGGTCTGACTTTAGAAGTCTAATATAAGCTGAGACATTTCTATTCACACCAGACAAGACATCCTGCACTGAGACTGAAGACCAGAGGAATTTGTATCAAGACATGGGGATACAGTTGGCTTAGCTCGCTACCAATTGGGCTTGGAACTGTCATCTCACCAATGGACTGTGCCATTCTTGCTTCACCCAAAAGTTTTGCTTCAGCAGACTCGGAGGAGGGACTGCCACATGGTTTAGATATCAACTGGTACAAAGAAATAACAATGTCAAACTAACCAGCTTCAGTATGGGAAGGGGCTAAGTCTCCTCACCTCTGCTCCTGGACTCCCAGAGAAATGCACCCCAGAAATTTCACAGGGATTGAGACAATACAGGAAATACTTGCCTTACATCTGCCCTCAGTTAGTCTCCACCAGCATCTACAACTTCCCTGCTTTCTGAGGATGCATTTTACAACTGAGAACTGGAGTTGCCCATAAAAAGTAATTCCACCAGCAGGCAACGTTGCTGGCCTCTGAGGGGATGAGCAGTGCCAGCTGATTGTGCCAGGATCTCAGCCAGCAGCACCAAGATACCTCCACAGCCCCCACGAAGCAGTAAGTGGCACTGAGTCCTTCCAATCTGCTGTGAGGCACCTGGGCTCCTGTTACTGCAGAGAATGACAGGCAAAGCTGCTGACTGTCTTCTGGCTGTCTCAGCTCTCTTACAGTTCTAGGAGTAAAGCAATCATTCAGTGCCCAGATTTCATACCATGACAGTAAGGGTTTTTCTTTAAAAAACTCAGAAACCTTTTTATGGAAAATATTGCTTGTGGCTGGTGGTCATGATGGACAGCAGCAGCAACATGAGGGGAAAAATATTCTGGGAAACTCCCTGAAACAAGTAACCTATGTTTTTCCTCACCACTGCATTTAATGCATTGATTTTTTTTTTTTTAAAGACCCAGAAGAGATCAACAAAAGCAACAGGTTCCTTTCAAAACCCAGCTCAGCTAGCAGGAAAAAGGAATTAAAGTCAGACATGATGCAAATAGCATCGTGATTTATTTGCTGTTCCTTTTGTGAAACACAGCTGCCTCCAGCAGCAGCAACAGCCCCAGAGCCATCCAGCACCAGGTCCCTCCTCCACTCCTGCCCCTTCTGTGGACCAGCAGATCCTCCAGCAAAGTGCAGCAGTAGTTGTGGCACTGAGTGGTGTGTTTGCTGCCTGCTCTATCAGGCTGTCACTGTGCCCCGTGGTCCCTTTCCCTTCCTTTCTCTTTCCAAGTCCTCGGTGAGCCCAGCTGATGGCTCAGACCAAAAATGTCCGAATGCAAATGCTGGTATAAAATAAGCTATTTCCAACACAAGTGGTCCACTTGTGGCAAGCAGTTCTGTATGCCTTGCTATCATTCAATATCACTTTCCTCTTCTAAAGCATTTAACTCCAAAATCTGTATTGACTGAGTCTGGGTTTTTAAAATCAGCTAAGGGTTTTGAAACCAGTTAAGGGTTTTGTAATTAGTTCAGGGTTTTCAAATCAGCTAGTCAGAACTCCCATGAAGCTGAGGGTGTTGAGTCCTGGTCACCTACATTTGTTATGTACAGAAACTTCCTAGGATATTTTGAAATATTTAAAGCATTTCTTTGTTCAAAAAGCAAAGTGCCAAAGGGCAGGGAGCTGGCTGCAGAATCCAGACTGGCCAGCAGAAAATGCTTGCGGAGCAAGAAGCTAAACCCAGGTTTATAAAATGTACTTGGAAGGAGCTCAGCAGCGTAAATCCCAGTGCTAACAGAGCAGCTCTGAGTCGATTGCAAATAACAAGCTCTTACTGTCCAGCCACAGTGCAATTCCACTGAGCTTTGGCAGAAGGTAATTCCGGTGTCAGATATTTTCATGAGACCCCACTTGACATTTTGGCTGGAAATCCTGTGGCATATTTTGATATTCCGTGACACACTGTGTTAACCACATGGATTTCCTCCACTGCTTTGATGGACACTGCTACCCACTCAGGCAGAAAGGAGAGTGTCTGTATCAGCCCTTCCCTCTGGCTCCCCCCACCCCTGCCTGCACACAGAGCATCAGGCTATTGAAATTTTGTTGCTAGATCCAAAATCCCCTGAGAGAAATAACCACTGTTCTGGAGCCTGCATGGCTGCATCCTCCTGGACAGATGCATTTGCAGTTTCCCAAGGCAAGGCAGACACTGAATACAAGCTTCTGATGAGGCTTTTCCAGAGTGGGGAAGACAGTTTTGTACTGTTTTTGCCATCACCTCACTGGCCACTACCTGGTTTAAGGTCCTGGTGTTGCTGCAGATTAACAGTGCATGGCCAGCCCAGAAGGCCTCAGGTGACAGGTGACACTTCTTGCCTGGTCAGGACTCTCCAATGCTGAGTAAGATGCAGCAGGTAGCCTGGACAGACATGTCTGGAGAAAGCATCCATGTGATGGGGGAGACATCCCTGGAGGGAAGCCTGCATCCCAGGTGCAGCTGCTGTGCTGGGGCCTGCCATGCTTTTTCACCTGCCAAGACATGGGGACTCAGCATGTGAATCAGGAGGACAGGGCTCTGGTCAAGGGAAGGAGGCTGCTACAGGGGGGCTTGCAGGGAAGGTTGAGCACTGAGCACAAATCAGTAGAGATTCAGATGATGGTCTGGGCCCAGGCGCCAGGTCCAGTCTCCTTGTCATCCTCCTTTGTGCTGGCCACCAGCTGGCACCCCTTGCACGTGCAGCTCCATGCCCACCTACTTCTACCCTACAGTAAGACCAGTGCCAAGTGAAGCTAAGACACAGAGAGGGTCTCAAACCCAGGTCCCTCAGCAGCAGTTGTTACCCTGTTCCCCAAGCCTGGTAGGGTGAAGCAATAACCTTCCAGGCAGGTCACAGCTGACTGCCACCTTCAGAGTCAGCCACAGACAAGGGACATGGCTGTGTGAGCCAGGGAAGAGCTAGAGAGGTTTTGGGTTTTGACAGCATCAGGGCTCCAGTAGTCCAGACAGCTGGAGAGCCATTTCCCAGTGGAGATGACAGCTAATCTCTGGGATTTATCAGATGGGTATCATTTCCAGTATGCTGGAGGCATTTTGGGAAAGATATCCAAGACACATACAAGGCACTGTTATTGTGTGTAACTATGGATGAGACTTTAAATCTAAAAATACACACATTACCTACCCACTCCCATGGCCCTTTCACAATCCTTTGTGCGCTCTTGTAAGAGGCAGCTTATTTGCCCTCTGGGCATGAGGCTGTTCTTCATGTGGTCCAAAGACACTTCAACATCCTGATGACTGGTTCAGACCCATTTGCTGCTGCACTGGGAGCCTGAGCCTCTTCAGGGAGAGAGAGAGAGTACAGTGAAGGGAGGGAAGGCATGCCACGTTCTCCATGCCAGCACAATAAATCTTGGGAAATCAGTGAGCCAGGTGGACCAGGCATCACCAGAGGCAGCAGAGGGAGAGGCAGAGGGCAGAATCCCAGAGGCAAGAAACAGAGAATTTGCTGCCAGCTGTTGAGTAGGGTAGGAGAGAGCAGACAGCCGCAAGGAGGCATGGAAAGACCAGACTGGGAGGCTGCCAAGGAAGAGAGAGTCGCATTAAATCTTATTTGTCTTTAAACAAAGTGTTCTAATTGCTAACAAAGGGATTTCAAGCAAATTGTAATAAAACTGAGTTATTCTGATCAATTACACAGTCAAGCAAATTACGGAAGGAGTCTGAAATATTGCCAGATACAAAAGAGAGATGAAGAAAGAGGAGGAGGAGTTGCAGAGAGAGTGGGGGAGGCAGTAATTTGAGGGAGGAAAATTACTTGATGGCTTGATAAGGAGAATTATTAAGCATAAATTTGAGATGCAGGTTGCTAAATCTGAATACAAAATCAAGGGTAGAAATGGAAATTATGTTTTAAGGCTGGTAAAATCGGAGCAGGGGCAAAGAGAAAAAAATGTGCAGACAAGCATTAGAGACAGATGCTGTTGAGGTGTCTGCAAAGATGGTTGCTAACTGCAGCAAGCTGAAAGCAAGGCATGACCCAGGAATGCAGAGCTTTTTGGTGAGGGCACCAGATCAGTGCTGAGTGGGCATCAAGCCACATTCCTGCCACAGACCTTCTACTTGACCCACAATTGCTTCAAATCACTTAGCAATGACCTGGTTTGTCACTGGAAGAGTTACAAGGGCCAGGATCCCAATGCAATCTGAGGAGAGACACACCGAGGCTGACTCATTTACCTTGTCAGCCTTACCTGAAAGCTGTCACTGATATTTCTTCTACTGTCTGGTTTGTGGATTCAAGCTGGTATCATTCCATGTGCATGCATACAGCATCCAGAGCATCAGGTAGGGATGTTGTAGGGAATGGAAGACAAAGCCCAACCCCTGTCTTAAAGGAGCAAGACTGAAATCCCACCATGACACACAACTCCACATTTGGTTCTGACTCCGGGACAGTGTACCTTGGGATGAATGAAATAATTGTCCCTTGTCCTCCTCAGTCCCTGGGCATTTCCCACCATGCTGCTGGAGTCTCCAGGGTGCTCATGAAACAGCCACCAAACTGCTGCAGTTTGCAGCCTGGCACATTTGGGCAAGTCACCTCCAATTTTATTTTTCCATAATATAGGATGTGATCAATTTGTGTTGGACCACCCCTGCTCACTGAGCCACTGCCTGCTCTGGAGGGCACACATGGGGCAGGCAGAAGGATTAGGGAACACACACCCCCAGTTTTGTATCAGGTGCACAAGGTCAAGTCTTACCAATCAGGGCTGGCAAAGAAGAGCTTGCTGGGTCTTAGGCTGCAGCCCCTGGCTAGAGCAGGGTTTAGCTCCAAGGGTGGAAAATCCAGTGCCTACACTGGGTCTCAGGTTCACAAGGATGTGGTCCCTGTGTGCAGTCCTTCTATAAAGCTGCTGCAAATGTAATCCAGAGAGCTGTAGCCCAGAAATGAAGTACTCTTCAAGCCAATTACCATACACTGTTCGTAACCCTGCAAACTGACTGGATTAATGGATTATTGGCATGAAGGGGTGTAGAAAGGCACTGTTAAAAGAGGAAGTAGAAAACATCCAGAGATTATATTTAATGGTGTTTATTTGTCAGAGAACTCCAGAGCTTGTGGGCTTTTGATGGGCTGGAAGTTCTGAGCCCTAAGAGGAGATAAGAAAAAGGATTAGGGTATTACTGTGGCGGTGGAGTTCATGTGTTTTGTATTATTAATGTTTGTAAAGCACTTTGGAAATGAAAAACACCATAAAAGCTTCCAGTGTTGTATTTAGTAGGAGCTGCAGAAGAGGAACTTAAGTCTGAAAAGACACTTCTCAGTTATCAGTGCACAGTGAGCTTATGTTTTTGAGAGGATCCCACAGTCGGATGCAGTCTGAAGTGGCAGACAAGTCGTTCAAAAACCAGTATGAGGAGGGCATAAGAACCCTGCAGGGTGCAAGGAAGGCTCCTGTGTCATGCATCCAAAAAAGAAGCCACTTAACTCCTTTAGGATGAGAAAAAAACCATCAGATTTGCTGGTTCATTTCTCCTCTCTTCTCTGCAAGGCACCTGCTTTAGTTAAACTTCTTTTAAAGGCCGCTGGACAAGTGAACTCCCTTGTGTGCTTAGGAAACTCCTGTAATGGAGGGAAAATCCTGACCCAGGGAGGGTAAGGAAAGCAATACTGGAGATCTTCTAGTAGATCTGTCACTCCTGACCAGCACTAGACAAGTTTATGTGGTCTCAGGCTATCAGTGAGATAATTCCACGGCTCAGAGACAGGATTTTTGTTCTAGACACTTAATTCTCTATAGCATTGTTTCACTAAGACAGTGACTCCCAAAGACACCCAAGATGAAGCTTCTCTTTACATTGCTGTACTCCCAGCTCCAGACCCCTCCTCTAGCAAATCTGGCTGACAAACCACAGAAAAGAGCATTTTTTTCTGGTGAATCCATAAATAGATCTGCAGCATTCCCACTGACAGCCCCGAGGAGCTTTCTGAGACACCTTTGTCAAAGTAGAGAGGCCTAAGGCCAGCTGAGGCTGCGGGCAGGTATTGATAACATATATTCCCCTTTTCCAATGACAGGCATATTCTTGTATCCTCACAGCTTGAAACCCTCTTTGACAAAATGGAGTCTTTGCAGTTTTGCACAGATCTTTCTTCACACATCAGTCCCTATGTCAGATCTTTTCTTCATGTCAAGACTACATTTTTTAACCCCAGTTTTAAAACCTGTGTTTGACAGGGAGGGAGGTTCCAGGCAGGTCTATGTAGATATGTTGTTGATCCAGCCATTGTTTGCAGTCATGCATTGACTTTCATAATCTCATTTCCTTGGGACATCAGAGGCACATTAAAGCTTCCCTGTACCAGGAGGTCCCAGTGTGCCAAAACCATCCAGGACACCTTTTTCCCATCTCCCTTCCTATCTCCTAGCTGCTAAAAGAGACTTAGAAACTTTTCCCCCTCCCCATTACTCTGCAAGAAGATAGTTCAGTCTTGATAAGGGGCAGGCTGGAGCATCCTTGCTCACAGTTCTTGCAGCAGCTGGCTGTGCTGTTGCCCAAGAGTGGTAAGTCACGGTGATAAACGCAGATATTTCACCTTCCACCTTTTCCTTCCGTATCTCAAATCTCCGTGCTGAGGAGCAGCCACACAGGCACTGCTGCTTTCCCAACCTGCACCATGACAGATGTTAGATATATTCAAAACGACACCTGCACCCCACAAGAGCTCCTATCCTGTATTTATAGCCCACTGTCACTGCTCAGATTTATGCCGCTCAAATATTTGTCAGCTGTTATCCCACCTTCCCTGAACATCATTTAACTGAGCTTGACGTATGCAAGCACTTTTAATCTTTCCTCATGAAGCAATTTTGCCCTTCCCAGGGCCTCTGATCATATTTGTAACTCTTCCTTGAGACAGCATCCGTTAGTCATTGCTGCTCTGAAAATACAGCAAGGAGTGTGGCAGCCTGAGAGGAGAGGAGGGGGAGGATCGTTTCCCACACTCATGGCTCTCTCCTGTGCCACCCCTCCTAAGAGTACCTTAAACACGTTTGCCTGCTCTAAAATCCCTCTCTTCCTTGCTGGCCACTGGTCTTTTCCCAACGTGAATCACTGTTCCTGCTCAAAACCCCAGTCCTGGATTATTTTCTTACTTCTCTGAGCCAAGAGGGAGTTCATTTTCTTTCCTGCATGTCTTCCTAATGTCTCTGATGTCTCTATTATTACCCAATCTGCACTGGCATTCACAATGCCTCCCAACTGAGGCAGGAGAATGTAATTAACAAGCTGTTTACCTCTACTTCCAGATCATTAATAAATATGTTAAACAAGACCACTACCTTGCTGAGCACTGCAAAAACTTGATGAGGCACATAGTTTGCTTTATAGTTTTCGACCGACGCTGGTGACAGTGAGACTCTTTCAGAGCACACTCCTACCAAACCTGCATCTGAACTGGAATTCATTTCCCCCAATCTGCTGCATGTGCACCCTTTCACCCCAGGTCTCCTGAGCCTGGTGATGAGACACCACCTGAAGGAGGGACGGTTGGCTGAGTCCCCTTAGCATGACAAAGGACCTGTGTCTCACTACAGAACCCATTTCCCTTTCATAAACTGTGACACCCCACAGGACCTCAGAACACCACCACTCCCTAGTTCTTGAGTAACTCGTGTCCCAAACTTTATTGTGACTAATTCCAATCTGTGTTTCCTTGCTCCTCATGCTTATTCAGCACCAAAGAGGTGCTACAGCAAACAGAAGCTCAGAGCAGACAAGTGTTTTGGTAAACTTAATTTTTTAGCTTACTTTAAAAATTTTCCCTAACACTCGCCTACACCACCAAGGGAGATTATAGAGAGATGTAAAAAAAAAAAAGCTTTGTGCAGAGTTAAGGGTCTGTTGCCCAAGGAGAGAAGCATGTGCTTGGTTTCACTAGAGCTGCTTCTGCCTCAAGACAGGGAACAACAATAAAAGAGACTTATGGGGCCTTCCAGTTCCCTGGTTACCTAATGCCCTTTGAACAGTCTTTCCTGGATCAGCCAAGAAAGCTGCAGTCAGTGTTTCCTGCTGCACAGCTTTGTCTTTGCCTTTCCTGCTGGAGGAAGACTAGAGGGACTCCTCTCTGGGACTCTGAGGGAAAAAATATCTCCTGGTCCAACAGAGCTCTCAGGTTTCTTGGGGATTGCCATCATAAGTTCCAGAGATAGAACTAAAATTAGGTGAAACACTGGTTTCCACTTAGCATAATGCTTGCTTGGTGGAGGATGGTAAGGCTCAGTGGTAGACTTTAATGCTTCCATCTTCAGAAGGGGAAAAAGGTTATTTGACGATGCTCCAAGGGAGGAGGTGATCCTGGGGAAACTCATTTGTTGGTCTGCCAAGTCCCAAGCAGCTCCAAGAGCCTGAGGTGATGCTCTCTGCCCAGGCTGCACATCCTTGGTGATGCCTGTCCAGTGAGAGGTGAGGGGCACCCAAGGGGCACAAGCACAAAGCCGTGGAGGTCCCAGCAGACACAGCCTGCCTCCTGCTGCTCTCTGCCACTAGGGAGGGATCTCTGCAAAACTCCACGACATCCACAAGGTGGCAAATTCAGCTGAAGGATGTTTCCTCAGCATCCTATTTTCCTGTCAGTTTCCAATGAGGATGAGGAGGAAGAAGAAGGGGGCAAAAAGAGAAATAGAAGGATCCAGAAAGCCTGAAAAGCCTCAGGTGGTATCATCTTAAGCTATCTACAGAAACTCCAACAAGCTGATCCCCTGGATGATTTTTACTTGTTTATTTCAGTCTATTGTCCAATTGCTGTCAGCAGTGGTGTGGCTGTGGGTCAGGCTCTGCCAACAGAGTAGGTGAGAAGAGCTCTTCCAGCATTTCATACCCTCTGGAGCCTCCTTGGGCAGACTCCAGAGGGTATGAAATGGGTTTGCTTGCTCATTTTTCCTAATGGATAATTAACATTGCAGGCAGCGAGTGACCTGGGAGAAAAGCAAAAGTGTGCACACAGCTCAGCCTGTGTCCCCTCAGGCCATCTGTTGACCTTGGCATCCAGAGGGTCTTTCCAGTGACTCTGGCATTCCTGATGCTCAGCTTTCTGTTGGATGGTGCCCGATGGATGCCAGAGACTTGCCTCAGCCCTTCCCCATCACCCTTGTTTACAGGCCAATTAGTGGGTGCCGTGTTTGTTTTGCAGCCAGCAAGTTAGCCACCCCAGTGATTTAACAGCTGCAATTTTCATTTACAGTTGACTTTGAACAGCCAGTTTTATACATGCAGGGTGAAATAATGGTATAATTAACCTAGGAAAATCCATTAAAAGGGTGCGGATGTTCAAAACATGGAGCACACAATTACGAAACCCCATGACTGAGATTACTGCTGAGATCTAATTCCTCCTTACACAGCTCATCCCTACATGGATTTCAGATGAGCAATTTTCTCTGTGAGGCTTTGTTTCACCAAAAGTTTCATCAATTTTCTAAATTTTACTCCTCTAAGGAAACAAAATATCAAAACTGGAAATGAAAAATTAATTAAAATTGTTTGAATTAACGGAGTTCTTGAGAAATACCTCATGTTAATAATTTTGGATGTGTTTTATTTTAACAGTTTGAGAACGGTTTGTGGCAGTTCAGGGTTTTCCTTTATGATTTCTTTTTAACCTCCAATCAGGTAATTTTTTTAAATGGGGAAACCTGTATATTTCTTCCTCTCTTAGAAAAGATGGAAAGTTTTCTCCTGTCTTCCAAACTTTTCATTGGAGCCATTTCTCAGGCTAGTTTTTCAAGCTGGTTGTGTCCATAAAAACAAAACTGGAGAGAATTTTCACACATATCTGCATTCCCCCACACAAAAGTAATTAAAAAGACATTCTCCACTAGTTATCACAGACACTGTTTAATCAGGTGTCCACAGGTTGTTTGTTCCAGCAGGCTGTTTGCTCCACTGGGGTGTTTGCACAGGATGGATAATACTCACCAAGTCAACACCCAGTATTGCTTTTCATGCTCATCAGGTAGTTTTTCCAGACTGCTCCTTTGGACCCTGCTCATCACTTAGATTAATATTTAAATTCACTAACATGGCTTTTGCATGTCACTTGAGTCCAGAGTGCTGCAGTCCTGCCTTGCTGGGGAGAAGGAGATTTTGTCCTTGTTTCTGATATGAGAAGCGACAAATTCTGTCTGTTCTGGGGAATATCATTGGGCCTTAGAAACATGGCCTTCCAGGCAGCTCTTCAGCAGATTTAAATCTGTCCCACTGATGTCAAGGGAATACTGTTCTGTTTTGGGTTTGTTCCCAACTGAATCTGACTGTTCTCCCTCTGAGTTAGATGTGAGCTGGCTCACTCTGCCCTGGCTCCTCTGGTAGAGCCTAGAGCAGCGTCTTTCACAATCCTCCTGTGCACCCCACCAGCAGTTACAACCCTCTGGGGTGCCCCAGCTCCCACGCTGGCCCCAAGCACAGCTCTAGATCAGTATCACCCACTGTCTGTCCATCCCATCCCATCCCATCCCATCCCATCCCATCCCATCCCATCCCATCCCATCCCATCCCATCCCGCTCCACCACAGGGCTCCTGCTGCATCTCACCCCCATCTGCCTTGCTGCAGCAGCCCCCAGCAAGCTCCACAGCCACTCTGCTCCCTTCCCCTCTGTGCTTGTGTTAATAAATATATTCAGCCACTCAGGGCCTGGGGTGACCTCAGGCTCTCCACTATTAACCTTTCTGCCTGCTGAGAATTGGCCATTTGTTCCTTCCCATTCCTCCCTGTCTTATCTTGGTTTTAATCCATGCCTTGGCTTTTCCTCTCATCCTGTGGTTACCAGGTTTCCTTAATAGTCTCCTATGAGGGACTTTATCAAAAGCCTTTTGAAAGCCTTAATAAATTATAGGCATGACTCTGCCAGTCCCTGTTATCTTGTTAACCCTTCTGGAGCATTCCCAGCTGGGGTGAGAGAGCAGAGCCTCTGCCTGCCTACACGGGATCATGGCCAGCTCTGCAGAAAGCCTCCAGGGCTCTCCTGTGTCTCCTGCCTGGTTCAAGAGGATGTGGCATTTATGATGCTGAAACATTTTCCAGTTTCACTTCAGGTGAAAGACCTACTCTGGGGAACTGAAAAGCCACCCATCAATCCCCCTCACTTAAAAATATGTTGTGCTGCTTGGTGGATTTGGGAGTACTTCATATGATTTCTGTTTTAATTTTGACTTTAACTCGTGACTATACATGGACAAGTATTAGATGGTGAAGGTATTTCCAAGCAAAGAAAAGATACTGTGCCATGCAGATATTGAAGGAGGTTGTTTCAACAATTTTTAAAAGGTCTTTTTATAAATAATTTTGAAGCGTAAGGAATCCACATGAGTCGAATTCAAGTTTCTGATGGAAAAACTATTTCAGGAACCTGGAACATTATGGTCTTCCCCTAGCTCCATGGGCCATTCCATCCCTTTAAATTTTAGCTCAGCATAAGTCAGAGGTGAACAAAGCACCTCCACTGCTGGATGAGAACAGCTGGGGGTGCATTCAAGTGAGCTGCAGCCCCTTGTGTGTGTGGTAGGACAGTGGCAGGTCATTGTCACACGTAACTGGGAGGAGAACATCCCCAACCCTACCACCTTCTCCAGGATGAGGCACTGTGGGGAACGCCCCTCTCTCCAACATGCCTCCCTGCCGTCTGCTCTTTCTGGAATCCAGTACCTGGATTCAAAATGCCTTTTGCAGTTCAACAAGAAGTGCAGGCACCTCCTGCACGTCCCAGGCTCTGCTCAGATGTGCGTTCCTGTCACTGCAAGCAGCCACCTCTCCCACCCCACATCACTCCATCTTTTCAAACACTTTATGGAGGTCATTGATGGCATATTTAATTCCCCGCAGAGCAAGCTGCTCAGTCTCAGCTGTCTCCTCACCCCTTTCTACCTCTCACCAGCTTTAGGAGTCAAGCTCCATCCTCCTGGAATTTTTCCCTTCCCCTTGTCCATCAAGCTGCGTCTAAGTCAGAGCAGCTCAATTACTCTTTTGCTGAAATCTCCCGGGTAATTTGAGTGAGATTGGCTCGGCAGGAAGCAGCGTGCTGGTTCTGTCTGTGCCAGGCAGCTTCAACACTGTGTGCCAACTGCAAAGCTGTGGCAGAACCCTGCAGCTGCCCTCAGAGAGACCAGGAGAGCAGGAAAAAGCAGGATGTGATCACCTGCGGGAGTGCGTGGGGCTGCAAAGTCCAGAAAACTTCCATGCAGTGCAGCAGAACCTGCCGTGACCCCCATCCTCCTTCAAACTCCTTCTCTGCATCCCCTGTGTTGCAAAATGAGGGCAGGGCTGCCCGGCGTGGCACTGTGGGACAGGCAGGTGGCACAGACGGGCAAGGGAGGAGCCGTGCTCACAGGGAAGTTCCCCCACCCCCTTGGCTCCCCATCATCAGTCAGGTGTTTCCACGAGCAAGGCAGCAGTGGTACCTGCACCTGAATTAGCAGTGCATTGCTGGGCACCAGGCTCATGCCTCTCTCCATCTGCACAGGACTCTGCATGCCTTGCTAATAACAAAAAATAAAAGGAGCTTTGCCGTGAGTACGGACTTTCATATCCCAGGTAGCCTGTGTGTGAATGCCTAATGCCTGACTGATTATTGTTTGCCTGGTATTCAATAGTTTGAAAAAATAAAAAGTCCTATAGTTAGGGAACGAGATAGGACTGTTTAATTTCAGGCCATTATCTCCTGGTAATTGCTGGAGGAATTTCATTCTACGCCAGTGCAATGGAAAAAAAAAAATTATGTTTTTTCCCCTTTTATGGAAAGGAAAAAAAAAAAAAAAAAAAAAAAAAAAGACAGCCTGCTTTTCTCCAAGGGGTTCAGGGCTTTCAGGCCATGGTTGGAAGCAAGAGCTGTGGCTGCTTTATCAAATTCGCATTTCATTTCCAGCATGCACCCAAGCCGCATGTAAATTATAATGAGAAAAGGGGAAAAAACAAAGAGATAGAGCTCAAGAGATGGGAAATGATAATGAAATCAAATGAACTCAGGGCCTTTGAAGACTAACAGAGCCACAGACAGACAGATATGTACACACTGACAAAGATAGAGACAAGCAAGAGGCATGCATGAGGAGACAGCAAGAGTAGAAGGCTGATAGAGACAAAATTGGAGATTTGCACCCATGGTGCGCACAAGGACACAACATGTGAGTGATCCCAGAAAGATCTCTGCTCCACAAATACCATTGAAGCCATGGTTCTGGGGTGTACAACCCACAGGAGGCTCCTGCTGCCAGTTTTCCCTGTGTGTCCCAGTCCTGCCATGCTGCTTCAGAAGTCCCAAGGGTGTGTGATGAAACCTAGCACCATTTTCCCCATGGGAAAGGACCCTTTGCAGTCCTCAGCTTCACAACCCTATCCTTCCCAGTGCAGCTAAGCCATGGAGCTCAGCACATTGGGAGGATGTGCCCACTTGCATGATCTGACCTGGGGAATGAGTAATTCTGGGAGAGAGAAAGGGGAAAATTTCCAGTAAACTCAGGTGCTTCCTATCACCTGTTTGAAGGAAAACAGGTTCAGCCCTCCACAGAGGTCAGGAGTGAGCCTGGGACATGGAAGACAACCAGCCTTACCTGCACACATGAGGATGTGGACCTGAGGCTGGAGAATGAGAGCTGTTCTACAGCTGGGTGTAAGATAAACCTGGAGACAACCTTTCACTTCTGCTGGATACTGAGACTTGGGTCGCATCTCATAAACAAGAGCTCTGGCAGGGATTTCAGGAGGCTCCAGTGGTGTTTGGGCAGGAAAAGGTCTGCTGTTCTGGCTGTCACTTTTCAGCTTTGCCTCCAAACCCTGTAGTGGCTGGGGCAGCCAAGCAGAAGATTGAGACCTGTAAATGTCACTCTTCCAAGTCCAGCAGGCCAGGATTCCACCACCATGAGCAAGGTTTGGAGACCATGTCCCAGTAACTCCCAAATCAGGGCAGAGAGAGAGAGACCACCCCTTGTTCACTGTGCCTCACATCAGCAGCACAAAGGAAGAGGCTCAGCAGCCCAGGAAGGTACAGGCTGACTGCCCTGGGTGCCACAATCCACCAGGGCCAGAAAGATGTCATGAGGTTCATTTTCCTGACTTTTAGGGACCTTCAGTTCATGGCTCCCTCTGGGGCAGTTTACTCCCCTCATTGCTGAAAACCTGAGCTGTGTTTCTAGGCTCAAAGGGGAAAAGAAGAAAGGAAAGACAAGATGCCACTACCTAAACCAAAATACCTTAAGAATAGCCAGGCAAACACCAACACAGTGCTGCAAGCAAGGTAAAGTCCCAGCTACCCTTGAAAAGAACTTGTGCTTGCTTGAGTAACTTCTGAACTACTCATGATGAATCACACACAACTCATGAATTATTAGGGATTAATTTAGTCATGTATATTTATTGTCATTGTGATTATGGGAGTAGCTAGCAACCAGTGTCATTGGGATACCTGCTCCTGGGCATGCTGGGGGTGGTGTGGGAGTCCATGGAGGTCAGGATGCTGCTGCCAAGGACTGGAGATCAGAGCAGTTTTGTGTAGTGTGTTCCCAAAATCCCAGGACAGGGCAGACTATGCCTTTCATCAGGCCCCATGGTGCTCTGCAGATCCTGTGAGCAGCAGACTGGCACCAACAGGATCTAAATTTGCACAAGAGTAATTTGAAAATCCTTCAGAGCTTGCTAACTTCTCTTGGCTCTAACAAAACCAATGCAGGAAAAGCAGGATTAAAAAAGAAAAAAAAAAAAAAGAAAAAAGGAAAAAGAAGCCAGAGATTGATTCTTACCTCATATCATTAAAAAATAAATTGCTGTAGCGCTATAACATAAAGTAAGAATCAATCTTATTTTTTAACACCAGAAATAACCTAATGAAATACAAGATTGATTCTGAATATGGGCTTCTTGGTGGAGCCCCTGTGGGAATTGATTACAAAATTGAATGTCTCAGAGCTGATAAGATGAATTTGGAATAAATCTTACTTTTAACTACTCCCTTTTTATGCTCATAAAAAAAAGAAAGATTGATTCCAATCAAAACTTCTTCTAAAAAGTGAGACAGTTTCGATTTGTCGAGGCAGTTTTTCAACAGAACAGCACTGAACTTCAGAGCCAATCTCACCCCTAGTTATGCGTTCCCCAGGGAGGAAAAATACGAGGCACAATATTTCTGATTTACAGCTTGAAATGAGACAGTAATGATCATAATAATCAGGACAAGAAGAAGGAGAGAGCCTCAAGTGGATGGCAGCTCTCTCGACTGATGATGCCAAGGGAGGCAGTGATTTGGAAAGTGAAGGTGGAGAAGCAGCTCCCCCTCCACCATGCTGCAGAGGACTGCTGAGGACACCTCACTCTGCAGTTTCCAGGGTATAACATTGGATCTGTTTATTCTGCAAAAAAAAAGTCCTGCTGGGAGTCCCTCTAGCTTCTCAGAATTGCACCTCCAGCCCTACCAGCATCTCCTGCCTGGCCCACAATGGCAGTAGCTCCTTGAAGCTTTCTGCATTTATGGATAGGAAGTAGTTTTGAGTTTCCAGTCTCAGCTCAGTTACAGCCAGTGCAGTCCCATTACATCACACCATGCCCTAGGAGATGCTTAAATTCCCTCTGGCCAACCCGCCAGTCCACTGGGATGGAGGCTACCCAGTCCCACCAAGCTCAGAGCACTGGGCTCGCCAAGCTTTGCTCCCAGACTCCGTGGTAACTCCTATGCTCCTCATTTCTAATTATGCTTCATGATTTTGCTCCCATGGGCAGCAGCCCTGGCCTTATCAAAAAATGAGGCAAAGTGGTTGTGTAGTCTCAGGGCCCACTCTGTGCTTCCTTTAATCTCTCCACCCCAAGTGGCTGCTTTACAGGAGGCAGTTCCAGGACTCTTGTTGGTTGGGTAGTTTCTCCTCACCTCCAGATTCTGTTTATTCATGGCCCATTCACGCATGTCCATTCTAGTGTCAATATTTTATTTCAGCTTCAGTCACTCCCTTTCCCACCTGGGCACCCCTGCAAGATGGTGTTTTGCTCCCATCTCTTCCACCAAATGCTTCTACACCAGGGCAATCTCACAAGGGATTTTTTTCCACTTTTCAGAAGAAATGCTATTCTGATACCCAACTTGGGTCTGTTTCTCTGTTGCTTAATAAAACTTGAAGACTATCTATCTGTTCCTTTTTCTTAGAAACACACAATCATAGACTGGTTTAGGTTGAAAGGGACCCTAAAGATCATCTCATTCCAATCCCCCTGCCTTGGGCAGGAACACCTTCCACTAGACCAGGTTGCTCAGAGCCACATGCATCCTGGCCTTGAACATTTACAGGGATGGGACATCCACATCTTCTCTGGGAAACCCATTCCCATGCCTCACCACCTTCATAGTAAAGATTTTCTTCCCAATATTTAATCTAGACCTACTCTCTTTATGTTTGAAGCTATTTCCCCTTGTCCTGTTGAACTGTTCAACAGTTGTTGAAGAGTCCTTCTCAAGCTCTCTTGTAGACCCTTTATGCACTGGAAGGTGCTCTAAGATCTTCCCAGAGTCTTCCCTTCTCCAGACTGAACAACCCCCTCTCTCTCGGCCTGTCTCCATGGCAGAGATTTTGTGGCCTTCTCTGGACCTTCTCCAGCAGATCCCTGTCCTATCTGTGCTGGGACCCCAGAGCTGGATGCTCCAGGTGGGTCTCACCAGAGCAGAGCAGAGGGGCAGAATCCCCTCCCTCCCCTGCTGCCCACAGGGCTCTGGGTGCAGCCCAGGACACGTTTGGATACCATTGGCATATGGTTCAATATGGCTCCTTCCTTTCAATCCTCATGAAAACCACCTTTAAAAGGAACATCATCCACAGCACCATCTCCTTTGAATTATTTTTTTGCCGCTAAACACATTTTAGGTGCACTGGGACTGCTCACAGGAACAGTCTGTGTCTGTTTTTTCCCACAATTGCCCAGCCAGGACTGCTTGGACACAGCCCCATCCCTGCAACATGTGAATCTCAGACAACTCCCTTCCTCTTTCGCCTGGATCTCCCACATTCCCAGCAAAAGGCCTCTCCCTTCCCCGGGACCCACACCCCAGACCCAGATGGGAGGTGAGAGATGAGACGCGTTCTGACATGTGGGGTCCTGGGGAGACCTGCAGCTCCAGCTGGGGAGGTGCCGTGCAGCAGGGCCAGGCGCTCCGCCTGTGAGCGGCCACACAGCCCCAGCTGTGCCGAGCACGGGGGTCCCCTGCCCGTCACAGCCGGGCACACACCAGATGTGCTCCTGATGTCCCTGCGGGTTGTGACACACGGGGCAGGCAGGGAGCTGCGGGCGCTGCCGGGAGCGCACCCCGCGCTCGGGAGAGCCTTCGGTGTGCCACCACACCCTGCCGACCGGGGGGTTGTGGCACAGGTGGGAAGAGGCACTCATCCTCCTTCCCCCCTCCTGGGACACCTGGCTGTGATCTCAAAGGCACCGCAGGCTGAACTCATTGCTGAGGACCCTCCTGGTTCCTGCAGACTGGGAGGCAGCTCGTAGGTCTAGATGAAGAACAATTTAATCCTCTGATCCCAGCAAAATCTGGTCTGCATTAAAAATAACAAAAAACTCCCTCAAACCAATTGTGTTTAAATAATGTTAGAGATCTGACTGAGAGCGTCGAAAGCAAATTCCAAGCCCTAATGAAGAAGGATTGTCTGGCATGGTAATAATAATAAACTCTGTGCACACATGTATGTATGTATGTATGTACCTATGTATATACAGAAGGAGAATTTCATCTGAGGAGCTGAGAGCCCTACAGTTAGCATGATCTCATGGCTGCACCAGGAAGCACAGCAGGTAAGTGCCCTTGACCTGCAGATCTCAGCTTGGTGAAGACAGAGAAAAGGGGTGGTCCGGAGAAAAAGGACCAACAGGTTTGCCTCCCACTGTATCCTTGTCCCAGCTGCAGCCCTGGGATGGCTGCTGGGCAAGGGTTCAGACCCTGTTTGCAGTGGAATCAAGAGGACTTGTGGCAGTGCCTGCCAGGTCCCAGCCCAGCAGACATGATGGCCAGACTGGAGAGGCTGTTTTGCAGCCACGAGACACAGATGAGGTACAAGGGGTTAGAGGCCTTGGGGTAAGTCAGAAAAGAGAGGTGTATGGGAAACATGTCCACTGACCCCAAAACAGGGAAGAGGAGGTGGTGGCAGGATACTGCGTGGAGAGCCAATCCCACACATGTCACCAGGGCTGAGCATCCCTGCTCCCAGCCCTTGCTGCAAGGAGCTGTCCTTGTCCTACAGGGCATCTGTGAGATTGTCCTTCCATGCTGTGGGTTTGTTCAGCAGCTTTTTCACTGACTCAGGTGATAATGCTCCCAGCCCTCCCCAGGGAACTCCGTTCAGCAGTTTCTGTCACACTCCTCCACTTCATTATGTTTAACAGGTCCTCCTCTGCCTTCCTGTTCATGTCCTTCAGATGCCTATACTCTGATGAGAGGGGAAGGAAGAAACAAAAAAAGCATCCTCTAGTTCCTATCCATGCATGCAGCTGCACAGTGAGAGCTGGAAGAGCAATGCTGATGTACCACAAAGCCACAGGAGCATGGAAAGATTAGCAGGTGCCCAGTCACCACAAAGAAGGGTGTGGGATGGGTGCTGAACTGTCCAGGAGTACTGGGAGGTGGGAAAACATCTCCCTCTGGGGCCCTTTGGTGCAGGGCGGTTCCTGAAGGTCAGCAATGAGAAGTCAGAGCCCAGTTTGCACACACTGCACCTGGAGGTCTTTACAGCAGAGCCCATCCTGGGCCTGCTGGCAGAGGTCTGGTCAGCTTGGAGCCACATCTCTCAGTCCTTCCTCACTACTCTGAGCTGAACTCACTTTATAATTACGTGAGGATACTGTCTCCAACAGGATTGTCCTGGAGAAACAGGCAGCCCATGGCTTAGACAGGTGCACTCTTTGATGAGTAAAAACCAGCCTGCCCCAGACAGTGGTGGTGAATGGACTTAATCCATCTTGGCCAGTCACAGCAGTGCTCCCCAGGGTTCAGTTCTGGGGCCAGCCCTGTTTGATGTCCTTACTGATGATCTGGATGGGGGAATTGAGAGCACCCTCAGTCAGTTTGAGAGGAGTGCTAAGCTGGTTGGGAGTGTTGATCTGCTGGAGGGCAGGAAGGCTCTGCAGAGGGATCAGGACAGGCTGGATCCATGGGCTGAAGCCAGTTTTGTGAGGCTCAACCAGGCCAGATGCTGGGTCCTATCCCTGGGTCACAACAACGCCTGCAGCTCCAGGCTGGGACAGAGTGGCTGGAAAGCTGCAGAGTGGGAAAGAACCTGGAGGTGCTGGTTTCCAGTGGCTGAACAGGAGCTGGAGTGTGCCTGGGTGGCCAAGAAGGCCGATGGCACCAGGCTTGTATCAGCAATAGTGTGGCCAGCAGGACCAGGGCAGTGCCCATCCCCCTGTGCTGGGGGCACTGGTGAGGCCACACATGGAATCTCGTGTTCAGCTTTGTTTCTTGTCAGCAAGAAGGACACTGAGGTGCTGGAGCATGTCCAGAGAAGGAAGCAGAGCTGGGGAAGGGTCCGGAGTACATCTGATGAGGAGCAGCTGAGGGAGGTGGGGGCCTCAGCCTGGAGAAAAGGCAGGTTCAGGGAGGACCTTATCCCTCTCGACAAGGAGGGTGTAGGCAGGGTGGGTCAGTCCCCTCTGCCATATAACAAGAGCTAAGACAGGAGGAAACAGCCTCAAGTTCCACCAGGGGAGTTTTAGATTGGATATTAGAGAAAATTCCTTCACAGAAAGGGTTATCAGACACTGGAACAGGCTGTCCAGGGCACCGGTGGTGTCACAATGCCTGAAGGTATTTAAAGGATTTTTAGATGTGGCATTTGGGAATATGGACTTGGTAATCCTAGAGGTGTTTTCCAGCCTAAACAATTCCATGATTCTGTGATCTCCCAAGTGAAAATCTGGACAAACAACTAAGCAAGCAGAGAGATATGTACTTATAGTCACCTCAGTTTCTGCTCCCAAGGCCTCCATGGCCCTTTTAATCACCTGGGCTTGCTTATGCTGTGCAATTTGCATGGTAATTATATTTAACAAGAACAGCAATAAGGGAAATAGAAAGTGTAATGTTGTTATCAAGGCATAATTATTCTTGAATAATTCGGTGATTACAGTTTGCTGTGTTTGGAACTAATTGTCACCAGCCCCTTTCAGTGTGGCATACTCCCCCTCACTCCTGCAGCACTAATCCCAGGATGCCCCCAGCCTCTGGCTTCTGGACTTTTCCAGCCACCCAGATTGTTTAGACTCCCAAGTACGATGTCTTGTGGCCCCTAGCCTTGCACCTAGCTGAGCAAGCCTGTGGAAATGAGTTTGATGAGCACGTCCTTCCAGCACCCCTGCTTCTCCACGGGGCGTCTCCCGCACACATTGAGAGCTCAGGGCAGCACAGAGGGTCAGACAGGGCTGGGCCAAGCAGCAGGGGAACCCCAGGGACAGGGTGGCTCCTCCAAGGGCATCCGTGCTGGAGGGATGGAGCTAGGCACTGAGGCCCACTGAGTGGGCTCTGACTGTGGGAGTCACAGTATCACCCTGGGAACCCCAGCTGCCCCAATGTCAGCTCACCACCCCAGAGAGGTGCATTAAGCCTCCTGCTGTGCAAGGCCTGATGGCTAAATCATGAGCAGCCTGCAGAGTTCTCCTTCTCAAAGTCTGGGGTGTACACTGAGATTTCAGCCACTGGAGGGGTCTGCCTGGTCCCACCATCCCCTTGCAACAGCCACCCTGGCTATCATCCCTGCACATGTATTTCCCCCCAGGCAGCTCCAGGGTGAGGCTTAGAGGGGGAGCAGAGCTGTGGTGCAGTGGGTGGTGTACACCCAGCTCCAGGTCCCACATGTCACAAGGAGGGAGAGAAGGTGCTACACAACTGCAGCTGGATCCTCACAAGCTGAGAAAGAGCTGATCTGTCCTCAGAGACTCCCAAAGCAGTGTCTGCAGGCTCCCTCCTGGGTTTCTGGGCACACATAGAGGACAGACTGTTTTGGTCCTGCTCAGGACATTAAACCCTATTGCCTTTCTGTGGTAGCTCACTCATGACAGTCCCAAGAAAGATGAGAAAGGCCCTTGAAGCCATGATTTAACTTCTGTGAATACTCAGACACCTCATGTTCAGGTGTCTGAGTCCAGCTCATCTTCTCTGCTCTGAGCTCTTGTAGCTGCTTCAAGGAATGCTCAGAAATCCCTCAATCCCCTGAAACATAAAAAGCAGGAAAACACAACTGCTCTGTGATGTATAGCTGCTTTGCTACCCAAAAGGGCTCTGAAAACATCAGGAAAGAAATTCACTGGAGGCAATGTGCTTTGTAAATCACAGAGCACACCAATGTTTTAGGGTTTGGCAGTGGCTGAATTGGATCACTCAAGAGGCTGGTAACAAAGGAAAATGTAGGATAGGGAGGCAGGAGGGGTTTCAAGGTGCTGCATGAAAGACACAGGAGAGAAAGAAAAGAGTTTTCAGGGAGAAATTGTGGGAGCACAGGAGCTCAGGAGAGGCTGTGATCCACTGAATAGACTGAAGCTGGTGAAGCCTCAGGGTAGGAAAGCCATGCAGAAAAAAGCATTTGAGATTACCTTTCCTTCCCTCTTACCCACACAAAAGGCAGATGACAAAGATAGCTGAGTGCCAGTCTGCAGCCCAGTGACAGGCACTCCAGACAGACTCTGGTGGGAACAGATCCCATCACAGCCCTGAGCCCTGTGCAGGAGCACACAGCAGGGTCTGTCCGTGCACAACACACCCTGGCACCCTCCAGACCCTCATGAGTTCCTGCAGGGTTTTGTGTATCCTGGATCCTGCTCACACAGCCTGCAGGGATCAGACATGGGAGGGATCACAGTGCTGGAGCCCAGGAGGAGTAGATGCTCCCACTGTGCCTCCCTAAGTATGGCTCCCACACTCAGCAGTGTGTGCCTGGTGGATGTTGGCTCAGCCCCAGGGCTACAAGGTTTCAACACCATTGTGGTTCCATCTGGCTGCTTCAGTAGAGGGGACACAGCCTTGGAAGGGGAGGGGGGCCACGCAGGGTAGAACCAGGCACTCGTTTCCCCAGTGTCCCAGAAAAACATTTTCTTTAGTCTCTCCTTAAACTCCTGGAAACCTTTAGGTTCCACACCATTATGCAGCAACCAGTTCCACAGGTCCATCACATGTTCTTTTGTCTTGTTTTTAACACCTGCTAGCAATCTGTTCTGTCTTCTGCTTCTCACACTGCCTCTTACCCCCTACCATGCCTTCTACTGCAAATCTCTGGCTACTCTGTCCTCGACCTGCATGAGCAAAGCCACTCATGCACTTGTCAAAGGGGGACTGTTCCACACTATTCCTCATCCTTCATGAGTGTTCTGCTGTGCTGCAGCATTCCTCTGAGGTGAGGGATCAGCACTGTGTGTGGTACCAAAAAGGGGAACAAACAATAGGTTTTCATAGTGAGTGGTCCTGACTTTGGAGAAGAGCTCAGCTACAGATCTGGGTGGGACAACGACGTGGTCAGAAGGGAAAGGAACTGAGAAAGCTTACAGGCAGCCTTTCAGCTGGAAACAAGGCTTACTCATATGGTAAGTCTCCCTGGAGTTAGAACGGGCTGTTCAGGAGGGTAGTTGGAAGCCAGGGAAGCTCCTTGGCATTGCAACACCTCTGTGACCCCTTCCTTCTCCTTTTCTGTGGAACAGAAGACCTCGTTGTCACCCCTATCTGTCAGGGATGCTGGATTAACCACCTGCTCCAACCCTGCTCTCCCTCAGAGGTTTGAGTTGGACTGGGGAGATTTGGGAATGGTTCAGACATGAAGACAAGGCCTCCCCATCAATGCCCTGCTTAGCTCTGTTAAAGCAGAGCTGCTTTGTTAATCATATCTGTGGATTAGCATGGGTTTATGAGCTCCACAAGGAAGCATTCGGAATCATAAATTGCATTTTCACCACTTAGCCCAGGAGGATCTCTGGGGCTTGGTAGACAGATATAAAAGGAATCCTTTAGAGAGAACAAGGGGGATAACAAAGAAATTATCAGAACCAAGCCTGAAAATTAATAGACCAAATCAAAATTAATTAATGGACTAAATCCAATTAATAGACTAAATCAAATTCTCTTCGCAAATGCGGTCACCTCAATCACTGATCATCTTTTCACACTCCCACGAAGACAGATGGTTCAGCTTCCCCAGAAAAGTGGGTTAAGAAAGACCAGACTGGAGCAACAAGGAGAAAATTGGGGGGTTTAAGGGTCAGAGTTACCCCTGCAAGGGGCAGGCAGCTAGGGAGCCCAGGGTGGGCCTGACACAGCTATGGGGAATAATCCTGAAGCAATTAAAAAGCTGGTGTCTTCCCCCTTTAATGAAAACTATTATGCTGAAAACACAGTGAGTATTAAGAGCAGTTGTCATCCTGCTGTTTGGCTTGTATCTGGATTAGATTTGTGCTAAGGATGGAATATGAGTCTGGCTAAGTATTACTTTCCACAAATATTTGGCTTTTAAGAAAAGCCCAAATGTGGAGTTTATCACATTCAGACCCAAATAAACTGCAGTGAATGTGAAGCGCAATAAAAAGTAACAGGAGAGCAAAACAAAGGGGCACCAAGGGTGGGCACTGCCAGCCACAGGAGGGAAGCATAAGCTGTGACTGGGGTTTGGGAGGGGGGAGCGAGGGAGAGGACAGAGGTGGCAGCAACCCTGTTGTCATCTGGGGTGTCACCAGCTCATTTCAGGTCCCCACCCTCTCCACGTCAGTCCTGCCATGCAAGACCTGGGGACACTGTGACTCCTCCTGGACCATGCATTTTTGGAGATGGAGCAGGAGAGGCACCCTGCCCTGGGAAAAAACAGTGTTATCTCACCAGCAATAAGGAAAGTCCATGATCACCAGCTGGACTGGAGAATTTGGAATTTGACATGCCAATCCCATACTCTAACGACAAGACGAAAACTGACCCAAACTGGCCTTGTAAGTGAAAATGGTGATGGAGGAAGGCTTTGAGACACCATTTAGTCATAAGAGGCTTGGCAGAGGGAGCGCCAGCCTATCCTGTGTTTGCTGGGATAGAACTAATTTCCTTCTAAATACCTGGTACAGTGCTGTGATTTGGATTGAGTGTGAGAATGATGATAACACACTGATGGTTTAGCTGCTCCTCAGTATGATTTACCCTAAATTAAAGACTTTTCAGAGCCAGTGAGCAGACGCACAAGAAGCAGGTGCACAAGAGGGAGCATGGCCAGGAGAGCTGACCCAAACTGCCAAAGGGATATTCCACACCACAGAACATCATGACCAGTGCATAAACTGGGGACAGTTGGCTGGAGGACACCAATTGCTGATGGGGAACAGGCTGGGCATTGGCCAGTGGGTGTGAGCAATTGTGTTGTGCATCACTTGTCTGTCTTAGGTTTATTCCTCTCTTTCCATTTCCTTTTCATAGTTATTATTGTTGTTATTATTGTGTATTACTTTATTTCCATTATTAACCTTTTCTTACCTCAGCCTGTGGGTTTTACCTTTTTCTAGACCTACTCCCCATCCCACTGGGGAAAGAGCAGGGAGTGAGTGAGCTGCAGCCAAGAACTTTAATTGCAGGTTGCAATTAAATCACAGCACAGCCAAAACACCTCTTTCCTCTGAAAGAAGGAACTTTCACCCCTTAAATGATTGTTTGGCTACTGCAAATATGATTGTGATTTTGAAAGTTTGCAGGCTTTTCCATCTGCCTGGTTGAAAGGAGACAACCCTCTTTTCCATAGCAGAAGGGTCCTTTTAGAATGCAAGAATCTCAAAATTGCTCTTAAAACACATGGGAAAAATAACAGCCCCTCCTCACCTACCCCCACCTTGTCATCCAGTGTGTGATAACAAAACTGCTGCAGTGAGTGTGGTGTGAAGCCTCAGCTGCAGCATCCTACACCCCATTTTGCAGCACTGCTTGAGCGTCCAGGTTTCTGTGCCTGCATTCCTTTTTTTGATCTACATGCTTAATGGGGCTGAGGGAAAGGCAAAAACTAAACAACAACAAAACCCAACCAAATAAAATAAATAAAAAAGCCCTCACACAACCCAAATGAAAGTCACATTTGAAGACCTAGGTTTCTATTTCACATGACACTTTGAAACCCATTTGCCTAATGGTATTTATTGCCTTTCTCAAACAACAAACAGAAAAAAAGCCCACAATGAGGAAACAGAAAGTAGTACTTCTTTTAATATAAATGAATTAATCAGCAATTAATCATAGAAACAGGCCCATCTTCCTTTGGCTGTGCTCAGACAAAGATAGCTACTCGCTATCTTCGATTTACTCCTGACTTGCTAGAAGCGCACGAGAAAGGAGGCTGGAAATTGTTTTAATTCCTCATCATCACTTGTGTCATCAGCACCACAGGTTGTCTTTGCTTTCATAAAGCAGCCCCTGAAAAACAAGGATGCCGTGTGGGGCTCGAGACGAGCCTGTGGGCCAGGGGCAGGCTGTGCCTGGTGGGGAGCAGAGCACCCGCTCAGGGAGGCGATGCTTGGGCTGGTTTTGCCCTGCTGGAACACCCTGGCGTGTGTTACCCTCCCAAAACTGCACATGTGCTTTCAACCAGCTGGTTTCCCACTGGGAACTAGAGCTCACGGGCACGTCACTGCCCCAGCTGGCCCACACAGGTCCAAGGAAGTTGGACATTCGGTGCACACCACTAAAGTCATCCCCAGAGCCCAGTCTGCCTTGGCTCCTCATTCTTTCTCCAGGATGGATTCCTGCTGTGCTGCAGGTCAGTCCCAAGCCTGGTTTACCCACAGTAATTCACTCCAGCTCCTGCCCAGCTCCCTGTTCCCCTCCTCCAGCAGACCCACCCATCTCCCTCAGCAGCTATTGCTGGGAGGAAATTCAGAGATTGCTCCTCAGGAGAGACCAGTGTTTCAAAACAATCCTCATTCCAAAATGGAACAAAACAAAGGCACAGCTTTCCCTGTGAACTGGAATTTAATGATTTTGAGTCACTCAACTCAGCACAGTTGGATAAAATCAAAATGTTTTGTCCTGATTTTAATTACCCATTACTATTAAATTATTTTATATACATTACAGTGTATTATGCACAAGCATTTTGATGTTTTGACCACTTCCTCCCTTTTTCTCTCTGTGAGAAAGAAGTTTCCTCACAATCCACGCATTTTCACAAGCTGTTTTGCTTTCAACAGTTTGGCATTTTGAACAGAAAGAACAAAAAAAATCTGTCTGAAAACCAGCTGCACTTGCAAATGCTGCAGGAGGAGCTTCATTCATTCAAAACACAGTTTCCATTGGATCCCTTTCCTAGGTTTTAGATGCTATGGGGTCAAGAATCCAGCCATGCTTTGAAGCAGTTCCATGGGGCTCGCTATTATTTGCTTGCCTGTGACTTCAGATCAATTATAAAGCTCTGTAAAGGAATTGCACTGCTCTTCCAAGCCTCCTGTTCTGGAGGCTTGCCCACAGATCAAGACCAGAGGTGTTTTTCCTTCCCAGGTAATGCAGCAAATGCCAGGAGCCAAAGCATTCTCCCTGATTTCCAGAGCATGAGTTTCATAGGTGGTGGGATGGGTTTGAATGATGGAGCCCAAGGAGCTGCCCTGAGTTTACATTTTGAATGGCAGGGCAGGTTTTGTTTTGAGCCCTTGCCCAGCTGACAAAATACACCACAAAACACAAACCCCAGCTAGGCATCTGCTACCTGTGCTGATTTAAAGGAGGTGACATTGCAGGCGCTAGATTTCAAAAGAAAAGAAAAAGAAAAGAAAAAGAAAAAAAAAAGAGAGAGACAGAGAGAGAAAAGCCCATTCTTTAGGATTTATCCTAGCATTTATCTGCCTTGCAGCAGCATTCTCTTCCTTAGGGGAAGATGCTCTTGTTGCTTTCCTCCCTCTACATGGTACTGACCACAGAGGTTGAAAGCTCTTGTAGGTCCTCAAGATGTTTTTCATCTCAATTATTTTTAGGAGCAGAAGGAATAAAATATGCCTTTTTGACAAGTGATGAAAAAAAAAGATTCTTTTGTTTTGTTTAAAAATTTCCATCAGAGGGGAGCTGAATGTAAAAAAGCCTCATTTTTTTAGTGAAACAAATAGATATTTTTACGGAAGAAGGTTGTTTTTGAAAGTTTGTGCCCCATCTTTCTCATCTCTAGAGAAAAAAGAAAAAAAAAGAAAAAAAAAAAAAGTAGAGTAAATTCATACATGATTTTGGGAAAAGGGGGAACTGCCCACAAGAAAACCCAGACATGTTTTAAGCAGCTGAGTTGTAAAAATCTCGCTTTGGCCAATAAAGTCGGCGGGTCTGTTGCGGGGGCAGGCAGCAGAGGCAGTGGGAAAGGTTGGGTGGGTGTCCAGGGGGCTTCCCAGGCTTCAGCCGAGCTGGTCCCAGCGCCAGCGCCGCCCGATGTGCTGCGATGGCCATGCCTGCTGCATGACTAATTCAGCGCTTCATCCCCTTTGAGCGCTCCACAAATTACTCCGGTTGTTTATGCGACTGTGTCACTTTTCATGTGTTGCAAGAACTTCACGGGTGGCAATTAATCGGCGTTGGCGCTCTCTGGAGCTCACAGTGCCAGAGCGGCTCCGCACAGGGAAACTGAGGCACGGGATGGGCAAGGCGGCGCGCCGAGACCACCGCCACCGCAGGCACCCCAAACCGGTGCCCCAAGCCTCTTTGCTGCCATATTTTGGGGGTGACATGACGCACCGATGGACCTTTAGGTGGTGGGAGGGGTTGGAGCGGGCAGGGACCGCTCCGATTCCCGCAGCCACCACAGGAAAAGGATTCCGCTTCCAGATGCGGCGAGTCGGCAGCGGGAGCTGGCGAAACCTTCAGAAACGAAGATCCTCTTTCTATGCAAATGTCCCTTAGAAATAAA
Source organism: Phylloscopus whistleri (assembly GCA_017589585.1). Classification (NCBI taxonomy): domain Eukaryota; kingdom Metazoa; phylum Chordata; class Aves; order Passeriformes; family Phylloscopidae; genus Phylloscopus; species Phylloscopus whistleri. The sequence goes on from JADMLD010000713.1 coordinate 1,094,244, forward strand.
ACTCAGGGGGAAAGAGCAAAAGCCGGGAGGTGACGTCAGTGACTTCGTCGCAGTTTTTTTTATTCCCCAAATTTCCCGGGAGGCGTGAGCGGGTGGCTTAGGCAGATGTTTGCTGATCAGATATGCTGATGATCGTGCCCACGGGGAGCGAAACTTGAAGCGATACAGTTTAACCCAAATGAAATAATAACGCTTTCCAATTTCTTCCCCAGCTTTGGTTTCTAAAACAGCTAAAGGAATGTAAGAGATAATGATTAGAAACATCAAGAGGGTGAGCAACGGCTTCGGAGGCTTGTTCTGAAGAAAGCAGGGTTAGGCAGAGAATTTTTCAACCCGTTAAAAATTAATTGCCAGGAAACTCTCTGGTGGGGTTAGTGAATAACAAGGCTTTGAGATCCTCCAAACAAGGCCAGCCTTCCTGAGACACCGAGGACCTGGTGGGTGCAAGGTGGAAGCCACTCTTTTGCTTTCTGCCAGAAGGCTTCCAAAATGGGGCAAGATGAAAAGGACCCTGCTTGCACCAGGTCCCCCAGAACAAAAGGCTCCCTGAAGCTGATGGCCATGCAGTGATGAGTAAGAGAAGATATTCAGCCTCTGGATCTCTATTCAGCCTCGGATGAAGGGAGTCTAGGTGACACAAGGAAGGATGCAGCCTGCCTTTCTGGAAAGGGTCGCTGTGATTTCAAGTCACACCCCAAGCAGTGACCTGCAGTGATTTTTCTGGTCATTTTTGAGAGGAAGCAAGGGATACTACAAGCCCTGCAACAAGACCTTGGACACAAAGCAGCCCTCAAGTCTCCATGATGGCAGTGGGAGAGACAAGACGCCCCATCACAGAGGCCTCAGAGGATCCCAGCCCCATGCATGACCATGTGAAGCCACGATCCCTGCGCTGTAAGAGCCTCCAGACACACAGACTGCATGCAGGGACAGACCCACGCACACACACCTCCCCATCCATTTGTGACTGTGCATCTGTGCAGTGGGCACGTGTGCAGGGCTACCCTCAAATCCATTTCTGGCGTGCCCGTGCCAGCTGAAGGTCCTGGGTCTGTCCAGACAGCCAGCAGGGTGGGCAGCAGGCAGCAATAGGGGCAGGTGGGGCGGGGGGAGGCTTTGGGGCCGGCAGGAAGAGGCGACACTTAAGCTAGTGGCAGGGGAAACGTGAGACAGGGCTGGTCTGGAAATAATGCAGCTCCTGCCGAATTTACAGCCCTCCTGGGGAGGGCTGTGAGAGCAGGGGAAGGAAAAGCCAGCGGCAGGCCCAGGGGATATCGCCAGGGCCTGGCTTTTGAAGACGTGTGCTCCTGTGTTACAAGTGTCAAGGGGGCACCGCGTGAGCCTTTTTAATGAGCCCGGGGAGCAGGGGCGGGCGGGGGCTGCCCCACCTCTCCGGGCAGCACCGCGGGGAAGGCAGAGCCGGGGCTGCCGAGGTGAAGGTGCACAGCAAGGGGCCCAACACATGGAGCAGGAGAGCTGGCAGAGGGCAGCGGGGATCTCCATCCCTCCCGCTGCCCGGTACCACCGAGAACAGCCACCACACAGCCCTGCTCCTCCTGAAAAATGTCTAGAGGAAGGTGTCCCTGCCTATGGCAGGGGTGTGGGAACTAGGTGATCTTTAAGGTCCTTTCCATCCCCTGATACTGTGAAAAACTTGGCCAGGGCTGAGGCTGTGGGAGGCAGGTGTGAAGCTCATGGGCTTGCTGAAGGAGGTATGACAGGCCAGCGAGGGCATCCCAGCCAGTGTCCCAAGGGGCCATCCTGCCTGCCTCGGGCTGCTGCTACCTGCCAGGAGCCTGAGGGCTGCATCTTGGGGCCTGACACCTACAGCAACCAGATCCATGACTTGGCTACAAGACAGAGCAGGAGGAAAAGCAGGACCAAGAGAGAAGCAATGAGCTTGTCATTCAGACACAATTACCTGCCGTAATAGCAGAGGGGAGGTGGGAAAATGATCTGCCAGGGAAATTGCTTTGGGTAAAAATGATCTGTTTCTTGCTCCTGGTTTGCAGCTAGGAAACTCTTCATTTTAACCCCTTCCCATGCTCCATCTTCCATGAGATACAGCAGCACCCATGGCACGGGCCATTGTGATATCTAGCAGGAGGTGTCAATTCAGGTGTCTCCATGAGGAGGTTGTTAACCCTCTCTGGACTGGCTCTTTCTGCCTGAGTTGTTTCTATTCCTTGCCAGCAGAAGTAGAGTTGGAGTCAGAGTTGGCTGTTCAAGTCCCCTGAATTTGCAGCTGGCAGAACCTCTGCTCAGAGAGTGGGAGAGCACCCCACAGTCACCGTCCACCTGCCCCTGGTCACAAGCCCCACAAAGGGACAGCAAGCTGGGAAACAGCACTCCGGGCTCTCCATCCCCTCGGCGTGGCATGCAAGCAAGCCCCATCTGCTGCGAGCTGCGCCGTGCACCGCTCCCTTCTGCTGCAAGGAAACTCATTAGGCGTCAGCAGCGTGGGGCTAACGATGTGCAGATGAACACTTCCATCTCTGTCCGCCAGAAGGCTGCGAGCCTGGGAAGTCGGGACGGTGGCACACTGCCTTCCCTGATGAGAGTGTTGGGCGGATTAATTAGGAAATACTTGCAATGTGCTTTGGAAATGGAAAGCGCAAAGTGTGATTAATCAGTGTCATGATTTACATAGAAAAATTGCAGAAAATATGAGGGGGTGGTGAGTGGAAGAAATAAATCACCCTGTGGCTTTGATGGGGATAGGGAGCATGGGAATAGGTCATCCTGACCCCACACCACTACTGCTGGCATTGACAGGGGTAAGGGAGGGCCCAAGAGTTTTGGACCACCATGGGAAGTGAGCACTCAACCCACCCTACAGAGGCACCTTGGACCCACTGGACACACCTTGCTCATCGTCCCATGCCCAGACAGGATGGTCCCTGTGGGCTCCCTTTGCTCTGGGGACAGATAACAAATTTCTCAGTATTCTCTCTCCATCACAGCGTGGGGCTGCTCCAAGGCAGCACCACCCAGTGCAGCCCCACACACACACAGCATCCACCTCCACAACAGGGCTGGCCATCCACAACAGGTATTTTTGTTTTCTTCATAAATCTCAAAGCCAGTGAGTGAAAAGAGCACTGAAAGTTGCTGTGTCCCCTCCTCCAGGCAGAAATCCCCTGCTTGGAGAGGGTCTGCTCTGTCCCACCAAACTGGGACTGCAGGAAAAGGAGACCTCTGCTCCCATCTACGGGGAAGTGGGAGAAGTACGGCTGGGAGGGAGATACCCTCCTCTGCCCCCACAGACTCTCGGGATCACCAGGAGGCTGTGCTATGTCCAGCAGGACAGCAACAACTGTATGAGGCTGTGCAACAACTCCTGGTTTTGCCCAACACCACAGTGAAATGCCCACAGCAAGATACCCTCAGCAAGTCACTGGGCTTGGAGGAGGTGGGAGAATGACCAGACCAACTGGGCAGGAGTTTTGCAGAGTTGGGATGTGTGGGGTGTGAGAACAGAATCAGCAAGGACACATCAGGAGCAGAGCAGGAGGGCAGAGCAGAAGACATCACCTGGCCGCTATATCTGACCAGAACTAGGAAGAGGTTTCCCTTTAGAGCAGCCTGGAGGGCTACAAAGGATCCTGCTGATCTTATAAAACCACGTGCCAGGCCACAGCCACATGTATGAGCTGTGCAAGCACTCAGAGCTCTACGAGTCCCACTCCAAACACAGCTTTACACAAGCACAGATCTCTGCATCAGCCACTTTTCACACTCCTCGGTAGAGAAACAAAGTCAAAACTCCACACAGAAATCTCATCCTGTTTTTCTGCCTAGGACATGTCTGGAAGTGGGTTGTAGACTCCTCAGATGTGGATAGCAAGCCACAGTTATTTAGTGTGCTGTTAAAATCTGTGATTTTTCTAAAACAGTCACTAAGAGGCTGGTTCCTGGCAGTCTGGGCTGACAGGGTGGCTGCTCAGGGCGGTTTGATGGGTCCTGCTCCATGCCTGGCATTTGGAAACAGCCAATTCATCTCTACACTAATTTGTGTGCACAAGATTGTCACTGGCTTCCCCCAAATGTCTGTTCAGGTAAAACTCAATGACTGGGTATTTGCAGAAAGCAAACATGGGAGAGGGCATAGCCCAAACCCAGCAAATTTATTCCCCTAGGCAAGCAAATATTAAGGGGACTTTTTTTTCACCTGTATTTGCTCATTTCTATTTCAATGATTTAGAGCACATGGGAGGTCAAATTAGCTCCTTAGAAGAGTTCCTTCTAGCCTAAGAAGCCCAGGTTATCTCTCCTCTCCTCTCCTCTCCTCTCCTCTCCTCTCCTCTCCTCTCCTCTCCTCTCCTCTCCTCTCCTCTCCTCTCCTCTCCTCTCCTCTCCTCTCCTCTCCTCTCCTCTCCTCTCCTCTCCTCTCCTCTCCTCTCCCGTTTTTTTTTTCTTTTTTTTGCTTTCTTTCCCTTTTTTACCCTTTATTTTCCTGAGAACCCCAAGGTTTACAGGACAAGTTCCCCAGGGCCAGCTGGCAGCTCCCCTCTGCCCCTTTTTTGTCCCCTGCCTGCCCACATCTGTAGCTGCTGCTCACCCCACCTGCCCCCGGGGCCTCACACGAAGCCACTGAATTGAGAGTTAATTTGAATTTGAGTTGACAAACTCCAGGCATATCCCATCTGCGCAGGCAGGAAATGGCCAATGTGTTAACCTTCCAGCAGGGAGGGCAGGGCAGAGGGGAAATGCTTTTACCTTTCCCTCCATTTAGTGTAGCTCTTAAAAAAATTAGGGTCAAATAAAATAACGCCTTGGGCTGACCTAAAGCCAATGTGGAAATTTCCCTGTGAGCATCCAGAGGTGTCTGGGAGAGGGAGGAAAACCCTGTCTTGCTGCTTGGGACCAAAGGCAAAGCCTCAGAGAGGAGGGGAGGAGAGCCCAGGCTCAGCCTTTCTCTGCATCTTGTCCCAGACAACCCCGTGGACATCTGCTATCCTCCACTTCACTGCAGCAGGAGGAGCTGCCACCGTGTGCCCTCAGCTTCCTGGGGACTCTCCCTGCTTTCCTCCCACCCAGTCAGCCCTCCCAGGATGCTCTCACCACCACAGCAACATAGAAAAAGCATCCCTCCACAGGCAGCAACAGATATCCTTGGATATTAATTTTGATGGAGGTAGTGGTGTATTTAACCAGCTGTAAAGCTGGAGTGGCAGGGTTGATGTTCTGCCCTTTGCAAGGAGATGGAGGTTCAAAGGGGATGCATGGGAATACTTCACATCCCAGAACAAGGAGGTGCAGCTTATACCGGGGCACCTCTTCACACCATGTGGCGCTCCAGGTGCCCTAAGGCTGTTTTGTCACTGATAAACCACAACCCTCAACTGCAGGGAAATTTACCACGACTGGGAAGAAGGAGATTTTCTGCTTCAGCAGGGGATGCTGAGGCCTGGGTGCTGCAGAGAGTTTGAGCCCCCAGACACCTTCATTGTCTCCTTCTCAGCCTCCAACCCCCCACAGATTTTCAATCCTGCCTCCCACTGCTTCTCTAGCATTTCTCTCTCAAAGATGGCACTTCCAGCTGATGTTGATTTTTCTATCTCTCCAACAGTGTTTTTAAGCACAAGCAAGGCAGCTGGAATAAAATTAGCATTATTTAGCATTACCTAGCACCAAAGGCACTTGACAGATGCAGAAGAACAAAGATTTGGGCTGGATGTTGGGAGAAAGCTTTCTAGTGTGCCCAACACAGAAAGAGGGGAAGAGGCTGAGCTCTCCTTCCCTGGGGAAGCTGCACAGCCACAGGCAGGCTGTCCACACCTGCAGTCCCATATCCACACTGGCAATTCCCCTGGGGGAGACTGACCAGCCTCATCAGAAAAGCAAATGAGCAGTTCTTGGGGTGTCAGGAGCTGTGGGTGAACCATGGCTTGTGCTGACAGCTTTATTCCCACGCCTATTTCCTCCTCTGCTGCTGCACCACCCAGCACCTCAAACATCAGCATCAACATGTAGATGCCACCATCTCCATGCCAGAAAAAACTCCCACCCCCCAGTACTCGTGAGGCTTCTGTCTTTGATGGGTCATGAAGAGAAGGGCGAGGATGCAAAATATGTTGGGAAGAGAATTGGGGGAAGCAGGGAGCAGCACGCAGAGGACTTAGGACCTGGTCTGAGGCCCATCCCAGAATCTGCCCTACCACTAGTAACTACGCCTGGCTGTCTCCCTTCCCGGCTGCGCCTCCTGCCTGATGAGTACAGAAACAAATCAAGCCGTGTATGCTCCCTCCCTCTGCCACTAATGCCTGTAACAAGGCTCCAGTCAGGAACAGGACTGCGGGAACTGCAGCTCCTCACCTTCCCCGTGGCCGCAGGCAACGTCAGGGTTTTCAGGCGCTGTAATGGAGAACTGTCAAACAAACCCGTCCCCTCCGGAGATGCCCCACTCAGCCTTGTGCTTGCACAGCCCCTTCCCAGTGAACACACGGCACCGCTGCACATTCAGGAGTGGGATAAACAACCTCTCTCCCACCCTCCCTCATTTGTGTGCTTGCTCTCCCGAGAACTTTCATAATTGCTTCTTTGCCTTTAAATACCATGCTGCTCCTTTGGCATTTCACTGTTTAAATGTCTCCCGCTTCGAGGATGACATTGTCTGGAGGCGGATGGATTGGGGTGGTGTCTGCGAGGTGCAGTGCGTGAGAGCAGCGGGCTGCTCTGCCTGTCTGACTTCTCCCGTGCTGAAGGCAGGGTCAGGCAGGATGACTTTCGGCAGCACAGCCATGAAAAGCTGGGTTTGGGCTGGAAGTTAGTACATGCCCCTTCCCCTGCCTTCGGAGGAGCTCCTCCTCCCCATTCCTGGTGGGTGCAGTTGCCTTTACTGCATCTGCCTTCCCTGGGGCGGGAAAAATGAAGGGGAAAGGTAGATCATGCTCTGATGGTTGGAGCCATCCTGCCCCAGCACAGGCTGGAGCACTCCATTAGCACTGGGCTGAAAGTTCAGCCTGCAGCATCCCCACATCCTAGAGGTGTTGTGGACAGCCAGCATTTCCAACCCTCTCTGCTCACACAGGGTGCTGGATCCATCCCACAGCTCCCTGCCATGCTTCACAAACATGCAGCCTCCCACTTGGGAGGTGTTTCCCATACTGCAGCACACACCTGTGGCTCCAAGTGCACAGGGAAATGTGCCAGTTCTCACTTCACAGAGCCCTGGCTTTGAGTGCCCCCCTTCCTAGGAACCTTAGGGCCCCAAAAAGGATATTCTCAGGATTTTACACTTACACATTTTGTTTCCCGTTTTGCAGGCAATGGGTGAGCTGAAGTATTTTTGCAATTAGTGTAGTATTAGGTACTGTGATCAGGAAATGTTCTTTCAGGGAAAGGGCAGGGGGGCAGCATGAGGAACATCCTTCCTTATTATTTTTGGGAAAAGTGTAATTATTGCCCCTTTGGCCTGTCTGCAAAAGGGATTAATAATGTCCAGCCTCACAGCTGTCAAAGCCCTGATTAATTGAGCTTGCTGTACTGAAATCTCATCTGTTTGTCTTGTGTCAATGTGCAAATTGAAAACACAACACAATATATCTTACCAGTCATCCTGTACCTCTCAGCTTATCGGGCACCCTCCTCCCACCTCCCTGCTTCCAAAGAGCCTGGAGGACTTGGGCCACTGCTCTGCAGCCATGTCCAACCTGGAGCTAGCCAGTATCACCCCTGCTGTGGGCACAGTGGGGTTAGAAGGCTCAGAGCACCACCTGCTCTCCAGCCTGGTGGTTGCTCTTGCAGGACGGTTCTTCTTCTCACAAAGAAGGGTCATACAGGGGTATAAGCTTCAGAACTGGTTTGCCACAAAAGTTTGCTTTTTGGCAGGACTTGCCCCCACATCAGGACTCTTCCCCTCCTCAGGGCGTGTGTGTGCCCACCACTCCTCCCAGGCACAGCTGCTTGTTTCTGTACATGGCAAGGGAAGGAGTGTTGCAGGACATGAGCTCATAAATGATGCCTTGCACAAGCCCGTGGTAGGATTAACCTAAAATAATTTTTAGGCCACAACTCATCCATCCAAAAGTCGCAATGAGCCTGAGCATGTCTGGCTGCACACCTGGGAGAGAAGCTGGGTCACACAGCCCTTGTCCCATCAGCCTGTAAGCTTCAGGACAGAGCCTGAGGATATCCTGGTGGGATTATCCTTGCCATAATTCACAGAATCACAAATTCATTAGGGTTGGAAGGGACCTCTGGAGATCATCCAGTCCAACCCCTCTGCCAAGGCAGGGCCACCTGGAGCAGGTGACACAGGAACGCATCCGGGTGGTGTTTGGATGTCTCCAGAGAGGAGACTCCAGGACATCCCTGGGCAACTATTCCTGTGCCCTGCCACCCTCAGCGCTAAGAAGTTCTTCCTCAAGTTGAGATGGAGCTTCTTGTGTTTATGGACACTTTTTGTTTATGGAGTTTATGGACACTGCTCCGTGTCCTGTCACTGGGTACCACTGAAAATAATCTGGCACAATCCCCTTGGAACTGATTTTGATATATTTATATGCATTAAGGAGATCCCCTCTCAGTCTTTTCTCCAGACTGAACAGGCCCAGGTCCCACAGTCTCTCCTCTGAAGAGAGATGCTCCAGACCCCAAATCATCTTTGTGGCCTCTGCTGGACCCCCTCCAGTAGCTCCTTGTCTTTCTTGTGCTGAGAAGCCCAGAAGGGGACACAGCACCCCAGATGTGCCCTCACCAGGGGTAAGTAGAGAAAGGAATCTCCTTCCTCAGCCTGCTGGTCCCACTCTTCCCAATGCATGCCAGGACATCACTGGTCCTCCTGGCAGCAAGGACACCCTGTAAACTCATAGTCAACTTGTCACCCACCCAGACTCCCAGGTCCTTCTCCAGAGCTGCTCTTTAGTAGCTCAGACCCCAGCCTGTGCTGGTGCTTGGGGTTATTCCTCCCCAGGTGCAGGACCCTGCATTCATCCTTGCTGAACCTCATCAGATTTCCCTTGGCTCAGCTCCCCAGCCTATCAAGATGTGTCTGAATGCATCACAGCCTTCAGGTCTATCAGCCACACCTCCCAATTTCTTATCATCAGCAAACTTGCTGAGGGTACATTCTATCCCTTCATACAGGTTGCTGAAAAATTGGCAATGACCCAAGCAGATGCAGAGCAGGGGCAGAGAAGCTGCTTGCAGAAGTGTTCAGGAGTTACTCTGTTCTGCCCTGCATGGTCCAGTTGCAGGGTGAGACCTTTGGCTGCAGCCTCAGCACTAGCTGGTGTCTTTGCTCAGACTTTGGGCCGTGAAGTTTTGTCTCAAAGCAAGACTTCCATCTTCCACTGTACTTCCACCAGTACCACTGAAAGGATGTGGGGTGTTTTTGTCTGCATGGCAGCATGCCTGCCCCTTGGTGCTCAATAAATAAATTACTGTGATGGTAAAGGAGATCATTGTTAATCAGAGTGCATAAAGAGCCTGAGAACCCTCCAGGGGAATATATTGCAATGCACTGAGTGCAAATCATAGGCACTTTTTTGCAGGGACATGATATTAAAGAGGAATAGAGTTCTGTGCCAGTATTGTCTCTGAGAGAGAATCCACTGGGATCTGATGGACCCCATCAGGATCTATCCCAGGATCTAATTCTGGCCTGGAATCTGCTTGGGATTCCCCTGTCCTCTGCCTGGCATCCCACACCCAGATGAATGAGGACTCCAAGGCACAAGCTGTGCTAGGCAAAGCTAAGACACTGTAGGGATGTGCCCCTGTCACTTCCCCAGTAAAGTAATTTCTAAACCACACTGGAATGGGATCTCCCTGAAAAGACCCTGCAGAGACTAAAGGCAGGTGAAAGACAATACTCTAACTAAATACCCTATCCCTGTGGCTTTAGCTGATGCTCACAGAATAAAAACAAGTGGAAAACTAGCAAGAACACTGTTTACTGTTTCTCATTGTATAATATGCAATGTTTTCTCAGCACGTCTTCAGGAGACAAGCAGCTGGGAGCCCAGACTGGATGAAAAGAGAGAAAGAACAAGGTATTAGGCAAGAAATGATGGGGAGGTGGGGGGAGCAAAGTGTCCCTTTGTAGCCACCACACAGCAGCACCCTGTGATGTTTGCCCTAACAGGAGGAGAAGCTGCTCCCATATCCACCCTTACAGGGGCTGCTGTCAAAGGCACTGGGGTGTTTGGTGCTGGTGGTGCCTGCTGGTGAACACAAACCCTCTTCCCACCTCCCCCTTTTAGCAGAGATGTCAGGAGGAATGGAGCTGGGATGGCCAGGCTATTTGCTCTCCCTCTGGGACTGTCTCTCATCCTTTTACAATTCACTGGATGTGGTTTAGGCTTCCCTTACCTTGCAGCTGGGCTGGGCTCTCCATGGAGGATCCTCCTGGGTCCTCTCCAGAGTGGGTCTCCTCATCAAGAGGCTGACCCAGCTCCACCAGATGAAGTGTGCACCTTTGCACTCTCCCTCTGTACAAGCTTTTACCTTTCCAGCAACCTGAAAAGGTAAAAGCTTCCTCAGCCCCAACAAAGCTGGGATCCAGATCTCAGCAGCTCACAACCCCTGCCCTCCTGGTATCCACAGCCTCAGTCCCCATCAGCCCTCACTTTTAGCAGGGACACCCAGTTGTCTTTTCCATCAGTCTCCTGCTGAGCCTGGTGAACAGGGTGCACATGGGCTGCCCCACTTCAGCTGATACTGTTAGTGATGGCCCAGGTGGTGGATAGCAGTGGGTACATCTGCCATCCACAGGCATCAGCAAGCTGTGAGGGATTTTAGGGCCGGGGAGGGCAGGATTTTAGAATTTAAAACAATTTCAGCAAGGTGAAGGAACCATCCAAAAAAATCCAGGTTGAAGGGTGGAGCAACTAGCCCCCCAAGACACAGGGGAGGCATTTCACCCTGCAGGCAAAAGACCCATGTGGCCTCCTGCAGCTGCACAACCTTCTTGTCCTGTGCTGAAGCCACCAGCTGCGACATGGGGACAGATGTGCCTGATCCACCCTGGGCAGATTAGTTTGGCAGCCAGGGACCTGCATCTGCAACAGGAAACCAAGGCATAGACAGGAACCTGAAAAGAGCCTGGAAGAGGCTTGCTCCTGTGAGGGGGAAGGGAAGTGGTTTCTAGAGACTCCAGAGGACTTGGGGCTCTCCTCCAGCCCCTTTAAGGAAACTCCCCCTCACGTGTTGTTTGTGCAATCTGCTGGAGTCTGCGTCACACTGAAGCCCATTAGACCTATTTTCTGTAGTTGAACAATTTTAATTTTCTAGTCAGTTACCTTTTAGGTCTCCCTTCCCTCTTTTTTTGTGTGTCTTAATTGTGTTTTCCATATATTGGTGCTCCCCTGACATTCTGTCCCCTCTCCGGTGTGCCTGCTCTCCTCCCCTACCCTCTCTTTCCCTTCTGCCTGTCTCCACCTGCCTAAATCCTGCAAGGCTACTGCATCTGCCACCCTCCAACTGCTCTGTATCATCCCAGCAGTGGCTGCAGCCATGTGAGTTGTTGCGCCAAGCAGCTTTGTTCTTCCTGGCAGGAGATGGACACTGGGATCAAGGATCAGGCCAGTTAAACTGCAACTATGTGTATTCAGGCCAAAGGCCACCCATGTCAGGTCTCAGCATCTTCCCTCCCAGTGCTGATGGACTTTGCCAGTTCTCCAGGCCCAGCCCCCTCTCTCATCAGTGCTGCCATATCCCAGATGGGAGCACAGGCATCCTGACTCCAATTTCTCTGACGATGGTGAGAGAAACAATGCCCAAAATCAGAATCAGAGCTGTCTTGCCTGTCTAAAAGCGGAGATAAGCTGTTGTAAATCTCTCCCAGTGGCTGGAGAACACCTGTCTTGTAGGCACATGAAACCATGGAAAATGGCATTTTGTGCCTGCAAGCAAGCAGCACACAGCACACCATGATGCCAGGATGTGTTCAGGGAACTGTCTGCAGCTGCACCAGACATCTGAGCTAAAGAAGAGTTGGGGGCTGAGTAGCTGAAGTACAGCCAAGTTCCCCCCAGGACAGAGCATATGGAGGGGCATTACCTGTCACTGCCAGGCTGGGTGACTCAGTGCTGCAGTGTTCCCTCCTCCTGCCTCAACTTTATAAATTTTCCTATCCCAATCCCAGCTGTGGGCTGCTGACACCATGTTCTGGAGCTGAGGGCTTGTACCTAGCACCCACAGCAGATCCTGCATCATCTCCGCCCCCAAGGAGATGATTTTGGCTGCCCATCACACCTGTGCCTCTGCCATTTGCAGGCAAGTTACACCACACACCTCCTGCTCAGTCACCCCAGGGGCAAGAGGAGCATCCCCAGGTTTATGCAGGAGCTCCAGTTTCAGTGCCCTTGTCCTAACCCCAGTGCCCAGTCTCCTGCTAATTTCCATTCCTTTAGACCCATCTACGGGAAAGACAAGAGGTCCCTGTCTTTGCTCGAGGCCCCCGGGCATAGTGCAGTGGCAGGAGGCAGCCAGTTCCTGAGCTGTATGACTTGCCCTGCTGGGCAATGCTTCCCCTCCTCTCCTTTGAGGAATCTGTCACAGCATGGCTCAGTTTTTCTTTCTGCAGAGGCACAAAGCACAGGAGATCAAACCTCAGGCACACACACTCCCAGAAATCCGTCTGCCAGCAAACCTGGGTGTGGAGCCAGCTGCATCCCTGGTACAGCAAATCAAAGGCAGCGGCTGAAACATAGCACAGTGCCGAGGTCAGGGGTCCCTTTGCAGCAGGAAAAATGGGACAAGAGGAAACAGCAATAATCAGATCAGTCAAAAAACTCGTTTATGCTTCACCTGGTTGCAGGGCTTCTTTCCCTGCGGCATGCAGTGTCTCGGGCTTGGCTCTCCCTGCTTCAGTGCCCATAGCTGGGAGCACAAGGGATGGGGAGCTGCAGGGAGACAGAGGTGCCAAAAGGTGCAGGAGACAGAGACATCAGCTGCCCTAGGGGGCTGCTAGAGCTGGCAACTGGCAGCAGCAACTTGCTGTACCTCCAGAGAGCCCGTTGGAAGAGAGAGGATGGGGAAATATGCTTTGGGTGTCTTTTGGAGGAAATTCTATCCCAGAGGTGCCAAGCTAGCCATGGATCCTCAGGATCAGAGCCTGCCCCTTGGAGCCTGCCCTCTCTGAGCAGCCTGAGCCGAGTGCAATCACCAGGTCTGTTTTTCAGAGGAGAAAAGCAAGGTCTGACATCTCTCCACTGGAAATAAACAGGGGCTTATCTCTGCCTTGCACTTCGCTCTCAGCCAGGCCTTTGACACCCTTGTGCATGCAGCCTTATGACTCAAAATGTCACATGGATCTGTAGCAATTCTTATTTCAGCTGTGGAAGTGACACCGCCGGGGCCACAAGACCTATCTGCACGCAGCACCCAGGGATTGCTCAGCCCTTCTGTTTGCCCAGGAGAGACCTGTGGCCATTGCTGCTCCTGATTAGATTTGTTTTTCTTGCTAATAAGGGACCAAGCAGTGATCTCTCACAGCAGCCGAGTGGTCAGCAGGGATGCTAGAGAGCAAATGAGTCCGTGGGTCAGGGGTGTGTAGGTGGGAGATGTGGGGTGGGATGGCACTGGCTGCACAGGCTGTGCTCAGCTGGGAGGCTGTGATGGGTGCAGAGCAGCACTGGGGAGGATCACTGTGCTGAGGTGACAGTGTATGGGAAGCTGCTGCTCTGTGTGCTCCTCTGAACGTTTCTAGAAAGGCACGAGAGAGGTGGTGTGTGTCTGTGTGTGATAAGTGGAGCAAAGCATTCAAGCAACAGGCTCTGTAGGCTGGAGATGTGTGTTTGGGTGCAAAGAGATGCTCTGACAATGCTTTTAGGCAGTAAGGCTGTATGACAGGGAATGTGGGCAACAGCTTTGGATGCACAGTTGGTGTGGGACATGGTGTGAAAGGCTTTTGTCAAGTGTCTGTTCATGCTTTGCGGGGTGTCTATGTGTCTGTTCTCTGTGTGTGTGTCTGTGTGTGTGTGTGTGTGTATGTAGCAGTTGTGCCTTTGCACCCCTACAGCAACAGATGGGGCAGGTTTTACCCCCCATAGCCTTCCCTTGGCAGACAGGATGTGCTAAACCAGAGGCATCACTGTTCAAATACTGAATGAGGTGACCTGTCTGCTATTACTTAAAAATAAGTGGTGTTTTATATTCAAGCACTGGCCTCATTTCTAAAACCCTATTAAAAAAAAAAAAAAAAAAAAAAAAAGACAGGAAAAAGGCCAGGAGGAATCAAAAGGCGAAGCTGACGGGGAAGTGCAGCCCTCTGAAGAGGACACATCTCATCTGAACACAGTACTTCAGACACAGCTCACAAGCCCTGCTAAGCAGCGGACATCTGAGTGCTCTGGTGTGTGTGAGACCTGATTTATATCAGCTCCCACCACATTCCTGAGAGCGAGCCCCTGGCCCTGAGAACCCACTCATCTGGGTCTGGTGGGATGGCACAGGGCACTATTGGCACAGGGGACTATTGGCAAGTCAAGGCTGTGCACCTCACCTCAGCCTCCCCTCCCCAGCCCAGCCTGATGAGTTATCCTAGTAGAACCCACCTAAGCCCAAAACACTTTGGGAGAGACAAATAAATAACACAACCACAGCCTGACATCCTGCACAGCTGGAGACCACCGGGATGTCACTGAGCTGGTGGAGAGCACAGTGAATCACTCAGCATCCAACACCAAGCTGACTGGGGTCACACAGATTGACCCCACATAATGGGACAGTACCCTGGATGTCAGGCAGTGTTAGGAGAGAGCTCCCAGGGCATGGACTCACCTGACTGTGTGCCCTGACAGCCCTTCAAATTGTCTGAAAGGGACCCTGCAGCTGCCACAGGTGACACATGCACGTGGAGCACAGCAGAGTTTGTCTGCCAGCCAGAGGTATACCCAGGAGGGCTGTGTTAGGCATGCATGGACATGGGCAAGGAGGGGGAGGAGGAGTGAGAAGGATCCATCTTTGCCAAGGCCAAAATGGGGCATGGGTCTGTATCCGGGGTGATGGGACCCTGGAGAAGAGCAGCATGCATGCGTGTCCTCCAGGCAGGAGTGAGGAGATGGGCAACATTAAGGGAAGGAAAAATTAAGTCCTTTGGGGTGATGGTTCATCCGACACCTTTCAAACACTGCTGAATCACTCTCTAGGCTGTTGTTTTCTCAGTGTAGGCATTCAGTCTCACATTGCCCTGCTGCCCCATTCCCCTGCCCATCCCACACAGTGGTGCTGTGGGGTCAGGGTGGTAGAAGGAACAGGGCACTCTTTTCATCCTCCCTCTGCCCTGCCAGATCCACAGCCACAAACCCCATGAAAAACACTGCCCGCCCCAGTGCCAGGCACATCCCTGACACCGCTGCAGTCGGCGGTGTCATTTAAATATCCTGGGCAGGACAGACTCTGATTGCTTTTATTATCACAATAATCTACCCCTCTGATTTCAAGAGACCTCCTGCAGGTTTGCCCTAATACCGCTGAAAGAGGAGCTTAATCCACAGCCGTGCTGGCGCTCCGGAGCGGGCTCGGCATTCCTGCATTCCCCCGGTGTGCTCACGCCCGCCGGAACGCTAATGTCACCCGGAGCCGCGATGCACACCGCATCGCAAAGAGGAGGGAGCCGGTCTGGAAAGCTCTGCCTCCTGCTTTCATCGAGCACCGGATAATGAACTGTTTTTGCAGCCTCCCAGCAACTTCACAGGCTGTCTTGGAGCCAAGGAGCCAGTTATTTTCCAGTCAGAAAGGGCCAGCCCCAAAGCAGCTCCACTTCCATGTATAAATAGCTGTTTTCGGGTTTACTGCTGTTTGTCCTTGGGATCCTGAGCACAGGTGTCATGAGCAGGAGGTGAGAGGGGGTGTTGGCTCTCTGGGTTACCTTTTTCCCAAACACTGCTCAGACTTACAGTTCATGTCACAAAGATGAGACATGTTTTTGGCCCAGAAGCTCCTTTCCATCTTTTAAGGGAATAAAACAAAGGAAAAGCCTGGAGCATGAATGCTGAAGCCAAACTCCCTGCCCAGAAGTCAGTCAAGGCACTCATTTCTCATCAAACCCAAGGAATGTGAGTTGGAATGGAGATAACCTGCAAAACAGGAAGTGAGAATGGTTTGCTCTTCACCATAATGCATACCAAAAGAAAGCTGCTGTGGCAAAAGATGGGATCCCATTGGGGCAGGGCCAAGTTATCTGAGAGAAGGATCTAAGGGACAGAAACAGCAAAAAGCAAGCACTGTTGTCCCATAGGGTCAGACTCAGAAGAGTCTGAGGTTCATTTTCAGAAATGGACTGAGCCAGTGCCCTTCATTTTCTGCCCCTGAAAAACAGATGTTTTCACAGGAAGGAAACATTGATTTCTGGCCCACTTTAGCATCTCTCCATTCAAACATGCTGCTGTTTTTCTCCAGTTCATCTGCAGGTGCCCTCAGCTGCAGTGTCCAGACCTGGACACAGCTCAGACAAAGCAGAATTGCAGATTTCCATGGCTTACATCCAACATCCAGCATTAATGCATCCCAGGAGGTGAGCTGCCCTTTTTGCTAAACCATCACACTATTGACTCATGCTAAGTTAGTCATCCATCTGAACCCCCTGATCCTTGCCTGCCATCCTGCTGCCTCTCCAGGCTCTCCTGTCTATGCATTCATGCATTCATTTATCCCTCCCAAATGTGGTACCCTGTGCTCTCTGTACTAAATTTCATCTGGCTGATTCCAGACACTCTCCCATCCATCCCAGTTGTTTTGAATTCTGAGCCTGTACTCCAAAGTTCTTGCAGCACCCTCATTAATACACAGCCCTGAACTTATTTAGCAGATGCTGATATCAAAATGCATATGATTACTCCCAGTTAGCAAAGAAGTGTATCTATTTAGCCAGCAGGAACGTTTTTATTTATAAATGCCTAGAAAAAACCTTCAATTGCTATCACTCACACTGATAAATATCCAGTGTAATAACTATTGACTTTAGCACAGATACTTCAGATTTATTCTGGTAAGTATTTGAGAGCAGAGTTGGGCCCATTCTTGTCATGCACCCAGCAGGTGGTCATACCATCAGTCTGTGAAATATCTGCAATAGGTGGAGCTACTTATCCTCACTCTCCAATGAGGGATAATTGTTCTTTCTCTTTTTTTTTCTTTTTCTTGTTCCTGTCTAAGCTGCTCACAGAAGAGCTCTCTAAAATGAAAAACAACAATAACAACAAAAAATTCCCCACCAACAAATCAAACAACTTAATAACTTAATAAAATAAAAAAAAAAATAATGAAAAAAGAACCCGTAGCTCTAGAGGTGTCACTTGGTAAATCACAATCAGCTGCTGCTCAGAAAAATGAGGCTGGTAAAAGAGCTGAGCTCACTCTGGGCACGCTTGATGAGATAACACACTCTCTAAGACAGCTCTTGCTATGTTGCAGCAGCTTTAAAATGTATTTCTTTTGATACAGAGCTATTCGTGGCAAACACACCAGCAGCGCCTGAGCCGTGTTTCTCAGTGATCGGTGCCCTGCCTCGCCTCTGCAGGAGAGAGGATTTTGATGAAATGCTGGTAGTGGAAAGCAGAGAGGAAGAGGTACTGGCTGAGGAGGGTTTGTGTGCTGGAGAAGCCCTCCTCAGCACCAAGGTCTGCTGACATGGGCCCTCTTTTTGCCAGTGTCTGAGTGTTCGCTAAAGATGCAGCAGCCGCATAGCTCAGAGCAAGACAGAATTCCCATTGTAACTACAAACTTCTCTTTTCTGTAAAACTGCCCAGCCTTTCCTGACATCCAGGTAAGCATTTAGCATCTGTGACCAGGTTGCTGAACATCCACTACCTATTGCTTCAAGTATTTCTGATTTGCTTTGGAACCTGGCTCCACCTTGCTTCATCCAATGGATCCTACTCCTCACACCAGAAGAGACACCTTGCCCGCCTGGTTCATGTCCTGAATTTATGAGGAATTCCCTTACCCCTCTCACATCCTGTGAGTTTGATCAACCTCGTTGCAAACCACAGGTTTCCAGCCGATCACACTTATCTCACAGGCTGATGTTCCTGTAATTAGCAGCAGTAAAAAGGCCATCACTCGGAACAGGATTAATTAGCCCAGTGGAGAGGATTCAAGAGGGAGCAGGCAGGAGCCAGGAAAATCAAGGGGAGTGCATACTCAGGCTGTGTGTGAGGGAGGTCAGAGCCTGGCTTAGCTGCCTGGGGTGCCCAGGTGCATGGTCAACACCAGCCAGGAAGCAGGAGCAGGGGCCTCCCTGTGCTCCATGGTGGGCACACAGCATCAGATA
The DNA here is from genome assembly GCA_017589585.1 of Phylloscopus whistleri. Taxonomy (NCBI): domain Eukaryota; kingdom Metazoa; phylum Chordata; class Aves; order Passeriformes; family Phylloscopidae; genus Phylloscopus; species Phylloscopus whistleri. Next base: position 1,112,467 of record JADMLD010000713.1, read on the forward strand.
ATCCACCCAAGGAGATGGATTGAAGCTGAATGTGGGCTGGCTCAGCTGAGCATCTCATGGGGCACCAAGGGGACAGGGGATGTGCATAAGGAAAATCCAGGCTGTGGTGGTAAAGTTGCACTATGAGTAGCCCATGGCAGGCAAAGACCAGAGAAACTGGGTGAGGTTCCAAGCAGTGCTCCTGAATACACCAGCACTCCCATCTTCACAGCACCAGCTCCATGAGACCCAGCTGAACACTGGTCTGTGTTCAGGCCAGCCAAGGAGCATTTATAGTCACCCATGCTCAAGTGAGGGATAGGCAGGCAGGAAGGGCAGAGCTGTGCCTTGCAAGGTGCCAATAGCAAACAACCTCCTCCCACCACAAGTCCATCCCAGCACAGACAAACCCACTCCAGATCCCATTGGTCAGCCCCACACACCACCCAATTACCCTCACCCCATTCTGGGGGAGGAGACCCATATCATGCATCAGCCACTGGGATGTGAATGTCTCAGGGTAGGAAAGGGAACCCTAATTCTGCAGGCTGGGATGAGGGGGGCACTGAGAGAACTGTCACTGCTTGCAAGGACAGGAATTGCACCCATAAACTCCCACCCCACTGGCTTCACAGCCTCCCCTATCTCACTCACCTTTTTCTCCCTTTCTGACAGCGCCCAAGCACAGGAGGGAGGGGGTCTCCCCCAACATCCACTCCAGAGAGCTCTTTTCATTCTGCATTTAGAAGGGAAAGAAGAAAAGGCAGAGCAAACCTGTCTTGCACGTAATCTGCTGCACAAATGCCAGCTCTCAGCAATCGATTGCAAACGCTCCCGGAGGGCTGTTTTCATTTCATAATATTTATTGGGTTGCTTTATTGTCAGAATCATTACAGTTCAATGTACTGCATGGATTTTATGCCAGCTGCGCTTAGTTTGTCTTGTTTTTAGCACTCCACATGCCTTATGTGGGGCCACGGTTGCACCTGGGCTGGGACTGCTCCTCATGTAGAGTCCCCTGTGCAGCATGGGGCAAGTTACCTCCTCTCTCTGTGTCTCTATTCCCTGCCAACCCTGTATAAGCTGTGGCTTGTTGAGCTATCCATAAGCTCCCAGGGCAGGGATGGTCTCTGCATATACAGCATCTCTCATAAATGAGCCCTGATCTTGGTTGACCCATTGGATGTGAAGCAATCGAAGCAACAGAGCCCAAACCATGACATTATAACAAAGGAACTGTGAGGGAGGGAGTGATGGGAGGAGGAGGGGACGGGGAGGGAAGGGATTACCAGCAGCAGCAGCAAATATAACATATTATATATAACATGTTATATATAGCATCTCCTGAGGGCAAGAGTCCTGGTGAGAGGGGCTAGGATGGCAATTGGGCCAGAGTGGCCATTAAGTGGAGGAGCTGCTGCACTCCTTGAGATGCAGATGCTCAGCAGATTCTCACTGGTGCCAACTCAGGGCCTGACTATGTGCCAATTGTCAATGTGTAGACAGGACACATCCACAGTAGGATGGAAGGCACTCCAGTCTCCGTTCCATTGCCACCACTTCCTTGTTTCTCAAGACTCCTGGCGATGAGGTGGTGAAGAGGAGGAGACCAAAAGGCTGCCCTGTATTCCCAGTTCTCCCCCAGGAGCAGCTGGGCATTGGAACCAGCACAGGGTGAGTGAGAGGGGCTCTCTCTGCAGCAGGCAAGATGGTCTGCTCCCCTTGAAGAGAGGGACCCTCATCACATTTCATGAGTTCACAAAGCAAGGAAATAACCAACCCCAGAGGAGGAGCGACTCCCAGACACACAGCCCAGGGAAAGGGCTGCCTGCTTGCACACATCCTGCTCAGCTGCTAGCCAGAGTTGGCAGCCTCAGGAGAGCCTTGGCCAGAGCTGCTCCCACATGTCCGGGAGGGATCAATGGCTTCCTGGGGACAAAGGCTGGACTCAGAAGGGATGTCAGGAGAAGTGGAGAAGGATGGAATGCCCAGGCTTTCCCCAGAGAGGGAACTAGAAAGAGAAGCAGACGATTGACAAGGGACAACAGCATCCCTCCTGCAGCAGGTATTTAGTGCTCACACTCTGCAATAACCCATAATTTGAGCTGTAAAGGGAGCCCTGGCACTAACTCAGATTCAATAAACGCCTGGGGGTGATCTGAGGTTCATCAGGCCCAAGAGAGGAGTACAGTGAGGAAATACCATGAGGAATCACCGCTGAGATCCCTGCCCTGCTCCCAGACACAGAGACCCCTGTGGGACCCCTGTGGTGCCCCAGTGCTGTGGGGTGACAGGGATCCCCAGAACACAGCACAGGGCAGCTCCCACCCCAGCCAGTGCCTGTTGCTAACTTTGTGATTGTGTGTGTGCTGGGAGTTATTATGCCAGAGCTTCAGCTGTTCTCTTGCGTCTCACTTTTTTCAATTACCGCCTGCACGCTGCCTTCCCAATTGCCTGGCGGGCCTTGACTCACCTGCCTGCTGAACATAATTTGTTTTTAATATATGGCTCTGGCAAATTTTCTCTCCCCCCCACCCCGCTTTTTTTTTTGTTATTATTAAACAATTTTTTTTTTTTTTTTTGTAACTCATGTAATTAATTCCTAAACAGAAAATGTCCCACCAGAGCAGGAAGGGCTGAACTAGGTATCCTTAGGGAAGCAGATACTCAGCACCTACAATTAACCTTGTGTGCCCACCCATCCCCAGAGACCAGTGCAACATCTAAGGATGAGCCTCTTCGGGGATGCATTCAGCCCTACCTTGGCAGAAATACCTCCTGTGGCTGTATAAAGCAGTTCAGCCTGGCTCCAGTCCAGGGCTGCCAAATCTCTACAGGCAGAGAGAGCTGTCACACCATCTCTGATGGGTTCCTCTAAATACTGTTTCACTCTTCCTTGCCTGGCTTCTCCCTGGGGCTTGCAGCCCAGCAGGATCTGGGGCCAGTTTGCACTGCCTTTTCTGGAGTTCAGCTCCTGCAGCAGGTCTCTGTCTCCATCTGTACTGTGGGAATGTGCTCTGGAGAGGCCACTGAGGGTTGGTTTGAGGTCCCAAGAAGGACAGGGAAAGGAAGCACCAGGTGGGCTGGAAACACATCCTGGAGTTTATGACCAACTCCCTAATTTCTGACAGTAGCTTAGTTCCTCCAGGGCATGAGCATTATTTGTGGCCACCATATTTACACTCTTTTGCATTGGTGGGTGGTAATTACAGTCGCTTCTCTGTCCTTGGGGGCTGAAGTCTCATCTGGAAAATCACAGCTCTTCACTGAGGAAGGAACCTGATCTGGCACAGTGTCCTATCAAGGTTTCACCAAGCAGGGTAGGGGCTGCCTCACTGCCTCCCAAGCAGCCCCTCACCCCCAAACCCCTAGGTGATGGGATCCCTAGGTCACAGCTGGGCTACCACAGAGGAGCCCTTCACACCTTCAGCCCAGCCAGGTAAGCAGGCAGAGCTCAGGAACACGAACACTGCATTGGAAAATGCCTCTGAATCTGTCTGTCTATACCTCTGTCCTCAACAGGGGGCCTGTGATGATGAAGATGCTCCACTTGTAGCCAGGAGAACTATCTGAGCACCAGCAGTATCAGCAGCTGATTTATGTAGAAATTACTGTTCAAACCCACGGCTGTGCATGCCAGCCAGGACACAGCAGGACTATGCTGACCTCCCCCCTTACACCCAGCAAAACCTTCATGTTTTAAGAAGGTGCAATAGCCAGAGACACCCAAAATACCTTCAAACAGTTTCCCAGAGGGGCAAGAGAAAAAATGACAACACAAATTCCCTTTAAAAAGCAAGTCAAGGAGGGAAACAGCTACTCCTAATGACCTGATCCATCAAGCGAGCACTGGCCCCGTCATTTGCTTCCTAAAAGCTCCTGATCATCAGTGATTATCAACGCTGGCCATGTGCATTTTGATCAGGCACAATCAAAGCTGAGTGCAGCTGAAAGAGCCATAAAAGCCTGTGCAGAGCAATTGGTATGGAGCCCTGGCTGGGGGTCAGGCTGGGAGCTGGCTGCCCACGGGCTGAGTTCCTGCACTTACCAGCCAGCTTGCTTTGGAGCTGAATGTAAAAGAGGAGAAATTATGTGTATATCCATGGTGTTTCATTGAAAAGAGACTTAGAAGGGTCTTGGGAAATGGCCTCAGGCACCAGGCTTCCCTAGAGTACTGGGATATGTGACCTGCAGGAGGGGATAAAATGCATCCCCCAGGTGACAGGACAGACTCCACATTACACACACAAACCGTGGCAGGTGAGGCTCAGAAATTCTTTCTCATAAGCCATCACCACCCTGCAGGCAGCCCCATTTTGACTGGCCTGAACTGCAGTCTTTTTCTTCCAGTTGTTCTCTTTCTGATGAAAATATTTAGTTTTCCAATCAGAAAGTTTTGGCTGGAGAAATGTTGCTTCGACTTTCACTCTAAACTTGCTGGTGCTTTTCAGGAGTGCTAAAGTTGGTGCATGTGTGGGGAGATCCCTAGGACAGCCACTGAGAAAATATCCCACCCTCTCAATTGCAGTTGCTGCCCGGACAGTATGGGCTGGAAAACAGTCCATGAAACATGGCCTGTTTTGGTCACTGGATTATTTGAGGCTAATGAGTTAATTTGTTCCATGTTTAAAGCCTTGTCTGTAAAGCCAAGTTAATGCAAGGAATAAAATTCACTTGGAAAAGGAGATCTGCATCCACAGCTCAGTAAAAGACCTGGCAAGTAATGAGCCTGAATGGCAGAATGAGCCTGATGCTGCCTGGGCATCTATTCAGTGCAAACACAAATAAGGTCATAGTAATTAGCGATTCATAAAGAGATGAATATCAGGCAATTAAATTGGTAGTTTGAGGCGTGCTGGTTGAAACGAGGTCTGTGTGGTGATTGTGGATTAGAGGCTGCCCAGGAGGTGGGTGTCTGGCTGCAGCACCAGGGCACAGTCGCTGCTTTGAAGCCCAATTTGCTATTCCTGGTTTTGTGCCCTCAGTTCTGAGTGCCAGGTTAGCCTCGCTTCTGCTGAGAGAAAGGTTAGGTTTGAAATAGAAACCTGCTCTGGTGCTGGTGCAGGATTGAGACCATGGAGAAAAAATGACAAAGGCTTGCTGCTTCTTAGGGGAGGCTCCCTGCATTTCAGGAGGTGTTTGGTGCAGCTCAGAGATCTGATTCCCAGCATTTCATCTCATCTTGTTAGAGCTTCCAGTTGTGCTAAAGACTGTCCTGTTATTTCAAGATTCTCCACATCTGCTGCATTGCTGAGTGCTGAGAGGAGACAAGCAGAGCTAAAATGGGCAGGCAGAAGAGAAATGCCAGCAGGATTCAAGCTTTTCATGCATTTTCACCACACGGACACACGATGCCGTGTTGGATCAGAGCGCTGCAGCTCTGGCTCTCAGCCTCCCCTCTGCCCCATGCCAGGCACTGTCCTCCCTGCAAGGGGGGGAAAAATTGTTGCCCAAGGTCATAGAAGGAGCCAACAGGGAAGTTATTTCAGGAACATTAACACATCCTTTAATTGGTGCATTGTGCATGTGCCCAGGAGGCTGCGGGTTCCCCGAGTGAGGAAGAGGAGAGGTGTTAGCAGGGGGGTGGTGGGGCCAGCAGGTCATGCTCAGGGCTGTCACATCCCCTTCACAGTGCTAGGCTCCCTGTCTTTTTGCCGAGCCTGGTGACGGGGGCACGGAGTGCCTGCGGGGTTAGCAGCGCCTGTAATTAGCAGTTAATGCATTTGACTTTCCTCCTCCGGGCTTGATTATTTCAGTGTGATTAACGGGACCTGTAGGATGCCACTGCAGACACAACATCAGCTGTTCCCTGCCTGCTCTGAGGCGTGGGTACCAAGGCAGGGCTGACAGTGCTGTCTGCCCTGTGTTTTGTGGAGGTCACCATGCTGTGGGTGATCACGGGCAGCCAGCAACCCCAGGCTCCTGCCTGAGCTGAGCCCAGCACTGCCCAACCAGGCATGGGGCTGAGGAGACCTCCTGCCTTCTCCTGGCACCTGATTCCTGTGCTATGATGCCCGTATCATTGGGAAAAGTCCCCTAATGTCTTACCTAAACCTTCCCTGCTGAGAGCCTGCAGTTGGTTTTGTCTGTGCTCGGTGGAGCTAATCTCTGCTTACTCCAGTCCCCTTTGCAGCTCCTTTCTATGTGTCTGGACTCATTTCTCCCCTCTGCCTCCTCCTGGAGGATCTGGATTAAGCTGTCTTTATTTTTGCAAGTATTGCTTAAGTCATGGACCCCCCCAATAAGACTTCTGCAAGGTCCTGCTCGATGCAAAGAGCTGTAACAGGAAACGTGCAGGAGGGGGCTGAGAAGGTAACTTTCAGCCAGGACCACCTCTCCATCTCTTCAGGAGATGTCCCCACGATGCTGGTGTAGAGCAGAGAGGGTGTCAGGACACCTGAGAGTGGAGTCCAACTTCTGGAATCCTCTTCTCTGCAGTGAAGTGCTCAGAGTTCAGCCGTTGATCCAGAGCCATTTTGAAACGTTAGGACTGACATTAACATGATTAAAGCTCTAACAAAATGAGTAGACCTGGTCAGCATGCTGCCCGAGGCACCTGGTGATGTGTAAAGAGCTTTACACTTCGTCTGAAAGAAACAAATCTTTTCCTTTCTCTGCATAGATCTGGCCACAGGAAGAAGCTGAAACAAACTGAAATCCCAATCCTAGATGCATTTACCTCCACTCAGAGCTTCCCAAAGAAAATGTCTTATTGGATAATGGTTATATTTTTCATGTTGGGTTCCTGTTTTTGTCTGTGGAGATAGGTTATCTCCTGTCTAATGATATTAAAATCACAGCAGCACAATAACATCCCCATGGGGGTCTCTAATGTACCCTGTCTGGCTCTCACCATTGCTCCTTGACTCAATGTGTTGGTGATGACTTAAAGTGCAGGTGAATGTGGGCAGCCATTTGACTCAAAGCTGTGGGGCCACTCCTGCATGGCACTTCAAATTTTTCATGGGGAAGTATAAGTCAATATTTTTCAATCACGTTGTCCTGTTGAAAAACATAAGGGCAGCTTGAGAGGCCCACAGGAGGAACCATGGCAATGGTCAGTGGGCTTTAATGCACCAGGAATCTGTTGGAAAATCTGTTAGAAAATGTGTAAAGGTCCCAAAATAAATTGGTTTGAAATGTGTTTTTTTTCTTTCAGGCTGTGTGGGAAATAGATGATTTGATTCTGGCCAGGCTGGCTAACAGCAGCAGCAGGACGTGAGCCGCAAGCTTAGAGAGAAAAACCCCTTGGAGGGCACTCCAGCAGACATGGTGTTCCCAGGGGTACCTGGCTGTCCTGCTGTCCCATACCCTCTGCCCAGCACCTCCTGCACATACTGGGATGCTGGAAATGGTGGATCCATGGATGCTGCAGAGCAGCTGGATGTGGGCAGTGCCTGCAGCCGTGCAGGGGAGCATTTCCTCCCCCAGGGCTGAGGCTGTGATGAGAAACGTGCTCTGTGGTCCCAATGTGCTGCACCACCAGAGCCCTGGCTCAGCTGCCCAACAGCCTGTTCTGGTGCACACATCCACATGAACACCCATGGACTCCAGCCAGGATGGTCCAAAATTAAATTTGGCTTTAAGGGAATTTCTCTGTTGGCATGGATTGAGCTAGTCCCAGCAGCAGCACAGATGAGAGGTGGGCTCTGACACGGGCTAATAAGACCTCCAGGGAGGAAGAGCCCCACCTCTCCAAGCAGGAATATCCACCTGGTGTCCCAGCCAGGGGACATCTGGCTGGAGAGTCACAAACACACCTTACCTGTGAGGAGAGAAAAGAGCCCACAACCCCACACACCCCCTCTTCTGTGCCCATACAGAGCTATTTGGGGCAGACCATCTCCAGCACATTTCCATCCACCTCCAATACATTTCCATCCATTTTCTGCTCCTTGAAACTGAGCTGGATGTTCTCAAAACCCATAGTTTAGTGACACATCCCTGTCACAAAAGCTTTAATGCTTAAGGGCTGACACTCCGAAAGGACGTGGCCACAGTGTGCATCTTTCAGTGCCAGGCTTTGCAGTTTGACAAGCTGCCATACCTAATTGCTAATTAATTAAAATTTGCATATGCAGTTTAATTCGGCTGGCTGCAGCCCCCCCCACCCCACCCCGACAGGACCCAGACAGCTGAAAAACATCCCTGATGCACCACCAAAACATCTTGGTTCCTCTGCTCAATCAAGTGAAGTTATTTTAGTTCAGCCATCGGCAGGAGGCATTTCAGAAGCACCATGAAACACTGTAAATAAGTAATAAAACTTTGAAAAGTCTAATCCATGGAAATATTTGAGATTTCAGGACTATTTCCTGTCTTGTGCTGAGACAAAAATTTGAGCTCTTTTACCTTCTTACTGGTAGTGAGAAGCTCGTAATTCCAAAGAAGAAGGAAGGGAAGAACAGTAGATTGGTTTGATAACTTCCAGTATTTTCATGCTAGTCTCAATTTACTTGTTTGTTTGTCTAAATTTATTCCAGTGTTGAAATGGGACCATTTGGATTCATCTGCAGCTCTCTGGTTTGGAAATACATTGGCAGGGAGTTTCATTTTAATAGCCATTGCTGCTTTTGCCCCCAGAAATTTCTGAGCTGGGAAAGTTGAGTTTTTGTGAGAGACTTTGTTCTGCAAATAGTTTTGGTTTTGCTGAAGCAGCATTCTGGGCAAATGAAACATTTAAAACTCCAGATATGTGGCGTGTAAGTGTATTTCTGTCTGTGAATACAGACATATTTTTATGTGTTTGCTCAATTGTGTTTATTTTAGGCAAGAAATAGAGGATTTAATATCAACTAGTTGCACAGAGGAAGCTGGGAAGTTTCCATTTTGGATGCTATGGTCTGATGGTGCTGCTGACATTCCTCACTCCCACCACTGTGGCTTAGCCTTTCCCCTGGCTTGCAGTGGTCTGGGAGATTCTGGAGGCCCTGAGCACCTCCAAAGGGCTCAGAAGGAGCCCCTTTTTCCAGATGCAGGCAGGTCACTTCACCCAGACCATGTGCTGTCACAACCAGCTTGGGACTCCTACTTGGCTGAAGAACGAGCTACTTGGCTGGTCCAAAACAACCAAAAAACACAAAAACAAATGGAGGAAAAAGGGTCATATATGATGCAGAGCAACATCTCACCAGACCCAGAAGGTGGCTGGGCCCTGGAACAGGCTCCCCAGAGAAGGGGTCACACCACCAAGCCTGACAGAGCTCAAGAAGTGTCTGGACAACACACTCAGGCACATGGTGGGGTCCTTGGGGTTGTCCAGTGCAGGGCCAGGAGTTGTACTTCATTAATTCCTTTTGAGTCCCTTTGAAGTCATTCTATGATTCTAAACCCACCTGGAGATGTTCTTCACCCTGTAGGGATGTATGGATGGGAGGTGGTTTGTGGCTACAGAAAAGCGTGGTCCACCTCATGTGGCCCATCTGGGTTGTTTGTGACTCTGTGTTGTCCCTTGCCTGTGAAGCCCAAGCCTAAATCCAGTTTGATTTCCAGGGCAGTCATGCTTTTTGGGAGCTCTGAATTTTACCTTCCTCAGCAGGAAAACCCCAAAGGTGACAAGCACTTAAAAATGTGCTTTTGCCTGGATGGCTGCCTCTGCCCAGGGAGCAGGTCGCTGCAGCTCGGAGGAAGATGCTCAGTGACCAGCATAAGCTGTTCCTGGGCTGGGTGAGCACAGTGGGAACATCTGGAGGGATTTGCTGCTCCATCTGAGGATTTCAAAATCCTCACAGATTTAGAAAATGCAGCAGAGAGCTGGGCTGAGGCTGGGGTCCTTTCTACAGCCTGCTGAGAGTGTTTGGTGAGCTTGGAGCTTGTTGTCTGCTTGGTTTTGTTCTTGTGTTGCAGGACTAAGTCACCCAAAACTCCACCTGGCCGCTGGTGGGGAGAGACATGGGCTTGACACACAACTGCTTGGGGAAAAAAAAGAAAAAAAAGCCTCAGACTTAAGTGTACAGCACCCCAAGATTTTTACAGTGCTGAGGCAGAAATTGATCTGGATACTGACCTTCCTGCAAAGGCTATTGTGGAGATAAAAGTGAGCTGAAGAAAGGAGGAGAGGACCACAGAAAGAGGCAGTGATGGCTGGGGCTGGGGTTTGATCTCATCAGGCTACCCTGGGCTGCAGTCATTCCTGGGGCCAAATGCAGCCCCCGGAGCGGGTTGCAGAAGAGGTCCTTTCCTCCTTTGTGACACTGCACGGGCAACTCTGTGATGCCTCCAGCCTGTATGACCAAGAGGCAAATAAAACTCTGAACAAAACAAATTTATTTTTCTATCATGCTCCATTTCCAGCCTACAAAGTGAAAAAAGTGCCTTTTTTCTGGGAATTTTCTGACCGACTCCAGCTGCCTCCGCCGTTCGGCTGCAGCCAGCAACAGGCTTAGAAATACCAGGTTTAATTAAAACAATCTTTTATGTTCCGATGCAAGCCTTATTTCCCCTACCTGGTGAGAAATGGCTCTTGCCTCAATCAGCAATTGAAGTCTGAGATTGCTGCGCTGAGCAGAACGGCGGCCACTCTCTGTTAATTAAAGCTCAGCTTGGGCGTTGCCTCCCGGCCCCCCCAAGAGCAATTCCCAAAGTTTGTCTCCAGCCTCGCAGGACCAGCAAAGGGACACAGGCGTTGGCAGGATGCAGGAGGAAACCTGCTGGCTCCTGTCCCACCAAAATATATATAATTTATTTGGTTGGGGTTTTTCCTCTGATAAGAGAGCTTTCACAGCTGTTTGGAGAGCCTGTGTGAAAGGGGTGATATTTCTAACTGCACACTCTGGCTTAGCATTGTCAAGTTTTACTCTTAAGTTGTATTTCTATTCCCTCCAGGACTTCTCCCTGCCCAGTTTCTGGTTTCCACTGGATGCCAGAGACTTCTCCTCACTGTGGTGTCTGGGAGGTCTGCCTGTTCCAGATGGTTCCTGTGCTGCTCTGCAGGTAGATGGGAGCTGTATTTGTGGGAGCAGGGCATTTCCCAGTCTTTGGTATGAGAAGGGGAAGGTAAGAATTTCTCCTGGCTGGCACATGGATCTACCATGCCAGCTAGAATTAAGGCTGAAATTATGGGATCACTAAAACAAGATTTACAATAGTGGAATAAAGTTACTGAAAGATGAGTACAACTCTATGCATTATTAAGAGTGCTTAACAATAAAGATCCTCACTGCATCAGCACCTCATTTAGCTTCTTTCTTCTTCTGACATAAAGCTGTAATCTCTCTCTATTAATGTAAGACCCAGTTTCTTCCTATAAAACAACTATTTCTCTTCATCATGTCTCCAGCATGGCAAGTCAAAGGTGGAAAGAGTCCTTTGGTCTGTGTTGCCCCAGGTGAAAATATCCTTGTCCTACTCTTTTCCCCAGGCATTTGGCTGCCCAGTGCAATGACAGGAGGGTCAACCCTGCTCTTCCCATTTTGCACCCACCTGTACCAGGTGCCCTTGAGAAGGGGACTCTGGCTCCAGCTTGTATCCTGCTGCAGCCCCCTGAAGACACCATTCATTATCATTTGTGATCAAGCTGTGAGGACAACTGAGAGCTTTCAAACTTAATGGTCATCTACTAACAGGCCCAAGGACCTTCAGCTGATGAGAGATGAGGGTGCTTATGCAGGCAAACCAAACAGTATTTCCCTCCAAGTGGTGAGAACCTGCATGAGCACCCCCTGACACCGCTGGCATTTTGGGAGGACTGCATAGGACTGTGGGGAAACTCTTCTAGTTTCAGCACTGAGTTTGCTGATTGGTGGATTTGCCCCCTTGGTGGTCAATTCAGACCCAAAGCAGCTCATGCCAGATAGCTGTGAGCATTGAGTGAGGTGGGAGCACAGAGCTTGGGGGTTTTTTTGGCCTCAGGACCTCCAGGGGCTCCATTTCCAGTTTCCAGCCCCAGACCAGGGGCTTTGTGCAAGAGAGGTCAGAGGAGATGAGCCAGTGTCCATGGGGCACACAAATAACCCATGCCCAGGAGGTGAGGACTGGCAGAGCTGAGGCCAGTGCTGGCCACAGGGATCACATCCATGTGGAGTGCTCTGGTGTCACACTGAGACCAGAGTCCTCTCTCCTCACAGCCTCATCTGTTCTTACCACAGGTGTTCAGGCCATGCAAACTGCAGGAGAAGGGGTGAGGAGCAGTTTTCTAGAAATATTTGCAGCATGTGGGATGTCACTCCCCTCCAGCGTGAGCAGAGAGCAGCTTCTCCAGCAGACAACCCACCAGCAGGTTTAGATCAGCTGGAGATTCCCATAACTGAGAAGCCAAGAGGATCCCACATCACCCTGCCGCCAGCTCTTTATGACCTCTCACCTTTTCCCCCACCAGCCATGGGTTTGGCAGCTTCATTCTGTTTTCTCCATCCCCCAGTGCCTGTGTCCAGGTCCAAAGCCACTGCCACAGAGTGAACTCCCCACTTCCCTTTGCAAGGCACGGGGTTCCAATAAGCTCCCAGTTGATCCCATCCCACCTTGCTGCACTCAGAGGAGGGAGGATGACCAGGCAGAGTTCTGGGCACGACCTTGCGAGGTCATTCTACTTCATGAAGCCCCAGGTCTACTGGGATGCTGAATAAGGCAGGATGTCCTGCATTTGTCTGCCATGGTCTCTCCCAGGAGAATGGGGAAATTCTTAAGGTTTCTGGTTTTTGTTTCTGAAGAAATTAGACTCATTCAGGGTGGGTTTGGGAAAAGCAGGCAGGAGCAATGCTTTGCAGCTGCAGAGAGGGAAAGGATTTCATGCCATGTACAGGGGCAGGCAAGGATCACATGGCAACCCTGTTTCCACTGCACAGTAGCCTGTCACTCCTTCAAGCCTCTATAACTCATCTTTGGGCAGAATCTGTTTTCTGACCAGTTTTTGACCAGCTTGGCCACACCATTATCCACTCCTCACCTGTGGTAGTCTCTCAAGTACCTGAGTGTGTCGGAGTCCACACACACCTCCATGAAACAGAGGGTAGGTAACTCAAGATACCTCTCTGGTCCTCCACCTCTTCAAGGGCTAGCAGAAGCTTTTCCCTTGACAAGACAGACCTTTCTAAGCAGAACTTTTCCTGCTGGTTTTTTCCGAGCAGAGCCCTTCCAGCAGCAGACACATCCCATTCCCTGGAGCACCCAGGCAGCTCTGCACTGCAGACCCTGTGGGGAGCCTCGAGGTGGCACTTCCCTAACCAGCTCCATCTGTTCTAGGGAGAGCCTGCAGCAGCACCCAGCTGCTGTGCTCCCACCTCTGCTGCACAACCCAGTACACAGGTAGGTCAGACATATCTGCAAGAAAGGCAATTGCAGAGGCACCTTCCAACCCCAGATACACCTGGGAGGTTCATGTTTGCTGCTGCATTCTCTGGAAAGTCATTGAAGGGCTTCTCCATCCCTAAATATCCCTCAGAGGTCCCTTTGCTGAGCACAGGCCAGGCCTATCCTACTTAGTGAGCTGGAGCTGTTGTCAGAGTTGACACCACACAAGATTTACTCCACCCTGCATGAAAGGAAAGACCAAACCCTCACTTCTGAGTTAATGAAACAGACTGAGGAGACAATAGTTCCTAGCACTGCGAGAGCTTGCATTAGTGAGCTGGGGTTATGGAGAGCTCTGATCAATAAATATGTTGCCACAGCTTTTCGGAGCATCCATCACTTGTCAGGAAATGCATTTAGGCTAATACCTGCAGAGGGCATAAACCAGCCATAGGAATTAAAACCTGCCACATGCCAAATGGTAATGCACAATTTAATGATCACAGGATCTGATAAATAAGCAAAACGGTGAAATGAATAAATACACTCTGGCATCAACATCTGCAACTCAACCTGACCACATTTAGAGGCTCAAGATTAACCTGCAAGGTTCTTCTCCAGGCTCATCTGTTTTCAGTACGTGGGCAGCAAAGGCAGCAGCCTGAAACCCTTTCCCAGGAGAGCCCAAAGGACTTTCAGAACCAGTGTTTCTTGTCACCTCAAGCAGTGGTGTAAGTAGGAAAGGAGCAGGCTTCCAGAGGAGGAAAAGCTGCCACAAAAGTCACTGGGCAAAGCAGTACAGGGAGGGACTGAAGCTGCAGCAAAGAAAGTTTAGGCTAGACAGCAGAAAAAAGAGAGCAACTGGTCATTCCTGTCAGAGGTCAGAAGTGAGGGGGGTTTTAGGAGGAGGCCAGGCAAGCTAAGGGGAGCTGATCATGGGACCAGAGGCTCCAGAGAGTCTCTCCAACTCATCTGCCTCCCCACGAGGTTTATCCTGTGCTTCTCCCAGCACTACCAGCACAGCTCAAGGCTCTCACAGCATAACCTGAGAGCAGGTAAGACAAGACAGGAGGAAAGGAACAAGTCCTAAGTGAGAAATAATCCTTAAGAGAGCAGACTCAAAGAAAGATATGCTGCTGAGACTGCTGCTCCTGTCCTGCTTCAGCGCCTATCCAGGGGAGGGCTCGGCTTGGGAAGAGAGGATAAGCAGCATGAAATTAAGAAAGGGAAATTCTAAGGTCTGTAGCAAGAAAAAATCTTCCTGACAGGAAGATTGATGAGGCTGTAGAGAAGCTTTTCCCATGGAAAGCCTGGGGCATTTGAAACTAGATTAAACAGTGGATCCAGGGATGCAAACAGGGAAAACATTTGTGCTGCAGGAGAGTTGGACTAGAGGGAGCTGAGTAAGGCACAGCCCACTGCTGATCTATTCCTGATCTGTTGTCCTATCTGCACACTCTCCTACAACATCCATCATCGGATTCTCCCTTGTCCTTGGGAATGTGGAAGGTGGCCTCCATGGCCAGCATGGGATCATTAAATACCCCTTTCTGCCACCTTGAAGACCAGCTCAAGCATCTCCTTGGCATCTTCAAGCAGCTCAAGCACAGCCCTGCAATTCCCCTGACAAGGCATGGCATGTGCTGCTGAGCCCCCTGAGATGGCCAGCAGCACTTCAGCCAGTGCTGTTATGGTGCAAGGAGAGGATGGGAGCAGATTTAGAACAGATATTAGGAAAAAAAATCCTCATCATGAGGTTGGTGTGGCACTGGAAACTTGCCCAGGGAAGTTGTGGATGCTCCGTTCCTGGAAATGTTCAAGGCCAGGTTGGATGGGGCTTTGAGCAACCTGGTCTAGTGGAAAGTGTTCCTGCCCGTGGCAGGGGGGTTGGAATGAGATGGTCTTCAAGGTCCCTTTCCAACCAAAACCATTCTATGATTCTATGATTTTGTGAGGCCAAGTCAGCTGCATTTTAGGCAGCCCCAGCTCTCTAGGCCAGGGTCAGTGCAGGCAAATGGCTACAGCAACACACAAACTTCACAGGGGCCAAAAGAAAAGGGCCACACACCCTTTGGGGCTAGGGTTGGGCACCTGTTCCTCAAAACCAGGCTGAAGTCACCACCTCAGTACAAGCCACTGGCTAGACACTAGAGGCTGTCACTCACCACCATCTGGACCACCTCTTTCTCCTGAAAGAGGATTTCTCAGACCCATGTCAGGATCTGTCCTGCAGCTGCCCTGGACATAACCTGGGGTGGACAAGCCAGCACATGGGCCAGACACCTTTTCTGAGAATGCCTCAGCAGGCCCTCAGAAGCAGCCCACACCCCAGTACCACAGCCAGCCTCTGCTTCAAGATGAGGAGGGAGGGAGGAATTCAAGCCCACAAGCCCACATGAGTACAGATGCTTGAGCCACTGAGGGCAGTGTAAAAGCAAGGGTTGAACAGTTCAGGCTCTCTAATACTTGTGCTGCTGCTGGTGACAGCCCACTCTTAGAGAGCTGAGACTCTGAGGGAGTGCCTGGCCTGATTAAGGGCAGCAGAAGGTTTCAGCTTTGGCTTTGCTGCCCACCAAAGTTTTGAAGCTATTCCCACCCAGTCCTTTTCTCTACCCTTCATTCCGCCCTGCTTGAGCTCCAGTAGTCATACCACAGCATAGTGAGCCTGTTCATGCAGCTGATCCATCTGAAGTGAACCTGGCACACCCCACACCACCCAAAATACATTTTTTTAGCAAGATCAGTGCTGCTTCCTGGGTCACCATGCAGTCACAAGAGCACTGGTGATGGATGAAGTGTGCAATGGGATAGAATTGTGTTTGGCAGGAGAGCAGCACCTCACAATCCTTTCTCAGTTTATGATGTCATCCCACTGCTTGCTACAGCCTGTACCCACATGGTCATTCAACAGATCTGTGCCCTCTCACTGTCTCTGTAGGACACAAAGGAACACAAACCTACTTTCCCTAAAAAGCCCATGCAAACTAAGGTAGAAAAAATAGGAAGAAATGTCTCAATCTCTGTCCACAACACATGTTTGAGCTAGGTTCTATTAGCCAGACCCACTGTTACTTTTTGGCCACCTGCTTGCCCTCCTTCAGTGATCATATGCCTTGTTTTGCAAACAGCCCCCTCCCCACACACACTTTACAATGTCACCTCCAATTCTCAGAGCCGCCTCTCCCTGATTTGATTATTATCACCAGCAGTTTGCTTCTTGATTAGCCCTCCTGCTGCAATCCCTGGGACAATCCTGCTGCAGAGTTGTGGGTGGTTAACAGCCCCCCAGCCTGATCTCCGTTGGGATGCCAGTGTGCTTCATAACCACCCCTACCCAGCCTGGAAGGACAGGGCAGAAGCAGGCCCTGCCAAGGGACAGTGCCAAGGGAAAATCAGGATGACAGCCACACTCAGATTTCCGGGGGAGACTTGCTTTTTTCCTTCCAGTTCAACCTAAAATTGATCTTTGACTCCTGAGGGTGTCCATGTACCTGAAAGACCAGGATGTCCACCCCTCAGCCTCCTCAACATAACTGGCTGCCAGGTGAGCTGCAAAGACTGCAGCCCCTGTGCGTAGCTCTCTACCAAAGTCCCCTTCCAGACTATTCCACCTATGTGGAATAATTTGTGAAAGCCTCTTCTGACACCATGTAATCAAGCAGTGATATGTAAGAGGGAGCGCTCATCCCTCGCTCCTGTGTCATGACAGGTGACGAATTAGGAAAAATTATAACCCAGCACAGATTCAAATGAGAAAATTGCACCCTGTCTATCCAGGACCCTCATCACTGCAAACACAGGAGTGCTGTCTCCCCTCCCAGCCTCAGCCCGGAGCAGCAGAAGGGAGGTGGGTCTGAAAACACCATCTCCAGGCGCTGAGGCACATACACCTGCCACTAGATAAAAACTGGACACTGAGCTTGTGCATGCCAAAAGCACATGGCACAGCCACCTCTGATGTGTAGCAGTGGCTTGGGAAGGGGGCAGCCCCAGTTCTCCTGTGGAGCGTGCGATGGAAGGAAGCAGCCCTTCTGCTGCTGTGTCCTCTGTCATGCCCACCCTGCTGAGGCACAAGGGTGTGGTGGTGTGTGCACCCTCTCACCAGGCAACCCCAGCATCCCAGCAGTGAGGGAATGAACAAACCTAGAGATGTTAACGTTGTGCACAAATTCAGAACAGATGTTCCAGCAAGAACCCAAAAAAGTACATAATTAAGAAATGGATAGAGGAATCCTGTTCCTTTTTACTTTGTTGGGTTTTTTTCTTTTTCCCTGGAAAGTGCTGTCATGAGCCTGAAGGCCACGCCAGTGGCT
This sequence comes from Phylloscopus whistleri, assembly GCA_017589585.1. Taxonomy (NCBI): domain Eukaryota; kingdom Metazoa; phylum Chordata; class Aves; order Passeriformes; family Phylloscopidae; genus Phylloscopus; species Phylloscopus whistleri. The sequence continues at coordinate 1,129,986 of JADMLD010000713.1, forward strand.
TCCTGCAATGTCTCATCATGGGACGGGTGAAAGATCCCCTTTTGGGATGAGCTATTCAAAACCTGGACTCTTTTATTTGACATCTGCTGCAAGAGAAGCCAATGCAAGGAAAGGAAGAGATCTTCTGTTTCACCATCTTGCAATAATTCAGGACAATTGAAGGGACAAAAACCAGAAAACAACCCCAAGACCCGAAGGAGTGGGGGAAGAGAGAACAACTCACAAAAAGAAAAAGAATCAGCCATTCCTAAACACAGAGTGGTGATGCAGCCAAACCAAACAGTAATGATTCACGGACCTGTCTTCACCCTTCATTTTTCCTATAATGAGCAAAGAAACCACAGAAATGTGGAGCCGAGGTCTCTCTCCACTTCCAAGGAACAAGGAGGATGATCTATGAGACTCCACTGCCCTTTGAGGGGTTTCATCCTGGTCCAGCTCCTGTGTGCTCAGTCCAGCCCCACCACCAGCCTCCCTGCCCATCTCACCTCATCTCAATGCACCCATTGTCCTTGCTGGGCTGGGTTTGCTTTCCCCCTGCATAAGGGAGGTGGAAACAGGTACTACAGCCAGGTCTCTGCTCCTGCCTTTGGTGGGGCCAGCTGGACAACAAATACATGTTGTCCCAAGCCAGCCCTGCTCACAGCTCAGCCTGATGTCACTGAAGCCAGCAGGAGCCATCTCCTCTCCAGGCTTGAACAGTGTTGGCTTGGGAGCACACGTATGCCCCACTTGAGAGTCCCAGCTGTGCACAGACAGGCAGCACTCTCCACCCCAAAGCTAAAGACACAGAGCTGGGGGCCCCCAGAGAGGGACAAGACTGAAGATCACAGCTCAGCTCTCTTTTGAACATCACAGAGGTCCCAAAAACTATGGATGAACTTGTTCTGTGCAAACAGCTGCGAGAGCTCACAACACTTCTTCCCCCATCCCAAAGGTCCAGGAGCCCTTGTGCTTCCTGCCTGCAGCTCAGCCAGGGAACAGGTTGCATTCTCACTTCCTGAGCTGCACCATACAGAGCCCCCTGGGTCTGGCTTTGAAGAGGTGGCAGAGCACCCCCTGAAAAGTGGGTGATTCCTCTGTCAGTCCCTCCATAACAATGGACAGCACAGAGCAACAGTGTCTTCATCCTCACCTTCTCAACCCCAGCACAGCCTTGCATTTTCATATGAGCTCCCCCAGTCACCATGGTGGCCACCTACAGCCTAGAGCTTCAGGAAAGGATTGTTCCCAAAGGCTCTGCAATTTTGCCTCCCTCATTTCACACGGTGTGGTGGCAGGGGCTGTCTACCACATCCCCACACTGTAGCCTGCAGAGGAAGGATGATTCAGATGATGTCTCTGGGTCCATGCTCACTCTCTGATTTGCTTTGGGAGTTGGGTGGCTCAGAGCTCTCTTTGAAACCAAGAGTTGCTTCTCTCTTCCTCTCCAAAATGTTGGCAGCCCTCCAGGGCTTACCAGCAGGTGAGCAGCTCAGACCCAAGTCAAATTCCAGGGCATCCCAAGACAGACATTCAACCCAGGGACAGAAAGGTCCATCTCCCAATAGAGTTTAATCCCAAGGGTGTTACCTGGAGCCCATCAAACCCCATTGGGAGGAATCACAGCAATGGGGCAGCAGAAAGCTCCTCTCCACAGATACATGTCAGGATTTGACTATTACCTAAGTGTGTTACCGAGGCAGGCTTACTTTCAGCCTCCATCCTTGCTTCAAATATCTGCTGCAGTCTCCACATGGCAACAGAGAGCTGGCATTGCTACCCGTTCATTCAGCAGTCTGGGCCAGACCTTGCTTGGGTCTCACGAGGACTGGTCCTGCCAACTGGCTAACCATGTCCTCTCCTCTTCAAAGCAGCGCTCCAGTCACTGCGGCCCTTCAGGGACGGGGAAAAAATTCAATCAGATCCAGCAGCTCAATAACACTTTGCCTTGGACTTCAGCAGATGAGCGGCAGGGACCGGAGGGAGTAGTAAGAGATGCAGGAGAGCTGAAATGGAGTGTTCCTCCTGGTTATATTTCATTTTCATGCTGTGTCTGCAGCTTCTCATTCAAGTCAGGGAGCAAAGAGACAAATCGCTGAAGACAAGCCACTTTACAAGGGTTTCTATTCCCATTTTGCAGCCCCTGGGGATTCTTCTTGCACTGCCCCCAAGCCTCCTGGAGAATGGCTTGGCGTTTGCAAAGGTTGCTCACCTCCTCTGAGTGAAATGCAAGTGTTTGTTCAGCTTCTCAGGGGGCTGGTTATCTTGTTATATTTGTAAGAGCATTTAACAGGTTGCTTAGCTGCACGCCCTTGAAATATCTAAAGCAGCATTTTTCAAACGTACCATCAGCACCACGCTGGGCTCAAGCTAATTATCCCCATCTCCCAGCAGGACAATTGGCTCAGTCCAGCACACAGTGCTGACCCAGCCACAGGACTGCCTCCACAGGCACATCTCTGCCTGCCTGTCTCAAAGCCTGGGCAGGTACCAGCTGGGCATTCCTACTTCCCTCCCATCCCCAGCTCCTCGCTGTGCCCAGATCTGGGGGTAGCAAGACAACCACTGTGGAGGTGGACACCCGTCCAGACCAAGACTTTATGTCTCCTGGTGTAGAGGCCGTAACCCCCAAGCACAGCCTCACAACATCCCAGGTTTTCAGGGGTGTTCTTGATGTCTCCATGCCATTCCTCTGCCTAGGACAGAAGTGCCATTTCAAGAGTCCCTCAAGACCACAAGGGAGCTCAAACTTCCCTGTCTGGCAAGTCCCATCTTGCAGGTTTTCCTTGGGCCATCACAAAAGTTTTCCTTCCCCTCTTTCCTCCTCTGTGCCCATCTTGGTGCCATCTGCCCCTTCTCCTTAATATCATCCACTGGAGTACTTCCCTACTCCTCATTGTGCTGATTTTTTGTCTGCAAAAGCCACCTCCTTGTACCTGGTTTGCATCCTCCTCATCCCTTCCATGCTGAGATCCATGTCCCCTAACATCCAACCCTGCTGCTGGTCAAACAGATCAGAGGATGGCAGAGCAGTCTTGTCAAGCTGGGCATGAAAGTCCAAGATGACACCAAGGTGTAGGGACCATTGCCCAGCTGCACTCTGTGCCTTCCCCACAGGGTCAAGGCCAGCAGACAGCTCTGGCAGGGCCCTCACAGCAGCTGAGGAGCAGGAGAATCCAGGAGACATTGCAACCATGTGGGACAGGGGCAGTCACCTCGGGAGCAATTAATGTCCCCAGTGCAAGTCACATGTCATTGCACCCTTGTTAGCAAGATGCAGCTCGTTGCACCTCCTGTGCAATTCATAACCACTTAACAAAGCCGCTGATGTCAAATTAGCCAAACATCAGTAAGCAGGGAATGGTCGTCACATTCATCCTGTTAACTGATGGCTAATTATCTCATTGTGCCTCCCATGCACTAATTGCAAACTAACTGTTTCCTATAGCCCACCAGTACCTTTTAAGCTTTAGGAAGGAGGGAGGCAGCAGATGTGTTTCTCCAGTGCTTTTCATGCTTTGATACCTACCCTTGGAGTTTCAGTTGCAGTATTGAGGAGCTGGCCTTCCCCATTTTTGCTAATGGCACTAGATGCTCAGAGAGGAATTTGCTGCTTTTTAGCTCCATCAGAGGATTAGGGGATGGTGTCAGCATCCCTTTGGACAATAGGGGAGTCTGATGCAAAGGCTCCGGGGGCTGGTGGCAGAGCTAAGGGGCTCCAGGCTCCAAGCAGCCACCAAGCAGTCAGCACAGGCAGCAAGGACCTCTTTGCTCAGTGGATTGCAGCTTACTGTGTTTACAGGGAAGGACAAGGCATCTGGACACCCTGCTCTGTGCACAGCTGCTAACCACAAAATCACAGAATGGCCTGAACTGGAAGGACCTTAAAGACCATCTCGTTCAACCACCCTGCCATGGGCAGGGACACCCTCCACTAGACCAGGTTGCTCACAGCCCCATCCAGCCTGGCCTTGGACACTGCCAGGGACAGAGCACTCACAGCTTCTCTGGACAACCTCTGCCAGTGCCTCAACACCCTCCCAGCAGCCTGGGGCACAGGGCTGGAAATGCATCTCAGCTCTATTCTGAGTCTGGGAGGTGCTGTAAGGCAAACCCTAGGGATACTTCACATCCTGTGCCAAATACCAGGGACAAAGCACTGCAAACAGGGCTGTTAGCCAGAGATGTGAAACTTCCTTTAGGACACTGCAAAGTGCAGCTTCAGGCAGTGCAGCACAAGAATGGCAATGCCCCACAGCCTGATTTTGCTGCCCCATCCTGCCCTCCCCACCACCCTGTGGTGCCCATATTGTGTTTGATGACTGATGGACACTCCTGGGCCCTCAAAGTTTGGAAGAGTGGTTTCCCCACCTGGGCCAAGAGTCAAGGTCTCTCCAGGGTGTGCAAAGGGTGACACAGTGGAAGGAAGAGGCTCTGAGAGAAGGCAGAAAGGGAAGGACTCCTGAGAGCATCCTTGAGCACCAAGGATAATTAAGTGGGCTGCCTGCCAGATTCTCCAGATGTCTAATTAATACAGTAGGACCACTGCTCATCTGGCTGATCCCACTGCAGAGGGCTTCCCAGCTTGGCCTCAGTTTGCCTTTGTGATGGGATGAAGGCAGCCACTGAGCTGCTGGGCTCAGAGCTCTTCCTGCTGGCCTTTCTCCTCTTGCCTGATCTGGGTATCCAGCTGGGGAACAGTGGGATACAAACCTCACCATGCAGACCCCAAGGGAGCCACAGCAGAGCCAAACCCAGTGCTTAGGAGACTGCACCCTCACCTGCTTACTGCACTCACCCTGGTTTCCAGAGGAGCCATGAGGAATAACAAACAGCATGCAGAAAACATTGCTGCAGGGCAAACCAATGCTGTCTCACAGAGAAATCTGGCAAATCCTGTCAGTCATGGTGCAGCTTGCCATGAAAACATCTTACCTCTCTGCTCTGGTCTGCTGCAAGCTCACAAGCACACAACCAGTGTTGGGGGGAAATTCCTGGTAGAGCATGGGGGACTGCCCACAGCAGGAAAAGAGGCCCAAATATTGCAAGCTGCAAAGCTACTAGAGAAGACAACTTGGCTGCTACACAAGCAAAGACTGATAATAAGAAAATTAAAAGAAGGTCCAATGCCCATTTTCTCCACAAGTACCCAGCAATTTTTGCCATCTGGAGTGCCACTTCCCTCCAGAAGACCACAGAGACCTCACGGATCCAGGTGAGATACGATATTCCTCTTCTGACAGAGCAGCCATTGCAAGGCTGATGGGGGTGTCTGCTGCACCCTGCTGCAGTGCAGGACCAGCCAACCCTCCCTGCTGTGGGTCCAGAGAGAAAAACAGACCTCTCCTGAGGGAGGAGGGATGGGAGGCAGTGAGGAATCACAGAACCTTTTATGTCAGGAATGACCTCCAAGACCAATGAGTGAAACCTTTGACCAACCACCACCCTGTCAGCTGGGGCACAGCACGAAGGGCCACGTCCATTGGTTTCTCAGACACCTCCAAGGACAGTGACTCCACCACTTCCCTGGGTGGGGTCCATTCCAATGCTTGACAACCCTTTCCACGAATAAATTAAAAAACACAACACTGTTGACAATTTCCAAAGCAACTCCAGGCTCCCTTCTTACTCTGGCTTCAGGAGGTCTCTGAAATCAAACTTAGTGTTTCTCTACCATTTCTCTGTGTGATGATGACATGATATTTCTGTTGCTAGAGGGGATTTTGCACAAAGCACTTGGTCCATGAAACTTTGCTCTTTCCTCTGAGCCAAAAGTACCCACAACTCACAGATAAGGTGCCCATCACATACATGTATGGACGGCAAAATCCCCCTTGTCAGTGTTTCCTTGAGAAAAGGGAACGACATTGCCATGAGGACACTCATTAAAAAGAATCAAAACTAGATAAAGAGCCAAAGAGATGAATCCTGTGCAGGAAACATAGGGATTGGATAAAAATAGCCTTTCAGAGGCTCAGCATGGGCACATTCCTCCTCACAGAAAAAGATCTTTGAAAGGCCAGCTGGGTAAAACTGCAGAGCAAGGAAGGAAAGGGGCTAGATTTCACATATTGAAGGCTTGTTCAGCTAAGCAATTTAAAAAGAGCACAGCCTCTGGCAGGTTAAACGTAAATACACAATAAGGCAACCAGAAAAAGAGTATGAAGATCAATTTGCCATTACCAAAAAAACGAACCATCCCTCCTTCAAGTGTGACTCAGGGTCCCTGTTTCAGGAGCAGCATAGTCTGTGGGACCATGAGCTCACAGAATCATAGAATTCCAGAATGTTGGAAGGTACTGGGGCCACCTGGTCCCACCACCCTGACCATCCTAGAGCATGTGGCACAGGATTGCATCCAGACAGTTCATGAGTACCACCAGTGAGGGAGGCTCCACAGCGCCTCTGGGAAATCTGTTCTAGTGTGTGGTCACCTGCACAGTAAAGAAATCCTTCCTCATATTCAGATGGAACTTCCTGTGCATCATTTCCTGCCCATTGCCTCATGCCCTAGTGCAAGAAACCATAAAGCAGAGCCTGGTCCATCCTCTCATACCCTTCAGATACTTGTACACATTGATGAGGATCCCTCTCAGTCATCTCTTCTCCAAGCTGAACAGGCCCAGCTCCCCCAGACTTTCCTCATAAGAGAGATGCCCCAGAACCTTAATCATCTTCATATCCCTCTGCTGGATCCACTCCAGGAGCAGAAGGTCTCTCCTGTACTGAGGAGCCCAGATCTGGGCACAGCACTCCAGATGTGCCTCACTAGGGCTGAGTAGAGGGGCAGACTGACCTCCCTCACCTGCTGCAATTCTCTCCCTAATGCACCCCAGGACACCATTGGCCCTCCTGGCCACAAGGGCACTGCTGGCTCATGGACAGCTTGTTGTCCAGAAGGAGGCCCAGCTGGTCAGCCCCCATTCTGTGCTGGTGCAAGGGGTTATTCCTTCCCAAATACAGGAGGTGATCAGCTGAGGACAAGCCCACAGCAGAACAAAGCAGAATACCATTTCTATTCAAACACACTGCAAACAGGTTTGGAAGGGTTCCCATCCCTCAACCTTTTTATGGCTGATGTCAAAACAAACCTGAAGACAAGCAGCAAAATAACCCCTGAAGGAGCTGAGCTGGTGGCAGAAGAGCAGGGAGGTTTTCTCCCAGTTACAAATGGACAAACAGGCTGGGATGCATGGCCAGTATCTCAGCAGAGGGGCACAGCCCTTCAGGCAGGGAGCACAGGCACCTGCACTGCTCAGTCTGTGCATGAATGAATTAGGGGAGGGTGCAGACACTGAGGTGACATCTTCTGCCAGCACCACGTGCTTAGGGTAACCTGATTTCTAAAAGCTGCCAAAAGAACTGCCAAAACTGCTTATCAATGAGATGACAAATGAGATACAAGGTTGATTTGCACAATGGAAATAAACTGTTTGGGGCACTGCCAAGTTCATGAGCTAGGTGCTGCTGCTTCAGAGAGTGCTACCAGTTGTCAGGAAATAATAGCAAAGTACCAACATCACCATGTAACAATGCAAATCTGTATATATGGACAGTGTGTATGCTCCTGCTCTCCCAGATCCCCAAATGGAGACAATCCAAGATCTGGGAAAGCTTCTGTACCAGGAGGAATTAGTCAAGTGGTTGCCTGGAAAAGATACTGTGTAGAGCCAGGGAAAATAATAGTCCTCAAAGGCGTGGAGAAGGTGCAGAGGGAATACATGTATGCTTCACTGTCTCTTGGTAAGAGACTCAAGGAGTGGCCAGCAACTGAACTTGCCATGCTCCAGCAATCCTAGAGCTTGTGGTAGGCTGAAATATTATTTGGGAGAGGGAGCAGGCTTTACTGGGGATGTGCTAGGCATGTGCTACTGGAGGAGGCCAGGCAGCGTGTTTGTCTTCCCTCCCAGATGGATCTGTGGTCCAGCTTGGCTCTGATGTGCTCAAAATTGGCCACCCTTTAACAGTGCCTCTCCTTCTTCGCAAAAATAACTGTAGGCCAGTGCAGGAGGAGTTTGGAGCAGGACCAGTGACTCCAGCAGTCATCTCCCTGCCTTCAAATGGAAGGGATGCCCGATTTTCCCGGAGCTCCCTGCTTGCCCTGGGGCAGACAGTGGTAACATGCTGAAAACCCAGAATCCGTGCCCTTCTCTTCAGGGATTTAATTCCACACATCCCGTGGGCAGTCAGGAGGCTGCACAAACACCTCCTTGGCTCCATCCCAGTCAAACTGGGCGTCCCCCCTGTCCCATCCCAGCATCATCCTCTGCATCACCCAACAGGCTGTAGCTGAGACCTGCTGCAGGCACCTGGCAAGTGCCCCATTTTTCCACCCCTGTGAGGTAGGCAAGGCTTTGGATTTTGGAGGTAATGAGCTCATGGTGACAAGCTGAAGCAAGATTTCTGGCTGGTGTAGCTAGCCCAAACACTCAATTAAAATGAATCCACTCTCAGTTCCAGTGCTGGGCAGCTCACAGCAGCGTGGTTGGTCATGCCTGTGAAGGAACTTGAGCCAGTTTTGCCTGGACAGTAATGCCTGGATCAAAGGAGCTTGTGAAAGAAATTAAATGCAGTGTAGATAGGTTCTCTGTGCCTGCCTGTTATAAATACACACCAAAAATGTTAGCTTTTAGGATTAAATTCCACCTTCTAAATGAGCTATTATTTCGGCACAGCCAAGCAGTCAGACTAGATTCTTGCTTTTGTATTTTCATGATTAAAGACAATCTGACATCTTACATGCTTCTGATGCAGTCCAGAGCTCTTTTCTGTACCTAACCCTCCATAGTCCCAATACCTCAGCCCTAACGTGGGGCAGTGAGAGTCTCCAGCTATTGATCAGGGAGTCCATAACCTTTTCTGAAATGTGGCCACCATCCTCAGAGAGCAGCTGGGGCTTTGTCAGGACATCTGTGGTGCTGGAGGTGCAGAGACCATTCTTTGCAGTGTGGCCAGGAATAGTGCTCATGCAGTTTCCAGGCCAGCACATCTCCCTCAAGTTAGGGTTCCTCTCTTTCAGATTAGGTGTTAAAATCCATAGAAATGGAGCAGACACCCCTGAGATGTTGCTTCTCAAAGAAGCAGGGTGATGATGAAGTTTACTCTCTTGGGCCCAGGATGAGGCATTTCTGGGGTGGACCCCACCCTCTTTTCAGGGCAGGGAGCCCTGAGGAGACAGGACTCAGAAATCAATCCCTCCACCAGGCATCTCTCCATGTGCTGCAGCTCCTGGCCTTGCTGTGCCCCATTGCCAGTCTGATGATGAGGATGATGATGGTGAGGTGCATTGCTGAGCTCCTTCCTGAGTACCAGCGCAAACACCCTGCGAGCAGATGCCACAGTGATCTGTAGAGAATCTCCTGTTTGGGGGAGAGCAATGACAAAATTCAGCTGTGAGGATCCAGCCTTGCACATCCCTTGAGCTCCAGCTTTCTCACCTTTTCCGCTGGGAGCTAAACCCAGCTCTGACACAGACCTGAGGTGCAGCTGGCAGAATCAGACCCTGACAGCAGCCCATGTCCATGCAGGGTGTGCAGGAGGTTTCATCTGAACACAAGCCCCTGGCTCTGTGCTTCAAGGTCCTTGGCAGGGCAGATAGTCACTCACCACATCTTTTGGAGTAGAAATGCAAGAAAGGTTGAGACAGGTGACAACAGCCCAGCTGCTGCAGAAAAACATCTTACAAACCAGTCCCTGCACACAAGGTGCTGCAGGAGGCTGGTCTGCACCTGCCAACACTGACAGAAAGGTAAAGGTTGAGCAGGGCTCCGGGCTTCCACTGGGAAATGATTTTCCCCAGGAAATTCTTAGGATAAGCTGCAGTGGTCCACCCTGGGTCTCTTTGAGTGGCAGCCATGGACGGTGCTAGAAAAGCACCACTGAAAGAGAAGCTGAGCCAAAGGCACAGGGGGAGGCTGCAGCACAACTAAACCTGCCCTGTTTTGAGGTAGACAAAACAGCAATCAGGAAGGAGAAGTATTCCCAGAGCCACTCCAAAGCAGGCAAGCTGTAAATGCATCTTACTAATGTCATCAATAGCAAGGTGCCACAAAGAGGGGAAAGCTGCTTTCCCAAAATTTCCAGGGGTCAGGCACTGCAAAGAAGTACCTCTCCCCATTGGAAGGACTGCTGCTTCACTCCAGATATACAGTGCTGGAAGCAAGAGCAGGATCCAGCCCTGCAGCCCATTTAATATCAAAAAGAAACATCTGTTCCTTTGATTTAAAAAAAAAAAGGAAAAAAAAAAAAAGCCAACCAAAAAAAACCCCAAACCAACAAAAAAAGAAACAAGCCTCAGATAACAGCCTGAGTGGCTTCTTGAAGATTTGGATTTCTTTCCCCTTTTCACAAATGGTAATTTCAGGCTGATGAAAGGAGAGTAATATGACACATTGACTACATAAGCTGTCTGCACAGAGGGAAAACAGCTGATGCCCAGAAATGTGGGGTGCTGCTCCAAGCCTTCCCCATTTACTCATAGGACACCATTGCCCTGGGCCTCAGTTTCCCACTGTGAAAAAGGATTTCTGTTTCTGAAGAAACAGGATCAGGCAAGGAGGTGGTTTGGCAGCTACTTTTTAATGTCCCTTCAGCTCTCAGAGGACATTTCACAAGGCAAAGCTTCCTTCTTGGCACTTTCTTAGCTTCAGGAAAAGCCTCTAGCCTCACCCCTTGGCAGGAAGATTTCTCCTTTATCCTGCCCTTCAAGTCAGGCAGATGATTTTAGCAGAGACTCTGATCCTTGGGAGTCAGAGTGCAGCCCACCAATTCACTTTGACCACCCTGTTGTGCAGGGATTTGCAACAGCACTCCACCCCCATGTCCCTGTCCTGCTCCCGAGAGACACCCACCCTCTGCTACCAAAACTGAACATCAGAAACACTGCAGCTTGTTTTCATGTCCTTGGGCTGGTTTGTTTTTCCATGGGATATTTTTATTCTTGCCCTGATCCCAGTCATACTGGGGATTTAAAGTTTCAGCCAAAGCAATAAGAAGTAAAGAGCAAAGAAAGTGAATTGAGATCCAGAGCATTTCAATAAATTAAAAGGAAAAAAAAATTAAAGGATAAAGAAAAAAAAAAGACATAGCCCAGCACAGAGGGAGCAAAGCAATCAGAGCAAAAGCTGTCAGCTTTGCCAGTTCCCCTTTGTTCACAGATAAAATTCGCTGCCTCTCTCGTCCAAAACTAACAACTCCTAAGTCTCCCTCATGCTCCCTGGGGAGATGTTTTCTGTATTGGAAACAAATCTATTTTGACACTCCTGATGCTGTTTTACCCAAATTGCCCTCTGTCAAGCTGCTTCCTCGTTTCCCATTTGTACCACACCATGCTTCTGGTTCAAGCCCAGTGCCAGGCAGTGTTGGCATCAATCTGGGCTTGCACTGACGTGGACAGAGGTTTCTCCAAGGTTCCCTGCCACCAGGTCCCTGTCCTACCCACCTCTCTGCCCTTGGGGAAAATTTGGCCCAAGCCAAAGCTTATTTGGCAACCAAGTCCTGGATTGTGCAGAGGGAAAGGTCTTGGTGCTGAATTCCAGCCAGCAATGTCTGCTCAAATGTCCTTTCCCTGCAGCACCCCAAGACTCAGGAAAACCTGAGTCTTCCCCATGGGGTTTGGTCACCAGACAAGGGAAAGAAATTAAAAAGCTTTGCAAGCAGAAGGATGGGAGAAGTCCCAAAACTTCATGTTGGTTACAAACACCCTCAGGGCCACTTCACAATTAAGTATCTCACTAATTCTTACAGAAGGCTTCCAGGCAGGAATTTCAGATGGTCCTGCCCTATCTGTGTACCTGAAAGGGATGATCTCCACCCTGGGAGGAAAGTCTTAAAGCATCCCTGCCACAGCAGTGACCTCCCTGTGTCAAGACAAGAGGTTTGCAGGTCATCAGTAGGAATGGTCATGTAGGATTGTCCTCTGTATGCAGTTAAGGGATTTAATAGATGTTCCTCATGTACTTGAGGTGTCAGTGGTACTGAATTATGCATGCTCTGGGGGCTCAGGTAGGATCATGCCCGGCTAGGCTGTAAGAACTGAGCAAGTTTGGCAGATTTTCCTGGCCCAGCTGAGGACACAGCAGCAAGAACCCTTGTGATGGAGGCTCCCATCACCAACAGACACTGATCAACCAATGTCCAGCTGATGATTGATTTCCCCACACAACGTTTATCCTTTGCTAACCCACATAAATTAATTTGTTGGCTGTTTTTCACCTGTAACACTCTGAGTTGCTGTGCAATTTTTTATACACACACCAACAAAGCTTTTCTCCTGCACACAGCCCCGCCTCAGATGGTTTTCTTTTGCAGGTGCTGAACTCATCCCCCACAGCCTTTCAGAAGAATTAAGATTCTTCTGACTTGTTGCAGGCCCAGCCTTGCTAACCCACTGCCCAGCCTGGCCTTCACTGTGTCCCAGAGCTATGGGGTTTTGACCTGGCCCTGCCCAGGCACAGTTTGCATCTGATCTGGTTTCACCAGTGTCCTGCAAGGGGTTGGATCACCCCCACCATCTCCCCTAGTCTTTCGCAGAGATCTGCTCAGCGCCAGTAAGGCTGAGGCAGAGACTGTAATGAGGAGAAAATTAAATCATGAAACACTAATAATTATCAGCATCCCAATTAGCTGACAGTGATGGCACACAGCCACCAAGATCTGGGGGAGGAGGGCCAGCATCTCTGCAGCTAGTGTGGCTCAATGGCCATGGAGCTCATCTTCACCCTGCACAGACCCATCCCTCTCTGAGGGCAGCCACGGGGGCACACATGAGGACGAATTTCTCTCCTCTTCCTGGCTTTGGTCTCAAAGCTGTCATTTCACAGCTGCAGTTGCTGGACTGGAGTTGCAGAGACCCGCCATGCCTTGTCTGCTTGAGAGCTGTACTCTCCTGGTGAGTTGCTAACAGCTAAGGGATAAGGAGGGAGCAGAGAAGCCAGTTTAATATCATTTTCCTTGTTATTATCTCTCAGCTTTTCCCCAGCAATTTGCTCAAACTTGTGTAAAACTCCTTGCCAAACAAGCCCCTGCCCAAATAGACCTTCATGTCTGCAGGACTCTATTTATAACCGAGATCCCATTTAGCAGATAAGCCAAGGGAATTCAAGCAGGATTTAAGCTAAGCAGTTATCTGTGACCAGCGGCCACAGCGTGCATAGCGCCAGATTTACTGGGGATATGAAAGGTGGAGGGACAGGAGAGCAAACAGCCTCTGGAGCAGCCAGCCAGAACCCCGAGGGATGCAATCCCCGCTGGCTCGGACTCTGCTCACAGAGACCTCGTGTGCAGCCAAAGAACAGCAGGCAAACCCCTTGCCCTGGGATCTGGAGAGCCTTCTGCACACCCCAGGGTCCTGCAGGTACCAGCACCACTTCTCTCCTCCCTCCCCCAGCTTCACACCACCCTCCCAGGCATGTATTGCTGGCAAGGGTTTCACTTGTCTTCTCAGATGGATATTACAGCCTAAGATGATGCACTTAACAGGGTTGTGAAATCTGCCGTAAAGTTTACTGCCCTACATCAATATAATGCCCTGCAAAGTTAATACGGAGGTACCTATTTTATAACAAGGACAAATAAAAACATATCCCATTAGCCCACGGCATTAGGAGCTGCATTTCTGATGGCCAGATGCTGCAATGAAATGGGTGGAGAATATTAATATGTGTATTACGGAGCTATGCACACGTACATACATACATATATATATATATACCTATATAAAAATGAGAAACTATTGAATTTGCTCAGATGTTCTGTAGTGTTTGGAGGGCTTCATTTCTACACTGAAGGAGAGATTGGCTGCAGATCCAAAGACATTTCTCTGCTATTACACCATGTCAATTTTTCATCATCTCAGAGGCCCTTGTCATAGAAAAAATGGACAAGTTTAAATTGATCTGAGATCAGAGTTAAACATCTGGACATAAATGTGGCAGAGAGTAAAAAGCAAAGAGGAACCAGTTACTTCCCACGCAAAGCAGTGGCATTGGGGTCAGTCACTAAGGATGGAGAATCTGAGAACACCTCTGGCCTCTCTAGGGAAGTAGGTGGCTCCTAGAATTAAAAAGTTCCTCAGTACCTGTGGGTATTTCCATGCTGAAGGGCAGTGAGATGGAGCACTGTGCCCCTTGGCTGTCCTGCACTGATGCCCATGGGGTGCAGCTGGGAGACTGAGCATTCCTGGGACGAAATGGGGCTGCAAACCCAGCAGTGCCAAGTTGGACCCAACCCCTGCAGTCCCAGCCCTTCACCAACACCTGGACAGGCTCAGCCCAGCACAACCAATCTGCATGCCCTCAGCTCCCCTCTGCCCCTCCTCTGGACACCCTGGCCAAAGATTTTAGCAGGCACATCCCTGATTTCTCCATTTCCAGCCCCAGCATGTTCCTCCGGTTCAGCTTGGCTGCAGCTCTTGGGAGAACTAGTGAGATTTTCCAGGATCTGTCCCAGTGCCTTCCCCTGAGGACAGTCCCAACAGCCACCTGGAAGGGACTGGGTGACAACCATGACACTGCTTCTCACCCCCAGAGACTGGACAAGAGCACCCCAGCTTCCCAGTCTGCCCAGTTATGCCCACAGCATCAACCCTGTCCCAGACCGATCATTTCTCTCCCTCCAGACACCATCCCTTCAAAACTGGAATTGTTATGGATATTATATTGGTTTGGTCCTATTGTAAAGTGCTGAAAGATGTGAAATAAAAGGTATTAAACACAGTCAAACAGTGGAGAGACTGTGTCAACTAGACTTGCAGGAATGATAAGAGGTTTTGCTTGTTTTCCATCCATATGAAAGTCTGCGCATGGCGCAGTCTGGAGAGCACAAAAAGGGGAACAAGAACTGAACCCTGCCTGTGTCCAACCTGGCAAATATGAAAAGAAAGTCTCCTGATGTGGTGAGCCCCCACTGGAAGGCCGAGAAATGGATAACATCAACCTGAAGCTGAATAAAACATTAAAATCCTCCGATAAGAAAAGGCTGTGAGGAACTACTTATACATCACCACCACCTGCTGGGAACCTCGGGAAGCATCCTCAGGCACTGCCACCCTGCCAGGCAAGGTCACCCCAGAAAGCATCGGGGACCCCACAAAAGCAGCTGCCTACCTCTCTGGCAGCTATCTCAATGCAAGTAGAGCAGTTTCACACTGGCAGTCTGCAAGCACCAGGGGTTTAAAAGCATGTGTGAAGCCAATCTCTTTTGTTAATGCACAAATCCCGGGCAAAATAACAGGCAGCTGGTGGAGGATGGGATTAATAAAGAGTTAAAGAAAGGTAAAATAATTAGGGTCCTGCTCATGGGGCATATGGAGAATGGGGCTTGTCAGAGCAGCTTGCTCTAATTTTTCATGGAGATTACGAATTTTAGTGGAGAGAGATAATAGCGTTGCTGTAACGTACTTAGGCTCTTGTAAGCCATTTGATCTGCCCCTGCCTGACACTCTGATTAATAAACCAGAGCGACAGCGAATCGACATGCCACACGAGATGTGCAGGAAAGCAACAAATGAGGACAGCCAAATGGGATTAAAGAAGGGGAACAATCTCCAAGAAGAGTGCATCCTGGGGCATCCCCAGCTCTCACCCCTCTCATATGCACATGGGATGCAGGAGAGAAGATGCGACCCTCCTGGGAGGGGAGAGGGTGTGTGCTGCACTGACCATGTGGGCCCCTGGCTGGGGGCAGCAGCTCTGCAGAGTATCTGTGTGATGCCCCATGGGATGTCCAGCTCAGCCCTTGGGCTGTTGGAGCTGAAAAGCTTTTTGCAGCCCTGGATGTAAGGTGGGATCATGCCAGCACAGAGGCACACTGCACTGTTTCTCCAGCCCCAGCGAATGTGCATTGCCAGGATCTGGGGCTGGGGAATGTGCCAACGGGAGACTCTCCCAGGAAGAGAACTGTGGATCACACCCAGCAAATCTCCATCCCTGCTGTGCCTTTACAAATCCAAATCCTCCTGCCTCGAAGGCCCTCAAGCATAACCAGAAGTGGATGCTAATTAAAGGTTTACACTAAGGCCTCAACAGTGGGCTGCCTTCCTTCCTTGGGAAGTTACAGAGAGCATGGTAACTCTCATCAAATGAGATGCTAAAGGATTGATAAGGAGGAATTGGGGAGTGCTGTGCTGGGGATCTGGGCTGTCCCATCTAACCTGCCCTTCCTTGCTTCCTTGCAGCACTGAACTCCCCTCACCAGCAGCCCCTGAGAGCCTCCTCGCCAGAGCTGCCTCCACCACCTTGGTCACTACACCCCAGGTTCTGGCACCCAATTTGCCATATTGCTCCAAGCATCCTCCCCAGACCACTGGAGAAATCCCAAAACCAAGCCCTGTCCCTCTGCAGCTCACATGACCCCTCTGCTCCGGCCCTTTCTATTGGGAAGGGCCAGGCACTTTGGGCAGAAATGCTTTTTCATCCAGAAAATGCCAGTTCATCAAAACACTTCCTAAGAAAAGGTCACTTCAAACAAATTTCTCTTTCCAAAAACCTTTGGGGAAGGAAAAAAAAAAAAAAAAAAGACGTGCAACATTTTAGCTATCCTGTTCCAACAGCTTTAAACGAAAAATAAATCTTTTCTCCCTCACCCCACCCAGGTGCCAAATGATTTCATTTGGAAATGCAAGATCATTATCTTCCTTAAAAAAAAAATCAAATAGAAAAGAGTGAAATCAAAAGAAAACCTCTGGAAAAAGTTAAAATAAAACACTCCACTGAGTCCAATGAAGCAAGTGGGAGTTGGTCTGCATTCTGCCAGGTTCCCTGGTGTGGCTTTCATCCCAGTTCAGGGCAGGACAGGATTCCCAAGTCTTAACAAGAATCCCAGGACAGCGGACCTGGTTCCCATGACCCACACTAGCACAGGCTTTGCAGGACACGGTGACACAGCCAAACATCTTACAACCCATGAGCTTGCCAGGAGCACAGAGCCCACACCTCGTGACAAGTCAGAGCAGCAGAGCTTCAGAGGCAAAAAGTGGCCATGGGGCTGAGGGACCCCAAGGGGCCAGGTGTCTGTGGGATACAGCACAGCCCCAACACTGGAATGGGAAGCAGGGGCCTGGTGTTTCCCTTACAGCCCCCCCACACGTGCCTGCAGTCCCCCAACAGCATCCCCAGCCCTCAGCTGTTACAGTTTAGGCTGCATGGGGAGCGGGAATGCCAGCAATCAGGCATCCAGAAGGGAATCCAGGCCCGGTTCAATATTGAAAGAAGAAGGGCTTTGAAAGGAGTATGCTCATTTCCCTGTTTCGTCCTTTGCCAAGAAAACCGGGGGGATGGAGGAAGGGGCGAAGGGGTGGGGGGAACAGTGGAAAAAATGTCTTGGCTTGGCCCTCTCTGCCTTTTATCTCGTGGGCAGCCTGCCGAGACAGGGTCTTCCCCTGCTGAGCCCTCTGGCAGATCAAATGAAAGGAGAGAAGAGTTATAACCCCCCTGACTGCGGCCCCCTCCCTTCAAGGAAAAGGAGAGGAGGAAAAAGCAAATGGCCCCGTGATGCCAACAGTTCACACCCCAGCTGGATGGCAAACATCATGAAAAGTCAGCTCCTCAGCATCCATCGGGGGCCAGAAGGTGTTCTCCCCAGCCTGCAAAGGGAAGTCCAGAGAGATCCAGATGTGGTTGGAGGGTGGGCCGTGTCCCCACGGAGTGGACAGTGCTGCTCCATGGCCTTGAACCAAGGGGGAAGGTCACCAGTGGTCCTGGCAAGCATCTCCCACAAGGTTCCTGCTATGCCTGTTCCTCCATCGTGCCGACCTTTCAGAGCCAGCTTCAAGCAAATAGCTTAATTAAATGCCTTTATTCCACAGACTCCCTCTGTGTGTTTGTGTATTTGTGGATTAGCAGTTAATACAGTAAGAGGCTTTATTGTAACTAAATTGATTTCTTCATCCTTTTTTTTTTTTTTTCCTTCCTTCTGGATGCTTTTGTCCCCTTTTCCCACTCCCCAGAGTGTTCTCCCTCATCGCAGGATTTCCCATGCTGATCCTCACCTTCACTGCCAGATGGCACTAATAAGGGTGTGGTGGTGAAGAGATCACAGCAAGAACCTATCCATCAAGATCTGAGGGACTAATGACGTGGAAAGCATTCTTTTTTTAGGGTGGACATCTAAGTAAGGGAGCACTGGCTGTGTTATTGTACAGGGCAGAAGAGACCCCTGCTGTTAATGGGGTGTTTGCCTTGACAGCATGGTGGGCACAGGCAGGGTAGGGAAAAAATCTCCAGTCATCCCCAATCCAAGACCACTACATTTCCCAAGATAAGGAGGCCACAGATCCCCAGAGGGAAACCTCAACTCCAGGCCCACCTCCAGACCCCTGATTGCTGTGTGTCTCTGTAATCCCACCATCTTCTCCTTCCCAGCTCAATTCAAACTTCCCTACATTATAATTAAATCATTAACTGCCTGTTGGCCCAATGTATGACTGCAACATACCCATGTGGAATTAGGATCAAGGAATTCCAGACGTTGATAACCCATCACCCAGTATGTCCAGACTATTCCAAAAGCTCACAGTGTTCACAACTGTGTTCTGTGAATTCACAGCTTCTTGCTGTGGGGAATTAGAAAATCAGTAAATGCAGTTATTACTCAGTCTGGGACCTGGATACCCCTCTGAGCTTCCCAGGATGGGCACAGACCTGGGCTCCACCTTCCTTCCTTTTTTTCCTTTGCCTCTTCCTCTTCCTTCCTTCTTTACAGCCTGTCTGCTCCTTCCTGCTTTCCCTCCTTCTCACTTCCCTCCTTCCCACTTCCCTCCTTCCCTCCTGTTCTCTCCTTTCCCTCCCTCCTTCTTGCCCCGTGTTTCCCATCCTTCCACAGGCCAGCAGAGTTGCCCTCTTCGCTTCCCCTCCCTGGGCAGCAGGAGCCAAAGCCATAATTAAACTTGGCTGGAAAGAATGTGAATCAAAAGTCTGTTAAAAAAGAAAAGAAACGAGGGTACCTGTGGGATTACGTGAGCCAGAAAAATGCAAAGCCGGCTTCCAGCCGCCCATAAAATAGATGCCGTCTCCTTTCCCATTGGCAGGGTTTGGCTGAACACAAAAGAGGATTTTTATGGGAGTTATTTATAGCCTGAATGAATAGTGGTGTGTCTGTCAGAGTGTTTCTGCCTCTCAGCATGAGCCCAGGGTGCCAGCCTCACCAGGTGATACCACACTGGCTTTGGGATGGCACTTGCAAATGGGAGACCCAGGCAGACCTTCCCGCGGGGACAGAGGTGACAGCAAAATAGGATAAATCAGGACAAGAAGGGATGAGAAGGAGCAGCTGAGGGCAAATTCTGCTTGCCCCCAGCAGCTTCACCTTGGCCAATGTCACGTGCACCTGCCTGGTGACAAGCAATGGGCTGTTCTGGCCCACAAGCCACTACTCCAGGTGGATATCCCTGGGATATCCATTGTTCCCCCCTCTCTAACCTCTTCACTCCCAGCCTGGCTGCTTTTCCTCTTCCCTGGTTTGATGGAGATATCTGAGAAGCCTTCCCCCCCATTTGCACCAGGAGCTGGCTCAAAGATTCATCTCTTTGTGAACGAGATCAGTTCAAAATCATCCCCAAACTCCATGAAAAGCTCAAAAGTTGGCAGTTCAAGAAGTACATTCATTAAATAAAGAGGGGGAGAAAAAGAATAGGCAGAGAGGAGGGGGAAGAAAAAAAAGATTACCTTGCTGAATTAATCAGGCTTCACTGTAATGTTCAGCCTCAGATTTTATTTCCTGTAATAAGCCCATTAATACGGGTGTCTATAGCAGGGGGCTTTTAGCAGCAGGCACCATTAGTGTAACGAGGAAGGGCTAATAGAGTTTTATTGGAATTTTTACTCCGACATCACAGCCTTTTAAAACAGCTGTCTCAATAGGCATTATTATTCTGATTAACATTTAGACAGCACAAATCATAGTGATGCCCTTGGTGTCCCACAGGTTTTATCATAATCATTCCAAGTTCCTGATGTGTTGGCTAGTCCTTTCCAGGGCGGAGGGAATTTTAGACCCCAGCAGAGGCTGGGGGTCATTCCTTTTCTCCTGTGCCAATGGATCTGCTACTTCTGAGGTCACCTGACGGGCTGTGATGGAGCAGGGCCCTGCTGTTACTGAAGCACACTGGAACCAGCTGGAACCAGACAGAGGCTTTTTGAGCATCTCTGATCCCAAGAGGAATTTAAAAGCAGGATGGGAAGGGTTAAAAAGCAAGCTGGCATCCTATGGACCCACCCTGGCTTCGCTCTCATTCTGTTTCTTGCCTGTGTGAGAATTAAAAATTTGATTTTAAAAATTAAATTAAAACTAGATTTTTTTTATTGTCAGAATTAAACATTAAGCCGGCAGTTTGGGTGTGCTAACCCAGGGGTTTGTTGCACAGCGTTGTGTTGGGGCAGCAGCCAGTCCTAGGGCTGGGAAACCTTTTTCTTCATATCTTCAAGACTTCTGCCAGATGGGATGGAGCCATCCAAGGCAGAGGAACTGCAAGGCTGTCACACCGAGGATGTACCAAGGATCCTACAAAAGGCCAGAGGCAGCTGCAGGGCTGTCAGGGGCTCCCACTGCCTGGTCAGCCAGTGAGGCCTGGCCTCTGGGCAACTGATCCTGTTTGAGCCATAGGGAAACTGAGGCACAAGAGGGGGGGTAGCACAGGGACAGCACAAGCAGCCCAGGAGTCCTGGCTGCCCCCCAAGCACAAAGCCATGAGGGAGTGGAGCACCTGCCCTGATACAGAGACAAATGCAGTCAGAGCAAGTGAGGAATTAAACACTAAAAGCATACAGGCTGCAAATGGACTTTCGCTTTTATTTGTCGAGTTTTGTTTCATGAGGGCAATTTATGAGGATATTTTGTTGTGGTCGAGCCTGTCAGTGTGTGTGGGGAGCAGCAGCTGGTTCATCCCTGCTCCAGCCATATCCTGTGGTGCTCAAACCACCTTAGGTATATTGAAGCAGGTGGTTTGGCTTGGAACTGGGCATGGAGCCCCAGGGGCACCAAGGAGGCTGGAGATCTACTAATTACTCACTTATTAGCATCTAATTAGTATCTCTCCACTTCCTCCTCTCTCCCAAGGGCTCTGCTTCTTGCAGGAGTCACCTCATGCCCAGGCACACCCCAGGGGATGATTTTCCACCTTGGATCCATCCTGGCATTGCAGTGTCTCACTGCTCCTGGGGCTTTGTAGCAGACTTCTCAGCATCACTCATGATAATTAGCAAATATGTAGAGATTTCTTCTCTGGAACATCAGGATGAAGGGGGATCCCTCCCCACAGGGCAGGCACAGATGTCTGTGAGCTTTCACAGCTGGCTCCAGCAGCAGGGGTGTTCCAGGCACAGCCAGGGTGCCCAATATCAGCCATGCCAGATCCTGGGTGCTGCAAGGCTCCAGCCTTCTCCCAGCACCTGCACTGCTGGAGGATGACTCCCTTCTGCAGTCAAAGATTACCTTCCCTTTGGCTGCCCCTATCCCAGACCAGTCCCCTGCTCTCCCACCCACATCTGCTCCCCTCTGTCCCCAGATAGTTTTGTTTGTGTTGAATCCAGCTAGAATCTGGATAGCCCTGTTGATTTTCTTGCTCTAAACAGAGGCCACTGACTCCAGAATGGGGTCCCAGGAAAGGTTAAAACCACATGCAATGACAGGTCCCCACTGCCAAGAGCTGAAGCCCCAAGGTACCTCCCCAACACCAGGCATGCAGGAAATCTGGGGGACCAGTGCTTACTGACCACATGGATGTTGTAATGTGGTAGTATTTAATTACCAGTATTATCAGATGATTGACTAACTAAATTCCACCCTTGGGGCTGCCATCCTGAAATCCATGCAGAGCTTGCTAGGCAGCATCCAGACATCCCATTGTATCCACCTGGGACCAGCAGCCACAACCCACAGCTCATAGTCCCCAAGGGCTCTGAAAATACCTTGTAGGAAGGACAAACTGGGTGCTCTTCACTGCCCCAGCTGCTCTTGCATGGCCAGCTAAGACAAGACCTAAAAGGGTTTTGATTAGCATTCTCCTGGCACACAAAATCTCCCCACTGAATGGAACCTGCCTGCTTCAGGGCACCAGAGTATTTAGCATCTGCTTAAAATTTTAATTGTTTTCATGGCAAGTGCCTGATGATGTCTTTTAAATAGAAATGGGAGGGATTTAGTCTTCTCTCCCTCCCTGTTTCCCACCCTCCTCTCCTTCTTTCTCTCTCCTTTCCTTAATTTCTTCCTTTCATCCTTCCTCCCTAAAAATTTACTAATTTGTTCCTTATTTCATTGCCAAAACCCCTGCTCAGTCACAGGCAGCAGCAGACAAGGAGAAACTCAACAATAAGGGCAAATCCAATAGTAAAACCGGAATGAAATGACAGCCATTAACCTGGCATCAGGAAAGACAGTAAAACTGCAGCATGGCAGGAGCCAGCAGGCCTCGACTCGTAACTTTTCCTTCTGATTAAAACACACTGGTCACAGATCACCTTCCTTTGCTCACTGTTTTATTGTCTCACCTGCACTGGAAGGCAGGGGGAAGAGGAAGAGGGGTGGGCAGGACTGGGGACTCAGGATCTGCCACTTGTCTGCAGCTCTGCAGCCTTTGGCAGGTGCCAAGGACATGGACACTCAACCAAAGGTGATGAACCTGCCTCAGCAGTTGCCTTACACCCTGAAGTGCTCATGCCACATGGTCTCTGTCCACCAGGGCTGCCTCCCAGACTGGCATCCCAGGGCTGACCCATGGCCACAGAAGGAGGTGGTGTCGGAGCTGGGTGCTCTGGGTCTCCCAAACACACAGGGCAGGCACAGTGATGGACACAGCCACTGCTATAAACCACTCAAGGACCAGCTCATTTCAGTAGAGACAACGCTCCAGGAGATTTGAGGAAACCACATCCCTTGGCAGATTGACCCATTTCTTTCAGTGGCATCAGAAAATGGGACAGAAATGAAAATAAATTCCTGGCCACACCCCCTCAAGCATCTCTGCATCTCCAAATGCCCCACTGGGTGAATCCCTTGCACCTTGGCACAGCTGCTGCCAGCCCAGTGCAGCAGCATTCTGTCCCTTTCCTAATCCCTCACAGACCCATTAATGCACCACAGAGGATGCAAACATCTCTATGGGACCCCAGTGGATTTTAATTCATTAATTCCATGTTTGAGTTCCTCTCACTCTCCCCACCACCTGCCCTGTTTATTCTTCCAGAGCAGCTCATGGCAGCGATTACAGAGGACATTTCTGCCCTCATGCTGGGAGATGGAGACTCAGGACAAGGACTGACCCAGTCACAGAGATATTTCTCCCAGGATTTCCAACAGCTCCCCTGGAGAAATGAAACAGCATCAAGGAACATCCTTATGGGGAATCCCAATGGGCCTCAGTTCCCCTTTGATGCTCCCAGGTCAAGAACAGCAGCTCAGTACCCCGCAGGCCCTCCACTCCCTCATCCTTCACCAGCCAGACTTTTTTAACCTCCCTGCAATACATCACTTTTTAATTACAACTGGACTGCCACTACCAAAATATAAAAGACTTTGGGCTTTACAGCACACCAGCGATGGTTCCTATGAATTGCAATGCCTTTCCATTCCCAGCAGCCCCATTTGCACCACCCTGATGCCTCCCTATGCCACGGGAAGGGCTCATTGCTCTCTTTCAGCCTTTCACACCCCTGTGCACAAGCTAAAAGTATGAGGGCAAGAGGAGGTTGGACCTGCTGTGAGGAAGTGGGGAGCTCAGCATAACCAGGGTCAAGTTCTCACTCCTGGGTGTACCCCCTCCTCGTCCTCCTCTTAACTGCTGCTTTCCTCTGAAACTGCTGTTTCAGATTTCAGGAGGGGATTTTGTTTTAATTAAAAAAACCCCCAAACTAATTCTCAGGCCGTCTCTGAGATTTTTTAGCAGCAGATAAACTCGAGCAGCTGGTACCTGCAGCTTGTGCCCTGGCACAGGCACCAGCCCTCTTCGGCACGCACTGCCTCCCCAGCCTCCATCCTAAATCACAGCACAACAAACAGGCTGTTCATTAGGTGCTGTTTAATTAAGCAATATGGATCCTGCCTCGATATTTACAATCCCACTTGCCCTGATTTATTGGAGAGAGTCCCGTTTTTAAAGGCGGCGACTGTAAAGTTTAACACCGCTTGACTCGAGCACGGGCTCCGTTTGCGGCGGCGGGCCGGGCCGGGCCGGGCCGTTAAATCAGAGCTGACTGCGCCTGCCGGGAGATGACGAGCTTCGTTACAAGCGGTTCGGCGGCTAATCACCCCGAGCTGCACTGCCACACTGCAGGCCATCTGCTGCCGCTCTCCCAGCACCCTGGAGAACGAGCGGGGAGGTTGGGAAGTCGGAGCGCAGGCACTTGTTGCGATGGACAGTGATCGCGATCCGGGTGGTGGCGGAGACAGAACGGACTCTGCTTGTCCCAGGAGGGGAGAAATCAGCTTTGCAAAAGAGGCCAGATTCCCAGCTGGGCAGCCCCGATGCCCTGGTGAGGAATGCTGTGTAAAATGACCCCTCCAAACTCAAGGGTCAGCCACCAGCTCCTCTCCATAGCGCCAGAGCACCTGCGGAGCACTGAGGTCAGGCAAAGGCAGTTTGTGGGCTCTGGGATGAGGCAATCAGGCAGAAAGATAGGACCAGCATGTAGGAGGGCATCCAGCATCACACAGGCCAGGAGTCCCTTCCATCTGTCCCAGCACCGTGGATGGGGGAGCGACACACAGATGGGGCACAGGGAACACAGCCCGCCCCATGAACTGTTGTCTTGGAGGTAGGAGGAGAGCATTTCTCTCTTTACAAGGTATTTCTTGCCCCCAGAAGTGCACTCACAGACTCAACAAGGAGAGGGGTCTCAGAGAGTCGTGAGAACGGCTCATTAGTGACAAATAAGAACTATTTGTGAAGATGTGAGAGTACATAGTGCTTGGCATCCCCCCACATCACTGTCCATCACCTACCCCTGCAGAGTCCCAGGGCTTTCCTGGAGGGAAAGGGAGGAGAGCACAGACAGAGGAGAACAGAATATTCCCAGCTTGGCCCAGAGTCCAGGCTGCAACTATCCCACCCCACGGGTGGGCACAGTGTAGGGGGGAGCAGCACCAGGAAGAGAACTGGATTCCCTGGCAGCCCTCAGGGGAGTGATGAATCAGCCCGTGGCTGCATCCCAGCAGCCACTGTACCTGCAGCAGGCAGCATGAGGGCTGCTGCCCAGCAGTCCCAGCCAGAGAGGATGAAGAGGAACAGCTCCAGGGCTGAGCATCTCAGCCAGCAGCCTCCGTGCAGCAAGTCTGCCAGGGCTCAGCGCTCTCCCAGGAGCTGGCTAAATCTTGGGCTGCATCCTTTCCTCCTCCCTGTTTCCCACTCCTCCACAAGCCTGTAGCTCTCAGAGACAGACTCAGAGCTCCCCCCAGGGAGGAAGAGGAGGCAGCGCAGAGGCAGGGACAGGAGTAATAGGTACTGGGCTGCCAGCACATCCCCTGAGCCCCGTGTTACCCCTACCAGCAGCTGAGAGTCTTCACCAGAGACCCCAAACCTCCCACCTAGGGCTGAGAGCCATGAGAGCACGAGGTAGAGGCACTTTGCTTCCAGATTTTATTGTCTGGGGGGGTTGTGCCCCTCCACAGGGCAGAAGAACTCCCAGTCCCACCAGTGAGACTGGACTGGTTAAGAAGGGTAAGCCCTTCAGTGGTGGTAGGAGCATGCCATGGGGGCAGAAGACAGAGCCTGGGATGGTGAAAGAGACAAGGAACACCACCTACACAAGGATGTCACTGGATTAGGCCCTGAGTCCCCAAACAGGCAAAACCTGTCCCCAAAACCAGCCAAGCCGTGACAAGGTTCAGGAGAATCTGGGAGCTCAGAGGGCTCACAACTGACATGAATTCCCAGACCTAAGTTCTCACCACTCCCAGCTGACTCTGAGCACACCAAATGATACAATCTTAAACTTCTACTGTTAGTGCAGCAGTGTCAAGCCCACCACTAAACCATGTCCCTAAGTGCCACATTTACACAGTTCTTTTAATACTTCCAGGCACAGTGATTCCACCACTTCCATAGGCAGCCTGTTCCATTGTCTGACCACCCTTTCGGTGAAGAAATATTCCCCAACATCCAATCTAAACCTCCCCCAGCACAACTTCAGGCTGTTCCCTCTTGTCCTGTCATTAGTTATCTGGGAGAAAAGACCAACCCCCACTTGGCTATGACCTGACCTCCTGTTCAGGTAGTGGTGGAAAGCAGTAAGATCCCCCTCTCACACTCACATCCTAGGGCTGGACGCTCTGCTGCTCCCCATCACACTTCCTCGGCCCTCTTCTTGTAGTGCACCTCGGGGAGGCTCCTCAGGCGCTCCGCTGCCTGCAGGGCACAGCACGAGGGACAGCCAGGGGCTGGTCCCAGGGACAGCCCTGGCACACAAGCCCCAGGCTCCCCCAGTCCCCCTGCACTCACCTGCTCGGGGGTGAGGTCCCTCTGTGCCTGTGCCAGCATCTCATACCCCACCATGAACTTGCGGACGGTGGCAGAGCGCAGCAGCGGGGGGTAGTAGTGGGCATGGAGCTGCCAGTGCCCGCAGTCCTCCTCCAGGTGGGCGCCTGTGGGGGCTCCTGCAGCGGGCAGAGGCACCACGTGAGGTGCACGGCGGGGACAGGGAAGTGGATGAGAGGATTGTGGAGCCATGCCACTCACCATGCCAGCCCATGGAGTAAGGGAAGGAGACTTCAAAGAGGTTGTCGTACTTGATGAGCAGCCTCTGCATGATGGAGGCCAGGCCTGCAGAAAAGTGACAGTGATTCACACCTTGAGCTGGCCAGCAGCTTGCCAGGGGTGCGGTGGGGTCACCCACAGCAACTCTCCCTAGGTGGACATCAGCAACAGGCAGGAGGGATGCACTTGGCAATTCCTGCCCTTCCCACTCACACAGGGAGCCCAAGCAATGCAGCAGGAGAAGCCCCCCAATAAAGCAGGGAGCACCATATGCTTCAGCACCCCAAAAGGACACGAGTCCCAACAGCAGTGCTGGCTACGCCTGAACAACTAGTTCTTATCCTAAAAACAGGGGTGCCATTCCCCTCCTCAGTTAAGTTTGGCAGCCCCCACCCCAAGAACATAAGCCCTCCAGCAGCAGCACGGCTGCCTCCTAACAAAGGTCAAGCCCAAAGGCCATGGGATGGGGTACAACAAAGCTCAGAGCCACTCACTGTCCTTCTCACTGTCACTGAGGTCCTGGAGGCGACAGACGTGGCGGCGGGGCAGCAGCAGGGTCTGGTAGGGCCACGTAGCCCAGTATGGCACCACCACCAGCCAGTCTGCATTCTCCACCACCAGCCGCTCCTGCAGGGCACAGCATCAGGAAAAGGCTTTTGAGATCATCAAGTCCAACCTATGACCTAACACCACCTTATCAACTAAAATAGGGTCCTGAGTGCCACATCCAGTCTTTTTGACTCCACCACCTCCCTAGGCAGCCCATTCCAATGCCCACTCACTCTTTCAGTGAAGATTTTTTTCCTAATGTCTAGCTTAAACTTCCCCTGGCATAGCTTAAGACTGTGTTGTCTTGTCCTCTCACTGGTTTCCTGGCAGAAGAGACCAACCCCCGCTAACTAAAACCTCCTTTCAGGGAGTTGTAGAGAGTTATAAGGTCTCTTCTAAGCCTCCTTTTTTCCAGATTAAACACCCCCAGCTCCCTCAACTGTTGTTCATAGGAACAGCTTCTTGTGTTCCAGATCTTTCACCAGACTTGCTGCCCTTGTCCAGAAGAATTAGAGCATCTCAACATCCTTCCTAAACTGGGGGGCCCAGAACTGAAGACAGTATTTAAGGTAGAGCCTCACCAGTGCCAAGTATGGGGGAAGAATTACTTCCCTGCTCCTGCTGGCAACACCATTCCTGATACAGGCCAGGTGCCATTGGCCTTCTTGGCCACCTGGGCACACTGCTGGGTCATGTTCAGCCAGCTGTCAACCAGCACACCCACATCCCTTTCTGCCTGGCTGCTGTCCAGCCACCCTGCCCCCAGCCTGTAGCACTGCAGGGGGGTGCTTGATGGGGACATACACAGTCCCACCTGGGGCACTCCTAGGGCCCAGCTCCTGGGGGTTGGGGAGCCCACCCCAGCACACAGCCAGCTCCCAGGGAGGGGATATGGACAAGATCCCTGCCTTTACCTTCCGGCGAGCCTCCTGCTCAGCGTACTCCAGCAGCATGGGCACGCCGTGCTGGCTCAGGTGCTGGCGCTGGGTCCGGTCCTCCAGGCGCGCCTCGTTCGGGAGGAAGCTGCTGGCCCACACCTGGGAGGGACATTGGGGCACTGGACTGAGGTGTCCCACGCCTCACTTGCAGGGGTATCCCTAATCATGCTGCCCATCCTGAGGTCCCTGCTGCCACCAGGTGGAGAGTCTGGCATGTGGCAGCCACAAGGGACAGTCCCCAGAGGGGAAGTGACAGAACAGACATAGGGATATCCTCACTGTAAAAAGCTTCGGGACCAGGGCAGGGGCCTATGAATTGCCATTCACATCTGCCCTCAGGGTTTGCTGTAGGATCACCACAGGGACTTCTAGTTTAGCCCGGTCACAGGTGGGACAGCCTCACCTGACAGTGGGGGTGCGGGTTGGAGCAGCCCATCATCGCTCCCTTGTTCTCAAAGATCTGCAAGAAGAGGAAGAGGTGCAGCCAGCAGGACCCAGCAACAGGGCCCCCACTGCAGGCTGTCACGGTGCCCCCAGCATTGCAGGGAAGCAACCCACAGGAGAACAGAGCCTCACACCCACTGGAAAGGCTCAGGAGGGCACAAAGGCTCAGCAGGGCACAAAGGCTCAAAGGGCATGAAGGCTCAAAGGGCACAAAGCAGGAGACCCACACACGACTGGGATGCTCCCAACCCCAAGTATTGCCCGAGTACCCAGCGCTGGCCTCCCACCTTCACCCACAGAAGAGCAGCTCCCACCAGCCCCACACCTGCACCCAGGGGTAGGAAGCACCCAGCTCAGTCGCCAGCTCTGCCCACGCATCGATGACAGCCCGGATCTCTGGCAGGGACATGAGGGGCAGCGTCAGGTCCGACCAGGGGTGGAAACACATCACCTTGCTGTAGTGGAAACAAGCATAGCTGTGACTGCAGGTGTCTCCAGAGACCCTCACAGCTTTGCTGGGTGCAGTGGGACAAGGGACAGGGCCAAAACCCCCAGAATGACCCCAAAACTGACCAGGTTTGTACAGAATAGGCACTTCATGAGGGGAGCAGGCCCAGTCCAGCACCATTCCACCATTCCACAAATCGTGTCCCAAATCCACTGGAGCTATGTAGGTACTTACCACACACCCTGGGCTGGTGCAGCTCGAAACAAGGGGTGATCACTGTCATCTAGGGAAGGACAGAAAGTGGGTAGGCAGAAGGTGCTGAGGCAGAACCCATGCCTCTCCAGGCCACCCTGCAGCAGCCCCAGGACCCAAGTGGAGGGGTCCCCAGCAGCCTGCTCCACTCCCCGAAGTTACCAGGCTCTGGAGCATCAGGCTGCAGTGCAGGGAAGTCATTTGGGAAGACAAAAGTACCCTCGTACTTGGGGTTCACCTGCCGGGGTGAGAGATGGTATGAAGGCAGGAGGGGGTGGGTGGCAGGGGAAGCCCGGGTCCCTGTGCCCCCGGTGGTACCTCGCCGTTGGCCCGGGTGGCCCCGGGGCAGAGGGGGTTCTTGGGGTCCCAGCGGGGCACATCCTCGGGGGGCGGCTTCTCAAGCTGACCCTGCCAAGGGCGCTTCACCCGGTGGGCCGATACCAGCACCCAGTCGTCCCGCAGCGGGTTGTACCGAACGTGCTGGTGCTCTGCGGGGAGGGAGAGCAGCGGGGCGTCAGGAACAGCCCCCCCGCACAGGGGTACACACACCCCCGTCTTGCTCAAGGGGCAAGCAAGACGGGTCTGCACGCCGCTTTATGCCCTCCATCAGCTTCAGCCCTTCCTCCCTGCCCCAGCCCGGGAGCCCCGCTGCTCTGGGCAGGGAAGGTCCCCGCTCCCCCGCTTCCCGGGGTCGTGCGGGGCTCCGCCGCGGGTCTGAAGGGAAGGACGGAGGAAGGCAACCCCATCCGTACCGCTGGCGCGGAAGCGGCCAGCCCCCTCCGCCGCCCCCGCCCGCGATGGCTCCATGCCTCCTGACTCCCGGAAACCCGGCGGGACCGGCCCCTTCCCGCCTCCCGCCCCGCCCCGCCGCGCCGGCGCAGCCGCCCGGGCCGTGCGTGGCGTGGCCGCGGCGGGGGCGGTCCCGGCCCGGGTCCCGCTCCCGGTGCCGGGGGCGGCGGAGCGCGGGATGGGCGCGGCGTGGGGGCGGCGGGCGCTGCGGGTCGGGCTGGCGCTGGGCGCGCTGGCGCTGGTGCTGCAGGGGCTGCGCGGGTGGCTGGCGGCCAAGCGGTACGAGTTCAGCCCCGCCGAGATCGCACAGCTCGCCCGGCACCACGCGGGTACGCGCCGCCCGTGGGGACGCGGAGGGGCGGCGGGGAGCGGGGCCGAGGAGGGATGGGTGTGGGGAGGGGGATAGGCAGGGGGTTGGGGATGGAGAGGGGAGCCGGGGACGTGGCGGGGAGCGGCGGCCTGGGCTGGAAGGGGGAGCCTTAGCGGGGACCAAACACCGGGGAGAGTCCGGTACAGGGGGCCGGGATCGTGAGGGAAATGGGGCCCGGGGCAGGGAGCTGGTCCTGGGCAGCAAGGCTGGGACAGGAAGGGGATGGGGACCGGGGAAGAGCAACAGGGAAGCGGGGTGGAAAATGGGACT
Organism: Phylloscopus whistleri; assembly: GCA_017589585.1. Lineage (NCBI taxonomy): Eukaryota > Metazoa > Chordata > Aves > Passeriformes > Phylloscopidae > Phylloscopus > Phylloscopus whistleri. The sequence goes on from JADMLD010000713.1 coordinate 1,160,708, forward strand.
GAAGCAAGGGGGGAGGGATGGGGACCAGGTTAGCGTCATCATCCAACTTGGCTGGGGCTGAAGCCCCAGGTGGGTCAGGCCTGGGGCTTCAGAAGAGGGCTGTCCCCACAGGGCACAGGGAGTTTGGTCGGGGCTGCATGTCACCAGGACAGGGGCACTTTCACCTTGTTTGGGTCTCCCATGTTGCCCAGCACCTGGGATGGGCTGTTGGACTGGAGCACTCAGTGCTGCTTATCCTACATCACCATCCAGGGAGGCGGTGGAGCTGGGTCAACAGGAGCTGAGGGCTGCAGAGAGGAGATATCTGCCCTAGGCAGACCTCACCAAGGGGAGTGCTGAGACCCTGTGGCTGTGCAGGGGATGCGGGGGGTGGTTGGCTGAGCTTTTTCTGTGCCAGGGACTTAAAAGTGACCCTGGGTGCTGCAGGGTTGGACCATGAGCTGGCTTTCTCCAAGATCATTGTGGAGCTGCGAAAGAAGCACCCAGGCCACATCCTGCCAGACGAGGACCTGCAGTGGGTGTTTGTGAATTCGGGCGGGTGGATGGGCTCCATGTGCCTGCTCCATGCCTCACTCACTGAGTACGTGCTGCTCTTCGGGACAGCTGTCGACACCGGGGGACACTCGGGTAAGCAGGGGGACCGGGCTGCTGGGCAGGGGAGTTCTCCTAGCTATTTCCACTCACTCTTTCAGGTGCAGCTGGCCATGATATGCCCAGCACAGGGAGCCCACTACTACACTCCTTATATGGGGTGAATGGTGCTGGCCAAACAATCCCTGCAAGGGAACCAGCCCCCATGGTGTCCTGCAGCATTTGCAGGTCCTTCTGTGTGACATGATGTGTGGCAGGACTCTGCATCCAGCTGGCAGGCAATGGCAGGTATCTCATCTCCCAGTGCTTCAGGAGGGAGCAAATGCCAAAGAAGCTGGAAATGGTGGGATTTAAGAACACCAAGCAGCCCTGGCTGGTGGCCTATGTCTTTTCAGACAGACAAATGAGCGTACCCGAGCCGTTGGCACTTCCTGGTATATTGAGGCACTCGGGCTGACATCCTGACCCCCCTGCTCCACAATTCAGACCTGGGCTCCTGTGCTGTCACTGGCAAGGAAACACTGAGCCAGTGCTATCTGTCCTCCCACAGGTCGCTACTGGGCAGATATTTCTGACACCATCATCTCGGGGACGTTCCGGCAGTGGAAGGAGGGGACCACCAGAAGTGAGATCTACTATCCAGGTGAGTGCAGCAGTATGGTGACCTGTGGGCTGCGTCCATGTCTTTAGGGCACAGCCACTTGCTGTTGTAGAGGCCCGCCCTTTGAGCTGACAGAAGCCAAGAGCTCAGAATAGAGCAATTTGGGTCCCCAGTGGCACATCCCACCATCTTAGCGGGTGGCAGTAAGAGAAAAGGGAGCAAGGCTGGGGTGAGGTTGGAAGGCTCAACCCTGCAGGCCCTAATCCCGTGTCTACCATTCAGGCATGATATGGGGCAGCCACTTGAAGCCGTGCTTGGTTGTGTGTTTTGGCAGGGGACACCATCGTGCACCAGGCAGGAGAGGCCACGTCAGTGCAGTGGAGTGCGGGCACCTGGATGGTAGAGTACGGCCGGGGCTTCATCCCCTCCACACTCGCCTTCGCCCTGGCTGACACCCTCTTCAGCACTCAGGACTTTGTCACCCTCTTCTACACCCTGCGTGTCTACGCAAAGGGCCTGCTCCTGGAAGCAAATGCCTTCTTCAGCACTTTTGGGTGCTGAACCCATCTTACCAGGGCACCCTGCTGAGCCCAGTTGGCTCCTTTCCTCACAGCCGTTTTGTCTTCCTCCCCGAGCCCAGGTTCTAGCAGAGGCAGCAGGGGATCCCCTGTGCCTTCCCCAAATCGTTCTGTCCTTTCCCCACAGGCCAACAGGGTGCCAGGACAGAGGGACCTCGGTAGTCACAGCGACACAGAACGTCAGTTCTCTTTACTACCTGCCTGTCCCTCCTTTCTGTCGGAGTCACGTCTTGCTTTTCCACCCCTCAGGGCTGGAGTGGCCTTGCAGTGTACAAACACCCCTGTGTGCCCTCAGCATACAGCGGGAGAGAAGCTGAAGCTGGCTGTCCCCGGGCCCTGAAAGATTTCCTCAGCTCCTGAGACATCAGGGGAATGATGCTGCCCTCGGGGCAGGGTGCACAGCGTAGACCAGACCAAAGCACCCGCTGCAGAGGTCGGCCGCTAAGTCCCCCATGTCTCTGGCAGCCTGCCGGGACTGCGGGCAGCGCAAAGTGCTGTGTCCAGCTGGCAGCATCTCCTGTGGCTCCATCCCTGCTGATGTGGGTTGGCAGCACACAGTGTCACCCTGGCACGGGGCAGGATCAGCGCTGAGACCCCCTGGCAGTGGGGACATGCACGGCTTCTGTGCTGGAGGGCCCCCTGCTCCCCTGTGTGTCGTCTGCCCTTGGGGATGGCTGGGGCTGGAAGAGGGTCGCCTCCCTGCAGTCCTCTCCTGGCAGTGCCCCCCAGGGGGGAAACCCACCGTCTGTCGCCTTAATGGAGACCCCGTTCTGCGTGGCCTCTCGGCTATGCACGTACCTAGTGTCCTCGAGTGCCCAAATGTCTGTACTAGCTCAGGATGGGATCTCGCCCCTCAAAATGCTTCCCCCAGCTGTGAGACGCCCTGGGGACAGCCACTCTGCTCGGCTCCCGGCATGGGATCCCGGCTGCCAAGAGAGTGCTGTAATCCTCCAGCCAAACCCAGCTGTGCACCCTGCTTGCACCCCTGTGGTCAGACCCGCGTGAGCTCACTGCTTGGTGGAGGGCTTTCACCTCCATTCTGCTGCCAAACACACAAGTGTGTCCCTGGCCACCCAGGCCTGTAGCATGTTGATCCTACTGCTCCCCAGACTGTCCCTGTTCTGCTGACCAGCAGCCCTCACACGGGCTAGTTCTTAATTTGCTACCTGAAAAGAGGTACCAGTAATAAAGTTGTTCATCCCACATACTTGGGTCTCTGGAAGAGTCTCTGAAGCATGCGGAGCCCTGCCATGGTGAAGGCCAGCTCCAGCCTCAACAGCAGTCCTGCTGACAGCTGGATGTCCCCAGGGAAGCTGGAATCATCCCACTCAAGGTCCTGGGAGCTGGGGGTACAGTGCTGGGCAGGATCAGCCCTGTCTCAGCTCCCAGGGATTGGCAGAAGATGGTGCTGTTACTCCTCTCGCCACTGCAGTCACTGGTGACCAAAAGCCTGGGCTGGTGCCAGGTCCCTTGCTTCCTTGGGCAATCCCGGAGCTCAGCAGGCTCCATGCTTCTGAGGGATAGTGGCAGTGCTGGGTCTATGGCCCCTGAGGATGGCTGGACCCACACAAAGCAGGTGGTTTTGAGAGGTTTGCACACACACGTATGTGCGCACACATGCTGTCAGACAGGTCACGTGCGTGTCTGTGTGCCTGTTTCCACAGGTCGTGTGTGCATATAGGTACAATAGTTTTCAGGTGGGTGTGAGCACAAGTAGGGCTGGCATACATATAAATAGGTTGAACCATCAGGCATCTGTCCATACAGAGCAACTGCAGGTGTGTGAGTGCTGGGGCAGATGTGGGTAGCACACCTGTGCATGGGTGTAGCCAGAAGAGTTTTGTTCCTCTGTGTGTGTGTGCCCATGCAGGTGACACAAGTGTGTCACGCCTGTGTGTGTGCACAGCCTGCAGTGCACATGGCAGCAGGCATGCACCCCTCTGTGTTCATGGACAGGCAGGTTGTTGTGTGTGTGTGTGCGCACGTGGGCAGGCCCTGTGTGTGCACATATGTGTGTTCCCGTGTGCTACCCGGCCTCCCTGGCCCCACAGCAGGCCTGTTCCCTGGGGTTTGGCACGGCCCTGCTGGGGAACACGAGCAATCCCACCCGAGCTTGGCCCGCACGGCAAGGCGCTAACTCAGCAGCTCGTATCAATACCGCTCCACTTACAGCGAAGGCCACGTAATGAAAATCCGATGGGCACGCTGGTGGGAGTAAATAAGTATGCCATTAAAATAAGAAAATCAAAGCTCTGGACAGGTCTTTTCTCTTGCCCATTGATTTCTTTTATTACGGAAATATTGCTGCTAAATAACATTAGTGTGAACAATCTCAGCAGTGTTTTCTGTAGTGCCCGTGTCAATAACTCCATCCAGGGCGGGGGATCCCCCCCAGCCCAGCTGCAGGGCCAGCAGCCCTGTCCATGCAAAAGGCTGCTCTGGGGGTTCCTTCCTCAGCATTCCCAGCTCAGCTGGCATGAAGAAAGAAACCATGGCAAGCAGAGCAACCATGCAGCATGGGGTGGCTCAGGCAAATGCCAGCAGGGTGGAGCTGGGCTTAGACCCAGGAACTCTGGCTGCTCTGCTGCAGCAGGAGGGGTTGTCCCCATCCCAGCGTGGTGCACTGAGTACCAGGCATTCCTGAAAGGATCACAAAAAGCATCCTTTTGGTGGTTGCAACCTCCTAATCAGGTAAGTGTCCCCAATGACCAGCAGAGAAGAGATGAGTTCTGGACACAGCAAGCTCTGCAGGCTGTTGATGCCTCTTGTCTCTTCTTCCTGTGCCTCCTGGTCCATGCCCAAGTCCATGCTGACCTGACCCAGCCACCTACAGCTTTGCCATCATTTGGTTCTCAGGGAGAAGCTGAGGCACAGGTTGGAAGCTCATCTGCAATCACCTAGCTGCTGCACAGCCCTTGTGCCAGGGCCAGGGCTTGCCCCTTTCCCCTTTGGCCACCCAGGCACACAGCATCCTTCAAAATGCCCACAGGTAGCAGGTACTCCTTGGAGAGACAGAAGATGTGACCAGGACACACAGGAAATATGCACCCTTTGGTGTCCAGAGGCCAGATGAGACCCCAGGGCACCTCAAAGGGCACCACATCCTTATGGAGTGGTTGGAGATGGCAAGGAGGCAGCCGCGGGCACCTGCACCCCGGGTCTGGTAGACCCCAGTCCCAGCTGAAGCAACCATGAGTGGCATCTCCCCAGATCTGTCCACAGGACAAATGCAGATCGCTGCCCTCCTAACACCTTCCCCCTGCAACTTGCTTTATCTTGCTGTCCCTCCACATGCGGTGGGTATTGATCAGCCCACAGGATCTATCTCTTGATTTCTCCTGCGGTATCTCTCTGTTCCAAGTATCTCTCACTCTGCTCTGCTCTCTGCTGTGCCCGTCTATACCTCCACTATCTATCTGTGCTGCCTCAGCTGCATCCGTCAATTCCCATTGGGGGAATTTCTCTCCAGCTGGGAGCATCACCAGACCCCATAGGTGCAAAATGCTGAGCAAGGGGGCAAAGGGGACACGGTCCTGCCTGCTTGCCCCAAGGAGATCCTGAGCACAGACATACTTCATGACACATGTGCAGAATGCCAGAGCTGCTGTTATCACTGTGGAGGTTCTAGAGAGGAACTGAGTAGGACAGGTCCCTTGGTGGCCATGCCCAAGGCAATGGGACACGCTGCACACCCTGGAAACCTTGGTGTTGCCACTAGCTGGCCTGGGTGCTAAACTGGCCCAAGCACCCCAACCCCGCTGCCTTGCAGAAGGGGAGCTTCCCCAGACACTTGGGTTCCTGTTGGGCCATGGAGAAGTCACCACGTCTGTCTCACCCCACCCAACCCAGCTTTCAGTGTGCAGGGGATAAGGCACAGGCCAGAGCAGAGCGTGCAGCACACTGGGGTGCAAGGCAACAGCACTGGGAGGGGAAGCTGGAGCCATGTGGCATGGGGTCTTGTGCAATAAGTCCTGAGGGTCACCTGGCCCTGTGGATCCCTCTGAAATAGGGATCCACATCTTCTCAGTGGCAATTCAACAAGAGTGCCACACAGACTAGCACTAAGAGGGGCTGGCAAGCACCAGGAGGTCCCTGCCTCTGCCGCAGCGGGATGGGATGGGCCAGTGCGAGCTACAGCTGTCCAGCCCTGAAATAGGATGGCCGACAGCTAATTTATCTCCTGTGCAAAGATAAACAGCGCCTGGGGGCCCTGCGGGGTCGGGAGCTGCCCTGCACTCCCAGAGAACGGTCTGATTTTTCCAGGAGAGCCTCCCTGATGAGCATGATGCACTATGTCAAATGCTGCTGAGGCGCCAGGAGCTTAAGGAGCCCCGAGAGTCACCAGAGCCGTGGCAGGACACGGGGTAGTTTCTCACAAGAACCTGAGAGCAGAAACATAAGGAAACTGGAGAGCAGAGAAGCAGCAGCTTTTCTCCACAGATGGATCTGGTGAAAGGGGCAGAGCTGGGCCATGGAGCCTGAGAGCAAAGTCAGCTCCTGCCACCAGCATGCCCAGAAGCTGTTTTTTGTTAAGATTCTTGGAGGAAAGGGGAGGACTTGGCTCATGCTGGCTGCCTCTGGCCCCTGCAGCACACAGGTGGCTGTGGAGGGGACAGAGCCACCAGCCCTTGCCACCCAACCTCCTGTCATCCCATGCCACCAAAACCCAGCGCAGCAGTAGGAAGTCTCAGTGACAAACTGCTCTGGCTGTGGGATAGGATCAAAGCCACTGTCCCTTGTGTCCCAGTGTGGTGGGGTAATGCTACCTCCCAGGTATCCATGCAAACCCTGCAGCTGCCCTGGCCAAAAGAAGCCCAAGGAAGAGCAGGTGCCTCCTCTGCCTCCTGGCAAAGTTTCCTCCATCAAGAAAGGAGTAAAGAAAATCTGGCAGACAGGCAGGTGGAGGTGGAGTAAGGAAACAGTCTGGGGACACTGCCAGTGGGCAGCACTCAAGGGAGAGAGGTGCTGTGCTCTCACCTCATCTTACATCCTCGTCTGACATCTGGAGACACACTTGGTGATACCCTGGTGCCACAGTTTACCCCACTGCAAGCAGGGACACAGGGCAAGCCAGGAGCATTGAGCCGCTCCAGTGAGAGATACATGGCATTGTTCTACCCATGCCAGGAAGCCTCTTTGGGCATTCAGGCCACATTACAATCTGACCCCTTCAGCCAGGGCCAGGCACCCACAGCACGTACCACAAAGATCCTGTCAAGTCTGGGATACAAGGCTGAGGGATATGAGTCACGCTGCTGTGATACCCCAGCCCTTAAGGATGGAGCTTAGGGTTCAGCACCTGGAGGTTGCCCCAAACATCCCTTAGTGCCTGCACATGGACTGGCAGCATGAGCACAGACACTCACTACCCCCAAAAAAGCACCTGTGCACACACCTGCCCCTCCTACCCCTGCCAACAGAGAGTGCACACACCAAGTGAACACACGAAACACGCACACCCTGCTGCTCATGGACAATACAGGGCATCCATTGTCCCCAAGAGCAAACACACACATGTGCACACACTGCAGGCAATCAGCCCCTCTGACAGCGTACATGGCTTCGCACAGGTGTGTGCATGCTTATTGCTCCAGGTGATGGACACAAGCCCTCCACACGCACGCCCAGGGCATACACACACCTTAGACACCAGGCACACTCCTGTTGGTGTGTGGGGGCTCCCATACAGGCACGTGTAATGCACTCACTTCTCCCATTGTGCACAGGGGTGCTCAGACGCTCTGCACACACACGTGTGGGGCAGGCTCATCCATCTCACCGTGCACGCTTGTACGCATGCAGGCAACAAACACACACACACACAGGTACCTACACACACACTGACAGACCCTCAAAAAGGAGTGCGATGGGTGCAGCACCCTCTTACACGCGTGTGCACAGACCCCTCTCACACCCCTCCCTCCTTCGCACTCCCTTCCCGTCACACGGCTATGTGTGCACAGCCTGCACACACCCCCATGCACTTCCCTCGTCCAGCACCCACACACAGACACACACGGGGGGTCGCCCAGCCCGCTGCGCCGCCGGCCCCGGCCCCTCCCGCGGGCCCGCGCAGGGCGGCTCCGGAGCGGCTCTCGGCGGGCCGGTCCGGGGCGATCCCCCGGGGCTGCCGTAAGCCCAGCCCTCCCCGGGTGACTCCCTAGACGTGCGCTAGCAAATGGGAGCGGGAAGGGGTGTTGCTGTCTGACTGCCACTTGTTGCAAAAAAAAAAAAAAAAAAAAAAAAAAAAAAAAAAAAAAAAAAAAAAGGAAGAAAGAGAGAAAGAAAGAAAAGAGGGAAAAATCCCACCCACCCTCATCTGCTGCGGAATAAAAGAAATATCGGCGGGCGCGGCGCCATGTGAGCGGCGGGCCGGGGCCGGGACCGGGCGGAGCAGCCGGCCGTGCCCCCCGGGACGGCGGGGCGAGCCCCGGGCGGCGCTCGGAGCCGGCGGCATGGTGGAAAACCCCAGCCTGGCGGCCAAACCCGCCCTGGTGAGGGACGGAGCGGCCGGAGGGGCCCCGGCGACGCGGGGGTGCATGGCGGGAGCGGGGTAGGGACACTCGCGTTGGACAGGGAGCGGGATCGGGGTCTCCGGTGAGAGGGGAGGGGGGTCCCGAGAGGACAGGGGCCCCGGTGAGACCTTCCGGAGGGGTCGGGACGGGGTCTCCGGCGGGGACGGGGCTCGGTAGGAGAGGGTCCCCCGTCGGGGCGGATGTCTCCGCTGGGACCGGGGAGGGAAGGGGTCCTCGGCAGAACGCGGTTCCCAGTGGAAGTCCCAGCAAGACGTGGGTTCCCAGCGGGATGGAGGAAGGAGGGTCCCCGGGTCGGACCCGTCCCCGGTAGGAGCGGGGGCGGCGTTCCCCGGCGGAGCGAGGCTGTGGCAGCGGAGGGCCGGGTTCCCCGCGGGGCAGGGTGCCGGGTGGTCCCGCCGGGGCAGCCAGCCCCTCCGCCGGCGGGAGCCGCGCCCGGCGCGGCCACGGCTCCGCGGGCAACTTTTGGGCAAGGCCCCCGGGAGCGGCGGGTGGGGTGGGGGATGCTTCCTCCCCTCCCTCCTCCTCCTCCTCCGGCTCCGGCGGCAGCGCTGAGGCCGTGCCCTGTGCCCGCAGCCGGCCGCCCCGCCGCGGGGACCGGGGGTGGCGGGGGGGCTGCGCTTGGCGGCGGTGATGGAGAGCCTGCAGCGGCAGCAGGCGGCCCGCCTGGCCCGCGGCCCCGACGGCGCTCCCCGACGGCCCCCGCTGGAGCCTGGCCCCGGCCCCGGGCCGCCGCCCGCCGCTCCCCGCCGCCGCCCGGCCTCCGGCCCGCGCCCGCCCGCCGCTGCGGGGGAGGAGGAGGAGGAAGAGGAGGAGGAGGAGGAAGAGGAGGAAGAAGGGGAGCCCCGCGACCCACCGCCGCCCCCGCACCACGAATGGACCTACGAGGAGCAGTTCAAGCAGGTAGGGAGGCATTGCTGCCCCGGCACCGGCTGCTCGGGGCAGGCGTCCCTGGTGTCCCCCCCATGGTCCCCAGACTCGGGTTCAGCTTTCCCTGAATGGACACCTCTTATGCCACCCCAATGCTCCCAAGCCCTGTCTGCATCCCACCCTAAATGGGCAACACCATGCCCCAGCCCAGATGCACCCTAAAGCAGACGTCCCCCATCTCCCCATTAACCCCAGACGTTATCGTGATGCCACCCTAAATTAAACACCCTCATCCTCCCCTAAATGGGTATCCCTGAATGCTCCTCACTGCCCCTGTCCCTAAGCCCTGTCCCACCCTATAGGCATTGTCATCATCCTATTATCATGCTCCCCATCTCCCTGCTACCATTTCAAACCCCATGTCTACCCTGCTTCATGACCCTACCTCATCGGTGCCCTGTGCCTGTCCACAGGCCCTGCATCATGATGGGGTGTCCAGGCATCCCCCTGGTGCCAGCTCCATCCCTTGTGTTTTCCATAATGGGTAGAACAGGCTGACCCCTGTCCACGGAGGTTTTGCAGAGATGAAAAAGGGCAAGGGCTCTGGTGTGTGGTCACCCCAAGGGGCTGGTGAGCCACGGAGCTGAGTTCCCCTGTGTCTCTGCAAGGGCCAGGGCATATTATGGTTGGTCAGTGCAGCTCACTGGTTTCTTTGTACTGGAGGGAGTAGCACATACAGCCTTATCCCCTCATTCCTGGTAGGTGTAGGGGAGACCTTTTTGCAGCTGAGATCTGGCACGGGGAAAGGTCTTCAGGAGCTCATGTAAAGGATGGAAGAAAAGCCTCCCTGTATTTAATGCGTGTGGATCTCATCTGAGCTGTGGTGTGCAGGCTCTGGTTTGCACGCAGCGGTTGCTGCTCCATGCAGGGGTGTGGGAATGGAGAGCACAGCACCGGGGCAGGTGTGAGTGCTCCCCATGTGCTCAGCTACACTGTGGGGGAGAGAGAGGCACAGTGGGTGACAGGGAAGATGTGGTCAGGGGATAGAACAGACAGAGATGTCCCCATACAGCTGTTGTGTGGCTTTTTAGGACAGCACTGCTCGGGGACAGGAGGACGAGGGCACTTCAGTCTCATCCAGCTCTGGCAGGAGAGGAAGAGAACAGCAGCAGGGACCCAAGTTTTGGCTGCTGTGGGGGCATGCTGCTGTCTTTTCTGTTTCACATTGCTCAACACGTTGTTATTTGGGGCGTCCGGGGCTCATCCCCTGCCTACAAGGCAGCAGGTACAGGTGCAGACAGGGCACGGGCAGCACATGCCCACCGGCCGTGCCCGGGGGTGCTACCGGCGCCTGACACTGCCTTGAAACAGCCCGGGGAGGGCCGGCGTGGGTGAGCTGCACAGGCCGAACAGCTCGTCCGGGAAGTGTTACATTACACCCTGCTGCACAGAAAAAGGCTGACTGTCCGGTTCCCGGGGTCAGCCGGGAGGTGGGAAACAGCTCCTCCCTCCCGGCGAGGCTAGGAAAGCATCCCCGGCATTTCTCGTCCTTCAGCCTCCCGCCCTGCCCCTGTCTGGGGCTGCCCGCGCTCCTTGTGCAGGGCAGGAATGTTGTGAATATGAGAGAGGGATGACAGGAGAAGTTGGGGTGCAGGATAAATCCTGCCACAGCTTCCCAGGGTGAGAGCCGTCTCGTTCCTTGTCTGCTCTCTTTGGGTTTTTCCAACCCTGATTGGAAAAGTGATGGACCCCTCATCCAGAGACCCTCACCTGTGTTTCCCACCTTATGTGTCCCAGCCAGCCCAGGAACAACGGGATGTCCTTCTGCAGTTTGGAACAGGCTGTGGTGCAAGTTTGCTTTGGGGTTTGCAGAGTGGCTGTCACTCCTGTCCCTCCCCTGAGATCATGCAGGAGGGGACATACCCCTGCCTGGGAGGGACGTGTCCCTGCTGGGTCCTCTCCAGGCTGCAGGGCTGTGGCTCACCCAGCCTGGGGAACAGGTTCTCCTCTCTCTGCAGGGACTAAGTGGGGAGTGCTTCAGCTTTTGGAGGTTTCTCAGGGGTTGGGCTGTGGTGTGGGGGAGGTGAGGGGGCAGCATGTGCCTGCTGGAAAGTTGCTGGGGCAGTGGCAGTGTGATTATGAGGGTCCTGGAGCTGGAGAGAGACCCTGTAGTGGCCAGAGCTGTATTTCCCACCAGGACTCCCTGCTTGAAACTGCCCAAGCCATCATGCCATCACCCGGGGTGGGGTTCAGGGCTTGGCCCTGCTCTCATCCTCCTGGACTGGGGGCACAGCTAAGCGAACAGAGATCACCAAATCCAGGCTGTTTGGCAGAAAGTGGGCAGATAGAGACTTCCCCCATCTCTCTGCAGTGGGGAGGATGCCTTGATGGGGATTGGGTGGGAGGTTGGTGCAGGACCAGCTGGGGAAGGGTTTCCATACAGCACAGTGGTGCTAAAAATGGGAGCAGAGGACAGGGCGGTTGTGGCAAAACCCACAAGGTTAATGGGCAAATGCTGCTGTGCACAGAGGAGCTTTTTGGGGAAATACCCCACATGTATGCTGTAGTTTTATATGCTTCCTGAGGCGCTGGTTTGGGGCAGACCTTTGCTCTGACTGGGAGGGCTGCTGAAATGTTACGAGGCTGAGAGACCCCCTCACCCCTGCCTCTTGCGTCAGCCCCCGGCGCTGGTTTATGTACATTGATAAGGACACATGGGTAGAGACCTGGGCAAAGGTCTGGGAGGTCCTCACACCCAGGGCTGTCAGATAGACCCAGCCCTGAGGTGGGGAGCACCAAGTGGGGTCTGATTGTGCATTAGCCATGAACCCCAGCTTCCCTAAGGCTGGGATGCCTGCAGGTTTTAGTTCTGTGGTGCTGCATTATGTTTGACTTGGAGGGCATGGGTAAGAGCCTGGCATTTCTCATGCCAAGCTAAGCTCCATGAATTCAGCTTTCCCCCTAGGGAAACTATGCATATAAACAGGGATGGGTATGCTGGTTTCCTCTAAATCATGGAAGAACAGCACCAGAACCTGGGGCTTCTCCAGAACCCGGGGCGGAAGGGACTCAAACATCTGGGCTTTGCATCCAGCTCTGTTAGCTGAGTGTTTGCTGGCAGGAGGATGCCCTCCCTGCCCAGGCCCCTCCAGCACGTTCACACCCATCTGTGACTGGCAGGGATCAGGATCCTCTGAAGCTCCTTCCTCCCTGCCCAGGAGCAGCTGCAGGGGTGAGCCCCAGCCAGCCCTTTATGAACTCCAGGGTGTCTGGTAGCCTCAGTGGTTAATTTGGAGGTGGCTGGGTTTGCCAGCAGCTGTTTGCCATTATCCTCAGCCTAACCCTGGAGTGGCTGTTCCTCCCACCCTGCCTGTCCCTGGTGCCAGCAGTTGCCTCTTGCACCCACCCACCTGTCCTTAACATGCATTTAGGGGGACTTGCCAGCTGTGAATGTGTGCACTTGTATCTCAGAGCCTGGAGGTATGTGCCCCTGTAGACAAAGACCTCCTTGTGCCACAGAGGGTCACCCCAAAATGGGGTGGTGTGGACCCTCCTATCTCTGTCTCTTTTGCTTTCTCCTGTGGTGTTGTTCCTGGGGATGGAGGAAACAGAAGCAGGAGTGTTCAGAGAATGGAGACATCTGAAGAGGGGCACTCTGAGGAGAGGGCAGTGGTCTCCATGCCACAGCCCCCTCCTCACCATCAGCGCATCTTCAGCCTGAGTACAGGACCAAGGGCTCCCAGGGCTAAATTAGAGGGTCTCTGGTTACAGTGCAGAGGCAGGAAGGGGGGAATGGACGCAGTGTGTTTACCCCAGTCCATGTCTACCTGGAGGCTTTTCTCCAGCAAACCTGTGAGCAGAGCTGTGCCTCTAATCTGGGACCACCTGCAGTGGGGAGGTGGCATCAGCCACAAGGGTCAGTGTGCTAATCCCTGGAGCTCCAACTGCTCTGGCAACCCAGCAGCAGTGGAGGGCACAGGGCAGGACCAGGGGGCTGCTGGGGTGTGCCTGGAGGGGCAAACTGAGGTGTTCTGGGGGTGTGTGTGCCCACAGACCAACCTGTGTGCATCTGTATAAATGCACAGGTAAGTGCAGGGGTACTTGTGTGTACGTGGACCCACTGGGTGCCCCTGTGTGTAGCAATCCTTGGGAGACCCTGTGTGTCTGTGTGGATCCACAGGAGCCTGCAGAGTGTGTCTGAACCCATGGAACTGCTGGAATGTGTTTATGGACCCATATGAGCACGCAGGTATGCATGGGTCCAAATGGCTGTAGGTGTGTGTATGGCACCATGTGCGTGCCCACACGAGTCTGAACACACCCGTGTGCATGTACAGGCACACGTCTGGTGTCCCAGTGTGTTTCAGGCACATGTGTGTGCCTGTACCAGTGTCACCGTGTTCAAATTGCTTGGACCCATGGGTGCTTGAGGCAGGGTTTGGGGGCTCAGCCCCCTCCAGGGCCCCCTCTTGCACAGCCCCCAGTGCTGGGCAGTCCTGGTGGTTCCTGTCCCCCCCACTCCCATTGCTGCTCCCAGGACACCTCCTGGCTTCATTGGAGCCTGTGGGATGCTGAGAGCCTCAGAAACTGCCACAACACTATCTTCCAGCTGGGGGTCCAAAGGGTTTGGGATTGGGGCTCCAAAGAGGAGGTGTAAAAACTACTTGAGGGAGTGAGAATACCCTCACTGTGGAGGGGAGAGGAGCACTGTCAGGAGCTCATACTGAGGCTGCTTCCAGCTCCCTCCCCAGCTACCTCCCTGAATCGGATGTTTTGGGGAGGATGCACCCCCTCATCAACTTAGGCCTCCAATAATCCACTAACTGGGTTAATAATGGAGGTAAATCTGTGCTGCTAGCCAGCTGGGCAGGGCTGCGGGGAGGTTGGATCTGGGATGGTGGACTCTGGTCTCAAGGGGATGGATGGATAGATGGATGTGCACAAGGATTGTCTGTGTATGTAGAGGGTGTGTAGGGATGCACTCCCTACACAAGTGTGGACAGGGTCGTCTGTGCAGTGGAGGAGCACATACAGTGTGCTTGGGGGGCTGTTTGTCCAGGGTGAGGGTGCACAAGGTGAGTATGGACACGTGTGTGCATCTGCAGAGCAAGCTGCAGTGTGCATGAGTGTGCAGAGGGTGAGGAGACTCTGTATGGGGGCTGTGGAAGCCTGCCCCTGGGGCACAGGGCACCCACTGGAAATGCCTCTGTTGGTGAGGCTGTGCTCTTCATCATGGATCTAGAGCTTACATTGCATATCTGTGGGAGGGCATGAGCGAGAACCAGGCCCAGGTGCTCTTTCTGCTCAGGCACACAGAGGCCGAAGTAGGAGCTGGGGCTGCTTTCACAGGGTGTGGTTGGGGAAGCCACCAACCTTTCCTTCTACATTGTCCCTTCAGAGAAGTTACAGGAAGGGGATGGGGCCAGAGGTGTATGGTGGTGAGGGGGATTGAACAGCCCATGCACATCCCAGGCATGCACACAGCCCCCCCCAGGTGTGCATCCTATACTCACACAGCCCCACAGCAGGTGTGTGCGTGCACAGACACGATGTGTGCTAGGGCATGCCCTGTGTGCTCACCCATGCAAGGTACCATGGCATGTTTGTGTGTGTCCCTTGGGGGCACCCGAGGTGGTGCTGGTCATGGACAGGGTCCCATGGCTCCAGTCACCTAGTAAGGGATTGAAGGGGAAGGATGTCCCATGACTTCAGTCATCCATGGAGGCATCAGGGGTAGGGGGGTTGAGAATGGAGGGGGAGGCAACACGGAGAGGAAAGTGAGGATGGAGGGGGAGGCAGTGGCGTAGCAAACGCTGGTGGGTCAGGGAGGTTAACCCGAACAAATCCGCTCATTGACTCCCTGCCTGCTCAGCCATGAACGAGTAACAAGGGGCTGATCGTGGGGGACGCGCGTTCCCTGGGAGCTGGGACCGCCTCCCCTGTGCCGCAGCCCTCAGACGGGACAAGGGGCCGTGAACGGTGCCCGTGGTGGCACACACAGCCGTGGGCACCATTTCCTCTGACTCCAGCCTGTGGGGGAGCCATGCAGCACCCCCTGCCTCAGTTTCCCCTCCTGAAGAGCGTGTTAAGCGGAAGGCTGGGGACCCTGTGAGCCCCCCGCACCGCGCCGGGGCCGGGCCGTGGGTGGGGGGCTGCCGTCCCAAGGCCAGCGCTTGCCAGCCAACCTTGTGCGGGGCCGGGTTAATGTTTGCAGCAGGCAGCCCTCCCGGGAGGGCGGCGGCGGGAAGGGGGGTTTTAATGACCTGCCGGATCTGCCGCATTATCAGCGCTGATTAAACCTGCCTGCTCTATAAAGCGCCGTTAAATATTAAGCATGATTGAAAGGCTTTGTGGGGGAACCACAGCGCTGGGAGAGGGCCCCAAACAGAGGCGTCCGGCCACGCTAGTGGGGTGACTGCTGAAGTTGGTGGTGTTGGGATGAGTGAGCACCCTGCAGCCCCTCAGGGCTGTGGGGTCAGGGGAGCAGCGTCCCCTCCAAGAGCCAGCACTGCCTTCGAATGCAGCCGGCCGTCCCGGCAAAGCCGTCCCGTAACCATTAACTTATTAACAACTGGTGGAAGAGGCGAGTGGTGGCTTGCAAGGTCAGGGGGTGGTTTGTGCCTGGCGGGGAGTGAACTGTCCCCCAGCTCTGGCAGTGGGGATGGGGGGAGGGACCTGCAAACCCTTAGTTTGTTGTGTGTGCCCCATGGCAGGGAAGACTCTAACTGTGGGTACTATTGGGGTCTCTGTACCCCAGTGTGCTCAGGGCTGTGCCTCAACTGGCAATGGCCAGATTCTGTGGTTACCTCCAAGGTAAACTGAGGCATGCCAGCAGGGCACAGGGGAGGACACACCAGTGTCTGGGTGCTTGGTTTTGCACCAACAATCTCCATTGGGAAGGATCTCAGAGGCAGCAGTCGAGCTCCAGAGAGGTGCAGTGACTCCAAAACAGTGCATCAGCAGTCAGCCACCCGTGGTGCGTGGCTGGGGGGTGCAGGGAGGTGAGCATTACCTGGGTGCGCTGCGTGAACAGCGGCCAGATGGAAAGATTAGCAGTGTGGCTAATCAATGTGGTGGATATTAAGCAGCTCAGGGTTGGGGGGTTTGCATGGTGGGGGGGAGCTGAGCAGGGTCCAGGATCGATACTGCTCATATTAAGTGGATTGAGTCCTAGCTGCCGATCCGAGCCCTCGCTGCCAGCAGGAGGTGGCAGCTGAGCGGGGACTGTGGGTGTCCTACTGAGTTCACTTCCCTTGGCAGCAGGGTCCAGGGGGGTCTGTGTGGGTACTCACCAGGAGGAGGCAAGCTGAGATGCCTGAGGGCTGGCTTAGCAGCTCATCACATCCTTCCTCTGTCTAGGATGTCAGCTAGGCTAAGGGGTCTCAGGGACCCAAGCTTCATCTCTAGAAGCCCTCCAGGCTCCAGAAAAGTCAGCTCCTGGGTGAATGAGTGGTGCTAACAATGTTACTTAATCGTGGGGAGGAAGAGGAGGAAGCACAAGGTCTATTCACGTCCTGTTAATAAACCGTGTTCGACCCGCTGACCTTTAACCAGCCTGACAAGCCCCGTTATCCCCATCCCTTAAGGAATATAGATGTCGCCATGGCAATGGGATGACAGGAGGGAGCGATGCACCCAGCGTGGGGTGTGGGATGAGGACACACGGAACTAGTCCTGCACAAGCCCCCAGGCCAGCGGGGCCAGGTGGAGGTGGGATGCTGCTGGGGTTCCAAGGCCGGTGGGGTGGCCAAGCACGGACGGGTCCCCGAGGTCGGCAGAGCAGGGCTGCGCTGCGCATCGGCGGGATATCGATCCCGGGGCTTGACAGTTTAATACTTCCGTTTATAGAGGAATATAGTTACATCGATGGCGTTAAATGAGTTACTAATTATATCAATACAAACACGATTAAAAGGGTCCTTGCTCATAGGTCACTGCAAGCAGGAGCTGCTGGTTGTGTTGCACAACTGCCCCTGGGCAAGGCTCAGACCACTGCTCCAAGGTGGGGGGATGCTCTGGGGCAACGTGTGTCCTGCAGGGTGTGGGGTGCTCATCCATGTGGAGTGCCTTTCTGGGGTTATGCATGCATGTGTGGGACTGTACATCCCCTTTTGGAGTTCTGTGTTCCTGTTTGGCGCTCTGTGTGCCAATCTGGGGTTGTGGATGCACATGCAGAGTTTGTGTGTGCATATATGGGGTTGTGCATGTCTGTTTGGGGTTGTGCACACGTGTATGGGGCTCTGTTTGCCCATTTGGGGCTGTGCATGCCCAACTGGGATTTATGTGTGCCTATCTAGAGTTGTGCATACCTGTCTAGAGCTGTGTGTTCCGTTTTGGGGTTGTACATGCCCCTCCGGAGTTGTGAGCGCCTGTCCAGAATTGTGCATGTATATATGGAGTTGTGAATGCCTGTCTGGTGTTGTGTGTTCCTGTCTTGGGTTGTGGGTGCACATAGAGACAGCCATGTGCGTGTTCCATCTGGGGTTGGGCATGCACATTTGGAGTGTGTGCCCATGATGTATATATGGGGTTGTGGATGCTCCTGCAGTCTGGTGTGTGCCCAGACTTCCGTGGGCACACACCAGACTGCTGCACATGCCCGTGGGAGGCTGTGCACTTCCAGATGTGGCTGTGTGTGCCTGTGTAGTGATTTGTGCCCGTGTGGGTTGTGTGTGCCTGTGCATCACAGGCTTGTGCCTGCTGCTGTTATGTTCTAAATGCCCCTGCGGGGCTGTGCACACCAATACAAGGTTGTGCAGGATTGTATATGCCCATTCCACTTTCTGGGTGGCACTAGCAGGGATCTGTGTCCCTGTACAGGGTTGTGCCTAAGCTGTGTGGAGCAGTGCAATGCCCACGAGGGGCTGTGCGCACTCGTGTGGGGTTGCATGGACCCACACAAGCCTGTGCACGTTTGTGGGGTTGTGCAAGCCCAGGCGTAGTTGTGCATGCCTGTGTAGGGTTGTATATGCTCACACAGGCTTGTACACCCCCACGTGGGATTGTGGCAGCCCGCGTGGGGTTATGTACACCCAGGCGTCCCTGCACAGTGACTGAGTGTGACCCAGGAGACCTCTTCTCCAGCCTGAGCATCCCCAAATCTCATGGAACACCCCGTGCATCCCAGGCACCCAAGGGCTGTGCCGCTTGTCCCCAGTTATTCAGCTCGGTCTCATCTCCACTTTAAAGCTGACCTTTGCTCTCCGTTTGATGTAATGTGTTTTTGCATCTCAGTCCCCCCAGATAAAAGGTTAGAGGTTAATAAACAGTGGAAAAGTAGAACCTGGCCCTTGGAGGTCACACCTGTTTTAAAGGCTGGAGTCAGTAGCAGCCCGCTCTGGGTGGGATCCTGCCTGCATTGAAGGGAGGAGAAACACGAGTGGCACCCGGGGCAGAAGTGTGTGGGTGCTGAAGCCCATCCACTGGATGACCCTTGGGAAGGCCATGGCTTCACCTTGCAGTGGGATGAGTGGTAGTTGCCAGCTTTGGGGGTTTGCCCCTGCCTTGACAAGCCAGATGTCAGGGGATGTCAAAGTGGTTGGTGTGGAGGCTTCCAGAGGCAGGGACTGGCAGAGAAATGCAGGCAAAGCCTGGCTGACACAGCCTTCCTGGGGCAGAAATCAAAGCAGCCTCCTGGAGCTTTGCTCAGAGCCTGACCTAGTTACTGTAATCAATGGCTCAGGGACCTCCTGGAAAAGAGCAGGCGATGGGGAGGGGGCACAAAGCAAGGCAGGGAACACTGTGGTGGAGAGGGACACAGTACTGGCACCCAGGGGTCAGGGCACTCCAAGGGCACCTTGCTGCAAGGAGGGGATAGGTAAGTGGCATCCAGAGAGCAGGGAAGCAGCAAAGAAGGAGCTCCATGGAGCCAGGCAGTCAGCACCTGTGGGTGTGGTGTGAGTCAGGCAGTTGTACCCCTAAACGAAGTTAGGGACAGGCAATTAGCACCAATCTGTCCCTGACAAGGGACAGGTGGCTGGCACCTGAGTTAGACAAGGGAACTGTGTTAGGTGTGTCTATTCACTGGTGGGAACCATGGGGTCTGTTGAGGCATCGTCACATCCTTGTAAGTCCCCACATTCCCCCATCCCTGCATCCCCACATCTCCATGTCCCCGAACTCCCTTCACCCCACATCCCCACATTTCATGTCCCTGTATTCATGTGTCCCCATTGCATCCCTGCATCACCCCATCTCTGTGTCCCCTGAGTCCCTGCAACCCCATATCCCTGCATTCCCATATCTCTGCATTCTTGTGTCCCCATGGCATCCACTCCCAGCCCCACATCCCCGTGTCCCTGCAGCCTGACGACCCTTAAGCACAGCTCCCTTTATCTGTGTGTGAATGATGTTCTGTGTGGAGCGGGGTGGGGGGCCGAGGGGTGCTACCTTTCTATTGGTTTTTAACGGCCTTTCCCAGCACAATTATTTTTTAAACGACTCTATTTTGTGCCTGACTTTGTTTTCCAGCTTGCATTTCTTTGTATATGTTTTGGAAATCCATTCTGGACTGCTGAGTTTTGTTTCTTTTCAATGGCTTTAAATTCTTGCCGGGCTTGCTGGGAGGAATTGGTGTCTATAGCGTCTTCGATTGGTGCTAATTTTTCCTTCATGTGCTCTGACTTTTACTGCTGGGCCATCGATCTGGCAGGCTCCAATTTGTCATGGTCACTCAGGCACAGTGCTGGAATCAGGCGAGCCCGGACTTTCGCACGGAGCCGGCACTTGGTGTCCCTGGTGTAGGGGCTGCACTCACCTCCCCAGGGCTGTCCCTCAGCTCAGGCTGTGTCCGTGTGTCCAGATCATCCAGCACACATCAGTATCCCTACAGCTACGTGTTTGTGTCTGTGCCATCCTGTGCACAAGGCAGCCCGGTGCTTGCAGCTCCCTCGATGGTACCCAGTGCCATGGTCGAGCCAGCTTTTCCTTCCCCAGGATGGGATCAGCCCCCACTGTTCGGGTGGGCCTGTGTCCTTGTGAGGGATGATGAGGATGCTGATCCCATACTGGGACTTGGGGAACACCAGCGCTCAGCAGTGCCAGAGCAGAGCTGAGCATCGTGATCCTGGGATTTTATCTGGGGCTTGGGGTTTGCTGATGTCTCTGGGCTGTGATTTTTGCATTTAGGAGGGCGAGGGGCAGGACAAAATGAGGCACAGGCTCAGTGTCTCTGCAGCAAAGATTCAAAATAGTCAGTGGTCTGTGGGGAGCCCATGCCAGACCCTAGCCATGGGGAGAGCCCACACCCAGGTGGAGGATATATCAGGGGATTTGTTAGTGGTGCACAGAGATCCTCTTGTCGCTGGCAGAGCAGGCAGGTGGGGCCAGGGGTGATGCCAGGTTCTGCCACAGGCACTGCTTCCCTCTCCATTCTCACCTGCATGTGCTGGGAGCACTGACCTCTCTCTCTCTCCTGCCTCCAGCTTTATGAACTGGATGAGGACCCGAAACGCAAGGAGTTCCTGGATGACCTCTTTGGCTTCATGCAGAAGAGAGGTAAAGGTGGGTGGCTGGGGTGGGTGTCACTGCCCCCCCTGCCTCAGCTGCTGGTGGGGGGCTCACAGTGTGTTGTTCTCAGGCTCTGAGCTGCTCCAGGTCTCTGCAAAACCCTCAGGCAGGTCTTGCAGTGCTCCCCCTGAGCCTCCCCCCTAACCCCCAGCTGGGGCAGCTGTGATGCCGATATCCCGTGCCCATTCGGGATGCCCAGCAGGGATGCCCACTGGAAACCCCTGGTGTACTCCTTGGTGACAAGCATTAGCAACACCCGTTAATGATGCCCATTAGCAGTTTTCAGGACGATTTAGGGATGCCTGATGGGAATGCCCTTCAGTGCCCATTAGGGCTTCCTGCTAGCAGCGCCTGGTGATGATGCCCACCATCAGCATCTCTCAGCAACGCCTGTGATTTGGGGCCAGCAATCCAAGCAGTGCCGGGCACCCAGGGGTTAAGGGCTCGCCAGCCAACCCATCCTCATCGGAAATCTTTGCTATCAGCATGGGGGGCCGAGCCGGCTCCCAGGGGACTCGATAAATGCTTTAACCTTCGCCCTCCCCGGCCGGGCCTGCGACAATTAAAAGTTGCCGAGTGCGGGCGTGTGGCTGGCCGTATTAATTAGAGCCTTTTGCTGGTCTGTGGATTAATGAACAAGCCGCTCGATAGCCAGTAAACCCCAGGCAGAGGTTAATGCCGAGCTAATTAACGGGGAAAGGCTGAGGGGGGTGCAGGAGCTTTAGGGCTGGCTGTGCGTGGGGTGAGGGAGGGCAGAGAGGGGCAGTCATCCACACCCCCTGCCCATTGGAAGGGTGGTGAGGGTCCCCACCCGGCTGTGGGGCTGCAGAGGTTGAGTTTTGGCTTGGGCTGGGACACCACAAACTTGTTGCACTCATGGGTGTGTGGTGAGTGGCTGGCACGGCCATAGGGTTCACGCTGGGGCCAGCTGTAGGCCATGGATGGGCTGGGTACTGCCCCATGGGTGCCCCCTGGCCCTGGTGCAGAGCTGTGGGGAGTGAGTGGGAGCATCAGCACTGCCTCAGCCCCCCAGCATCCATCAGCTACAAGATTCATGGGCTGTTCTGCAGCTTCATTATCTCTCTCTCCAGAGCTAATTAACTCCCTCGCTATTGGGGCTGGGGCTAATTAAGTAAGTGCCTCCTGGTGTGGGGAGGAGGGAGGGAGTCTAATGCTTTCCTGACAGTGCTGCTCCACATCCCTCTGTGTTTGGATGTCCCACTCCTGTTCCCTCCATCCCTTCTGTCCTGCCTCTCCTCCAAGTGGGTGCCATCCCTCTGGAGAGGGCATGCAGGGTGTGGGTGTGGGTGCACAGGTGCAGGTGTGCAGGGGTGGGTGTGCACGAACCTGTCGGAGGAGACAGGGATTTTAGACTGGGGTACCAGAGAGAAAGGGGACAGAAGGACTGAGGGGCAAGGACAGCATCACAGGGGTCATCAAGAGCTGAGTAAGAAAAAGCACCCAAGAACCACTGCAGGTGCAGCTGGGGCACCTGGAGGTGCATGGGCAGGGGACTGTGACACCCAGGCTGTGTCCCCAAGGTCTCCAGGAGGGATTAATGTCCACAGACTGAACCCTGCTGAAAGGGACTGTGTCCCCCCTAACTGTCTGTCAGGACAGTATCAGCACTGACATTTGTCAGCAGAGTGGAAGATTTGTAGGGTTGAAAAATGGGTTGGGGGTAGACCTTCTGAGGCCATCCCATGGCACAAGGGCACAGCTGGCCCTGGTGGCTCATGGAGGCAATACCACCACCACCATCAAATATGGGGTACAGGCAGTGGGGCAGCTCATGGTCATGCCCCAGCTTCTGTGGCATCTCAAAGGTAATAATCAGGGGCAGAAGGGGGCTATTTCTACATTTGCTAACATGCAGGCACCCCCCCCATTTCACCACCAAGCTGAGTGCCCTGCTGATAACATGGGGCTATTAATCAATCAAGGCACTAATTGCAGCACCACAATGGCTGCATCACCTCCCTGGGCTTTTGTGCCCTTCGCCCTGGCTGGGGCTGGGGCCATCACTCTGTGGGGATGCAGACAGGTGCCTTTGTCAGTGGGACAGGCATCGGCCACACACCCCACGCAGCCCCGAGATTGATGGCGAGGCACTTTCGTAAGCCACCAAGGCTGGAGAGGGGAGAAGAGAAATCCATGGGCCATTGACCAGGAGCTGAAACCCTGCAAACTCATTGGCGTTGGGGGTGAGGGAGAGCCCTCAAATTGGGCCCCCCCGAGGTGATGGGTCTTGTGCCAGCAGCCCCAAGCAGGGCTGGTGAGCTACCAACAGCAGATGTCGAGTCAATATCTCTGCTTTTCTCCCAGGAGGATAAACTCCTCTCCCCCTTCCCGACCTGGTGAACAACACAGACACACACACAAAAAAAAAGTTAAATGAACTCAGTAAAAGAATAAAAAGAGCTCATTTTTCAGGCTTATGTGAAGAAGCCAAGCCAATATCAGGGCCATAAATTACGGATGCTGGAGGATGGCGGTGAATGACGGCTTCGTTTGAGGGGCGAAGCGCAGTGGTGACAGCCTCCCTCAGCCAAATGGATGGCTTTCCAATACTGCCTGTGCCCCGCCACCTCGCAGGAGGAATAAATATGGGGTGGAATGGCACAGGATGGGACAGGGTGGGATGGGATGGGATTTGATGTGATGCTTGTCCCTTCTCTGCCCAGCTTCCAGCGAATGCCCAGACCATCAACCCAAGGAGGCATGGAACACAGCAAGGCTGTGGGGTTTTTTAGGGGTTCTGAGAAAGTGGGGAGGTGTTTTTAGCCAGACTTGATGGCTGTGGAGACCATGCTGATCTATACTGGCCTCACAAAACCCTGGTGACCCCATGTGCCCTTGCCCCATAGCCTGATAGAGAGGGTGATGCTGGGGCACCAGGGATCAGGGTCTCTACTGAGAGCAGTTGAAGAGGATTTGGGGTCAGGTTTCTTGAAGCAGGGCACTAAAGTCCTTTAAGGAGAGGAAACTTCTGGGACCATATGTAGGGTTAAGAGGTTTTTCAGGAACTCTTTGGAAGAGTCTGGAGCTGGAAGAGAAAACCTCTCCATAAAGATATGGTAGAGTGAATCCTCCCAGAAGGGCTGTGGGGGTCATCCCTCTTCAGAAAGGTTATAGGATGGGTCCCTTTTTGAGTATAGATGGAGTTTCTCCTTATGGGGCTCTGAAAGAGCATTACAGAGCGAGTCATTCTAGGATTTTCTGAGAGATTTCCTAGATTGGTGCTGTACAGATAGCTCTGAGAATTGTAGAGAAATAACCTTATCTAAGGGTGTCTGGAGGAGGTACTTTGCCCATCCCATTGTAGTTCCACATCCCAGATGAGAGCATACCCAGCCCCACTGACAGCTCCATCAAAGGTGGCCTCTGCCAGCGTGCTGGGGTCTCCCCTGCTTTTTGACACAGTGCCACTCTGCCAGACACCCTGGGGTCCTGCCTGCACCCCAGGTGCCCATGGGTGCTCACCTGGGCATGGAGAGATGCACCTCCCATTGTGGGTATCTGCAGTGGCAGTGGGGGGAGGATGGGGGCTGTGATCCCAGGTACAAAGTGCCCCTGTGGGCAGCCCCCCACACCCTCTCCTGTCTCCTGTGCGGCTCCGGAAGGGACACCAGTGAACCGCATCCCCATCATGGCCAAGCAAGTGCTGGACCTGTACACACTGTACCAGCTGGTGACAGACAAGGGTGGCCTGGTCGAAGTCATCAACAAGAAGATCTGGCGGGAGATCACCAAGGGCCTCAACCTACCTACCTCCATCACCAGTGCTGCCTTCACCCTCCGCACACAGTGAGTGCCTGGCAGTGCGACAGGCAGGGGACACCTGCCCTGGGGCACCTGCTGGCCCTGGATGGGGTCTGACATGGAGTACCACAAAAGTGGCTGGAGGGCTCTGCTCCCTCCCAAGGGCTCTTTGCTGATCAGGGGGCTGGCTGGGGGGTGCACGGCTGTAGATCTCCCCTGGCTCTCTTCCCATGCAGGTACATGAAGTACCTGTATCCCTACGAATGTGAGAAGCGGGCACTCAGCTCTCCCGGAGAGCTCCAAGCTGCCATCGACAGCAACCGTCGGGAGGGGCGGAGGCAGACTTTTGGCACAGCACTCTTCAACTACTCGCCAGCCAGCACCCCAACCCTGCTGGGCACCCCCAAAATGCCTCTGCCAGCTCTTAGCATCTCCACACACAGCTGTGGCCAGCTCAGCCAAGTGCATAGCATTAAGAAAGGTGGGTGAGGATCCCATCTGCCCAGCAGTGACCATCTCTTCCCAGGGATGGACACTGCTCCAGCAGCAGGGATATCTCATATGCTCTTGCCCTTTTTGCTTGGGGAAAACAGGAACAATGTTGTTCTTTTAGTCCCTTTCAGGAAGTGAAACAAGTGTATTCTCCTTGGCTTTGGAGAAGGACAAAGCCCAGATGTTGGGAGTGGTGGCCTGCCCTGCCCCATTGCTGGTGGAGTGGGGTTGGCACCACTGGGTATGGTGAGGTGGGGTGGCGATGAGAGACCCGCTGAGCTCTCTTGGTCTTTGCAGAGGACGGAATGCTGGCAGCATCAGTGCCAGGGCGCATCACTATCCCGGTGGGACTGGCCAGCCACCATCTCACAGCAGCACAAGCAGCACCTGCCTCACAGGCAGTGGTGCTGGAGCAGCTGCGGGAGAAGCTGGAGACAGGGGAGCCCCCGGAGAAGAAGGTGGCCCTGACAGCGGAGGAGCAGCAGCGGCTGGTGCAGCACGCGCTTCAGCACAACCTCCTGGCCATGGCCTCCCAATTCCCCATGAACGTCAAGATCTCCAACCGAGGTAACAAGATGCAACACCTCAGCCTTGGTCATCCCTTTCCCTGGCACCCGAGGTGGGAGCAACAGCAGCGACTGGAGAAGAGTATGGATGCCCAGAGGGACTGGGTCCCAGCTTATCTGTCTCAGACAGGTTCTTGTTTCTGTTTCGCTTAACACTCATATTGGTATTTCCTTTCCCTAGATGACAGACAGGAGACCGCATTGAACCTGTCCACCAACAGCATTAGCAGTATCAACATGTCAATAGAAATAAATGGAGTTGTCTACACAGGTAAATAGAAGGGCCGCTTGGCCCGTGTAATTGCGGCCGGGAAATCCAATAACTTATAGCCACTGCCTGGCCAGCAAGTCCTTCCTTCAATCTGATGTCTTTACTATAAAATCCATCGTAATGAAGTGGCAGGGCTTGGGGAGAGGGGGCAGGAGAAGGAGGGGGTTGACAAGGATGGAAATTGGCCCAAAGCAGGTGCTGGCAATGAAGGGCTGAAGTGGAGGGTGAATAGATGGACGGTCCCAGGCTGAGAATGGACCCTGTACCTAGGGTCATTCCACACCCCAGGGTCCCAAAGGCAGGGCTTGGATTTGGGGTCACCCCAATGCCTGTGTGCCCAGAGGGTCTCTGGCTGGGTGTGGGACTTGGCTGATTGTAGAGCACAGTGCAGGGAAAGATGTTGGGGTGTTTTGCTGGTGCAGAGGATCCTTTGGGGTGCCAATGTGCACCAGCCTGGCTAAGCAGCCCATCCCATGCACCCCAGATCCACCCCAGATCTTGTCCTGCTGAGGCACCCCACTATAAAAATCGATGGTTTTGCCTTCAGAACTTAAATATTTAATAAGCTGGAAAGGTCAGGGCTAAGCATCATGGGCTGTCATCCAAATGGGCCCTGGGCCACT
This sequence comes from Phylloscopus whistleri, assembly GCA_017589585.1. Lineage (NCBI taxonomy): Eukaryota > Metazoa > Chordata > Aves > Passeriformes > Phylloscopidae > Phylloscopus > Phylloscopus whistleri. Next base: position 1,187,103 of record JADMLD010000713.1, read on the forward strand.
CCACATGCTGCCCCACGCAGACAACGATGACTGGGTTGGGGGAGACACCACAGGTGATGAGATGGGCTTGAAGCCCCCATGTGTCTTGGTCCCACACTCCCCAGCCTGGGTGCTGGGGGCCAGGTGAGCAGATCCTCCAACCCTGGGCTCTAACCTGTTTGTTCTTGTCCTAACCTGCTTATTCTTGTCCCCCAGGTGTCCTGTTTGCCCGCCGGCCCTCAGCCACCCTGGCACCTGGTGGAGGGAGCATCCACAGCCGTCCAAACCCCATGCCTGCCCCAAACCCCTTGCTCCCACCCTCCTCTCAAAGCCACACTCCCACTAGCACCTCTCTGTAAGGCAGATGTACCCCCACCCTGAAAGCAGCTAGGGATGCCCAGAGTCTGGGGGGCTGAGCTATGGAACCCAGCTGGGCCACCAGGGTGGGATGGGGGACCCAAAGGTGCCTCTTGCTGCAATACTGAGCTGTGTCCATGCAGGCTGTGAACACCCATGCGGGCCCTTTTTTCCCTTATCCCCACACGTGCCCTCTGACACACACACACACACACACACACACACACACACACACACACATTCCTTCCCAAAGCACCACCCCCAGGTAACCCCCCCATACATCTCCTGCTGCCCTGATGCCTGGGGGTCCCCTGGGACCTGCATGCTGCATCCCCTACATCCTGCAGCCCCTAATCCACCTCAATGCACGCACTGCTGCCCCTGTACACACCTCAATGTAAACACTGCATCCCCTGCACACACCCTTGATGCCCACATTGCCTCTCCATACACACCCTCCATGCAAACACTGCAGGCACGATACTCTGCAGCCCCTATAAATCATAGCCCCTATACCCTGCAGCCCCTATATATATACTGCACCCCCTACCCACTGCAGACGCCCCTACCCAGCCCTCCTGCGCTGCCTGGGCTTGCTGGCCCTGCCCTGAGACACCCCCAGGGTGGCGGCATCTCAGCCCCCCAGGTCCTCAGCTCAGGAGGATCACCCTGGGGGGGACAAATAATGGGGATATTGGTGGGAATGGTGGGGGTGGAGCTTATTGGGGTGGGGCTGGGGTTGGGGGTTAATGTCGGGGTGGGGCCTGTTGGTGGGGGGAGGGCGGGGTTGCCCAGCAGAGCCCCCCCCCACCACCAAAGACTGCCTGGGTGCCAGGGTCCCCAGACGGGTGACAGGAGACAGAGGGCACTCCGAACTACCTCGTTGGGGCTGGGCGGGCACCTCCTCCACCCCGTGTGCCCCAGGGTGCCAAAGCAGGTGAGCGTGGAGCGACGCTCACCTCTACCTCAGCGCGGGGGGCTCGGCGGCGCCGGCCCGTTCCCCGCACTCCCACCGCAGCCGCGCGACTCCGTGTGTCATTAAAGGAAATGAACTGAACCAAACCGGTGCTGAGCGTGGTCTGCAAGGCGTGGTGCCACCCACCGAGCTCCAGGGCACAGTTTGGAGGTGCAGGACACCCCGACAGCTTTTGGTACTCTGGGGTAACACATGTAGTGCCTGAGGTTTCACAGCCCACCTCATGCTTGTCTCCAGATCAGTTTCTGGGAGCCCTGCGTTGTAAACGGGTGCCCTATGCCCACCAGAGCTCTCAGACATGGGCTGGATCAGACAGGGCACCAACCCCAGCTGTGCCAGCCAGGCTGTGGAGCATGCCCCATGCCCCCATGAGCCCCTAGTGGCAGCTCACTCATGGGTGGGGATCCCATTAGACTGCCCTGTGCCAGGAAAGGAAACGACACTGGAGCTGCTGAGATCATGTCCCTGGGGTGTGAGGTTGCACCTGGTGAGATACCGGCAGTGCTGCACCAGGCTGGTACCTGAGCAGTGCCCACAGAGGACACAGGTGACTGTAGTGGAGCTGGGAGGCACACACATATGTGGGTGGTCACTTGTGCTCCCTTGTACAAATTTAATGGCGTGCACACTCAGTCACACTCGTGTTCACATATGGACTTCCACACGTGTGTCCACCTGTACATTTGAAGAGGCACGGGGGACTCCCATGGGGACAGACACTCCAACCAGAGGCAACCACAGGTCCCTGGCACCCAAGGGGATAGAAACTTCTGTTTGAGCGTCCCCCCCTGAGGGCAGACTCAGACGCCTGGAGACACCCTGAGCTTCACGGGGACAGCCACAGTTCCTCAGGTCCAGCCCCAACGCACCCCTAGAGGACATCCTCCAGTGCTCCGGGAACAGGCCCAGTCCCTCGGGGCTAGCCAGAACCCGGACTCCGCCGACATGCCCAGCGGATTCCCAGGGCAAGGGGACACCCCCAGCCCGGGCCCCGGGCCCACCCGGGGAGCGGTGTCGCTGTCCAGGGTGCTGCAGCAACGCCGCCCGCCCCGGGCCCAGCCTCGGGACACGGGGGTGACACGGAGGGTGGGGGTGTCACTCTGGAAACGTGCTTGAGGGCATGGGGGTGGCACAGAACCCCTGCAGAGGACCGATGGTCTGGCGGGTCCACCCCTGTGGTTTGGCCACTGGGGATGGGGGAAGGTTCATGAACAAGGGTGTGTCTGTGTGTCTGTGTGTGTGTGTGTGTGCGGGAGGGCGGGGGATGTTGTTTGTGAGTGTACCAGCAGAGCTGGAGTGGGATTGATGCAGCCTTAATTGGGGTCTTGTGTCCCTTTGCACTGCTATGAAGTGCTGGCCACAGCTCATCGAGCCCTGCAGCCCCAGGGAGCCGGCAGGGCACTTGCGGGCCTGCATCCCCACTCATTACCAGGCTCAGAGGGTGATGTGTGTTTCCGTGCTCCCTCTGGGGAGTTTGGGGACACAGCTGCTGTCACCTGAGTAACCAGCCGTGATTGATGCCTGCTTCCCCATGTCCTGCAGGGACTGTAATTGAGCAGGAGAGAGAAGGTGGAGGATGAGGGGACAACCCAGCCCAGCCGACAGAGCACTGGATCCAGCTTCAGCACTGGGCTGGGGGCAAGTGGTTGAATCAGTGCACCCCTGCAGGCTCCAGGGGTGGGATGTGGTCAGAGGCCTGCTCTCATTCCCAAGGAGCAGGGAACAGGCTCTGTGTCTGGGTTGTGGGCAATCAGTGCTGTAGCTGCAGCTCTGTCCAAGGCTTGCAAACTGGATGGGGCTTCTAAAGGGTGGATGGGGTCAGTCCCAAAGCCCCCAACTGTTTGAGGCCCAGGACTGCCTGAGTTTCTTACCTCAGGGTGCTGGGTGGTCTGGGATCCTCTAGTCCAGGCTTTTGTGTGTTTGGGGCACTGCCCCTCATGCTGAGCCCAGCCCCCAGTACCCTCTAAGCACAGACCATTGCTTTGTGCACAGCCCCTGCCCCCCCTGCAGCCCCCGGCCCCCTCTGCAGCCCCTGGGCGCTTCTGCTAATGAAGCCGTTTCTATTTGTCACCTTTGTGGAACAAAGCTCAGCTCTTCCCCTCTGAAGATCCCAGTTATCGATCCCTGGCAAGAAAAGGCAGCGCACACAGAGCCTCGGCCTTCTCCTGCGTGCCTGAGTGCTCTGCACAGCTCCTGCAGGTGATCTGGGGAGGCATGAGGGCTGCTGGGGCACTGGGCCACCCCACAGCTCCCCCCTGCACCCCGCTAGGCCAGTGCAATGCTCAGCAGGAATGTACCTGTAAGGACAATGATTTTTCAGGGCACAGTGGGTTTAGCTTTCAGCAAAGAGCAATGGGAGGGTTCCCCAAGGCCATCCAGCCCACATCACCAGCAATGCTAGCAAAGTACCTGCATCAGCAAATTATTTTTATCTAAAAGAGTGGCCTGGAACCTGGCTCGGTGCTCCCTGGTGCCTGGGCTATGGCAGTGCAATACCCAGGCCCATGTTCATCCTGGCACTGCTGAAGTCACTGCACATGCTGGGGCAGTGGCAGGCTGAGCCCTGGGGAACTGAGAATGACATCAGAAGGTGCTTTGAAAATTCAGAGAATCACAGAATCATTAGGGCTGGAAGGGACTCCTGGAGATCACCCAGTCCAACCCTCCTGCCAAGGCAGGGCCACCTGCAGCAGGTGACACAGGAACATGTTCAGGTGGGGTTGGAATATCTCCAGAGATGGAGACTCTACAACCTCCCTAGAGAGCTGTTCCAGTGCTCTACCACCCTCAGCACAAAGAAGTCCTTCCTTCTGTTTTAGCTTATGGTCATCGCTTCTCATCCTGTCACTGGGTACCACTGGCACCATCCCCTCTGACACCTGCCTTTGATACATTTATATGCATTAAGGAGATCCCCTCTCAGTCTTTTCTCCAGACTGAACAGGCCCAGCTCCCACAGTCTCTCCTCGGAAGAGAGATGCTCCGGACCCCAAATCATCTTTGTGGCCTCTGCTGGACCCCCTCCAGTAGCTCCTTGTCTTTCTTGTGCTGAGAAGCCCAGGAGGGGACACAGCACTCCAGATGTGCCCTCACCAGGGATAAGTAGAGGGGCAAGGTCAGCTCCCTTGACCTGCTGGCCACAGTCTTCGTGATGCACCCTAGGATAGTTCTTGCTCTGCAGCTGGGGAGCTCTCTGGGCCTTTTCTGTGGCAAATGCTGCTACTATGAATTCACTTCACCCCTGTCAGAAATCCGTGTAATTGTGGGTGCCAGCTGAAGGCAGCAGCACGGCTGGGGTTGGCTGCTCCATTCATTAGCGCTTCTCTTCTTCGCGAGTGTCACCCGCGGCAGTCGATAAGAGAAAGGTGAACGCGGGCAGACAGAGGCCTGGGGGAAGCCGGCGGCAGCCTCCCGGATTTCAAAGGGCCTGCATCCACACGGATCGCTGTATCAATTCCTTTTAATACATCCCAGCGCCTCTTTCCTAGAGGACCACGCCGGAATGAAGCGGCCATCGACTGCCCTCCCAGGCGGCGGGAGGGCTGCGCGCCTCCCTCTGCAGTGCAAATGGCCATCGACCGCCCCGCACCCTCTGAGAGGGGCTCGGCCCCGCCAGCCGCGGCCTCCCCTCCCGCGTCTCCATGGCAACGCGCCGCCATGGCAACCGCCGGAAGGGGGGCGCGGCCGCTTCCGCCCGGCACGAAGATGGCGGCGGGCGCTGCGGAGCTGCGGCGGCTGCAGTGGCGGCTGGAGGAGCTGGAGCAGCGCGTCGGCCTCGGCCTCGGCGGGGGCTGCGGGCCGCGAAAGGTGCCCGGGGGGGGGGGAGCTGCGGAGAGCGGCCGGGAGCCGTTTGGTGCGGCCGGGCGGGGCCTGGGGTGCCGCGGCCCGGCGGGGCCTGACAGCCCCGTCCCCTCGCTCTCTGTGCCTCTGCAGGTGGCGGACGAGCTGGTGAAGGTGCAGGTGGCGCTGAGCAATATCGCCGGCAAGAGGGAGAGGATCAAAATCCTGTTTAAGAAAAGTGAGCGAGTCTTGCGGGAGGGGCGGGATGGCGGAGGGTGTGAGGAGGGAGCTCTAAACCGTTTCGCTGCTATATACAAAAGCACCTTCCCCAAACATGTTTATTTTGGGCCCTCATTTCAGTTTATTTGGCACAGAAATAAGTGACTGAGAGAAGTTTTTGTGCTCGCGATCCCCCAGCTCAGCAGTTGGGAGGGCTGCAGCCTGTTATTTGCTCAGTTTCCATCTGCCCGTGTCAGTGCCAGGATTTGCTCTGCTTGAAATGCAGCACCTGAAGGCTCTTGGAGCATGAGCTCCTGAAATGAATTCCTGGCCTTCTTGGGCATGCTGAAGTGGCTCTGCCCTCTGTGTGTGTGGTGGGAGCAGTAAAGTTCACACTCAGTGGGCAGATCTGTGGAGCTGCCTCCAAACTGGGGGGTGCTTTGTCCTGCAGAGCTGCCTGTTGGCCAGGTTTTGCTGTGTCTTGTCACAGGAAGGTCGTACTGGTCCAAATCTGCGGTGGTTGCTCAGTCCAAAAGCAGAACCCATGTATTTGTGGATGATTTTAAGGACCAGGATGGGGGGCTGTTGGCTGGTTTTGTCCTGAGGGCGGGAGAAAGCAGATTTCACTCACCTTTGATAATTGCTATCCAGACAAAAAGCAAGATTTCGATTGTCCCTAATGCAGAGGTTTCCTGGCTTGAGCCACTTGAGTCAGCTCTTGGTCACAGGGTTCCACAGTCACACAGGGATTAATTAATCTGAGGTGGGGGGCGGGAGCTGAGTGAGCAGCGTGTGCAAGGTAGTCTGGTGCACGGTGAGAGGGGAAGCTGCCCTTGTGACTGCTGTAACCTTTTGTCTCCAAACCTGCCTGTGGCTCCAGTCGAAGATGTGATAAAGTACCTTGACCCGCAGTACATTGACAGGATGGCTGTCCCAGACGCCATGAAGCTGCAGTTCATCTTGGCAGGTATGGCCTGGCACTTGTTGCAGCCCTGCAAAAAAGTGTCCTGTACCCAGGATGGGTGGGGTGGATTTCTTCTCTTCAGTTGTAAGGACGTGGCATGGCACGCCCCGTGGAGGTGTCAGAGAGGTGGTTTGTGCAAGGGTGCCTGCCGCCCTCGCTGCTCCCTCGTGCACGGCCAGGCTGCAGCTTTATTAGCTCTGATCTCTCCCATATTGGTCGTTCACTTTGGCCCCAAATTAATCAAAGGCTGGTAAGAAAAGCTGGAGCCAGAATGGTTTCTTCACCCCACTTCCAGTCTGTGACAAAAGTAGAAGGCATTTGGGTATATTTTGACACCCCCTAGCCTTGTCCTCTTTTGACCCAAGGAATTTGATCAACCTGTGATGGTGTAAGCTGTGAATGGAACTCCGTAGAATCATGGAATGTTAAAGGGTGGAAGGAACCTTAAAGAGCATCCAGTCCCACCCCACCCTGCCGTGGGCAGGGACACCTCCCCAGCTATCTCAGGTTGCTGGCCTTGAACACTGCCAGGGATGGAGCATCCACAACCTCTTGGGCAACCTGTGCCAGTGTCTCACCACCCCCACAGGAAAGAATTTCTTCCTAATATCCAGCCTGAATTTCCCCTCTTTCAATTTGTACCCATTATTCCTTTTCCTGTTGTTAGAACTTGGTGGAGTTCTCCTGTATGAAATTGGTGTGAATCAAGACCCAGGGACGAGCAGCACAAAAGTGTAAATAAAATCATGAACAAGCCCCTTTCTGTAAAGACAGATCAGCTGAAAAAAACCCCACTATTTGTGAAAAGTCAAAGCATTGTTTTGTGCTTACTGATCCTGCTTCTTGTCCTCCCCCAAATAGAGGAACAGGCTATTCCTGCCCGTGCAGCCCTCCTGGAGCAGGTGAAGACCCTGCAGCCCATCTTGGACAGCACCAGTATCCAAGGTATGCACATTCCTCTGCAAGCTGGAGCTGCAAATGCCACCTGCTAAGCTGTGGCCTTTTCTCTTGAGCTTGAGACTAGAGAAGAGGACAGCTTAGTGGTGTGAGAGTAAACTGAGTACAAATTTGTTCTGCTCCTGCCTCCTGCTGCTCTAGCCTCCCGTGCAAGGCCAAGGAGGTGATAGAGTGGCTTGTGAAGCAGGCTAGAGAGAGCACTGTGGCAGAGAGGTGGAGCCTGGCAGGTCATTCCTTCCTGTGAGCTCTTTTACATCCAGAACATCTCTGCTGTAGAGATACAGAGGCCCCTTTTCTGCTATCCAGGTGGTTTACTCCCATGTAGCTCTTGAGTGGCCCTCGCTGTGGGCATCCCTGATGTAGTGCCATGTGCAGGGTAGTTGTCTTTTTTAATCCTGTGTGAGTTTTTTCTGTCGTGTGGGACACCTGCACTCAGTGAGTGGAGTTGTGCCAAGCTGTGCTTATGGAGGAGGACTGGGCTTTACTTTGGGAGCTGTTCCCATGTGCTGTGAAACAGCCCAGGCTGATTCCTCCTTTGTGCTTCCAGCGGTTCCTGACCATGCAGCCAAACTGCAGCGGTTGTCACAGATCCACATACAGCAGCAGGTACTGTGAATATTCCTCTCAATATCGACTAGAAGGGCACAGGAGCCTTTTGCCAATGGCTGTACTGGCACCCCTGTATTTGTAATTGTTTGAATTGCTCGTTTATGTCAGTTTTTTGCAATCAGAATATGCATACAACAGTCTTAAAGAAGTTTTGAGTGCTCCAAGGGGGAAAAGGAGCTAGGATTTCTGTCAATCAAGTCCAAGTTAGAGATTTGCCTACCATAACCCTGCTCAAAACAGCTTTCTGTGACATGTAGTAAGTGGCAGTGGGTTTAACCATCTTGAATTCCCCCATTAACTGGGACACTGAGGTGAATCACTGCACTCCTCCAGTGTCCTACTCTCTGGAACATTGTTGACACTGTCACCCTGTCCTTTCACCGTTTCCCTCCCTGTATGAGCACTCCTGGAGCTGGCAGTGAGTAGCCTGGGCAGTTCCTAATGGTCTCTTTCAGTGTTTTGCTGTGAGTTTCTGTTCTGGGGCAAGCATAGCCTGAATACTGAGGAGAGGCAGGCAGTGGTGCAAGCCTGGGTGCTCTGGTACTTCACAGGATCAGTGTTTGTGACCTTTCTCTTGATTGTGGAAACCTGTCCAGCTGCAGTGAGCACCCACAGGCAGGGCCTGAGCACTGATCTCAGGGCCTTGGATGAGTTTCCTGCTGTGCTGTCAGGGGCTGGGAAGGGAGAGATGTCCTTCACCTCATTTATTCCTTATGCACTGTGGTTCCCCTCTTTGCAGGAGAAGCGTCACGATCTCACCGACAGTGTCAAGACACTCCTTGAGGATTACAACAAAATGGTATCCTTTGAACTTTGGGCCTGGAACAGATGAACTGACCCCTTCCCCCTGGGCTGATTCTGTTGGATCTCCAGCCCTGGGTTTCACAGCCTTTCTGATGTGGTGACACCTGTGTCACTGTCCTGGCTGTGTAGGATTCCAGTGCCGAGGCACATCCCAAAGCCACAGTGGGCAGGGAAGCAGTGTAGAAAGCCCTTGCATGGCAGTGGTACGTGGTGTTCACAAGTGCCTCTTGGACTCCCGTGGGTCTATGGTGCTGTGCAGTGGCTCAGCCACTGGGTGGATTGCATCCATGTAGGCTTCAGCAGCCTGGTGCCTTGGGCCTCTCCCAAGGAATCAGGATTGTAATGGTGCTGACCTGGCTTTCTTCCTCGCAGTTTCCACATTGCTTTCCTTAAGTGTCATGTCCAGACCCTGCTTCTCTCCAAGCAGTTTGTGCAATGGAATGAAATCCTGACACGTCTGGAAGTGGCCAAGCAAGCGAAACCTGTGGCAGAGTGATGGCAGAGCTGGGAGCGCAGCGTGCCCAGGGCCCCTGTGGCACAGCCTGCATCCCGCTGGTCCCAGCTCCTTCCCGCTTGGAGCGAGCATGCTAGAGTGACACGGCAGGATCCTGGGGCAGCCAGCTCTGCACAGAGCTGTGCCAGCCCCCAGTCAAAGCCACACTGCTCCTTCATCTGCCACTGTTTGCAGATCTTGCACTTCTCTGAAATTCATCTCGATTTTAACATACTGTAAAACCCCTTTCTGTGCTTACTGTGGGCCACAGTAAAATCCTGGAATGCTGAGTTGTCTGTCTCTCCCTGGGTGTGAGGACTGCTTCTGGCACAGATTGGGGATTTTTCCCCAGGCAGTGATCTCTTGGCAGCCTCCAGGAGATGGCCAGTGGTTACTTTAAGCCAGGTAAATTCCTTCCAGTCCCACAGATTCCTGTTGACTGTGCCACACACTCTTTCTGTTCATGTGAGTTGCCTGTGCCCAGGGAAATCTGGTCTCATGGAGCTTTTCTGCCTTGCTGTTCTCCCATCCCTTGTCCTCTCCCATCCCTGTGCTGAGAGAAGGCAGCAGCTTTTGCCTTTATCCTTTGAGGCTGCTGCAAGCCAAAGCCGGTGCTGGCTCTTTCCAGAGAGCGACAAGCCATGCTTTGCCTGGTCTGGCCGTAGCATGGAGTTTCCAAGGCCGTGGTTTTGCAAGGGTCTCAAACCCTTCAGGCTGGTGAGACACTGCCCAGCTGAGTGTGACACGGCAGTCCTGCAAGAACGGGGCCGAATCCCCACAGGGACTCCAGAAGCTGCTGCTCCCTGTCCTCTCCCCGATCGGCAACCTCACTGGTTGTGCAACCACAGTGGGGCTGCAGGCCTGCGGAAAACCCCCGCTCCCTCCAGCCACCTGGGGAGCTCAGGCGCGCCGTTTCGTGGGCGGGCACAGGGACCCCGTGTGTGCCCGGTGCCGGGAGCGCTGGATGCGCCGGTGGGAGCCGGGAATGAACGCCCCGGGATCGCCCCCGCACCCGGGACCGGCCGGTGGGGCGGGGCCCGCGGCGCGCCCAGTCACGTGATCGGATGGGCGTGGCCTCGGCGCTGAGCCCCGCCCACCCTCGCGCTTGCGCACTCCTGGCGTCGGCCGCCATCTTGTGCCGAAGGGCGCGCTGAGGCGGCCGCAGGTGAGCGAGGGTTCCCCGGGGCCCGCCGGGGCATCCCGGACTCCCACCCCGCAGTCCCCTATCCCTTCCGGGCCCCCAGGCGTCCATGGTAGCGAGTACCGTGTGGGGGTGAGGTCCTCGTGTGCCCCCAGGGTTTGGAGCGGGGGCTCCACGCTGCCGTGTCTCTGAGGAGGATGGGGTGCGGGGTGCAGCGGGACTCAGGAGCCTGCGGGTAACAAAGTACTGCCACCTTCAGCACCTTGGGCCGTGCGGTGGGGACGTGGAGTGCCCTGCACAGGGTCAGGCAGACTTAGGTCAGCATGGCACCTGCCTTGGCAGAGGCGGCAGCTGTGAGACCTGGCCTTTCTGTCTTTCCCTCGAGGAAACCTTTTTTTTATTCCTGCAACCCCTGGTTTGCCATCTCCCTTGTGATATGCAGTGTTTTACCCTCAGCTTGGGCTGGCCAGGTCCCCGTGAGCCTGTTTCTTTAACACGAGGTGCTGCATGCAAACTGTGCTTGAATGCATCCTGTGCATGTCCCGGTGCAGCTGTGGCCAGCATCCCCGAGTTCTGTTCTCAGTCACCTCACCTCACTTGTTGGTTCTATCTTCTCTTGAGATGCAGCAGTGTTTTTTGCATCACAATACAGCAGTGTTATTTGTGTCACCCCGCTTAGGCCCACAACATTAATTCTGTTTTTTCACATTCTGCCTGCCAAAGCTCAGGCTGCCCTCTGGTAACATTTGTACTGTAGGTATGTGCTTATGAGGTCTGGGCTAATCTTCCGTTATGCCTTTCCAGGATTCCCAATCCTGATAGTTAAGAGTGCCCCTCAGAGGAAAGGTTGTAGCTAACTGTGGTGAGAATTTCTTTGTGCAGCAGTTAGAGTGGGCTGGCTGTTCATGGATCCGTTTTCCTTTTCAGCACAGCAGAATGGAGAACTATAAGAAGACCAAAATTGTGGAGAAACCTTGTCCTCTTCCTTTCACTGATCTGCCCGCTGACATTATTGAAATGAAGGTGAAGGACGGGAGCAAAATTAGGAATCTGATGGGCTATGCCATGGCCAAGATGGAGGAGGACTCGGTGAGGCAGATTCTTTTCACTGGCTCAGGCAAGGCCGTCAGCAAGACCATCACCTGTGTGGAAATCATGAAACGAAGGCTCAAGGAGCTGCACCAGATCACCAAAGTGCTCTTCAAACAGATCGAAGAAATCTGGGAACCCATTGTTCCTGAGGCAGGCCTCGATGCCTTGACAGTGAAGAGAAACATTCCTGCCATATGTGTCCTACTGAGCAAAGATGCCCTGGATCCCCAGGAGCCGGGGTACCAGGCCCCAGGATCTTTCGATGCCTTCTGGACTGAGAGACTGAAAGCAGATTCGCAGGGCCAGATGAAGAGGAAGCAGGGTGGAGGCCGGGGAGCTGGCAGCACAGGGAAGCACCCTCGCTCCACCGGGGGAATGCCGGGGGGGCCCTGAGGCAGCAGCTCCGTGCGTGGTTCAGGGGAGCTGCAGAAACCAGCCCGGGGCTGTGGCTGCACGGCTGCTGCTGAACACAGGGGCTTGCAGAGCTGTGAGCGGAGGGCAGGAGGAGCAGACTGTTATAACTGGGTGTGATCCTAGCTGTCTGAAAATGTGCTTTGACAAGTTCCTTGCCAGAGGCTGCCGAGCTGTACTGCTTAGGGGTTTGTGGAAGACAGGAATTGCCCTTGCTTGAGCAAGAACTGTTGGTGTGCTGTCAGCGAGCCCCGGTGAAGGGCTGCTAGCCCAGCGAGGTTTCAGGTGCCTGGGGGTGCAGCAGCCTGGGCGGTGGGACAGACACCTGCCTGTGTGCCAGGTGCAGGTTGCTCAGACTGGTACAAAGGGGAGACAGGACCTGATGTGGAATCCCCAGGCAGCTGCCAGCCTCGTCCGGGCTCATGAGCATACAGACAGCAGGGCACAGGTGTGGGCCAGCCATTACTGTGCCTGAAGAGTCCTTCTGTTCAGCCTGTCAGGGGGGTTGAATGTAGGACTGCCAGGATACAGCTCTGTTTGGCATCATGTGCACGTAGCTCCCTTTGGCTCAGCGGAGCTGGCGGTCATGGTTCTCTCTCCAAACAGGCAGCAGTCGACTCGTGTTGTAACCAGCCTGAAACCCTGTGGCTCTGCAGCTGTCCTGGGGTGGTGGTAATGGGAAGCTCCAAAGGATCCTGTTCTTTCCCCTTTCTGCTCCTTGATAATGCACAAAGATGGCTTTGAAATAAAGGTGTAACTTCATGTAACTTGGAAATTTGTCATGTCTCCCTCATCCCACTGGAGGTCACCCTGCAAGCATTGGTGGTAGGGCTGTGGCTGCTGGCTGAAGCTCTGCTCTTCCAGCCCTCCTGCTGCTCTGTGTTTCTTCCTCTCGTGATTGTAAATGGACCCTGATCCAAGGGGAGGTTAATATCCAAATATTAACCTCCTTTCACATCCAAAATAGATCAAGGTTCTGGTTCTTTTTCTGTGAAGCTTTTTGGCAATTTTTTCCCCTCTTTTAAACTGGCTAGAACTGCAGCCTCAAAAAGACTTGTCCTGAGCTCTGCTGAGTGAGGCAAAGAACAGATCATCTTTTCTCGTGCAGTAGTTGCC